>JALIRH010000001.1:60137229-61529705 GCA_023055505.1 Callipepla californica brunnescens
GAAATTAATCAAAAGGCTGTGTGGGAACTACAGAGCAGGAAAATAAAGCATTCAGGGTGGAGAATTTAGATGAAAATATACTGAACTTCATTGTTGAATCTTTGTGCTCATACACTCATTACTTTGCTTTGCAGTAAAAAATGAGTAAAACATAACAGATTTGGTATCTGTTGGGAATTTCAGCTACTTGAACAGGAATATAGAAATAGAGATTCCTTCAGTATGTGTACAGGATTTTTTCATCAAACAAAGGGAAAAAAGCAGTCAGAGAGATTAAAAAGAACTTTGATGAACTTCAGTTTATTACTCCATATTTTTTATTACAGAGTTATATCATGTTTGCTTGATACTGTAAAGTGAAAGCAAGAGTCTGTAACTCAAATACATATGGTTTAAATGATCAAGAAAGACATACAGAAAATTAAAGTAATCCCCTTTCTTATTTACAGAATGGGGGTTTGCCAAACAGATTTGATGGTGCCATGTAAAATTGGCATACTCTTCATCATGTGATGATCCAAGACTGGAACTTCACAGTCTGAGTGTTCTCAGAGGTGTTCTTGGCAGAAGAATGAGAAGCTTGTCCCTACAGTACGGGGAATCTCTAAATCCTACTCACCATCTGTCTTCAGATGCTCATCTCCCAACCCAAGCCTCTCCCTGGGCTGTACCAAATTCACTCACTGTTTCCTGCTCTCTTGCATTTACAAATTACAGACAATATTCTTAATAGAATATTGAGAATCTGGAAATCTTCACTGATAATTTCTGGACATCCTTTGCCGAATACATTATTCCACTGAGAAAATGCTGTGATTTTCTTCTAAATTCCAGTGCAAACTGAAAGAAACTAGCTTGTGGGCTGAGGAGGAGCCCAGAATCACAAAGGACTGCACCACTATTTTTCATGATATCATCTGACAGATCTGTGTGGGTACTGGCTTTGCTACCAGCTTGGATGATTACAGAGTGCCAGGCACTGCCTGGATGACTCAATTAACATCCAACTTCTGTTTATTTGCTTTGAGCTTCTTAGACTTGTTCTTACCCCTCCTTTTTCAGTTGACTTGCCACCTAAGTTGGTTGTCTTATTCTGGAAGATTCTATCCTTTTCTCATTCGTATTTCTTCCAGTGATTTAAAAAAAGACCTATCAAAGTGAGAAAAAAAAATTAATAATTGTGTCCAGTGCTACTAGTTACAAAGATATGACACCAGGAAATCCCTGACCTACAAATCACAGTCATGCATCACTACACCTGGCCTAAACTCTCTCCGGACCTTCACCACTCCCAGCTGTGTGGCAGTAGGCTTTTGGTCTGTCCCATTAATGCAGTTCTTATAGTTTTATGCCTTACTCTCCACCTAGCCTAGTTTTTAAAAACATCTTTTCGGATGGAGATAAGTAGTGCCAGTAAGTGCTGACAGTACTACAGGAACAAGAGCATTATATTTTCTATACTCACAATGTTTTTTTCTTTCCTTTTTTTCACTAATAATCTCCAGATTTACCTACTTCCATCACTAAGTACTTGATTAAGTTTTAAGGGAATGATCTGCAACTTAAGTGTTCATCTTTCCATAGATTCCTCCCTTGCCTTCTTTATTTTTTGTTTAATAATATAACATTTAAAAATACAGAGTTCCTAAGCAATTTGATAAATCAGTTACTTTGTATATTGACATCCTTCTACAACTCTTAATTTTTACTGCTTATACAGATTTGTACCATTAGAGAACATTTGTAAACTACATTTTATCCCCCCTTTCCAGATAATGCATGAATGCACTGTATGCTACTACAGTTTTCTCCTATTCTTTCTCCTATAAAGGTAAATTTTTCCCCTTTCTCCTGTACATTTAAATATATAAATATATAAAATAAATTCATTACTCCAGGGGCTTACAGTGATTGCCATACTTCAAAGTACCTGGAGGTCCTATAAAAATGTGTGCTGAAATGGTTACTTTCCATGTATTTGACAGCAAGTCTAAGATGACATAAATGCTAGATTTATTGTAATTATAATAATAATTATTATTATTTTTATTATTTATTTTTGTTTAAGTTCTTTAGAAGCAAGGCAGACAACAAGCACTCTTGTGTTCAGGTTAAGTATTAGGAAAATATTTGTCCCTGAGAGAGTAGTCAAGCACTGAAACAGGCTCTCCAGGGCAGTGGTCACAGCCCCAAGCAGCCCAAGTTCAAGAACTGTTTGGACAGTGCTGTCAGACACAGAACTTGAATTTAGGGTTGTCCAGTGTGGGGTCAGGAGTTAGACCCAACGATCCTTGTGGATACATTCCAACTCAGGATATTCTGTGATTCTTTGAGATGCATTCTTCAAAAATACACGTTTTTCATTCCACTCCTATCATGAGTGTCCTATACAGTTGAGGTCAGAGTCTTTCAGGTATGATTCTATTTGGATTGGGATGACACTTATGCTTGGTGTCTGTTTTGTGTTTGTAGATTTCACTCAGCTTATAATAGTCCATCTCCTCAACTTAATGTGAGAATGTAACCTCATCAAATATGGCAGAATACCACAAGGAAAATGAGATCTGCAAATATATGGGTAGCCCATAATAGAGAGCTATAGTTACTGTGTACACAGATAACTTGTGTTCATATAGACATATTTTACTTTTCATGATTACAGCAGAGACTTCCCTTGAGATTGGTATTTAGTGTCTAATTAACAAAAGACTGAAGTGCAGCTCTGTCAAAAGGATCCTCTAGTTCTGTTGTGTCTACAATGAAAGGGTGTTTGGTAAAATATGTATTGATTTCCTTGGAGCAAATGTGCAATTGTCTGAAATGATAATTCTTTGTGAGGAAGCTACTGGGAAACTGCTTGATTCCCTGTCTGAGGTGTAGGTTCAATACCATCTATCTTACAGAAAGGCTGGGAGCAGCCAAGACTTGAAGTTGTAATGCATTGACCCTTCATTCTCTCAGCGATTGCTGCAAACAAATTGCTGGAGGTCTGATAGGTTTAGCTTGTTGCAGGTTAAAGATCAATGTTCAATGAACATATAAGATTGGGAGACTAGCTTCTCTCTTTTTCCCATTAATTTTGAAAAAGTGTTGTCTGCAGGTGAATTGTCTGCCTTATGTGAGAATCCATAACCAGTTGGAGCAGAATTCCAGATGTAGTTAAGAAATACTTCAATAATCTGAAGAAGGTGTGTAATAAAGGCAACTTCCTCTCCAGTCTGCTTCAGTGTGGAATGAAAAGAGCTTTGCATAAACACAATTTGCAAATGACTTTTCAGTGGGCCAAATGAGAATTGAAAGTGGGTATTTTTGAGGAACTTAGACTCTTAAGAATGAGGAAAGAGAAGATTCTTAAGACATACAGAGGGAAGGGAGAGCTCCTTTGGTACACATTTTTGAGGTACTCTAGACCCACCTGAATTTTTTATCATTTAATTCTAACAGCAAGCTTCCTCTTACTGCCAGCACTGTCCACAGATCCACTGGGGTGCAGAGGTCTCAGGTTTGTAGAACTGCTGTGTTGTGCAACACTTCTTTTCTGTTGTGATGTACAGACATTCCACTAGACAGATAAAAGCTGCATCTACAAAAAACTAAACAAAACAAACAAACAAAAAAACCTAAAAAATCATAGCTGGAAATGAAGAGAAAAACTTTCACTTTTCTCTGAATTATATGAATTCAACTGATTGCTGTCTCCTGTCTGCAGCTGATTCACCTTTTCATCTTCATAGGTATTCTTTATTTTTTCTCATGCTCAGTAGCTACCTTGCTTATTTTTAGTTCACTAGAAAGTTAAAAATATCACCTTCAATTTTTTCTAATACGGTAGTTTCAGATGCTGTATGTGTCCCCTTTTTGAATCTGATGTAATTGTTTTTGCATTACTTTCATTGCTTTCCCAGAAACCTTCTTAGATATATTCTTGATCTGTTTTTGTTTTCAACTCAGTTTTAAAACTCATTCATGTCTAATAAACAAAGCAGGTATTTCATGTTAATCATTTTAAAAATGTATTTCACTAATTGCCAGTGATTTTTTTTTTTTTTAGTTTAAATTAAAAATATTTTGGTTCTTTCAAGGGCATGTAATAGCCCCATGATGAAGGTAACTTTGTCCTTAACAGATATTCTCTCTCTCAGCTATCTTCCTTAGTACATCTAACATGTAACTGCAGAGTTAGAAGGGTTTGTTTTGGTTTTGGTTTCTACTGCTGAAAAAGAGGTAGGAAAAAATATGTCAGCTTTATGGCCTGCTTAGGAAAAGAGAAGTGCTACATTTTCAAACTATCTTAGTGATGACAGTTTGGTAATGCACAGTACAGTTAGCCAGAAGCAAGAATATTATTACTGAGAAAGCCTGAGAAAGAAAGGTACAAGCAACAAGAGAAATGCTAAGATCTTAAGTAAATTATTCAGCTTGCCCCCAGGCCTTCAAAAGAAACCCCAGCCAATTCGCAGGTACCACCCTAAAGTCAATGAAGGAAGTTTTGATCTACAATCATCTTGATTGTCTGAGAAATACAGAGCAGTAATGCTGTTTCAGCTGCCTTGCAGTTCATTGAAGTGTCTCAGCTTGCAGATTTACACTTAACAGAATATGGTTCTCTAAGGATAGTTCATAGCCTTAGGGCTCTGGTACTTTTAGGTTACAATGCTTTTCTTCATTCTAGTTACCCTCATAGAATCTTAGAATGGCTTGGGTTGGAAGGGATATAAAAAGTCATCTAGATCCAATCCCTCTGTCACAGTCAGTGTTGCTGTTCCTTCGACCAGGCTGCCCAGGCCCCTATTCAATGTGTCTTTGAACATGTCTAGGGATAGGGCATCCACAACTTCTCTGGGCATCCTGCTACTGTTACCTCATCACCTTCTGAGCAAAAATTTCTACCAAATATCTAACATAAATCTTCCCTCTTTTAGTTTAAAGACATTTCCCCTTGTTCTATCACTATCAGACCACTTGCTTATAAACTCTTTTTAAATACTGGCAGGCTACAATGAGGTCTCCCTTGTGTTTTCTCTTCTACAAGCTAAACAGGTGCAGCTCCCTGAACCTAGCTTCATAAGGGCTTCAGCCCTTTGATTATCTTTGTAGCGCCCCTCTGAACCTGCTCCAACAGTTCCATATCCTTCATCTACTTCGACCCAAGGCTTGGACACAATACTCCAGACATGACTTGACAAGGGCAGAGTAGAGAGAGACAATGACCTCCCCTCTCCCTGCTGGCCACTTCTCTTTTGATACAGCCAGAATACAATTGGATTTCTGGGCTGCAGTCACACACTACTGGTTCATGTCAAGATTTTCATCCACCTGGACCTCCATCTTCTCCTATGCAGGGTTGTTCTCAAGGAGTTCTTCCAATGTACACGTTTAGGATTGCCCTGAATCTTCTTTTCTCCCCTTCTGAAAAATGGAAGTGATGTTTCCCTTTTTCCAATCACCAGGGACTTAAGTAATAACCGTATGTATCAGTACAATCTGGGGGATAACCTGCTGGAGAGGGCTCTATGACGAAGGACCTATGGGTCCTAGTGGACAACAGGTTGGCCATGAGCCAGAAGTGTGCCCTGGAGGCCAAGAAGGCCAATGGCATCCTGGGGTGCATTAAAAGGAACATGGCCAGCAGATCAAGGGAGGTGATTCTCCCCTGGTCAGGCCTCACCTGGAGTCCTGTCTCCAGTTCTGGACTCCTTGGTACAAAAACAGACAGAGATCTCCTGAAAAGAGTCCAGTTGAGGGCCACAAAGATGATAAAGGTTTCTCCCTTAAGAGGAAAGGCTAGGTGACGTGTGCCTGTTCAGCTTTGAGAAAAGAAGGCTGAGAGGGGATCTTAAAAATGTTTATAAATAACTTCAGTGTGGGAAGCAAAGGGACACGGCCAACTTCTGTTCAGTGGTTTGTATGGACAGGACAAGGGGAAATGGCCATAAACAGGAGCATGGGAAGTTCCACGCAAATGTGCATATGAATTTCCTTACAGTGCAGGTGATGGAGTGCTGGCACAGGCTGCTCAGGAGGATTGTGGAGTCTCCTTCTCTGGAATCATTGAAGACCCTCCTATATGCCTATCTGTGCAGCCTGCTGTAGGCTGCTGCTCTGGCATGGGGGTTGGACTCAATCTTTAGAGGTCCCTTTCAACCCCTACAATTCTGTGACTCTGTGACTTGGTCTGACAGCCACAATTTTTCAAATATGATGAAAAGTTGCTTGCTGACAATACCAGTCAGTTTCTTCAGGACCCTAAGACAACTACTTTGATAACTGTTGTATTCATTTTTGAAGCTGCGTGGGTAGGGGATTCCTCATATCTCAGCATATTCATGATCTGTCATATGTCTGCCCAAACACCTACAAATTCAACTGTTAGCACCTTCAGTTTATCTTTAGTTTGCTGACATGTCGAGAGATAATTTATTAATTATCTGATGTTGTCCATACAAAAAAATTATATATGCATATATATTGAGAAAATGCTGATACTAGGTGGAATCACTGGGAAAACTGCTTTCATAGAAGCAATCTGTTACATTAATTTCTTTGTGAAAAATCCAGCAGGAATCAAACTGTGGAGATTTATTTATTTGTTTATGTATTTTTCCTGTATTCCATCTCAAAACCTTTCTTTCTCAAATTTCTTTCTTTTTGAGACATGTTTTCCTGGTGTTGACACTGTCTGTAGGTCAGGGAGCTCACTTTATGGTGTCCAAAGTGAAGTATTGTGCAGGCTGGGTGTGCTGTAACATGGTGATTTACTCCTTCCTCTTCAAAGAGTTTCTCATATGCCAAGATCAGAGAGGCTAGTTGAATTGCTGACATCTAGTGAATTAAAAGCTGCAGGATAGCAGATGGCTGTTCCAGCCACTCTGTTTGTGCTTTAGAGAGCTGTAAATACACATGGCAGTGCTTATCATCTGTTGTAGAGTGGCCTTCCTATACATTGCAGTGAAATAATAATGTGCAACACCCTGATAAGGGCCGATTTTACTCTTGGTGTTCCTCTCTGGTACTTTATTAAAATTAATCTGTTCTGGTAGGATAGCTATTAAAATACACCCACAATAGGTACCACCATCTTCAAGACATCTCTTATTGCTGGTGAACTCATAAATCCAAACTGAATTGGTTTGAAGAGTTGTGTAGGGTATCCATTGTGAACAGAATGCAAAATTTTGAAATTTTTTGAAGAGAGAGGAACTTACACTTATTTTCTGTCAAACACTTACATACCAAATATAAAGAAATTATGCTGTTTTTCAGTTTGGCAGTTTAACATTGGTCATTAACACACAAATGTGTTTTTTATGTCACTGAGTCACTTGGATGCGCATCTGTTGGTGAGCAGCAAAGCTTAATGCAAGAAGAAAAGGATCAGTGTTACTGTAATTTACCACTCAGCACAAACTTATCATTTTTTTTACTAGATACCTTTTCTCACTTAGAAAATAAGTAAATAAATAAAAGAGGAAGGAATCTGGATGTATAGATCCTCCTTTATTAGCTGATACTGCCATTTTTCTAAGACAGTTTCAAAACAAGATGTATATTCTTCCTTGTCTGCTGTCAGATTTCCCCCCTATTCCCTTCTCCTGGCTCTGAGAATTCTTGCACATATTTCTGGCCCTCAGCCCGAGCTTGCAAAGTGTTGTCTTCCACAAAACAGCATAGTAATCTTTGTGCTGCAGCATGAGGCTAAATGAAGTGTGTATTATTTTCAAAAGATGTTCTTGAAATTAAGCGTTTCACCTCCACTCAGTGCCATTTTTCTCCTTTTGGCCTCAGTCTAGAGCAGAAACTCCTGAGTGTGACAAAGTAAAAGTTTTGTTGATTGTAAGATTACAACTGCAGTTTCGTTTCTGCTGCTAATTTATTTCTCTTCTGCTTATCTCCCTAGCTCTTTTCTCTATGATGTTAGCTTGAGATATTTTTTTTTTCACTCTTGCAGTGTTCCTTCCTTTGTGTCTGACAGGTATCAGATGAAGAAGACATTCATTCATCTGTTCTTTCATTCCTTATTGCTTGCCTTAAAAGATCAAGAGCCAGTGTACCAACTCCAAATCAAATATGAAGCAGATTGACAGAACTGCAAGTCCTTGAAAATGAAAGTTTTGTTTTGATCAGTCCTATGATGTCTCTTAAAGCCCCTATCTTGGTATGATTGTACAGTCATATGATGGAAGACTGAGTCTTCAGTCCACAGAAGAGTGAAGTATTAACTGCTCAACATAAGGCTTCAATTATTTTCTCCTATAAAGTGAATGTCACCATCTCTTCTTCCACCTGCAAACATCTGTCAGGTCTTCCTTGTTCATCTCAGTTGTTCTCAGTTCCCTCTAGATATCACCCTGCTTATACTCGCCTTGTTGGCAGCACAGCAACTCTGTCACTGTGCCTGTTAGCAACATCCTGAAGTGCAGAAGCAACATATGTTGAAAGGAAAAGCTTTTACCACTATTCTTACATTTTCTTTCAGAATAATACAGTTAAGTCAATAGGGGTTTGTGGTATGTGAGCCTGACTTAGGGCTTTTATTCACAGTGATACTCTTTAAGGAACTACAGTCTTCAGTGAAATTTTGGTGTGTGTTTCTGGTCTCAGAATTTCAGTTGTGGCTAACCTTCTTTTCATCTCCTGCATGTTTTCTCCTTTTTCTTTCCCTCTCTTTCTCCACCCTTTATTCCTAGCTATTCTAGTGAAGTGTCGGAAAAACACCTCTTCCATCATGAATTCATAGAATCATAGAAGGGTTTGGTTTAGAAGGGACTTCTAACATCATCTACTTCCAACCTCCTTGCTATAGGCATGGATGTTTCCCACAAGATAAGATGCTTAAAGCCCCACCAAGCCTGGTGTACACCTTCAGGGACGGTGCATCCACAACCTGTATGAGCAACCAAGGTCTCATAACCCTCATAGTAAATAACTTCTTTCTAATATGTAATGTGTATGTACACCCTTCCAGTTCAAAGCCATTTCCTCTTGTCTGCTGCTACTCGCCCTTATAAAAGGTCCCTTCCCAGGTGTTTTGCAGGGCCCCCTTCAGGTACTGGAGGATCATTATAAGGTACACCCAGAATCTTCTCCAGACTGAGAAGCCCCATATTCAAATGTATTAAATTGCTTTGTTATCTCTAAAACAGGTTGAAATAAATTAGAAATAGAGAAGCAAGAAAAAAATCCACACTACATACAAAAAGACAAGGTCATGATCGCTATTGTAAGTACTTATTTTGTGATTACACAGTATGGTTTTTGATGAAGTTGTTTATGACTTTCCTCCCATATACGAGTTTTTACTTGGATTAGTAAGCCAGTGTTCTGATCCCATCTTCTGTTTTTGTCTTTGTTGTCTACATTCCACTGATAGTTAAAGCATCCCTCCCAGAGAAATGAACCAAGTTGTATCTAAGCTTTTGAATCTGGCATTCTGTAGTTGGCTGCAACCCAAAGATATGTGTATGTATCTCATCGGTTGTTGAAACACCTTGATGAAGCCTTTTCTTGCTTCACTTTATTTCTTTAAGAATTTACCAGCCCAGTGTGTCTTTGAGTAAAAATCCTCAGTTTTCTTTTGGAAGAATACACTTTTTTGGAATACAGTCTTTCTAAATATTTAGCCCTCCGGCTCATCATGTCATTCATTTTCTTAAAAAGAATCAATGAGGAATTTCCAGAGCTTTCTGAAATTATATTTCAGCATGTGTATTTTCACAGGTCTAATTAATCCAAATCTTTCATTAATTTAGAGAGCTATCAAGTGTTTTAAAATAAATTGTAGATAATGATAAAATTTATGTAAATATTATTATATGTAACATATGTAATAATATTGATGATCATAATAAGTAATCATAAATTTTGGATCTTCCCATGCTGATTGATTTCATAGCAAATTAAAAGTTCATGGGGACCTGTCAAATGAAATCCTTTAGTAAGGTGCTAGCTCATGACTCTAGTGGTATGCTTTGGTGGTCAACTGCCAGGGAGAGTAGTTTTGACAAAAACTGTGGCACTCCAGTGATGGAAATCCCTTTCTCCATGAAAGAGTTGTCAGAGACTTGTATCCTAAGATTTAAAGCTGGAGAAGATTATAAAACCATATAACATCATCTACTCCATCTGTGAATGTAGACTAGGTACAATCATATAAAGGGTACAGTAAGGTATTTTCATGGAAGAAGTGGAGTGAATGTCTCTTGTGAAGTATGTGTCTCTTTCTCAAAATATTCCATTCTAAAATACAAAAGCAAGCCCAGATTTTGTAATGACATAACCTTTTAAGATCCCTTTCAACTCTAAGTATTCTAATAGTCTATGATTCTACGGTAACTGTTCAGATATCATACAGTCATTTTTTTTTAGAACTCACCCCCAAAAGCCTTCATTTCAGTTTTCTGCATCACATCTGTAGCATCAGTTCTCTTTCCAGTAAAAAAGAAAAATGCTCTCAGACCGGCAACAGTATGTTTCTATCAGAATTTATTTTCTTTCAGTCTTAAAGTGCGTACGCTCTCCTTCATCACTGCTTATTTTAGTATACTCCGTTGGGCTATTTGTGCACTCTTACTTTTTACTCATCATACATGATGTAAAAGTTTTTTTTTTTCTGTCAGTCTCACAAAGTCAAACTTTTCATTTTAAAAGAGAACAGGGAAGCCAATTCTTATGGCTTATGCTAACAGCATATTATCTGTTACTACTTATCTTTCAACTGCGCAATCTCAGAAAATCTTGATGTAAAGATTTTGGTGAGAGGAATCTCACACAGAGACTTTCCAGCTATAAGTCTCATCTGCCTTTTAGGTTACATAATGACCTTCCTCCCATTAAATACTTATGCAATGTACTCATGGTTTACGATGAAGTTACCCTTGAATCTTCACTTTATTAAAGTACACTTCACAGTTTAAACTTTTTTCTATGGAACTGCATTGCAATACAGGGCAGGGCTTTGCAGAGATGGCTAAAGATATTCTTTAAGTCTTGTTAGGCGAGTTTCTACTCTTTTAAAGTCTTAAAGTAGTACCATTTCCAGTTGTTTCACATTTGGGCTCTCTGCTCAACTTAGATGTAGGAGAATGTAGAAAATATTTCCCACGTTGTCATCTACTGATATGTTATCAGAGGATTCAGTAGTCTTCTATTTATCAGTCTTGCTAACAAATACTGTCATATTCAGGGATTGTATCATATTCAAAGTTGGGCATGCCTTCACTCCGGAGGAGCAAAAAATGTCATGATCAAATTTTGCTGTTTGGAAAATTGCAGTCCTACAGCCTGAGTACTGTAGTTTGCATCTCAGTACTTGAAGGCAACATTAGAAGTTTTCCTAGAGGTAGAATTTTGCAAGTCTGTCTGCGCAACATCTTTGATTGAGTTTTTGAATGTTCAAACTTATGCTATAAATAGTTTTTAAAGGAAAGTTCAACAATAACTAAACAGTAAAATGTGATGTTAAACTAGAACATATGAATACTGAATGCACCCTTTAGGTTAAAAGTTCTTTGGGGTTCATTACTAGTTCAATAACTGCTAACCTGCTAGGAATGAAGTATAACTGTTCTACTTCCCCTTAATATTAATTAGCTATGTAGTATGTTAATCAAAGCAGGCTGGGGAGAAAAATCAGGATGTGTATTCCTGCATGGTTTTCAGATATGTCATTTGTTTAATCTAGACATTTGGATAACTAAGATGAGTACAGGTAATTTAGCTGAAGTGCTATCTACAGGAAAGATTATCTAGCAATTTAATTGCATTTATCTCAGGTGTTTTGTTTTGTTTCTTGTTTTTCTCCCTAGTTATTTAGACACATAGCACAGTATTTAAAAGGCTTTTCTGAAATGCATGCACACGAAACATGGGAAATATCCCTTTGTACTGGTAAAACTATGCTAGATTTTCATCTAAGGACACCCCCTAAAGAAAGTTGTTAGGAAGAGGCCCTATCTATACCCCTGAAAAACTTCCTTGCTTGGCTCTCCTTTCTTCTGAAAAAACAGAATTCGTATCAGCACTGGACTAGTAGCTACGTGATATCCATCTCTCCCTAACCCATTTTTCTGTAAAAGGAGTGGTTTCAGACTGACGACTCATTACATGCTGCCATAATTGGTAAGCATGGAAGAAAATGGGATTATTTGCAGCTGCACCCAGCATAACAAGAGGGGACTGCAGTTGCAATTTCAGGCACCCAGCTGGAAGTTAACAGGCAGTATAATCCTTTGTTTGTGGCTTTGCTCTGTTGTGCTGCAGAATAATTGTTCTTCATTTTTTTTAATTTACATCATTGTATATGTATTTCAGTTGAGTGAATTTTGTTTGCATGCTACTTAAAATATCCAACACAAGCAATTAATCTGGCTTATGTTCACAGATTTTCCCTATAATCTGTGGAGAGACCCAAGCTTTCCTTCATGTCATCAAATGAAGGGATAGCCTCATCTGATGTCCTGAATTACTATCAGGAACAGTATTTTATTTATTTATTTATTTATTTTGCCAGATAGATGTCAAGTGAGCTAATCTATCATGTAATTTACATAACAATCCACTTGTGTCATGGTTTCATGATTTTTATTATTGGTATTCCACATCTTAACATCACATAGTGCACTGGGAGTTAAAGAGTTAATGGTCCAGCTCCAGGGATCATTGATAGCTCCAGGTACATTTGTCTCAGAAGAGAAGAACTATGTACCCCAGAGAACTTTGTGTTGCTTTGCATTTTTCCATTTGCTGCTCAGAGGGAAAGATAAAAAGTCTTTGCATGTCATGAGACACAGGCTCTTTCAGAACCACCCAGCAGCAAGTGCTCCCTAGCCATTTCACCTTCACTTTTTAGCTTAAGGCCTTCGGTTCTCAGACGCTCTTCCTCATTTTATTTGATTTATTAGCTTCAATTCCAATTATATTGTATTACATTGCGTTATTTTGCATTCCGATATTTTCTTTAGTTAGTTAACTTTCCTCCTCAGATTGTTGCCGCTGTTTTGTTTTTAGACCCATCTCCCTTTTCCTTTTTCCCTTTCCTAGGGTGTAGGTCCATGTGTCCCCTGTCCCAGTTGTCATGGAACTGGGCCAAACCACCCTGTAAACCATTGACAACTTGATGTGACTATCTCCCTTAACATCTTATCCTTTGCTCCTAAGGAGAATCCCTCCACACTAGAACATATCCATAGATTTCAGCAGCACTGGTCATTTGCAAGAATAAATATCATCAGTATTAATAATGCTATCTGGCCCATGCAGATTTGAACTGCAAGAAATTCCCATCAGCAAACTGTTCTTTATTAGAGGTAGACATCGCCACTGTGCTTTTTAGACATTTGGGGAAAAATAAATACATTTTAAAATACACGACAGTATGGGTTCAGAAAGGCGAAATTAATTTCATTACTTGTAGAAATGTGGTTTTGTAACGCTTGCCATTACCAACCAGAAGACAATGTCTGACCAATATTGGTAGCTTTGAAAATCATTTGAAAACATTTTGCATGAATTGGAAATTAATTTAAAAATGAAATTGAAATGCATGATTTAACTACTTGTTGAAATACAAATGCTGCCAATAATTAACATCTTCAAAATGCTTGTACTAAGCATCTGTGGCACTTAGATGAGATGACAGAAAAAGCCACTGCTTTCTGAAATACAGCAAATTAATAAATTAGAGATTAAAAAACATTTCAGTTCACAGAGCACACCATTCAGGCACACTGAGGTATTACATTAGTAGCTTCATCTTCCAAAATTAGCAAACGCCTTGCAAAACTGGGATTTGAGGCAAGATATGGAAATCTGTTACTCCAGTTCAAAACTTCAAAACCTGCTCTCCAGCTAATAGATCATTGAAAGCTATTAGCTTGAGCCTTGCTGCTGCAATTCTGACTACATGAACATAGTATTTTTTTAATGATCTGTTATTAAATGCATTGCACACAACTGTTTGACTTTCCAAGGTTTAGGAGTTTTTCACACCTTTTCAAAGAAGAGAAAGTTGATCACACAGTACTGGCAGGTAAGTTGCCCTATTAAGTTGAAAGCTAGTATTTCTAGATATGATGCCTGTTGAATCTCTGCTTGTGTAATCTTTACCCCCATTGTACCTTAATAATTTAGTGATTTAGTGCTACAAGTGATGACAGTGCTTCTACACCGTATAGATTTCTTTGGGACTGTTATTCATGGTAGTAAGTACTCACACGCAGCAATAAGCACCAGCAAGATTAGCTTTTTATATTTTAATCATAATCAGAGTTGGATGGGATATTGGGCTCCTCTTAGCATTTTTAGAGTACTGCTCACTTGGTGTTTTTCAAAGAGGAGAGCTCAGCTGCCTACAGCTCATATATCAAGCACTGTAAGAATGAGGCAGTAACAGAAGATCCAGCTAGTGGCTAGGGATGTAGGTTTGGTCAGTTAAATGAGAAAAAAAACACATCGTGCTTGGTACTGGGGGTGTATATTTGGGCTGCAAAGCATCAGTCACTGTAGAAGTAATAAAGATATAAGTGACAGCAGTTCTTAGTCTCTCTGTGCGTGCGTATGTGCTTAAGCCTAGACAATGACACAAGTAGGCTATTATTACAGTGGTGACATTCGTTGCTGCCTTAGTAACAATGTCAGTTCTTCCATTTAAAACCACTATATCCACAAGTTTTTAACTCAACAAGATAAAATATCTAGGAGTTTCGGAGCAATTTTTTCTCTTTAATAAAACTCAACCAAGGTTTTACAAGGTAAGTGTAAACTGCCTGAGTGCGTTGTCCTAAATTGCACATTGATTTGGATGCCCTGAGATCTACAAAATGCAAGTTTTAAAAGATTTTATTTGGTTATCATGATTTTAATGAATCTCACTGATGTTCCTCAGGCAAAAGTAAAAATGGAAATAGGAGTAGCAGTAGCACATTAGAAGTCAATTTATTAGCTTCATATTATCTATCTACAAAATGTGCTGTCCAGCACTATATGTATGTTCAGTAGAGTTGTGAACTCTTCAATACGTGTTTACTACTACAATATTAACTGCCAGGCAGTGACACTATATGACCCAGTAGTTAAGTTGAACATACTTTGACATGATTTCATATTCCAACTCCTACAAATATGCCTTACCATCTTTGATTTATTTTCAGTTTAATGCTTAGATATGTAACTGCACACACATTGAATGATTGAAAGATCACAACACAGGTGATAGTAAGAGAAACATAAAGAGCTCAGGCTTAGAGGATCTACTTACTGTTATTAGGTTTTAAATAGGAAATTGACTTTTTGTTTTCAATAGCACATACATTTTTAAATCAGATAACTGGAAATATATGACTTAAGTCAATATAAACAAAGAGAGAGAAAGGTATGAAAAAGTCTGAATTAGGTGGGCTAGTGTATGCCTTCCAACCAAATAAATATCAGATAAATACTTCAGTTCTGCCAGTAAAAATTGTTTCTGAAACAAAAATAAGCTATGCTGATTATGCCAGCAGATTTGGACATATACTTCTGTTCCCAACTGGAACCAGGAACAACAAAGAAGACAGAGAATAATTAGAAGTAATGGAGAAGCTGGAAGAAAATCTTTGGTACATTTTCCTTTGGTTTGTGTTCTGCCTGGTAACTTCTGTTCCTGTTCTATCATGCTGTTCACATGTAAAGAGTAGGCAGTGTAACTAAGTGCTGCGCTACAGAAGGAAACTGATGGGCTGTGCTCTAAGTTAACTCTTACTAGCTTGAGAAAGGGACTTTAGTGTTACAGGAGATAGATTTCTGAAAATTTCATATTAATTCTCAGTTGTATTCAAAAGCTAAGATCTGATGGTCTCTGAAAAGTAAGCCTGGAAGAGCATTTGCTGTGCATTTCTCACCTCAAGCAAGATGCAGTAGAACAATACGTCAGGTACTGAGAAGACTAGGAAGGGTTTTTCAACCTGGAAAGAGACAGTGGTGCTTGTGGCTATGACAGAAGTGTATCCAATCAGGATAAGCGCCAATGACTGAAATCAGAAATAACTGTAATGTTGCATGAAACAGTTGGCAAAAATGCTCAAGTGGTATGTGGTACCACAACAGCACCTAAATGTCCCAGGACCCAAATTTTACATGGTTTCCAACAGTAAAATGCCTTTATGGAAGTTATGAGGACAATTAAACTCAGCCTTACCTCCACAGATTTCAAGAAATTTTAAACTGAAGTTTGTTAGAGGCTGTAAAAAGCGGGAGAAGTATCTTGTGTCTTCAGTCTTATGCTGTCTCCAATACACCTGCATCCTCCTCTTTTTAGATTTAGTATCCAGGAGGTAGTGCTCCAAGAGAAGTCTTTGTGAGTACAGATGCTGGTTAGTCAGTCACTTGGCAATGGCAAGCATCAATTTGAAGAAGCTTCTGATGGAGAGGGATTTCAGTGCAGTTTGGTAGAAGTAGGCACACTTGGTTCTGGAAAATACTTAAACACTTTCTCATGCATGGCACTTGGCTATTGCCCTGCAGATTTCTACTCAGTGTGTGAGTTATGTGCACATATTCAACTGGGCAAAAAAAATCAGCACATAAATCCCACTTATCACATTCTCGGTGTTTCCAGAATGTTTGCCACATACCTTCTCGACAAAGGGAAGATTGAGAGCGCAATGGGATCCCTTTCTGCAATGATGTGAACCCTTGTTGATGTTGTGACCCACAGAAGCATTTCTCTCTCAGTTGATGTCTGTAACTCTGTCTGTCATTCATACCACTAGCAGATTTCCTCCTTTTTGGGGTCAGGAGGGAGAAGCGTAGAGATGATAGTAATCACTGTGGCTTGTAGCTATGCCTGTTGCTCTGACAAACAAACCTTGCTTATTCTGTACACGTTAATGCAGCAATAAGAAATTGAAAACATTTTTTTTCCTTTTTCTTCTTAGCCTAGACTTAAATTTGATCAATTTTGATGCCCGATGTGTGATGGGTTCAGGCTATGAAGTACTGAAGATATCATTTATAGTGCAGACAAAAGCAAAAAGGCTGAGCCAGGAGGAAATCCTAGTAAAGAAGGTGCTGAGAAATCAGGTCAGATTTATGCTGTAGGAGGCCATGGATTCCACATGGGAAGAAAATGAATGTCCTGCTTTTCTGGGGTCCAGCAGCACTCCCTGGCACCTAGCTGCTAGTTTGCAAATTGCAGTTGACTAAATAGGAATTGTAGAAGGAAGGAAAAGAAAGGGAGAGCAGGAGAGGGAAAGGCAGGGTTACATTTACAACTTCTTCAGGCTTTTTGTGGAAGTTTAGCTACCTGGGGGTGGAACAGCAAGGTAATTATCCTACAAAAATCTGGGCTGGAAAAATCCGTGTGATATAAATAAATACATTGTCTTGAAATGAAATGTCAGAATTTTGAAGTAAACGAGTCTGAATTTCCTATTTGAAGAACAGTTCAGGGTTATTATATCACTGTTTTGATTCTGGCTCTGTTTGAACTGTTTGACCGGAATTACACCGACATATTCCTTATGTAGATCAAATTATTTTCAAAACTAAATACACAGTAACTGACAGGAGGTGAGCAGAAATATCATCTAAGAAAGTTGTAGTATTGCAGTTCTCACTTTGATCCTGTTGGTCCTCATTAGAGAGATAATACAGAATCATACCTGCAGGATTTCACCAACTGTCCACAGATGACAGCAAATTAATAAAACTTAATCCTAGTCCAATTTTTTAAATAAATAATTCCATTTGTTAGCCCTCCCCCACATAATTTCACTACAATGATGCTACTGATTCATGGCAGGAAAAAACTTTGTACAAAAAACAGTCTAACACTAACTAGGTACGGAAGTGAGATAGTTAAGCTTTAATAAAGAAAAAACAACAAAACATACTAAATATGGGCAGTGGTTTACCATGAGGGGAGAGGGTCAAGCATCAGACCCTCTCATGATGATAAATGAAGTTTTACCCTTTTTTGAGCTATATAGCTATCTGTGTAATGTATTTGTCTGACATTAGGTAATTGTATAGTATAATGAATAAGTTGTATAATAACATTACCCTCAGATGTTTGCCCTGTTACTGATCATGACAATTTAAGTACCTATACTTTATGGAAGAATAAGCCTTTATCTAAGGCTTTTTCTCAGATAAAAATGACAGGATGAGGGGGAATGTCTTCAAGTTGTGCCAGGGAGGCTCAGGTTGGATATTAGGAAGCATTTCTTCTCAGAAAGAGCAGTGAGGCATTGGCATAGGCTGCCCAGGGAGGTGGTGATCACCATTCCTGGAGGTGTTCAAGAACTGTGTAGTTATGGCAGTGAGGGACATGGTCAGTGGGCATGGTGGCAATGAGTTGATGATTGGATTAGATGATCTTAGAGGTTTTTTTACAAACTTAATGATTCTATGATTATCCTTGGCCATTGCTCATCTACCTCAGGCCGCACTCTTTCTCAGCCACTCTGAGAGCATTTGAAACTGGATGGTTTGCACCTGGATCTCTTTCTCCCTTGTACATCGACTCTGTGGCAGAGCTCAAATGTTCCTGAGGTACATCCAACCAGGACATTTTATTAACAATGAAAATTTAAATAAAAACACCATTATGTATGTAAAAACATGAACTCCAGGATTTGTTCCAGGAGAAGCACTCATTCTCAGATTATTCTTGCATCTCAAATTATTAAATTAAGCCAAAGCATGAGTGAATTTAGTGCTAAGTAGACTTTGAAGGTATAGAGAGTTAATTAGAAAGGAGAGACTTTGGTAAGTGAGGCAGACATCCCAAGGTTTTCTGTCTGGATTGGGAAGAGAGCCTTGACTATAATAAAAGAGTGAGACTAGAAACTGAAGTATCAGGCCTCTGAATTGCCCAAGGGGATGAGGAGAGATCGGGCATTTCTCAACTGCAAAAGAAAAGTAGTCTGTGAGTTTCTAGATACTTAAAGCATCTTGAAGTTTTTCACTGTCTCTTGGTGTTGTATTATACTAGAAAATGATTTGAATTTGAGAATTAATTTGGGAGCAATCCTGATACCTCTTAGCTGAGAGAGAAATAGCTGCCACAGACATTCCGCTTTTAAGAGAATACAAAACCTGGTTTGTTTGTTAACCAAAGACAAGGTTTCTTTTCAGATTGCATGCTAATATAAGTAAATACCATTTGTGGTATGTTATTAATTTCACATTGGAAGCATTATACTAGGTTAGTTTTACGCAAATCACATTGTGGTTATGATAGAAAGAGCTCACATAGTTACTGTGAGAAAAATACATGCAAATAAGATTCTGCGATTCGTTGATGGTTATAAATTCCTCTGCCTTTAAGTGGCATAGCTGGAGAATTGGGTTAAGCTGCTGGGCATGAGCACAGTAGGTTTCTGTGTTTATTCTGTGTAATCTATTTTTCCTCTCTTTTTAATCTTTGTTTACTTGCCAAGCATTCTTTTGTGGCTTCCTTTCTACTACTGCATGCTGGGTTTTGTGCTCTCATGTTGTTTACTGAAGCTTAGACATGAAAGGACAACGAAATGGACATTTTAATCAATTAACTGTAGCTTGATCAAAGTTTAATTCTTCCTTATTGCTGCTGTTGTTGTTTATAGTGTTTTTATTCACAACAGCATCCAGATGGGCTTTCAATTCATGTGGTGTGAGAAAGCGACTCTCTTGCATAGTACAGCAAGCTAAGAGTCTGAAAGCTGTATTTGATCAAGACCTGGCTTTAATCTGTTCATGTCAGAGTCCTGAGTAGCAGCTTGGCTTTCCCTGTGGTCTAAAGCTGAAGACAAGAGTGGAGGGTGTTGGAATAGCAGAATTTATGCTTAACAGCAGACATACAGAAAGTGACTGAACACATACACACTTGCCCCTTATTCGATTCCTCTTGCTTTCAGAAGCCATCTGCTTTCCTTTATTCCACTTGAAAGGAATTAACAAATGCCTTCAGACTCTACTTTTGTAGTATAGAAGATGTATATGTTCTTTCTCAGTCATGGAAATCAACTACCCAAAACAGTTAAAGATAAATACAAAAAAAGGTATCCTTTTATATGAAGTCATTTTGTTTGGTTTTGGTTGATTAGGGTTTTTGGCAGTTGGAAGTGCTCAGGTTACTTTTTTCCCTTTTTTTTTGATTAGACAGTGCCAGAGAGGAAGTTGATTTGCTTGCCAGGGTCAAGATACTAATGCAACAGTTGAATATATGTCAAATCATTGAGGGGCTAGAATGGCAAGGGAGGAGATGGTGGATTGTATCAAGATGAACTGGTAATTTTGAGAACAGGAAAAAAAATACCAGGCAATCAGCAGATCTTATGGATCTTGGTCAGCAGGCAATAAGTGTATGTCTTGTTGCGCAGCAGTGGCACAAGGGAAAACTTAAAATTTGAGCTCATATACTTAGTTTTCTTGGAAGTGCCTCCAAAGTGGCTAAAGGCCATGCTCTGAGGCAAAAAGCAGGTGAGTTTTAGGAGTGGCTTTGCTTTCAAATGTCCTGTCCGTTCTTCTAAAGGTAGAGATTCAGCTTGGGCTGGCTGAGAAGGCTCTTCCTCTCCCATATTCTGCTGATATTTAGGGAACTTGGCCTATACATGCAACATAACAACAGTGCATTCATTCTGATTCTTTCATACAGGAAGCGCATAATTAGTTTTGTTTTTCTTATTTTTTTACATTTGCAGAAACACAAGCAAGGAAGAAAATGTCTGTTTTGTTTTCTGCATGTTTTTTCCAATCCATCTTTTCCAGTGGCAACTGTTGATGAAAAAGATTATTTTATTAATTAAACATTTAAAACAATGCTGGCAGCCACTTGTTTGGAATAATCTTCTATGCATCATAACCTTCTAACTCTGTATTTAATTGCATTTTTCCCCTCTTCCTTTCCTCTGGAGCACTATTTCAGAAATCTTTGCTGACCTTTCATGCTGCTTTTTCATTTCATGTAATTTCAGTTAAGAAACGTTTAATTAGTAAAATAATCACTTTTGCTTTTAATCTGTTTATGCTTTTCTGTCTGTTCTTCAACTTTAATTCTTGCTGATTGCGATGATGCCTGTGTTAAGGGAACAGCTGATCTTTCCTACTTCTTGGGAGAGGGCTACTTCATAATTATAGGTCACCTTTTCATCTACCAGGTGTTTTAATCAAGCATCTGCCATGATAAATTCATCTCATGATAATTAGTTTTGGGCCATACTTTGGGCATTTAAGTGATTCATCTTATGGCATCAGATTTGGGTCTTATGGCATCAGATTTGGAGCCAGTAAGGCTTACATGCAGCCAAGAACACTTACTGAACTCCAAGGGAATGATCTCACTTACAGCATCAGTGTAGGCAACACCTTGCTACTAAGTGTGTCGTTGTATATACAGGCAGTAAGTCTTTAGAGATAAGCAGTGTTTGCACCACCTTCAATAACACAGGCTGAAGGGCTTAAATAAGCTGCCCTGTTTAACACATATCCCTGGGTCCTCATCAATGGAGAGGCTCATCCAGGGAATGTCTGAAACTGAGTTAGGCACTGTCATCATGAAGGGAGTCTAGGGATAGCAGCTGAAGCTCCATTAGCTTAGCTCAATAGAAGTAATCCAGCTCCACTTTTGTGTGCTTGCATTGTTGCCTTTGAGAGCAGTCACTCACGTGGAGCCTGAACCAAACACTTAACAGTCAAAGAGTTTTTCTGCAGCCTGTGTGGGGCTGGAAGCAGATTGACTGGAACAAATTCTACACGTCTTTACACTCATCTGTGATGAACAGACTTACCTCCGATTTACAACTTTGTCACTGTCAGCAGAAAGTGGCTCCCTGACAGTAATGTACTTGTGACAAAAAGCGCATAGAGTCAAGTCCATCAGAGTAGATGGATGTGAAGAAGGTTAATTATACATGACACAGTTGCCATATCTGAAATAAAATGGATATAAATTTCATTCCCTTGAATTTACTGTGGTTACACATCCAAGCAAATGCTACTCAGCTTGAACAGACAAGGTAAGTAAAGTCAAGTGCTCAGTTAGGGCTTTTTGGTTTTGTTTTGTTTTTTTTTTCCCTCCTATCTGCATAAATGTTTGAATGCTGATAACTTGGCTTATTAAACAACTAATGAGAACCTGAATACGCATTCTCTGGTTAAATGGACCAACCAGAGATCAGTGTCAGGAAAGTCAAATAGATAACTGAAAATGGTGAGAATAACGGCTGATTTCTTCTGCGTCTGTTTCTCTGTTCAGAAACCCTGCTGCTCCTACCAGCTCCAGTTAGTTCATGACTCTTTAGACATCACCATCACCCAGATTTCAGCACAATGCACAGTCTTTGCATTCATTTTTAGGGGCAAGGATGTATGTTCTCAGGGTTGGACTACAACTCTTGGATGAATTGATAATTTGAATTTCCCCTCCTTTCCTCACACCCCCTGCTGCGGAGGTGTTACTTGCACAATACACACATCCTGCTCCTGCTCCAGGTGTTCCCCAGCAGCTGGAGAAGGCTACAGCTACTCCCCACCTGGAGCAAACCCTATAACAGTCGCCAAGGTTTAAGATACATATATATCAGCCAGTTCTTTAAGAAAGTTTAATTTACATATCTGCTATCTCTACTCACTTCTCTCCTCCTCCCTCCTGCTCTATTTTTCGGAAGCCAATTTAGCCTTTTCATTGAGTTTATTGAGAACCTAATGTGTTATATTTAGCCATCAGATTTTTTAGCCCAATGACCTCAACATTATACAAAAATGAAAAAGAAGAATGTTTAAAAATCTGCCCCGCATAATCAGCAAAACCTTAGAATTCCCAGACAGCCATACCTTCTGACTGAGTGGGTTTTCTGCTGATATGTACATATGTTTTCTTCACATTGCTACCCTTCCTTCTTCATATTCACACTGCTTTTAACCTTCTAAGTTTTATTTATTTAATTATTTATTTATTTCTAAGGAGGAACAAAGTGAATGAGCAGTGTACTTACTCACACATTTCCTGGAGCAGAAAAGACAAGTATGTTTGAGAAGGTGGGCGTGGTCCCCAGTTACATTCTTTCTCTGTTCCAAGAAGCAGCAGCAAATGCTTGACCGGAAGCCCATAGAGTGCTTGGGAAAGACTGAGACTTTACAAAGAGAAGCAAGGAACAATGTCCGTCCCAGTATGAAGCGGACCGCTATTTACTGAGGATGCAAGGGGGATTGTATGAAGCCTACAGTATTAAATGCCAACCCGACAGAAGAACAATCCTGCATAAGCATGAAAGGAAGAGGGGAATGTGTTACCCCCCACATTTTTTAAATCTTTTTTCTTTTCAATTCCCTTTATTTTCTAAGTTGTACTCTATCCAAATTCCTAGGAGGTTTTCTTAGCATCTTGCAACATGAGTCCCTGGTTCATTGGAGAGAGGATATAGAAAAGAACTCCATGGATACTGTTCTCTGCACTGCAACAGCAAGTCTGACCCAAGTGTAGAGTGTCCTCAAATCTTCTAATGAGCTTTAACTGACCTCTTGAGTACAACTACAGAGCAACCTAGAGGGGAATTTTGCTTCTCCATGAAGATGCTTCTTGATACCTATTGTCAAGGCTGTAACTAATGCAATAAATTAGCTCTAAGTTTTGCAGCTTATGTACGGTTCAGCCTAATTAAAGCCAGATTTTCTGAGGAAAATTTATTTACTAATACCTGGGATATAATTTAGATAGGCAGATGCCTATCAAGGTTATTTTCTCACAGGAAAAAAAAAGAAGTTCATTAGGAAGTAAAACAAACTGGTTGGCCTTGGCAGAAAAGAAGCTGTGGTCCCCTGGTGAAGTTATTAGCTTCCTGTAATTTAGCTTGGACAAGTGGATTTTCGTAATATGTTGTACAACATTCATTTAGTACATCTTTGTTTTCCACTGAGGATGATCTACATTTTGTTTTAGATCTCATCTCAGAAAGTCTAAAAGTGATTATGTAGTAGCAGTACAGGAGCAGACTGATGATTAGCATTATTACTTCCATGGTATGATCTTGGTTGCACTCATTTCCCCATGCAAAGAAAACAAATATCTGCCTACATTCAGTTACAACCTTTTAAAGAGGTATAAGTTTAAAATTGTTGTCAGCAGGCATCAGTGCAAAAATACTGGTGAAGGAAAATTCTCCAGATCTATGAACTTGCCAGAATTTCAATGGTAGGGGCTCTATGAGGCATCTGCTGGGAAAACATGCATGAAATGATAATGGAGCAGACGGATCTATACCTGACTTCTGCATCCCCACAGATTTTCTACACCAGCCTGTAAAAATCAAATCCAAAGGAAGAACAAGTTTATATGGGAGATATCGCAGAAACCATGTCTTGATCTCACACAGGGAGAATGTATTTTATGCAGCTCTCTAAAGCAGTTCTTTGTTAAAGGAAATTGTTTCAGTATACAGTACAGCAAGTGGTTGGAAGAAAAGAGAAATTCATTCCCAGGTCTAGTGAAGTCCTTAAATTCTGACATTTATATATAGATTTATATAGACAACTGTGAGTTGTCTTGCTGGTCCTTATGACTGCTTTCCAACTTAGGATATTCTGTGATTCTATGACTTTTTAATCTGAGTACATCTAGCCAATTGATGTATCCAGCAGAAGATAGATCTATTTTTAGTTAAGCAATGTAACTGAGAAATACGTAGATCATAATGCAGTATTTTTGAAGTGTAGTCAGTTTAGATTCTCTTATATATGTTTGTTTGGAGTTGTCATAACTCCTTTACACAAGGCAAGTAAGCATTTGCGCCACTGGTTACTTGTTCAGTGTTCTAGATCACTGTCTGATTTTCATGTACAACTGCTATTGCAGTGAAGAAGTTGAATTACTTGTGTAATGTACAATTAGCATACACAATTAACTTTAGAAAATAAGACTATAAAGTCCACAGTGTTTTTAAATCATCGAGTTCTCTGTCCAGTCTTGTCAAAAAGGGAAAATACTTCTACTGGGAAAAAAAGCTACTATCTCACTTAGAGGGACTTCCCAAGCTTCTTCAAATCCAGTACATCCAGTTTGTGAGCTAAGTACTCCCATTCTCTTAAAGATTTACAGTGATTTATTTTCCGTGTCAGTAACAGCATCATCATTACCAGGAGATCCAACTGTACCAAATGTTACGTTAATAAATCATCAACCCTGAAAATCAATACTCCAATGAATTGAATCAAATGAAAGTGTTTCTGTAGAGCAGTTTCACTGACAAAGTTGAAACCTCTGCTGTCCAAGTTCATAAAATTTCTGTCAGCTGGTTAGGCCAGAGCCATCAGACACAGCTCCCCAGACGCAATGTCAGACAAATGTTATCAGCTGATGGATTATTTTTTTCCCCATGTCAACCCATCAGTGTGTCTGATGTTATGATTTTTGCTTCCTCTAAACTGACACAAATTGCTACTTTATTTCATGGCCTGAAAAGATACTGATAGTTACCTCTGACCTTCCCTTTCCTCTTTGTAGAGTCCTAGCTTCCCTTATGCAACTGCCTGTTTCCTCCTCTATCCCTTTTTGTACTCAAACAGAAAAGCTAAGAGCTCTATTTGTTTCCCCAAGTTTGCAGATCAGTTAAGTATGCAAAAAACATGCTTGCCATGGGCATTTATGTGCTTGTGTTTGAGTCGTTGAATGTCTTTGTTCTCACTACATTCACCTGCTTAGTTCTTCTGTATTTGAAACTTAGTGCAATCGAACACTCAAGCTGTCATTAGTCTTATGTGTGATAAGAAAAAAAATCTCTTGTGATTGAATTATTCACTTTGCATTGGTACGCATTCTGCCACAAATATGAATAAAGACAGAAAGTTGGTTCTTTATGAAACTTAAGGATGGCTACTCCAAGTCTAGCACTAAGGCTGAATGCAAATAAACCAACTAAGCAAGAATGAAAACAGGCTATTTTTCGGACATGGTAATGAAGAGTTTCCTTTTTCCATCATTATTAAAAGTAATCTAAATATTATAGCATACTTACATATGTTACTCAGAGGTCGTACAAAGGTAGTAACCATTGTAAAATAAACCCAGTGATTTTATCCATTTCTTAAAGTGAGTATAATGTAAGTATTCATCTTGTGCTGGATAAGTCCTGGGATGCCATGACTTTAGCAATAAAGGTTTTTGCATCTTGTGAAGAAAATAGAGCCAGCATTTCTTTTTCCTTTCCTATCTCTAAATGTTTTTTTTTTTTTTAATCTATTATTGTTTTCAGTGAGAATACTAATGCAACCCTGAATCTAAAAGAGTAGACAGCACAATTTTCTATTCTCCTGGGGTCCATTTTCCAGCTTTGGTTTTAATTTGACAGGAAATAACAAAAAGTTTAGGGAGTGGATTCTGCTGTGCTCAGAGATATTGATTTTTGACAGACATTGATGCTTGTGTGCTTCCTTGGGAGAACTTCTGTCTCTGTGTCTAGAAACACTAACAATGTTTAAGTAGCTGAGAAGAGGCTGAATTCCTCAGCTAATGATTGTCATTTTATTTTTGCATCTCTGTACTTTCTTACACTCAGCTATCATCTCTTGCAAAGTCATAAACTCTCAATGTTCTGGCACTGAGTGAGTGTGCTTAGTGCACGTGGAAGGAGGTTGAGAATTATTTCATTCTTTGTACTATGATGCTATTAATAATGATATGTTGCCTTTTTTGCACCTCTTTTGTATGTTTTGCCTCGTTAGTTCTTTGTATCAGACCAACTGCAGTAGCTTCAAATTTTAAGTTCACCATTTTCCCAGTTGCTGTGGTATTTTGAGTCAAATTGCATCCTTTTATGTTGTAGTCCTGCTTATTGTAAGAAAACTGTATAAATTCTTTCTGCCTTGCAGAAACTTGTTCCCAAGTAAGAACTGGACTGTGTTGTACATGTATCACAGACCATATCTCTGCTTGCATGCACAGAAATATCTAGAGCATCTGCAAACTCCACAGGGGCCTATGCACCCACTCTTCCCTGCCTGACCACCTCAAATGCCAAGCCTTCCCAGTCTGGAACCCTGAAGTCTTTCTCCCACTGTCATCCTGCCTGCTCCTACTCTCCATTTTGCCTTCTGGCCGTGTTGTGAAGGAGAGGACAGCCTTAGGGCTGTAAAGAACTTTAAAGAGATACTGTGAAGCGGTGGAGCTGTGCAGATTTATACAGTTGTCACTGGACATCAGCACTCTGTGAACTTGATAGAGCTTGCCTTAGGGCTGTGTGGGTTTAAAGGCTCCACAAGATTTCAGGATATAAAAGCACTTCTAAAAACTAGGTAATTCACCTTCAGATCTTACAGAAATAAATAAATAAATATCTTCAGGCTGTCCAGCTACAATAGATTAAGGTAAAATGAGCTACTTTTTCAAATCCTTACTAGAAATTTGATAATTCAGTCTGCATTATATCTCTTAGCAATTTTTACTTTATTTTGATGTAATTCTTGGGGCAGAGGAGGCAGTATAATTGAGAGGATAAAATTTGATGCTTCTTTAACAGACCAGTAGCGATTTGCATTAAATAATTTGTAGGGAAAAAATCCAAAGAACCTCACATCTTCAACAATAGTACATCAGCAGCACTCTATGATTATTTTCCTCATAACCTACATCTGGACTATGTATTTTGCCTTTGATATTTCCCAGGATAGCAACTTATCACACCTATTGTCCAATGACACTTAAAGTAGAAATCGATAAATTATCTTAGGCATTGATTAAATTTAGAGGTTAGTTAAACTCAGGCTAAGCTGATGGAGATTATCAATTGCTCGTGTGTCTGAGGACCAGAATACTCTTGCAAATCAACATGGGACAGGAGCCTTATTTTAGAGTAAGGCAGAAGCTCAGTGTGACCTACTATGGCCACTGAATTATGGTACCATACTTGTATATCACAGCTTCTAGCATTATTTGATTTGAGCTCTTACTACTGCTATTTTCTTTACTGGTAAAGGTTTGATTTAGAGAGCCATTTCTAAATGCCATAAAGTTTAGGGTATGAAGTAACTGTGGTCATTTATATTATTTATAGATGGAGATATTGTTCAGCTCATTACAAATTGAATAAAGTAATCCTTTCTTCTAGGTGTTTTGAGCAAGGGAGCTTAACAGAATCAAAGAAAATGAACTGTCAGTGGTTAATTATAAGAACTGTGTAAAGATTGCATTGATGTCTGGATACTCAGGGAAGTCTCTGAACTTTGTTACTTGGACAAATAAATACAGGAGTTGGGTTGCAGTTTTTGACAATAACACTTTCACCTGTTCCAAGGGAAAAAGGATCCTGTTTCAAAGCCATACAGGAAATATGTTGGTAATAGACGTTTTAATAACAACCTGAGGATGTTTCATTTGTTACCTCAAAAATTCCACAGAAAAAATAACAAATCAAACAGTACACAAAACGGTTTAAAAAAAGTCCCCGGCATACCTTTATCTCAAAGAAACACTTCTTTGTACTTTTTTTTCCCTATGAAAAAAAAAAAAAGCAAACCACAACAAAATAGAACAAAAAAACCCTCCACCTTCTATAGTTTATTATGATCAAAGAGACAATGGGTCTTTTCAAGTGCTCTCCAATAATGGCCTGATTTCATTTAACCTACTCTTCTAACATAGGTAGGAATAATAAAATTATGACAAAACTACACTTGAGGGATTCTGTCACACATAGCCTTCATTTCCTTTTCTTTTCAGCAGCTATTAGTGCATAGCAGGCTTTCTTCATTATCCTAAGGCAGCTTATTCTCTGTAACAGCCTTTGATGATGGTTTTCAGCAAAAAAGCTTGCCAATGCTTTTATTAAAAAAATAAAAAAATAAGAACCAAAAACCAACACACACACAAAAACAAGTGCAATACAGATGTTCCTATAATTCTCAATGATATGGATTTAAAATCAGGTTTTCTTTATAGGAAGAGAACCAGAGAGAAAAGGCAACCTTTAAGGTGTTTGACAAACCAAGTGCCATACAGCCCTCTTCTGAAATTATAGAGGTGTGTGAGAAAGATGTATTTCTTAGTAGGAGAAAGGAAGCTAATTGCTCTCTGAAAAAATGTCACCATGGGCTGTTTGTTTCCAATCAGTAGTTCTTAAGACTGTAAAGACCAGGTTCCTTTGGGTGCATGGAAAACTACCACTCTCCATTTCTGTTCTCTTATAAGGTTTCTTTCTTTATTTTATTTAGTTTACTTTATTCTGGTGACCAGGAGGGCCTGGATACTTCAGTTGCTCACTGAAATTATTGTGCTTGTCAAAGTCGCTGCTTCTAGCAGCTGTGAAACTAAGGCTGTTGGCTGCAAAAAATAAATGGAGATCTTTGTCTCTGCAGGGTTATATGCCCAGAGTATGTCTGTGAACTCTCCTTCTCTGGAGACATTCAAGACCTACCTGAATGTCCACCTGCGCAACCTGGTCTAGGGAGCTGCTGTGTCAGGGGGTTTGACCAGATGATCTCTAGAGGTCCTTTCCAACCTCTACAGTTCTGTGATTCTGTGATTCAGTCCTTGAGTTGCCGATTTGTCAGGATTTAGAATTTGTTGTTGTGAACTCTTTCCTGCCACTGATTAGAATTAAACACCTCAGATTCAGTGACCTACTGTTTTCTGTCAGATTTTTGTTTCGATAGAGAATTGTAATGAGCTTTAGAAACTGCATTACTATCAATCTTGGGAAATGTTTATAATGTTCTAAAATATTTGTGATGTCTAATCTCTGAAATACAAAGATAAGAATGGAGAAAGTCTCATAAGCAGTTACAGTCACCTGGCATACCTTATTTTTTTATTTTTTATTTTTTTGGAATTTAACTGATTCCTTCTACTTTAAAGAATGTTCAGAGAACTAAATTCATGCACCTTTATTGAAACTGATAAGAATATTCAGATTTGTATCTTCAGTTCACAAAAACTACATGGTAAAGAAAGCTAGAGTCTATGGATGTCACAAATTCTCTTTCCACATGGAAAATTGTGTGAGTGTATCTTAGAATGTTAACCCATGTAGAGACTTCATCCCTTTTCCTTGCAAAAATATTATGGTTTGGCGTGATTTACTTCTGAAGTAAATGAAGACAATTGGGTCTCAGACCTTCCACAAGCCATTCTGAAGTTTTTTGCTAATTTAAACAGTGCCAAAGTTCATATAATGGAAGCAAGTTCAGGTAATTCATTCTTACAGCACATAGTTGTTAGGCAAGTTACTTTATGAGTTCTGACATGCAAGTTTCAGCTCTGTGTAATATTTTTCAGTCACAGTTATTCACACAGCTGTATTGTGTAGACCAAACATTTCTGACAAATCTGGAAAACCTTTCTCTGCCCTTTAACTATGTAAGTTCATCCACGATCAGCACCTGTCCAGCTTGGAGGTTTCCTTGTCAGGTAATGTAGTCTTAGAAATAAGCATAGCAACCAACTGGCTTTGTTAGAAAGTCAGACTCATGAAAATGAATGGGGAAAAAGATGTTGGTACAGAAATCTTCAGGGAAGCAGCGGTTGATTTTATAGTACAGTAGATCATGAAAGGTCTTTCTTATTTTCAGTTTCTGTGCAAGGCTAAATACAGTCTCAGCCCTTCCAGTTCCTGGGTTACAGCATTAGGAGCAATCTCCTGCACACTGATTCTCAACCAAGAAAACTTTAGGCCCCCTTAGCTCCTCTTCACTTTCCCACATTTCTAAGGACTCTAGAATTACAGTACATATGTGCACAAATCCTAGTTACATAATGCAAAAATGTACCATCCTTTTTCTGCAGAGGTGCAGATACTGTGATTTGTCAGGAACTAGACAGTATCTATGGGAGGTTCCCATTATTTCATGTCTTCTTGATACTTTGCTTAGTATTATTACACACAGAAACTATAATTTGAGTCTTGTGGAACCTAACCTGTTGCACCAGCTTTAGTTAGATCATTGCAGCACCGATATTCCTGATGCATAGTTTGATGAGATCTGAATGAATTTTCTCGTAAGAAGGGTGATTTTGTGAACAAAGAGAATTTTAAAGAGAATTTTAGCCAATTGTGGTCATTTTTTAAGGATAATCTGAAAAGGAATGTATTTGAGTCTCAATTATGGTTTATAAGTGTGTTAATTTATGATAGCTCAAAAGATGTTACACCATTCACCTAGTAGCAGCTCACTTTTAAATTCAGGCTGGGAAAGACCTGCATGCAAGATGCCAAAAGTGAGCAATTGATGGACCACTAGGTCTCAGAAAAGCCCTGAGAGCCATAGTATACACATAGCTAATACAAAGTTGTTTTAATAGTGCTTTAATTATGTGTTAATTATTTATTCATTAAATTGTTCATCCTCGAATTTCATCAAGTCTCAGGTGTCCCTGCTTAGAAGCCACAGTTACATCAGTGACAGCAACATTGCACTCCTGCATGATTAAATTCAGGCCAAACTTGCTTAGGTGACACTGTTATCAAGAGAAGGAGCCTTTGAATCTCAGAGTCCAAATCTCTGAACTTTCAAGCTTCCCTTACACTGTAACTGCAAACCCAATATATCATTATGGAGCAAGTGCTGAAGTGTAAGCAGAACACTTCAGATTGCTTGGTCAGGTTGGATATTAGGGAACATTTCTTAGAAAGAGTGATGAAATACTGACACAGGCTGCCCAGAGAGGTGGTGGAGTCACCATCACTGGAGGTATTCAAGAACCGTGTAGATCTGACACTGAGGGACGTGGTTAATGGGCATAGTTGGGATGGGTGGGTGCTTGGACTAGATGATCTTAAACGTCTTAATAATTCTGTGATTTTATGATGAGATTGTATTTAATTTTCAAGTAACAACAGATATGGAAAATTATGCGTCTCTGAGACTTTTCCCCATCTATGAAATATTGAAGATGACAGTAATCTAAGAACAGTACGTGACCTTTCAAGAGTTTTTTTCCTAAACATGGACAGATTAAACTCATCCTATACGTCCTTTGGAGCATTAGTAACAATATCTGTTGTGCTTCAGCACTGCAAAATCAAACTAACCTTGTCAATAATCATGAGGTATCACAATTTATACCTTTCTATGATTATAAACTGTACACTAAATACTTGTTTATACTGTTTACTGTAGGTAATCTGTGGGTATTATATCACCGGCCAAATCACGCATTCTTTCTATTGAGTTCTTCTTTTATACTTTCTCATAAAGCTTTTTCTTTTTAAAGTATAATATGCAAAAGATGCTGGGATGTGGTCATAGTGAATCACTCTGTATTTCTGCAAAGTTAGATCTTAAAGCAGCATATTTAAAAGTAGCATTATCTTTCATGTTTTCCAAATTTAATAACATATATACTGCTCTTACTTTCTTATGGTTAGCTCATGACCTCCAGGCTCTCCTCTTTTTATCAAGGTTATTATAAAAGAAATCCTGACTAATATCTTGGAAACCAGATGCAAAATGTTGCCATTTTCAATTTTTGTCCATTATTGCCTCTCTCTATGCTGAAGCATGGTAGGTCTGGTACAAATCGAGAGTGTTACAAAACACGTTTGACAATGCATTTCAAGATATAAGTATCAATTGAAATCCCTGACAAGAGGCACAAACTGGAAAGCAAGAAGATCATGAGAAAAAAATTCTTTATTGTGAGAGTGACAGAGCCCTGGAACAAGCTGCCCAAAGAGTTTGTGAAGAGGTTGTGAAGACTCCTTGAGCATGTCCTTCCCTGGACATATTCAAAACCCACCTTGATGCTTTCCTGTGCAACCTGCTGTAGGTAACAGATTTAGAGGGTGATGATTTTGATTATCTTGAGAAGTCTCTTTCAATGCCTACCATTATCTGATTCTAGTTTGTATGTTTTTGGTTGTCATTGTTTTAAAGGATGTTTTTTTTCCTAAACACATTTATAATCAAATCTATTTTTTCATTAGTCAAGAAGTAAGTTTCTTCATGAACATGATAACTTAATTCCCGGGCTAGCATTAATTGAGAAATCATTATGCAGTCTGCAAAACTGCATCTGTAGTTTGCAGAGACCCGGTGGTGGGTGGTAAAACTGTTCATTTATTCTCTGCTACATCTTATTATAGTTTTAATTTCTTGTTCTTTACTACCACAGCTACTGCGTACTGCTATATCCTGTGAGCATTTCCTCCCTCTCTTGAAAGAGATGCAAGAGGGATTGTTTTCATGATAATAAGCAGACAGGTCTTTAAGAAGCAGAGTGGTGCCACTGGCATCCCGTCAGCATACACATAACATCTGTTTGGACCCACAGTGATCTTTCAGGTCACCCGGCCCATCAATCTTTCTGTGTACTTCCTTACCAAAATTGGTTCACATGCATTCTCCTCACCCCTATTATATGATAGACAGATGGCTGTTTATGGAAGTTTCAGATCCGCATCATTTCCTCCACCTTAAGTTTTATGAATGTCTGCAAATTTTTAATTGCTTGACAAGCAGGATGTTGTAAACAACCCATATTTTATGCATATATGAAATGTAATCATGAGTTTAATGACTTTATTGATTGATGGCCTTGAAAAGTTGAACAAGGAGGATGGGAAGATAGAAGACTTGGCAAGAAGGGATCATGTGATTCTTTTAGGAATTTGAAGTTTTTTATCATGCTTTATGTGCCCAAAGTGATTCCTAAAAGGAAATCAGGTCTGTGATTGCCCTTCAATGAGCCCTAAGTTATTGGTGAAGGCAGCAGCAGCCCCACCTTTCAAAGATGGGGATGCTTAGAGAGGTCTCAGAGGTGATACTCTGTGTTCTTGTCTTATCATCAGTGCACTTTTGCCACATGTTATTGTATTATTATTATTCTCATCAGTTACTTTGGAAGGCTACTTAGTTATCAAACTTTGGTTGACTGTTACAGTCATGACTTGTCAAAGGAAGCTCCAGAAGAACTCTAAAGCTTTTGTTCGAACCTCAGAGGAAAGCAAAGGTTCAGTCCCAAGAGCACTAGGCTTATTCTATTTTCACAGAGGATTGGAAGCAGATTAAATTTTGTTGTGACTTACAGTGTTTGTAAATTACAGGACTGTAGTTCATTTATTTTTATCGATAATTCACAGGCTATACATCTGAAAATAGGATTGTTGGGGCTGGTCATATTAACCACTTCAGTATCCTACAGCTGGTGCAAATGAGAGCTGAGTGAAAATGCTTGAAAATGTCATCTATTTTTTGTATAAAAATACGAAAGATGCAAACTATTTCTGTGTTAGGATCAGTTTTGGGAAGCGTAGATGAAGGAGGAAGTATCTGTGATATTTTCCTTTACTTTTGAGCAAATGTTTCATACATCTCTGTCTCTGTTTGTTTTGTTATTGTTGTTGAATTCTTTGTTTTAACCAGTACTATGTACAGATAACTATTTAAGTTTGAATACATATCATTTCCTGAGGCCAGTATATTTTTAATGCTCTGGTGAGGCTCCCTGCAGGCATTGCAGTTATGTGCCTCTCAGATGTAAATAAACAGAATTCTTCTGCCACTCAAGCAACCTTTCATACTTGTATTAATGTATTTAAATACAGAGGGAAGCAGTGTTGAATTCACTCAGCAAAGTATAATAAAAGAGATGTATTTAGGGATGGCAGAATGAATACAACTAGTACAACAGTTGGACTTCAATGTCAGACTCTTTTCTCAGTTGAAGTATAAGAAAACTGACTTTTTTTTCTGAATTACTTTCTTATATATTTCTTCAGATTATAAATCTGGCAATCATTCTTTTTCAGTTTCTAGTTCTCTACTGCAGACATCTTTTAAGATGCTTTTGCTGGGGAAACAGGAGGGAGGGAAGGGAGAGGGAAAAGAAACATAAAGAGATGGTTCAAGTTGGCTGAAGAATGTAATTGCAATCTCTAAAAATACTTTTATTCCATGACAAAGTCTATTGTGTTTTTTTTTTCTTTTTTTTTTTTTTTTTTTTTTTTTTCAGAGAACTTCTCTAACTTCAAAGGGATCAGTACTGGATTTCAGGTGTTATTTTCTTTCTTTATTTTTATTTTCAATTTTTCTTTTAGTTATAAGTCATATCTTTGCAAGAGAGGTTTAGCCACTATTAAGATCCTTTAGTGCTTTTGTTTGTTTGCTTGTTTTTGTTTTGTTTTTTGTTTTTTGTTTATTTAGTACAGTTGGAAAAACTAGGAGGATGAGTACACCTCCACACTTTAGATAAAGAAAATGGTTGTTTACTGTTCCACTGAAAAATGTTCTTCAGCCAAGCACTTATCTGACAATTTTGGAATGCCAGCATAGCAAATAAAACATTGGGTCCTAGTGCCCTTTTCATTTCATAAGGAGCTAACGTGTATAATTATAAGAGGAAACATGAAGCAAGCAATCATATAAATGCCAATGACGTTTTCTTAGCAGCAAAGCTGATTTTATGTAAATGACTCATCTTCATCATTTTTAATTAAAAAAGTTTAATTAGAGAGAACAGTTTACACTCATCACAGTGTACAGATGAATTCTGGTATATGCCAGCCAGAAATAAATAAATAAGAGTGAAGTAATATGTACTAAAAAGTCAAAAAGTGTCAGATAGCAAGATTTGCAGTACTGGCAATGAATGTGTACTGCTGGGTTAGTCCCAGCTGATTAGAGAGGGAAGGACAGCTGAAAACACTTCCAAGAGAAAAAAGGAAAATAAATTGACATGTGATAGTGTACAAGAAATTCCAAATGTGTGTGTGACTGACTACCATCAGATCACATCATTTATGCCTTCTCCCTGTGTCTAAAGAAATTCCCCACAAGGGAAGGAAAAAGGTAAGAGCCCCTTCCTCCTTTCCTGGCACACAGCTCAGGTTGAATTGTGTGTGTTACCATGTACCTCTTGGTACTGAGGACTTTAAGCAAAGGCTTACTCTGGGCAATGCAGTTTTTCAACTATTTAAAAAAAATAATAGTGAACAAGCAGTAACTAGTTATTTGATTACTATTTAAAAATAATGGAACAACAGGAGTTTCCATTACTCAAAGAGAAGAAAAAAAACAAAGCAGAATGGATTAAACGCTAATTAAGCAGATCATCTGATTTCTGCTTTTATAATAATTAAATGATTTCAAAAATACTTAAAATCTAATACATGCAGAAAAATCACCTCTAAGGACTAACAATACATAATGAATAGATCAAGGCATTTTTTTTTCTTTTTTTTTTTTCCCCCAAGGTGGATTAAAGTCTACTTAAGAACAGATAAGAAATGGCTTTTTTAATTTTAAAAGGCAAATTTTTTCCTACTGTCCTTTGAAGATAAGATTTATATGATCACATTGTCTGTTCATCTCCTATCCAATAAACTTTTGACCTTGCTAGTAATTTTAAGCCAAATTTGACAAAGGATTAGAGATCTCAAAGCCTTTATTCTGTTCCTTAAAAAAATTAAAAAGAAAAATCAAACAAGGATGGCAAAGGAGAAAGAAGAAGTGAACTTGAAGGCACTGAAAAATGGGAGAGAATATTGATGAACAAGCAGCACATTTCTCAAGTTTGAATGCTCTCATATGATTGCTGCTCACCTTTTACTACACATACTGTAAAGGGGAGGTGAAAATCCAATAACCTATTCCAAAAAACACTATAAGCATGAACATTTGTGATTTAATAGAATCAAAGGACTTTTTAAAACAGTGCACATGTTTTTGCTGCAACAGAAGTTGGTATTAAGTAATGGTCAATGGAACTTAGAGCCTGAAATCTTGTATGTGCAGCTCTATCACTCTCAGAGGGAAAAGGCTGGAGAAGTGTTGCAGTCGAATTCCTGCTTGTCTTTTGTTCAAACATAGTGTATTCCCAACACATCTTGAGTTCTCTAGCTTTCTACTCTGTAAAGCACGTCTCACTAGCATTAATGAGCACTTAACAGTACTGGGAATAGAATTGTTTGAAAGGTACAATGTGCAACAGACTCTCTAGCACTATGGGTGCAGTATGACAGGGAAGAAGTAGTGAAGCAACTTGAAATCGCTGACAGTCTATCCCCAAAGAAGTCTTTTTTTTTTTTTTTTCCTGAAGTGAACACATCACACAGCATGATTGGTTTAACGTGATTTAGGAGACAGATGAATGTTCAGTAGAGTGATTGCTCCAGTAGGCCCATGGGCTATGCTCAGAAGCTGTGGGAAAATACAGAGCTTGTTTAACACACTGCAGATTTACTCTTCTATGTGGATTTGTTTTGTCAGGGACAAAAAGAAGTTGTGCTTTCTGATTTCAGATGCTGTCTTCTTTTCTCTGCCAGGTTCTGATGCACTGAGTTTTGCGGAATGGTGTATGTACAACATACTTGCAGGCCTCCTTCTGTGCAAAGAAAAAAGGAAGCTTTCTTGTAGTTCCAGCGACTCTGAGAGCCAGTTCAGTGGGAGAACCTGAGTTACGCTCAGCTGTGTAGTACAATCAATTGGTTCAATCTTTGAAGCTGAAGTCATACAAAAGCACAGCAGTTTAGTTCTTCTATGCTTCATACTTTTGCTGACCCAGATTTTAGTGATAATATTTCATTATGTAGCCACAAAGCATGCTCGTATCATTAAGTTCTATTTGGAAGCCTAAACTCAAATGAAAAAAATGCTTGCAGACTGCTGAGGAGTTAGAGCTAAACTGTCAAGGTCGGGAGCTACACTACCTTAAAGGCTTTGGCTCAACATGTGTACAGATTTTGGCAAGAGATGTCTCTCAAGGAGGGAGAGAAAGTTAGGATTAGGTTTTATCTTGCTGGCAGAGTTTTCACATCAACCTTGCCCTGAATTCTTTACTAGAAATGAGAGGTCTTTCTATGACAGCAAGTCATCGTGCTGCTAGCAGAAATGTATTGTGGGTAGTGGGAAAATGAATCTTTTGATTATGAACTCTTACTTAAAATAACATCGTTGTCATTCCCTAGGAGGGAAAAAATAGCAGCTGACTCCCTCTGTCTCAAAGGAACAACCAAGAAAAAAAGCCATCAGCATGTTCTGCAAATATGGATGAGAAATGTCCGATATAATAACCATAAACATCCTGTACAAATATAGGGTTGCAATACTAACAGTGTAAATGCTAAAACTGTAGTACAGATGAAAAAATCAATCTGTTTTTCCCCAAGAGTGTACAGCTATGCTGAGTGCTGTCTCTAGGTACCTATCACCTTTCAGATTGAGCTTGTGTGGGAAAGAGCAGATGCGGAGCGTGCTTTGCCAGTAAGCAGCACATTATAGGCATTAAAAACACCAAAAAATGAGATTTATCTCATCCATCTGAGCCAGCCGTCAGTAAAAAGGCAGTTCTTTTTTATGTCTTACAAATCAGAGATTTTAAGAGCTGACAGTCACCTACCTACCTACCTAAAGAATCTAATGCAGTTCAGTTTGTTCTCAAGAGCACAAAAATAAGCAAACAGTATACAGAATCAAAGGCATGTGTATTTAGGAGTTTTGCCAGCATGGAACCTGTAGACTCTACCAAAAAGCACCATGTTGCTGCACTTAGTAGCATTTTGTAACATGGAGATCTGTAAGTACATGAAGTACATCTATAATGCAGTTTTCTGTTTGAGCAAATACAGTATTTCAGCAGCAGGTGAACAGAAATTGAGCAAAAAATAAATAAATAAATAAAAATCAGTATAACTCCTGTGTGAACGCTTCTTCACCCAAAGGGCTTTTTATTGTTCTTGAGTGTTAGAAAGGCACCTGCTATCACCAAGCAATAAGGAGTTGTCAGCTCAGTACTACCCCTGACATTTTTTGACCCTACTGTATAGGTTTTCAGACAAATCATATTTAGCCTCCTACTCTCTCTGCTTGTTTCTCAACTGCATGCCTACCTTTGTCCGTAAGATGAAGTGAGTCAGTCATACATTATAAATGCTGTTCTCACCCCCGGTGAAAATGTTATATATATATGCATATTATCTACATAAACAAAAATCAAGATACCTATTCAAATGAAGTGGTCTTCCTTTGGCCCATGCATAGTTAAATAAACACTCTCTTATTCTTGGACTCTGTAAAACAAATAAAAATGCATTTCTGTAGCTGTGAATTCAAACAGTACCCAAAAATGTTATGTCTGCAAATCTTTTAGCACAATTCTGAACTAAACTTCAGTAACAACTTATTTTATAGTTGGAATAGGATCTCCTCTGAAAATCTCTCCCTTCTCTGGGATGCTGGGCCCATCGAAAACCTTAATTGAAATGATACATCTGACTCCTCATAGCTTGAGAAAAGCACCAAATTCAGGAAGGAAAGTAGTAAAAATTAAAAGCTCATTTGATTGATTGCTATTGATTATTGAAGATATACCTGAACAATTAGGTTCTGTTAAACAAGAAGCTGTTCAATACTAGGAGGTAAACTAACTGCTGTATAATTCCAGTGGAACTTTGAAGATACTAAAAGATGTTAAATAAACATGTCTGGAAGAAATGTGGCTCTTCCACAATACAAAGAACAGCTTTCACAAACATGGATGTATCTGTTAAGAGCTGTACTTGCTCTTGGTTATAAAGGTACCAGTGATATGAAAGTGAATACATTTTGGCTGAAAACAGTAATAAAATAGCCGTGCATTAACAAGGATGGATAGTTTTGGTTAGGTTCACTTTCTTGGTTCATTTTTAGAACTTCAGGAGTTTCAGGCACATTCTCAATTGATCATTGTTATTCTATTGAAATCAATGACTTGTCACCAGTGGCTCAGTGGTGATTCATTACATTTTCTCTATCTTGGTCAGAAGGTTTGATTTCTTCTTGTTCAAAATCATTTCAGAAAGGCTATGCAATTTATCTGTTTTTATTATTTAAGCATTTTTCCTCTTTTCTTTAGAAATGCCATACTGGAAGTGTGTGATCCTTCACATCCATCTATAAATGTGTTCCATTCTTACAGTGCTTTATTTGGAGTCCTTTTTTTAACTGGAGCATATATCACACAGTAGAATAAAAATCAAAGAGCGTGGAGGAAGCAATGAATAAAGCCACAAAGGACTTACTGCCAAACTAACAAGTAGAGCTGGGAATATCAAGATGATGGTCATCTGGATCTGAGCATCAGTGACTGCTTGAGATTGCTCAATCTTAACCTTTTAACATCTATGTCTTTTTTTTTTTCCTTCTTTTCTGTTAATATCTTTTTATTTTTCCTCCATTCTTGAAAAAACTTCAGGGGTGTAAGTTATCAAAAAGGCATTTTACATTACTCAAGTTATAAATTTCATTCAGGTTTTTCTCTTTCCTTCACTTCATAAAGTGGAATAAATGAACCGTTCCCCAGCAACCAACAAATTCTGTCTAGATCAAATTGATCTCCAGACATAGGCTCAATTATTATTAAAATGGGTTTTCTTATTAGAAAATAGCACAGTGTTTACACTTCTCCTTCTGCTCTTACTGACTCTTCCACTTTATATTGAAGATTAAGGGTATGCAAATATGAAAAGTCCCATCAGAAGTGTTTTCCATGTAATTTATTTACATGGCATTGATAAAGTAATGCTGAAAGTCATTTGAACAGTCATTAATACTTTATTCCAGTGTTTTGTTTTGTTTCCCTTTTTTTGTTTTGTTTTGTTTTGTTGGTTTTTTTAATTTGCTCAGTAAAGGTACTGTAATGCCAAATTTGCAATTCTAGAGATCATATTCTTCTGCTTAGAAGTATCCACATTACCAACAGTACTATTCCTTTTCTCTAGGTTATTAACTTGGCTGTGGATTTGTTGCCAGATGTGTTTTCTCTCATCTCACACTGAATTCCACACAGGCAAAATGTTGTTCTAAAATGAAGTCAGTCCATGTGAGCCTGAATAAGGATATCAAACATTCTATAGATAGGTCAGTATATCAGTGTTTTTTTGGGAGAGATGTGTTACTTATTAACTTGGGTCATGTCAGGCACTGTTTTATTCTGAGCTTAAGTTTCTTGTCACTAGCTCCTTCTTGCTACCTTTTCAAAGCAGCCAATGTGTTCTCCTGAGCCTAAAGGAAACATAAATAGTGAGGAAACCTCTAATTTTATTCTAGCCTAGATTAGTTAGATGCTGTCAACAGTTAACTCTTCAAAAAATGAATTGCGATGTGCTGATAAGAATCATAGGAGGTGGAATTCTCAGCTGAAGTAAACAGCTTATGGCAAGGAAGTTGTTAGTGCGAGTGACCCATTCTGCTCATATCCTTTCTCTTTGTGCATCTTTCAGTTCATTGAAACTGCAAATATTTAATTCAAGTTGTATTAGGAAAAAAAGATCTATTTACTCCAGTGATGACAAATATTTTTCACATAATGCTTTTTTTTTTTTTTTTTTTTGTAACTCCCTTTGTGAAAGTCAGGGAAATTTACCTTTCTTTTAACAGCCCAGTCAATGAACAGAAATAAAATTCAAATGTAGGTTAGATATCTGTGATCTTGCTTTATTTTATTTTAAGGGGCTACCTGTTACGTCAATGAAGCTAATGAAAGTTTCTCCTTAAACTTTACTGTCAGTAAGTCAGACAGGAAGCTCATCTCACTTTGAGACAGATCTGCAGAAGCAAGTCCAGATTACTTTCCTTCCATCCTGATCTTTTTTCACAAAAATTTTTAGAGCACATTGATACTGAGAAAGTTCCTAACGTTGTCTGTATTTGACTAATCAGAGATATCCCTACTGCTTGTCAGAGCCTTAGTTACAATAGAGTCAAATATAAATACTGATATTTGATAAACTTTGCCTTCATTAGCATTGTGAGATTAGCAGCTTTGTGAGATTTTTGAAGACACTCCACTGTGTTAGGACACCTTTTTGCTAAGTAACCCCCAGTACTGAGTACAGAGGAGATCGTTTTGGTACTGAGTTAGGGACTGTACTCCTGCTTCCTTAGGTATTTGCTCCTTTCAGCAATTTATTTCTGATCTATTCTTATTTATTTTACCAGTGTGAAGTAATAAATGCTGGCTTTGCTGACAGTGATTCCATTTACCTATGAATTCTTTACTTTCATTTTGTAAGTTTGATTTATGACTTGCTGTTGAACCTATCCATTTTATCTTGTACTAACTATGAATTTGAAATAGAGCTGTACTAATTTGTCATCTTTTGCTACGTAAAGCTTTCTCTTTGACACTTCCTTTCAATTTGTTGTGAAATGCATAGACTATAGACTGACTGTCCACTCTGCCAACTGATGGCAACTGATGAAGCTAACAAGTAGATCTAACATCTGTGTGTGCAAATATAACTCTGCATCATAGTGGCAGTGCTGGATTTAAACTTAGAGGGACTTCCTAAATAAGGGTAAATGTAAAGACACTTTCAGTAAGTCATGTGCTTTCAGAGAGCACCATTTGCCAATTTTTCTTGTCTGGCAACGTATCATCATGAGAACATATTCACTGTAAACTCCATGAAGAAAATTTCTTTGATATGCTTGATGTAGTAATGTTCTCTTTGAAAAGCGATAGAAATTGATCAACCTAAAACCTTTTCCTATGTATGTGAGAAAACGCGTTGCAAAAAAAACATGAATAACAAAAATCACCTTATGTAAATGCTGCATTAAAAAAAAATAAAAATGGAGCCTCACAGGGGCAGAGTAGAGAGGGACAGTCACCTCTCTGTCCCTACTGGCTGGCCATCCCTCTGCTGATGGAGGAAACAAAATCCTTGAGAAAACTTTGCTGGTATGCGATTAAGGGAAAATAATTTGTTACAGCAGCTTATTATTGACCCTTTTATTGAACATAAATGTCTCAGAAGTACTGTATATTTTAATGGTATTTTACTCAATTATAAAGTGGTCAGAGGAAGTGATACATGAAAGCCTTTTTTTCATATTTAGTTGGAAATACTACCCGTTCAGTTTCTGAAGAGCAGTTTTCACTTTTGTTGTATTTAAGATCTCTGTTCCTAGCTGCATACCAGCACGTGTTAAAAAATTAAAAGGTATTTACAGCTTTCTAGCTCTGTTGCAGATTCCTCCTTCACTGCATGCTGCTAGTGAGCAAGCTTCTCTCCTACTTGCAAAAAATAGATTGTGAAGATCATAGGCTTCTTGCTGAATCTATCTTGTGCCTTAAAAAATGACTGAATAGGAGCCTGTTAATCCAGTTACAGAAGAAGCCGGAAGAGGTAGTAGAGTGCAAAAAATAGACCCAACCCAGACAGGGAAACTCTTAACAGTGGTTTGCCCTTAAAATTACAGTGAGGCTGTTCTTGACGAGCCATGACAGAGCACTACTGTGCACATCCCTTCTAATGTACACCCCTCATGAGGTGCCATCACTCTGCCCTTAAGGTCTGTACTTGAAAAGAAGCTCTCTAGTTCAGTGTTCAGTAAACCATGCGTCGTTGTCAATCTAATGCTGAAATTCAAAACTTAAAAAAGCAAAAAAAACCAGAAAATTTTTCTTTCAGTGACTGGTAAAGTGTTCAGCACTCTTCTCTATAACACAGCAAAGCATGTATTTCTTTCCCCTTTTTTTCCCCACTAGGAAAGAATTCCAGTCAGTGGCAGTTTAGTTGAGGTGTGCCTATGCCTAGCACAGACATATTTACCATGTGTTTAGTTGAAAAGAACCATGCTGGGTTTTTCAGTTGCATCAACGAAGCCTCAGGGTAGCAAAGATGTTGTGCACGTTTGGACAGGATTTTCTGCAAGGTAAGGGAGCAGGCCTGATCAGATCTGACAATGCCTGGTGGGGACAGGATAAATTCTTGAACAAAAGTAGCATTTGAGAGTTAGTTGCAGCATAAACAGAGTGTGTGTTAAAGCACCTAACTGTCTTTCACTGAAACAGGTCCTTGGAGATGCTTCCTTTCATCTCTGTTAATCATATGCAAAGGAGTGGAGTTAAACAAGCAGATAGTTGATCTTGGGTGGCTACAAGCTATTGCCTCAGGTCTGTGCTGCAGTTGCTTCACCTGCAAGTCTGCTGAGCTTATTCTCAGATTCTTTTCATTGGCATAGAGTTCATTGCCAATATCTGTTGCATTATCTGTGTTTTTGTTTTTTTGTTTTTTGTTTTGTTGTTGTTGTTGTTGTTTTTTTTCCCAGTGAAAGCAATCATTAACATTCTGTGTTGGGCTTGAAGAGTGCTAGGATATTTTTGCATGCTGCACATTTCAGACATTTGGACAATATTAACCACAAACAATTTGTGTGCAGATGGAGATTTTCTTTTCCGATTTTAGATTAATCCTATGTATATATTACTTTAATTAGGGTCACATACCTCACATGTCATGTAAATATCATAGGGAGACCTTCTGTCTGTGCCAGTAATGCTGGATCAGGACCACATTAGAAGAGGATTTAATGACCTAGCCTGACAATGAGCAACAAGGCAAACAGATTCTGACCATTCTTTTGGTCTCTGCATGGGTCCTGAAGCCAGCCTGCCCGCAGCTGAATCAGATTCTCAAGTTTCATTTCTAACTGCAGTGGTAGAACACACCTGTCACTAGTCACTTCCCTCCATCAAAGAGATTACAACTGAGAACAACTAATGCTCTCACAGAACATTGCAAGCTCTCTAGCTAAACATTTCCGTGCTTAGTAAATATGCTAGTCAGTTGCAAAGAAGAACAATGAATCCTTAAGTGTAAATAAGAATGATTTATTGCATAATATGAATTTATAGCCCCTTACTGGAAATAATTACATTCCACTAATTACAAAATTTAATAGTCACTCCATTCTAGCAAGCAGCAGCATGAGCAAGCAGATTTGCAGCCGTGCGCTCAGAAGTGTGAGCTACAGGAGAAGTATTTAACTGAAAATCAGGTGGCCGTTTAACCCTAGCTCAGTTCAGAGATCTAATTTATTACAAAATTGTTAATGAATTATTTTCTTCTGGTCAACTTCTCTAAAAAATTGGAGGAAATGGAATCCTGGAAGTGTATTAAGATGTCTGCTTCATCAATCTTCAAGTCAAGCATGTGCTCAATAAGAGTTCTTTGGGAGGAATAACAAAACCTTAACCCACAATGTGACTGGCTTTTATAATGGATATACAATAAAATAAATAGGGTGCAAAACTATTCCTTTTTCATATGCCATTCTTCACCCAGTGGATGAGCAATGTAGAACTTGCTTCTTTAAAGTGTAGAAATGATTGGTAACTGTCAGAATCTGTTCTAAGAATGTGGAAAATAAAGCCTACCATGTCTGCCCTGAGATTTTCAGCTGAAAAATAAGAGGTCATTGTCTATGATACCTCATTCACCTGTTTGGCTGGTGGTACTCACAGTGGTGTGATCTGAAGACAATGTATGTAAGATACAAGACCTAGGAGGCAGAGATTTTGTGTTAGGATGTGTTTAATGAAACAAAATCAGCAAGGTGAATTTTGGTTTGAGAGAAAAGCATCTAGTGGGAAGCTGAGCATTGTAACTGAAATGAAGAATTTGATCCAGCTTGTTTTATGTTATTTGGGGACCTGAAAGCAGTGTGTCAAGAAAAGCCACTCACTGTATGTTTGTGAAGTGTACTGTTTAACCTTCAAAGTGACACTTGTTCATAAGAATTGCCCGTTGATAAATATTCATTGTGTATTAGACTCAGGAAGGTAAAAATATCTTTCACTGTCCAAAAAAGTTTGAATCTAACAAGATTCAGAAAGGAAGAGCAGATTGTAAGTAAATTGTCAGTCAGTGGGCATATAATGAGAGTGTGTTGTGAAACTGTTATTTTCGGATGTGTGCATGTTCCAGAAGAGATGTTAAATGACAATGCTGTCCAGAATTGATGAATTTTCTGGGAGAATGAGATAACTGCGGGAGCACAATCAGTTAAATAAGGGCTCATTTAAACACAACTACAGCTTTTCCTTCTGTAAATTTTCAAATTCACATCAGTGTGAAACAAGAAATGCAATGAAACCAGAGTGTCAGCTAGAAGTGGATACTAGATTCCCTTCTTATGTTCACGAGGTTGAAAGGGCTGCTCTTGATCAGACAAGAGCAGACAAGAAATGTAGTTTCTTTCAAAAGCATAGAACACCAAAAATTTTTGTATGCCTTTGTAAGTCATAAAAATCTTGTCAAAAATTAAGTTCCTCTATTGGTTCCATTTGTTTTGCAAAGATTGAATCTGGAATTGTGTTAATTTTTTCTTTCTTTTTCTCTTAAACATTTTGCAAACCTTAGACTGTACCATTATTATTATTTTTTTTAGCTTAAGCCTAAACAGTCGAGACACTATTATTCTGGAATGAAAATGCGTCTGTGACACTGGGCCTCGTTATTTTAGTCCTAGCCAAGCTGGTTGATCTAAATGCCTTTCATGGAGGCTTACAGGCTGCCTTCACATAAGCTAATAGAATTCTTTCAATAAAATGTACACCAGCATTTTGAAAAATTGATTGTTCTTCTATCACAGCACCGTATTTCTTTTCGAACCTGAACCCAATGTTCTGGACTTTTAACTTTGGTCCATCTCTGTTTTGAACTATGTGATAAAAGAAAGCTGAAGGAAGGCAGTTCAATCATCTCGATTTACTAAGGAAATGGTCAGTAGCAATTTGAGGGGTTTGTTTAGTTTAGGGATTTGGTTGGCTTTGATTCTGCTTTCTTGAACTGTACAACAGGGAACTATTTTTCTCTGTGCTGGAAGGAAAGATACTGTCTTCGTAATTGTGTAAAAAACATGCCTAACAATAAAATAAAAGAAATTCTATTTTGTTCATGCCTGTAAATGTCATGGATCTAACTTCAAAGGAATTGAAAAAGATGAAAGCAGCATTAGATCCACAGTGTGTGTTTGTGTGTGTACTACTCTCCACTTTTGTCTTCCAGAAGTATTCACTCAGCATTCTCTGAGCCAGAGGAGCCACCTTCTGTTTGCCTAACTGCTTGCCATAAGGTTATCAATTAAGCAAGATTGTCAAAAATAATCTACATTTAATTTACAATAAATTAATACTGTTAATACTATTCTGTCTCGTCCCATGTTTTATAGATTCTAAATGAAAAATACATTTGTTTTCTTTTCTACCTGCTAATACATATGCATATTGAAAAAGCTGCAGTTTTCCTTCCTCACTGTCTAGTTTTGTAAATTTTGAAGGTTGACTGGTTTTTTTGGGGTTTTTTTTTGTTTTGTTTTGTTTTGTTTTTTTTCCTTGAAGAGCCTTTCAAAAAACAGCAGAACCAAAAATGATGCATAGAAATCAGGAAGGTATTTAGTCATATAATGGTAAATGAATTTCTGTTTTTAACATCTAACGTTATCTTTACTATTACCTACACCTTTCCAGAATTAAATAACACAAAGGAAATGTGGTTTGGTTTTTACCTCTGTTTACAGTTTGATTGCAGAAAATTTCAATATACTTGAATAAACATGTTTATTCATTTAAATAAACATTTGCAAAACAAAGAGGCCAGATCTGGAGTTTTCTGAAGTAGTTTGAAGTAGTAGTTTACAACATCTGGCCTTGGATTGGCAGTTCATGACTACCCAGTGCTTGAAATTCAGACTGCTTTTAATGACAAGAAGGGAAGGCCAAATAAGATGATCACAGCATAAGGTAACTCTGCCACAGACTTTCAGACTTTCATTTTGGCATGCCAAACTTTAGAGTCCTTGATGCCAAACTTTAGAGTCCTTGATATCAAACTCTTTATCTTATTTTTGTGCTCTGTGTGATGAGCTCCACTTTCTCCTTTCGGCAGATTGTCCAGGTGCTCTTACCATTGTAGCCATTTAATCATATCTACAACCAGGCTTTTGGAAGACAAGCCTTAGCTGATTGCACACTACCAAACCAGCGTTCAATATTAGAGCAGCATGGACACATGATTTTTAATCAAATATTAACTAATTACACTTATGAGAACCACTCTTTTTCTTCTTCAATCTTATTCCTAAACCTCTACCACAAATGTAATTATATACACAGGTCTTGTGCTATGATAATATATGTTACCAGCATCTACTTCTAGTCAAGAATTATTTGACGTTAATATCATACATTGATGTTCTTTATACAATTTTGTGGTAACACTCCAAGATGCAGTGCCTGAAGCTCTTTACAGATGCATATTTGTGCATGCACACATACAACAAATGGAACCACAAAAACACAGAAGGATTTTTTTTAGATTATAGAGTTATATAAACATGGGCCAGAGGCTCAGCTCGTTTAGAGCTCTTTTTTCATTTAGCATTTACTGGAGTGTATGAGGGTTTTTCAATGTGTAAGTAATCAGTATAGCAATTTATAGTAACTTTGTGACTGATTTCAGACGCTCTCTCTACACTTTCAGAGGTAATGACTCTTGGAAAAATGTCTTTATGTAGCTTGCATCCGTAATTAATGAAGGTAAAAGTAGAGTGTTGGTGAAAGCAGATATTATTGACTGAGAGAGGGATTTGAGAGGGCCTTGAAGTTAATCTTATCTTTTGTTGCCTGTAAGGTCTCTCTCTCTCTCTCTCTCTCTTTTTTTTTTTTTTTGTGAAACTTTTGATCGTATATTTGAAAACGTAGTTACTTACACAGCTCATCAAAATTTCTTCTCTTTTCCGTGGTCAAAAACTCAATCAACTGAACTTTCAGTAGACCTGAGAAAAATCATTCTCAGTGCTCATTCAACCTTACTTGGAGTATGGAAGTTAAATTATTAGCTGCTTTCATATATACTTCCAGGCAAGCAGCAGATGGTCAGTATAACTTTGCTACACTGACAAATAAAACAGTACAAGGACTATTTTCTTGTGGCTAGACTGATCATGTCAAAATAACTGCAGGTCACTTGTCTCCTCTGGCTCCATGCAGTGAGTTATGTCCCTGACATCATATTTATAAATATGTGTGTGATTTTTTTTTCTTTTCAGTGATGTTTTCATCGTGTGAAACTCATAGACCATATGTGCACGTATGAGTATGTAGGCAACTAACTTCCCTGTCTGGGCCACAAGTATTTTGGCAACTTTTACAATAAAACAATTTCTGTTGGGAGGATATGTACAAATTATGAATACGAAGTTATTCTTTTCTAATTTATGAATGCACACAGTAACTATGGCTAATGAGCTCCTAAGCTAAACATTAATATGCTCATCACTGTATGATGAAATGCCTGATGGGGCTTTACCAGTCAGGCAGCCGTCAATCAAGTGATGACAGGTCAGTCCCCCTTGCTTAGAGTGAGCAGATCCCCCTATGCTGTTGAAATAACACCTTCTGAAGCTCTCTTTCTCTTGCCTTAAAGTTTTATATGCCTTTGTATATGTTTTTCCTCTTGAAGACTTGAGCTGCTCACTGTTCATCTCTCAAAAATTAGGCAAATCTCTGCTGAGGAATGCAGCACCCTCTCAGTAGTAGGGTTAATCAGCTGCTGTGGTATTGGAGCTAGTTTTTGGTCCTGTTTTCCTCAGAAGTACAGATAAAGGGCTGCCAAGGCTGAGCTTGCTTTGAATGGAGCAGCTAGAGGCTAGAAACAGCTTCTTAATTTATTCTCCCAGTTTCATAAGATTTCTCATGCATTTCTTTGGTCAGTTTATACTTCAGATCAGGTGGTGATTTCTTTGCACTACAGGAAGAAGACTGACAGAAAGTGCCTGAAGTCTGGTGCACTTTGGAGGCTTTTAAAACAGTTATGTGTTGGAGAAGCTAGCTATTTCTCCAGTAAATTGAAGTCTTTATTCTCCAGGATGCAGTATTGAATTGCAATTGCATGCTACAATATCAGTCCTGTAATCTTCTAAAAGACAGTCTATCTCACAGTTAGAATTTCTGAGGAATATTTACTTCAGTTTGAGAAATGATAACGTCTGCTGTTAAATGTGTGCTGTAATTGTATTATTACTTCATGACATTTTAGAATTCTCCTTGTCTGCTAACTTGTGCAGATCATTTTTTTCAACTCTCCTTTCTCAGATACCCTACTCTTGAAACCTGAAACACATGTATGCAAGCTATCGATTGTTTCAAAAATCCATTATTACTAGGTAGATTTCAATAGCATTACAGCTGACGTTGATAAGCCAATGATGAATTGTCCATATTAAACAGTATTCCTGTAAATGTTGTCCCAGACTTGCAGGGATTAAATCTAGGATTCAAAGATAAAGTAAAGGAAATCTGGAAAGAGTTAAGCTTACACTGACCCAAAACTACAGCCTGGATAGTGACTAAGAAAGAAATGATTCCTCAAAGTTTTTGAAGGTTTTCAGGTACCTTAAGAGGGTAAAGGCCTCAGATTGCTTTGGTATTGTATGAAGAATGTGTTCCATATACAGCAGCACAGAAGAAGCTTCTGTCAAGAAGAAGAAACTTTCAAGGGCAAATTAACCAAGTTCCTTACTGCTCTGCAGGGATTCTCTTCTATCTAAATTTTCTTAATATTGGAGATCCTTGTTTTACATAGGAGTTTTTAGTATATTCTAAATAACACCTTTGTTACTGTTAGCCTAAAATTTAGTTCTCAATGGAGTTCATAGAATCATAGTCATAGAATGGTGTAGCCTGAAAGAAACCTTAAACATCATCCAGCTCCAAATTTCTGCTGTGGGCAGGGCTGCCTGCCACCAGCTCAGGCCATCCAGGGCCCATACAGCCTGACCTCAAACACCTCCAGGGATGAAGGGCATTCACAGTTTCTCTGGGCAGCCTGTGTCAGAGCTTCACCACCCTCTGAGTAAAGAGTCTACTCCTAACTTCTAACATAAATCTCCATTATTTTAGTTTAAAGCCCTCCCCTCTTGTCCTGTCACTATTAGGCCACATAAAAAGTCACTCCCTTTAATGCTTATAAGCTCTCTTCAAGTATTGGAAGGCTGAGTTCAAAGGAATTAATAGTTATTTCCCCAAATCTTGTTCATGTTGGGTAGTGAGTTGCAAGCTGTATCCTCATGAGTCTGCCCAGGCTGGCACGGTGCCCTGACACACTTCAGTAGATTGTGGGAAGTTCAGTCTGTATGGAACTGTCATCTCTCTTGAGAGTGCTTGTACGTAGGGCACTGAAGCTGCAGTTCTGATGATGCACCACACTGCCGGTGCTGGATCCTGTTAATGTCAACTACCCTGGATTTGACTGAAAAATGTCAGCACTGCATCCAACATTAGAGGTATTTTTTTGATAACATGAGGGCTTTGGAAGGGCTAACCATTTTAAATTTTGTTTTATTAATTCGTTACATGATGAGATGTGATACTGCTTGCCTGTATAGTGCTACTGCACTGTTCTTGAGACACTTAAAAATCCTTGGTACCACTTAAGAGCCATGGTAGCCGAACTGTGGGCAGAGTGAGCTTTAATGAAAGTTTATTTTAGACACAATGCCAAAAGAGGAAATTAAGAAAAAAAAAAAAAAAAAAAGCAATTTCTTCCAGTCTTCTAAAAAAAATCTACTGACTGGGACTTTTCCTTCTTGATTTGCTAGTATGGTTGTTTCTCTGTGGGTCATGATAAGGCAGCCTTGTGTACAAAATCAGACTCTCACTGACACTTGTAGCTGGGGCAGCAAGTATGTCTCCTGATGTGGAACAAAGGAACCCATGTTCTCTGCACAGTAAGAGCTGAACATCTGTGGTGGCACGTGCTGGGTGTAGGGAAAGAGGAGAACCTTTAAGTGATGCAGTCTTGCCAACGTGCATAACATGGTTGTCTGCCCACAGGCAGCTCCCAGTGCTTAGGGACCACAGGGCTGAGGGTGGGAAGTGATCAACTAGACTTGGTATCTTAAATTGTTCAAGGGTTTTTAGATTTAATCATTGGCTGAGGCTTTCCTCAGTGTAGGCATGAACACATCCTGATATGCTGGCCAACGGGGGGATTGACAGCTCTGTGTATAGTCTCCAGTAAAATCTCTTCTTTATCCTCCTGAATATGCTTTATAGAAGTGTTTTCGTCTGTATACTATTACCTGCCAGGCAAAATATCATCACACTCCCTTTTCTCCCTTGAGATACGTTTCTTTTTAAAAGGATACAGTGGACGAAGTATCAGAGCTTATAGTGCTGCACTCCATAACTGCATTGTGCTTTGATAACCTATCTCCCACCAGCTTTCTGAGCTGAACAGTTGCCAAGCCTCTGCCATAAAGCCCCCTAAGCACCAGGCCTGCCTTCTGCTGCAGGCCTGCCTGCCCCATCATGGGGGAAATAACAGCTTGCCACCCATGTGGAGATAGAGTCACCTTGGACGAGCCACACTGCCTTCACTTCCATGAAAATACTGCCTTGTGCGCACAAACCTATTATGTAGATCTATTTTTTTTTTTTCCTGAATGACTAGCAAACCACAATTTTGTTTCGATTACATTGCTCTCAGAAATGGAAATGCTCTTGATGCAAACCTTAACTTTAAACTGACTTGAAACAAAATGGAAGACTGCAGAAGAACAGCAAATACATAGAAAAAATATTTTGCTAAAAAAGTGTCTGCCTATACTTACATGTAGAAAAGTTTGTGTGTATTTGTATTCAGATTACTTATACATATAATATCATATGTTAACTTTATTTAGTAGATGATTTCTTTCAACTTGTGGTTTCTATGAGTCTTTGTCCAAAACTCTGACTTGAACTGGGAAAGCCTAAAAATAGAATTTTAAATTTGCTCAAATTTAACAAGTGTCTGACCCTAATGTGGGCATTATATTTGGGGAGAGGGGGGGAAGAGAGAAACTTTCTTACCCTAAAAAGGGAAGTTTTCCTTTCAGTTAGTGAGTTATCTTTCTAGGCTTTAAATTATCTTGAATGATGGGACTACCTGGGGGTCCTGGTGGATGAGAAGCTGGACATGAGCCAGAGTTGCACACTTGCAGCCCAGAAGACCAACTATATCCTGGGCTGCATTAAAAAAAGGCTGTCCCGCAGGGAGAGGGAGATGATTGTCCCTCTCTACTCAGCTCTTGTGAGGCCCCATCTGGAGTACTGCGTCCAGGCCTGGAGCCCCCTGCATAAGAAAGATGCAGAGCTCTTAGAGAGGGTCCAGAGGAGGTCCATTAAACTGATCAGAGAGCTGGAGCAACTCTTCTGTGAAGAAAGGTTGAGGGAACTGATCTTGCCTAGCTTGGAGAAGGCTCCAGGGAGACCTCATTGTGACCTTCCAGTACTTGAAGGGAGTGTATAAACAGGAGGAGGAACAACTGTTTACATGTGTTGATAGTGATAGGACAAGGGAGGATGGTTTTAAACCAAGACAGGGGAGCTTCAGGTTAGATGTTAGGAGGAAGTTTTTCACTCAGAGGGTGGTGACGTACTGGAACAGGTTGCCCAGAGAGAGTGTGGATGCCCCATCCTTGGAGACTTTCAAGGCTAGGCTGGATGTGGCTATGGGCAGCCTGGCCTAGTGGTTGGTGACCCTGCCCACAGTAGGGGGGTTGAAACTAGATGATCTTTGAGATCCTTTTCAACCCAGACCATTCTGTGATGCTACAATTGCTCTTCAGGGTTGTCTTCCAGGACTTTTTCTTCTTTTCTCTCTCATCCTAGTGACTCAATTAGGAAAAGAACGTAGCTTGCAGTTTAGCTAGCATATGTTTATGAAGAATTTTTTCTAGGAAGAAAGGAAGATTCAAAGTGAAATTGCTTAGTTTATTACAAATTAGGACCTTCTGGTACTTCACATGTATATAGATAAATTATTAGCCTTGGGGGAGACCTAGTAGCATGCTCATACAAATTTCAGAGTGTCTGAGTATATTCCTAGTACACATTGCCCATTGGGGAGCCATTACAATGATAATAATGAAGAGCTCACTAATTTCTACTACTTCAAGCTTTACTCTCACAACCTTTCCAGAATACATACAGCACAAACCAACCTTAGTAACCATAGCAATGATTCACTACAGAGGCTATGACTCTGTTGCACTGCAAAATGTGACTACTTCATTATACAGTGTTAATCCTTTATTATTATTGCTCTGCTAATGTTCATTTAAATTTAAAATAAAAGCTTCAGCACCTTTAAGATGCCATTTGTGTGCTTTAAACTTCACGGAGAATGAATTTAAACACAATTCTTTATTTTTGTGGGTTTTGAATGTTTGTTTTAATAAATCAATTTCTTTGTGTGGGGAAGACAGTCCTCCAAATTCTTCAACAGAAATGTCTGTGGGCTGGAAGTAATGATGTTTCTAGGGGACGGTGCATAGGTAAATAGACAACACAGTTATGCAGTCTGCAATGTGGGACCTATTTCTGAAGACAGCTTTGTTAAGGAAACATTTTGTTGTAATGCAGAAGTACTTATTTAGTATTACAACTGCTTTTCATTTAATTAAAGCAATTTCTTTCACTAAAAATAAAATCTCAGCTTTATTTAAAAAATTATATATCTTTTGCTACCTTATTTATTACTCATTATATTTTGTTCTACTCTATTCTATTCTATTCTATTCTATTCTATTCTATTCTATTCTATTCTATTCTATTCTATTCTATTCTCCAAAATTAAAAATAAATAATAATAATTCAGGAGCTACCTATTGGCTTTTATAGATATTTGAAGCAAGAAATTACTAGAAACAGAGGGGTGTAAACAGAAGAGTTGAACCAACTTTTCTACAGCCATGGTCTCTTTGCACACAGGCTTGTTTTACTGATAGCTTTTCTGTGCGTGCATCAGTTCATTGAAGTGTTTCAGTTTAGTGTTAATATAAAATTGAGAAATGTCTGAGAAACTAAGAAAGTGGAAAGATTCTTTTACTCTGACGCGGTACGACAGTAAATGAGCTGGAATCATAGAATGATCTGGGTTGAAAAGGACCTCAAAGATCATCTAGTTTCAACCCCCTTAATGTGGTCAGAGTCACCAACCACTAGACCAGGCTGCTCAGAGCCACATCCAGCCTTGCCTTGAATGTCTCCAAGGATGGCGAGGATGGGGTATCCACACCCTCTCTGAGCAACCTGTTCCAGTAAGTCACCACCCTCTGAGTGAAAAACTTCCTCCTAACATCTAACCTGAAGCTCCCCTGTCTTGGTTATTGTCTTGGTTAACCTAAATCTCCTGTCTTAGTTTAAAATCATTCTCCCTTGTCCTATCACTAAATGTGTGGACCCATCTATTTGCTTACGCACAAGTTTGCTTCCAAAATATTCTCATTTAATTGTTCTGGAAATATTTTTTTAATTAAATAATTTCAGTAGAGATCCTCATAAGCGTGTGGGAAACAGTAACTTTCAGGAAACTTAGAATAAACGACCTGGGAGATTGCCACATCATTCCTGGAGTGAGTCCTACATATTCTGTACAATAACTTGAAACAGTAAAAGATTTGCGTTGATTCTCTTTTTAATTTTAAGTCTTAAGCATCGGATCAAATGATTCTTACCCTGAGCCGCCTGTCTTTACTGGTCATGATACATATATTCATAAAGTTAAATCAAAGCAGGAGTAGCTATGCTGTGAGGTTGCAGGGTGTTGGGGCACAGTCCCTGGGCTAGTTGCTGTTCAGCCTTAGGAAGGACTTCCAAAGGAAGATGCTGCTTTTAACAGGGGGTTTTAAAGCAGAAGGTTGAACTAGCTAGCCAAGCTCAGAAGGTCAGGATAACTACTGAGCAGTTAGTGGTTGTTAAAGGATTTATGATAAGGTTAAGTAGCAGCAGGAAATGTATTGGGCACAAATTCCTGTTTCTCCTTCATCTATGAGTTTTCCCTAGCTGCAGCAGTAAACCACCCCCAAAACAGCAAATTAAAAAAAAAAAAAAAAAAAGTAAATTGGATGAAAGACGAAAAATTACAGTCCCATTATCTATCAACAAAATGGTGCTCCTTCTTGTATAATATAATCTTGTGTACATTTTATCTTGCTATTCCATGTTACTTTGTTAGTACTGATTTCAAATATATTAAATATGGGACCCTCTCTCCCTCCCTTCCTCCCTCTTCCCTTCCTCCTTTCTTCCCTTCTACCTCCCTTCCTACCTTTCTCCCTTCCTTCTTCTTTTAAAGATGAATTTTAAAAGCACCCAAATCTTAATTTAAAGTGATCCAAATGTAGCAATTAATTTCCAAAGCTAAAGCAGGCTGGGCAGCATATCTGAAAAGAACCCACATATGCAGAGCTAAAGGATGATAAATATAGTAAAACACAGGGGAAAATAATAAATTGTCATGAATAAAAAGATGTGTGTTGGGATCTCTTATCAGTCATCAGCAACTTTGTTGGTGTTGAAGTTAATGAATTACCATAGAAGGCACCAACAGGATAATAAACCCCTCCTCAGGGAAAGGTTTCCTGATAACCAGAGTGATTCTGTTGTTGTAAGCAAGTATTGGAAACTCTATAAAACATTTTGGCCACATCTCACAGGGAAGCAGCCAGTGTTTTCTGATACAGTCATTGAAAATATCTTTGTCAGAAATTAATGTCTGAGTTACGTATTACAAAAATGCTGAGATCAGAAATAAATGAGTATAACATTAATGTATCCTATACCATTCTTCCTCAGAAATCAGTCTTTCTTTCTCAGAAATATACTGCAGTTTATAAAGACAATATATTACAGTTAAGAGAGTGACTTAGATCTGCAGTGTCTTATATATAGCTATCATATTGCTATATTGTTATTAAATTCTAGAAGGCAGTAACTTCTTTTCCAGCTACCTGTTGTCACTTGCCTTATTTCACATCCTCATCACAGCTGCACTCATTCTGCAGTATAATAATCAGAAATGCGTGAAACCTTTGTCCATAAACTGGAGGTCAGGGCCGAGCTCCTCTGCCATAAGTTTAAAGCTGAAGCAAATTCAGAAACTGCCTGGCAGCAATGTTATGGCTGGAGGGCTCCAACTTGTTCCTCATGCCCATCTCATCAGAAGCAGTCAGCTGCCCCTTTTTCTTTCTGGTGGCTTCTTTATGCCTAGTGATTTCTCTTCCTACATTTTCTGTTAGGAGAGGCGAAGGGTTTGGGTTCTTCAATTTTTAACAGTGAGATTCAGTTTGGAACGTTCTATGTGCCAAATACAGCTCTCCATGCAGTGCTGTTTCAGGGACTGGTGGTAAGAGGCAGAAGCAGATATGCATCCTCCCCATGGAAACTCTGTAGGCTCTGTATAGTGGCCTTCACAGCACGTCTGTAGAAGCTGGGCTGGTTACCTCTTACATGCAAATCTGACTCATTTCAGACTGAAAGAGCGTTTTGTGGAGGCCTGAGGAAAAAAATGCTGCCTGACTTGGTGACAAAAGTGTGACAGGACAAGGCTGTCTGCTGATATTTAAAGCTGAGACGTGGAGAGGAGGGCTTTCTCCAGATTGAGCGAGATGCTGTAAATAGAAAAATGGCACACATTTAAAGAGGTATGATATTGCTGATTGCAGGAAAAGATCCGTGACAATGAGATTTATTATGCTGTGGAACAGCCTCCTGGGGGAAGATGTGAAAGCCCCAATCTTTTAGCGCAATTTGGAGCGCAGTGAACAAAAGATATATCGCATGGAAAAGTCTGGCTCTGACAGGAAGATAAAACAGATGGACCGATAGATCCTTTACAACCGCAAATCTCTGATTCTCGGGCTTGGAGGTCCCTGTTGCTTAATTAGTTCCATTAGTTTCAGCTGAACTGTTATGATGTGCTAGTTATTGTGCAAAGTTAAATCAATAGACACGTATCTGTACCACACTGTAGCCTACACTGCATGCAGTATGAGGCAGAGGAGAAAAAAAATGTAAAACTGCCACTTTCGAATTTAAATAGATAAGGGTGAAGGGGGGCTGCTAACATTTAAAAAGTGGCCAAGTGTCTCTTCGCAGCAAGATCATACTTAAGATCATAAAACTTTGCAGTTGCGCTATCCAGCATCACACAATTCTTGTATAAATCCTTGGAGGGAAATTACAGTTAGGAAAGTGAATATCATAAATAGGACACCAATTGCTGACCACCAGTTTCCAGGGAGAAAAATGAGGCGAGTGTATAAACAACCATTATTTTAATGCAGATTAAAATACTACGTAAGGTTTCTAATACATACAAATTAATGTTTAGTGGTTGGGCAAGTTTATTTATATGGAAACTGTAGTACAGTTATCTAATGTGCACTGTCTCTGTTTAGTTCCTGCTTTGAATTCCAGTGGAAAACTAGACTACCTGTTTCATTCTGTACGCCATTTTTAATGTTCTTTACAAGTACTGACAGAAAAACTGCTTTGTGCTAGTTCCATGGGAAGGCAAAGATAAAGAAAGCAGAGTGTATCATGAATTTAGGTTGAGTGCTGGCTTTTAGTCCTGCCTGCTGCACATTTTTTAAGGAGCTCTTGATCAGCCTGTGCTTGGTCTACTAATGAAGTAAGTTTAAGGGGTACTGCAGAGTGGTGAGTTTCTGGCTCTTAAAAAACAGCTAGAATGCTTGTATTCAAAAAACTTCAGACTATTGTATTATAAATGCATCTATAAGATGCAGTCACATCACTTAGACCTCATAGCATTGTCTGACTAGTTATTTGAATTACAGATACTATTACAGAATTTGTTTATTGATCATTGCTTTTCAAAAAGTGACTTAAAAATGCAGAAAGTACTATGAAAAATAAGAAACTGTATTACCAGATTTTCTTTTCTTGCTTTTCACTTGCTCATTTGCGAGTCAGGATAATCACTTTAATACACTTTTAATTTTTAAGAAGATTTCATTTAGAAATTTGAATTTTCGTCCTTGCATTCATATCACATTTAACCTGCCATGAGAATTCAAAATATCAGAGGATACAGAACTTTTATGAATGTATGTTATTTTTCCTTATAACTTAATTGCTCAGATCATTTTGATGCTTCAAGGCAATGTTTGAGCAGCTGTGAAAAAAATTTGTATGTCCACAGAGTGAAATATTGTACACAGTACAGGCATCTGTAGGGAAACCAGCCTGGCTGAATGTACTTACAGCTTTGTTCAATTAAATAAGGTATGCATCTATTCTACAAAATGTACTGTTACACAAATAAACAGTTTTCCATGATGGGTGAGTTTGCACAGAAATGACCTACTTGCAAATCTTTGGGCTTCAATACCAAAGAGGTCTGGATATTACAAATCGTCTAATATCTTTTACAGTGTTTGGAAGGTTAGAATGACATCCAATTTGAACAGTTGTTTGGAGAAAGATGCCAAACTTTGTCTCAGTGACATAAAATACCTTAGCATGAAGAAAGAACAGTGATAAAACTGTAAGAAGAGAGAAACTGAAACCTATATCAACAGAAAAAAATGATATCTCTTTCCATTTACTGCAGGTGTTTTGTTTGACAACTCTTAGCTTCTGAAAGACGTTTTTTGTTTGTTTTTTTTAAGGCAATCTGTTCCTATCCTTAATTAGGTAAATGGCATCTCCTATTCTACCTAGGTTATTCATATCTGATACACATTTAATTTCTGCAATATGTCAAGCAGAGGCTAGACACCTTTAATGAGAGACAGTAGAGAAATATAAAACGAACTATAGCTTTAGAATCTTATGTCTGCTTCTAACAAGTGGTCCTGCAAAATGGAGGTGCCCTATATAGGGCTGCTGAACAGTTTAAAGAATGAGTGCAAGCTTCTTGCTCGATTCCATTTAGCTGTAGTCATGGACATGCATCCTCCCCAAGCCACAGATGTGTTTGCTGATGAAGCACTGTTTGATGAGGAGCTTAGGCAAATTTCCCTGCTTTTGATTGCCATCACAGCAGATATAATAGGTCCTGAGAGCACTCTGTAACATGTATTTTTGAAGATGAACTGGTTAGTTTAATGCATGGGGCCGTGTCAGGAGAGGTCAGGTTGGGAGTTAGGATGAGATACTCCACCAGACAGTGGTGGGACCCTGGAAAGGGTTCCCCTGAGCAGTGGGCACAGCCTCAAGCTGCCAGAGTTCAAGGAACATTTGGTTGCTCTTCTCTGACATCTAATCAGATTTTTGAGTGCTTCTATGTAGAGCCAAGAGTCGAAGTTGATGATCCCTGTAAGTCCTGTCCAACTTTGAATATTCAGTGATTCTATGATTCTAAATAGTTGAACGAGAAAGCTTTGCTAATATTGGCTAATTCCCATCTGTCTGTTTGGAGGGTATAACTGGAAGAAAGGGAGAGGGAAATTCCTCACTTATTTCATGAGTGTACGTTCACAGTAAAGTGCACTGAGCTCCAACAAGAGGTGCTCCTTGAGACTGTAAGTGGCAATAATCTCATATATTCTACATGACAAGATTAAAGCACTCCCTGCACACAGCTGTCATCACTCAGCTTTCCTATACTGCTCCTTTCTCTATTGATTTGCAATGGCAGAAAAGCTTTTGAGGATAGTAAAGCACAATTCTGGAGCCAAATGGTAGAAGAAAATAAAGATAGAAGAGGTGAAATGATCAAAATGGTATAAGAAGAACAGATGAAGACAGATACTGCTTCTACACAGTGAAAAATTATCATTTTGCTTTGAACCAAATAAAACTATTGGCTAGCTTGAGAAAACAGAAATGTCTCAACAAAAAATATAGCCTGTAGAAAGGACAGTGTTGGGATGTAGACATTTCAACTCTTCATTCATAACATTATTTTTGGTGACTCCAAATTTCCTTAGACTCCTGTAAATTGTTATTACTGATATTATTACTATTAAATTATAATTATGATTACTATTATGATCCTGAGGGACGTGGTTTAATGGGAACATATTGGTGGATATAGATGGTTGAAGTGGATGATCATGGAGGTCTTTTTCCAACCTTGATGATATTATGATTCGATTAGTCTATTTTTTCCAAAACAATTTGTAGAAAGGAAGATCAATAACTTTATTATTGTAGATGACAAAATAAAAGGCTTAATTCCACATGCAACATGGCCAGATTTTTTCCATTTATACTATCTTCTGCTTTACATACTTCTGACCACACTTAGCATAACTGCCAAGTTCCAGTACAGTTTACTATAATAATTTTGAAAACCATTTATTTATTTGTTTTCAGTTAACATTATGATTTTGGGCTCTGGTAGAGCCTAAAATTACCTTTTTTGAACGTGTAAAAAAATATTTCAAATCACTATAGATACTTTATTTCTATTTTAATTTTGTTAAGTCTCATACATTTCAGTATTTAATAATATTAAATTTATACTGATTTTGATGACATTAAATATTTTCCAAAAAGTGCTTTTTTATCCATTTATTATTGTGAATTTTTGAGGAAGAAAAATGAAACCAAGATCAAATGGACACCAATTTTGGTGTCCTATATTTTGTGGCCTTTTTCTGATCTACGCTAGGTAGGTTAATCTATTTTGTTTCAGAACATTATTGTGAATGACATGACATTAATTAGCTGACCCATCAGGAACACAGAATGAAAATAGTAACATTACATTTAGAAACTCTACTGTCTTGACACTTCATTGGTTATATTTGCAGAAATATTTGGGATCTGGTGCTTTCAACATGTTCTAAAAAGAAAATAAATTAGTCCATTTCAGTCTAATTATCTTAAATAATTGTTCATGGTTTTTTTTTTGTTTTTTTTTGTTTTGTCAGTTAAAAATAAATAAATAAAGCATCAATTTTGCTATACATTAGGCTATTATCTCTGTTGTAGAATGGAAGCTTGGGCCTTTGGTTTGAGTAGGCAGAATGGAAGCTTTGTTTATAGCAAGAGGACTACAAAACCAGAGAAGAGGAACAGCATAGTAAATAATGTTAATAAAAATAACTAATAGTCAAGTAAAATTTGGAACTATAATCTAAGGTTGTGGTAAAAAAATATGGCATGCTACGATAATTAAACAGGATGCAGCAATAAAAAAGCAATTAAAAAAAAAAAAAAGGTTCCTTTGTACTTTGAATGAATTTGTCTAGTCAAAAGTCTGAACGGAGAGAGAAATCTGCTTAGGAATGACAAACCTGAAACACTGACAAAGCCACACTGGCAATACTGGATAGTACAGTCTACTGTTCAAGAAGTTATCTGTTAAATAAAGAGGGAAAAAAAAGGGGAAAATGGTTGACTTTCTGCTGGAGAACCTAATTAATAGCACTGCATAAGAAAATGCAGGAGAAAAAAAAAATCCTGATTTAACAAAGTTAAAATAGTGATTGAAATGTAAATGTTAGTGGTAAGCTTACTCAACAGATAATTCTCTTAAAACTGTTTTCTGAAATGCTCAGTGAGCATTGAACACTTAGTGACTCTCTGAAACCTGCTGGTCAGAGTGTAATCAAGTCATTGTGGTATGCGTAGCAGATTGATTAAGCGATTGATCAAGCTGGGAGCTGAACTCTGGTATCCAAAATCATATGTACTTTGTTGTCAAGAAAATTATCTTGTGCTACCATGCCCCAAATGCTTTCAAAGCTTATTCAATCCTGCATGCCTTTATTCTACACTGCAATTTAAAAGACTGATCATCCTTCTGACCCATCTGAACAGGGTACGTTTATCATCCAGCTCTCTGCAAGATCCAGTCCTTTTTTTCTAAGACATTTCAGTGACACCGTTATAAAGAAAACAGGAAATAAAGCATGTGCATTCATTGACCATTCATCAGCATAGAAATGAAATTTCTGTCATTTGGAATTATGTGAAAAACAAAATAAAATTCAGGAAAGCAGAGGAAATGAAGAACTCTATCTCTTTTTGGCAAACACAGTACTACATGCTCATGTACATTTTTTCATCATTACATGAGGTAACTAAGGAATCACTGAAAAATCTATGGTGCTTCCAATCTGTTTTGTTTTTTTTTCTTTTTCTTTTTTTCCAAGCTACAAATTATAGGCAGTTGGAAAATGATTTGAAGCAGTTTGGGTAATTATTGCTCAACTATCGTAGAACAGTCAGTGACATGAAACATTACTTTGAGTATAATCATGTATCATAATTGACTGATTCCTTGTACTCTCTACTTTTCTTCTTTAAATAAGCTACTCACGTATGTTCTTCCTCATAAAATCTGTCAACTAATAATTAACACTCTATTGAAATACACGTCACACTTTATATTAAAATTTCATTTCCCATGAAATTTCATTTCTTATTTCTTATGAAGAAAATACTACTGTCTGTTTAGTGGGACATTTCAGTGTATATTTTTATTCCAACAAGAATAACACCTTTGATTATAGGAAGTCAAACATTCAGCCTCTGTGCCAAAAATTAATAGACCCTTCTGTTTCATTTCTTCTTTGAGATGCTATTTTACTTTTAAGTGCACGGGACCCTTTATGTGGTATTTGCACAGTGTATAAAAAAGGATGCAAAAAATAAAAACCTTTGTATGCAGGCAAATTTTCTTTCACCCACCAGAGCTGCTTGACTGCCTCTTCTGCATTTACCTTTAACCAGAACAGATTGAAAGTGTTAGCCCTGGAGTAAACAGATGGTGTCAATAATGACTGATACTCACTGGAGTTCTATGAACACAGGCATATTCATAGCCTGTCAAGCAGCCCGTATTGTAATCAACTGATACAAGTTACCTACAGGCATAAAAAGCATGAGCAAGACCAAGACATTTTAGAGTCAAGGTGCCTAAAGCTGGACTTTTCATTGCATACTGTTCTAGTGTAGCCTGGTTTGTTTTGCACGGGATTTGTTTCAAAGCTTTTAGTAGCTATAGAACAGAAAGATAATGTAGTGACATGCCTACTTCTCTGAACCTCACAAAGACACTGAAGAGTCCCACCCAAAAGTGAAATCATTTCCAAGCTGACAGGTGTGAACTGTTGGGCAAATTGAATGTATGTGTTAGCATTCCTGCCTACATTACCACACTATTCCAACAGAAAGGAGGGCATGTAATTAGGACTGATTCCTATTCTCTTTACAGCTTGCTTACATCATACACTAGACATCAGATTTCCAAACAGCAGTCAAGCAGGCCCTTTTTATGGAAAACTCTTAAGACAGTGAAATGAGTGAATCCATAGAAAGCCATTCCAGATGAGAGTAATGTGGAGTTTAGTTCATGCATGTCACTGAAGAAGTGTTATTTAGTGAGGCAGTAGTTACTGAAACTGAAGTTAAACAATGCAGTCATTTGAAAGTCATTTAGAAAGGGCAACTACTGAAAGAAATTAACTTAAAAATTGATCCAGGAGAATGTTTAAAATACATTTTCTCATATAGGGTTCTGATACCTTGACTGATGGGACGCATTCTGATTGATAAATAAGATTTCCTCTCCTCTCACAAATTTATAGGAAAGCCACTTGATATTTTGATGTCATTAAAACAATGATTACATTAAAGTCTACCTGTATAAATAGATTATGTTCTGTTATTTCCATTATCAACACAGTTCTGTGAAATTAACATACGTCTAGGTTCCCATCACCACAAACAGTCCTGCTGCTTGCTCTTCAGAAGACTATTCTATGACAGCAGACAAACTCATTGTACAGAACAAAGTTATGATGTTTTAAGGTCAGATATAGGAGAGTCCCTATGTGTATGTGCAAATATATTTGCTGAAGCTGCACTACAATCAAAGATGTAACTAAATTCAGATTTTCATGCAGAAGTAATACAGTAAGATATGTCATGAGAGCACAGTTGAAAATGGAGGCAGAAAATTGTTTGCTAACTGGTACCTAATTAATTACTTGCTGTTAAGTGCATTCAGTCTCATGCTTAAGACTTTGTTCCCATTTTAGAAAGTCATAAATGACTTCACAAAAGAACAGAAAAAAAGGAGTATTTCAGATATTAAGATCAAATTACTTCTATAGTGGAGACTTGAAGGAGAAGAGCTGAATTTGATGAGTGCTTTTATTCATATATTCAAATGAGCATAATCTCTATTTTGAGCAGATTCTGTGATTGTATGTGTTGATTGTTAAAGTAATCTGATTTATATTAGAAAACAAGCACTATCTGAAGCTTAACAACATAAAATCTTATTTCTTAAGACTTGCTTTTCTGTTTTTTTGTTTTTTTTTTTTGAAGTTCAGAAGTATAATCTCCTACTGCTACTTGCTTTTATACACTTTTTTTAAACCATATGAATTCCTTTATCTAATTCAGTTTTATTTGGCAGAGAACAAGATAGGTAAAAAAAATGTTAAAATTTTTAATCTTCTTGAAAAATATACTACTCTGGGAAAAAGTTGGTTCATTAATAATCCCAGTGCAAAAGGAGTATTTGGAAATTATAATGTTTTAATGATAAATGAATTAGCTTCTATATAGAAATATATCTTCTTTGGGGTTTTTGTTTGTTTTTTGTTTACAGTAATGAAGAATTATAAGACAAAAATGTCGACATTAATTTGTAAGTAACTCTATGTGTTATCATTCCTTCATGTACATAGCTTGCTCTGAAAGTAATGCCTCCCTTTTATTTCCATAGAATTTACAACAGATACGAAGAGCCCAATAACAGTATTATTTGATAGAGCAGATTGTCAGCTAAAAAAATCCACTATTTTTCAATGTAGTCACCATCTTTAGTATAAATTTTCACCCCTGATGACAAGAGCCTGCATGTCACATTTGTAAAAATATGCAGCAGTGGAGGTGACCCACTGTTCCACATCTGCTACGATAACATTGTTGCTAGGAAAAGGTTGTCCATGAAGTCCAACTTTCATTGACCTGAACAGATGGAAGTTAGAAGGCGCCAAATACAGACAGTACAATGAATGTGGTAGTACAGTCTAGCCAAAATTGTCACTGTGCTCCACAGTCTTCCAACTGGTATGTGGTCTGGCATTATGGGTTGCAAGAGGAAGACTGTCTTCTTCTCCAGCCTGACTCTGGAAGTTTGAGGCTTCAGCTTAGTCAGTGTCTCAGTGTAGTGGTTCCAGTTGATGGTTTGTCTGGGTTCCAGGAAATCCAGAAGGATCACCCCTTTCCTATCCCAAAACACAGTGCACATCACTTTACCCACTGAGGGCTGTAGCTTGAACTTGCTCTTTGATGGGGAACTCACATTGCTACTCCAAGGACTGCAGTTTTCACTCCAGCTCATGCTGCTGACACCACTAATGATAATGATGTGATCCAGGAAATTGTCACCTTCAGCTTTGAACTGGTTCATTAGGTCCTGAAGAACTTGCATGTGTTCTTTTTCTACCTGTGTGAACATTCACAAGTGGAAATGACCAGAAACTGCAGCATAGGAAGTTCCACACGAATGTGCCCAAGAACTTCTTTACAGCGAGGGTGATGGAGCACTGGCACAGGCTGCTCAGAAAGGTTGTGGAGTCTCCTTCTCTGGAGATATTCAAGACCCACCTGGATGCCTACCTGTGCTACCTGGTGTAGGGAGCCTGCTTTGGCAGGGGGTTGGACTCAATGATCTCTTGAGGTCCCTTCCAACCCCTACGATTCTGTGATTCTGTAATTTGTGAGACCCACTACACTTTGTGATATTCCTACATTCCCACCAACACTTGCAACTCACTGAAGCCGATATTCAGCTCCATTCACAATTCCCTGGTCATAATCCACTGATTCACTCAGATGAGATGACTGAGAGGCATTTTATGTTATGGCAGCTATGCATGATCATCCAGAACATGGCTTGCATTTCACGTTACTGCTGAAATGAATCATACACTACTTCACTGTGCTAACATCCCCTGTTTGGTTTCCATCTGTCATACTGCAATAAAATAGAATACTGTTGGGAAAGTTCAGCCTCTACTGCCATACCACTACCATTTGCCTTTGACCTCATGGATCAAGATAATAAAATAGAAGGGATTACTTTTGGAGCAATCCTCGTCTGTTAGGCAAAGTAAAGATACACATAATACAAATCTTTTCAGTAATGGAATATTATTTGCAGCATAAATTGAATTAATTTTTTTTTCTAATAAAATAAATAGTAAATCGGCACAATGTCAAACTAGAAGACCAAGCAAAAGAAATAAACTTCTGAAGTTCCCGAATGTATATGTGACTACATACACAAACTGTAGGCACAATAGATAGATCCACATTAGATTAGAGAGTAACAGGACATTTGGGGGAGAAAGCTAAGGGTCTTGGGTATGAACAAAATTCAACTAACACACTAGAGATTATCTGAAATGGTCACTTGGTAATCTGGGTAAACTTAGAGTCATCAGTATAAAATGCTCGTGGCTTAGAGTGAAACTGATGAGGAAGAACTACACTGAGGTCTTTGTTTCTATTTGTAGCAGGTGGTGCATTCATCAGTGACAATTATAAGCACAAGATTTGTGCTCCCTTAAAACTAATTAAATAATAACTCTGGAAAACATCAATTATTTTTACTTGCCTCTGACTGATTTGGATCAATTCAAAGTGTTTCTTTATTTCCAAACACAAAGTTGGCCTGAAATATAATTCATTCACATGAGTAAGGCCCTTCTACTCATCGCTTTCTTTCCTATCACCTTTTTATCCCTGAGGTTGCAGAAACCTGTCCTAGCAGAGGTAGATTTAGCAAATATTAAGCAAGCTTCATTGTTTTCCTTGCTCTTATGAGATTTGACTGTTTCCTGTCTGCCACCTTTATTCCTGTGAGTGCTATTATGATTCAGTTGTACTCAGGCACTGCTATTTCCCTTCTGTTCTATCTTTCCTAGTAAACACTGTTTTTATAGATGCCATTATAAATGAGATGTAGTTCACTGTGGTTATTAGATTATGGTTAATTTGTTGATGTATAGTAAAAGCATTTTGAAGATTCAAAGTATACTAGGCAATGGTACTTACCATCTTTTATCTCACATTTTGCAAAAAGATTCCAGTCAGAACTGGGGTTCCATTGCACAAATATTTTGAAAAATTGTGCATGACCTGAAAAGGCAATAATTATCTTAGGCATTTGCCCTGCCTCAGTAGAATGTGTCACATTATCCCTTATGTTCATTCAAAGTGTTTCTTACTGCTTTCTTCCCTTTAATGCTCGTGTTTTTATACTATTCCTCTAAACATTTCATTGCACACATATTGTACTTTCCTCAGACCAAGATTTTGAGGCATAGTACTTTCATGCTTTGTAAGAGTTTCCAGAGGTTTATTTTGAACCTTGTTATTTTGATAGTTCTTTCTTCTGTCAGCAATGACTGAAATAGGATAGTACTCAGGGGAAAGAGAGTTATGCACCATTACAAAGTCTGTATATTTTTTAAGATCCCTTATGTTGGGGTTACAACAGTCTCTAAATAGACTTGTCTAACCTCACACTCCGTCAATCATTCAAAATAAAAGATCTACGTTCAGCTTTCATTCAGCCCCTAGGAGAAGCCAGGCAAGGCACCCTAACAAAATAAATGTAGGAAATAGCACTCTATTGTGCCACTTAAGACTGCAAAAGTATAGAAAATCTGTAGATTTCCTCTTGTTTTTCTTCTTTCTGTGTGGAGATGGACCTTCTGTATGCAATACAATAGACTCTTGCAGCTTTCCCAAAATGCTGTTAACTAAATTCATCCTTGATATTAGTCCTCAAATTAATGGAGACACTCTTGGAATTAATGTGATTCACTATTTCTAAAAAAATGTGTAAGGTCCTATAGTGAAATCTAAGAATCTAAGCAATCATGAATAGATGGTAAAAAATTAAATTAGAAAGACTAAATTGCATCACTTTATAGGGTAGGAACTGTCTTTCTCTTAGAAGAATGACCACAAGAGTGGTTTTACCAAAATCTAACACAAAATCACTTTTCCTTCTGTTCACTATTCACTGACTGTAGCAGGCACAGGGACTTCACTGTCTCTAGTTGCGTGCACTAGGAAACTACCACAGACAGAGTAGACATGAGGCCAATGTACTTCTGAGATCATTGCTCCAACATATCCAACAGATCTCAATACTTATCTCTGTGTTTTAGGCCATCACAAATTAGTATCTTCTTGTGTTGCATGGGTACACATATAGAGCACCCCCTTCTTCAGACATGGGTTAGTAAGATCATCTGCTATTGAATAACTACTTATCAAAATAAAACTTGAACACATTTTAACTGTTCTACCAAGACAGAAAAGGAACAACCAGGTGCCAGTGGCTCGACCCAAAGCTATTTGAGATGTCTTCAAAACTGAGTGACTTTACATTAACTGGATAGAAAAGCTCCAGCTTGGTAAGGGTCTGAAGCAAAATAGATCAAATTAAGGTGAACAATGACTGGGGGAGTTGGAAGGGGGGAGGGAGCAGGGGAGTGAGGAATTATCTGAAGGTGTGCAAACTGACAGGAAAGGATTTTGTTAACTTGGTAAGTTTTTTAAAGTTGCCTCTCAGTGAAATTCCCATCATAGTAACCAGCAGCAAACACAGCAGAGCATATTACCATTATCATTTTCTGTGCATTGAACAGGTAATACTTTTTTAAAGTGATCTCTGAATGGACTTGTTGCCAGAGGACACTGGCAAGTTATTGATTCATTTGTATTTGACTGGAACTGCTTTTCTCCTTTAGTTTTGCTGAAGAGTCTCACTGGCTTATCCTATAAAAACACTTTTCTGTATGCCCTTTCAGGAGGCCTAGTGCCTATCTGTTTGTCTCTTCTCTTAAAGGTTTATTTTAGAGAGAAGGGCATCGTTAACTGTCAAATTATTTCTATCTAATTCATTTCTGGCCTGCACATGTGAATCTTTGCTTTCTCACTAGAAAATAAATTGTGAAATCACTGAGATAGCAAAACAGTCAGAAGCTGAAAGAGGAGAGGGGAAAACGAAACCAAAATCCCCAGAGCAAAGTCTAACTGATAGAAGAATGACCTGTAAGTTAAAAAGAGGAAATTAAGTGTATACTTTCAAATAGTTATTGGGAACCGAAGCCTCTAGATTTTCATATTGGTTGTGATGTTACTCAGATTACACGCTCCACATATTTATGTGCATGCTTTTGTGTACCAAAGGAAACATATCCCAACATCCTTTGGCAGTTCAGGACTTCATCACCTATATCCTAGCTCAGATGATAATTCCATTGTAGTGCCCTGCACATATGTGGTGCAAACAAAGCTTCTAAAATTGGTTTTCCTTTATGTGATGAAGAGATCACTGACAGAATTGGTAAGGCTTTTGGGCACAATGTGCAGTAACACCTGGACATCCTATAGCTGTGCCAGTTATAGCCCTGTATGGATTTGCCTTCTCTGCGTACAGCTAGGCAAGTTCCTTGCCCTCCTAGTTATGTCTTCCTGGGTCTTAACTGCTTCTAGACTTGCGGGCAGCTTTTGAGGGATAATGAAGAACAAAGATTTGAGGGGAGAGAGGCTGTAGGCAAAAAGATGATGAAGACAAAAAGAACAGAGAGCTGATTTGTTAAAGAAAAGCAAAAAACTGGGCAGCTATAATCCTGGGGTGTGTGTCAATTCTGCTTCTACCTGCACTCTCCCAAGCTGTAAGCAATGCCCTGGCCCCAGTCCTCTGCTGACTGAAGGCTCCAAAATGAGTTTCTGTTAGTAGAGGAGCAACAGGCCAAAAGCAAGGCTCCCAAATATGCTAAGTGTGAGCTTCCAGCTGACCAGTGTACCTGCAGAACAGTATGACAGCTTGAACTGGATTCAGGGCAACATCAGATACAGGTGTATGATCTGCCATAGCTGAGGGACCCACTGTGGAACAGCCAGATGAGGCAAATCATTGTGATTTACCTACAAACTTGAACTGTAAACAAAACTGGGGAAAATGCCATTGTCACTGGAGTAGTCACATTTCAGTAAGTGAGAATTTCCACTCATCTCTATAAACAGAAACTTGAGAGGCTAACCTTTAGAAATTCAGAGGATGTCAAGTATTTTCTGCAAGGAGTGACAGAAGTTTACATGTTAATATCCTGTCCTTTTAGCTTCTGTGTTAACAAGCCTGAGAATACAAAATAAAGACATTTAATACATTAGCCCACATTTAACATATACTTATTTTGGTTTCTGTTTGACTGTGTGCACAATCCCCATTTCACACAAGCTCAGTTTTCTTATCTACTCCCTCCTCCAGAACTTCAAGCCTGCTTTCGCAGCATTGCTAATCACTGCTTTCTATAAAGACACCATCTCCCAGAGGAATTTGAGTTATGGGAAGAAGCAAATACTGTTACTCGGAAAACTGTGCAGAGAAGCAGAGTGATTTTTAAAGTGATTACTGGTGATATTGAGTGTTGAGTAACTGTACCGTTTATCATCTAAATTACTTTTAACTTGCACTTCAGGTCATTCACAAAGTCTAAATCTAATAGTGCTTTGCCTTCTAAGGCAACTAAACACGCTGTATGCATTTCTTTAATTTTGCTGGTTATATTGTATTCTGCCTAGTGAAAGAAAAGCTTTATCACAGAAACAGAGCTTCTTAAACAGCAGATTAATATTTTGTCTCATCCATTCATACTGTCTTTAAACTGAAATGTCATTATGGTATATGTGCTTGTAATTAGATGTTATATTTAACCTATTCTCTATAATTCCCAAATTTTCAGATCTTGAGACATGACCTTCTCAGCGCAAAGTGAGAACAGCTTGTCTTTATACAGTGCTTTTATTAAATATGCACACATCTTCTGGTTGATAGAGATATGGTATCCCACATACCTTCCTATTCAAGTGAAGGTTAGTCAACTCTTTTTAGTGTCATTTTGAAGTAGATGAAATTACATATTTGTGAAAATGAAAGCTCTCTGATATATTTTCTTTGAAGTAATCAGTTCCTCCGAGTTGATTCATTTTCCACTATTTATGGTTGTTGTTTACTTTTCCCTTCCTTTAAGGAACAGTCAAAAGAGCTGTCCTACTTTTACTTGCAGTCAGTTTCTAATCAACATATCTATCAAGCTTTCATAGAATGAAGCAATCAGAGATTTTTTTTTTCTGTATTGAAATCAGTTGCCAGCAGTAGCTTACTATCTTTCTAAGCTAGTGGCTTTAAGGTAGCAGAGTGAAAGATAGAGATTGAAAAAGCAAAAGGCCTCATTGCCATCTATCACATGTAGATAATATGGCAGGTGTGGCTGCATGCCGTTGTGAAGGTTTTCTGTTGTAATGTTGCTAAAAGGAGAGGCAGAAAGTAGATTACCAAAACTGTAGGATTTTGAAGAGTAATATCTTTAATCTTAGTTTCATAATGAATTTCCTTTTGTAGTTTCAGAATGTCATAACTTAAGGGGAGAAAAGAAAAAATAAGATGGCAGTGAAGCTGAGAACAGACTTTGTAGTGTTTCAGAGAAGTTCCCTAAGCAATGCTATCAGTGGTAGCTTTTTGGTAATAAGGATACGCAACAAATTGGATCCCACAGTGTCACATACGTTGCAGTACAGGCACTACGCAGTATGTGGGACTTTGCACATGGCTGTTCGTGGGGAGTTTCAAGGCTGACACATTCCTTCCATTACAGTAAGGAAGACAGGTATGGGGAAAAATAAAAGGGTGAAAGTGATGACTTGTGTAAGGGGTAGGTACAACTGGAAAGACCTGTGACTAAATGGTGTTTCTGTTATGAGAACCTGACAAGGTAACTTCATCAGGTTTCCCATGATCTGGTGTGTTTATTCTTTTCACCTCCCAATTATATGTGAAGCATGGCACAGCTGCATGGTCCCAGACAAGGTGTCTGGGGCTACTGAGACCATTACATCATTATTATCCATAATGTATAAAGAACCCAGCTTTTTTCAATTATACCAGGCTTTTGACACCATTTCATCAAATAATTTACCATCTGCATGGATTTAATGTGATTGAATATTCCTTCTGAGATGAATGAGCTACTTCCATGTCTATGCATAGGAAGTAAACCTTTCTTGAATTATCAATACTTTGATAACACTGGAGAGTGAGGGAGTGCTAGGGCAGTGATTAAAAGTTCCTTTTCTGTAAACTAAGAATTAGTTATTGACACGTACTCCAGTTATATTTTATTCTCTTGACAAATATTTTTTTAATAACTGCCCCCTTTTTAAACACTTAGTAATGTACACAATTTGTGACTCCAGTTCTTCTATTTGCATATCACCTAGTCGAATTCATTTTTATTAAAGTTCACACTGTGAGACTAATGAACCTAAAGCATCGGGATCATTTTATTACGCAGGGTTTGATCAGTTCACCAAATCTGCATTGTCTCATACCCAGAAGGAAACAAAACAAAAAACAACAATGAGATGCAAAACGCATCTTCTTAGTCATGTCCCCTGCAGGAAGTAGTTTAAATTAACTGTCTTTTAACTGCAATGGGAATGTAAGCTGTGCTTTCCCTGTTGATTTTTAATGTGAAAGGAGGGGTGACTGATGAAGAATGTTTCAAAGGAGGGAAGACAGAAAGTCAGCTGATAGTGATGGACATCTAGATGATACAATTACAGGCAACTGACATAGCTAAAAAACCGATGTATCCAAAAGTCAAATTCTGGCAGACAAATGCTGCACTATTCATACTTTTTCCAAATGGCCTGTAAGGAGGGAACAACCTTCTAGAAATCATTACCAAGGCCACTTTCTTCTTGTTCATCCTCCTTCCAAACATGTTCTCTACATGCAAGTAACTGGCTAACAAGCAACAAAGAGACTGAATGGACTGTGTAGGTGATATATTGGTAGCAAGGGAAATGGCTGTATATCAATCTCTATTAGTCTTCACAATAAAATACACCTTTCCTTTGAGGGAGTGACAAATATTGTACAAAGTGAAGCAAAATAAAACTTATTTTTTTTACATGATTTTAATTACAGTCTCTTTGCTCAGTGGTCCAAGGAAATAGATCTTTCTATTTCCTGAACAAGATTTTTGAGGTCTGGGGACCTGTTTCAATTCTCCCTTCAAAGAAGGCAACAGAAAACAAATCAGACTGCAAAACTGAAAATCACCATCAAAATGCATTTTAGCCACCCTTTTCCCCAGCCAGGGAGGTTCCTACTTATCTCACCTTGGTACTACAGCTGTCTTTTGAGATGGGAACACAAACAGGGTACACAGTGCCAACATTTCCAAATGAAAGCTCTTCCATAGTAATAAAATAAATATTGCCACACCACCTTTGAGAAGTGTTTTCCTCTTACAAAAATGGCATTTCTTCACCTGGCAGAACAAAGACCTGTCTTCACTGTGTCCTCTTGGTGCCTCCAATACAGTATCAATTTTTCCTGTGGCTTTGAAATTGCGATAAGAGATATTGAAAACAGCTTATCTTCCCCCTGCCGGAAGGCAGCAACTTTAATATCACATTTAAAGTTGAACAAAATGCAAAAACTCTTTTTCATCACACTTTTCATTGACTTTTTAATGGTTGTTCCTCAGTCTCTTTTAACCACTGGTAATTATGCATTATCCAGCACAAACTCATCAATAAAGTATTCCAGATAACTCCTCAGTAATGAGAATACATAAATCCCCCACTCGATAGGCTACGCAGTTAGTTCACCACCCCCCCTCCCCCAATAAAAGCATGCCGTTTGAAATACTGCAATCTCTATGACAATTCATTTAAAATGGAATTTGTTTATGTTGGATGAGGTCCTCAACTGCAGTAAATCAACACCTTCTGAAATCAATGGAGTAACTCTGAATTGTACCAGATGAGAATCAGTCTGCTGCTACTTGTAAACAGGGGTTCCTTTCATTGAGCATTGTTGTTCCGGTTATATTCAATGTGAGCTTAATTAAAGATTTATTCTTATTATTATTTAAGAAAAGCTTATTCAAAATGAGTTGTAGTTGTGTTTTGTTTTGATCTTTGTTTGTTTTTACCAACAGAATATTACATCTGCTTTCTATTTTCAGGAGGTGAAAATACACAGGTTTTACTTACATAATTTACAGTCTACTTATCTTATTTGGATAAGAGAAAATAAATTCTGGCTCTGCTAAGGCAAAGAGATTCTCTCTCTAACCTGTGGTGGTCCCCAGACTGGGGATTCAGTCAACTGTGTTTTGCTTCTAGCGCACATGCCAGATATCCTTCCCTTGGAAACCATGGTGGAGGAGAATATGCAGGTCTCCTGTAGAGTGAGGACATGATTTCAGCTCTAATGCGGGCTTTATAGTTTAAGCAGTTTGCCAATGATAGTCATCAGATCACTTCCCTATTGCTTTGGGAAGCATGTGGCACTTTGGCAGTAGTCATTTTCTGTCATGGGCTACTTCATTGCTCACTTACAGAGCTACAATTACAGGCAAAGACTTAATTTCATGAAATTCTTAAATGTAAACTAAAACCATGACAACAAGCTATGGCTTGGGAAGGGAAAAAAAATCTTTTAATTTTTCATGTCCTGTCATTCAGAAAGATATTGGACAGAAAAGAGCTTGCACTGTGGTCACTTGGCTTTCTCCATTTAGCATTCTCATTTTTTGTGCTAATGAAGTGCATGTAACAAGAATCTCTGTAGGTAGGTAAAAATAGCAGGGAAGGTTTGATGCTTTTGGCACATTGTCTGGTTTCAGGTCCCATAATATATTAGACTAATAACACCCTGCTTTCTTTTTTTAAGCTTTGTTGTACAGAGGGTTACCAAATTGCTTTTTGTAGGTGGACTTTCAATTAAAATTTCTGATGTCAGGTCCACTGCTTTGTCTCTACAAGTTCCAAAGAGAGCCAAAAGCAAGGAGAAATGGCTTCACAGAGTTCAGCCTCTTTACTCATTACGAACTGCTTAGGAGGCTCCTGCTATTCACCAGCTTAAAAACAATTTGAAATTCAAGTAAGTCTCAGCAAGCACCTAACAAAGACTGTCAGGAAGCTAGGCACCTAGCCAGATTCATATGCCTCATCTCTCAAAAATCTTTTGCTCTGATGCTCTCCTGTACTATCATAAACCATGTTTTTCTTTCTTTTCTTTCTACATTTGAAATGGGAACGTGCCGGTGTTTTAAATGTCTCCTTTATATTTTTTAGAATTTTTTAAATTTTAATGCCTTATAATGATAGAAATTATTTAGTAAGTTAGGGCTCAGAAGTAGAATAATATACTTGTGTAGAAAACCGAGCCTGATTTTCCATTCAAAGGAGCAAACGTAAGTGTTAGTGAAAAACGTGCTTATCCAAATTAAGTTGAAAATCTGGCACATAATATAAAGACTCAGAGTGCATCATCTTCAGCTTTTGTAAGGTATTCATTATAGTAACAATGTGAAATTAACTTCAATTGTGTAGCAATTTTAAAAATGCTTTATGATGATGATGATGATCCATTCAACATTTCTAACTTATTAGGAGATATATTTTTTACCACTTTACTACCTCTGTTTTCTAGTAATTGAGCTCAACAAAGATGAGTTCAATCTGTTGAAAATATAGAAGTTTTGATGATCACAATTCTGGACATGTTAGGAGAGATGCTGCTTGTGAGCTCATGAATGTTCATAAAAACCTCACTCTGTACTGTTCTAAAAACAATGTTGAGACAGGTTCATACCAGGCTTTCTGCCATCCCTGGATATATAAGGCCAGATTGCTGCAGTTTCAGCTGAGCCTTTCATTATTCCTACGGATTACATGTACAAATTCTCAATCTTTGGTACCTGTCTAAGTAATCTGATTTTCACTTGCAGGTGGAAAGGGTACATTTCTGAAGCCAGTGTTTGGTTTTCATGTCTCTGAATTCGAAATTTTCTTTGACTGCATGTATTATGGATTTCGTATAGTTGTTCCAGTGATGGAATGAAATTTTTAACTCAATCTGAAACTTTAGCTAGAATCCTAGAGAATAAGAACCCATTCAATTTTATTTCAGTGCTTGTTATTAATCTAAATAATGGCTGTCCAACATGTTGGCTTGCCTGGGCTGCACTGAATAAAGAGGAATTGTCTTGGACCACATATACATGGGTTACTTTGAAAGTTAGGCCTCCTATTTATTTCCACAAAAACTAAAACCCTTACAAAGAGCACAATAATCCTATGCAATAGAGCAAATTCTCAGCTACAAAACACTGATTTTCAACATAGTCTCTGCCATTAACAGTACATTTTCACCAGTGACAAACAAGAGCATGTATGTTGCACTTGCTAAAATCTACATGGCCATCTGGAACATGGCTTGTCTCTCATGTCACCATTGCCACTGCTGAAACACACCACTTACCACCTATGCTACATCTGCTGTTTGGCCAGTTTCTCCCAGAAAAGACTGTGGTAAGCAGTATCAGACACTTCACTGAAACCCAGGTAGACAACATGAAATAGAATATCCTGACTCGGAAGTGACCAGCAAGGATCACCAAGTCTAACAGCAGGCTCCAGACAGAACCAGTCCAAACTCAAATACCATTATAGAGGCTGTTGTCCAAACGTTTATTGAATCCTACCTGGAATCTTCATATAAAATCCAGCTGTTTCCTTGGGTCCTACGGGGGTCATCCCTGGGGGGAAGCAACACAGCCATGTGGGTGTTTGTCCACCATCACTTGACTACTATGTACCTCAATGAAATTATTCAGCATCTAACATCAGGTAATTAGGAAAAGGAGGCATTTCTTTTTCCTGGTCATTGACTAATCGCAAAGAATGTACCAAGAAATTGAGCAGGCTGTTGTGGAACTAGGGAAAATCAATCCAATTTTGTTGCTGTTTCTGTTGATGAGATGCTGTGCCTCTGTTATCATGTTATTTGGAGGTCCCATCACGTTCCCTTTCCCTGGGTGCTTCCAATGTTTTGCTTTCATGCATCATATACATGTAGCAGATAATACTGACTACTCAACTGACCACTGGACAAATGGCTGCAGATATTCCCTATCAACTGCTTCATAGAGCCATTTCTCACTTAGACTCCTGCTGTTTTTGAGAAGGTCTCTGGGCAGACCACATCTTTAGAAGACTGCTTGTCAGTTCTTTGGGTTAGATTAATTGCACACAGAATGGTTTATGTTATATGGTTCTAAAATCATCTAATCTCCCCCTGGCACTCACAGGGTCACCTTTCGCTTGATGAGGTTCCTCCAAAGACCTACTCAACTTGACCTTGAACACTTCAAGTGATGGGGTGTCCACAGCTTCTTTGGGCAGCCTGTGCTGCTCTCTCACCATCCTCATTATGGATTTCTTCCTTACATCTACTATAAATATATCTTCTTTCAATTTAAATCATTCTCCCTTATCCGATCGCTACAGACCCTTTTCTATCTTTCTTGTAAGCCCCCTTTATGTATCAAAAGTCTGCAATAAAGAGTTCCCACAGTCTCTTTCAGGCTTAATTCTCACAGCCTTTCTTCACAGGAGATGTAAGCTCAGTCAAGTTTGAATACTTTGGGGAGAACTTAACCCCCAGGCCTATCTGGGCACCACTTCCATGCCTGAGCACCCTCATGATGATAGACTCTTCCTTTTGCTTTGCTTTGTGTTGTCCATGCTGCAGTGTGGGCCTGGTACCTCTGCTGGACTCTTCATATTGCCCCAGGGCAGCAGCTTAAGGGATACCAGTCCCAGACCTCTCTTCTTCCTCTTAGTAAAGAAGAGATGACAGGTCTTGGTGAGGAAGGGAGGTAGTGAATAGGAGGATGGGTTCACAGAAGCCTTGGCTGTCAGAAGTATTTCCAGGAAATGAATCTCCCATTTGAGCCTCCAGGATGATCCTGGAGTTTGGGCTCTCCTGGCTAGGGAGGTTCAGCACCGAAGTTGAGCCATATGGGGAGAGGTGAGCCCCATGCCCCTGTGATGATAGGATTGGAATTTGGGTCTGGATCTCCTCCCACACTGCCTGAGAGCAATGGGATGATGATGCTTCTTCCCTGATGGAGGTGAATCCACTTCCATTGGCTCTTTCTCTGGCTCTGGATGCACCTCCATAGATTTCTCATCACTGTCAGGTGGGTCTAACTCCATTGTCTTGATAGCACAGAGCTTTCCCATCAGCCACTTCTTCATGGCAGGAGTTCAATCCATCCAGCCTCCTTGGCAAAAAAAACCACTTGGCTGTTGAACTCAAAGTTACTACTGGCATCTCTTGCTCGGTAATGGAAGTTCAGGACACAGGATCCCCCTATATATAGGGCTCAGAACCAAGGACTGTGATGTGACTTATGGCATCAGGAGGTCATGGTGACGACATTCTAACAATGTCCCATGGTGACCAAAACACGGAAGTGTTGGAAGATGTGACCTGCAGCCTGACAGTTGCCCCACTTTTGGAGGTAGGATGGGGTGCTGACAGCCTCTGTGTTGGGGATGACCTGAGAAAAAAGACATTAACTATAGTCAGGTATATGACAAATCATTGTAGAGATTGTATTTTATGTTCCTAGTGGATACAAGAAAAAATACAGACTTGCTGCAAGAAAGTTGAGGACTTGGAGGACTTGATCAGGATGTACCTGTGCAGCAATGGGCAGCAGTTCTGGAGGAACGGCTTTACCCACAACCCTGCTGTTTGAGGTACATAACTCAACTCTACCAAATCTCTGCCTGGCTCACTGTCTGCTGGTGGAGTGTGGTCAGTCATTGGAAGTGTGTTCTCTGATAGCAAGCTCAGTTAACAAAACAGGTGACTTCTGCTGTTTTTCTTATTTTCAGGTGCCAGAGCAACTTCTTAAGCTGAATATTTAACCACCTCATTTTTATAGATCCAAACTTACTGATTTATGACAACTTTTTGCTTTCTCTCTCACCCTTTCATCACCCAAGATGAACATACCTATTTGTTCTCACACAAAAGTGCGAGAAAAAGTGTCAGTCGGTGTGCGTTAGGAGCCTACAGAAATACAGAATTAAAGGCTAGAATAAATATACAAAGAAGTATGCTTGACTCCTTGCATGCAAGCCAGAGTGAAAACAGCTTTCTGAACAGAATAGGATATGTGGGAGGAGGGTGCCTATTTTCAGTCCGGTGTTCTGGGTCTATAATTACATACTGATTTTTTTTTTGTTTTTAATCAGCTAAGGAAGGTGTTAGACAATTCCTGGTTGATCGTGACATTGAAGACCTTTCAGATCTACCCTATGAGTTTTCTAGCTCTTAAAGAAGTGATGTGGAATCTGCTTTCCCACATAATCTCCATTCTTAAATATGACATGTAGTCTCTCCCATCCTTCTTCTTAAGCACAGGATCCAGCATCTCCTCCTGGTCTCACGGCATCCTTGGATCTTCCCATCACCTACCATAAAACTCACAACAGCACAGAAAATTCTGCTGAAGCTACAGAATTCTATCTGATTTACAGTGCTCCATCTGACCTCCTAAAAATTCAAAAAGGAAGATTATTTGTAAGAAATTGTTTTGTTTTTTTTTTTTAAATCTTTCTTTCCACTCCCCTCCCCTGCCATGGGTCCAGGTGGAAGGTAGAATCCCTAGGAAAGAGCTATGTCTTCTAAATGGGAGGATATCCTTAAGGTAAAGGATCTGCTTTCATGGCTTCACTGAAGTCAGCATTTACATAACTTAGTTCTGGTTTCCGTGGGTACAGTACAAACATTACTTTCTAATTTCCAAAGCCCTCTACTCACTTGACTCAGGAATATATCTACTATAACTCTTCAATGTTGTTTTAAGATTAAATGAGAAAGTTGAACTTTTAAAATTCACACAGCACAATGAATAAAAAAAGTTGCTTGTCATTCATTTTAACAAAGATTGAGATGGCTATAACATATAATCACTAAATTTAATGAAGTAATTACTTTTCAATTTGATTTCTAATTTTCTACCAAAAAAAAAATCCCATTGTTATTAATGGGATGGGAATAATTATCAGTACCTACCAATTAAAACTACTCTTCCCATGGTATACTGCATACTATGAGATGTTTTATAAATTTGCTGCATTTTTTCATAAGGAAACTGATTATGTGTGAATGAAATAAAACCTATTCATTCCTTTCTTTGTATGTTATCAGCTAGCAGTATCCATTTATACTATCTTTCCCCTGATCTAGCACTTCAACACTCCCGGTAAAAAGCTTCCCTCTAACATCTAATCTAATTCTCCCTTCCTTTAGTTTGAAACCATTCCCACTAGTTCAATGACAATCCATGTAAAAATTTCTTTTCCCTCATGTTTATAAACTCCCTTTAAATACTGGAAGGCCATAGTGAAGTCTCCCTCCAGCCTTCTCTTTTTCAGGCTGAGCAAGCCCAGTTCCTTCATTTTATCTTCATAGGAGAGGTGTTCCAGCCCTTGGATCTTTTTGTGGTTCTTTTCTGGGTCATCACCAAAATCTCAACATCATTTCTGTATTGGGGGCCCCAGACTTAGGCACAGTACTCCAGATGGGGCCTCACAAGGGCAGAATAGAGGGGTACAATGAATAGTACAATGAAAACATCTGCTGACAAGCACAATAATGAGAAAGGCAAGCAAAATATTATTTTCTATTAGGCCAGAAAAAATTGTTGAAAATATTCAATGATCACTGTAGTGGAAATGCTAAGTCATGGCCTGAAGCAGTGGTTGAGCACCTGGGAAGCAGGCAGGGCCAACCCAGGGGAGCTCAGGTGCATGCAGTGTACCTGAATGATGGGAAGGGATGGAGCCAGGACCTGCCCCCTTCCAAGATTTCATCTGAGGGTCAGTAGTGGAGGTAAGGTATCTCACTGGAGATCCCTGCCTACCTGAGGCCTTCTAAAAGTAAGTGGCTCCTCTCCATCATTTCTGTGTCCACAGCGGCATTTGGGCTTGTCCTCGTTTGCCACATCCAAAGACTTTGACACCCTGCTGCTATCATGGTACTTTCTATCACATTATAGCATTACAATCACTAATCACTCTAGCGATATATTTCTAAAACTGTCTTTAGTTCTCTGTGTGAATGCACAACCGTTTATATTGAGGATCTTTGTTGGAGGGGTGTCACATACCTCAAAATGTGATCTGACTTCTGCTTTAAGCTTGCATCTAAAAGTTTCTGTTTGGAGGAGTGGTAATATATCTATTTCCAAACACTGATAGAATTAGAAAGCTGAACTGTCATGGTTTTATGATTTTTGTTATTGGTATTCCACATCATGATATCATGTAATGCACTGGGAGTTAAAGTGTTAATGCTCAAGTTCCATGGATTGCCTACAGTTCCAGGTACCCCTGTCTCAGAAGAGAAGAACTATATATCTCAGAGGACTGTTTGCTGTTCTGTTTCCATTTTCTGTTCAGATGAAAAGATAAAATAGTTTGCATGTCACGAGATGCTCCCTCTTTTCCTTTCCACTTGTCTTGGCAGCATGTGTGCACCCCAGCCACCTCATCCTTAGCAGTAGAGTAAGGCCTTTGTTTTTTGGACACTCTCTCCATCATTTGATTTATTAGCTTCAATTTTAATTATATTGTGTTATTTTGCATTCTGATATCTTATTTAGTAAATTAGCTTTCCTCCTCAGATTGTTGTTGCTGTTTTGTTTTTAGGCCCATCTCCCTACTCTTCCCCCTTTTCCTGGGGTGTAGGTCTGTGCCCCACCCCCCCACCACCTTAGTTACGGAATTGGGCTGAACCAGCCTGTAAAACATTGTCATGAACACATTTGCTGGCAGGCAATCATCTGCAGCTCTAGATTAAAAAAAAAAGTTATAGGACTATGATTTTGACTGAATGTAAAAAAAAACATTTTCCCATCATATTTGCACTTAAATAATACAATACATGAGTTCGTTGTAAGTCATTTTTAGAGTAGAAGAGCACAGACAAATTCCAGCACACCATTCTTATTTAAACAGTAAGATTAGAACTTAAAAAAGATCTTCGATAGTTAACTCTATGATGCATTCTACAGTTTTAGTTGTCAAAGACATTACAGATATCAGAAATTAGAAAAAAATATATTTATACAGCTATAAGGCATCCCTGCTTTCACTGATATGGTGAAAAGAATATGGCAAGGAAAATGTTTAACATGTAATCCCATTCCTATCTTTATTAGCAGCAGACTTCTTGTCAATGCTGTTCCTCCAATTAACAGCAGCCACTGTTTTTGTGCTTTCCTTTGGCAAGTCTCATACTCCTGACTACAGTGAGGGGATTGATGTGTGATAGAAGATCCTGTGAACTCCATTTCACTTGTATGGTTTGGTTGAGCAAGTGTACATGAAGCAGATTGACCAGATGCCATCTTCCACTGTAGGAATTGTGTTTCCATGTGGGGGAGGTTCTTCTGATCCAATCTGTGTATATCATCAACCATGAGATTTTTTTCCCATTCTTATTCTGGTAATTCATACCACAGGAATGTTTAGTTGCAGTGATGGGCATGTATTGGGTTACATTGCTGTGGAATAATGTTTATTTTTCACTGTAAGTAAATTTCCTTGACTTACAGTCTACAGTCCAGAAGCAAAGGAAAAAATACTTGGTTTGCAATAATGAATACTATTGTCAGTTATATTTTCTCCACAATACCTCATTAACTCCAATTTATACAAGTGAAAATAGGAAATCTTTCCTAAGCTGAGAGACAACTGAGTGCTGCTGCAGCCTCGATAGCTTTGTGGGTGCAATTGGATCACAAAGGCTCACAGTGAAATACTGCCAGCACCAAAACAGCCTCAGGTTTGTAGGCTGGTGAGATGGTGGCCCTGACTCTTTGGCTAGCTAGTGCTCTGATCTGTTCGTGGTTTCTTTGTTAAGTGTGCTAACCTGAACAAAGAAATCAGCCCTGTGATCAACCCTACGGGCAATCCTCAGGTGGGGAAGCTCAGTCACCTCACTATATTAATTTATGGGTAAGCTTGGGACTGTATTAAGGAAGGTAACCTCACTGCTGAACTCCTGCTCAGCTTTTATCTTGTGCTCTAAGGTAGACTACTGTGCACCAGCACAGAGACTAGCTCTAGCCTGTGTGGAAGAAAGGCTATTTTTTTATTATGGTGCCTTAGAACTTCAAATCATGAAGGAAAAGCAGCATATAATAGAGGCATATCTGCTCTCCTTTCAGCTTCACAGCAGCATTTGAGACAAAGAAAAGTGACTTTAAAGCACATAACTTCATTTAAAGATGTTATTATGCAAGTAACCTTTCTGAAATCAGCTAGTACTTACATGACACTAAAATCAGGCAGTATGGCTTTGGCTGCTCCCTGGGTGACTCCAAAGGGGTGCTGATGTGCACAAAGCTGTCCAGCACCACATTTCCAACACTGACAGAAATCCAGCCTTCTAGTAGTAATATACAAGAAGCAGACTGCTCTGGATTATTTGCTCTTGTGCATGATGAATTTCTCTGCATGCTGATGCCTGGCTTATAATGTCAGTGGGAAGAAATAGGATTTGGGGTGTATGTTTCATCTCATCTTGAGGAAGATGTCTGAGGCAGATCAGATGACTGTCTTCCTCCCACTATTTCTTTGCAAATGGAGGTTAGCACAAAGAGTTTACCAGTTGATCTATGCTTCAAGGGCAAATATTCTAACCCTATCCTTGGTGAGGTGAATCCTAGTTTAAAAATAATAATAATTAAGAGAAACACTATAAATTGCATTGAATTGATGTGTGAATATTTGTCATGTACATAAAATATCCCAAGGAGATGTTCTTTTGTGGCTGAGAAGGACAATGGCATCCTGGGATGCACTGAAAAGAGTGTGGCCAGCAGATTGAGGGACATTCTTGTCACCCTCTACTCTGCCCTGGAGAGGCCACATTTGGAGTACTGTGTCCAGTTCTGAGCTCCCCAGTTCAAGAAAGACAAGGAACTTCTGAACAGAGTCCAGTGGAGGGCCACAAAGATACTGGGTGTTTGGAGCATCTCCTGTATAGGGAAAGGCTGAGAGACCTGGGACTGTTCAGCCTGGAGGAGAGAAGGCTGAGAGGGTATCTTATCAACACTTATAAATATCCAATGCACAGGATTCAAGCGGATGGGGTTGGGCTCTTTTCAGTGGTGTGTAGTGAGAGGACAAAGGGCAATGGGCATGAACTGGAACACAGAAAGTTCCATCTGAATATGATGAAAAATAACTTTACTGTGAGGGTGACGGAGCCCTGGTGCAGGCTGCCCAGAGAGGATGTAGAGTATCCTCTAGAGATGTTCATGACCCTCCTGGGTGTCTTCCTGTGTAACCTGCTGTAGGGAACTGCTTTGGCAGTGATCTTCAGAGGTCCCTTCCAGCCCCTACAATTCTGTCATTCTACGAAAAAAGAAGTGCACCTCCAATATTTCTCTAGAGGACTCCAGCAATCAAACACTGAATGTGCTGGGAACAAGTCTCACCTATTCTGTGAGATCTCTGTGCTTTTTCACCTTCTATATCACTGTCCTCATTCATCTGATGTGAGGTCAGTGAAGCCATTTTGCTAGTTCAAGAGAAAGGAGATAGCAAAGACTTACGGTTAAATTTACCCTGTCTGTATACTTTCCAGGGCATGGAAACATTGTGACATATATTACTGGTATTACAGATTAAAGTGGCTGTGAGGGAGCTATAGTCTTGTTCTTCTGTACAAAAGTGTGTCTGCAGAGCTCTGCAAGCATAAAAGCTTTGACAGTGATCAGTCTCTCAGGTAAGAAGATAAAGATTCAGTCTTTTTCCCTTCCTAATTGCACTTAGCATCTGTACTTATTTATTCAAGAATGGCTTTATGGGAGCTTTTTCCAGCCCCTTTGATAAACAAATGGGGTTCTGTTTCCCTTTTCAGAAACTAATTATGCATTTTAGAATGCCAGGAAAATGCCTCTTAAAGAAAACAATTTTAAACACCAAATAGACTTCCACAGAAAGTACATCCTTGAAAACTCTAGTGTCTGTTTTGCTGATTCATAATATCTGTGAAAAACAATGACTGACCAAACCATTTTGCATTTCTGCCTTGCCCAGCTTTAGTTTCTGAGTTACAGGCCCTTCCCTGGGGTATCTCACATTTGAAACACAGAAGGGACAGCTCCATTCAGCTTCCTTCCATTGAGAGTCCCTGTGCAACTCCTTCAGCATCCAGGTGTTGAGAACTGCAGAGGAGTTGTGGCCAAGCTCACCCCCAGGGATCCCCAGCAATTTTCAGCTTTCTCAGTATTTTGAGCACTTCCCCAAGTGAAGAAAGAAAAAGGAAGAGAAGGACAGGACAAATGGATGAAAAGAGTAAATGGTACTCGTGAACCAAGGTACATTTTCAGGCGTTCTCTTAAGTCCATGCAAATGTTAAGAACTTGGTGTTCATTAACCTACTCTCCATTCATCTCCACAACTTCTGCACACTTAGAGGCCAAGCTGGAAGTCAAGTAGCTAAATGGTCCTAAGGGAAAGTGCCCATGAAAATTACACTTTCAGTAAAGTAGAGGACCAAAGGAGAAGTGCATGGTTTTCACATGAAAATGCTATAATAGGTACTCAAACCATGTAAAGTGTTTTTGAATAGAGTTTCAAAGTTCAAAGTGTCTACAAAATAGGTTAAATCAAGATCAGAATTCAAATTTGGAGTTCACGTGTCAAAAAAAAAAAAATCAAGAGCCCGAAATTAGATCTGAATTATATGTATGAGTGTGTGTGTGTGTGCATGTGCTGGGGGGTGCATATATCTCTAGAAAGATCTGGAAAACTGTGAGGATGACTGTTGGGCAGCAGAACAAATGCTGTAACTGTAGGAGGCAGCACCTGCCACTAAAGCAGTCCCACAACTGCATCCACAGAGCAAAACCCCAGACTGGCTTCCAGCTCATTGCAGCAAGGAGATGCAGGCTGGTTGTCCCAGGTCTCTGGTGCCTTGCCATTGCTCAAGCTTTTCCATTGGTGTTCATCTTGCTAGAAAACATGCAGTTTTCATATGCAACTAAGAAGATACCCAAAGTGAAGTCAAGTCCATAGTGAATACATGTGACAGCTATTGACTTTACGCTGTTACAGGGAATTTAGCACCCCTGAAGACAAAAACATTTGCTTCTTAAATAAATAGTTTTTAAAAATGCCTTGTAGAAAATGCATGTGTGTGTATGTATAGTGGGTAATGTCTTCAGTTCTTAGGGAACTGACTGAATTACAGTAATTCAGCTATTTCAGGCATCTTTGTTCTTGCAATGCAAAGAACATTTCTGCAGCTGCAAGACATTGGATAGAAGGATGTCCCTGTGCTTTGCTAGGAGGAGGAAACGTGGGCTAATATTCATTGAATTTGTCAGTCCTCTCCCCAGTTGCATGCAGAGCAGAGAAAGCTGCTTCTAAGAGAAGCTTAAAATAAGAGCTCTTCAATGATTAATTATTAAAGTGCAGATTGTTAGGCTGGAATTCTAATAACTGTAATTTGAAGCCATCTGTCTGACACAGCTAACCCTGTCATTAAATTCTTTCCAAAAATTGTTCTTCAAAAACCAGAGAAAGTTCTGAGCAGAATGGACAGAAGGAAAGGAATGCACAATGAAGCCTTCCCTCATTCCCGGCTGTTGCTACCTGCATGCCATGCTCGAGCACACGAAGCCCTGTGGAGGAGCCAAAGCACCCTGTGCCCAGTGCTTTGTGCTTCTCTGCTGAGGCTGTTGGCTGCAGAACAGCTGTGGGCTTGGAAACAGGTAGAAAGGAAACCAGCAGGAATCAGACAACCATGTTAAGGCACTAACCAAGCAGAACATGTTTTGTAATTAAAGTGTAATAAAGGATGCATAGCTCTTAGTATCTTCTGTGGTAGGAAATACTGCTACCTAATAGGACATTACAGTAGGGATTGTGCTGATTGGTGTTACAAGGGATGAAAAGAGTGACATACACAAACACAGATAGCTTTGTATAATGCTTTTGGTGTATCCCTCTTCATTTTATCTTTTGTCAGTCTTGTGGAAATGTGTTCTTTTTTCCTCTCAGCTAATCACACAGCTCATGTACTCACACTATATATCCTACAGCAATAAAATACAGACCTGCCATGGCTTTTGGAAGTATGTGACCTCCATTTAGGAAGCTCTTAGACATAAGTAGGAGAACAGATGTAATTCTGTTTACAAACGCATACACATCATGCATCTGGGACCATATCACTATGACTAAAAACAGTTTTACTGTTATATTTGTTTACTATATAAATCAGGAGTGAAGGTAGCCAGAAATGATAAACCAAACTTGGAACAAGATTGTGAGGCAAGTAGATCCGCTGATGTGTAGAAAGAAACCACAGAAGTGTCATTTTATCAACGGCCCCACATAGAGAAAGTTTAAGTAATCAGCAAAGCTATTAACCTCTTTAAAAACAGAATCTTTGAATGTAAGAAAACATTTCCTTTCAGAAGGGAAAAGCTGGTGACCTAAGTATGTGCTACCTATCGTGTGGAAATATGTATTAGGTAATGAGTTTATTGGACTACAGAGACTGTCTTCAAACAGCAGAACTCCACAGTTACATATTTTAGCTTAATATTTGGAATATAAATATAGGTTGCCACTGAATGCAACCTCTGGAATGCTGGAAACGATAACCTTTATGTTCACAGAAATAAAGAAATGCCTTTGAAAATCCCCAGAGTGAGGCCCTGTACCTTTTCTGTCTTGGGATACATTCAAGTCAGATGCTTCAAATACAAGAGTGTTGTAAGTCCATCAGTGGTAGCCTTCTAAATTATCTGTCCAGACCTGAGGGCAATCTGGAATGAATATAGGGATGACTGAGAAATCAAACAAAAATGTATCTATTCAGCTTCAAGATGAATGATATTTCTGCCCTCAATGAAGAGAAGAGCAAAATAATGAAGCTTACTCTCATGCCTGAACCTTGGCAATTGTATAAACTGAAGAATTAAGGCATTCTCTTTTCAGGATATTTCTCTTCATCAGAAAGAATTCCCTAAATCTTTTAGACTGGAACTAAAACATACATTTTAAGCACCTCCCAGTGAGTCGGAAAGCATTGATTTCAGGTTCATTGGTTGTTATTTTGTTTCAAAAGCTTTCATTCCAGAATATTTCATCCAAAGCACTGTGAATGGGAGTTCAGACAGCTAATGGCCTTTGCAGATGTTTTTTTTGTGTAAAATAATAATTATTATTTTTACCTTATTTATGCAATTGAGTCTAATTCTAAAGCCTTGCTGTATAATTATGGCTACTAATGTTTGTAATTGTGAAAGACATGCAGTGGTATTTTCTGATTTGTTTATATTTCTAGGAAGATGCCCTTTTCACACTATTAATGTGGAAGTCAGCCCTATTAGTATGGTCTTCTACACTAAAAACAGTACTTGAAGCCATGGTCAGATTAATAATACATATATGATCATTAGCTGCTTTCTGATATGGTACCCTGCTGTGATTTTCCTTCTGAATAAATAACATAACTCACATCCCACAGTGGTACTGAGGCTTCCAGTTTTTTTCCTGTTTCAGATGTGATGGTTTACTATGGGAAAGAGTAAAAAGAACAAGGAATTACACATCCAGCCTTCCTCCCAGCTGCACTCCAGGGCTGTAACAGTCGTGGTCAGTGTACACCACACTGGGGAAAATCCAGCTATAATACAGTCGTAAATTGAGGAAAACAAAACAGCCCAAAAATAAGAGCAGGGTAAAATAAGGAGCTGGATGGATCTGTGCCAGGTGGGGATTTGAACTACGGACTTGTGTAGTGTTTTCAAACCAACCAGAGCTGCGTCAACCTGCTAGAGCAAAACCTGTCCCATCAAGAGGGTAGAAATGTTGCTGCTCCTACAAATCACCAGGAAAGGATTAAAAACACTCCCTGCCATACTGCCGGCAGCAAGAGCTGTTGCTCTGTTCACTGGCCATCTTTGTCACTCTTAATTGGAAAATTCCCTTGCATTTCAAGTGTGCAAAATAGTTTATCTCTGTGAGTCTACTTAAAAAATGCTTTGCGTTTCTTCTCTCCTATATATATACAACAATAAATAAATAGATACAAATAAAACAAGCAAACAAACAAATCTGAGCTGGAGATGATACCGAATTTTATTTTACACTGCACTGTACACACTATATGTCAATTTCTGTTCTGTGATTTGTTGCATAGACATCCTCCTGCTGTCACTTGGAGTCTTTCTTTTTTTTTTTTAAGCTTTTCTGTGAAGAGATTGCCTGATTGGCCCTGAAATATTTCAGTCAGCTAACAATTTGACTCACTGTGAATGCAGACCTCTAACCAACTTGGAGCACAACTGGAAATCTACTTTGCTTTGCTTTGCGTTGCTGATGCCAAGTGAAGCCAGAGAAGGAGCTCTGGATTTTCCTGGTGGACTATACATAACAGACTACATAAAAGATACAGGGAGCTCGTGGAATGGTGTGCGACATCCTTTCATGGCAGAGGAATATGACAAACTGCTTTGCCTTGTTCATTTCCAGTAGACTCACACATAAGTATCCACAAGGGCAAAAGGGAGTTGTTAGAGAATGTAAGAATCGATGGCTGACACACTGGAAATAGAGTGGCAAGGAGTTATTTTTAGCTCTTTGGTTTTGTTTCTGTTTTTCTTTCTTACTGGGGAAATGAATAGAGAATTGGATCTGACACTGCTAGGTTGACTGAACATTACTGTTCTGCTGTAATTTTTGAATTTTGTTTGGGAACTCCCCAGAAAAGCACAATTAGTGCTATCCAATATTTCCTCTGAACTGAGAGGTTTGGTTTTTGTTTTGTTTTCTTGTTTTCATGTGGGATTTGATTAGGGTGCTCTTCTAACACTGTTTTCTCCTTTTCAGAAAGTGTCCCATGTGGTGCTTCAAAGATCTAGTGCTCATTCCTATTACAGCCATTTTGGCACTTTTACACCTCTTTGATAATGAACAAGATTCAAAACCTCATTGCTTTTCTCACTGGTAGCTATTGGTAGGCAAGGTTTCAAGGATGATATGGTCATCTTCCAATTTATGCAGTTCCCTTTACAGGGTTCTTCATCAGTTTTGTTAGTATTTATGTAAACTCAAATTGCCTTCAATGTCATTACCACAAGATATCATTTTGTGTCATTGCACGTACTGTAACTCCAAAAGGTAGCTGATAAGTTTAGGTCCTTATATATGCTTAATGATGTGTATATTGCTTCAGTATTTGCTTAGGTGTGTATTTTAATAAGAACTGTGGAAAATGTTTGCGGTATTAGCACTGACTGTGTACAAAACGTGCATGCAACTGTTGTGTCTGCATATACATGTAAACACAAATAGTTATGAATGTAATTCACATACAGATTACATGCAAATGTATCTGGATTCTCTGTATTCTTGATTTTTCTGTGACCAGAAAATTATCTGATAATTTACATTTAAGACAACACCAATAATGATGTGAAGCTTTCAATATTTAACTTAAGTATGACATTTATTTTCCTTCAGTGCAGAGGGTTGACAGACCAGATTTTATTTCTTCTGTAATTTCTATGCCATAACTTGTGGTTACAAACCTCTCAGCAACAATAGGAAAGTTTTGGGAGTCATGATAGCTGGAGAGATAAAAAAGATAAAAAAAAAATTGCTAGTAGGAAAAGTATTTTTTTTAAGATTAGATTACTGACATAGTTGAAAAAGGAATTGGGGGTTCATCATCATGTCTTTGCCCTTGTGGCTGCTATTGAGACACCTAATATGAGTGTAGGACAGAGTTAATTATTAGTTCCAGTAAAAATATCTGTATCCAGAATAACCATTAACAATTTAAGTAATTTTATTTATCTTTGTTCATATTATTTATTTTGTTGCTTCAAGGTTGGAGGATACTCTCCCTTTTTTTTCATTTTCAAGATTTCCTTTCTAAATCACCCAAGCAATGTGAAATAACTCACTGCCACATTAAGAACAAAAAGTAACAACACTGATTTGATGTATGCATTCAAGTGTGTATTCAGTATTCACCTGTATTCAGGTGTACTCTATTTGGAATTTTCAAAATTCGTTTTCCTAATGAAACCTTGACCTTAACCTCATGGCCTTCTATGATGTTTTCACTGGCTGGGTGGATAGGGGGTAGGCGGTGGATGTCGTCTACCTGGATTTCAGCAAGGCACTTGATACAGGGATCTCTTGGAAAGAGTCCAGAGCAAGGCCGCAAGGATGGTGAAGGGCCTGGAGGATCTCCCCTATGAAGAAAGGCTAAGTGAACTGGGTCTCTTTTGCCTTGAGAAAAGAAGACTGAGAGAGGACCTGATCCAGATTTATAAATATCCGAGGTGTGGGGGACAAAGTGGTGAGGCCAGACTCTTTTCAGAAGTGTGTGGAGACAGGACAAGGGGAAACGGACAGAAACTGCAGCACAGGAGGTTCCACACAAATGTGTGCAAGAACTTCTTTATGGTGAGGATAATGGAGCACTGGCACAGGCTGCCCAGGGGGGTTGTGGAATCTCCTTCTATGGAGATATTCAGACCTGCCTGGATGCCTACCTGTGCAACCTGGTGTAGGGAGCTGCTTTGGCAGGGGGGTTGGACTCGATGATCTCTTGAGGTCCCTTCCAACCCCTATGATTCTATGATTCTAATGACCTATAGCACTCTTCTATTCTTTTCCAATAGTTGTATCTGTGATATCTCACTCGTAAACCAAAACAACATCTTGACTATACAAATATATAGTATTGACAGGGTTTGCATTGCACAATTTCAGGCTATTTGTAATAATTTTAAGTACTTGAGCTGTCATTTGAGTTGCTGTTCTTTCAATTTGATACTTGCAGACATTGGAAGGGTGAACATCAAACATAGGAAATGTCACCTTCTGTCCTGATTATGATCATTTGCAGCACAGGAGACACACACATTGTAACAGATTCTACACATATGAAACATGGAGCGATGTTTGAGCTGCGAGGCGCGTAATTCTACTTTTATGCTGCTCCCAAATATATGCCCCTGAAGCCCATTAATAAAGCTCTGAGCAGAGTGAAAACCTCATACCACTTTTGTTTTAGCAGTCACTTGTCAAATCATGCTAGAGAATATTCTATTTGCAATTAAAGTCTCTTGAAAGAAGCTCTTCTGGCACTTCACAGAACACATTAGACTATTTATCTCTAAAAGCATTTCATTTACTGTGAAATCCAAATAAATCAACCATATATATTTTTAAACCAACAATATGAACGTGATTCGTGAGAAATGAAAAGTGGTGAAGGATTAGCAAGAGACACGAAGGCATCTGAATAAGTCCTACTAAGTTAAAACTTGTCTACGCATTATATACTTGATGCATTAAAAATGTCTAAAATTCAGAATGTGACACTACAGGATATTCCCCAAGGACTCACGTTAGCCTGTGATCGGTTTATAAAACTGATGATTTCCACCCACTCTGGCAGATACTTTGGCTTTTTTTTTTTCTTTTTTTTTCTTTTTTTTTCTTTTTTTTTTCTTTTTTTTTTGAGTACTGTCAATAATAGCTCTATATCTTAGTTCTCCAAAATCCATCTCAACTAAGATCATTGTATCCTGTGAGCCATGAAAAGTTGATATGTGAAGAAAGTGTGACAGAAGGTATTTTATTTTTTGTATTGGTTTGGGATTTTTTAATAGAGTTGCGCTTATTTTCTGGTATATCAAAGATGTAAACAGGATCACAAAGGAGACAGCTTTACAAGTAGAAAATTTTGCTGCTTACAACTTTTATTATTATGTATAAAATAAATCTTTCTAATAATATTTCATTGGTTCAGATCAGTTTACTCCTTAAATAACTTCTGAATTCATAGTTATAACAAGCTAATCTTTTTGTCTACTATTTTAAATCTTCTCTTTGTTAATCTTTTCAGCCAATTATGATAAGTCAGAAATAACCCATGGGTCTGAATTCTTTTTCATATGATGAGTACTACATATTTATTTAAATAAAATACTTAATTAAATTAAAACGTACACTTTTTTTCTCATTGTAATAGGATATGGACTAGTGTCAGAGCTCTTACTGTATAATGACCTCATGCATTAGAGGCAAGGAACAGCATGTAAGGAGAAAGGACAAGGACAGTGTATTACATATGATGTAAGAAACTCTCCTGCCTCCTCCAAGAAGCTCTGTAGGGAGACATAGCTTCCAGTGCCAGCACCATGCATTCTTGTCATTAAAAGAGTTGTTACCCACAGGTCACCCATGAGCCAGCCACACAATGGAGGAGACTCTCCCCTCTGCTCTGCCCTCTTGAGACCCCCATTTGGACTGCACCCAAGTCTGGGTGCCCAGCACTGGACTGATGTGGAGCTGTTGGAGCGGGTCTGAGGACACCTCATTTCAGCCCTTCAGTATTTAAAAGGAGCTTATAAACAATCTGGAAGCTCTTTTTTTTCAGGCACCATCAAAAGGAGTGCTCTGTCACCAGATCTGCCTCACAGTACTTCTGTGTTTCCAAACTTCTAATGTGAATGGAGAAAGAAATGCAGTCATGTTCAAATGTCAGCACAGCAATATGTTGGTAACCAAGCACGGTGTATGACTAAATTTCACGCTTCCCTGAATTGCAAATAATTTACAGAGCTATCGGGCCACTGGTTTAATTTTCCTATTAAATTGGCAGTCATTTGACCCAGGAATTTGCCATTTAGCTTGTTGAAAAAAATCTCTTCATTAGAGGATTTTTATTCTTTCCTTTCATTTATAAAAAAAACAATCAAATGGTGCAAAAAGTTTTATCTTTTAAATTGAGAGCTGGATGGCATTTATTATATCTGAAACTTTTTCATTGCAGGACACGTTCTTGTGGGTGCGTTATACATGTATAGAAAACAGTGTTCTGCTTGCTTACCTTTGAGCAGACTTAAAGCAGCTTGCTCTCCTTTAAAAAAGATAGAATGAAAAAACTACTATAATTTGTGAAGTAAACCATCTATTTACTAGAACTGCAGTCACAGTAGTCTTAAGAGTCGCTGGCCAACGTGGTAAAAAAATGTATAAAATGTAGTAATTTGTGAAATAGCTTTTAGCTTACATTTATTTTAATTTAGATTAACACAGAGCAAATATTTCTTAGCATAAATGCTAATGAACTCCAGCACGTGTGGCCATGCCCTCTGCCCCGGGCAGCCTGCTCCATGCCCACTGCCCTGTGGTGCAGCCCCTGTCCCTAACCCCCAGCTGCCCGTCCCCTGACACAGCTCCATGCTGTTCCCTCGGGCCCTGTCACTGTCACGCAGAGCAGAGCTCAGCGCTGCCCCTCCGCTCCATGTGAGAGCTGCGGCCGCCATCAGGCCTCCCCTCAGCTCCTCTGCTCTGTGCTGAGCAAACCAAGGGACATCAGCCATTACTCATACATCTTGCCCTGCAGACCCTTTCCCATCCTGGTAGCCCTCCTTTGGATACTGTCCAATAGTTTTGTCCTTATATCAGGGCAACCAAAGCTGCACAGTGCTGGAGTTGAAACTGTACCAGCACAGAGCTGAGCAGGTCAATTGCTTCTCTTGACCAAACAGGAGTGCTTTGAAGTACAGAAGAAGAAATCTAGGTCTGACACAAGGGAGAAGAGCAACTGAAATGAGGCAGTCAGCTCAGCTGTGTCTTTAATGGGAGAGAGAAGAGTCCTGACCAAAGCTGCTAAATATACAAGAAGACTGCAGTAGAATTAGAAGAAATGTGGTGTAGTGCCCAACAAGGCTAGCCAGCATGAGGAACTAGTTTGTTGTTACACCATTAAAAGAGATATTGCAGTTTCTCCATGAAGCTGTGTGTTCCTCATGCCAGAGGGACATCTTCCTAGAGGTTTGTAAGGAGTGGTGTAGCTGTGCTGTAATTCAGAAAACTGGACAATGTTAAGTAGCTCAGGCTTGTTGCACAACAAGGTTTTGAGGCCTCAAGTGCAAAAAAAGGAATCAAGCCTTTTAGGACAATGGAAAAACAATCAGCAAGTATCAAACATTCTTAGTATTACTGCTTCCCCATAGCCTTCTCTTTCAATAGGAGTGCAATTCTTCACCAGTCTGTTTGCCCTCAACATTTTGAGACAAATTGTTATTTTAAGAGTAGGTCTTCCTTATGAAAGCTGAACGCTTATGTGTTTGTCAAGCCACAAGCAGGCTTGCACCTGCTTCAAGTTCTTTTGTTGCTGTTTTTTGGTTTTTTTTTTAATCTTATTTTTGCATTATGTCATGCTTGAATGCAAATTCCCCCTCCTAAGCACATCTGAGGAAAAGTTAGAGGAGGAGTTACTGGCAGTATTCAGGACAGCAATGACAAATGATGATTGAGTGGAATACACCACTAATGTCCAAATGTCCAACATAAACATCAGCTGAGTGGTCACTACAGGAGGTGGCATAAAGGATGCTATCCTGATCACCTTCACCCCAGCTGTGTAGTGTGACTAATGCCACTCTGACAGTGGAGAGCAGTACCCTGGAAGTTATTGGGAGAATCAAATTAAATTACAGGGAGTTTTTACAGAAGATGGGGGATATACGAGCGATAGGTTATTTTTTTTCTTAATAAAAAATATCTGATCTAGTGGGTAGCAATCCTTCCTACAGTAGGGGGTTGGAACTAAGTGATCTTTAAGGTCCATTACAATTCAAGCCACTCTTTGATTGTATAATGTTAAAACACAGAAAACAAAAGGGAAGGACTCCTGCCTGCAACAGTTGCCTGTGAAATATAAGGGGATTAATACTTCTCAAATGACACAGTAAGTAGTTATTAATTTTACTGCAGTGCAACATTAAACAGTGGTCAAGAAAAATAAGATTTTGACATGGAAACAGTCTGCATAATATAGGTGTTCACTGGCAGTGCCTCATTCAGCTTCCTGTTCTTCACTACACAAAGTAGGATAAGAGAAAGAAATAGAACATAATTGGCTGTTATTTGTTAGAAGGTGGACAAATAGAAAAAAAAATCATAGAACATGTCAAATAATGCATCTTCTTTTTAACACCTCTTAAGTTTGTTTGTGTATTCTGCAGATTGTAGCGTTTAGAGGAGATACAGAAATAGTCTAAATTGTGGGCTGCAGTGTACCCACCAACCTTACACACATGCATGAAAGACTATTGATCAAACCGTATTTCCCAGGCCAAGATTGCAAGAAGGCTACACCAAGAGACCCGGGGTAAATTCATAGCAGAAAGGACAGAATGACCACTGACCATCACTAAAAAAAAAGTCAAATCTGCTAGAAACTGTTCCAGCCTTCAGTACTGACTTGATGAAGAAATTTTTATCCCGAGGATATCAGTTACCACATCTGCAAGGCATTACTTTTTCACATTCAAATCCCCTGTCTGACCAGCGATTTTCAGTGTCAGAGGATGAACTGCAGGAATAGCATGCTTACAATCAAAGGAAAGTTCATGCTCCCATAATATAGACACTCCCTTGATGCTACTTTTTCCTGGAAATAATAACTTCACTTAACAATGTAATTGCACATTATAAAATCAGAGCTGGGCATCTAGTAGAGTAATGCAAGAACAATTTACTAGTAACATGAGACTAATTCCTCCAGCTATCTCTTATGTTAATGGCTGTAGGTCACAGCAGTATGGGTACTCAGCCATGGCTTTTTCAAAGGCCAGAATTATCCACTGAAAGCATCTGCGTTGTACAGGGCTTCCCAGAACAAAATTTGCAGAGGGAGTCTCTTTTACAAGCAGCTCCTCTTCTTCACTCCCTCTTGCTTTTGTAATATGATGCCTAAAAATGATCTGAAGAAAGAAAAGGGGAGGCAATTGGTCTCTATTAAGGCCCTCTGACATTTCATTTGTTAATTTGTTCATTTTTCTATTACACATAGGACATGTTTGGGTTGTATTGGAGGCACCAACAGGCGGTCAATACTTCATATATATGAAGCATGTGCATGCAAGCACTGCAAAGACCAGCACTGATCTGAAAACACTGTGCCTTTAAGCTTCAGAGGAGAGGAGAAAAGAGGAGGCTGGTTAAAGAATATCTGATTTGCACTTATCAAGATGCCAAAGCTAATTTCAGTTGGAGGGCTCCAAGTTTTAATCATAGGTCTTTTCTAAATCACTGTTAAAGTAGAAACCCTTTGGTTGTAATAATAATAGAATGAGACTTTTAACTCACTTTGGCAGCATTGTGCACTCACTGAATTCTACACATTAGAAGCCAGATTTTCCACAAACTGCCAAGATCAGAACATTCTCTTTTATATGTGATAATTTCTCAGTGCTTTTGCTATTGTTTGGTTCATGTAGTCCAGTCTGTAATCCCTGCAGCAATAAAAGAGCAAATGTCCTGAAAGAGTCCTCCAGTAAGCCTCTTTCTGTCCTATATAGTATTAAAATCTCAGATATTAATTTATTCCCTCAGAGTACTTTTTTTGTATTTGTATGCATTCATTTTTAGAAAGGTAAAGCTTTCCAGCCAAGAATGCTTGAAATTGTTAAGAAAGAGGAAACTAAGGCGTGCAGCCCAAACCTGCCTGTTAAGAGTGATGGGGTGTAAGAAGAGTGTCTGCCAGGGTCACTCATCCTTGCTTTGCAAAAAGGTGGTTCAATCAGATGTACTTCTTGCAGTGTAGTGTCATTTCTCTAGTTCCTTTTCTTACTCCTAAGAGTTACCATGTCCCATGGGGCAGAGGAGCAGCTCTGGGAGCAGCACTCTGGCCTAGATTCACTTGAATGCGTTGGTTTGTACTTACATGGCAGGATTGATAAAAAAAAAAAAAAATAAGTCTTCAGTGTTATCTTGGGTTGAGATTTAAGTAAACAACTACAATAACTCATAAAGACACAGTAGATTTCTTCAGGTTCCTTCCCTATATCTTTTTTGCTTTTAAGTTTATTATGAAAAGTAGCTCTGATAAGTTTAGGACACTGCCTGGAAACAGCTTGTATTGAACCTTTAAATCAGTCAGATGACTGACTGTGTGGATGTGTCACACTGAAGGCTATAGGTTCCATGATCTAGAATGCACTTTCAGCAAACCAGGCATGCTGACGTGGGATGGGATGCTACTGACCAGAATGGGCAACAATAAAAGGCTGGTGAGCCTCACCTGTGCACCTGCAAAGATCATGGAACAGATCCTCATGGAAGACATATTAAGGCACATGGGGGATGAGCAAGTGATCTGAGACACCCAGTGCAGCTTCACCAAGGGAAGGTTGTGGGAGACCAGTCTAGTGGGCTCCTATGATGGAGCAACATCATTGGACAAAGGGTAGGCAACTGCTTTCTTCTACCTGGATTTACACAAGGACTTTAACATGGTCCCACACCACATTCTTATCTCAAAAATGGAGAGATATGGATCTGAACGGTGAACTATTGGTAAATTGATTGGAACGATCAGAGTCAGAAGGTTTTGCTCTATGTTGAGGTAAAGTCTGGTAATGAGTGGTGTTCTCCAGGGGCAATTTTGTCAATTACATAGACGATCAAATGTACCCTCAGCAAGTTTGCCAATGACACCAAGCAGAGTGGTGCAGTTGATATAGCAGAAGGAAGGGATGCCATCCATAAGGACCTTGATAAACTAGAAAGGGGAGCCCATGTGAACATGATGGGGTTCAACAAAATGAAGTACAAGGTTTTGCACTTGGGTAGAAATAGTCCCAGACATGTATACAGGCTGAGAGAAGAACTCTTTGAGGGTAGCCCTGCTGAGAAGAGCTTAGAGGTCCTCATAGATGAACAATTAAACATGAGACAACAGTGTGCACTTGCAACCAAGGCCAACAGTGTCCTGGGCTGCATCAGAAGTGGAGTGGCCAGCAGGGCAAGAGAGATGATTGTCCCATTCTACTCTGACCTCATAAGTCCCGTCTGAAGTACTCTGTCTGGGCCTGGAGCTCCAACACACAAAAGACGTGAGAAAAAGTCTAGAGGAGGCCACAAAGATGATCAGAGGGCTGGAACACCTCTTCTACGAAGACAAGCTGAAAGAACTGGACTTGTTCAGTCTGGAGAAGGCTGCAGGGAGACCTCATTGTGGCCTTCCAATATTTAAACATATTATAAAGAGGAGGGAAATCAACTTTTTCTTGGGTAGATACTGATAGGACAAGGGGAAATAGTTTTAAACTAAAGGAGGGAAGACTTACATTAGATGTCAGGGGGAAGCTTTTTACTGAGAGGGTGGTGAGGTGCTGTAACATGTTGCCCAGAGAGGCTGTGGATGCTCCATCCCTGGTGGTGTTTAAGGCCATGTTGAATGGGGCCCTGGCAACCTGATCTAGTATTTGATCTAGGAGTTGGCAATGCTGCCTGTGGCAGGAGGGGTTAGAACCAGGTGATCTATGAGGTCCCTTTCAACCCAAGACATTCAATGATTCTGTGATTCTATGAAACTAGTGATGGTGTTCTTAGTACCAGTTTTGTTCCCCTCAACACATGAACATGAGCTGGCTCTGGTGTGCCATGGTCACAGCATCCAAATAAATATAACTTATACAAATATTTTTCCAGCAAGAAACATAATTCAATTCCAGGAATGAAACATTGAAAAGCATAATGAAGTGTAAGAATGACAGCACCGGTATCTGATACAGACTGAAACAAATTTGAGGTTAACAAATGAAAGAATTAATGGAAATGGAATATGACTACATTGGTTCTCCTATGTGTTTTATTTCCCTAGGGCTGAATTTGCATTCAAACTATGTTAGATATCTCCCTGAAAAGATTACAGTGTGGAGGAAAAATAACTAATTTCATTGAAAATGAATCACACTGTGAGGTATGTCTTTAAAGATATATCTCTGACAAATAAATCTTCTACAATCAGCTTTCTACTTAATTCTTAATATACAGTAGTAAGTTCATTCTGCAATCAAGTATCTGACTTGATTTTACTGCAGTCAGAAAATATATAATATACTTTCTGTCAGATACTTTCTGAAATAAAAGTCAACAGTGGAACAGAAGAAAGCTATGCAGTTTTGCAATGAAATGAAGAAATAGCATCAAGGGAAGGAAGTATATATGCAATGTTGTTTGTACTCATAGCTCATGGCCTAAGTGTTTGCTTTTGAATAAATTCTAAATGAATGGACATCTATATGCAACGGCTGCAGCCTTGCTTTAGCAGACAGGAAGTCCAAAACCATGACAATTATGACTCATATGTGATTTTGTTTTTTTCACTGATTCAGTGTATGCGTTTAGAAATAGAAAAACACGATTTGTACAATTGACAGTGAAGACCCTATCAGCTCTTGCTACATTATGCTTTATAAATGTGACAATAGAATATATACAAAAGCATCATTCAGGATTGGAGAACAGGATGATGTCTCAGGATTAATGCAAGAGGACATTCGAGAAGGAAAATGTACCACTGTAATCTTTATAGAATAAATGGGATCTTCACACTTGCAATTGAAAGGAGATCAAATTTCCATATCTGCCTGTACCTCAATTGGTCAGTTTTCAGCAGAAACCATCAGCAGAGGGTAGATAGGGGGGATCAGCATCACTCATTCACAGAGCTGTAATGTGGGGTGACTTACATAATGTTTTATCTATAGTAAACATTTCAGATTGTATTTTTGTTATTTGATGTTCTTCTCTTTTTGAACTTCAAAGTTTTGTTCCCTAATGATACATCTTTTATAATTGCTCAGTACAGAAGTTAGAGAGCTTTTTTCCTGAAAAGGCAAGACTCCTTAATAACAGAACCTGCACATACTACATGAAAATTCTCTTTCTTTTGAACATGTATCTGAAATAATATGTTATGGTAGAACAGAAATATGAATTTTGAAAGTGCCTGAAATACAGAGATTAGATTATAAACAGTGTTGTACAGGTTTTTCTTCAGATACATAAAATCCCACAAGAATCTCAAGAAGAAATTTTTTTTGAAACTTTTGACTGAGAGGAAAAGGCAGTCTTAGAAACCTCAGGTAAAGCTCACCATCTAAGACAAGTGGATCATACTGTGTGCAATGCATCTGAGGGCAAATGGGCCTTCCTAATGCCAATGGACTGCTCTGAAAGTGTAATTGGAATGTGAGTGATGCAGTAAGCCTTGCAATGTTGCTGTGTGCAGGGACCAATTTCACTCATTGTACACAATCTGATCATGACAGCATGGAAAAGAACTACTTCACAGCTTAATATGAATCTTCCGATATATCTGATGCAGTAAAATGTGCTTTTCTTTTTAATGGAAGACAATTCAAATAAATGGTTTAGAAAACGAACAAACCAGCTTTCTTGGAAAAAGACATTTATTGTTCCTGCAGCAACAAGAGATCACAGGCAAGCAAAACTGCAGTGACATTCTGCACTCTCTCACTGATCTCTAAAATATAGTAGAGACCCTAAGACTCAAAAATAAATTCCTCTCAAAAGGGATTTTGCTCTTTTTCTTCACCTTGGAAGTCACAGCTGAACTGATGTCTTTGGAATGTGTCTCAGTGTGCTAATTGAACTTAACTGTACTAAGAGTACAGTGTCATGGAGAAATCTTCACTCCTGGGTATTCATCAGCAGATTATTTTTTGTTTGCTTGCTTATTTATTTTCACATTCAAGAGCTCAGCATGTTGCCAAGTCTTGTTTCCTTTTTATAGCTGGAGTCCTTCACGAGGGTAACAGAGGGGCAGCGGTGAACTCTGCTCAGGTGATGGGAAAAGATTCTTCACCAGGGACTTATAGGGCCCTAGAATAGGCTCTCCAGGGCAGTCGGCATGGCCCCAGACTGTCAGAGTTCAAAGAGCCTTTGAACAGTTCTCTCAGAAGTACAGTATGAATATTGGATGGTCCTGTGTGGAGCCTGAAGTTAGACCACCCTTGTGGGACCCTTCTAGGTAGGGATATTTAATGATTATATGAAAACACCTTAAATGCCCATGAAACCTTGGCAATCTTGAGGAGAGCATGATGAGGAAGCTAGTTTGTGCATAGGGTTAAGAAACACAGAGGCTAAATTCATAACGATGTAGACTTTGCAATTGTTTTTACCCACACCCGTGAGATAGTGAGTCTTCTGCACATGCAAAAGATCCACAGCATTCATGTACTTGTTGTGGGATCGGACCTCTCTTGTAATTCCTGGGAGTAATTCCTGCTGCTGCTGAGCTCTTATTTGGAATGGGGCATCTATATTGGCAAATTGTTGGCACAGAGGTGCAAGGGCTGTTTTTCTCTAGATTTTTGTGTGGAGGCACTACATGTCCTATCCTTTCCTCAGCCCAGCAGGATATCTTTGCATGCTGGTAGGAGAAATAGCATCATGTGTAGTTACAGCTGGATGAGCCAGGGAAATAAGGGCAAGGAGCCAGGCTGTTTGGAGAGGCCACACTGGGCTCAAGAACTTCTTGTACAGACCTTACTACTGGTAAACAGGTGTTTCAGAAAGATTAAGTGACAACAGTTATTGAAAAGTAAGTCATCATTTAGCATCTGGAAGATAGTTTCAACTACGCATTTCAATACAGCTCAACAGTCAGAAGGACCTCAGCTTTCCATTTATGACTATCAGAGGCTTCCTGAAACAGGTAAATGATTTATTACTGGACTCATCACCATCTCGCAGAGGCCAAATCATACAACTCTGTACATTTCTTCCTGAACATGCATCAGTGAGAGTGATATTTCTGACAATAAGTGCTTTAAATATATAATCTGTTATGAAGGCAGCTACAAATATTTTTTGTCATTTACATTATGATGACAAAAATATGGGTTAAATAGAAGTTGTAGTATAAGAGGAAATGAGTGCATGACACAAATAATTACTCCTACAATTAGATTCTGCATTTTCTATTATGTACCATCACTTGAAGATTGTGCAATTTTTAAATTATTTCATTGAGAAGGGAAATGTATGCTGTTGATTTATTAAAATTTCTTTAGCACAAGTCATTTCATTTTGTTAGAGTCAAAACATCTCATCTCGAAAAACTAAGCACTGTATTTCAGTTTAAGCATTTGGACTGTGCTGAAATTCATTTTAAAAACCCTCACAACATTCAGTGTTTAAGTTTTAGAGTACCAGTGTTCTTTCCAAGGATTTGCAAAGTCATGTTCTCTGAGGCGAACTGTGAGTAGTTGTTTGATTGAGTGGCTGTTTTTTTAAGTATTTAATTGATTTCATACTTGTTTAAATTTCAGATTTCCTTTAAGAAATATGAACTACTTTACCACAAATGTTTTTTGTAACCAAATAGTGGCTCTCAACGTTTTCATACTTTAAATAAACATCTTATTCTATCTTATTCTTCTAACCCTCTCATATTTGTTGTTCATTAAATGTCAGTTTTCATATCAGACCTTCACCAAGATTACCAAATATAGTAGAAAACCTGAATGGTCATGTTTTCCTCACCTCACCTATCTTACCCATCAATCACGCAGCAAACCCAATGCCATTGCATTTCTGCCAACCTGGAAGTGATAACAGGATTATAAGTTAAATATTTTAAAAAGCTCCAGTAAAGTCATTTACTAATAGCTCTTTCTGACTCTTGCCAAGGTGTCAGGCACTGATTTACATGGTGGTTTTTTTAAAAGTAAATAGAAGAATTTGCCAATAACCATCTCTCCTTCTCAATAACCAGATGTATTCCAGTTCAAACATTTAAAAGCATATTCTGATTTACAGTGGCAGTGTCTAAAGTAATCCTAGCTCAGCTGCATCCTTTCTAAAATATCAAATGTAATAATAGTGTCTCAGCATATGCTGGCATTAAAATGAAATGAAAAGATAAAACAAAGCTTTCTCAGCAGAAGTTTTAGCTAGAATTTGCATCCTGACTTGGGCTCATCACATTTTTTAAGTTGGATCACTCTAAGTACTGGAATATGTAGCCTGGATCTCTGTGTTAATGTCAAATTGTCTTGGGGCCAGGATGACTCATGTGACTAGGTTTCAGCAAAGAAACGCTTCCTCATCTTGATTATATTTTTGCTACACACAAAAGCTGAAGAATTGCATGCATTTCATCTTCCTAGCACATTTAATCTGGATACTCAAGAGTGTTCTCCATCTCTGCAGCCACTGGAAACACTTCCCTTAGTGCTCCTGGGTCAGGTGAAGGGTTCAGCACTCAGGCATAGTTGAACACTGCAAACCTGAGAGGCAGGTGGGTAAGGGAGGCTTGCAGGCAGCTCACCCGAGGGCTGGTGTGCGGTAGAGTGAAAGGGATGCTGGGTAAAATTGCAACTTTTTTTAAAGATTTCTCCTTCTTTGCTCTTTTTTTTTTTTTTTTAATATACATAGTTTTTTCACAAATTGGATTCCAATAGAAGATACCTAATAGGTAATTCTTGGGGAATCAGAGCACTTCTTCATATTTATCTTGCTCTCACTAATCCTTATTAAAGGATTATTTTTTTTCCTATAGACTGTCCAGAGGGACAGAGTGATCTTTGGAATTTGGACTTTACCTTTAGTAAAAGAAAAAACTACACATAGGATGTTGCTTCTGTTCACATTAACATTTATAGATGCATTAATTCTCCTCACCTGAGTACAATTAAGAGTTTTGATGAACGTTTGCAGAACTGGGGCCAAAATAATTATAGTTTACATAGGCGTATGGCAGAGAAGTATTTCATTACCACAATTAATCCTTTAGAGCACCACAAAAAGGCCAGTTTCTCAGGTAGAATAGAACAGATTATATGCTACTAATCAAAGGTAAAGTTTATGTAATACAATTAAACAATATTTAATGTTCTAGGATTATATAATATTTAACAGCTCCATAATTCGTGGTTATTTTTATTTCACTAATGTTTATTGCAAATGAAAAAGAGAATGAGAAAGTCTTTTTTTTACTTGGAGACACTTGGATAACAATTTTACATTAGGTGGCACTAATTCCCTATTAACTGGTATTAATGTAATATGCAACAGTACTGCAATTCCATGGAGCTTATGCGTAACACTTGGCAAAGCATATATTCCTTGCCTGTACCATATACAGGTTACATTAACCTTCAGATGTTCTTTAACACCAACTCAGATTAAGTTTTGAGATCGTGGACAATTTCAGAATCCTGGATTGGTCTCAGATACCCAGTACATGTCTGTGTTAACTGACATCATGAGTGACTGGCATTGAATCAGAGAAATTACCATGCTTCAGTGGGATAGATATTACAGAGCGATCACTAAGGGTACCAAGCCTTTTTATTTGGTAACTTTTTACTACACATCACAAGACTTTTCTATCAAATATAAGATACAGAATGATGTGGTCTACTTTAGATGGCAATGTGGCATGCAAAAACTGCAATTCAGATGTAATTCTTGATATGCCTTCCTACTGAGTTCGCTGTTTTATGGGATAGATTCTCTTTTTAGTAGCATCACATACTCTGCCAAGCCTAGGAACAGGTTTTGGTGACGGATAGTAAGTTGATTTCACAGAAGTCACACCAGGGTGGGAGGAAGAGGGAGGAAAGAGAAATGTTTCAAAAAAGAGATCAACCATGTCTATACATTCACAGCAACATGGGAAACCTTGTGAGACCAGCTCCTGAATAGCGGGCACATAAAGTGATATGTTACTGTTGTCTGTTACAGGCAGGCTTACAAATAAAAGCTCAGAATAGGGATAGCAGTGAGCACTCTGCCTAAAGCCAATGAAGCTGAGAAGAAACATCATTCTGTGTAAAGACCTGGGTTGGAAGAGATCTCAAAGAGCATCTAGTTCCAACCTAACTGCCATCCACAATCTCTCTCGGCAGTGTGTTCAAGCATCTTACCACCCTCTCAGTGAAAATTTTTCCCGACTGTAAATCAAATGCTCCCCTCTTTTAGTTTAAAACCTATCTCCTTTGTCTTGTCATTACCTACCTGTGTAGAAAGTTCAATTCCTTCTTGTTTATAATCTCTCTTCAAGTACTGGAAGGCCTCAATGAGGTCATCTCTGAGCCTTCTCTTCTGCATAATGAACACGACCAGGTCTCTCTGCCTGCCTTCATAGGAAAGGTTCTTCAGCTCCTTGGATGAATTTGAATTAAAAGACTCCTATTTTCTTCTACTGATCCACATAATTAAGCGAACCCAGTCGTACAGGCTGGTGCTGGTATTATAGACTAAACATATGCATGCACCTCTATGTGTATAAATGTATTGCTCTTCCTCTATGGGGCTTGGAACATAGGAAGGTCACTAGACTGAGCTTTCCGTTGCCAAAGTATGTTGTCTGCCAATGGTTCAAAGAAGTCAGCTAGTCTAACCATTTTACAATTACATTTTTCATTAGCTGTATTGTACAATTCATTGCCTTATGGCTCCCAACTCAGCAGCATTTTGTTACAGCACATGGTGTTTGCTATTGATAACTGTCAGGTTAATTGCTCAGGAGAGTCAGAAGTCCTACGTGCCGGAGCTAACACAGGGAAATAATTGACACAGTCGTGGGGAGCACTGTTCAAAGGAAAGCCTTTTAATGGATTCATGAATCAGGGGTGAGAAATCTCAAGAAGAAGTGGTAAATGAACAGTTGGTACAAAACAGAGAAAATGGATTTTCTCAAAGGTGAAAGCGCATCTCAGAGAATTTGCAAAATTAATTAGAAGATGAAAGAGAAATAACATATGAAATACTCTTTTAAGCAAATTCCATGCCAATGTAGTCCTAAAGGAAAACACCCCCAAATGAAGACACTTTTATTTAATTTCTGCTTTTTAAAATATTTGCCATTAATTTATTGTCAAATGAGCTAGAAGATAATTTAGCTGCTGATTTTCACTGATCAAATTGTATCCCCAGCTAAGCCTACCTCCCTCCTGGAGGTATCACAGGACATGTTTCTATATTTCATCCATCCCAGTGTATCACTACCCCACATGACCCCACAGGTCAACACTTGTAGTTGAAGTCCATGAGTTTATCACCATTACCATCAATTCTCCTTTTCCACATCTGCTGTGTGCAAACAACCCAGAGAGGTGAACAGAAAAGAGCCTGCAGGTAGCAGCACATTCAAGATTTCCTGAGATCGAAATTTGCATTTGTCTGCAGCATTGTTGGGTCCTTTACTGGAGGGTCAATATTTGGGGAATTTGACCTTGTTGCTTCTCACAGGATCAATTTTATGATATTAATAATTTTCTCATCTTTCACCTATACTGTTTTAAAGGGTATTTATTCTGCTGTCAGTTAGGCATTGGACCAGAGACTAATGTAGTGCACCGTAAGCCATTTTAAAGAGAATCACATTTACAGACTTATAGTATTATTGGAATATTTACAGAGATATCCATCTCAAACTTCTCCCAGACAGAATGAGGGAATTAGCATTTGAAAGGGTTAGATAGTGGACACATCACATACCCCCTTGTTATATGTACTTAAATATGCAGATCTTCAGGTGATTGAAAAAAAAAATGAAACAAACAGTCAAAACAGCAAAACAAAACCAGCCCCAGACAACAGTGATGTGGCACCTAGGAGGCAGCCTAGGATGTAAGAAGGAGTATTTAGTAGCCAGGACATAGGCACTGTCCCTTGGGTGATGCCAAAAGGCCCATCACCACTGCAAGTAAAGTGATGTTTTATTTACTCCACAGCATGATCCTCATGCAAAACTAATGAAAGTCAGAAAGACCCAAGACAAAAAAGTCTTTTGCTTGTTCTCTGGTTTAATATCATTAGTGATATTAATTGCATATTTATAGAAGAATGCCATCAATTCTTGGAGCATTAAAAGAATGCTCTGTTACCACTGTAGGTATTTTTCAGTGAACAACTTGTTTTCATTTAAGCAACTTATATGGCTAGTCCAAGCAAAAGAAAATGTGGAGTAAGTTGGGAGGAGGCTGGGAGAAGACAGTATTATTCACAGCTTTGTGCAAACTCAAGTTAAACCTGAGTCCAAAGCTTAGATCTGGATTTTAGGATCCCCTTAAATTCCAGAGCTTTGAAGAATAGCTGCAAATCCCTACACAAGCCATCCTAAACAGTCCCTAGGGAGTTTCAGTACTTGATCTGAAGTTTTGCTGCTTAAGACTGCCTTTACTGTGAATGCTTTGGGAACCGCCTTTAGCTGGCATTGAAGTGTTCTCTATAAATCCATGGCAGACCTCTATGCACGTGCATCTTACCCATGCCCGTAGCAGAGCTGCAGAATTGTACTCTTTAAGTCTGATTTTCCACTGCTGGGAATCCTTTAAAACCAAAACATGAATTTTGTAACTCACCATATAGGCAAGGAGGTTATTTTCTGCCCTTGATTTAAATGAGTGCATATGATTTTTGAAATAGCAGTTCTGTGCACTGTCTTCTGCAAAGCAGAGCAAGAGTGGGGCTACATCCCTGCTCCCTGCGGATATGAGAGGACACGTGTGAGGACAGCACTATGATGTCTGAGTGAGGAACATTACAGAGCATGCAGGAAGAGCACCTAAAAATAACAGTTTGACCTATTTAGCTTATCAAGTTATGTGTTGGCTTTCTTGGGAAGGTGGGGATGTTTTTAAGGAGGGTGGAAAGGGTGAGTCTGGGAATTACTGACCTGTCAGCTTCACCTCTCTGCTGGGATCCTCCTAGGAACTATTCTAATGCACATGCAAGAGAGGAAGATGTTACCAGGCAACTAGCATGACTTCATAAAGGACAACTTACAGCATCTAGTACAGAACTAGATCAGTGGAAAAGGGAAGAGCCACTGATATCTATCTGGACTTCAGTGAGGCTTTTGACATGGTCTACCACAACATCATTCTCTCTAAATTGTAAAGATACAGATCACAGAGTCACAGTCATAGAATTCTGTGATACAATGGGTGGGCTCGATACTGTTAATCATCAATGATTTGATGTCCAGATGGAGACTAATGATGAGTGGCTCCCCATAGAGGTTAGTACAGTTAGTGCTCTTTAATACCTTCATCAATGACATCAACAGTGGAATAGAGTTCACTCTTGCCAAGTTTGCAGGTGACACCAAGTTGTGGTATGGTTGACATGCCTGAGAGATGGGATGCCATCCAGAGAGATCTAGACAAGCTTGATTAGTGTGCCCAGGGGCATCTCATGCAAGTCTTGTATCTAGATCACAGAAATTCGTGCTATTAATACAAGCTACAGAATGACAGGATTGAGCACAGCCTTATGCACATAGTAGTGGAGATATTACAAACTAAGTCCTTTAAATATTTTTTTAAAACCTGTAAGATGCTACAGGCATGCAAACATTAAACTGCAGTTATCAGAGCACCGAGTCAGGAAATTATAGATGTCCTGTGTGCATTGGTAAAGGGATGACAAGATTTGTTCTGCCCCAAGGACATGGATCCTCCTGAACTCTGCTGACCGTGCAGATGGAACCACAGCAAGAGTAGGAGCAATGCAGCTGAACCACGAGGTACTTATGTTACAAGTATTTCAGCAGAGGAAGTACTGACTGCATCACAGTTGCATGCACAGCACCTTGAAAAGTCCTGGGTGCAGGTCCTTTAACTTCCTGTCACGTTTATTCCAGAATCAAGGCAGGAAGGATCCAGCAGATCCTTCCTGTGGCAGAGACATTAGTAAATGTTCAGGGCAAAGCCTACAAGGTTACTAAACATACACTGAAATAAAAGGCAACAACACCCCTTTCTGTTTACTAGGACTCAATTTTTACTGTAAAGCAGAAGAGCAGACCATTGTGATGATTAAGACACCAGCCATCAACCCACAAAACCTCTGAGACACGTAATTCCCTGCTAATATGCCTTTCTCTCATCATTTCAGCAGTGCCAAAGAGCAGAGAAGTAGGTGATAATGTACTAGCAGAGTGACTTTAAGGAAAATTAGGTTTCGTATAGCAGAAAAAGCAGGTATGAAATGTGACTGTGGGGGAACTTCTAGTGACCAGCCATTTTGCACAGATGATTGGGGCGATATGCAATGTTCTCCTTCATAGCGGAGCAGAAAAATAAACAGCATTTTGTTATGTCCACACTTTCTTATTTGTGTCCGTAGGAATAAGGGTGGCAGTGCGGCTTAAACACTGTGTATTTATGCCCTAGACCACAAATTCTCATGCTGCTTCCTGCTAATACTTTCACTGCCAAGCCTCCAGAGTGCCTTGAAGAGCCGTCTTCAGCATGTAAATGTTGACTGTAATGGAATGAGGCTGAAAAACATGAAAGGCAGCAAGAGATGGGAATGCAGTGTCATAATCAGTCACCAATGGCAGTCATTAACAGAACCACTGTGAACTTAAAGTACATTAAAATAATGTAATGCTTAAATAAAGCATTCCCAAAGGTAAGCGTGGTGTAAGACAACGGGAAAAACTGACTCCCTTCTACTTATGAGCAGGTCCCCCTGAGTGGGGGGAACTTTATTTGACTTTGAAAAGCAGCAACACCAGTGGTACTGCCCTGCCTCCCATTCTAACTCACTGTCTCCTTCCATATGAGGCAGACAGAAAGATAATGCTAAAAGTAAGGCTAGAAAAATAGAGATGTTAAGAGGATCTTGGTACTCTCATTTGAAGTCATTTCCGTCTCAGTTCTGTGAGGTGAGGGGAGAATGGGGCAAAGAATGAATGAAATGAAAGAATGAAATAAATTACCTACATTAAATGAAATGTTTCTCCTCAGTCATTTAACCAAACCCAAAAATGTAGATACAAAAGCACTCACTGCATCAAAGTTTTGTGATGAATCTATATTGAAAAAGAGCTTGGATTTGAACACTATTTCAGATATGGTAATACATTTTATCGTCCAAGTTCTACCTTATATTTAATTATGAAAGTGGTTAATTTTATATATTTCTCTGTAAGGCAGAGGAAGGACTTTCAGATCCCAGAGCAAACACAGTATTTGCTCCTCTTCTGATATCTGCTCTCCTTTTCTCCCCTTCGTGCTATCAGAAATGTCTGAGGTAATTTTTAGGAGACAAGATCTCTGTTGAAGACATTTTTAATTCATAATTGCAATGGCAGGCGTTCTGCCAACAGGAGTGCATCTATGGGAACACCATTACAGCTTTTATACTTTTTATCCTGGAAACTTCCCCCCTGCCCTGTTTTCCCATTGGCTGGGTACTCCAAGTTCACAATCTTACCAGGTTTACATTTGTTAATTCTGACATTCTGACACTTGTTAATTCGTATTCTACCTTGTGCCAGCGAAGGTTTACATTTGCAAATTACATTCTGATTCTTATTCTATCTTGCCGCCAGCCAGTCACCATCCTGTTGTTTCCAAGGTGTTCCAGAACTCATGTATTTACAAGGTGGTACTTTCCAAGGCCTCTTCCCTTCTGTCCAAGGAACGTTTCTTTTGTTAAACGGAGCACGGGTGAGTGTCAGTTCTCACTGATGCCTCTGGAGACAGACAAGTTCCTACTTACCCTCACTTCCTAGGGCATGTAGTGTGACAAAGTATTATATATATATTCTCACTAGCTAAACATAAATTGTTACCAGCCATACCTGTATATTGCTAATCAATTTACAATCCTTATTTCTAATTTCTGTTATGTTAGATGGCCACAGAGACCATGAAATAAATTATCTTGCTCTTATGAAGAAACAACATTCTATTCCCAAAGTGCCACCTCCTTCTTTTCCCTCTTCTGGCCTCATCCCTCTCTACATTTACCAAGAGGACAAGGGACGGTCTTCAGGCCTCTTTACTGCTGCTGCAGACCTTCCATGCCATCAGCTCTGATGCTTTGTGAGTTGAGGTGTTGTGCTAAAAAGGTCTCGCTGTACAGCTATGCTAGAATTCAGCGTCTGGACCCCATTTAGATTCCCAGTAGTGCTAAACTCACTGCAGCACTGTAGCTATCCTTACAAGCAAACTTGAAGACTGACGTCCAAAAGCTCTCTCTCAACACTTTAGCAAGAAGCAGAGAAGTAACATATTCCCATGGCGTACATGTTAAAAACTAAATGGACAAAAGTAATTCCCCAACTTCCCTTGCAGTGGACTTTTCCAGTAGGAAACAGCAGCCTTCAGGATTATTCAATGTTTGCTTGTTTTTGGAATAGGACATCTCTGAGGAGTACAGTTTCACTTTATCACTTCTCACTGCAACTGTAAATGCAAGAAACACCCCTCTCATCCTGTAGTCTAGGTTAGCAGCGCTGATTTAATATTTCCAAGGTACAGATCTCAGCAATAGGCTTATGTACAACATTTTTTATTATTTCTTCCTTCCAACATTTCCGATAGATGGAAAATTGATAAGTACAACAGCCTGCTCAGTATACCTCGCATCTAATCTTTCTGTTCTCCATTCTCATTTGATGTGTAAAATTTTATTTGGCTGTTGAAAATTTTTGTCCATGTTTCTGGTTAGTGCTGTTGACCTAAGTTAATGGTACAACTTATTTTTGGAGTAGAAGGAAACAGCTAACAGCTATGGCAGCTACAAGCAGTATTGTGCCTCAGAACAAACAAATTTCCAAAGGTTGCAAACCTTCTTATCCTAGTGGTTTCCTGCTCTCCATTGACTGATTTGGTGGTAATACAGACAATCTCTGAACTCAAGGATGTTCTCCCGTTCTCCAGATCTTCTCTGTTGAGGGAAATGTCCACAAAAGCAATGCAAGTTTTATGTATTTCCATTTTTATATTACATTAAAAATCCAGGGATGCTTAAAGTATGGCAAAAGTAAAAATGTATGATGAACTTTTTTATCAAGGAAATTGATCTAGGCATCAGTTCCCAGTCTTTCTGGGAGGGCTATAGAGAAGTTATGTGGGGCAGTTATCACAGTTGCAGCTGAATCTGGAGCAGCCACTTGTATGAGAGCCACTTGTTTCAAGCGATCATGTGTATTAACAGAAAAAGAAAAGAGGGGAAAGCTGTAAAATAATTGAACTGCAAAGTGAATGTAGGCAGGGAGTATTTAATTACACAATCTGGAATGTGAGCAGGGCATTGCTGCTTAACAAGCCTTTAAGGTGAGGCCTTCTGAGGGATGTTTAGAAGTGTCAGGGGGTGGGATCCCATTGGCACCTCACCCCCTGGAAGCCCAGAAGCCGCAAGCAGAACAGTGGAGGAAGGTGAAGTGCTGACTGGGGTTGAGTAAGGTGGGGAATAGATGCACTGGTCACCCACCCATAGACATGTCTTTCTTCACATATGAGGGGTTTCTCTCAACAGCTTTCCTACCAAGCTGCTACCAAGGTAGCTTCCGACTTGAAAATGTGGTGAGATAGTGACTCAAGTGGATGTGATAGCATAATTTCATGCTATCTTCATATGGCTTTGGCTCCTTCAGTTCAATCTGTGACCAGTATTGCCAGCACAGCCATCTTTGTTTGGTGCCAAAATGATGAAATAGTGCCTCTTTACAAGGTTTGCTTTTTTATTTTTATTTTTTTCATTACACTGTTGTGCCAATCTCTGAGCTTTAGATATTTGTTGCTACTGAATTAGAAGCATAAAAGATCTTTAAATCACACAACTTCCACTTTTCTACTCTCTACAGAGCTGCTACCATTAAGATTTAATACTCCAGTAGGAACACCATATAGGGAATTTTTCAGCTTTGAAGGGAGGTGGAACAGGTAGATTTGTTTCCTCCAAATAAGCAGATGAAAAATGGAAGTTCAAATCAAAAGGAAATGTGTTGGCTCTTTCTCATTAGAACTGCTCCACTGAGATGCTGTGCTCTCTTCCAGCAGTGCCCTGAACATGCATCTGTGGGAAGAGCAGGAGTTACTTTCCCATTAGGACATGAGCTCTCACATAAAAGTAAGGGCTGGGTTATAGCTGCTACAATTCCTACAGCTGAGCATCTCAGGTAGGAGTTAGGAAAGGGAAAGGCACTTCCCCAAGGCTGGACCCAAAATAAGAGCACTATATCCTTCTGATAAAGTAGCATGATAACCTGGAGGAAGTAGAGACTGGAAGAAAAGCCATAAAGCCCAAAACATTCACACAAAACTTCAGCTCAATTTTCTGTGAAGGACATGGCTATTTTATTAATGATGCCATGAGTGGAAACTGCTGAAAAATGAAGTTGTAACCCTGGTATGGACTGCTGGATGAGAATGAAAGACGAAAATTCCACAGAATGAAGTGGCTGCTATGGAGTCTCAGGCTAAGTGTAGTGTCTGCTTTAAAACAGTTGCTGTCCTCCATAAAATACAGTGAGCACTTTTCAGTAGCAGACATTGCCTAGAGCTTATATTTTGATTTTTGAGTTTCATCTCAGAATTCAGGTACAGGTGAGTTTTCCTTGGAGCAGAGAGGCAGTACTCCGCTTCTGCTTTCTACCTCAGATGTTTGCAAAAAACACTGATGGGAGGGAAGCAGATGCATGGGCTAGCAATGAAAGGAAAAAAATGGAAAGAAAAAGGCTTTGTGATGGCAAAGCTGAATGTAAAGTCTCCATCCCTGGTGGGGGAAAATCTCACCCCTGTCTATCAGCAAGGGGCACACAGCACCTAGGGCAGGCCTGGGGATGGGGCCATGCAGGTATCCTGCCCTCCTGGCAGGGAATGGGCTTCAGGTGCTGCCAGGGAAATGTCATCTCTGGCATCTGCATGCAGGGCAGTTTTGTGTGGTAAGCACAAACTTTTCTGACTTTTTCCCCAGAATGAGCTGAATGCATGTTTTATGTGCATATTTTCTGTTAGTCTGTGAGGTCAGCATGCCAGATGCTTGCTGCCAGCAAAAAACTATCACTGTTACTTTGCTGCTGACTTTGCAAATATATATTGTACACAGACCACAATTTTTTCACTTCTGTACAAGACCCTGTGAACAAAACAACAAGTAAATAAACCCAGAAGTATAACCCTTTCATATTCTTTAATTAAAATATAAATGGCATGTGTTCTACTAGGCTTAAAGTAAATGCATACTGAGTAATATCAATATTATGAGAAATGCCATTTTTTCTCCCTATGTTATAGTTCACATGCGTCTACAATCTAGAAGTAAATTATTGCCGGAGGAAATGGAGTGAGAAATGCCCTCTCAGTTCCTTTGACATTATACAGTACATTAAGAATGGAGTCTAGAGAGAAAAATAAAAAATCTTTCCTTTTTCAAAAATATTTTTATGTTGGAAAAATCTGTCAGAAAGACAGTCTGTGCAAAGCAAATATTTTCTTAATTGTTTATTCTGGTAAAAAGAGTTGGTATGGAAAAGTGTTAATCTCAAGTTTGCTATACAAAAATTAAAAAAAAAAACAACAAAAAACAAAAAACCTTAAGGCACATTATTTGTGACATTCGTTCATGACCATAACTGGCAGCATATTAGGAAAAGAAAAATGAAAACATTTCTGAGATTTTTTTACCTATCACTTCAAAGTACTTTCACATTTCTGTATTATATATGAAACAAAAAACCAACAAGATCAAAAGTTGATATGGCTTGAGAGGATGTGCTGTGAAAACAGATTGCAGAAACTCAGATAGGTTGTAACTTAGGCTATTGCATATATGCACAACATATGCTGGTATTAAAAATTAGACTACACTGATAAATTAAGAGAATTCAGTAGTTAAAGAGACCTAAGCGCTGAAAATCCAGAGTGAAACAACATGTGTATATATATATATATATTTTTTTTTTTTTTAAGGTAGGACTCTAAGATTTAAATATGCTACTTTTGAGAATGTGTCATTCCCAATGTAACCTCCCATCCTTCACTAAGTTTGCAGATGACACCAAGGTAGGAGGAAGTATTGGTCTGTCTGAGGGTAGGAAGGCCTTACAGAGGGATCTCGACAGGCTGTGTTAATGGGCTGAAGCCAATGGGATGAAGTTCAACAAGACGAGTGTCAGATCCAGCACTTAGATCACAACAACCCCATGCAACACTACAGGTGTGGGAATGTTAGTCAAGAGTCAGCTGAACATGAGACAGAAGCATGTCCATGTAGCCAAGAAGGTCAGTGGTATCCTGGCTTGTACCAGAAATAGTGTAGCCAGCAGGATCAGGGTTGTGATCGTCTTCTTGTACCTGATACTGGTGAGGCAGCACCTTGAGTGCTGTGCTCAGTTTTGGGATTCCCACAAGACTGACATTGAAGCTCTGGAGTGTGTCCAGAGGAGGGCAGCAAAGCTGTGAAGGATCTGGAGTACAAGTTTTGTGTGCAGTGGCTGAGCGATCTGGGATTGTTTAGTCTGAAGAAGATGAGGCTCAGGGGAGACATTATGGTTCTCTACAACTATTTGAAAGGAGGTGAGGTTTGGCCTCTTCTCCCAGGTAGCAGCAGCAGGACGAGAGGGTGTGGTTTTAAGTTATACCAGGGGAGGTTCTGGTTGGATATTAGAAATTTCTTACTGGAAGGACTGGTGAGGCACTGGAACATGCTGCTCAGGGTGGTGGAGGAGTCATCATCCCTGGAGGTGTTCAAGAAACACGTAGATGAGGCACTGAGGGGCATGGTTAGTGGGCACGGTAGGGATTGGCTAATGGTTCAACTACATGATCTCAGCGGTGGTCTTTTCCAACCTTAATGATTTTATGATTCTATGTTTCAGTCTTAAAACTCCATTCTTTTCCTGTCTGGAATAAATGGCTTTAATTAATGTGGGGCACTATTTGCTATTTTAGATTGAGATTTTAGGCAACATTTTTTTACCCTCCTCCTCAGCTCTGTGCAATATTGCTATTTGTCTGCATGGTGGAATTATGTAAACTCCAGCTGTGCATGAGTTGCATTCTTATGGGGTAAAACTAAGCCAGAATACATACCCAACAGCATACACAGTGCATTTCACTTGAAAATGGGTACTCAGCATATGCACATGCAAGCAGAATGGAGACAGATTGAATTAATATAAACAGGAAGCGCCTGAAATGTTGCCTCCTCTGTACCGTTTTTCTCTGCAAGTGTTTTCCTTTTAGTCTGTGCTTCTACATCATGAAGCCTTTGTACCCATTTTGGAAATATTCATCACAAATTGCAACAATCAGTAGCTCTGGGAAGCAAAAATTGCTGAAGAATTGTTTCTGTAAATCAGTCATTCTTTGCAAGATTACTGGATAATCAATGCCAATTCTTCAGCTACTTCCAGACCAAGGGATAGGTGTTATTTCTGAAAGCGGAAGCAAGTACGATAGTCAGGTATGTGCTGAGCTGTACAAGTAATAGAAGGACTGCAGGTAAGGAGTAATCATCCAAACTGCCTTTGAACCATGTCACTCAGATGGCCATGGTAGTATGGATGTAGCACCGTGAATTTTGGTGCATAGCTGTCAGAGATCTTGGGTATGAATGTAACCAAGCTGACACCTATTATACTGACTTTTCCCTTTCTGTGTTCTTCCAGGTTAGTTAGTAAATGCTAATGTGGTACAATCTTACCCATCAAGTACAATGTTGCCATCCCTGAGATCTGAGAGGAAAGCAGAGGTGGATTTGCATGCCTTAACCTCTCCCTGAGATGTTATGATTTCTTTACCTCTGAAAGAAATTTCTTATCTGCATCATTTAATAAAAATGTTTCATTCAAATGCAATTTTGGTTGGTACCTTATTGAACTGTAATTAAAGATTTACGACCCTATTATAAGGTAATGTTCTAGTTAATCCTTAATAATAAAACACTTCATAAAAGTTCACTGTTACACACAATCCGGACAGCAGCTGCCACATTCTACAAAATATTTACTATGCTTTCTGTGTCAGTAAATACTGCACTGCTACTGCTCTCCTTCAAATAAGAAGCTAAATAACAGTGGAAGAAACTGACCAAACTCAAAGATTGTTTATCTTTTACAACCTGTATATTGATGTCTAATGGGCAAGTTTTTCCATCTTAATGTATAAGGATTAGCATGTAGATAACCTCACTTTATTTAACACAGCTCAGTTTGGATGACAGTGGCAAAACCGGGGCTGGATTCAGCCTGGAGCATAGCATCAGTACCACCAATGTAAATTACTCCACTGTGACCAGTTATATGTGGGATGAGTCATTATCCAAAGGTAGCATGAGGTAATCTCAATTCTCTTGTGATATATGAATCAGGCAAAGGGTAAGAGTTTGCAAAAACAAAATAGCATAACTTTGATAATTTTATGTGAGAAAATTAAATCTATCACAAACCTTAACTCTAAATAATATTGGTTTGGTTGTTTTTCTGTTAATGACATTTCACAGAGTTGAAATTGTAAGAAGTTCTGTGATCTGAAGCAAACAATCCATGAGAAAATTGTTAATTATATTTCTACATATATTTGTAAGGAAAAAAATAAAAACAAAAACAAAAACAAAAAACAGAATAGCTCTATGCTTCCTGTAAGAATTGAAAGTGTTGTTTGTTTTTATTTCATTCTCCTTAACCTCTGTTGATGTAATCTTGGTTCAAGGCTTTTCTTTAAAGGTTTGTTTAGAAATTCAGCCAAAATTATATCAAATTTGATGACACAGGTAGGAGCAAAATTTTTGTATGTAAGTAATTGATACAAACACTGGCAGTACTCTTAACACAGCCTTCAAGTGGATGGGCTGGAAGGTGGGAAATACGGAACAATGCCCTGCAAGTGAAGATCTAGTTCAAGATCTCTGGAGGAACCTAAATATCCTTGAGTTTATGGGTCCTGATGAGATGCATCCCACAGTCCTGAGGGAATTGTCTGACATAGTCACCAAGCCACTCTCGATGATATTTGAAAAATTAGAGAGGTAAGCTGAAATCTGATCACTGGAAAAAAGGCAGTGTAGCACCCATTTTAGGAAGAGAAGAATGGACACCCCAGGAAACTGCTGAGCTGTCAGCGCCACCTCTGTGCCAGGGAAGGTCACGGATTAGATCCTCCTGGAAGTTGTACTAAAGCACGCAGAAGAGAGGGAGGTGATGAGGGACAACCAGCATGACTTCACCAAGTGCAGGTCCTGCTTGAACAACCTGGTGGTTTTTGTGATGGTATAATGGCACAATAAAAGAGGGGAGATTTAGACTGGATATAAGGATAAAGTTTTTTACAGGAAGGGTAGTGAAGAACTGGAAAAAGCTGTCCAGAGAGGAGTTGGATGCCCCATCCTTGGAGACATTCAAGCTGAGGCTGGAAGGGACTCGGAGCAACCTGATTGAGCTGTAGGTGTTCTTGCTCACTGCAGGGGAGTTGATCTAGATGGCCTGTAAGGGTCCCTTCTGACTCGAATTCTAAGATTCTGTGAAATTAGTTTTAATTGTAAACACTTATGCAAAACTTTTGCAAACATTATTCCACAACAACAAGCATTGTCTTATTATGACATTAGGATACAGAAGAAGTTCAGGTTGCATATTATGAAAAAAATCTTCTAAGAAAGAGTGATGTGACATTGGAACAGTCTGCCCAGGCAAGTTGTAGAGTCACTGTTCCTGAGAGTGTTCAAGAAACCTGTAGATGAAGCACTGAGGGACATTGTTTATTGGGCACAGCTAGGAAGGAAGCAGACATTGCATTATGTTCAACTCCAGAAAAAGTGTTGAAGGAAAACAATGATAAATTGTCATAGAGCTACTGGTAACAAAGTTGTTGAATTTACTGATATGCAACAATTTTGTTAAACTTTAACTGCACAGTAATACACCTCATATTCATGAAGTGGTTCACAAACCACTTCTTTTGTATTTTTATTGTTGCAGCAGCATTCAGTGTGACTTTTCTGGCTGCATAACTCCCATTTGTTGATTTTAGGGAGATGAAAAGGATTTCTACTGCTTCCAGTAGTAGCCAAAGCATTCATATGAGTTCAGAGAGCATCTGCACTGTTTTTCTCCCCTTCCTAGCCTGTGTAGGCAGTGATGTTAGACATAATATTAGAAGATTTTTCCAGGAAGACTTATAGGGGTTTGTTTTACGGGATGTGGCTCACGTCTTTGATTCCCATTGTATTTATCCACACATGCACAGGCAGAGCAAAATGTGCTACATGCTTCATTGTTCCCAAGACCCAGTCTGTGACAACATCAGCTATTTTGCCCAAAGGTAAGAGAGAGGAGCGATTGCTCCCTTGCTGTGTTTTATCTCTCATAGTAGGGCACTGAGTCTGAGTATCAGTTGAAAAAAAAAAAAAAAGGACACTGCTGCTGGTTATACTGTAAATGCAATATAAATAAAGACTCAGTCTAGGAATCCAAAAGTGGTTTTTTTTGTTTGTTTGTTTCAATTTACAGTCATTATTTGTTATCTCTTCAGAGCAACTGTGAAGTTAAAATGGTTTCTTCACAGCTGTTGAAAAGAAGCTGCTTGAGTAGCAAAGAATGTCACTGGCAATCTCAGCGTGGCATTTCCTTTACCCTACGGAATATGACTTTGAAAGACATGTGGTGTTACTTTGAAGCAGAAAAAGCTTCAGCGTGTTGTTGTGTGTGCATGCAGGACTGTGTTTTGCTACTGCCATACCAGCAGAGACCTTCCTACTTCACAAATAGTCCTGCAACAGCAAGCAGAGGGTTACGAAATGAGTGCTACAAGAAGAGAAAACAGAACGGCTAATTTGGTGCTTCAACAAGTATATGTTTTAAGGAAAGAATAGCAACTATGTTTCTCCATGTTTTTCAACAAATGGATTTGGTTTTCTCTCTACAGTAACATTTCAGCCGGTTTAGGTTTTCTTTCTCCTTAGTTTTGGAAACCTGTATGTTTCTTCAGAGTTGCTGGAGCACTACTTTGATAATACTCTCAAGGACTACTTAGAAAGGTAAACAAATCCTTAGTGACATTTAACTGAAGGCACTGGTTCAGAGTCAGGGCCTCACAGCATAAGTGTCTACTTAATGAGTGTCACTCCTCCAAAAGCTTCTTAAAAGTTTTCCTCATCATGCCTCTCTGACAGTTAATTTATCAACTGGATCAAAGTTTTGTCAGTTGTGTGCTCACATGAGTGAAGCAGCTTCTAAATTATGACATCATCTATACACTTATGACACTACATGTAAGATTGACAGTTATAACTTAAACTCCAGGAAATAAGGGCCCTTTCATACAGCTCAGTAACAAGTCTTGTGGTGACTAAGTTAATCTAAGGCAATGTATTAAACATTGATCTGTAATACATCTATAAAGGTAGATGCAAGAAATACTACCTATGCCAAGTGTTTTTTTCATTCTTCTGTACTCTTTCATACAGAGCAAAAATGCTAACATAATTCAGTTGTGAAGTGTTAGTCTGCTCTACATTGGTTTATGCTCTCAGCTTCAAACATAGATTCTGACAAAGAGTTCTACAAGATAATTGTGTGTTACAGAAAAAGTAGCTCTTTTTACTAACTGTAAATTAATTGCTTTCAATTTAATTATATACATTTACCTTTTATTATTATAAAACAAAAATAAAATGTAATTTACTGTCAGTAATTCTGTTGCTGCTTTTCTGTGCTTTTTAATTTTTTTTATTTTATTTTTTGGTGATAGTTTGATCATCTTTTTTTTTTACTTGGGGTTTTCCTTAATGAAAAAAAAAAAAAAAAGAACATAAATATGTAGTATAGATGTCTGTTCCAGTAATCTAAAATCCCAGCTTCATTCTACATCATTCTAGGTAGATGGTGTTCACTCTGTGTTGCAAGATCTACCATAACAATATAATATATGTGTCATATATTGAATATTGAATATCAGAATTATCCTGTCACTTGTTTTTGTAAATATACTTTGAAATTCTACTGAGTCTTCTATGTGATTCTCAAATATTGTCAACCAAATATTCACCCAGTGAATCTGTGGTCTAAATATTAAATCTACTTACGAGCTTATGAGTAGAATAGATAGTATTAGTTCAGGCTCCTGTCTCTCTCCTGATGTTGAAAGTTACTTAATGTGTGCTACTGGACTGTTAATGGGCCTGAATCGTGCACAAGCATATAACAGAGGGATGATGTCTGTCCTACAGAAATTAGAGAGCACAGATCTGCTGAGGCACAAAAGGCAGCTACAGACAAGAGAACAAAAGGCAACGAGGCAGGATTTGGCAGCACAATGGACAGTAGTCAATAGCTTGCCAGCTCCTTGATGGACAGGCCCTGATAAGAGTTTGCTTTCCATGTTTGTTCGAGAAAAAGGAGAAAAACCTTGTTTAATTTCAGCTGTTTAAATTGCTGACCTGTTAGAGACAATATTGTAACCATTTTCCTATTTTCTACAAGTCCCTGTATGCTTGTTTGCTGTTATAAGTCAAATAGCAATAATTTCCAGAAAATATAGACTTAGGACCTTAGTTTCTCAGCATGCTTTTACTTGAGCATTACTGAGCACATGAATAGTTATAGACACCAGGATCAATCAGCTGAAAAAATATTCATATGCATGTATGTGTGAATCTGTGATATAGCATTTCATATAGGATTTGACTCAATTACACTTGAAGGAAAATGATTTATCCTGAGTTCTATCAGTAATTAAAATTTTTTAGTTTATCAAATTTCTTTTTTTATTGCTTATAATTTCTGAACTTTTCTTGTCCTTTAGCACCTTCAGAACAGTTGCAGATACAATTAAAAATACGTAAATTTTACAGTGGCAAAATTCATTTAAATAAAACTCAGTCAAGTCTTTTAAATCTTTCTGAAGTAGACTGTTAATTTGTTAACAGGCTGTAGTAGGAACCTATGTCCAGCTCTAAAAAAGCTTGTCTGTCTGGTGATGTATGTAATTGGAGAAAGCCTTATCTTGTAAATGTTTCCTGCCAGATTTTTAAAGACAACTAACTCTGAATGGCAGATGGTCAGAATCATGTTTATTTTTTGAACAACAAAAAAATTTCCCTGCCTATACAGCATAATCTCAGCCTATGAGGAGAAAGCTTCCTCTTGTATTAAGAAGTTTTACGCTACAGGTTAAATACTGAAGTACAATAATATGTAGGGGATTTTTCGTTTTGTTTTTAATTCCCAAAGTAGAACAAAGCCTAACATAAACCTGATTTAGAATACTGCATACATCGACAAACTTCACAGCCCTGATCAGAGGCATATAACTCCCTCAAAGCATAAAGATTCTCAATCCTTCAGGCAGCGTAAAAAAAATCTAATTATTGATCATTTCTATGAAAAAGAAGACAAGAATAAATCTGCACAAACTTCTACCTAAAATGAATTATCACTTTGTAACAAGTTCTGAAACAAGAGATTTTAAAGTTGATTCAAAATGACATGTTATCATGTTTAATGTCCCCCCTCATTCTATTGATAAGGTGACAGCATCCTTGGCTGAGCAAATACATCAGCACTGAAGGATATTCTGAACATCCCTGGTCTAAACTCCTAAATGGTATCAGGAATGAAAGGCAGTGCAAGAGGTTTCTTCTCTCATACAGGGGAGAAATCCTTGCCTAATAGGCAAATCAATGAGCAGAGGCCATTCTTAACAGCTCCTCCTCTCCCCAAACTCTCTGACATTCACACTGTCTGAGTCAGGAGTGTACTGTCAGTAATTAGGGGTTCATCTGCAGCTTGCACTCTAACAACACTGCCAGAATGACAATGTCCTAAAATAAGAAAGGGTTTTGAATGCTCACCTCAACATGCCTTAGACATCTATGATTCTCAGAAAGTGGCAGAGGGTCTCTGTGAACTAAGACTCTAATGCTTTCACCCCAGAACAGCGGCAACAGAGAGCCCTTGGGGCAGTGAAACCAAGCTCCAAAGTCTAACTGCTTTTGTTGTGCCTAAGGCGCTTATCCTTTCATCTCAGAGATGCTGGTTCAAGAACTCCCCTTCTGGATGTATGAAATATGCAGGGCAGCCTTTTATCTGTTTTGACATTTCCACACAGCTCCACAAATAATCTCTTACCTGCATAGGATGAGTGGCAGAACAATTGGTGTGCTTCCAGCCGGGGCCAGATATTCATTGAGATAGATGCATTGCCGTTTGGATTCTTCCACTGTTGCACTGAAACATCCTCTCAGAAAGTCAAGAACCGCTGCATGGCTTGATTTTTTTTTCCATGTACAAATGGATTAAAATACAGCTATTAATATTTAATTAATTGTTACTAGGAATCCAAAAGAGAAAAAGAAGAAAAAAAAAAAAAGAGAACTAGAGAGGATGTGAGGTAGAATTAATAATGTATTGGAAATAACAATTAAAATGAATTGCCCATTTGGAAAGAGAAATTTGAAAATAAGGTGTATAATTCTTGTTCAATAATGTTAAGTGATAATTATTATAGTAGATGAAATTGATATTCACGTCAAGAAGTCATCCCTAAATAATTATACTTTCTTCATCAGTCCTCCTTCCCATTTTACTTCTGAACTTTCAAACCTCCTGTCAGAGCTAATCCATGCAGCTCAATTTATGTCCAGCTCACGAATTCCACATAGGCACCATCATACGTCTGGGGCTACAGCGCATCATCTGGAAGCCAGCAGAACCTCACTCATTCTTGCAGGTTTACTTCAGGAGGGGATAAGCTGGAGGTGAAGAGAGACTTTAGGATTTAGCTGTAAACTAGACACAATGTATAACACTGAGCAATGTCAAAAATTGTTATTTTCAAGGTGAACCACCTGCCATCGTAACATGGAAGGGTGGAAGAAGTGTAGTGACCAGCATTGGCCAGTTTTGGTGAGGAAAAGGAAAACTCACTGTGAACTCCCACTGTGCCTGGGAACAACAGAGGCCAGCACCATCCTTTGGCAGCTGTGCAGTATGCATGACTGCTAGCTTGTCTCTGTGATGTTGTAGTATCTCCGAAGAAAAAGAGGCCAAGCTCACGTGCTAAGTGTCAGTCATCCTCCAGTGCCTGTAAGCCCTAAAATCATTCCCCACAGACTTCTTCAGTATTTTGTGTGAAGGCAAACTACATCTAAAATAATAATGAATAAAAAATGCACTAAATATCTCAACAGCCTCTATTTTAATGTTATTTTGATGAATATATTATGACTTTAAACCTTTCTGGATTCCTTTATATTTAATGTAATTCTCCGTTTTCATCAGACTTTATAATCAAATACAATTTTCATAAGAGACAGAGACAGTTTGCCAACTCTGAAAGGAAAACACAGTAATAATAACAATAAAAATCATTGTTTTCAGGAACTTTAAACCATTCAACTGAGCTGAGCTAATCAGATCTACCTGCACTTTCGACATTCAGTGCTAGGAGACAAAGTGTTCCTTCTTACAGGGCTATTACTGGGCAAAATTAAAAGAGTGAGGGAATGAAGAGATACCTGAGAGGTGCCTTTGGTGGCAGCCCTGAGAGGGGGTGAATGTCTTTGAACAGAGATGGTGGGAAGCCTTTGGATGAGTCCCTGTCTAATTCTGTTCTGTCGTCTGCCCTTTTTCTTCTCCCTCAAGCATGGGGCTCTGAATCTGCCTGGTTCTCTCTTCACTAGAGCTTGTTGTAGATTTTTCTTTTTTCCCCCTTTCTCACCTTCTCCATTCCAGAGGTCTCAGATCTTTGACAATCTGGTGCCTGTTTTCCAGTTTCAGGTTTTAAAACAGCGCAGCACCAGCTTGTACTTTCAAAATAGAGTGCAGTGGCAGCTGGCCACTGTAATCAAATGAATATTTTTACTAGCAGCATGCATTTGAAGAGAATATATTACAATTCAGCTCTCCTATGCTTAGTCTTTTTGAACTGAAGAACTGCTATGAGTTGAATATTTGAAACTGTTAGAAGTCAATTTAAATAAAACATTGGCAAAGGGCCCAAGACAAAGCCCAGGGATGTCGATGAGAGACATTTCCTTGGTTTCAATGCACTGCATGACTGGCTTTATAGAAACAGAGATTTTCCAGTTATACAAAAGCAGTTTGGGGATAGTCATTTGCTTTTCAATGAAATCAGTCTCGCATGCGTGGTATCTAAGCTCAAAAAAAGCTCACAGGTGAGTGTGTGACCACTTACAGGTTACTAGAGAAAACAAAGGACATGCGTCTGGCTAATAATTAGCAAAAAGTAAATCATGCAACACAATTCACTGAAGATCCATTATGTAGGAAGGCAATAAAAAGAAAAACAGTAACAAGAAAGTAAGTTAAAATGTATTTTCAGAGTAAACTTTAAATATGGTACTACAGATGTTTATATGAAAATAGTGGAAAACTATTTATATTTAAATTTTGTTGTTTGGGCAGCTGCAGGTTAAGAGAAAGATGACAAAATAGGTACATCTTGATTGTTCTTTGGTTATTCCGGCACTCTTCAAAATGGTATGGAGAATATTATATAGAAAATGGGGCTACTATGGGTCTCCTTAGACTACTGTACACTGTTTTGTCAAAGAGCTGGTGAATCTAGATGGCTTACCCTGTGAGCATAGTTATATATAATGTATGATTGCTTCTTCTCACAATAGCACTTAATCAAACCCCCACAGATCCTATGACAATATTCTGATGAACAAAAAGAAGTTTGTAGTAGCCTTGGATGGGGAATTCTAATGTCCTGAAGGTCTGTAGCTCATTTATGCTGAACTTGCAGGTTGTCAAAGCAGACATGAAGAAATCACCTGGTGTTGATTAGATGTTCTGATTGATTAATGCAAAGCGTGTTCTAGACTTCCGAACCTTTTGTTGGTAGTGCTTAGGGAGATGAAATTAATTATGATATTCAAGTTAATTCCAGTCCATTCTGACAATTTTCTCAGCAAACTTTTTAGTCAAGGCTGCCTATGAAGATCTGGTCACAAATTATGATGATAATAAGTAAACAAATAAAAGTTGTTGTATTACTTATGCTCCCCTCAAACAAACAAATGAACAAATAAAAAAGACCAAACCCTTTTTGGTTATATTACATTACAAAGTGAGGTATTTTGTATTCTTCCTTAATGTCCCCAGGTGAGAAGATCGATTGGAATGAAAAAGAACAATTCAAGTGCTTAGCCAAAAAAACTGTGTTGCCTCAATGTCAGTTTTTCTGACACATACTCAATGTTTCAAACTTATCAGACATGAAGGTGAAAGCCTTTTCATTACAGTTCCTTATGAGTTTAGCAGGCAGGTTTATTCTGCCCCATCATACCTGACAAGTACTCATCACCATTTTTTTTCCATTACTGAGATAAAAACATCCCATTCTGAACGTTCATTACTGTGAAGCCTGCAAACATTTGGAATGCTTAGAAATTAACATACAATACTACTTCATTTGTGTGGTATACTTCCCTGTGAAGACACTATATATTTTTGGGGATCTATTTTCAAAGTGTTTATCTACTGTTTTCATCCACAGGCTTTGGCCAGTGTTTTACAGCTGGAATCTTACCTACAGCTCTTCTTTTACATACACACAGAAACCTCTGTGAGTTTGAGCTATACGATCCTTCAGCACCACTGCACTCTGTGAACCTTCTGAGAGTCCACACGGTTGTACAGGACGAATCCTGAGTGACAGAAGCTTTCTTAATTTTTTTTTCCTGAAGTACCCCATGGTGGCTGCTGGACAGAGCCGTGCCCTGCATGGAGATACTGGAGCTGGATGTAAACATGTCCATCATGAGGAAGCCCTGGCCTCACCTCACACAACAGCCCCACAGCCCTTGCTGCCATTGCCTCAGTGCTTGCACCTGGTACCTACTGAGTCTTGGGAAGAAACCCACAGCTCCAGTTGAAACAGTGGAAGATGATCTGGAGGTTCTGGTGGACATTAAATTGAGCATGAGCCAGCCATGCACCCTCATGGCAAAGAAGGTCAGCAAGCTCCTAGGCTGCACTGTGAGGAGCAATGGCAGCAGTCTGATGGAGGCCATTCTTCTCACCTGCTCAGCATTTTCTACTGACTCCACTGCTGGGCTACCTAGTATTGGAGAGACTTGTCATGCTGGAGTGTGCCTATGCCCATCAAGATGATAAAGGAACTGTAGCAAATTCCATTTAAACAGAATTAAAAATAAAATAATAATTAAACAAACAAACAAACAAAATAAATGGAAAAACAAACCAAAACAAAAAAAAACGACTGTGCTTTACTGTGAGTATAGTCAAACAGTGGCATGGGCTGCCCAGAGAGATTGTGGAGTCTATACCTTTATTGGAAAGCTGTACTTGCCCCTGGGCAAATGGCTCTATGTGGCTCTGCTGCAGTAGGGGGGATGAACCAGACAATCTCCAGAGGTTTCTTCTTGCTTTGACCATCCTGTTATTTTTTACTGTAGTACATCCCTAGAAGTCTTGTTTTAGATTTTTTTTTTCCTCAACCAGGCTCAGAAAATCTTTAATTGCTTTCCAGGTCATTGTACTTTTTCCTACTAAATGAATGCAAGTCACCCATGCAGCAGAACAGCAAAAGGAGAACTTTCCAGACCAGCAGAGAAACTCCTATACTAAATCTGGCTGTAAATTAACAAGCCAGGTCAGAGATACAGTAAAGCTAAAAATCATTCATTGCGACAACAGTGCTTGCGTATCGACTGTCCGTGAATGAAGATATTTTGGAAACTTGAAAGTTATCATTATCACAAAAGGAAGGATGTTCATATTGCCAACTGTGTAAGTGAAGCAAAACTCCCAAACTATTTTGGAAACAGTGCCCACTGAGTTAATGAAGGGAATCAGAAAAATAATTTGTTACCATACCAAGGGTTTAGATTTTCACATGCTTTTAAGTCCTCTGTTTCTGATACACATGAAAACGCATAAAGGAATATATAACAAAGCTGTAGAGCCACATGATGATTTGATAACATCTTAATGGCCTTTGCATTTGGTATGAAAACAATATTCCACAAGGCTTCAAATAATTTACCATTTTCATGTAAATCAGTCTGCCACAGAAATGCTAGCACTTCTCTTTCAATCTGCATGTTTTTTTCTTTTCTGTCCAACATAGCCTTGTCCCAAGGCCAGTCAGAAGCGCAACGGAAGAGCAAAAAAATGACTTGTGCCTTATAACTTCCTCAGTTAGAAAGTTAGTTGTATTTTGTGTCATCAAATTGTTGGAATGTTTAAGTTTTCCAGATACTAATAATGAATGTAAAGCCAGACATCAGAGTTAGCAATACAATCTGGACACCGAAGGACTACTAGGAATAATTTATACAAAATGAGTCCTTGTTTCCATTCTTCAAATACGCAAGGATGTGGAGTTATACAAATTTCATTTTTTTAGAGCACAGCACCATTTACAAGTTATAATATTGCAAATGTATAATCAGTTATAAACAATGATTTGTAATGATCTGCGTAGTTTATTCTTGCCTTTAATACTCCCACACTGACTATGCTAAAATTTTTGCACTGTTACAAACTGAATATGCACTACTCAAATAAACACTATTAACTTTCTCATCCCTAACATTTAGTTACCTCAGGGGAAAGAAAGTAGCAGCTGTGTTGCACTATATGTAATGAAAGTGCAAATGCAGATTCCAGTCTCAGTATAAAAAGAAAGATTTTAATTTGCTTCTTCAGCACCTCTTGATGAGCTATAAGAACAACAGAAGACCTCTTCTCCTTCCTCTTGGCTGACTGCCCAACAAATTTTGCTCACTCACAGCCCTGAAGACAGCTCTTGATTGTGTTTTGATGTTTCTGCTGACCTATTACTGTATTGACTGTATGGCAGCCAAAACATACATTTGTGTTCTCATTTTTCCCCTGCACTCCTTCCACTCAATCAAACAGGCACACACATTTCTACTGAACAGGGGAATGCTTTTAAGCCATGGCAGTGCTCCTAGGAACTCTGTCATAAGAAATCTCTGTTCTCTTAAAAGGAGCACACTTAGCTGACTGCTAAGACTTGCCATTTTCTCCTTTTGCTTTATTTTGTTTTGCCTCTCCCCACCCCTGCAGTATAACATCCATATTCACTTTGGCTTGGAAATGACTGTTGTAATAAATATTCCCTGTGTGGCAGCTCCTTCCATTCTCTGAAATATTTAGTGGGTGTGGTGTCTTCTGTGACGTGAAGTACTGGATTTTTCAAATTGTAGTAGATTGCCAGTGATTATTTTTTTATAAGGTGCAACTGTCCATTTGAATTACTATCGGGTGACATTTCTTGCTGCAGACACGAAAGACCAAATATGTCTCCAAAGTATTTCTCGTCCAGTGGGACACATAAAAAATTAGACCTAGGCTTGCTGTAGGTCCCTTACATAGCTTTATAATCCCAGAGGTCCCTTACACAGCATTATAATCCTTCACTGCCTTATATTTTTAGCACCACATGATTATGGTTACGAAATTGGAGCTCCCGAGAGCAGTTGAGCGTCAGCAGAATTACTTCCACCCCGTAAAGATAACTCGTTTTGCACTTGCTCTAGCCACAGTTTCACTCTCTGTGTTTAGAAACACTTGCGATATACCTCTGGCTAGGTGAAAAATTCTTTCAGTGCTTGCTCTTCTGGTCCCATAAGATCACCATAAAGTGCTTTGGTGATATTTTCTTTAGACGGACAGTCTCTTCCGGAGGTGGGTATGAACTGAGGCATCTGTGCCAAACAATGGTGTCTCAGTTAAATTTTCATCTACACTTCTGGTCTTTGGAGTAAACCTGACCAAGAGAACTTAGGCTTTAGACACCTCAGTTCCATATCTGGACAACACAGATTAATCCAGATGTCCCTGATTCATTATTATAATGTGAGTGTCTTGAGCAGGTAAAGTACACAGAAAGCCAGTCCCAGCAAGAAGGGTATTTATTACTTTAACACTGACATCTTCAGAAAATCAGATTTTTACTCTGATTTACACCAGCACTGAAAACATTTAGCCTATCTAAAACCACTATGATTCTGCAGTTCATCAGTGACATTGATCCATGCTTCATTACCAGAAAGACTGTTAAGACACATCTGCATACAAAATGCTTCTAATAGGCATTTACCCCGTGCTTCCTAATGGCTCTTTACTGAAACAGATAGATCTGATTGTACACTTTCAGATGTTAGATGTAGCTGGAGGCATGGAGCATTGAAACAGCATTATAAAGCATTTCAGAGCTGACACCTAACACCAATATACAATCTAGTTGGCTGCATACTGGGATGTGATACAACATTTATGTTTTAAGATATCTCCATAGAAAATCAAGACTAGTGGAGAGGGACTGATATCACAGCATGAACCCTAACTTTATCTACCTTGAAATAGTTGATGATTATCATCTAGAGATAATGGCAAACACTGAGCCTCTCACTTTTGAAAGTGTTTCTTTCAAAACGTTTTTAAAAAATAAGGAAACTGGGAACTAGTGTGGAGCATATGGAGAATATACACTTTTACAATAAATCTTGGACCAGATCTTTCTTTGCTATAGTTTTTACAAACATCTGATTTTTATTTTTATTTTTAATACTTTACTATCATTTGGTCATAAGAGGGAGCAGTGCCTATAAATTCTGAGTTATGCCTTTTTTCTGCATTTAATTTTTAAAATAAAAATAATACAATCTTTTTTTTTTTTTTTTAATTTACTTTAATGATTAGGAGAAAAAGTGCACAGGAGAGAAGGAAACATGAATTTTTTGCTGCTTAGCAACTGCTAAGTACCTGAAGGCAAAAGCAATAAATGCTTTAGAGAAATATGTCCAATATTCCTATTTATCCAGGAAGGTAAATGATTTCTTTTTATTAGTTTTATCAGATACCATGAATGCATCAGACCTTTCACCCTAACCTTTGAATTACACAAAACCTGTACCACAACCTATTCCATGCCAAGCAAAAAATACCTTGGAGTTGCTGAAATAGTCTCAACTCCTACTGACTGTCGTTAAATTTGTGAGTTGGTATCTTTCCAGGTTTAAGCCCTTAATGAGGTATACAAAACAAATGTTGTGTTGTAGAAAAAAAAAAAAAAAACAACAACTGAACTACATCAAACAAACAAACAACAACAAATAAACAAACAAAACCCACCAAAACTCAGATTATTTAGTTCTGATGTTAAAAATATGAACATTTGGTAACTGGCATGTGTCAGAGTGAAGATTGCCCATGAGTCCCCAACTCATTGTATTATGGTGCAAATACTGAATGGTGTACTGTCAATCCCCTACAGATGCTTTCACTACAACAGCTGGACTTTTAGCACTACTGAGGTAGTGGTGGCGGAGTAGAGCCCAGAAGCCCACAAACGTGGGATGAAATATGCTCAATAGAGCTGAAACTCCAGGTAATGCAGGTTCCAAAACTGCAAACTGCTGCTGAGTGTTTTTCTCAGGGAAATCCATCACAGTCAAATTTGCATGGCATAGCAAGTCAATACTGGTGATAGAATGGCTTTAAATAAAAAAATGAATCACCAAATCTGCTTGGTGAAGTGCTTTTTTAAGAATTGTTTTAAAAGATGCTAAAGTATGGGTTGTAGATCTTATTTAGAGGACCTTCTTTCACTCATCTTATATCTATCTAAATAGATAGATATGACCTCCTATTAAGTAACCTCATTCAGTGAACTTTATTTGGAAATCCCTCAAACAACTTTGCCTGGAGCACAGGCTCTGCACAGCAGATTTCCTCCCTCCACCCATCCCAGGTGCTATGGTGAGGGAAAATTAACAGCAACTAAAACTGCCATTGGTGATAAGAATTAGAGAGTACGTAAAGCAATTAACACTGCTCTTGCAAAATTAAAGGCAATGACAGCTTGTTGGCAAAAAACGGAAGTAGTTACAGCCAGCAGGTCCAGGAGCAGAGAGCAGGAAACTTGTGTTTATAAAGCTGGTATTACCACATTTATAAATCCCACCAATTAACAGATTTCTATTAGTCAGCCTCATTTTTCCCCAGAACGTAACAAGGTTAAAACACTACAATTTTCTACTTTTGTTATAAATATTTTAAGAGTATATTTTGTTTTGTTTTAATGAATTGCCCTTTTTTATTTTTTAATCTAATGAACTTTAATACTTACTAATTATATTCACAATGGATGAACATATATGTTTCAGCTATTGAGTTTTGTATTGAGCCATAGGATCACAGAGTATCTCATGTTGGAAGGGACCCACAAGGGCCACCTAGTCTACTTCTGAACATTATTTATTTTCCAAGCTTTTGAGTGTGTCATGAAGGAACCCAAAACAGAGCAAATAATATAATACTGTGTCCCTATTTCAACTATTTTGACACAAATATCAAGAAGTCTGTTTCTACCCAGCTCCAGTTAAATAGGCTGATGTCATGATTGGAAAAATAGCAGCAGAGAAAAGTGTTTCTTCTAATGCTTAAGATTTGTTGTGGCCTTAACTCAGAGCAGCACTTCCAGGCGTGCATAAAGCATGAGTTTATGTCTTCTTCATGGCTCATGATCACACGCTTAAAATTACTGCTCTAGAGCCACAGAATTTATCTGATGCACACAGACCACACAGCACCATCAGGTCTGAGGACAGTGTAACTTTGAATGGGATCATAAGCCGGAAGCACTATTAAAAAGAAAAGAAAAACGTCAATACAAAAGCAGATCTAGTATTATTGCCTGAGTAACACTTTCCTTGGCATGCATAAAACTTAAGAAATTTAAGAAAATATTAGTGCATAATTACATAGCTGGTAATCTTTTAATCGGATTTGATTCTCACAGCTACAAATTTCTCTCTGTTATAGTACAAACAGCATAGCTGGTATTATTACTTTGTGATACCCAGATGACAAATAAAAAAGCAAATCTAATAATTTTAATTCAATTAGAAGGGGCTACAAAGCTCAGGACAGTTATGCCCTAACTACAAAAAGAACTCAGTTATTATTATTTTTATTTCATTTTATTTTTTTTTACCTCAAGTTTGCAAGGAACAGACTAGAGGTTTTGAAATGGTGTTTCAATGGAAATGAAAAAATAAAATAAAAAGGAACAAAAAGGAGAGGAGACCTCAGATTTTAAACATATTTTCAACTGCAGATAAAAGTTACAAAAAAAAAAAAAAGTATTTGATTTTAAATGGAATTAAATAAATTTTTATTTCTAAATTTTCATTGCTTACTCAACTGCAGTGATGTATATAAATTTTCACCAAAAGTAGAAATCCTGTAAATAATTACAAGATTCTGGAAAAAAACAACCTCAAAGAGATTTCATTATGACTCTTACTATATACATTTAATTCATCTCCCAAATAATTTTTTCTAATCATCTTTTTTTGTAATAATCCTTCAATAATAATAATAGTGTACAAATTTAGCATCTGATAATGAATCTATGATACTATGATACACAAAGAATAAACTGTATCACTCCTTATGGTTTGGAGCACTTGTGAGCACACTATAGAAATTGCAAAGACAGAAAACATCTTATCAACAGTAAAATAGAGTCTCCTCTAAATAAGACACAGTGTACAGAAATAATTGACTCATTGTTTTCATAAAAATAATAATGATTTATTTTTGGCAAGCATACTTGTGGAAAAGTTATTCTCTGGAATGAAATCAAACTTCAGGTTCTCCTTAGCAGGCCCAAAGGAAAAAGGTGAGAAGTTAACAGAACTGTACATTGAACTGTAAAGTCAGCCACACTCACCCTTTCTTTCCAAGAAACAAGCATAGCTTAAATCTTCTTTTTACACTGGCTACAAGACTCGATTCCACTATATCTAGTCCAAAGCCTTTTATATTCTCAGAAACGTGCTGAGAGTTGAATAACTACTAGTAGCTCCCTCCCGTTTTCTTTTCATCCTCTTAGTCGTGATTGAGCCTTAAAGTCATATAGCAACTCATGTTTTGTTTTTCTGCTTGTTTGTTATGCAGACCTTAGGATGGCTTCAGTCACTGCTCATCATTTCTTCATTTATGGATGATGCAGCAGATCACACTCATTTGACAGAGAATCAGTAACCCTACAGAAAAATCTCCTGACAATGGAAGCGTATCAGTGACAGGAATATCACAGTGTAGCAGTGTAGTCACAGTAACAGAAATATATCTGTAGTTACTGGGGTTAGATAGCATGGCACACCTTGGTCACAGGGTTAACTTAGTGGCAGTTCTACAGATGAACTGTTTTTGCAAAGAAACACCACATTTTTCTCTATCATTTGTATTTCTTTTGACTACTCATTTTCAGTAGAATTGGGCTTAATGTACTTGGCATTCATTAGATTTCATTCTGGCAGCTCACACATTCAAAGTGACTCATATGCTTAAACATTGTTATATAAAAAGCTTAATCTGTGCACTCTTACACATAAAAAAGAGGCAATATTCCCAACTCCCACATTAGTGCAGCCCAGTATGTTTAATGTCTCCTGCTAGAAACACAACCTAATATTAGTACTTTTAAAAACATAATGCTCATGAAAAAAACATTGTGCTGTTAAGAAGATTTGGGATAGTTTACCAATGTTTAGGAAACTATTTTTTTTCTGTGCAGACAGCATCGTTATAACTTTCCCAGAAGCAGGGTGTCATTCCAGCAACGCAAGAAAAATTCCTTTCCTTTTGAAAAAAAGCCCTCCACTTTGCCATCTGTCTTCATCAGACTTCTCCTGGCCGGAAGCATTTCAAATAGTTTATCTAATAAAGCCTCTTGGGGAAGCCCTCTCTTGGTGTGTATTGGCTTTGAAGACAGTTTATTGGTGGCATATAGTCAGCCAAATTAGCAGATGATACCCAGAGGGAAGTTCTGCTTGTTTCCACAAAGGTCAGTTCAGCAAAGATGGCAGTATCTTCCATCAGTCAGGTGACTTGGGTACTCAAAGGAACTGCAGTGACAACTTCACTGTTGCCATATGCTCTAACCATCTGGATTGATCATATGTGATGGATGTTGCAGCTCACTTTTTTCACTTAGGATTGCTAACTAGAACCATGCATCTTTTGTAAAGAAATCTTCATTACTGAAAAATAATATATAATTAGTAACATAAAACCCATCGTATTTATAGAAAATAAAAAAGAAAGATTTTGTGGCCATTCACTGAACATTCAGCTACTTGGGCATAGTAGTACTATTACATGCTCAAATCACAAGATGGAAATGTATTTATGTATTTCTTAAAGTTCAGACAGTTACTCTGAGTTTCTAATTAACTTCATTTGCTGATAATTAGCTCTTCTAGTGGATGTAGGGATTTAAAATGCTTCTGTGGAACAAAACCAGATATTAAGTCCAATAGTGAGAGCGTGGAAACTAAGTTCAAAACAGGTCAGCAGAACCTGATTTACAGATTTTTGGACTGTGCTGTTATAATCATCTATTTTTCAGCAAGATTTTAGCAGAAAAAGTAGAGTGCAATTTACTTTGAGGCTAATCATAGAGACATCTAAGAATGTCAACTTATGCCTTACTTATTTGCATAACTGTATTATTGCTATGAAACACTGATATTGTTTCTTTTTTAGGGGAGTATTTTTACAAGAAGGTACATAATTTCCAGTTTTTAAGAGCACCTGCTTCCTACACATAACAGCTGGAGTTATGACAGACTTCAGGTTTAATAAAGTAATTGAAGAATTCTTTTAAATATAACTTTACCATGCATAATCTAAGCTGATTTCAAAATTGCATTCGCTTGTTTGACGTGTCATTAGTCTGTGGTTCTGATCCCCATATTACACAGGATGAATTTTATGAATCTCAGTTAAGTGTTTTTGACCTTGGCAAGACTTAAAAAGATCCAAGATGCTGCCCAGAGAAAAAATGTGAGAAAAAACTATGCAAAGAATACAAATCTAATGACTTGAACACAAATACCAATGGAACTGCAAGATTCATAAAATTTAAATCCTCCCTCCCCATCATTTGGAAATTAAACATTTCTTAGTGAAATTTCAGAATATTTTCCTGTGGGAATATTTTAATACTTTGAACTTCAAACTGAGGTTTTCATTAAGATTTTGCTCAATTTTCTTCTTTTTTTCCTTTTTCCCCAGGGATAAACACATCCTATTTGCTCTATACTTTTAAGAGAATTCTTTGATATTCTAACATGAGAAACCTAGGAAAAAAAAGAATGGTAAACCTTGAGTTTTGATCTTGGCACCATTAATTTAACATATATCAAAGAGAAAGACAAAATGGAATACAGTAATTTGGATGAATTACGCTCATCAAATAAAATGATCTGTTAATCTATTTTGTACTTGAAAATATTGAATATACCTGAAAATTATTTTCAGAATATCTACCTGCAATTGACATTTATATATTTATAGTAAGTCATTCAATCCAAAGAATGAATGTATGCACTGAAAGCATTCCTGATCAGGTTCAGTCACAACTATCACACAGTTGATCTGCACTTTCAAATTACTACTTGAAAGTCTGTGTGTAGGGAATAATTATTCAGCCTTTTACAAAGAAAGAACCAAGAAACTTGGAGATGACAGTTTCAAAACAGAGACAGCTTCCTCTTCATATTTTTGAACTTCTTTGTACAATTAAGCTGTTGTAAACACTGTCAGATGTTCCACATTCTTAATTTTTAGAGAATGAAAGGTAACTGAGCAGGCTGACAGAAGAAAAAATAAAAAATCAATTGAATGCTGTTGAATATGTAAGGATACCCCAGGGTCTTCAGAAGCATCCGAATTATCAATAATTGAAGCTTTAGTTAGTTATTTGTATATGTCAGTGGTCTACCGGGCTGGTTCAGCCCTGTTCCACGAAATTTGGTGAGGGGGACCTGCAGATCCATGCCCCAGGAAAGAGGAAGGGGGAAAGGGCAAAGGGAAATGGGCCTAGAAACAAAACAGCAGCAACGATCTGAGGAGGAAAGATAATTTACTAAATAAGATTTCAGAAGGTAAAATAATGCAATATAATAAAATATAATTGGAATTGAAGCTAATAAATCAAATAAAATGAGCAAGAAAGAGTGTCCAATAAACCAAAGGCCTTACGCTAACACTGAAGGCGAGACGGCAGTGAGCACCCAATGCTGAGTTGATCACCAAGTAAAGAGAGTGTCCCATGACCACAGAGAGTTTTTATCTTTCCCTCTGAGTGGAAACACGTAAAAATGCAAAGCATCGCAAAGTCCTCTGGGGAATGTAGTTCTTCTGTTCTGAGACAGGTATACCCAGAATTATCAATGATCCATGGAGCAGGAGTATTAACTCTTTAACTCTCAATGCACTACATAATGTTATGATGTGGAATACCAATGCCAAAAAACATAAAACCATGGCAGTGTGTTTCCAAATAAACGCGCATCAACTCTCATCCTGTATGTCCACAAAAGTACATAATAACCATTGTTATAGGTAGACATTTAAACTAACTCTGTACAGCCATTCCTATGGGATGTCTGTCACAAATACTTTCAAAATAATTGGGAACATTGTAAGATGGTGCCACAAAAGCAAAATTATGCATCATAGACTCCTAGACTTGGATTTACTAAGCCTGAGAATATTTTTACTTGATTGAATTTTATGAAGGCAAAGCCTGTTTTCAAACCATCCATTCATTTACATGAGGCAGCAGCCAAACAATCAAGAACTGTGCCTATGTCAGAAAGAAGATCACAGAACCGTAGGGATTGGAAGGGACCTCTAGAGATCATCGAGTCCAACCCCCTGCCAAAGATCTTTGAGCAATCAATTCTACAGCAGCCCAGTTAGCTTCAGTACTATTGGGCAGTGACCTCTCTCTTCCTGGGACAGGGAAATTTTATGCACTTCTACTCATCATGGTAAAGCTACTCAAATATAAACATCCCTTCTTAAACCTACCGAAGTGTGTTGTGAAGAACCAAAAATTGAATGAATGAATCCAGGAAATCTAAAAGAATATGAACTATCAATAACCAGAAGACAAAATTCAAATGAAATTTATACATTCAGATCACCAAAAGCTACTTTTAGTTTATTGCAGGCTTGTCTGGAGGGATTATGGATGTGAATTTAATATACATAAATGTCTTTACTATTTCCAAATCATCATCCATTTGGAAAACTTAATACCATGAGCTTCAATAAGTTGATCAAATGCGTTGTAATAAAACATTTAAATAATTTTTGTACATCAAATGTACAGTTAAATACATGGAAACAAAAATTAAGCATTATACATTTGCTTAAGAGCATATTTTTTAATTAAAGAGCTGAAGATGTAACAGTTGTATCTGGATTGTGAAAAAAAGATTTTCTAAAGTAATATCTTATAACTGTGTGATACTTCATCCTCTATGCTTTTTTTTTTTTAATTTATTAGAAATAATGCTGTGCAATTTCTAAGTCTAACTAATATGGATATTCTGAGCCTTGATTTAACAAATTGCTTTAAAAATAAGGATCACCTCAAGCAAAAAATGGATTTAAGAGTGTGGGAAGATGCAGAAATTATAACAGTTTCTGATAGGGTACAGAAGGATGAATCACACAGGTTCTCTTTTGGCATCTCTCCAGCCCTGACTTTCATATCTGTTGTAAACAGTCTTGAACAAGAAGCTAGCAGGAACAGATTCATCAAGTCTGCTGCAAGTAACAAGCCTATTACTTCAGAATCCTTGGTAGAAAATCAGCACCCAAGCTGAAAAAGAATTTCATCTCTCATGGGCATCATTACAGCACTAAGACTCTAATTTTACAAATACACACTTTCCAAGTCTCAAACTCCCATAGTGTGCCATTTGCAAGCCAAACTTTTGGTGCTACTAATGAGTATCTTCCTAGGTGGCAGCAGCAACACAGCACCTGCTCAAGTGCTAAAAGCCATGCCTCCAGCCATAACACTCTCTCTCTTTCAGGGCTTCAGTAGCAGTTTCAGCTTTTAGTATTATTTTCAGCTTTTTCTAAGTGCTAAAAAGGTGCATTTTGGTTCAAGAGCCAAAGTTATCAGTGAGAAGGACATTTTGAAAAGCAATATCTCCATTTCCATGACACGAAAGGCCCGTGAAGAATAGATACACTACTGTAAATTGTCTTGTGTATTTGTACTTGCATGATGTGGTTTCAAAACTCTAATTTAAAAGCCTATTTGGCTTGAAGGATCAATTGGAATTATTTAAGACAGCTATATAGAGAAAATTTTGTAGGAATATGGCATTAGTCGAATACAGTTTTAATTTCCATGTATTTTTAAACACACTGTATTTCTCACAGTCACAGTTTATGCTGAAATTTGATGACCCAGGAATCAACAGAGAAAATATCCTTAAACATTACCAGTCTAGTTGATAAAGAAGTAGAATTTTTCCCTCTTTGAAAAGTATGCCACGGATGTGGGTTTTTTCTTCCTCTGTCCAACACTATCAGAACTGAAGTTCTCAAAACCTATTTATCTACAAATTTCATGATGAATCTTGATCTCTTAGCGGAGAAATGCCATGTAGTCTATTTTAGTATTTGGCTAGCTGAGCTGTGGAGTAGAACAAAATTCAGAGTATCAGGGCTGATTAGCTTCTGGTTGTTTCTCTTGGAATCCTTTAAGAATCTACAGAAATCCACAGAAACTCAAAGGCAAAGATCAGAAACAAGCTGTGTTGAAAAGGGGGAAACATACTAAAAAAAATAGGATTGTAAACTAACATAGAACATTAGAAAGAAAAAGGAGTACCTATTTACTCTAAAGTGGTCAATAAATTGCACTATGTATGCACTGGTAAAAGAAACAACATTAAACGCCTGGTTATGCAATCCTAGCAGATAATGTTCAGACATTTGTTCAGCTATTCAGTTTTAAATACCTGAAATAAAGTTGATATTGGGTTCTGGACCACTAACAGACATCATGCAATTTTTCCAAGTCAGTCTGGAAATTGGAGTTCTTCAGTTAAGCTACCACATCAAGTATTCTAGATATATGTTATGAAGGAATTCATTGCTATTTCCATAAAAAAAAAAATATGCAACAGAATTTTATGTAGTTACCACTGACACAAAACAAGACTTCTAAATATATCTCTAGAATTGTCTCTATTATAGGCACCGCATATGCACACAGGTATGACATTTATTAATTGTGAAGTCAACTCTGCTGGTCACAGATTTAAATAGCTTTCCACTGAATGGGAAATTCAGATTTTTGACAGAAGTAATATTTAGTCTACATAAGAAAAGCCTTTAATCGAATGCCTCATTTTGTTCATCTTTGGATTTCATTTCAAATATGACTGTATCAATCAAATATGATATCTCTCCTGAACTGCTTCATGTTTAGGACCCTAAGGGAAGCATCTCATAATGTTCAATGGCTCACCTCACTAATATGTCTCATTCTTCTTTAGTCTGATTTGTTGGAGCGATAAAAACTTTCATTGACTAAAATAGCGAGTTTATATAGATTGAATAGCACCAGGGAAGAGAAAAGCCTATTTCATGAAAAATAAATCTGATATGAGCATTACAGCATCTCAATGGGTTTTATAAAGATTCATTTTAACCAGATAATTTAACAGAGTGAGTAGGAAATAGGTGGAGAAAGGGAAAAAAGATAAAAGAGAAGGGAAACAAAGTACTTAGCTGACTAAACTGTAATGTAAAAAAAAAATAAATCAGGAAGCTTTGGAAAGACTACACGGGCATATGGGCTCATTAAATGCAGAAGATCACAAAGCATATCTTCCTTCCAGGAAACCTTAAACCTCACTGGTGAAACAAATACTCATATACAGTCATACTCTTCTGGAATTGATGCTGATGACATTTCGGTTATTTCTTGTTACACATTTAACATATTCTTCTTACTTTGTAAGCTGTGTTCAACTACCAGCACTATATACTTCATGTAATCACATTGGTTTCCTTTTTCTCCCCCATTTGAAATGAAGCAAGATGGTTGTCCAGTTGCAGAAATTTGTTATTGACTGTGATGTACAGAAAATAAGTAAAACTCAACTTTTGGCTTGGAAATTATCACTGAAGTCTATGTTTTTATGGATTCTGCCACAGCTGCCACAAGCATCATGAATCCTGCTGGCCTCTAGATCCTGTCATCTACTTCATTCTAAAATAAACATTTTCCTATCATATTTGGTCTCAGAAAATGTCTTTTCCTGTCATACAAAAGTAACATAGATTGTCACTAAGCTTTTTCTCTTTAATTCCCAATTCACTGGCAGAAGCAAGTATATTCAGAATTGCTAAATCCAATTTCCTTCATTACTTTTTTTTTTTAAATGAAACACCTAAACTCTAAATCCCAGTTGTGACATATTTGATAAGGAGCTAGAAAATTATATACTCCTCTTTGAACGTATGTGCTTTCTGTTTCAAAGTTTGCTGCTTAATGTAAATAAGAAATGTTTTTCACTTGAGTTCCTCAAACAAAAGTTTGCATATCATGAGTTCTAAAAACTTAGCTCACTTATCACTTAGAGACCTCTTTGCGAGTTACTTTACTAATTTATCACGAAACTTAAAAAAAAAAAAAAAAAAAAAAAAAAAAAAAAAAAAAAAGGAATGCCTAATCCTACAAATTTTTACAAAAACACCAGACTTTATACCCATAATTAGTACTTCCAGGTTATGTGAAATTGCACATAAACTATTCATACAGTATTGATACGTATATTTTTTGCAGGGTTAACAAACGCTGCACATCTTCAGAACTCGTTCTGAATTCAATGTGTTTTAAGTGGATTTGAGTACAGATCAAGAGCAGAGCAGAGCTGCTAAACAATGCTTAGCATTTTTAATTCTTGTTTCTTAACCAAAATCCTAAACTTAGAATCTTCTCCCTCTTTTTTCTCTTCTCATCTATTCCCCTCTTATAATCTCTAAGTGACTTTTCTTTCACCATACATTAATTTACCAACAGGTAATGAAAAGCGTGTAGGGAATTGAACTGAAATAATTTCTGTAAACTGTACTTTAGTATCATTGACAAAAATTGCCTTTTAAAAAAGAGATCCCCTTTGTTATCTTTGAAAAAGAGCAAGAATGATTAATATGAACACTACTACATAGCAGAAGGTTCACAATGGAGAAGTACTATCCTTTCACTTAATACTTCCACTTAACAGAAGTCTCAAATCATAGATGAAGTTGTACCATGTTGTCAATTTCAGGGACTCTGAAGTTTTAAAAAGCTAATTCTGATTTATCTGAAATCTATTCTTTTTGAGGAAATAAAATATAGTTATTTCTAGTTTAAAGATGAACTAAGCTAGAAAAACTTCAAGGGAGGTCTACTGACTCATGCAAAGTTATAGAAGAAGCTAACGTCAGAATGAAACTAATATCTAAATAGTGCCAACACACTATTTAAGCATCTAGGCTTACAATTTCCGGTTTCTAGCAAATGGCAAGGTATGTTACCCATTGTGGAATGCATCCAGCTCACAGACTTTCATTTAAAGCTCGTTTAAAATGTTAGCTGCAGTGTTATGATACCTTTTGTAACAAAGCACTGCTGTGCACAAGCAATCCCAGATTTGACAGTTGATCAAAGCTAACTGCCTCAATTAAGATTTGTTTATTTTTACAAAGTGCAAAGGTATTTGAAACAAGATTTTTGATGGTGGCCTAGAGGTATAACTAAACGATTTCTTTTGAGTCTTTTGTAATGGCTCAAAACTTAATATCTCCATTGCAAGGAGGAGAAGAAATATGTAAACTAGATCAGTAGAATGTCAGAGTTTAAATGGAGAGCACACTTAAGGAAAGAAAAGTTTCCTCAAACAGTTTCTAATCTGACAGACACTTGTTCTAGTCTACAGAAGGAATCTGTTGATTAAAAAAATGTACTCAAAAATAAAATTCTCCCATGAGAATAACTATCCTGAGAACAACAGCACCTGTGCACCTCAGAGGCATATACTGTGTATATATAAATACTGGAAAATTCAGCTGGTCAGATATTACAGCTAGAGAGAGAAAACAAAGCTCAGAAAGAGATAATGTCATAATTGGCCACCTGGACCTGGTCCAACAACTGGACTTCGTATAGCATCATTATGAACCATACAGGTCATGAGTTCTTTGTTCACAGTGACCTTAGAAGTATTTTCATAATATGAAGGGGGCTACAGTGGAATATCAGGTACATGGGGGTGAGGAAGACAATTGCTATAGCAGGGATATTTCTGTGAAGTACTGGTCAGCATCATGGCCTCCTTCCTATCGAAGGGATAGGATGATGAGGATGTTCAGAACAGGCAGTCATTAAGTGCAAATAAATCACAGAAAGCCTACGAAAGAAGTTACAGGCCAATTTTTACTTCTTGAAGTCTATTGTTGATGGCTGAAATCTTCCATCATGATGATCATACAAATCATTCATATTCCACGCAGTGAAAGAAGATGGCTTTCACTGAGACTCTTCAAGATACACAGAAGAGCAAATAGGCAGGCTGCTCCTAAAGTAATGCAGCATGTTTATTTCCATGGAAACTACAGCAGATAAAAGATAAAAAGAGCACAATAAAACCATTTGACAGAGAAAATTCTCAGCTACAAAGCACTATTTTTTGACATAGACATCACCATTAGCCAAGTCATGTAGATGAGCTGATTGTGACATTCTTCATATCATGGTGTGACAGCTTTACATGGCCATCCAAAGTGTAGTTTATGTTTCATTACTTTGTTATCACAGCTAAAATGCACCTCCCACTGCCTCACTGTACTCACATCTACTGTCTGATCTCCATAAATATTCAGCAAATGTCAATGAATATCTATGGGTGCCAACTTTTCTGCATGGAGGAATTCACTGACACACCTTTGATTCATATACACCTCATTGTTAGATGCCATTTTTATCAAAATGCCCCTCTGCTGCCATCGGTTGCATAGCAACAAAGGGTAAAGGAATACTGGTGAGAAGGTTCAGCCTTGTAGGGTGAATAACCCAAAAGAATAGTACCCAGAGAAAATAGTGAGGAAGATGGTATATTTTGTTAGGCTTAACTGGATGGTAAACAGACAGTCAGTGAATAAAAAAGAGACTTACCAATAACTCCTCAAGGGAGGGATCTCCAACAAGAGATCCTTCCTCAGTTATGGTCAGCCCTTAAATGGGGTCTGGGAGAGGTGGAGACAGACTCCACTCCTTCCAGTCACACAGGTACATTGCCTTCACCTGTGCTCCTGCAGCCTCAGGTGATCAATCAGTGGTTCAGGCCGTGATTCAACAGTTCCCATACAAGTCTCTACTGCCATATCTCTAACAGAGCCCTCTGATGTTGTAGACCAACATAATGAAATAGGAGACATTACTTTCAGAGCAGCCTTCACAGAAATTTCATCACCTATCAGCTTCCCAGAATTATAAGATGCAGAGGGGTGAACAGTGGATTAATGGATGACTCTGTGTTTTCGTCCCCAGAGAAGAATGCTTATTGATTCTTTCACCATGTGTATATATATATATGTAAAATATAAAATAAAAATAATGTTACTTGTTTTCAGAAATGTTCAGATTGCCACTGATCTTTCTGCTCTGGAGTTTTTGATATTGAATATTATTCAATGCTCAGAATTCATAAACTGTGGAAAAAGTTTCAGTAGAAAAACCTTCTTACATGAGACCTTGAATCCAAAACAAGCTACTGAATCAGTTCTGACTGATTATCAACCAAAAACATATAGATTACGTACTGGACCTTGTCTATGGTGAGAGAACACAAAGATGAGTTTGTGAATCCTAGTGTTAACATTTGCCCCAGTCTGCCACTGAATGTTGTTAGTATGGCTGACAAGCATTGTAGAGAGAAAATAGTGAAGGGCAAGTGATACAAGTGGCTTAGAGTTACCTTTACATAAACCTTTTTGGGACTCACCATTCATCCTCTTCACTGTAAATGCAGCGATGTAAAATATACAAGCAAGGCCTATGGGTCAGGCTGTTCATCAGCATGACAGCCAAATAAGAATTTAGTATAACTAGAGGATATATCTGGCCCTCATTATTAGGGACATAGGATACATTTTTATATAGCGACATTTATGTTTGTAATTTATTAACGTCAACTGTCTGATTCATCATCAGAGATGGAAAAATGGTTAATTTTCTCTTTACCCTGGTTTTAAAATGCAGTCCTGAAGTTATTCTGCACCCCATAACCTGAAAGGAACAAAGTTTTACAGGCTTTCAAAGGAAGGATATTTTAACTTCAGACTGTTGAGGTGTGTCTGTAAGAGTGTCAATCTGACAGTAGTAAGTGAAAAGGACGTGGTCTAGATCTCTACTGAGGAAAAAGATCATATGAAATGTTTAAAATTTTTGTTTATTGAACTTTCTTATAAGCCACAGTAAGAAGCAAATGCCATAAAAAAATCTGTTCTATAAAAGGAAGACTTACACTTTTCCCACATTAGAGTGCAAACAAAACTTTGCCCTACATTGGCACTTTTGAGAAAGGCGTAAGAAATGCCCAAAAAAGTAGGCAATGAACTGAACTTTGCCAAGGGTTTTTAATGTTTCACACATCCTATATGGTGAGAAAAGCTCTCCTGACAACACATGTAAGAGTTAGATGCTGAAAGAAACAAGTACAGGTAGGATGTCTGATCCTTCAGTTCTCACATGGGGAAAATTCCCTTTGAAGTCCTTAGGAATGTGAGCAAGGATTGCAGGTTCTATCACTTTTCTGACAACATCTATCATGCATCTAATTTAAAAGCAAAATTTCCATTTGAGAGGTTAACTCTAATCCTTTTTCCCTTCTTTATGCCACTTTCATTTTTATAACTATTTTTAGCCCAGTTCAGCCGCCTATGTTATATAACCAGATCATTTGGCAACTGTCATTCAATTATAAAAGGGAAATTTATGCATAAAAATGTGTTACAATTTGAAGGTAGCATTTGTACTTTAAAAGGCAAAGAAGTCAGACCGACAATTATTTGAAAAGCTGCTCTCGAAATCCTGTCAGTATACATCCCAAAAGTTATGATAGCAAATTGAATGCAGTAGCAATAATTTTGATTTCAAAGGCTAAAAATTAATAGAGGAGTTTAATTTTCTATCTCTAAAAGATTTAGAATGATTTAGAAAGATTTGCTTTCTAAAGGCAAAAGGATTTCACTGTAGCCAGGTACAGAAGTGCTAAAAGGAAACTGCAGTAAGTGCTGAAGAAAAGAACATATCTTAAATTTCTTCCTGCTTCTACCATTCCTCCTATTTCATTTTCTGACTCTTGCTTGAAGAAAAGAATCTGTCTATTTAGGATCTGAAGAATTTAATTTCTCCAAGAAATAAGCATTTATCTGAAAACTGCTAGCATGGCAGGGCACAGGTTGGGGAAACAGGGAAGGAGACATGATGGGGTAGACACTGATCCTTTCCTTCTTTAAGTCAGAGGTCAGAAATCTTACTCTAGATGCAGATGAGTTGAGCCTGCTTGACATGTCTGCATCAGGCGATTTCAGCAGGTGCCTGCCATGTGCCAAGGGAGGATTTGAACCATAAGAGATTTTTGTGCTGTGACTTGTCCTGTGAGAAGATTCTGAGGATCCCTATCAGATCAGTTCTTCTAATAAGACTAAAAAGGGACATCATATGGATATTGAAATGTTCTGAAATTAACTTAGTACTGACTCATCAGCAGTTGTAGGAGCATGATGTTTCTTCCCTGTCATTACTCTAACCAGAGTTTCTAGCCAGAACTGGATTTTCTAGCGTGTTAGAAACTAACATTAAACCCTGAAAACTGCAGTCTATTATCTAAGAATAGATGGTAGTAAAGTACAATTTTGAACACTGTGGCTTCATATAACTTCAAATTTAGGCACCTGACTCCTTTTGTGGATCTACTCTCTCATAAAGTAAAAGGTCTCAGGAAATACAATATTCATTCTACTCTGATTAGCTTCTGTAATGAAGGCTAAGGTCCCCAAATTTGGTTATCTTTACATATTAGGATAGAGTTCATGTAATAGTTTTAATCCAAATACTGATTTAGTGTGGACTGTGTTTAATCAAAGAAAAAATAAAAGCACACTTCTTATTGAATAAAATAATGGATATACAAATATTTATGCTTATTTTAAGTCACTTGCTTTGTACTGCATTATTAAAAGCATTGAAAAGAGAATGCATTCTCTTTAGAATTAACAATTTAAAGGACATCCCTAAAAATTCAGTCTCAGGATTTCTACCTGCCATTCAAATACAAAGGTGAAGTACAAGATTGTGAAGGGGTGTTACGCTTTATGTTGTAGTTGTTGTAGGTGGTACTTTATTACTATTACTGTTCCTACTACTACTATTCATATTACTTTCATTGTTCTCTGGGTATTTGTTTTTGTTTGTTTGTTTGTTTATCTGTTTATTTCTCACACTTAGGATTTGTTCCCCATTAAAATACAGTCATTCTGGATTAGCAGGTGAAAAAAAAAATACAGCAATTGTACTCTGAGTTTCTAATATTTGATAAACTGGGGACTTTGAAATCATACTTTATGTCATACTTTATAAGTTCTTTTCTTAATACAGTACCAATTATGAGACTGGATATAAAGTGCTGAATCTGCTGTTCAGCTACTTTCAGTTCAAGTTGATTTAAAATGTCTCTCTAGATGACTGGGTTCTTTATTATATTAAAATCACATTGAAGAATATGAGGCAAATGTAGCAATTTTGCTTAAATGCCAATTAAACATGCTAATTTTGCAAGGTTATTGCTCTAGCACAAAAAAATATATACTAATCAGATGAGACAAGTCAGTCCAACATGCAGATTGCCACTGTGAACTAAAACAGGATGTACTTACTCTTTGACAAACATTTGAGATCAGCTTCCTAAGGTTCACACTGGGCAGGAAAATAAATTACTTGGTAGTGAATATAATTTAAATGATATTTCTGCATCAGATACCAACATTATGAGGCCTCAATAAATCAGTAACATTCAAGATTGATCTAATTTTATTTTTCAGGAAAAGTTATGACTTTCTTTCTTCAGTGATTTTTGAGTTATCATAGGCTACAATAACAATGCTGAGATCCATTTTCTAATATTCAGTCTTCTTGTTTGAAGGTTTTATGCTCATGTTTTAAGGATATCCACTTTAATTTGAGAAAATGATGGAAATGTTTTCAACACATTAATATTGTGTTGATAGTGAAAAAATTGGAAAAAATTCACAAGAAAAGTAAGTTTTCAAGTTGTGCAAGTTTTTCCTGTCTGAGCTAGCCACTGTCTATCCTGAAGTTTCAGTGTCCTCTTAGAAAAGCACCCCATGTCCACCTTTCAGGTTACTCTGCAGTGGGAAAAAATTTTACAAGAATGTTGCTGAGTGTTTCCTGCAGGATAAATAAGCTAGGTAAGTGCTACATACTCAAGCCTAATCTCTCTCTTCTATAAAGTGAATATGCTTTGTCTATCACCACACTTTCAATTTAGTTAGCAAGATATTTAGAGCAAACTACGTATTGTTGAATAAAAAAATGACCAAATAGAAGCCTTCTACCATCAGGGCTCCCACATAGCTATTGAAAAACTATAAAAAGAATAACATTTCAGGAAACACAGTATGCACTTTGCCAACTGTCTTCCAGAAAACATATGGTATTTGTAACGTGTCACAGTTAGTGAAAGTTAAACTTTCCAGCAATTCTTGTTAAGAGAAATCATCTGGTACAGCCAGGTGCTATACTGATACTGACTTCAAGAAAAGATTCAGCTTTAGGGGAGATGGCTCTATTTTTGTTCACTGCGAGGACCTGATGCCCTTTGGATCACAAATGACCGCATCGGTAGTACTTGCTAAGTAATTAATAATTAACAATTTAGTAATTCTTAATGAGGTTCAACAAGAACAAGTGAAGAGTCTTGCACCTAGGGAGAAATAAACACATGCACTGGTACAGGTTGGGGGTGACCTGATGGAGAGGAGCTCTGTGGAGAGAGACCAGTGTGTTCTGGTGGATGACAGGTTGACAGTGAGCCAGCAGTGTGCCCTGGTGGCTAAGAAGGAATGCACCCAATGGAATCCTGGGGTGCATTAAAAATAGCATGGCCAGCATATCGATGGAGGTGATCTTACCCCTCTACTCTGCTCTGGTCAGGGCTCATCTGGAGTACTGTGTCCAGTTCTGGACACCCCTGTACGAAAAAATAGGGATCTCCTCAAAAGAGTCTAGCAGAGAGCCACAAAGGTGAGAAAGGGCCTGGAGAACCTCTCTTATGAGAAAAGGCTGAACAACCTGGGTCTGTTCAGTCTTGAGAAAAGAATGCTCAGAGGAGATCTGATCCACACCTATAAATATCTAAGGAGCAGGAGGCAAAAGGACAAGGCCAGACTTTTTTCAGTAGTGCATGTTGATTGGATGAGAGGAAATGGCCACAAACTGAAGCACAGGAAATTCCGCACAAATGTAAGAACTTCCTCACAGTGAAGGTAATGGAGCACTGACACAGGCTGCCCAGAGAGGTGGTGAAGTCTCCTCTGTACATGTTCAAGACACATCTGGATGCCTACCTTTGAAACCTGGTCTAGGGAGCCTACTTGGCAGGGGGGTTGGACTTGCTTATCTCCAGAAGTTCCTTCCAACACCTGCACTTCTGTGATTCTGTGATTCTATTCTTCCTTTTTTGTTTGTTTGTTTGTTTTGTTTAGGAATTCATAAATAAAACTAAATGGGTATTAATGGTATGATTATTACAAATTTTTTCTGAGCAGCCTTTAGATAAAATCCATTTATATTAAGTAGATGCATGGTAATAACAAAAAAAAAGCAAAGGGAGTGCTTATTACTACACTAACACAAGAGTTTTTCAATAGTGTTTTGCTTTCAAGAGATTTGCTTTCTAATATTCCAGTGACAAAAGTTTTGAAATGCGTGACATAGTACATACCCGTAGCAGCCTTTTAGTTTTCATCATGCTGTGCATGGAAATATTTTTGTTTTTTTTGGTAAAAATACAGGTAGATAGTACAAAATAAGTCTTCAGTTTTCAAACATCTTTTTAATCTTATTACTTATATTTGGATTTCTGATACAAGAAGCATGAACTAAATTGTCTAATATTATTGTAGTAATTTAATGCAGTATACTACCATATGAATAAAGTGCTCATCATACCATCATAGTGATTAACTTAAATTCCAATGAATTCATGTAATTAAGTGGAATGTATTACATTATGTAATTGGTTCTTTCACTGTTACAAAAATTGTCTTTTCAAGTACATCGAGTTATATTAAATGAAAGTTTCAGTTTAAGACATAATAGATTCATAGATTCATAGATACATTAGGTTGGAAAGGACCTACAAGATCATCTAGTCCAACCTTCCTCACACCACCATCCCTACCCACCAAGCTACTAAATCAAATCCCTCAGCACCTCATCTAAACGCTTCTTGAACAGCGCTAGGGACGGTGCCTCAACCACCTCCCTAGGCAGGCCATTCCAGTGCCGGACCACTCTCTCAGAGAAAAAATTTTTCCTCAAGTCTAATCTAAATCTTCCCCGGCACAACTTGTGGCCATTCCCTCTCGTCCTGAATTATAATAATAATAATAATTAATAATAATATAATAATTAATAATAATATAATAATTAAATATAATATAATAATTAAATATAATATAATAATAATAATAATATAATAATGAATAATGTGAATTAGAAGAGAACTGTAAAACACAGGTATTTTTCTTTTTGCTCCCTAAGTATAAAACTACAACTCATGGGAAAAATGTGTAATAATAATAATAACAACAATGAATTAAATGTGTTATGCATCAGTTGGCTGCTCACTTTGAAAGTAATGAATAAAATCAAGCCAGTGTGGTTTGTAGAAGACAGCTGTAATGATAGGTCACTCTTTTCAAATATTTTGAGAGTGGCTGGTTCATTTATTTTGTTTAAAAGACTTAATTTCTGATGAAGCCTGCAGCTATTTAGGGTTAATAGACTTTCCTCGTGTCATTATGTTTTTGTGAACTGTAAAAGTTTTCAATATGAGTAGGCTAAGAATTATTCACAGATGTTCTCAGCTGAAGATGACGTCTTCAAATCTTTCCTTGCCGCTTTTCTTCAGCTTAGTAGATGTAGAACTCTACCTTGAAATTTTCTGCAGTTTTCACATTGAACTTGCTCCCGCTCAAAGGAAAAGTTGTCCATAAAATCCTATGGTCTTCCCTTTTTTATCCATTGCTTTGTGATAATAAATTTGGGGTTCCCATTAATAAAGTTTCTGTTGTTGCTATTTGTTTTTTTAGTTTGTTTTTGTTATTTTTTTTAATTTGGTTGTTTGTTTTTTATTAGAATACACTCTCTCGACCTCTGAATAAAGTAATTGCATATGTAATCTAACAACTCACTCTCCTCTCCAAAAAAGCAGTAGTGATTTTTCTGTGGATTCAATCGCCCATTTATTTATTTATGTTCCATTTCCCCATGTTGAAGAAAAATCTCAACAAATGATGTTCCCATTTTAATCCATATTGAACAAGATCCACTATTTTACTGTGGTGACATTTTAGGATTCAGTGTAGTTATAAATAGGATTGTCCAGAAGATGAAAGATATGTGATGTTTTTCTTCAGAAACTTGAAGCTTCTTCAATATAACACAATTGTCAATTAACTGTAATATAAATTAAAGTCAACTATGTCTTGATTCTTCCTTATTTAGAAAGGCATCAACCCAGCCACTCTCTTACAAACCATTCTCAGTAGGACAGGGAGAAAATGCGAGATGAAAGATCTCATGGGTGAAGATGAGGGGATCATTTACAAATCATCATTGAGGACAAAAAAAAAGACTGGTTTAAGGAAGATTTACTTATTTTCTTGTCAGAGTGGGATAATGAGAAGCAAAGCACAACTAAAAACACTTTCCCTTCACCATTTTTCTAACAGCACTGAAAAATGAAATGATGCTGTGCATTGTAAAAGCAGATTAAAAAGTAAGTAGAATGAAGTGGAAAGAATCAAACAAGTTTTATAAATCATACAGCTTCAATTTTTCCTTAGCAATCCTCGCTCAACTATATTCTTCACTTTTGAAGTCTGTATCCACATCACATCTCTGCCTGAGAGTTGTCTGAGCAGCAGGGTGCTGAGCAGGGCAGTCTGGGATGGCACTTCTTGCATCTCTTCTGACAGTACTTGTCTGCTGTGCACAGATCACTTACACACACACTAGAACAGAGGATGAAGCTCAGGTGTTTCATTACAAAGAGAAGTGCCCAAAGTACTAGGTTATAAAACCATTTTCAGTTTCAATCTGTGTTATTTAATGGTACTCTAAAACATTCTGCACAGATTGGGAAAAAAAAAAAACAAAAAACATCAGTGAGAGGAACTCCAGGAGATGGAGCATTTTTCCCAGCAAATGGCAGTCCTAAAATAGTTTAGAAGCTGTGCAGGAAACAGAGTTTGATTTTCCATGCCCTTACAGGAGTACATTTGCCAAAGCTATTGGGTGAGGTAAAAATAGCAGCAGAGTTCTAGAAGTTTAGTCCAATCTTTCTTTTTTTTTTTTTTTTTTTTCTGAGGAAATTAATTTGTCAACTGGAAAAAATCACTGTGCATTTTTGTAAACAAATTATTATACAATTATCTTCAAGTCATTCATTTTTGTTCTGGGCAGTGCCTCTAAATAATTAACATGGTGAAAAAATTAACTGTTTTTACCATTAAAAGTGCATTTGTAATAAAATCTCATAACAGTGCTTGCTATTGGAAACAATTTTACACTGTAAGAAAACAATACAGGAATACTTGTTATCCTGGTGTCTAAATGTTACTGCCTTTTCAAACTGGTATTTGGAGAATGGTGATTTTTTTCATTGGCACACAATCAAATTTTCTCAAAGCTCGGTAACCCCCTTTTGCCATACAATTACATCTGAATTTCAGGTTTTCTTCAGAAAGTAAATTTTTAGCCTAGGGATACAAGAGACAAGAGTAAGAACTTAAATCTCAAGATCTTAAAAGATAAATAAAAAGCCACTCAAAATTATCACTTTTATCTTTTCCCATGGGTCTGGCTCATGTTTGGAGATTGGTACTACTGAGACAACGTGAAGGACAAAAGGAACAAAGATAACATCTACTGTAGCTTCAGCAGCGGTAAAGCTGTACAGTTTCACTCAGTAATAACTGCATTTAATTACCATTAAAAAACAAACAAGCAAACAAAAAATGAAAACTGCATTTGTTTAGATGTTTATAAGAAAAATGAAAACAAACTGGCAACATAGAAGGGGTTAGGGTAACAGAAAAGCATTTGCAATAACTGCAATTTGAAATACAAGCAAACGATTAAAAAATATGTTTTTCTGCAGATTTGGACTACAGAGTTCAAATTACAAGTGTATGATGTTATTCTGGACTTCTTAATCTGACAGCATAAAGGAAGCTGAATCAGAGGAGCATGCTGAGGAGAAGGCTGTCATGTTAAAGAGAGCTGAATTACACACACTTTCTATGAAACCACTCTGCATATGAGTAAGAGGTGCATTTGTTAGAGCACAAGTGTGAAAACAAGCATCCTAAAGTGGAACATCAGCATACATACTAGTGTGAGCTGACTATGAACTGATACGCATACAAAGCTGAAATGGGTCTGAAGAAATACTCATTATAAACCTTATATGAGAAAAGCCTTATTAAAGATTTTTTGGTTACAGCTCATTGACCCTGAAGTAATTAGCATTAAATATCACTTAGGGAAATTGCTAATCTATGGTATCTGACATAGCGAAAGAATAAAAGAGGAATTCACTGTGACTCACGCAGCTTTGAACTTTCCTTTCTAAATACCACTCAGTTTTCTGTCTGATAGCAAGTAAACCATAAGGTGAAGTCTAGCCCCCAGGATAACGGACTGAAGGACAGAGTTTCTGCCTTCTTAGCAAACAAGGCTACAAAAAAAGTCATTGTGTGTAATTATTTGTTTCGTCCTGGTCTTTCTGAATGTCACCACTCTCTTACTTGGTTGTACAGGTTTGGTTGAAATAGAGATTATATTCCTCATAGGTGCTACATTTTGGATTTCTGAGCAGAACAGTGTTAAGGTACAGTGATATTTTAGCTGTCACTGAACAGTGCAAAACCCAGCCACCACCAATACAAAAATAATCCCAACAAATCAAACAACCAACCAATCACAAACAACCAAAACATAGTATAGCTCTTCTGCTATAGCATGTTCACAAATGACAACTTCCTTGCTGATGTTTATGTTTCTAAGATACCAAAAAAACAGTTTCTTCTGTACAAGCATGGATATACTTCTGGCTGAGGACACTTTCATCAGTTTTGCACAACCCATGAAAATCTACTTCACCTTAGAATCACTAAAGTTGAAAACTATTAGAGTGCCATTCCTTAGCATCAAAGGTAGTTTTCAACAGTCTCCTTTACAGTATGCCTTAGCTATAACAGGAAAAAAAAAACAGCTTACTCTGGTTTGAGGCAGAGGGTGTGATAATAAAAATGCATCTGGTCTATGAAATGGACACATAGGAAAATAGGCAGATCTTTAAAGCACGAGAAAATTTACTTCTACCAGAAAATGCTCAGGTGATCTATGTAGCTCTCCCTGAAAGTAATTTTAATGTATTTATTTCCATGGAAACTACGACAGGTACAAAGAGCACAATAACACTATTTGATAGAGCAAATTCTCAACTACAAATATTATTTTTCAACATTGACCTCACAAGTAGTCAAGTCTCGTGGATGAGCTGAATGTGACACATTCAGCTCATCCACGAAAGACACAGCTTGTCTTTCATGTTTTTGTTGCTCCTTCTGAAATGCACCACCCATTGCCTCACTGTGCTCACATCCACTGTTTGTTCTTCACAAACCATTTTTTAAATCCACTTTTTTCAAATTCAGTAACACATCTTTCCTTCAGATGCACTGCCATGTTTGGTGCCATTTTGTCAAAATGCCCCTCTGCTGCCATCCATTGCTCAGCAACAAATAGTAAAAGAATATTGGTGGAAAGATTCAACATCTACTGTCATATTACCAACACCCACCTCTGGTGTCATAGGCTAACATAATGAAATATGAGGCATTACTTTCATAGTAGTCCTCATACAATCACCTTGCATAGCTTTGTTTCCAGAGTGCTTTTAGTAGCTCTCTTTTTTTAAGTTTTCTCTTAAATTCAGTGTTGCATTCCCAGGTCCTCACAGTTTCTTCTATCTCACTGGTAGCTATCCCTGCCAGTGTATAAATTTGTGCTATACAGTCCAATCTCTCTCCATTGTCACCTTCATTTAGTGGGAGAAGTTCTCCCTGTGTCCTGGCTGGAAACAGTTCCTCAATTGATAGCTCATTTTCTTCTGAATTCTGTATTCCATTTTTTTTTTCCATTTAAAAATAAAGGAGGTATTTGATGTTCTCTTTTTACAAGATTTTTTGACTAGGCTTCTAGAAAGAATCTATGAACATCAGGCTTTCTTGATGTCATGAGCAATTTTTAACTTGAGTTGTGGCACTGGGTTTTTTGAGTTTGCTTCCCTTGTTTCAGTGGTATCAGTGTAATCCTAGTTAATTCTTCAGAATTCAAGGGAGTCATCAAGCATAAAACCACACACGCGGGTGGAACATACCCTCTCATTCACTGGAATAATTCCTTCAACTAACAAAAGTAATGTAAGTGTTCTTTTTTGTGAGACTGAATCAGTTAAAGCTCTTCTCTCTCAAATCCTATATAACACGAATTGATAGCTTTTTACTTTTTTGTGATGCATTTCATCTCTTGCTCAGTGTGGATTTTTAGATATTAGGTCTTCACAAAGTCTGATGACAGTTCAGACATAGGACAAGTCAAAGCTTTCTGCCCTTTCGGTACAGCAGATCTCTGCTGCTGTCATGCAGGGTAGAAATTTTCTTGAGGTGGCTTTTTGTATGTAATATACTGATGTGTCTGTGTCTATTTATGTGCTAATATTTCATAGAATCATAGAATCATAGGGGTTGGAAGGGACCTCAAGAGATCATCATCATATTTATAAGCTGTTCACCTCTCATGATGACACCATATTTATAAGCTGTTCACCTCTCATGATGACACTAAACATAATTTAGTTTTATTATCCCTTTTTTTCACACGTTTATTTTCTAGAAAAGATTAGCTTTTTTCTGTTTTAAAGTGCATTCTGCTAAAATGCATCACATGACTGATAAGTCAGTCCTCATACACTAATACAACCTTTTAATAGAAGATTTGGACCAGGAGGTATTTTGTTGGAATTCTTTTTTTTTTTTTTTTTTACATCTATGGAAGTGATGTTGTTTGCCTATTATAGTATCCACCAAACTGCAAAACATCTTCCGAAGTTGCAGTTTCCATTTATACCTCATTTATGCTTGGTTGATATGGATGTATAACACAAAAAATGTCATATTTGTACAGCATAATACAACTGAATCTATAGATGCTTAACTTTAAATAAGGGTTTCTACAGATACCTGGAAAAGGAGAGTTTACCATGTTGTCCAGTTTGGCTTTTATATTCAAAAATAATCTCTTTGAAAAACTTCACTGTGATTTTAAAATCGCTCATTCTAGAGAAAGAAACAAACTATATAACCAGTCGAATGTGTTCATTTCTCCTTAAAATACTTTCTTGTTTTTAAGGCTTTCTACATGTTAGTCTCATTTTTTTATGTGACTTTTTTCTTACTGACAAGCTCAGTGTTTTTGGAAGAATTCTGTCTCTCTATCCCTGATGTTCATTTGTGATTTAACAAGTATAAGTTATGGGATAAAGAAAGACAGGAAGTCAAAATGATCAATTCATTTGGTGTAGACAAGCAGGAGGGGGACTGCTTTATGCACTTGTATAGATACTGCTATATCTAATAACATTATCCCTGAGAGTATACATATCTATGTATGTATGTGTATACATATATACTCTCCTTATGGCAGAAAACATACATAATTTGGGGTCCTTTCCACTTAATTGCAAATTGCAGAACTCTGTTGCAGGACTTAAAATGGCTTTCATGGCACACAGATGTAATACGTGGGCCTGATTGGTTAAAATTTGGTTAAAACTGTGTCTTGCCCCTCATATGACTTAGGAGGCACTTATTCAGAGTCTTATTTATGGAACAATGCCTTGAAAATGATTATCCCAGGAAAAAAAATGCCATGACCCTTCCCTGTCTATCTCCTCTCCTGCTTCTGCATATTAGGCTTCTCACCCTGATTACAAGAAGTTCTAAAACTTTTTGGTTTACCTTTGGTCTTGCTTATCAGGCAGGATCTAACTCATTTCTAATCTCACTGTGAAAGTCTACAGAGTTTCTGGTTCAAAGTAGCCGTAACCATCATTGTGTATGAATGAGTGGCTGGGGAAACCTTGATAAATCTGATCTTTTCTTTTTATTTGTTTTCTTTCTAATGAGAAAAGTGAAGTAGTATAGATCTCCTTGAATGTTGTGGAACAGTGGAAGCTCTACTGTATTTTTCAAAAAGGGCTTACCCGTACTAATTTTTCCTGCTCTAAAATTACCTAGTGTTTGATTTTATGCTACCCTCAGGAGAAAAGTGTGACCTTCCTATTCCCATTTTTATTCTAGAGACTACACAATACTTACTCCTGTTTTTTTTTTTTTTTTTTAGACAAACACAAAATTTACAGACAGCCTTAATAAGATCTGTTTATGTTTAAGAGATTCTGACTTGTTTTGAGCATACATCTTTGAGTTCTGCAATTTCTTGACATATAATTTGTCACGAGCTTGGGTGATGTTCTGGGAGATATATGAGGACTGAAAAATGTAGGGTATATCAGAATTTTGTTCTGTGCCTTCTTTTGTTGAAAATGCATTTCAGCTGCACAGCATACTTGCTTTTGGCCATGCATCCATCCTCATACAAAGACAAATGCAACGAGGATGTACCTTTTTGTATCTTGGTGCCATAGCAATGATGTCATCATGAATGTTCTGCTAATTCTACACTTTTTGTCTCTTAAATTGTTGGGATACATGAATGCATGTTTTCTATCATCTGAAGGGATAGAAGATTCACTCACTCTTTTCCTTTTTGTCATTCTTTCTTATTAAATCAACTATTTCATTATCTCATTTGTTGCCAAGCATTTAATTGAGATTTGGGAAGAACCCTGCACCATTCATTCCTCTCTCTCTCTCTCTTTCTCTCTCTCTCTCCTATCCCATTCTCAGTGCATAACTGAATTAAAGTATTTGGGAAAGGAGCAGGCTTTTTTTTTTTGTTTTTTTCTCCTTCCCAGAGTGAGAAATCTAGTATTCGAAGCTGCCTGAAGTTAATTTACCCTGAAAATGTTGTTGCACTAAAAGATTTTAGTCTAGACATAGCTGTATAAAAACAGTTGCAGATATACATGTGAACAATTATTCTCAATTCCTTTTATCTGAATCTACTACTTCATATTTTACTACTTTTACTTCAGCAATTTCTGTGCAGTATTTTAAAGATAATTTTCTCCATTGTCAACAAGGAAGCACGGTTTTTTTGTCTGCTTAAGAGTTGCACTTATCATAACATCAAGCTAATTAAGTTTTACAGCCTGGTCATCTAATAGTCTTGAATTCCTTTAAACTTTTGTTGCCTTTAAAGTTTTGTTTTAGTTGAGCACTAAATAATCTCCTTTTGAAACATTTTTTTCCAAGTAATTTATAAGCTGATTTACATCACAACAACAGCACTGCATCTCAGAGAATCAACAATTGATACAATATTCAGGAAGATTTATGATAATGGCCTCACTCCAATATGTTTCTATTAGGCATCTAAAAATCATTGCTCACTTGGAACATCTGAATTTAAGTGATTTCATTAAGCCTAGTATAAAACAAGTTTGCCAAATTAATGTATTTTTATGGTAACATTGATTATTTTAGAAATACTATTTTCCAAAATAGATGATTACACTTAAAATAATTATAATAATCTCATGGTTCACTCATTTTGAAAACCATTAAATCATTCCAGTCTTGAATTTAATTTCAAACCTGCAATTATTATTGAATGGACTTGAAGTGCATAATCCAATACCTTTGGGATGGTAATGTTGCTAATCTCCCAGAGCTAAACTGAAAACAAATAGGTTTTAACAATTGTTGCCAGTGAGAACAGTACTTCCTCCTGATAACTAAAAAGCAGAGCAGTTTCTGAAGGCTGCTTTTTTTTTTTTTTTTTGTTAAAACATCGTAGAAATTCATGATGAGCTTCTACAACAAATCTCTGTTATTCTGCTGCCATGTTTCCCTATCAGAATTTATTTAAAACACACCTGCATTCATGAAAAGATCTTAAGCACTTTAGAGGAAATGGCTTAAGATATAAAATATGGAGCAGATAGATCAGTCTTCAAGGGACTGTGTGCATTCACATTCACAGGATCTAGCATTTTCTTTTTATTCCATTTTATCAAAAACTATCTTGCAGCTAAATTAGCAATCATGCATTTTTAACAAAACACTGCCGCTTATTTTCAATTGTTAAGTAGTATTTAATCTCTGTAATTAGAAGGAATAAATATTTGATAAGAAACTCTCCAGTCCTAAAATATTGCTAAGTTTATGACTGAAGATCACCATTACTAAATTTTCATCCATGTTTCTGTTTTTTAGCTTCCTTGTTCAGTGATCACAATGGCATGCATTTTGTATACATATATATTTTCACCTTCCTGTCATTACATCAAAGTATCTGTGATCACAGCTCTACATGAAATAAAAAATAATTGATCAATACTTATAACTATCTGATATTATTAATCATCATTGAGGAAGAATTCCCTACCAGAGTTAAGCAAGCCCTTGTTGTCATTCTGCCACAGGCACAATCTATGAATGCTCACTGCAGCCCATATCACGTTAAAAGTAGGAAGAAGTACAGCTGTGGTAGCCCCTGTGGTTGCCCTTTCTTTCATTCTATGAAATAAAATCCTTTAGTACAAGTTCACTCTTGCTATTGTTATAGATCAGGGTCATTTGCTAATAATTCGATGCTGCAAGCAAAAAAAGTAAGGAAAATAGGCAGCAAAAAATAACCGGTCAAGAATAGAGCATAAACTTGTCCTGTTCTCCTCAGTGTAGCTAACCAGCCATATAAACAGATAGGGAGAGGTAGCAGACTGCTAAAGTACTTTCATCTGTTCCTGTTCTCATCCTTCCTGAGATATTCATGGAATGATGGAGGGAATGTATCTACATCAAATTTCACTTTCTTGTCTATTCTTATAACCACCTATTGTTCTGCAAGAAGATAGATGATACAGAGACAATCCATCCGTATCTCCATAAGGCCAGAAGTTCACAGTTCTTCTCATCTTCAATAGTTCTTTTTTTAAAATAGAGGGGGTCTCTGTATTCTCTCCATGTCTCTGCATTTGATTGTCATGCCATCTACCAGCTGTGGATCAAAAACAGTTCACTTTCTACAACCTTCAGACTTCTGTTTTTCTAAAAACTACAAGAAATACAAAGAACTGGGTTACCAAAAGCTGAGATTTAAAATTTGTCTCTTTTAGTATTATCTTAATATTTTTTTCTTATTTTTATTATAGCTTTAGAGAGGGGCTTGAGTATTACTGAAGAATTATAAATCTCAAATTATGACTGAAAAAATATTTTCAAACAAACTTGACAGAATGCAGTTTGCTGTTTAGCTTCATAACTACTGATGAGAAAAACAACTCAATTTCTGCTGTAAGCAGATAAGAGACATCCTCATCTGCTTCATAGTTTTCAGACAACAAACAGAACCCAAGGTATGCTGAGCTGAAGTAGGAGTCATATTAGAACTCTTTTTCAGTACGTGTGAAAATACTTGTCTCAGTACTTTAGCTGTACTGATTATTTTGCTTTTGCAGTTGAGAACTCTGATGGGTAGAGTTTGAAACTTATATTAATTACAACTATTAATTGTTTAATTAAATAAATTGCATTTTCCAGCTACAGGTGAAACTGTCTTTATTAGTAAACAGAAACTACAAGACTACTGTGACAAAACAAATCATCGAGATGATCCTCACTTTTCTTGAAGACTTCTTCACTAGCTGTCCAACCAGTGAGCCTACCCAATACAAATATTAACTTGTATAAACTATTACATTCTATCCAAGAATCAAAGATTCATTTTTCCCTCTCCTCTTATTTCCACTTATTCCAAGTTTTTGAAGGTTAAAACACTTCTTTGCTGTGGACTTGCCTTTGCATTAGCTAACCATTGCTTGGCATCTCCATAGGACATAGTAAAGGATGATTCAGCCTCTCCCTCTTCTATGATTTTGCCATTCTCTAACAAAAGTGACTGGAATCTAACCTGAAGAAATTTGCAGGACCTCTATTGTATGGTTTGATATCTCCCAAGGTTTTCCTTAACATCAGTAATACTAAGCATCATGATACTTAGACTACCAAAAATATAAACACAGCTAACTACAAACCAGATTTACATGACTTCTGTGCTAACTTAGGAAAACCTGATCTATTGTTCTCACAATATTTCTTCATAGTTTATTTTGGAAACATCTCTTTGTAACTTTATCTAATGAGGCCACGTCATTTTATTATTCTGTGCTTTTCTAACTTTCCAAAATATTTTTCCATTTCACGTTATACCTTGTAGACATATTTAATCAGTCTTGTCCTGGCCTGTATAATTAGACTGAAGCATTCATCTGCTTATGTATTTCATATGGTTGCCTTGAAAATATTAATTTCAAATTTACTTTCAGTCCATAATTATTCCAGTCTTCTTCTTTTATTCTTATTTATATTTTTAATTCCTCACCATAAAGCTGTTACTTATTAAACTAAATACTTTAATTGTTTACTATTTAAAACTACAAAATGTACTTTTTTTTCTTTTAATAGATTGTGTAGACTTGAAATAACTGGATTACTTTTTAAATTGGTCCCAGTCTTCCAAGAAAATTCATTAATATTAGTAATATAGTGAAGGTGTATTGTTAACTCCCAATGATAGTTGTTCTGAAATGTTTAATCAAAACTTATCTCGTGATATTTTAGCTTTCTACTGATGCAGATTTGTTATCTTTGTTAATTCTGCAAATCTGTTGCAACAGACTCCATTTTCCTTGCCTTATGCACATCTTCAGTTCTGAAGAGAAAGAATGTGTCAACAATCAATGTAAAACTGAGTGTGGAAGGAGAAGATTTTCCCTATAGAAATGAAGAATTTCTCATTTGGAAAGCTGCATACTCTTAAGAAAAGCTACACTGTGAACGCTGGTGGAAAAATGGCTTTCTGTATGTTTGTTGAGATTGAATCACAGCCTATATAAAGCACACTGGTTATGAATTATTAATGTAATAAGCCAGAAGGCTTAAGAATAAAAGCTCTCTGCTCCCCCTCTTGAAGGAAAAAGGTAGCGTGGGAAGGCTTCATTTACATAAATTATTATTCAATCCCAAGTGCATTTTTTCACTCCGAGGGTTTTTTTTTTTACGTTTTTTTTTTTTTTTTTTTTTTAATTTAGAGCCCATGTTCTGAGTCTAGTAGTACCCTGTGATGCCTGTGAGCTTGCATATGGGGGAAAAGATTGGGGAAGACATAGCCTAAGAAAAACAGTTGCCCTGAGCAAAATTCTATGTGGAGGAATCAAAGGCAGTAAGATTGACTTTCTTGCTGGGGTCCTGTTTTGCTCAGAGTTGTCAAATGCTGCACAAAGGAGACTTCGCTGGAAAAGATTAGTGGCAGCAGCTTTGAATAGAAATTGGTGGCATATGTTTGTCTAAAACTGTGGAAGCAAGGGAAAAAGAGCAAACCCTTTCCTGAGAAGATCTGAAGAATCTGATGTTGACTAAATGAATTTGAGATAGGGGATTTAAATAAAAAGTTTGTGAGAAGGACATATTTCAGAAAGCCAAACAGCTACTAATTATAGCAGTGTCTAATAGCAGACACATATCTGACAAGATATTTTAATCATCTATTTATTCAAATGGAAAAATGACTCTACTCAATTCAACATATTACTTCTGCTACTCACTCCCAAGAATTATTGAAAGAAATCAAATGGTGAGGGAGAGTCTTATAAGACCAATACTATGACTGACCAGTCACTGTAGGTAGGTTTATTAAATCCAAACTCTTGCCTTTATTTATTTTGCAGTGTGCTAGTGTTATTGGTGACTTCTGTCTGTTAACGGTTTCCTCTTTACTAAGCCATTTCTGAGAGCTCCTAAAAATGTTTTGTGCTAATTATGTTTTTGTTGGATTCTGAAAGGACAGACATGCACTCCTCATATAAATTTCCATTCTTTTGTAATGTTCAAATTCAAGCATGGCATTGTCAGCTCTTTAGCGAACATTAGTCTACAGGTTTTTTAGGATTTTTTTTTAGCTAATGCATGAAGAAAAAGTATTTTAAAAATTTCCAATTTTTTTTTCCAGCAGTTGTTTCTATTTCTAATACATAAATCTGAGTTTTTGTAGAATTCATTACACTTCCCTACAGTTTCTGCAAATGTTAAAGCAGCATTATTTAATTATGTAAAGCAGCAGGAAAGCTTTTGTGTCTTGATATTCCTAATAGCATAAGTCAATATTCATGCTAATAATAATGCTAATATTAATTGAAGAATTAATACCATTTTATTATTGTTGTCAGAAATAATAAATATAAAACAGTAATTGGATAGACACAAGCTAGTTTCCCCACTTTGTAAGATAATTTTCAGTATTTATTTATACTGACATCAGTCATGGGTCAAAATCCACTGTGCTAGATAATCTGTATTTAAATATGAAAGACTAGGCTAAAAGCTTACCTTTGGTCTCCACTTGTCTCCGAAAGAAAGAACAGTGGGCTCCTCTTCACATGTAGAACACCACTCAGTACTTTAATTTACCTCTCCTCCTCAAGAGCTGCTCAAGTAGCTCTTAGGATACACATCTTAACTGGCATTAAAATCCATAGACTGCATCAAAGATACCTCCTAGAGGCTTAAGGTTTTGTACTTCCTATTAATTATGTTTCAAACGCATACATTCAGATCATTCAGACTCTTGCCCAATTTGGAATTAATTAAAGTGATTATAAATACATGCATAAATCTGAGAACACCAAGGGAGCATTGCAGATAGAATTTAGGCTCTTGGAGTTTCAGTTAACTAAACTCTAACTCATTAAAATTAGTTTTAGCTATGTAAATTATAGAGAAGTAGTAAATTATTAATGGACATATCCACAGCCATCTCCATACTGATTTTAAATACAAGTGTTTTCTATTTAATCATCAAATCAAAAACCTAAACTAGGGATTGATGACTCTTCTCTAGAGAGCTGGGGGCTTGCCTTCCTATTACCCTGATGGAATTTCACTGACTGGTGTGATGTTCTTGATTTTCATTATTAAAGCAGACTCAGGTTCAAGGGGAGAGGTTGAAGTTACACCTTAAAAGAGAGAGACAAATGGTTGAATCTTGCTTTTTAACGTGAATTTTAATCCTTATCACTTAATCTTTTTTTTTTTTTTTGTAAGAGATTTATTATTGGCTATTAAAAAAAAAACAACACAACATAACTAAGAATAAGGCAGGTTTATTTCATGTTCCTACTTCTTGTACAAACAATTACTAAATTGCAGATTTTGCAAAAGATAAAAAAAAACATTAAATACATCTGCACACATACATACGTCCTTTTTCTCTTTCCTTTTTTCAATTTTTGTAGTGCATGTGTAATGCTAAAATTGTTCCACAACTTGGTTATTTTGATCTGTAGCATTATAGATATGTCCTTAATACCTCTTATAATAACAATGAATACATATGCATACATGTATTCATTCATATATCTGTCATTTATTTCACAGAAAATGTAGTCAGAGAACTGGGGGTGAAATCAGTATTTTAAAACTAATAAGAAAAAGAACATTAACTACTGACCAAGTAACAGCTACTTGTGATAGGTAATACAAGCTAAGTGACATTAGGAATGAGGCACGCAGTGGGCATAGTGAGACGGGAGATTTTCCTTCTCTTAAGAGCCAATGATGTGGTGCTGTGTGCATCTGGAAAGGCCTCCTTTGCTTTGTTTCCCATCTTCTTATCAGCTTTTCAGTATAATGCATTCAACCCTGCTGGAACACACTTTTGTAGGTGATGGCAAAGCTTTTGCTACTAGTATCTGATCTCCAAGAGAGAGATAGAAAACACTTATTTTGTATTAATTGAGATGAAAAACTTACATTTTAGACCAAGGTAGCCAAGATTTAAATGCTTCACTACTGAGGCTGCATAAAATCCAGGAAGTTATTGTTCATTATAATAAGGATCTCGCCCACTCTAATTCACCATGCTTCTGCAAAGACTGTATTCTTCATCACCCTGGATTGTGGGAGAACGTAACATAAAAACAAATGTCAGCTTTTTGTGACTCAGAACTCATTAATATTTCCAAAGTCCTTTATAGATCATTGAATTAAAATAGGAATTGTATCTCTTGTGATATTGCCTTAGAAGGGAAATTAAATAAGAAATCCATCTGGCTTTGTTTATTGGTCAGTGGAAGTATATATATTGCTCCAAAAACAACGTGTCCTATTTATTTTCATGTAAACTACAACAGATACAAAGAGTACAATAACACTATTTGATAGATAATATTCTCAGCTACAAAACACTGCTTTTCAATATAGTTACCACTATTAGCTATGCATTTTCACAAGCTATGAGCAAGAGCCTGTATGTGATGCTCAGAAACATCTGCATCAGTGGAGGTGACCCACTCTTGCAGAGCTGCATGAGAAACTGTCATTATTACAAAAATGTTGCCCGCGCAGCCTATCTTTCATCAGCCTCAGCAGGTGGAAAGGTGCCAAGTCCAGACAATATGGTGGGTGTGGTAAGACAGTGTAGCTAAGATTGGCACTGTGCTCCATAGTCTACAAACTGCTTACATCTGGCAACAAAATGCAATGGAATATCAATGGGAAGTTTCAACCTCTACTGCCATTCCACCAACATCCAACTCTAATGTTGTGTGCCAAGATGAAAATATAGAAGGCATTACTTTTGGAACAGCCCTCATTAATTTTCTGACACAGTATCCACAGAAGACACAAAAAGGTAGGACCTAATGAAATTTCAGCCTTTGGGGTCCTGGCTCTTTTTATTCACTTCTTTCCATGAAATTCAAGAAAAAAAAGTATAATTGCGATTTTCTTAATCTCAGTTTATGTACTTTATGATGACTAAATTGCAGTTCTGTCTCACGTTTCTATAATAAATTAATTCAGTAGAAAATAATATTAATGAAATGAAAACCACATTTGGGTTTGGATCAGAGACATGAACGGGACAGGTTCACTTCAACAGTTCCTGTGCTTTGAATAAAGCTCAGTTCAGCTTCCTCACCCATTTGCACTATCAAAAAATTTAGCTAATATGTTGACTGCTTTGTCCTATACCTCTGACCTTCTATGCTGTATATAGGTTTGCAGCTAGCTTCAGTTTTGGTAGTGAACAAACAGTTCCCTCTAACATGAAATTTGAATATTTTTCTGGAAGTAGTTAAGAACTTGTATGAGAAGTATGTTTTTTAAATGGGAAAGTAAAAGAAAAAGAAAATTCTAGATAATCTTCTAATGCCAGGAATTATCCCACTTGTGGTCTTATGTCATGTTACTAGTTATACAATTCCTCTCCCTACCAGGCTACTAATAAAAGAATTGTTATTCAAGACTGTGATAGAGTTTTGATGCCATTTTGGCGATTTTAAACTGTAAAGATACAAAACAAAGTAATTTAGGATGCAGAGATCTCAGAGGGTCTTGGTCTGAGCATCCTGCAGAAGGAGCTCAGCTGTACTGCACTGGCAAGGATTAGCTGTGAGCAATATAAATACAATCCATACTGTAATACCTGGCCTGTAGGTAAAAGAAGAGTGGAATGGTATCAAGTATGAATGCAACAACAAAGCAGTTTTTCACATCTCTCAACATAACAGGATGTTGTCCTATAATATTCACTTTTAAAATAAGAGCAATGTTTTTTAACTGAAAGATCTCACATATTTTTTTCACTATAAAGTAAAATTAAATATGCTTGAAACTTACCCAAAAGTCTGCTGGATTGCAGTTTCCAGATGGGTTTAATAGAGTGCTAGGACACATTGGTATAGAAAAAAAGGCATTACCTTCCTAAGGCAAACAAGGTCATATGCATTTCAAAAATATTTTGAGCCTGTTTGAAAGAAACTCTACATTGAAACTAGGTGTCTGAACTTTGAGAAGGAAGTAGAAGAAAGAAGAAGAAAAAAGATAGTAAAAGGTGAAAGCATACACCTGGTGTGAGGAGTAAGCAATGAATGTAGATGCGCAATATATTTTTCTAGGAACCAAAGATGACATAACTTCTAAAATGTTCACTTTAAACTGAATTAGAGACCAAAATAGTCTCCCTCTAGACTTTATTGAGAGTTAAACTTTTAGTACTATGTGAGTCAAACCTTACATATCAGCTCTAAATTCGATTACATGAGAGTAAGCCTCCTTAACTCTCATGCCAAGGGAATTAAGAAGACTGGAGTAAAAAACCTAGAGAAGTTCCTTTCAAAGTCTATTGCAATATATAAATTATATACATCAGACCCTAATCTGATATTTCTTGATTTCTGGTACATCTTCTTTACAAAGTTTTCCTTTACATTCATTTTCTACACAGTACCTGAACATACTGGTCAACAGAGCCAGATAAAATATGAGGGGAACTGAGCTTGTGTACATCACAGTGCTTCTCACACTGGCCTACATCTGTTGTTGGCGAATTTCAGGTTTATGGCTTTCTTTTGCTTCTTACTTTTTCAACAAGTTAACATGAGTTCAAGGAACTAACTGCCAGAGTAGAAGGTACAATTAGAGGGAAAAAAAAAGAGTTAAACAGGACTGAAGAGAATCAAGACACTTGTGAAAAACAAAGTGTCAAGTAACACAATGATGAATATACATAATGGGAAAGCTTGGGTATTTTTATAGGAGGCAACTACTGACTTAAGAAAAAATCATCTGTGATGTATGGCAAATACTACAAAATTCAAAAGGAAGAAGTACATACCAATAATTTACATTCACAAGTTCATTTCCAAGAGTCAGATAAAGTTGAGCTACATTTATAAGGTAAAGAATATAAGGTACTTGACAATAAGTTATAAGAAATCCTGATAAACTTCTAATCTACACACCTACCTATAAATAGGAAACAACACAATACATCCCAGAAGATTAGCAAGACAGCACACTGAAATGGGAAAGTGATAACTGTTTTAGATAAAAGAAATCTAGTTTCAGTTCTCCACTTTACTATGCTACCTGTGTGAAATTCAGGACTTTCTGCCAAATTTTGTAAGAGCATTTCCCTACTTCCATGATCCTTTCTGTTGTCAGCTTAAACTTTTCAGCACTGACAAATAGTCTGTTCCCTAAACCTACACCATCTCATTCTGGAAGAATTCAGCCTGGGTGTTTCAGCAGCAAATGTAGCTCAGAAAACACCTATGTATGCAACTCAGCCTCCAGGCTCAGGCTGCTGATACTGCTGAGAGAAAGAAGAAACTGGAACCATTACCAGGAATAGGAATAGATGAGCCCCCTCCTGAAAGCTCCAGCCTTTGACTCCATACACCAACAAAACACATCCTTTAGGTGGCACTACCCTTTCACAGGACAATTCCAAGGCACAGCTTGACCTTTTCCTCCTGTTTAATGTAGCAGCAGGGACATACCAAGGTTACTATTTCCAGTGATTGCTCCTGTAATCTTGAATGGGATATTTGTGTAGACAGAAATGTCTGCTTGGAGAATAAAGAAGAAGGAAAACAAACTCACAAGAAGGCTACAAAATCCAGTTTCAGACACCACAGCTCATAAATGTGGATTGTTCTGTTTCCAGCCAGTCTGGTTTCCCTGGGTGGCAAGAATGAGATGGGAATAATCTTCTTCTCTTTTGTAATTAACCATAGCAAACTTCTGCACTTTTCAACATTCATCCATTACTGCTTTCATTATGACACCTTGTAATAGACATACTAAATGGCAGGAAGCTGCTTCAGATTTCACTGCATGGAATAATGTGTTCCCACTTCTGCACACAGACATGAAAATTAACAATCGGAAATGAGATGATAGAATATGTATTTCTCATGAATCAGTGACAAAATATTTTATGACCTCCTGTGAGATAAAAGGCAAGAAAATTGAGAAATTAGTAATTTGTTAAAACAGAGAATAGTTTTGGCAGAGCATCATTCTTTTCCATTTCAGAAGTACAGAGAAAAAAAGTTTCCTTAGAAAAGAGATGGTAAGGTCATTAGCATGCTCATTTAACGTCTCTGAGTATAAATATGCTCTTAAATGTGGTGCTTTGTTTTTACATCTAAGCTTTCTATTACACAATTAAGACAGACGCTAGTTCTGATTTTCTTAATTATTTTTTCCTTTTGCTTATGTATTTAGATTGCAGAGTAACACTGTTACTTTATAGAAACAGTAACAATAGTAAACCTAAACATAAATGTTGCTCTTGTAAAGAAAACACAATTTGCTGAAGATTAGGTGGGGCATGGGAGTGAGATGACCGTTAAGTTACAACTGAATCCTTTTTTTATTATGAATTCAGTAGAATATTTTCATTCCACTGATTTTTCCATTACTATAGAGTTCTCCGTTACTTTCATTTTGATATCTGAAAATCCAAACAGAATATCTTATTTTTCTCTCTGTTCCAATTTGTATGTGTGCGTGTGTGTTTATCATTAGATAAAAATGCAAAACAGAAATATATTTTCTCTTCTTTCCTTTCATTAGGTAGTTCTGAGATTTCAGGTAAGAAAAAGAAACAGAATGAAATCACATCCACTGTGGATTGATATAGATTGACAATAGTATTGAATTGGATGTGACTGGCCTTTAGTACACGGAAGTGGTGGTGATGATAACGACGGTGGAGTGAAGCAGATTAAAAAAAAAAATTACTTTTTAAATAACATTGAACTTCTAGAGAAAAAAAAAAAAAACCTTTTCAAAACCAGCATTATAAGGAAAGAAAAATCTTACAAATCTCTCCTTATTCAATCAAATTTAAAACATGAAAATACAATCATGAATACTATATTTGACAAATATGTTAGCTGCCTTATGCTACTTTATCTGAAAAGAAAAAGTCAGTTGGAGCCTTCTATTCAGTTAGCTTTCTTTCTACAATGAATCTGTAATGAGTCTTAGGCTTCAGGAAATAAATCCATTTGCTAACTAGCCAGAAAATACCAATATCAATACAATGGCTGTTCTATACTATACATTGGGCTGATCACCAAAGTTAGTAAGTGACCTGATGCAATATGAGAAATACTATTTTACCAATTGGCAGTTGGGTAATACAAACACAATGATGACTTTCTGAAGATCAGAAATGATTGTTTGGCAGTAGACACTATAACTATTTTATTATTTTTTTTCTAACATCAGTTCCTGGTCAGTGTCTATTTGAGAAACAGCTTATGCTGGAATTAGGAAAACTATTATCTCTTTTTTGATCACCTGATTTTTTCAACTGTTTTTCTCAGCACTGGCAGTGAATGCTGATGAGTCAGACTATACATGGCCCAGATCCAAGCAGTCACTTTCACATAAATAAGAACTAGGGGACAAGAAATCAGAGAAATGTAGTTAATTTTTTCAGTTTGTATGAACTCAAGCATGTGCCTTCCTCCATCTCACATTTACATCAAGGAAAAGTGACTAAAAAAATTACTGTTTAAAAGCCAACTAAGGGTCTTTAGAAAGACACACACAAGAACAACAGACACATAAACCTCACAAAACTGAATATTGTTTGAGAACACGACTGGCAGCAAAATTTAGAACAGAACTAATGTGCACTGCTCACATCAGGAATTTAATAAAGTTTATGGTGTCATTAGCTTTAAACTGAAGACAGGTGATAGTAATTATGACCCATAAGTCATAACGTGATAACAAAAAATAAATCATAAGAATTAAAAAAAAATTGAAAAACCTCTTTGCTTCCTGGAAGGAAATTTACTAATAGCAGTAAATAAAGGAATAAATAGTGATAGAAAAGAGAAAAGAAAGACTGAAAGGAGGTGCTTCTTGTGGCATATGACTGGTTGTAAGCAGTTGCCTGAGATGAGAGCAGAGCTGGTGAAGGGGTAAGAGGAGATCTAAGAATTTAATTTTCCATCATTTGTAACTCTCCATAGTATTCTGTAATCTCCATAATTTTGCTGAATTTAATCTTTCACGTAGTGAAAGTTCAATATAGTCTTCTTTGGTCTCTGCTATATCTTGTATTCCCACTTGCCCTTGTATCCACTATTGCACCATCAAAAGAGATTTTCGTCTCTTCTGATTAACAGTCTTTCCTCAACCCTGTCTTGCACTGCCCTAAGACAGTTCCCTTAAGTAACAGTCACAACATTCAGAGAAACCTAATACAAACCTTATACAAAATAGTACTGACATCTGACTTGACACCAAAGCCTTTCTAAAGCAGCAGCAATGGTTTCTGCCAGAAGGAATGCCATCTGTGACTTACCCCCTCTGCCAGGTTGCAAATTTCATGGATAGCATTAGCTATATTCAAACTAAGGGAATGACTGTGCTTTTCTCTAGCAGGTCTGGCTCTAGCTGCTTCCTGGCTCCATCCTGGACCATGAATAATGATGCCTAGGGAAGAAAACCTGGGCATGTGTTGCCATGAAAGACATGGTGATGTGATTCAGTTGGGTTCCTGGTGAGCATCTCAAGGACTGCTGTAGTGTGCTCCTAACATGCAGTCAAACAGATGTTGCAATAACCACATGAATTCAGAGATGGATTATCAGCCCAGCTTGTGGAAACAAACCCACGCCTGGTTTCTACCTGGCTGTTGGAATGAGGAGCATGTATTGAAGCTGTACTCAATCCCAATAATACGTATTTGTCTCATCTGCACTGGACTGTGCTCTATTACTAATTAGCTGCTGAGGTGGCCTCTGCCTGAATACTATTATAAATGGAGTCCAATGCTTATCTGCTATTCTGTAACTACTTGGGAAGGGACACACAAGACAAGTATGCTAACATTTTTATTATAGGGAAGGAAGAAGTCAAAGAGCTCTGTCTGACGTTGCATAAATTTCCTTATCCATAAGGACTGAATTGAATGCCTTCATATGGCTCTTCCTGATGGAAAGAGATCTCTTTCATTCCTACTTCCAATGGCTCCACAGATAATAAAAGCATCTCAACTGTTGCAGTGACAGCAGCTTCACTTATTTTTTTTTTAATCATGCATATAATTATGGCAAGTCCAAAAAGTAAATCACTCCACAGCTTTTAGATGACGAAACAAAGGAAGAACAGAAAGAACAAAACCAGAGCAAAAGCAGAAACATTTTAAAACAAATAATCTTTTAAGAGATGCAAAATAAAAATGCTGCTATCTCTGCATTAAAAAAAAAAAAAAAAAAAGAACTGAAATTTACCTCCCCTTGCTGCCTTTTGATAAACTCTCTAGAACACTACAACGCTGCAGGGCAAGCACAATTTAGCTACTAACCCCTTCTTTTATTCAAACTAGATGGCAAAATTAATTTTCAGTTTTGCTCTCTTTTTAAGCTGAACTCATACTGGAGGGTGGAAATTTCCTTCTAATCATTTACAAAAGTAAGGAAATATGTGATTATTAGAATGTCTCCCCCATGCATTTTTGTTCTGTAGCATGATGAGATGAAACCAAGCACAAAGTAAAAGATAGATGAAACTTAACTAGCCTTGTTCCCATTAGGAGACAATGCTCTAAGTTTAGCACTGAATGTTTTATTTCCACACCAATTACTTACAGAAAAAAAATAATTATGTCCAGGATTACAGTAGAAAAAGGGTAATTGGAGTATGATCATGCTTTCAAAAGTGATTTCTGAGAGAGAAATAAACTAGGAAATAGGCATCTACAGAGGACATGTAATGAACTCAGTTTTTTTTTTGAATTATCGTCCATGAACAGTAAACTACCTTTATGCTCTTTTCAACTATATACTTTATTTCCACAGTTAAAAAGAACAAAAGGGGAAATTCTGTCTTCCAAAACATGTAAGCCCATGTCTGCAGATCTCTAAGGGAGAAGCCCTCATTCAGTCACTTTGAGAGTAGTCAGTAGTTATCAACACCACAGCTCTCAAATTATGTCTGACTCACACTAAAAAGCTCCTCTGAAGATTATGTACCCAAGCTAATTGTAAATTATCCACTGCAGTACAAAGGTTCTTGGACACTTGGACATTTACATGGCTTCTCAGGAGCAGAACTAGCAGCCTGCACCAAGCACTACTGTTTATAACTGTAGAATAATCAGCACCTGAGGTATCTATAATGCTAACTCAGTTGGATCGATGTAGGCTATATTCAAAAGACAGAACAAACATCCTCCATGAGAATTAACACCTAAATGAAGTCTGAGATGGGGTACACTAGAAGGGAAGCTTCATTCATGCAGAGATATTGAGCAAGAGGAAAAAGGTATAGTCAGCCCCTATAGCTGTGTCAGACTTTCCAACAGATGAGTATATGAGTAAGACTGTTTACTGAGTGAGTTCTCAGCCTTGCATATATAAACGTTATGAATAAGAGCAGTACAAAGTTTCTTTCTTTGACATCAGAAGATCAAAGCATTTTCACAGACACATTGCTTTGTCATTTTGATATTATAAGACAGATAGCCTGTGCATAAGGAGACAATAAGCTTAAAGAGCTACCCCTACATTTTGTTATTTGACTGTATCTACTTATTTCATTTCCCTAATGGCAGAAACTATAGATGTCAGAATGGGCGGGATGTTGGGTTGTCTCAGCACTCTGATCCTTTCGTAACATCATTACAAAAGAACTGGGTGAAACATGGGTCATGGGAGAAAACTACTGCAAAAAGATTTACTCTACCTGATTTCTTGCTTGTTATATTATAGAGTCATCATCCTTTGAGCAGCTCACTATTTATGATGTGCAAAAAGTACATAATTAATTGTCCAATTCAACACTACTAGCACTGTGGCCTCTGACAGACTTTCATTTATCAAGATATGTTTTTCTTTCTTTGTATTTATGATGTTGCTTAAGAAAATTAATTTGTCTGGATTCCTTCAGAGATTCAAGAAGGCAAGCCACTCGTTCTTTTCCACTGAAGCTATTGTTGTTGGATTTGAAATTTTCTTTTTAACAAAGCATTCATTTACATACATTAGAAGCTATCCAACTCTCCAGTCAAGCAGCTGTAAAAATGTACTGATAAATAATACAATGTATTTGTACTTTTCTCTGCATTTCAAATGAGGTCCAGATACTCAGTGCCTAAACTTTGATGTGATTACCCTCTCGTTTCCTGAAGAGAAAATGTAAAAAACATGACGACTCAAGCTATTGGTTTTCTAGAAACAGTATCTGCCTGCAAAATAGAAGGTTGTCTAACACTTTGGGCTGTGATGTTAGAAAGAATTAGTTTTTGTACACAGCATAGCACACTAGAACAAATTTCCAATAAACAGAGAGTGTTACAGACCTGCAAAATATACAGTTAGTACATATATATGCTGAAAGTATATTATGTTATTATGTTATACTGAGAATATACATGTTTCTATCAGCTAAAAAAATTGTCTTGAAATTATTGAAAAGCCTTGCTAGTTAGCTGAAGAAACCTTCCAACATGATGCAGATTCTCATTATGGTCACTGTAAGGATGAAAATGCTGCAAACAGAAATCATTGTGTATATCTATTTGATGAAGGCTGGGAAAAAGCACTTAGTGGATGGAACTGTGACTTTATATATGGTGGGGAGTTACAGGTTCCAGACTATGAAATATGAAAGTGTAATTTCTGTACTTTTGGTAGCAGTTAAGATGCATTTTTTTGTTTCAAAATAACTGCTGACAATGTGGAGAAGAGTATGGTACTACGTGTAGCGGCAAATAGATGTAGATATATATTAGTCACAACTATATTAATATCTCAGTTCATTCTGTGTGTTCCCTTTAATTAAATAAATTAATCATTTCAGGTGTTTTCTGAAACTTCACTTCCCTTGAATAACTCAGTGATATGGATGAACACACGTCAAAATTTAATTTCACAATTTCATACTTCTGTCACTCGTGCCAATCCTCTACAGTCTGTAAAGTATTCAAATGATCATCTGCAAATACTAGATACTTAAAAACATATCACACAAGGTGAGGAACCAGTAAAGGAAGATATGTGCATATGATGGAGCATTATGTACAGATATGCTCTGCTTGCAGTGGGATTACTGCTATCTGCTAAACCTATACTATCTTTGCAAAAAAATACAGTCTTGACATAGGCACAGCAAACAAGCACTAGCCAAAATTAACCTTGCATTAAACAAATTCAAATCCTTCCTTGTCAAATGTTGGAGTCTGCCATTCAAAAAAATTTTGTAAAAGTATTAGAAAGTGTTAGCAAAAACACAGTATTACATTTTAAGTAGATTTTTATTGCAATAATGAAAACCAAAACTAAATACTGCTCTTGATGAAGTTAAAGGCAAAATCAAGTGAATCAAATGGGGACACTGGTATGTATTTGTTTTCTGGGAGCTACCTACACAATCTACTTATTAGTTCATATCCACAAGATTTATTATCAGACTAAAATTTGTGAGCAGCTATGAACAAGTGACATATTATGGCAAAAAGTGAACCTAGTAGAGGATGTGATTCTTAATACTCCCCCCAAGAACTGAGTCCAAGATTCTCTTGAATTCATCACAAGTTATACCCATTTGTGTTTGTTTTTCTTTTTAACAGAAAAACAGAATACACTGTTAGATGTATCACTTGCCATGCTGTGTGATTTTAGGCTGATCCAACCTGTCTTGAGATGTAGTTCAACAGTAAAATGATAGTACCAGGAATGTGTAATTACAACTCATCATCATCACTCAGATTCAATTGGCCTAATTATAAATGGGTGGCATTCAGCAAACAAGTTAGTTTCCAAGATTGTTTTCTCAGTTTTTACAACATTATTGGCACTACCATGAAAAATAAAATAAAATAAAATAAAATAAAATAAAATAAAATAAAATAAAATAAAATAAAATAAAATAAACAAACAAAACAAAAACCTCACACAATAAAAGGGTACTATGTAGAGACTCAATGCCCTTACAAGGTTTTATTTGCATTACAACACTATAATAATGATGAATTTAATAGTCACTGTCAGGACTGGAGGAATGATGTAGGATTCAAACACAGTCCATATAAAACACTGGTTTGAAACATAAGGCACTTTGTTCCAAAAATGACAGTGCTTGTCAGATAACATTGATGAAGCCTTGACATTATTTTGCCCTGAAATACATTTAATCACAGCTAGGGAGTTTAAGATGAACAAAGATCTTGCCCTGTTTTTAAAGAATCGTGTTCAGAATTGCTTGGAACACCAAACTTTTACTAAATGATTACTTCTCCAAAGTCAGTGTACGGTGTCTAGTTAAACTAGTCATCACATATGTTTAAAAACAGCTATTCCTGTCTCAGCTGAGGATGCACTCTTCAGGCTTATTTGTACTCACATTCCCTACCCTTTGCATCAACTCAATTTGGTAGTTAGAACAGTTAACAGATGAAGATTCAAATGGGAGCTCTGTTTAGGGAAGAACAAGTCACACCACTGATGCAACATCAAAACATTGTAAAATACGTGGAAGGAATATTTTAATGGTATACGGTCTCTTCAGGGTTTCTTCTGACATAGGGCTGTTTCAAATCTTGGAAGGCAGTGCAATGCTTTAAGCTGTTAGGACAAATTCTACAACTTATTCTACAACTTCTTAGGAAAAAATAAAGAGAAAGACACATAAAGCATTAAACACTAAACATTTTTATCTCCTGTGTTCTGTAACACATGGCATTTTCATGCCAAAGCAATATATCTTTTTCTTGCTTCTTCACAAGAGCACTGCAAACTGTCATCAGCTATTCAGCTGGACATCACAGACAACAGTTTATTTGCATTCCTATTCAGGTTAACAGCTATTTGATGATTGGCAAGCAGATCTATGACAAGAAAGCAATGTCTTGATTTCTACATGGTGATTAACGTAAAGTCCCAACAATTGCCCTACAGGTATCCAGCTCACCTTCTTGAAGTCCTCAAACAGAAAGAACTCATAGGAAGGCTATAAAAAGCTTGGCGGTAACCTGAATCTGAACCATGTACTTCAGGGAATTAAGGTATTCTAACAGATCATAACGGAGTAAATTCAAAGCTGATTGGCACAAGCAAAAAAAAAGTCATCCAAAATATTCAGTGTATTTTGGGTCAAACTCTGTGAAGAAAAAGCTGTTTCTTCTTGACATTTAAAGAGAAGCAGTGCATACTAACCTTGAACTTCTACCATGAGTAGGACCCTAAGGAAATTATTTTTAAATCACATCTTCAATACAGAGGTAACTTCCTGAGAATAATGGCCCATCTGCCTTCTTGGGGCAAATGCAAATAATGTGGGCTGACTCTCATGCCCAACTGCTATGGAAATGGTAAGCTTTTCAAAGTTTCAAGCCTCATATGCATTATTTAGAAGTTCATCAATATATTTATGAGTTCACGTTTGAGTGGGACACAGATATTTCTGGAAATGAACGAATAAATATTTGCTTTTAAATGTAGTCTTGCTCTTGATTTATTGTATTAATTAAATGCTGTCTTCTTTATAGGGACATCAACAAAATCAACACCAAACAGTGTCCCAGAGACCAGAGACCAAACAGTGGATGTGATCACAGTGAGGCAGTGAGTGATACATTTCTGCAGAAGTGGCAGTGTGTCACCTCTGCTTCTGCAGATATTTACATGTGAGCATGCAGGATCTTGTTCATCACTGGTGAAAATACACATCTAATGGTGGTGACTACCATGAAAAAGAGTGCATTGTAGCTGAGAATTTACTGTCAAATAGTATTATTTTGCTTTTCATATCTGGTATAATTTCCATGAAAATAAATAATAGGCATTACTTTCAGAGCAGCCCACATACAGAGAAGCTTTGCTTGTCTTGGTTTTGAAGAAATTCAGTTAAGACTTATTGGCATTCTTTATCAAATTAATGCTCATTTTAATCTGTTCATATGTCAACTAAAAAAGTTTACAGAAAAAAATACTCTATAATACAGAAATACAAAATAAATGAGCACAAATGAGGACACCGGAGATTTCTGATGGACAAACACTTGTCCCTAATTGATAGCAAACTGATTACAAAGTGAAAACTGGAAGATTTGTTTGAACCAGGTATTAGTTCCAGAGCTGTTCAACCATCAAAAATAAAATACCTCCTGAATATTTACCGAATTTGAATTGATGAAAGAATATTAAAGATCATCAAAGCCATTTACCTCTTCTGCTAAAGAACAGTTTCAGAGCTTGCAAAGAAGACCCATTAAATCCACGGACTCACATTTTGATTGCAGGCATGGGTACATGCATTGGAAAGAACAGCGTGTGATTTGCAAAAAGTATGCTTGGGAGATACCAGGAACTTCCCTTTCATAGGGAAGAGGTTTAGAAGGCAACTAAACTGCAATTCAAGATTTGGAACAAAACCTGTGCATCAAAACATGATCCAAACAGTGGTCTTCCAAGGCTCAGATTCAGGGAAACATCAAAATCCTCTGAAATTTATTCTCCTTTTAAATCACTAAAACTGGCTGACAGTTGCACAGGGATAGCCTGTATCTCACTTTTGTGCAAGCAAAATTTTTAGAGAAGTGAAATGAGACCGTTATTGCTTTCAATTTATGTTTAATGCAAATAGACATTTGGGTAGTGTGGAAGGCAATCTTTGAAACAGAAAACAAAAACAAACTTGGACAAACTTGTTCATTCACTGAGGCACCAAGCTCCATCCAGTGCAGGTGTGTTGCACAGAGAACATGGATGGTGGTGGCAGCACAAATGGGTTCCCAAGCTGAAGGGACCTTAGAGGAGTCGGAGTTCTGCTGGGAACTGGCAGCTCCCAGAGAGCAGCTGAAAGAGAGAGAATGGGGCCAGGAGCACTGTGGCCTTTTCTGGCATGTACACACATCAGCTCAGGGAGTGAAGCAGACAGGGCAGGTAGTTAGAGCCTGGCACAGCTGTTGGAAGGAGGGTGCACAAGGAGAGTGCTGTCACTGCTGCTGCCAATGGCTACTGTCATGGCATCCACCTGGCAGAAAGCCATGGCCTTTGCATCTCCTCAGGTCTTTCCAGGGAAGGAACCGATATGACAACACAAAGAGCTCCTGAGGGAGCACGCAGCCACCCAGGCCTCAGACATACACTTGTGCCTAAACTTTCTGTCAGTGACTGGCAGCAGCTGTTTAGCACACCTGTGGGAGGTGCACCCAAGTAGAAGAATTTTTCACATCCGAGGCAGAGCTTCTGGAGAAGGCAGGCATGCTGAACAGCATCAGGGGTTCAGAGGAGACGGACTGTTGAGACCATGCTCTGCCATCCCTAAGACAGATGTTTCAGATAGCCACAGAACAAGACATGAAGGATTCCTTACCCTCTGTCACCAGATAGAAGGAAGGAACCCAAGATACAGGCAGCAGAAACAGATTTTGCTTGGGACAAATTTCCTCCCTGCCTACTCATCCTCCCAAGTACCCTTTTATAACAGTTACAACAGGTATGTATGAAGCTCTGGAATTTGGACAAGCAAATGATGAACCATTGAAAATCAAGTAGAAGCATTTTTACAAAGGAATGGAAAAAGAAAACTAGGAAATGGACTGAATGTTGTTTTTGAAATTTTATTGTAGATCTACAGCATTCTACAAGATGCGTGAGTTCATGGAAATCAGGACAGTTTAATGAAGGTGGCTCTAAGGGATGAATTTGCTTTTTCTATCATGTCAGTTGCTTTGATAACTGGAGCCATCTGGCATATTCTCCAGATCTGAAGTTGTACCTTGTCAGAAACACACACTTATATTGCAAGAAACAATATTACATACAAATGGGTTATCTAAAGCAAATTACACATGACAGCTATATAGTGTTCAGGAATTTATTTTTGAGTGAGGAGGAACAGCTCACTAGAGTATGTGAAAATGACTGTCTTGGTTAATAGATTCAATTTTGTCCACATTATGCTAGTTTATTATAATTTTATGTATGTTATGTATTTTCCATTCTTCTTCTCAATATGATACCTAGGTCATTATGAATGATTTGTGTTGATGTGGTATTAATGCATACATTATACGTGATCACTGTTCTGCCTCTGGGATTAAAGGTGTAAAGTGCTGGTTAACATTTTCTCAAGCCTTTTTCATTTCTTCTTCACTGTGCATAATCTATACTGACCCCCACGCTAATTTCATTTTAGAATCTGCCTGAAGGGAATAGCTAGAGGTGTGAAATAGCTGGAGGAGGATAATATGACACCTTATTATGAGACAGACATTTGAAACTTGTCAGCTTGGTCCTTGGTTTAAAAAATACAGTATGAACAGATGAGCCTAGTTACAGTATGAACTGAGAGACAACCTCAGGTAGAATTAATAAATGTGATCCAGGTCCAAATCTATGCATATTATTGTTTTCATTACAATTTTTATTCTATTACTGTGGTAGATAGTAATCCTAGCAATAAATTGTTATTTTCATCATAGGAACCAAACCCAAAGCATTCACCATCTATGAATGAAACAAACAAAAAAATACCTAACAAATTCAAAAACACGGAGCTACGGACAATAGTATAGAGGAGCACAAAGAGAGTATTGATCCTTGAGACCAAACAGTTGGTGGTTGATGTACTCACAGGCTGAGTGTGTACTCAATTCCCCATGGACAGTTAATATATTGCTGTTAATCAATTGCAACACAAAACCACATTAAAGGGCAATTCTCTTCAGTGGCTGAGTATCTCTGAATGAATACCTTTAACTTGCGCTATTGATACTTGGAGACCTGCAGACCACCTAAATAAAGGATGCTTGCCATAGACACTTAGCATAGCTATGTGTCTTTGTCATGTGAAGAAGCTGCATGCCACAAAATACAGCTAAAATAAAGATCAGTGAAGTTTGGGTCTAGACCAGTGACTGTCTCATATTAGCAGCTTGACTGGAAATCAGTTTCATGCCCTTCTCTCTCTCCCCTTAAAGTTCTTTTCTTCCTTTAATTTTCTCTTCCATTATTAAAGATTTATTATTTTTCATAATTTGAATAATATTCAAGAAACTACATGAAAGGCAAGGCTGAATTAGCAGAAGTCTTGGCTATAATCAGTTATGTCATCACATAGGAGTATGACGCATCATTCACCTGATGGCTGGAGAGAAGCCTGTGGGGTGAAAGGGCACTGTGAGAAGAAATACCAAAAGAACATTGTTTGAGTTCTTGCATGCAAGTATATTTTACATCATACTCTGCTGAACACAGGGTCAGCAGGGCGAGTCTGCATATATGAGGGCTGCTCCAAAAGTAATACCTCCTATTTCCATGGGAACTACAGCAGAGATGCAAAGAGCACAATAACACAGTTTGAGAGAGAGCAAGTTCTCTGCTGTAAAATGTTTTGATTTTTTAAACTTAGTCACCACCATTAGCTATGCATTCGAATGGCATCTGATATGGAGTTGCTTATGGAACAAATATATGCCATTGAATTCCTCCATGTGGAAATGCACCCACTGATATTCATTGATGCTTGCTGAATGTTTCTGGAGACTAAACAGTGGATGTGAGCATAAAGAGGCAGTAGGTGGTGTGTTTCTGCAGTGGTGACAGCAGTGTGAAAGGCAAGCCATGTTCAGGATCGTTGTGCAGATTTTTCCAAGTGTGTTATACATACTCTTGTTAATTACTGGTGAAATCAGTATCACATGTATCACATGAGGATTACTCATAAAAACTGACTCTTTTCCCTCAGTGAACCAGTTCACCACTCTCCAGATTCCCCAATCTTAACATCTTTTTCAGCACAATAGCTCAGAAATCTTATTTCCACCTATATTTTATTTCAATATTTAAACCAGTTAAAATAGAAACTAGATCATCAAGAAAATTGCAATAAGAGGTGCATTCCAAAAGCACATCTCACAACCCACTCAGAACACAATTCTGAACTGTTCTGAACATTAACTCTGAAAAATTAAAACAGAATTATAATCTCTATCCTCCAAATGTGAATCCAACTCTCATCACATATTGGAGCAGGGATAGTTTGCCAGTGACTGTCTTCATTCATCACTGTTGCATCATGGCACAGAAGACATAGAAATTTGTATTTCTTTTTCAGAGAAATAACATTTGACAAAACCTGAAATTAAGGAATAAAATCATTAACTAGAAGAGATCCCTAAAGTCTTTTATCAGAGAAAAATCCTCACATAATGCAGCCACAAAGAAGGAATAATAAAATGGCAATCTTGAGAGGGTCTGTTAAATTTGATTAAGACCTCGTGAAAACCAACACAGAAAGTGAGCTGAATAGTAAGATATTCAAAAGGAAAGCATTTAAGAAAATTATTTCTTCATACAGCAACATGTGTCATGAGATATAAAGTAAGAAAAAAATCTTGGCATAGATTAGATGAAGCAATTAGATAGCAACAGATTTATTCTTGTCATTTAAAACACAGCAGTAAATTTACTACTAAACCCATGTTATCTGTGTAGCCTCCAAGCTTTTTGAGCGATAAATTATACATCATGTTTCACTGTATCAATCACTGCAGCATATGACTTAAATCAGAACAAAATTCCCTTTTTGCTGAGGAAGAAAAGAGAAGTATCACTGAAAATTAACAAGGCTTCGTCAGCCTGGCTGTGCAGTCTCTGTAAAGTGGAAACCTATTGACTTCAGTAGAGCTACACTAAAAGATGAGACTACTCCCTGACCAGAACTTCAGAGTAAGTTGCCTACAAAGAAATTACCATTTCACATAATGTAAGCCTGAGCCTCCTCTCTAATAAACAAAAGGTCTGAACAATAGATTAGCACAGTGTTCCTTCATTTACATCAGTCCGCACCCACTTTCTTCAGCCATCTCATTGTTCTCTGAAAAAAAAAACCAAACCACTTTCCTATTACCTGACATGCAGTTCTTTCAAACACTGAGACAAAATGAATATTTCAAATCACCGATGTGCACATTTTAAAATTTAACATGAGGAGTGGAAACAGCCATTCGTGTTGAATTTAAACGACATTAAAAAACAACACAGGTAAGCATAAATGATACTCCTTCATAAAACCCGCTTCTATTTTGCAATAGTGCACACAAGCAAAGGTGTATTTTAAGTCATCACTCAGATTTGCCAGACATAAACTCATGCAAGTAAGCTTCCATGATAATAAGGTGATGCTGCAGTAGCCACATACTTCTGCTGCCTGAAAACCAATGACCGGAATAATCCCAGGTTCTGGACCAGCAAGGTCAAAGCATGTAAGCAATGCAAGTATTTTCTGATTGCTTTCACCAGTTTCAGAATGAACCTAGATTGTGCTTGTCCCCACTCTGCCAGAGGTCAGGATGTACCCACTAATTCCCCAGAAGGTAATGACAAAAGTTAATGCAACCAAATCAGAGTTAGGGTAAGGTGAGCAAGTATAACAGTGATGTCTTTCAAAACTAACAATGAAAGTAGTTCATTTTTTACAACAATAAAGTTTGGAATGTGGAGGGGGAAAAAAAAAAGTTCTTGCAGGGGCATAGGCATGATGATTGTTAGACTGCAGATTTAGTAGATGCTATCTGAGAACCACGTTTCAACTACTCTGTGTTCCTGTGTGTCACAGAGGGCAAGTCTGAAGAGTCATACATTGGTACACTTAACAAAATTGTGGAAGGAAAATTCTTCCCAGTTACATATCCGCAGGGATAGAAATTCAGATCAGACTCTCACATCCTCCTTCATGTTTCTGAAGAAGTTGCTGGATTTTTTTTCTTTCTCAAATAAAGCTGCTTTTCTGCCATCTTGCACCTTTTTAAATTACATGATAAGTTTTTGGAGATACTGATCTTTCTCCAGTAGGTATTGATGTAATAAGAAAGCATTAAAGGACATAAAGGAACAACAATGCCAGAAGGTCCAGGTGGGCATTTAATTTTGTCAGCAGGGAAAGATTTTGCTAGTTTTCATAACAGCATGCTACAGGTACAAACCCTTGGTGACAATTCTCTTAGTTTTTTTTATTATTATTATTTTAAACAAATAAAAAAAACCCATTTTTGAATGATTTTAAAAAGAGTTTTTGCTGATGTAAATGCATTGGTTTAGCAGCATATAAAGGTTTACACAAAGAAAAAATAATCAATTCTTAGTCTGCCTTTACAAATCTGAAATCCAGTCATGCAAAAGAAGCAGAAAGATGGAGGTAAGGCATTGGGACAATGTCTCTTTCCTTCCACTCTCCCTCTGTTCCTTTACCTATTACACAAATATTTCTAAATACTGACATTCTGCGTGCCTAGACATTCTTTTGCTCTCATGAAACATGAGACGGGCTACCTTCAGGCAGTTGTTTATTTTATCTGAGACTAGTAAAAGAATAGACACTTTTTCAATTACATCTGCCTTTATCAGCAATCCTGGTAATGATATTTCCATTATTGGAAAAAAAAATAATAATAAAACATTAAATTATTAGATGATTTATAATGTAGTTAAGAAAAACAAGATGGAAAACATCTAACAAGGAAGACTTATCCTGAAGATGGGATTCTTGGCATAGCTGAGGAAAGAATATATCAGAAAGGGAAACATGCTGCATTGCTTCTCTGAATCAGGTGCAACGTTGCATGTGCTGTACATGCTGCAAAAACTTCCATCTTAACCTCTGCATAAAATGAGTGGCTTACAGAGTTTTTCCTCAGCACTTTTATGTAATTTCAGGTTAAAGATAAATTACAGAAAAGTATAGTAATACTCATCATATTTCCATTTTCAGTCATCTTAGGAGATGGAAATTTCACCTGATCATGGAATTTGATCTTCCATTTACAAAGACTTTAATGTGTGCTTGACTAATGCATTTTTTGGAAAGGTACCCATTTCTGAAAAATTGTTTTTTTAGTATAAATATATTTACCCATCAAGAAAACATTTTTAGATTTTTTCTCTAAACCATCTTCAAATATCCAAAAGTTTAAACAAATATGTACAAATTTGATTTGTGCTTTCAAACAGCATTTTACCATTACTTGGCCTAGCCTTTTGCTAGCTGTTACTCCCTTAAGACTATACAGATGACTCCTAATAGCTCACTCTTGGGTAGACTGGGAACCTGTAACACCTCTATTACAGCGCTTACCAATCTTCGTACATTTATACTCTGCTCAAGCCATAGGTGATACCAAAGCTATCACCTTACCCACAATGACTTCCAACCACATTCCTTCCTAGACAAGGCCAGTTGTTCCAATAATTTAGCAGTGTTCTTTACTTTAGTAAAGGTGGAAACTCATTTTCTCCTATGCACACTTCAGTACCAGCTTTACAGTTGGCTATAGCTTATGCCAACCAAAGTTCCATATGCCTGGAGCCTTTTCATTACCATGATCAACAGCAGGCAGCTCTGGCTCCATAGCACAGTAAGGGACCAAGGATCTGCAACAGCAGGAAGTTGCCTGAACATCTCCTCAGATAAAAGAAATCAAGGTGACAATACTTTGGGAAGGGCAAGCATCTTCCTTGGACACTGGCCTCGAGAGGCCACAAAGTCAGGAAACAGACAAGTGTTTCCAACATTAATCTCAGCAATTTCAAGTACATGGAAAGAAAAATTGTCTATCAGATGATTGCACAAATCTAAGGAACATATTAGTCCCTTTTTGTCGTGTCAATGTTGGTTTTTTATACAGCATCATTCTTAAATAATTATTACCGAGCTACTGCTTTCTAGAAGTTTACACTATCTCCATTTTCCTGGATGTGTATATCATTGTTACCTGCTATAAAAAGACACTATATAAGTGGAGCCATCTTACTGAGTGATGCATACAACTCTGTAATACTTTGGCCTCATCACTATTAACGCTTCATAAATCTGAACAATGAACAAATTTGACTGGTAGGGATTTTATGTTTATTTCCAAACCGATGTTTGAGCTGAGGTTGTAGGCCAATTATCTTCTCAAATAACATTAGAATTTTCTCTCATTTCAATAAAGCTTCTCCATTTTCAACTGCCTTAACATTAGCCAGTTACCCAGTTTTGTAGTAATACCTTTTATTCCCAGTGTGAAATCTAAGTATAGTAACTGTGGGAACTTACTTTTCTCAGCCAAACTAATAATCCAATCAACAAATAGAATCCTATTTACCTCACAAGAACTGTTAAAATGCAGCCATGAGACCTTTGGTTCTTAGGTCAAAATATGCTATCAAGGAATGTTGCCATTTAGTGGCAGTCAGATAGATTGTACTAACACCTGACACAGCCATTCCTAATTTGAGTGCAAGATTTGAAGTTTTTCTAGGCAAAGTATTTAAACTCCTGTAGAGTAGAACTGCAACAATTATGAGAGTATTAAATGTAACCAAGATAGACATGGGTATCAGAGAATAGCAACTTGATTTTGTTAAGAATTGCACATATTTAAATTTTTGTATAGTTTAGAAAAAGAGCAAACTATGTAGTGTTTGATAGTTTCTGTTTTTCTATCCAAATGTTATGGAAGATGTTGGAAGAGATGTAGAAGAAAGAGCTGGAAGACACCGAAAATAAGAAAAGTAAGAAGGTACAAGCCTAGAGATCTGCAGTTGGAAGTAGCCCTCATTGCCAAGTACCCAGGTGAATATGATGATTAGAAATCTACTCAGAAGTTGAAGTTCTTAGGTACATCTGGACAACCTAGTGACTATCATCAAATCCTGTATCATCCTATTGAAATGTGTTGACTGTCAAATTTCAAGCAAAAATGTGTTGTTTTTCTTAAACTTACTTATTACTTAGGTACCTCTGTAAACAGTAATGTAGATGTACTTGCTGTGCATTTTTAAACAACTGGAAATGATGCTAATGTAAAAGCAAATAAAGCAGTTATGGTTTTCCATAGAGTTGAATGTGTAAATATTATGTAGATTAAAGAAAGAATTACAGAACAACCTTTGAGTTAAAACACTGTCTTTTACCATTAACTAGAAGACTTTAAATAAGTGACGTATGACAATACTTCTTAAAATTTTCCTTTTGGAAAATCCATTTGAAGTCACCTTTATTGAACAATAATGGTTTAAACAACTCTGAAAGCTATCAGTGTTTGTCACATCTAGAAGATGTCTGTCATTTATTAGTATTCTGTAGGCTGCTTTTCACCCTTTGTTATAATAGTGTTGGTTAAGAGAATATTTTTAATCACATTATGGACATGATAACATCATACTTTTTGAGCAACTGTGCTTGTTGAATTCCACTGTATTTTAAATGTATATATATATGATATGTACATGCAATGAGATAATAAAATATAGATCACAGTCAATTACTGTTAGCAAGAATTCAGTTCAAGTTTAGCAGCTACACTAACAATATTATACTGAAACTGTTCAGGATGGAATTCTATCCTGTAATATTGAAAATGACTTCATCCTTCCACCTGTTTCCTCATGGCTCAATTCCTGTATCTAAATCTTTAACAGAAAAAAACATATAGGTGCACTGTAAAAATCATACAAATTTTTACATTGTTTCAGCACATACAAGGAAAAATTCAGTGCAGACTGAAAATAACATTTCGTAGTATTACTAACTGCACTCGTATGGAGTTTAGATTTTACATTACACATGTATGGATATACAAGGATGTAAAATATTATAGCTAATTTAGGGCTTATGACAGTTTGATGCGGGTCCAGTACTTCGTTTCTGTAGATTTGGACATCCCCGATATTGATTATTCTTCTCTGAATAAGGTAAATAAAACCTAACATTAGAAAGGGACAGAGAGTTGGCCTGGGGGAAGGAAAAGAAAAATAAACAACAGCTTAGCAGATTTTCTGATAACCAATAGCCATCAATAACCATTCACCTCTAATTCGAAACTGTTGAATTACTTTTTAACTTTTCTAATATAAAATAGATTTTTTTTCTACCCATATAAATATTTAATTAACTTTATGAGCCATTATACATCAGATAGAGAGTCTCAGTTAAAACTCACCTTCTCCTGAAGCAATGGAAAATTGACTCTAAGTTTGCAACAATCCAACTGTTAATGAAACACATCTGATAAATTCTCTTGACAATGTATATGTTTGTGTGGACACTTTTCTACTTAATACTAACAAGGGGATTTGCATTGTATTGCAAGGACTACCACTCGGAAGAAATGATGTGGCAACTAGAGAAGAATATAATTATTTTAGATGCTTTCGAGTCATCTACTTCCACAGGATTAAAAAGATAATTATATGGTTCTAGCAGTTATACAAAAAAGGAAGGATAAAAGAAAACTATTAAAGGTTGAAAGCAGTGGGATATGAAAGAAAATGTCTATGATGTAAAGCACATATCAACACTGCTGCTCCAGAACAGCATTAGAAACAGCTAGATCGTAGAAGAGAAGAAGGAGAAACAAAAAGACCATATATTCATAGATCACTGGAAAGTTTTTCTTTATTCTTTCTGATTAAAGTTTGAAATTAATGGACCTTGAAACATGAAAGCATACTATAGTGATACTGATTGTGTGAAGACGATTGAATAATTATCACTCACTTACTACATGGAGAAAGTAAATCATGGCCTATGACACCAGAAGGCCAAAATTTTCCTGCCTGTCTACAGTGTCCATCATAAACAATCATGCTGTTAGAGTCTGAAAGAGCAAAAGGAAAGAATGAATTAGAACTTTAAGGCTGGATTATGGGATAGGGTTGCAGTCTCGTGGCTTGCTGCCACCCAAAGGGATGTTCTCTTCCAGCCATCCTTCAATCCCACTCCCTCTACTGTTCCCAGCCATGAAGTTTTGCAGCCACTCCCTCCCAATTCTAGCACACATCCTTCAGGCATCTTTGTGCAAAAAGTCTTTGCAAGCAGGATAAACACAATTTAAAAGCATACAGTAATTGGTAAATTCTCAAAAGATAGCTAAGACATAAGTAGTAATCACCCTCTCTCTCTGAATAAACACTGGAATGAAATTTTGTGAGGCAGGCGAATGTCAGGAGGGGGAAACTGGATGTGCAATGCTTGCTGAGTACAGCCTGTAATACTGTTGAGTTGCCATGTCCCACTGTATCCACATCACAAACCACACTGACACCCTACTTTTTATGATTTTTTGTTTACTTTGAGTTTTCTTGCTTGTTTCCTGTAGGATTTTACACCTCTCCACTTTTCATTTTTTTTCATTATTGAATCCCTAAGGTATTCAACATTAATTATGTGCAGGTGAAGCCTCAGAGTTGCAGGGAAAGATTACAAAGAAAGTTATAGACTGTCATCCCTTGCACTTACTGATTTACCTCACTGATATGGTAAATGTAGATTTTGATTATGATTTTTGTTATTGTTTTGGTTTGATTTGTTTTCTAACAGTTTGACTTCTCATGAGGTAAGGAATTAAGAAAATTTACAATATCTCAGAAGTGCTGTCAGAAGTGCCTTCCTGGTGCTAGACTGGTAGGGGAAAAAGGGAAATAAGCAGTTGGGACTCCATCTTTTGGTAGCAGTGAACTTCATTTATGCTTAGGGAACTGTGTGAAAGAAATTCAAACATAAATTATTTTGATAACCTGTGGGAGGCAAGTAAAGTTCTAGAATGTCAAGAAAGTAAAAATACTACCTATTTTTAGGGAAGAGAATAAGTACAAACATTGGACCAGTCTGTTTAACTTGGCACGTCAAACAAACTTGGATATGTCAAACAAATGATTCATAAACACCTTGAATAAAATAAGGTTAATAACAGCTAACATTGATGTGTCAGGAATAAATCATGTCAAAACAGTTTAATTTCCTTCACTGAAAGATTTCATTGAGAATCACTAGGTTTCCCTTGTGTATCTTCTCTTTAGTATGTTTTTCTTTACACGTTCTCACAACCCAAACACAATCTACACAAAAATCTGCTGCAAGAATGAAACGTGATTAGAAAATGCCCTTCAGTGTCAAGATTTAAGAATGATTTAGTTTTAAATCAGTACTTTTTTAATTATTTCTTGATTAATGACCCAGCTGAGAGTGTGCATATTAAACCCTCAGATACCAGACAGTATGAATGACAAATGTATTAAATTCAGTAAGTAAGAAAATGTTCTTTAAAAACCAGAACAACACTCAGCAAAATGTTGGAATAAATAAGCACTAGATTCTACGCTTAAGCAGAAAAAATAAGTTGTACAAATTCAAAATGACTAATAACTGGCTAGGTAGTACTTTTGCAAGGTCTAGAGGTTTTAAAGGATAATAAACTGAATATGAGTCAACAGTGTTAGCAATTATATAAAAAGTACGTGATTAGGACGTGTAAGCACAGACAGCAAAATATTCAGCACAATCCTTTCAGCACTGATCAGCCCACACTGTATGAAAGATGTGGGCCAACTGGACACTAGAGGGGAACAATGAAAAGCAGAAAATGTGATTTGACAGAAATGTTTTATCTAGCAAAGAAAGGACAGTGGTGAGACCAAACAGCTTTCAAGCAGTAAAAAACTGCTGCAAAAAATTCTCTGTGCCTGTGGCAATAGGACAAGCAGTAATGAGCTTAAGTTGCATTATAAAAGATTCCATTGAGACACAGTGATAAATTTTCTAACATTGAGATAATGAAACCAACTAGAATAGACTGCCTAGGGAGTCAGTGCAATCTCTAGCATTAGATATTTTTTAAGAACACGTTTAGATAGATATTTATCAGGAATTACATAGGTGTTGGACAGAAAAGGGGATTAGATGTCCTATGGCTGTCCTTTCATCCCCGTCATTTGTTATTCTCAAATTTCAAAAGGACCACATTCTGAACTAAGTATGGGTGTAAGACTACTGGTGGTCCTAACTGTTCATTCCAAGACTGTATCGTATTTTGATTTGTGATGAAGAACCTTTACATTTCTGGGATTCAATAGGAAGAAGAGGAGATTAAAACCTGTGTGTAGTATATTTCATCTGTCAGTCAGAGAAAGGTTTCATTAATTTTAATTTTTATTGTAACACAAAGGGGAAAAAAAGCACTGAGATTTTTCTTAAACTAAAAAAAAAAAAAATGTTTGTTCAAGACTTTCCACTGCTCCGTGAAGACTGTACTATGTGTTTACCCAGTGGAATGAGAACATTCAGAAAAGCAAATAGTGTTTGGAGTAAAGAATATGATTGCAACAAAAATGACTTTAAAAGTTCTTTTGCTAAAAGAAATCAGTAATGTTAAGCATTTCATGATTTCAGCCAGGAGACTGAGTGTAAAAAAATATTCCACACTGAGAAATGCACATGTTGCCAATTGAGAAGAGGTAACTGTAATAAAAACAGATGTGTTAAACATGGTATCCATCAGACAGCAGGCTTGCCTCAGGAAGATTGTGGTGACCCAGATGGAGGGTCTGCCCAGAAATTTGGTGATTCAGGCCTCTGGATGCAGGGAGTGCCTGAGCCTGATGTTGCTTGGGGAGGGTGTCAGCAATTTCACCCACGTGGGGTGCGAGCAGATGGATTATCTGCTCAGCCTGGTTGTAGAGCTCAAGGAGGAGGTGGCACCTGGCCTGAGATATGCTGAGGGGTCTTGCCAGTCTCAAAGAAGGAAATAGATCCTTGCCCAGGAGCTGGCAGGGCTTGTAGAGATAGCTTTGAATGAGATATGAAGGGGAAGGGGAAAAACAAGCCTGCTAGAGATGAATGTAAGGGAGCAATAAGGGGACTATGGGTGAGGCAAGGATCTCAGCTGAAGTGCATCTACACCCATGCACACAACATGGACAACTAACAAGAAGAGCTAGAAGCCATTATGCAGCAGGCAAACTATGACCTAGTTGCCATTATGAAAACATTCTGAGATTGCTCCCACAACTGGAGTGCTGCAAAGGATAGGCAAGGAAGGAGGGGTGGTGGCACAACTCTCTATGTTGGAGAGTGCCTTGATGTTACTGAACTTGTGGCAGGGGATTATAAGGTTGAACCTCTATGGGTGAGGATCAGAGGAAGGGCCGACAAGGCAGACATCCTGGTGGGGGTCTGTTATAGATCACGTAACCAGGACAAGAACACAGATGAGGCGTTCTACAAGCAGCTGGCAGAAGCCACACAATCTCCAGCCCCTGTCCTCTTAGAAAACTTCAACTTCCCTGACATAGGCTGGGAATACAACACAGAACAGAAAAAGCAGTCTAGGAGGTTTCTAGAGTGTCTGGAACCTAACTTCCTGGTAGGCCCTCTCACCAACTGCAGAAGGAAGTTTCCCCGCTAGACCTGGCATTCACAAATGGAGGAGGTCCGGTGAGAGATGTGGAGGTTAGGAGCTGTCTTGGGCAGAGTGACCTTGAAATGGTAGAGTTCTCATAAGAGACCACATCAAAGGTTTGCAAGCTGGTGCCCAGTTCCATGACAAATGGGGCAGGGGACCCACAGACCCACACAATGGTATATGGGAAGGGGGAAAAAGGACAGGGGAGGGAGATGGGCCTAAGAACAAAACAGCAGCAATGATCTGAGGAGGAAAACTGATTTACTAAATAAGATATCGGAATGCAAAATAATACAGTAGAGTACAGTACAATTGGAACTGAAGCTAATAAATCAAATAAAATAAGTGTCCAAAAACCTAAGGCTTTACTCTAATCCTGCAGGCAAGGTGGCTGGGGAGCTCACACATTGCTCAGATGATCCAAAAAGGAAAAGAGAAGGATCTCATGATATGGCAGCAGTTTTATCTTTCCCTCTGAGTGGAGAATAGGAATGCAAAGTCCTCTGGGGTACTTAGCTCTTCTCTTCTGAGAAACATGTATCCAGAAATTTGGCAGTCCACGGAACTGGAGCAACAATTCTTCAATTCCCAGTGCCTTACACAATGTTACAATGTGGAATACCAATGGCATAAATCATAAAACTATAACAGAGGGGCAACTCAAAAAGAATACAAAGAAGCTGTTAGGATGAGCCGGGAAAAAAATTAGACAGGCAAAATTCCATCTTGAGCACAACTTGGCCACTGGGATAAAAGGCAACAAGAAACTCTTATACAAATATATCAACAGTAAGATGAGGACCAAGGAGAATCTCCATTTTTTCCTGGATGTGGCCACTGAGGATAAGTAAAAGGCTGAGATTCTCAAGACCTTCTTTACATCTGCCTTTAAAAGTCAGACCAGTATTCCTCAGGGTACTCCACTCTCTGACCTGTAAACTTGGTTCTGTGACTAAGGGTGGGGGACCCACAGACCCATCCCCCTGAAAGAGGGGGAGAAGGGAAAGAGTAGGGAGGTGGGCCTGAAACAAAACAGCGGCAACAATCTTAGAAGAAAAACTAATATACTAAATGAGTTATCAGAAAACAAAATAGCACCATATAATACAGTGTAATTGGAATTGAAGCTAATAAATGAAATAAAGTGACTGAATGTCCAAAAGGACTTACTCTAAAACTGAAGTTGAGATGTCTAGAAAGCTCCCACTGCAGACAATGCAGCAAAGAAGAGGAAGTACCAGGACTTGCATGCAGTTTTGTTTCCCACAAGGTAGAAAACAGGAATGCAAAGTACTCTGGGGTATGTAGCTCCCTTCTGAGAACGTGGTACCTGGAAATTTGTCAGTCTATGGAACTGGAGCATTAACTATTCAACTACCAGTGCCTTACATGATGTTGTGATGTGAAAAAATGAGTCCAAAAATCATAAACCCATGACACTGTGCCAGCTCTCTACCTTCTGGGAGCTGCCTTGTCTTCTGATTTGTTATAGTCCAGGAAGAAATTCACACTTGAAAGCAGATCACCAGTTGGGTAAAAATGGCAGAAGAAAGTCAGCTGAAGAATCAAATAAATGAAGTTCTCCAGACAGCTCCTGTTTTTCAGACTTTTCTGTCTGAAGGACTCTGGAAGATACCTACTGCTTTTCAGCATTAAACAGACTTTAATGTTATTATTTAAACTCCTCATATTGTTGTTCACTATCATTCTGATTCTACAAGTCCGTTGTGTTAGAGCTGCCCACATACAAATATGAGAATACTGTAAGTAGGCACGCTAAGAAAATTACTAATCAGAAAAAAAATTAATGAATATTGGTACTTTCTTCCAAATGATATTACCAGAAATACTCTGAACTCTTATTTCTCCATTGTTTGTTTTTTTTTAAGAATGTAATTGAAAATTATTATATTCTCAATAGATACTTCAAATACTAGTACAAAGTATTTTAGTGTTCTACCAGTTATCACTGCAATTTAATTTAACATTTAGTATCATTAGAGAAAACACAGTCTTTCCTTGTAAACAAATGTGCTTCTAAATTTGACCTTTAAATATGTTTTATGAAATGCTTCACTTAATTAAAGTCTACAAACTGTTTATTGAAGCTGAAAAATTGAAACTTGCTGTTTGAACTATTTCACAGGTCACCTAATCTGACTCTATTTCTTCCGTGAATTTCGGTTCTGAAAAAATCTAACAATTGTAAACTGAGGAGGATGAGGGAGAGCCATAACAACTTTTATTTTTCAGTAACAATGTAAATCTGCAATGAATTGTTTCAGCTTAAGCAGACCGAAGTTTCTTTATCATGTGAGAATTGTATTCACAGGTTTTAGTATACACATTGTTCCCAGACTTAAATTATTTTGTCTAATGCCTGCAAGTATCAGACTGATAACGTGACACTTCATGTTCCTGAAGTAATAAAGCAGCAGCCAAATCTGCAAGATTAATGCAGAAAAAAAACCAACCAAACAAACAAAACAAACAAGTTTTTCAATTCAAGACCTTTTATTTATATATATTTTTTAAGCTATGCAAACGTCAGTGCAGTGTGTAATAAATAAATAAAAAATACCCATTGCCTCAGTTACCAATTATACGGCTGTAGGAAAAAGCAAAGGCAGATAACCAGTTCTAAATTACCTAAATAAGGGTAATGGTTACAATCCAATTAAAGAAAGAAAGATAGAGTTACTTACCTATCCCAGGGATCAGAGCTCATTGAATACTCCAAAAGGAGAGATCTTCTGGTACACATTCTTTCCTTGTGGCAACCAGCCTTTAAATGCAGCTTGGGGTGGGGTAAGACCAGGTTCTACCCCTTCTGATCACACAGGTGAATTACTTTCTCCTGTGCTCTCAGGGCTGACTGTGTCCCTACACTGGGTGCTCAATCATTGGGGCAGACTGTGACATATCAATCCCCATACAGTGACTGACCTGAATTTATGCCAGTCTTGGATATTGTGTTGTGCCTACATATATCTTCCTCATTCACCAGAGAATTAGAAATCCCAGGTACTTAATAGATTATACTCCTAATTATTTATTGACTCATAATAAACAGGAGCCTCAGTGCTCTGAAGGTTTTTTATTTGTTTTTTAAAGTGAGAAATGAGAACAGAACTATTTAAATTATATGTGTAAATACATGAGGGAACATCAGAACAACAGGACCCAGATGTTGCATCTGCTTCCAAAAAGGAGACCTGCTAGGGGGTTGAGACTTCTTGGCTTATGGCATTGGTTATATGTTAATAGCATAAAGTTTATGACATTAAAGCAGAGCAGACTGAAGCTCACACAATGTGTGAGACAATATCAAATGATATGAATCATTATTAAATGAAATTTACAAGAGACCTGTTGGTAGCTGCTGGAAAGAAATGTGTTATATACTGTGGGCTTCCAGTCCTTCAATTGTCATACTGAAACATGACATCTCTGGAACATCCAACTTGTATTATCTTACCTCTGTGGTAACCAGAAGATGTACTAATTTTTTCCAACTCTCATATTTGTCTTTAATATTTACTATACTTCAGCTGATACACTTACCACTCACTGTTGTTACAATTATCCAAACTGACTTTTCATTAATCATCCAGTAGTAATATCACAAGGAAAAAGTATAAAAGCTGCCATTATTGCTTAAGTTCTGAAATATTTCAGCAGAGCATAAAAGCATACAACTGCAGAAAGTATTCTGATTGTCTCAGTTTAGTATTCCACATTATTCAGATTCCTAACTTGCTAGGAGAGCATTTATTTGCATAATGATGCCAGCATTAGGTTAACTAAAAATATTTCCATCAACAATGTATAATAAAGCATAGTCATATAACTTTTCCACATCACTTCTCTATAATAACATACAAATTTCTGGATGAGTGCCTTCCATTAGTAATATTCTCTGCTCTTATTGTACTTAAATTTGAAATAATACTTTAAATCCTACTACAGTGAGGGAATGCCAGTAATTACAAGTAATATCTTTGATGACAGCTCTGAAAGAAAGCTAATGATAAAAATCTGCCTGAGTAAAGATTAGATCAGAGTTAAAGATCAACTTTCTCATCAGGACTAAACTGATCTTGTGACTTAATACTCTTAAATTAGAAAATATAGGAAAACTGTAATTACTCACAGATCAGTAATCTGTGTGAAGCTTTGAAAATTCCAATTTGTGTCTCAATTTTCTCACTGTTCTATTTTTTCTTTGCATTATGTCATTTTAAAAATATTCCTCTATAACTTCTGCTTTTGTAGCAAGATCTCCCTGTTTATTTTTTGTTTGTTTGTTTGTTTTTTCTCCTGTAGGCAGGTATGCAAAATGCCTAGACAGAACAAATCAAAACTTGCTTAAAGGTAAGAGAGGTTACATATTGTAACAGAAAATTCATTCTTGTACTACTCACCCAATCTGCAACTGAATCAGACGTGTGAAATGAACTTGCAAGTGAAATTTTCATGTATTTCCAATGCAAAACTGGTCTGTGTATTTGTCAGATGTGACAAATATAAGCATTGCTACAGCTCTTTTTATTCTTTCTCCTACATTTTTACTAAACTGGCAAGAGAAAGACTTTTTCATCTTTTAAATGCTCACATCCAAGTCTGGGAAAATGTCAAAAATATAGAACCAGATTAGACTAAGTGGAAGAAATTCTTGCTGAAGAAAAGAAAGGAAGAAAAAGGAAGAAAATATGCACACAATGTGTAGATTTTTTATAGGCCTGAAAAATTTGAATGTTTGCTTGTTTGCTTGCTTGAGGAATATAAAAGTTCCTTTAATATGTATCAGACTGCAAAACAATAGCCTCCCAAACAGCAGCTGATTTTTTTAGACTCTAAACCAACCAGTGCTGAACACCAAATAATAACATGTAAACGAATTTAGCCCTTCTGATCTAGGAGAGAAACAAAACAAGATAAAATGAAACACCAGAATACCCTATACACTTTAATACCAAATGCAATAATTACTGTTGGGACAACTAACGAAACTTACTAAGATGGTGCATTTTCTGTTACAGAAAATCCCTAAGTTATAGTGTCCCATAAAAACGTGAATCAGTAGCTTTAAATTCAAGCTGTGGTCTTGCAGCATAAATTAATTGGATTAGGTACTTAATGTAGCTAATGCAGGAAGTCAGACTTAATAATCAGCGTGCTCCCATCTGCCCTTAAAATCTATCAAATGCCAAATAAATATCTTAACAAGAGATCTACTACAGATGACATTCCCAGGAGAGAAATCTGGCCTTTGATTTTATGTATCTATCAATACCTAAATGAGATAAGTCTTTAATATATAGTTGTGGTCAAGCTAAGCAAATCTCCGGCATATAGAATATAAAATTCAAATGGCACTTAATAAAAACTCCAACACTGGAAGATAGAGAAATAAAATTTGTCTTATAACTGATTTCCTGCTGTCCAAATGAACAGTTGGATTCTACACGTTAATTGGGCATACTAAATGGCTTTGCTGTAGGAGCTGTGGCAGATCACAAACTCTCTTCACTGGGTTGGACAAGCCAGTAAAGTGATACACTGAAGTGGTACATGTTCTGCAGTGAAAAGGAATTCTACCTCCAGTGCACCAAGACAGGACATTTGCCACAAAATTCAGGAATAAGTTTTTAAAGTTGAACAAAATTAGCTATATTGTAGTATTTAATCTGGGAAGATGTAATGGTCTCATCTTACTGCTTTGAAGTGTAAAGATACATGACTAGCATTAACTTAGTATTAACTTCACAGTTAGGCAATCTCCTAGACATTTCTCTCTTGTGAAGACAGCTCTCTTGGAATTATATTTCTAATGTTAAAATACAGAACTGGAATACAATTTCTACTAGCTTGCAGTCATAATAGAGTAGGGTTTTCTTGTATACATGTATGGTAAAAAAAAGTTATATTACAAAAAAGTGTTTTGTTTTGTTTTGTTTTGTTTTGTTTTTTTCTCAGTAGGGAGGCAGTAAAAGAGGGGCCACAAAATTCCAAAGGCTCACAAATCCAGCCGCACCTAATTCCTACTATAAGCCTACTGGAAAAAAAAGAATATAAAGGAAATAAAGGAAATCTCCAAATTCTTTCATCCCTCCCCTCAATTTGGGCAGGAAAATCAAGAAAAAGGGCACAATATTTTGATCTCCCATTTGGAACAAAGGGAAGATGGATAGAAAAGACTGAAGGACTGAACAGGCTTATAAGTTGCTTTGTGTGCCACTGAGAGGCATATCTGTTAAATGCAGGAAGATACATACAAAATGAAGAAAATATATAGTTGAATAGATGCACAAAGCTGAGACAATCAACTGTTCCTGAGATGTGTGGATACTTGGACCATAAACATTGTAAAGCAAATGTTATACAGTGGAGAAGACATAAAGCTTTGAATATGCATCTCACTTGTGTTCCAGACGAAATATGCTGCCTAAAAGTCCCATACCAGCTATGAGACTGTATTCAGACTTCCATTACAGGCACTCTTCCAAGAGCTGAGATGAGGCAGCTGTTAACAAATGTGAAATCTGAATGACTAAGGTATAAGGAGTGGCATGATGCAGGGCTAGTGAAGATAACAAGTGTAGCAAAGGTAGAACTGTGAAGAGGATAACAGAGTAAGCAATGGATAGAAAAATGACTAGGAGAGTGAGGAGTTCTGCAAGGAATCTTTGCCATGAGCAGAGAGATAGAAGCAGGTGCTGAGAGCAGTCTGTGAAGAAAAGTTAACAGAAACAAGAAATAATAACAGATCAGATCAGCTTGCCTTCAATGTTGGTTCCCAGAAAGTCTTAAAAATCTTTTAATTATAACAAGTTTTTACAGTAGTTAAAAAAAAAAAAAAATAGCTGTTCTTCATAAGGAAAAAAAAAAAAGTGAAATTGCTTTAATTAGTCTTTAGAAATATTTATTGCTACTACTGATTTACCTTGCATGATTTTCTTTCCACACAGTCAAAATATGCTTTTTTAGTCATTTATCATTTGTGATGGTGACAGAACTTGAGGGAATGGCATGGAGCTGCAACAGGGGAGGGTCAGGGTGGGGGTTAGGGAAAAGTTCTTCACCAGAGAGCAGTCGGGCTTCCCAGAGCAGCAGGTATGGCCCTTCGTGTCACAGTTCTGGAAGCGTTTGGGTAATGCTTCTAGACATAGGGTTTGGATTTTCGGTGGTGCTGTGTGGAGCTGGGAGATTAACTCGATGGTTCTTATGGGTCCCTTCTAGCTCAAGATATTCAGTTATTCTATGAACTACCAGAGTGCTGGAAAGTTTTAACATCATTTTTCCTGATTTCCCAGTAGTAACCAGTATTTTGTGTATTAATCTTTTTAAACCTTAAACAAGCTCTCATAGAAGGGTCGGAGCAGTATCAGGTAAAAGAAGGATAAAAGAACTGTGTCTGTCATTCTCCTTTCTAAATGCAGTAAAACTCTATATAACAAACAGTAAATATGCAGAACATTCTTACCTGCCAACTGACAATAGGAAAAAAATTGAAGTTTAGAAAAACAGGTTGGCTTTCTTTTCAGCCAACTCAAGAAAATAAATATGCAGCATTGCAAGGTATGCTGAGTGAAGAGGTTTAGAGAAACAAAAAATAATCTTGCTTTCCTTAGTGAATGAAGTTTGGTTTTAAACAATTGGATTAAAGAACCTCTTTTTCATTATGACAAAAGGCCAGATGCCTTTCAGGAACGTTTCAGAAGAGGGCAATTAGCAACTGGCCATTACAATATATCAGGAATTAACTGGCCTTCTGGTTGCTTTAGTGAATAAAGAAGCAGGAGAAAGGGATAGGTTTTCAGTGCTGTCAGCACATGAGAACATGACAACAATGATGACTCCTTGAAAATGTCAATCCCAGCTTTCTCTCTGTTCTTCATAACATTAAATGTAGGCTAATGTCACATTTGGACTGCTGCCTGTTTGGAAAACAGTAAGACCATATAATCTGTGCTGATACACTGCACACATAAACATACATCTTTTTCAAAACATAATCACATAATGTATTGCATGTTTAAAATAGTGTAAAGTAAATGCGATTACTAGCATATCATTGCAGGTAATAACATTTTGTAAATGTTTTCTTAGACTGCATGGATGGATAAATTACTCAAATGTTTCTTGAAAGTCTTAAAAGAGGAAAAGGAAAGAAAAAGATTACTATTTGAGAACAAGCTTAAAAGTGGAAAAGATGGGAGAGGAGCAAATTAGAGCTAAAGCAGATTTAGAAAACTCATTTTGTGATTAGGAATATAACCTGCAAGCTAAAAAAATCAGATGAAAGATAATTTTTCGGAACAGAGTTTTAATATTAAACATGTACCTACTAAGCACAAGGAAAAATCTTTGCTTAAAGAACTGAACATTTTACGATTTTCCAGCTTTCTAATGCTGCTCTCATCCTTCCACATTCCCTCATCTTCATCAAGTCATAAGGTGCTTTTGTCTTCAAAAAAACCAGGAAGGGCACACCAACTGCAGCCAAGAAAACCTATTTTATTGCTTGAGTTCTTCAAATGAGTTTAGAAAAAAATAGCTGAATAGGGTAAACATCCTAAGAGATATTTAATGACTCCTGACACACTTTCCTTCCTAGCCAAGGTTTCTCCCATTTTGCCTGGCAGCAATGATACTGAAAACAAGGTGACAGTTGATACTCACAACTCCAAATTTAGTAAATCTTTAAGTAAATTTGACTTCTTCTAACACATAAAAACACATATTTTATAGCTTATAAGAAATTACAGTACAGTCAGAGTAGCTATATATTGTTTCAAGTAATTCCTGTGCCTGAAGGAAATATTGTGCTATACTAGTCCCAGAAGAAAACTAGTAATCCTTTCTCACATACATCTCTAAATATTTTTGCCCTCCTTTTTGTTGTGAGGCAGTTAAAAAAGCAAATGGGAAACCACCTGCATCAGTTTTTGAAGAAATTGGTCAATTCTGTATATTTGATACATTTTTCTTTCTATATAAGCAAAAGGATACAGTTGGAACTAGTGATGCATACTTTTTGATCATCACTTCTAAAATGGGCAGGTGACAATCAGCATGCATGGCTTCCACAGTTTGTCATAATTTATGAAATAGAAATAAGCAGTTTGTTTTCAAATGTGACCTTAACCATGGAGCGCTGATTGCTGGAGAGAAGTGTTTTTGACAAGAGCTAGATATGGAATCAGAGATGGCAAATAACCAGTGAACAGAAAGATGTTATTTTTCAGCATGACTTGGCCAAAGTTTTGCACGACTGATCTTCTTTCATTGTATCAAGATTGTGTAGGGTAAGACACACTAGTCTCTTCACTGAAGGTAGCAGCATGTTGCCTATCTTAATCTGAGGAATCTCAGAAAAGAAATTGATTTCATTATGTGCAGTAGTGTCTCTCATGCTGACAAAGTCTAGCACGCTTAGTTCAAGGAGAAAATATTTCATTTGTGTGCACTGATAGGACCATCACCAATAATATGTCTGTAGCTCCACGGACTACAGTATCAAGTTCTTGCTCAGTAGCTTAAAAATTACTATAACTATACTATACTATGCTATACTATTACTATAAAAATGAAGGGAAGGTATTATTCCCTTGAAGTAATCAGAGTAAGGTTTCATTTATTGTATAATAACACACTGGCAATCTTTAATAATTGTTGATGCAACACTTTTATTCCCTGCAAAATGTATTTTAAGCTACATATATGAAATGAACAGTACAAAACTATGTATTTCTATATGTAGTTATATATATTTAACTATATGCTTTATGGCTTTGAAAATAAGTTTTAAAATACACATGTTCTTTGATTTATCACAGTCTTTCATGCACTTTCTGATGTATTTTTAAAGAAGCATTTTTACTCACCTTATATGATCTTTGTAAACTTTAAAAAGTGTTACCTTTGAACAAATGGGAAGAGCTACATTTCTGTTTCCCCACACACAAGAAGCCAATCTGTAGCTCCCATTGCAGTGTGGGTACCACTACAGCTTCTACAGCTAGACTTGCTGCCTGTTTGGCCCAGCCAGCCCAACTCCATGCTAAAACTAAGGGATTCCTGAGGAACATGGTAAGACCTCTGGGAGTTCTTTTCCCTCCTTGATCTGCTGTGTGCAACATACGACTCCTGGATACATGAATAATACTGTGAGATTGCAAAACTAGGAATATTTTCATACCTCAGCTTATCAACATTCTACAGCAAAGCTGCAGAGCTCCAAGCACACACGCAGGGCTGATTAAAACTTCATCAAGTTGGCCTCAGGAGCCACACTAGCTCCCCCTACCTAGTAGGTTGCACGACTAATATCAACACCTGACTAGTGAAATACATTTTCTCGTAGCAGTGTGACAATTATCAAGTTCACAGGGATATATGACAAAAAATAGCACCGCTGCAGTTTCAAGGCACGATATATATTCTTTCTGATTCTTCCTCAGTCTGCATTTATGAATGACCGTTAACTTCTCAGATTCCATTTGAAATCATTATTATAATAATGCAGTCATTTGTACAATATGTATCATTCAAACTCAGATATATTTTCCCACAAAATCTTGGCTGAGACAAGATTGACTTGAACCTAGAAGTCAAAAAAGAGGATCATTAATCTTTCTTACATTTTGCTGATAAGAACTTTAAGCCTGATGAAAGAAGAGTCTTTCAACAATCTAGCTAAAATTTCTCCTCGGATGTTTGGAAAAAATGCAATTTCCTTTTACAGTGGTGATCTAATTAGCCTTTGATTAATCTAACTTCACTGAGATATTCTTAGTGGAAAATTATTGTCTAATATTTCTGAATCAAGATATGAAGTGACTGACTTCAGGCATCCAAGCAAGAAGAACACGATTATCTGCTGAGACCAGAAAATTCTGAAAGGGGGCCACTAACATGCTGCTGTTCTATGTGGCTGGATTTGTTTCTGTAAAGGAGCTTAAACATTGATTTAGTTATTTAACTATATAAATATATATATAAATTGGAAACATATGGAAGATATATATGTATATATAAATTATATATATATATATATATACATATATATATATATAAATTGGAAATGGTTGGCATACACACCAGTTAAAAATTTAGAAATGCTGAACTTCTGATGTGCAATGACAAAGAAAGAGTTAAACATTTAGTGCATGCATTTGGAGGACAATCTTTTAAGACCGTCACTAATGAACGATTAAACTTTCATGATTTTCATATACAATTGCCACATGATGCAATAGTTTATTTCAAATTAATTTCACTTGTGTTGAATTCTGCTTGCATAGTATGTCATTGTGGCGAAATCCAGAAATCTGTTTTAACTGCATGGCTAGATTTAGTACTAACATACATTTTTTGCTGTCTTTGCAGAGCAGCGTTTAATAGAATACATAATAAAATAGCACAGAACCACTTGTTTCATAACTACTTTAGGATATTTGTATAGAGTAGACAACTAGTATACTAGATACTACAGTTACATTTCCAATGGAGGTACACAGGAATTTCCAATAGAGGTTCCTTAGTGACCTCTTTCAGAATTCAAACTCTTTGCAGTCTTGCATACAACTGTATAAGTGTTGCAGGGTTTCTCTCTATAAGCTAGTAAAGGATTAGCCTGAAAAGATATGCAAAGAAGGGCATAAACAATATGGGTAGAGAGCAGTGTAAAGTTACTCAGCAGTTTAAACATAAATATCTATTTTGAAAGGCCATTTTCTTCCTTGTCAATACTCCTCTTGTCCCTTTCCTTCTCTGACTGTAGAAGCTGCCCAGGAACAAAGAACTGGATGGTTGCACAGCAATCTTTCAAATACTTCTTATGCAAGACTACATAAAGTTCAGCTTTTTACTTGTCTGGGACAGTGACATAGATCAACAGAAGCTAAGGGATATACTATATAGAGAATTCATAGAGAAATTGAAGAGTAAGAGAAGTGACAGTCCCGTCACTTGTCTAGTATGAGGTCAGTCGTGTCAGAAGTCACTAAATATGGACAGATAAGGAAGCATACTGAAGGTATGACTAATGACAAACAATAACTGAAAAGTTCTTTACTTATAAAAGTGTCCCACTACATGCAATTACATTCGCTCTTGCCAAATATTAAAAGAACAGTCCCCATTGGAAAAGGATGATAAGATAATTGCATATAGTCTTAATTACATAGCATACATTAAAGATAAATGGTGCTCTCATTTTCCAAAGAAAATAATCATAATTACTACACAGATTCAGAATCTTTAATTGCCTTTGAGTAATTATCCATTTCTCTTTATGATGTGTTCTATTTAATTTGTGCAATAATTAGCAGAAATAAAACGCAGAAGTAAAAATAGACTGATTTTTTTCTTTAATTATTTATTTAAAATTGGGAAGATAAATAATCCCACATTTTAAAAGCTGTTTTCATCATCCCAGTTATTAATTTCCTGATCTTTATTTGTATTTACTGTTGTTAATCACCTTGTGAATTCGCATATTAATGAAGATAGCAATAACCATTGTAATGGCTTTATGAATTAGTAAGGTAATAAACACTAAATAAAGGTATTCTGCATCAGTGACTTCTTCATTCATTTTTCTTCTACTGACATTAGTTTAGTTTTTAATTATTTTGCTACTTTATGATGCACTGGTATCATCATTGGAAAAAAATAATTAAATCTTCATAATGGGAGACTTTCTTATGGTGCTGCGCTGTTAAACAGCCTCTAAGAAGCAAAACAGAAACTGCCGTGTGTGTGAGAGTTACAAAGTATAGGGTTTAATGAAGTGTAGCTTATCTACATTATTGTGCTATTTTTTTGTTAAAAAAAAAGAGAGATGGAGTATATTTCATAAAATCATTTTGATCTTTGAGTGTCTTTTCCCTTCTCCATATATTAAACCTATTTACCTTTGTGAAGAATGAATTTTATGGCCCTACTTTTCTGCTGTATTTAAGCAGAGATTTTATTAAGCAGTTCCTTTTCAGTTGAATCTCTTGTACTTTTAGCACGTTTTCTCATCTTCTGTAGGAATAGGTGCTTTAAAACAAGACAAATACTGCTTGTAGATGTCATAGCTCAGGAAACATAGGACTGCAATATTCTTTCTCGCATGAGTACAGCAGAAAGTAATCACAAGAAACAGGCTGCTTCCTGTCCCCAGGCCCCTCAGAAAATCTGTGAGGATGGAAGAAGCATTTCCGTACATACTGACCTTGTCAATGAAGTTTAAAAATACCCAGAAAGTTTAGGCACAGCTCTTCTTCTGAAATTAGCTAACCAGAGTCTACACACAACAGATTCTGTGCACATGGAAATGGCAAGCATATTTTTCGTAGGTCTGATCTGTTAGGTAGTTCTGGTAGAAAGCCCTGATGGCCAGAAACAGTCTCACAATAACAGTCTTCACATACCAGTAGAGTTACAAAAATACTCACTTCTTAAATTCAGTTCTTCCAGTAGTCTTGGGGGGTACATGGGTTGCTCTAAAATAATGTATCCTATTTATTTCAGTGGAAACTTCAAGAGAGCACTATAACACTATTTGATAGAGCAATTTCTCAGCTAATTTCTTCAGTAAGTTTACAGTGACTGGACTTAGCTTTTTATATTCTAATTCCACAGGATATAACACACTTCTACACTGAAATAATTAGAGAAAGTAAAAACAGGAGAAGAAAAAAAATCAAATAAAATAAAGCATGCAAAAATACCCTAGTCTCTATTTGATCTGAAACTGACAGCACCTCCCATTAATTTCAAGGCCAAAGAAAGCTTTGGTCAGTTTTGCCATTGCGCTAAAGTGTCTACAAAAGAATTCATGAATGAAGCATAGAAATAAGTTATGGAACAATAATAACATGTGTATTTAAATATAGATACAGTACAATTGAATCTCAGGCAGTCAGTTGATCATCTCAGGATATCCATACACATTTGCAAAATCTCAGTTTCAAAGTTGTGTATTTCAGAAGGGAATGAAACGGATTAATGTCCCGTGACCTCACTATAGAGTTAATTTATATACCGTAATTCCTTAATTTCATTTTATGTGAGAATGTTATTTATCCTCTATGACCTGCTAATGTTAACTTATCATGTTCAGTTAAACAGACTGGTTATCTGGAGGGAAAATTCATCAACGTTTCTTTAGAGTTTTTTCATGTTCTGTGAAAGAATCCAGTGCTTATAAGATCTACTAGTATTGCTTAGAGTAGTAAATGGCAGAGAGATCATGAAATATGGAACTAGGACAGGCTTCTTACTCTATTTTTAAAGAGAGTATCTGAAAATATTTCTAGTGCAATTAAAGGGTTCAATCGTACCCTGAGGCACAGCCCTGAGCAAGAGCTGATGTTTAAACCACTCTACCTCTGTCCTTGAGATGTCTGTACAATGAAACTTCTGCCAGACACTTTTTTTTTTTTTTTTTTTTTTTACAGTTATCACAGATTTGCTGCAGACAGTACTAGAAGGAAGTTAACATAAAGTCAGAGAGAACTTGAGAGCAACACTTGTTACTAATTACACAATCCTGTGGGACATTTCTCCCTTTTTTCTCTACTTTTCTGATTTTGGATGTCTGGAATGATCCTATTACAAACTGAGATTAACAATTTTGTCTCTTGAAAGTCTATAACATCTGCACTGAAAGTTCAAGATTTATCATTTGGACTACAGAAAAATGTTCATTATCTATTAATAGGACATTTTTCCTATCACAGAGTAGTGGATTTAATTAAACAATCTCTTACATTTTATGCTATGTCCATACACTGTGTATGCACTAACCAATGAACAGCCAAAATAAGATTAGTACAGCTGTAGTTTTTACACAAGGTAAGCAGAAATAAACAAATATATTTGAAAGAAACTATTCAGTAAGCATGGCAAATGATAAATCTTAAACACAACCTTGTAAGCTTTGGTATAATGAATGTTACTCAGCAATCACCTTCTGTACAATTCTGTTCATGGTATTGTATTTAAAAATATTTGACTAGAGTGATATTTCTTACAGTGCATAAGAATGAAATATAAGTGAGTAAAAAAAGTGAACGTGCTGACATACCTGGTGTTCCTTGTCTGATTGCAATTCCAGCTGACTTACACTCAGATTTTGATTTTATCAAAGTAAATGTCACTTATCAAACATTTCTTCCTGCATTACTCAGAAAGAGAAAAAAATGTGTCACAGCAGTTGATAAAGTAATAGATAATTTAATTATTCCCACAAATATCAGGATGTACAGAACTTAAAATGGCTGCGGAACAAAGTCCTAAAAAGACAAGAAAGATTTTATTTATATGGAAGAAAGAAACAACTTCTCCACTTTTACGTATAAAATTACTCTTCATGCATTTCTAGGTATTAATGAGAACCCAGGAAAATGCTGAACTTCTCAAGAGAAAAATTAAAGAAAGGCTAATGATCCATACAGTTAAAATGACCATTTAAGGGAAGTAATGCTCTACACTATTGTCACATTTCAAACTGAAGGGCCACTGCAGTGTCTGCTGAAGGGAACAGTGATGGCAGAAGGAGCAGCAGCAATTTCCACACACACCCCTCTCTGCTACTGACCTACAGCCTGTGATGCCACGGGATCTCAACATAGCGAGACCACATCACAAAAGGCTTACACCTCAAAGCAAAAAAACAAGGCCTGAGAATTCTCTCTGTTTTGTAAATTTCACAGTAAAAAAGCACATTTTCCTTTGGAGAAAACCGTGGTTCAGGGAAACTATCTTATCTCTATGTCTGTCCTAAGCAAGCGATATATTTCAGAAGTATGAAATCTAGAATTAGAGGGAAAATGTCATTTTTGTTTGTGCGCATTTGTTGCCTGCAACATGGCATTCTATTCTCTGCAGCTCCTTTTATAACAATAATATCTGCAAATGTCCACAAAAGTAAGCAGTGCTAGGTTGTGATGCAAACTGTTAACTTTCATCTGAAAAGTTAAAGCTTAACCAAGTTTTGCATATTTTTCTCTGATTTACAAGGTAAGTTGGAAAAAAATGTTAAGCCCTTAATTTTTAGTAAAATCACATAGTACAGATGTAAAATGAGTATAGATAGCACAAAGATTAAAGAGCAGAAATTGTCAGATACCCCTCTAGAAAGCAGCACGAAGAAAAATGACAGTCAAGGAATTGAATTCTAAATTTTTAGCTATCCTATAAAAAAAAGTAGTCACAGATAGCCTGTTGAAGAATCAATTATGAATATAAGGTCCATGATCTAAAAGCAGTGTGCCAATGAGATGAATCTGAAAGGTGTGATAAATTATGATAATATTAGGAGGAAGATATGTAGCCCAGGAGAAAAGATAAAGTGAAAATGGCCTGTAGTATAGAGTCTCACTCATTTGTCACAGCTGCTAGAGAAGCCACAAAAATTGCATGCTTATCACCCTTCCCAACCCATCTCCCTGCCACAGCTGGATCCAGCTGTTTCTGTATTCTAAAGATCTGCCTCAAGTAGATGGAACTTTAATATCTTCCTGGATAAAAAGCATTGTCATTCTTAGTAGCCTGTACTTCTCAGGGAAACCTGGACAGGCTCGGATGTGGAAGTGAGGAAATGCATCCCAACGTGTGTTTTATCTTCCTGCATTTAATATAGCCCAAACCAGGAAAGCTTTGTATTCCAGGTAGGTGAACTTACAATTCTCTATTTGAAATCTCTGCCATCTAAGCTTCTGGCAGAATCACAATAGGAAAACAAAAGCTCATCTAGACTGTACAAACTGTTGAGTGAGATTAGAATGGTCACCCCAGCATATTCCCATATAGATTATACACAGATATATGGATAGGATAGGATCCATCTTACCAATAACCAGAGAAGCCAGGTGCATGCTGTTGGGAAAACTCTATCCCACATCTGTCCTGGTCATTTTTTTTTTTCTGTTAAATTTTTGGTTTCCTGTAACATAGACCTCCAGTCAAATGTTACAAGAGAATGATGGCAACTTAGAAATAATACAATTTTCTATCACAAGCAACAGATGGAAACTCTGTGGAAGCAATTTGAAAGGTCTAATATTAGGAAAATATGTTGGGAAGCAGAGTTGACAAGGAAGAAGCATAATGTGAGTTGCTTCTCTAAAACGGAGAATAATTAATTTTTAGGTTTTCTATTCTGATTTATTCAACTTCCTTTGCACTTCTGTAAACTTGTAACTGAAGATAGATAAGAATTCACTTTTAAAATCAATTTTACCTCTGTTCCTTCACAAATCACATATTTTCTTTCACTAGAACAACAGCTTTAGGTTTGCAAATTGCACTGCACAGACAAGTCTAGTTCACATTGCAAAACTTGATTGCAATTTTCTGAAAGCTTGCACTTCTTAATTTTACACAGTATAACAGATAACAAAGATTGAAATTTATGACTAGAACGTGGTTGGAAATGGTGATATTGTCTTTGACAATGGAAAATGATGTGTTTTTCCCCCTGTACATTAACATCTGTTACACATTGATTCTTCATTTCAGTAAAACATTTGGTGCTTATCTTGAACAAAATAAAACAAAACAGAACAGTAATAGTCAGGACATACTCCAAAAATATAGAGAAAACTTTCATTCAAAGTTTCCTTGACATGTCTCTTACAAGGTTGTATTGGATCAGTAAGTACCTACACAGTCTACACAGCACACAAAAGTATCAGAAGAATGAGAACAACCTTTATCAGTCTTAATATGAGTGGAGAATAAAAAAAAATGAGAGGCAAGAGCAATCCCACACATACTAATTTTTTCTTTGATTATAAATTTATATGAAAACAAGTTAACATTTCAGATATATTGGTAATGTTATTTATAGAAGCTTTGAGTTCATCTTAGTATTTTCTAAACTGTTAAGCCTTCTTTTTCCCTTTCTAAAATGCTTCATTTCCACACCAGGTGAAACTTGAAACTTTTTCTTAAATTTTGCCTACACTCATTATCAATTCTGGCAATATTGACATGGCATTTTTTAATGAAAAAGTTATTTACTTACAAGTATTTTAGTTTTCTTGCATAGTAATGGCCATGTAGCTTCATTTGTTGTGATTGTCAATGAGGAATGGAGTGAGAAGAGGCAGAATTGGAAAATATCAGAAAATAGAATGTTTTTATAGGGAGTACACTTCCTTATATAGTGAAATCAGCTGGATTTTTTTCTGGCAAAATGGCCTGAATACTGTATTGCTTGTTTTTGTCGTTTATGTCAAAATTAAACATGGTTGTTGATACCTTATGAATATCAACAGACCATCAGAAAATATTTCAAAGCCTGTGCAATTAATTTATTTTCAAGTAGGAACCTGAAGTAAAACTCCAACATCCGCTGCCATTCAGCTCTGGGGCAACAGCACACTATTTCTGCTGCTGCTCAGTAAGAAGGAAAATATGCAATTTCTGCAATTTTATAACTACTATTCCTTTCTTAGTGTTGACTTTTCTACAACAGAAATCCTAATTTTCTGCAACTGGAAATTCTCTAGTAATAATAACTGAGGTTATATGACAGTACTGAACAGGGACCTTCTGAAAATTACTTTTCTTTCATTTCTACAAGCCAAAAAATCTCTTAGTGAAAAGCTTTACAGAGCCATGGATCAGCACAAGAGACATTTAGTCCCTAGCTTTTGGAGAAAACATGTAGCCAAATGGCTTCATTTGACCATTGGTTCCACCTTCTCCTATTTATAGATTAACTGAATATCTCAGTTATGTTCAGAAGGAAGATTTAAAATTTACAGGTGCTGTGAGTCAGTAAAAACACGAGTAAAAAATAATAGCAGATATATGAGAAAGCACTGAGAGGTTTTAGTAAGCGTGTACAACAAACAGTACCTATGTAGAGACATCAGAGGCTGCAGAGGAGCAGGCAACATATTTTCTGCTTAAAATACCTGCCTTCAGAAAACTAGTTCAGAGGACAAAATAAGAAAAATTTATATAAAAACGTATTACAAGTAACATGAAGAGAGGAGTTACACCTAAGGTTATATCTGAAGCACAATTGAAGTATGAGACAAAATCTCAAAGTCATAGGGTTCTGCTAAGGTATGTATCTTGAACTGAATATATAGAAACACAGTGTGAGACAAGTCCTCAGTATTGTATATATCAGATAATGATCTACATGTAAATAAATTGTAAAGTGTCCGAACATTTTCAGTGTATGAGTTCAATAATTTGGCATGAACAACGTTGTTCCGTGAGACTGAATCTTAAAATAAAAATATTTAATCAATATTCACAAGGGATCTAATAAGTTGTAGATGGTTTCTTGCTTCAAATACTTCCAATTGTATTATAAAAAATTAAAGAACAACTCAAGTGTACATTCGAGTTTTGATTTAAATTTAAATTCGGAAGCTGTCTGATTTCATGTTATCTTGTTAAAAATGCTTCTAAATTTACATATGAAGGAATCTTTTATTCTATTTTTTTAATAATTTCATTTTTGTGTGATTGTTTTCCATTCCTTTAGAATGTATTTTGTCAGGAATTTGTCTAAAAGGGTTGTAGAGTTTCGTATTTGTGTTGCTCCTTTTCTTCACCCCACACTTCTTCCCACACTGATAGGAGAGCACCTGCCAGGGGAGAGAGCCTACAGGGGGATGTGTAGCACTAGACCTGAGAGAGCTGTGTTGCTGCACAGTGCAAGGCTGCTTCTTTTCCTTCTTTGTTTCCAAAAAATCCTGTTGAGCACCATTCTCTGCTAAATTGTTTCTGTTAGTTCAGCTATACTTCTCTGAAACTCTTACGTGCATCTTAACAGATGTCTCACTTAGTGACACTAGCAGAACTTCACTACCTAAGAAATTAGCACAACTCACTCCTACAGTGGTAGACTGCAAATGCTATTGCAAAGCCCTAAAACTTAATGTACTAAATTGTCTCTGCTAGGGCTCAGATGTGCAAAGAAGGCTTACTCACATGCTGCATGGGTCATACTTCAGAGATGCCATCCTTGTTAGTGTCTACCAAAGAGCCCAAGAAGTATTCTGACCAGGTGAGGACGTCAGGCCACACAGCATTCCCTGTTAGGAAGAGAACTATCAGTGTCAGTGGACTGATGGAATGAGAGTGTAGCTAAGACTTAATAAAGTATTTTATTGATTTAATTGTGCAGTTAGCATTAATTGCTTCTCATATAATAGAGGCAACACTTATTTCCTGACTGAAAAGTCAAGTCTTACAAGCTTCTTTGTTTCTTCTAGGATTTGTATCTGTTATTTGGCCCTCTGCACACAGTAATATTCTGTTAGATTAACATCACAGTATTGTATCACTGCTACTGTAGCCTGATTTATCTGTTCTACATACTCTAATCATAAAACACTCTTCAATATATAAGTAGAGCTGCATCAATGGCCATAAATCTTGATAAGTAAGGCTCATAGCCTATACTGGAAATTACTATCATACAGAGCAAATAGAGGACTGGCTCTATGAGTGACTACATGAAATACTGACATGAGTTATCAGGAAGAAGTTAGACTGCAATTTTACAGCACGTCAACTACTCCAGTATAAGACGTCTTTGCGCATGTTCTTTCTCTGTGGCTTAGAAGGATTTTCCTCCCCTAATTTCTTTGAACTACTATGTATTTACTGTGGAATAAGAGTATATGCAAATACTGCTCAACCATCTATGTGCTATAAACCACAGTCCAGTTAAACTCACAGTAACTTTTTTCCTTCAGCAACATTCAGAATATATATATATATATATATTGGCACAGAAGAATGTCGTGCTGCTTACTTGTCAAGAAGAAAAAATACTAATTTTTCTGCAACTATTGTATGTTAAATATGATAATTTGTGAACACCTCTGAGGTCAGAAAAGGGTGACTCCCCAGGTACTTCCAGGGTATATGCTAATTTCACACAGGCTTTTACTATGAACCATTTTTCTGGTAAAGGTACCATGACTTTTGGAGTAGGGACTTTGCTTTTCTGAAAAAAAAAAAAAACTCTCAAAGTATAGAGCAATAAATTGGTTCTAAGGTACAGGGAGGCAGGAATCCCTGTCCTACCTGAACAGAGATGTTAGTTTCTGAGGGTGGTCAAACACTGGAATAGGCTTCCTGGAGAGGTGGTTTTTGCCACGTTTGTTAGTGTTCAAGAGACATTAGGAAACTGCCCTCAGAAAGTCATACTTTAACATTAGCTCTGAAATGGTCATGCAGTTGGACTCAACGATCTTTGAAGATTCCTTCCAAGTAAACTGCTCTAGTCTACCCTAGTCTAGCCCATTCCCATAAAGTTTTTCAGAAGTGAAAGTGTTAAAGTTCCAACAGATTGTGTATAAAGCAAGACAAAATGCATTAAACATGTCCAGATTAACGTTTAAATGGTTAGAGAACTGTAAGTATTTGACACATTTAAAAAACAAAAACAAACAAAAAAACAACCAAACAACACTGAAAAAAAAAAAATTTGCTATAACAATAAAATGGAGAATCAGGTAACTAAATCAAGTTTAATTTCAGATGGCAGGACACTTATCTAGGATAGATATATTAGTTATCATGACCCATTTTCAGTAAACACTAAAAGCAAAACCTCTCTTTCTTGATTTAATTTCACAGTTTGAAGGACATTATGAATTCAAACACTGAATTAATATTCTTTTCTTGAGCACTTTTACTGTGTTAATAAGCTTAAAATATCCTTAAAAATATGATAAACAAACAGCTTCTCTGCCAATAGACTTAGTTATCTAACTTCTATAATTCTTTCAAGAAAGTGTTCACCAATGGCAAGCAGGGTAAAAACTAAGGGAATATTTGGCAGGTTTCCCATTATGTACATGATTATACCTACAAAATACCCCTCAAAATGACTTGCAGCTCATGGACAGTGCTGTATGAGTTATAGCTCAGAGACCTTTCATGACTGAAGACTTACTTGGCAGTAGTTATGTACCCAGCATTTCCATTAATCTGAAAACAATGCAGCCTGGGATTTCTCACCAATGACAGTGTAGTACACATTAAAATAGACAATTGTCTCCAGGTAAGCCCCTTCCACATAATAATCAGTTTTAGAAAATGTCTGTATGGATACATTTTAAGAGAGATTAGTCCTGAAAGAAAGCTGAAGACAGAATTTTTTACAATGCCATTTCAGAGTTGTGAATAGAAATGATGCTGGCATTAGTATCCTATTAAATGCTGTTTTTTATAATGGCATATACAGGGTCAACTTTGAGTTACAGTGCACTAAACATTACACATAAGAAGAGACTGTTTTAAAATATTATAAACTACATGAGTAATGCAGACAAGAGGTGCAGCTGCCATGCAAAGGAATGGAGTGTTAGAACTATGAATAGAGTGGCAGGCCTCTAACTGGCAGGCCAAAGTGACCTTCATCTTATGCCTCAGAGGAAACAGCATTTCCAAATATATTTCCATTATGGTTAAAAATGCACAGTAGTTCAGCTATCTTTTCCACTGTGAAGCACAGAAGATACTGAATAAAAAAATAGCTTTCCCCCTTGCACTTAAGATTTAAAGATTATATTTTTCATTAAAATGATTATGAGGATTTTACCAAAATTTCTGATTTATTTGTACAGTTCTCTTTTTTCTCTGAAAGAATTAAAAGCACCGTTGACAAGAGAATCAGTACAGACAAAAGCTCATGAGTCATACTCATATGATAGAAAAAGTACTGTAAGCCAAGTTTCTCACATCTGCTTTTGAGTATGCAACTAGCTCAGAGTGAGCAATGACTTAACTTACTTCTTACTAGTTATAGGAGAACCACGAGACAACTCAAATCTACAGTGATGAATAACAAAGCTTGAAAATAATAAATTAACATATAAAGTAGAGTATTGTCACTTACAGACCACTTTTGTAGTCTGTAAATGGCTATGGATTTCTCTATTGCCATTTTGTATCATGCAGTATACATTATGCATTTTACAGTTTGCATTATAAGCTATATGAGAACATTGGGCAGCAAGTTAGATAGACAGGACACTCCTTTCATAAATTATACTACTGTCTGTAGAATTGAAGTCAGATCTCTATGACTGTTTCCCAGGTAGTGATTTCTTAGAAAAGAGGTCTTCCTTTCTCATTGACCATAGGGCCCAGGCAAAGTGAACATGAACAACAAGACAAGACAACAGCAGAGTTGATCTGAGAGCTTCTAGAAAGTGAAGGAAGTTTGATAGCAGAAAATACATTAAAAACCACACTTCAATCCCCCACTTCACTCTAATGTGCTTAAGGTAGTAGGATAATAATGGAGACTGCTCTAGTACTTGTAAATGACGAAGGAGTAGCTGAGATGCTACTCATCCCGAGGGGCCTCTGAAGTACCTTACAAGGGAGGATAGAAAGGCTGCCAGTGCAGAGGGAGGAACTAGCAACTGCACTAGACTGAATCCTTAATAAAGTGAATGGTTTCATACATGTACATTTCTGAAATTATTATTAAATATTTTTTGTCCCAAAACTTGCCTTATTCAAACTGAAGTCGAAAGTATTTAATGGGGCTAGGATAAGACGTATCTCAGGATAGATTTGAAGTAACATTTACTTAAAAAAATCAGCTGTGATCTTTGGAATTTGTCCAAGATATTAGAAGAGAGAAAGTCTAAATCTGGGCAACAACCTTGCAAATATAGATATATTTTACTTTGAGTCCTTATACATTAACAACACTAGTAAAGGACATACTTACACTGATTTTTCGTTTTCCGTATGAAAGGTACATGTAAGAAAGAAACATCCAGTAAGTTTTGGGCAGTGAGGCTGAAAGATATTTCAGCTGGTTACTAGACTGATTCTGAATGTCATCTTGTAAGCAGCCTTTAACATTTTGACTTTTATTGCTTTATCACTTGACAGCTACAGAAGATATTAAAAATTTGCAATCTAAATGTTTTATTTCACAATCAAAACTGTTTCATGGGGTTATCAGCTTTGGAATTTGATAAAAATAAATGGACAATAATAATTTTGATTTTGTGTTTTTGTGATTTAAATTGTTTAAATTTGCTACGGATAAAAAAATAATTTGTCCACTTCTTTTACAAGGCTCTGAACATTTCAGTTTCTGAATGATAAACTTCATTATTATGGTCTGTTTTGCTGACTTGCTGTACTGCCAGTCAACCTACATGAGCATTTCAATTTCCAGCAGAAACGCCAATACTGAGATTAAACATGAGAGATAAAATGTGTGTGTCAATTGCAGACATAAAATTAATGATACGTATAATATCTTCAGAAGTTCAAGTTGATATTAGGTATTACATTCCTCTTCTACATTCTCCTGGAAAAATATTCCAGTAAAATAAGGTGTTGATTATCTCCTTCTCTTTAGAAAACAGTCAATCACATTTCTAGCTACTGTCAAGTCTGCATTAGGCATTGTGCTTTAAGTAGGAATGCAAATGCTACGAAGTATATGTTTTATCCCTCTTCAAGCATGCATGGAATTTATAGTCAGGTGAAGACGTTAACAATTTTTAAGGGTTGATGTTGTGAATTTCTTTACTGTCTGTCTGTACAACTTCAGTATTATAAACAGAAAACATATTTTCTATATACTAGATGCATGAAATGAGAGAAAATAATAAGAGAGCAAAGTTTAAACTTTCAGGTGCACTAATTCATTTTCAGTTCCTCATCTTTTTATTGGGGTCTCAGAGATGCACAAAGCTATTTAACCATTTATAAATCCTGTGAACCTGACTGATTAAGTATTTTGAATGCTTAATCCTTGGTAAAAGAAAGGAATTAGAATGTGACACTGATATTGAGGTATCTCAATCTTTCAGATTTCATTTCTTATGATTATTTCTTAATTCTGCAAGTTTGCAGACAACACCAAACTGAGTGTTGCAGTCAATACATTAGAGGGAAGGGAAGCCATCCAAAGGGACCTGGACAGGCTGAAGAAGTGGGCCCATGTGAGCCTAATGCAGTTCAACATGGCCAAGTGCAAGGTGCTGCACTTGGGCTGGGGCAATCCCACGTATTTATACAAACTGAAGGAAGAACTCCTGGGGAGCAGTCCTGTGGAGGAGAATATGGGGGTCCTAGCAGGTGAGAAACTGGACATGAGCCTGCTGCATGCAATGTCAGCCTGGACAGCAAACTATATCCTGGGCTGCATTAAAAAAGAGGTGGCCAGCAGGGAGAGTGAGGTGATTGTTCCCCTCTACTCAGCTCTTGTGATGACCCATCTGGAGTACTCCATTGATGATTTCTTGGTACCTTGTAATAAGTAGATTCTCCAAAAGTGGATAGGCACTGGAAATCACAGAAGCTGGAAAAACAGTACTTAAAAAAAAAAAAAATGCAGTGTTTTCCTCACAGATGTAGCCACTAGGTTACCTTACCTAGAGGGAGGTAAATGCCTAGTCTATACTACCAGACAAATCAAAGTGATTAATATTAAATAAATTTACTTTATAATGTATTGTTTGGGTACTTTCCACATTTGTCTCCATGGAGTGTATGGGACTTTATTTTGGCAGCTATTCAGATAAAAAAAAAGGAAAAAAAAAGAAGCAATGCAGTTTCCCTGACAACAGAACTACAGCTTGATGCATGAGGTGTAATTAAAAGGGCCAGAACATCTCCCTTGCAAGCCAGCTTTCTTCTCATTATAATGCTCCACATCATAGATCGCATGGGTGACCAGGCACCTGTGCTCTGTTTACTTTTTCCTTTCCCTAGCCATGCTGAGGAGCAGCAAGTAGAAATTGTGTTCTCCTAATTAGGGAGTTCACTCACCTTTCAAATATCAGCAAAGCTGCTGAGGTAGAATCTGTTGTTACAGAACTGCCTCTACACAAGGAAATGAGGGAAAAAAAAACAAGACATTAAGCAGCCAGAGAACAAGCCATAATCAAATATTTTCTTAACTGGTCTGGCTTTGTGGGAATGCAGGCTTCGTAATACTGTCCTTGATTTCAGAGGCTGAAAAAATTCATAAAGCTGCCTCATCACCTTCTCTTCTTTGCATGAAAAAGGTTCAGTGATGCAAGTTCTCCACAGCTGCAGCAAGTGCTTCTTGTTCACTAACACATAACTTCCAACTTTAAAATTAAGGAATTTGGCTGTATCCTGACACCAAGATCACCACCCACAAATGATCACACTGGCAGAATCTGGCACACTTTTTTCAATACTCTGTGGATCACATGCTCCTATTTCTTAATTGCACAAAAACCTTCAGTCATAAAAATTAGAACATAATTATCCTATTCTGCCAATAAAAAAATAATTATTATTAAGGTCAGAACTCCAGCTCTCACTTAGTTTTTTCCCATCTAAGAAAAACAGTTCAGGAGGAAAATGGTACTATAAAGGGTACTACTGAAAACTTCCATTTAGGGCTGGAGAATTTTCTAAGAGTTAACTGTAAACTACCCACAATGTAAACCCCAGTGGTTAGTGGAATGTGAATGCTAATAATGTGATTATGGGACAGAATAAACAACATGCTGCCAGAATTCAGACAGTCTTACCAGTGTTCCTTAAGAAATACTGAAATTATGCCTGGTGATAATATCACAAGAAAGCTGAACTTACCAGCCATCTATTTTTATTGGTTGAAAGTGCAGTAAAAGCTCTTACCTTGCACTAGAATTTGGCATTTTCTTTTGGAGATTTGATTTTTGGCATTACTGATCAGCTGTAACTTTTCACAGCCTTACACTGTCATTTCCTTAAAAATTGCATGATTTGCGCATATAAAAATGAGGATTTCTCATAATTTTATTTACCTATAATTTGGGTTCCAAAAATACTTGGGAGACAGGTATGTGAATGCATGAAAAAAGAAAAAAGAGAAAAAAAAGATTAGGGGAAATTTGAACTAAGTTCAAAAGTTGGGAAAAAAAAACACCTTTAAGAAAGTACTATTTATGGCATTTTATTGTATTATGTTTGCTCTCTAAAGCCTATGAAGTCCAATGCACTTATGCATTTAAAATTAAATTTGACATCCAGAGGAATTTTAAAGACACTGAAAAATGTGTTTTTATCTCCTTATTTGCAGAAGAGATATTTCTTCAAACTTCCTTCAGTTTCTCATGATCTATGAAGACCCAACAATTTATACAGACACTGAAATACCTTTTGCTGGCTATGATCAAATGAACTCAGAATTTTTTTCTACTTAAATGGCAGGAGTAATTGAACATTTTTAAATTAATGCTATGTTATCAATTCTAAGGAATGAGAAACAGATCCAAAGTTCATAAAATTCACACAAATATGTTTATTTTTAGACTCTGCTTGAAGATTTTTGTCTTTTTTCAAAACTACGAATTCACAGAATCAAGCAAGAATTTTGCTGGAACTGTTCCTGTCTTTCATTTACACCAATTGGCATGGTCACAAGATTATTTTGCATTATTTTTTTCATTTCCTATAAAATTTTCTCTTGAAACAAATACAAACATCATTTGAAAAAAGAACCAAATAAAGGTTTCTAAAATGACAATAATCCCTGGATTTTTATAATTGGCTCCCCAGGTTCTAATTGTGAATATTTGAAACTCCTGAATATATATTAATACTAAACAAAATTTTTCTAATCATTTTTGTTGATTTTATATCGTTGTGTTGCTAAGATATTTGAAGCCTTACAGTGAATGATAAAGCAAGAGAAAGTGGCTGTTTTCTTTTCCTGCTGACTTCTAAGACAGGCAACAACCTCTGCTGCTTTCCTGAAGATGGCAGAAAACATGTTCTTTCAAAGGTGCTTCTCCAAACAGACCATATCAAAAGCATTTTTCAAACGCAACATGAATTAATATTTTTCAAAGAAAAGGTCACATGAATCCTTACTAATGGGAAAAGCATGAAGTGACACAGCTGCCCCAGTTGGTAAAGAGCAGCTCCCATAATATTAGTCATCAGTGGTTTCACCTTAACCATCAACAGCACTAAAATATTCAGTGGTACTTTAACTATGTTCAGGCCTAGTGCTAAGGAGGGATACTACGATTTGGTACTGGAGGCTGTGCACAGATCTCTACCCTTCTTAACCATTTTAGTCTTTAGAGGGTTGAATAATGTGTACTAGATCCCCACATCACTTAGTATCATGTTTTCAGGGTAGTGAAAACAGTCAGTTTCAGTTTTTACATAGAGGATTCCCGACATTTCTATTTCTACATACTGCATCTCCAAGTTACATTTGTCTTCTTTCCCAATTCATTACAAATATTTTTCTTTTATTTTCAGTTACCCAAAATCAAATGGACAAAGATTCTGATTTATCCATGTCACTCAGTTAACAGGAAAGCACTAAAGCCAGCAAGGACCAAACCTGGATAAGTATGCATTAAATCCCTTTAAATTATGTATTAAAAATGTCACAAGGTGTCAGACTATAGAACAGTCCTCCTCCTTCTGTCCTCCTCTCAGCACAGATGCCTGAAGATGCTATAGTGAAGTCTCTTTAATAAGACTTCATTATCTTGGCAATAGATTACCAACATTTAGTAATTGAATAAAATATTGTTATGATTAAAATTGTAGCTTTCATAGTAAACACTGTAGGACAGTAACTTTGGCTTTTCATTTTACCTGTTCATTTATTTATTAATTCACAAAATTCAGTAACTCTCTATAAGTCTCCGAGTGGTTTGTGAGGTTTAGCGAGTTTGTAACATATTGTATAACACTGTTCGCTGTGTAATAAAGAAGAAATTAATTAAGCAGTACTTTAAATATATGGTCAAGCTCACTTATCAGCTCACTTAATGAAACAGTTCTTTTAAATTGATTTTGTTTCCAAGCACCAAGCTATCTTTCATTAGCGTAGTGTAAATGGGCTCATTTAATATAATTTGTGATAATTTCATTTACATTTTTAAAGTCAAGAGAAACTCACCGATTCCTTACTCCAAAATGCACTGTTATGTTCATTATTGCACATTACAAACAGATGTGCAAATTTAGAACATTTTTAAGGAATAGATATTTGCTTCAATGCAGACGGACAGTGCAGGTGTTCTAAGAGGTACTGCACTTCTATCCAATTTTGAAAATCTTTAAGATACTAAAAGTCTTTATGCTTTTAAGATATTCATTCAGGGTCATTAAAACACATAAAAGTGAACATTTCCTCTACGTTTCAGCTGCCATAATAAGGTTTGTTGATGATGACATCTATCCTCAATAATCTGTCTATTTCTTCCCTGAGAACACTGAAAAGAACACATGCTTTACTCTTAATCTTATTAAAACAAAACAAAACAACAGTAAAAAGTTTTGGAGAATTGACATGCAGCACGTTTCCTTTTATTCTCTTATTCTAATTCTCAGTACTGTCTTCACTGGACATTAGTGATAACTGTTTTCAAACATGTCAGTACCCTCATAGTTTGGCAGAAACTGTAGCTGGTGAATGCTGAAGTAAAAGACTTCAAATAGAGCTTGATTTTCTGCAGTGTTGGCTGAGGGCTTACCGCATTTGGATGGTACAATAAAAAATACAAATAATGTCTCACAAAAATAACTGGAATATTTTATCAGTTCAGGAATTTGCAGTTATTAAATCTCTGACCCCATGAGTACTTTGTCCACCCTATGGTTGTAGAACAGGTTGTTCTTTCTGGTGTGAAATACCATGTTGTATTCAAATTACTATAAGTGAAATTCATCTGAAGCTGCTTATATCCAAGCCAACTATCCACATAGCTTTTACACAGGGACAGAGGCAGAAAATTCTGGGACAGCATTTATTCCACTCTAGAATAGTTGTGAATGACTTGACCCACTATTTCTTCTGACAGCAGAGTAGGCCTGGAGGCTTTTATATATGTCAACTTTGCAAACACCTTGAGTGACTACATTTACAAACATGTTATTTCCTCCTCTTGTTCTTTCTGGGGTATATCCCTTGAAAGAGTAAAATGTTAATGAAGCTATTATTTTAGCTATAACTTGCCTTCCAGGTTATGCTGAAATTATTTCTGTAGACTGATGTCTGAAGCTCTTTGTCATCAACATACAACTTTTGGCATTTTGTCACTTGCATTATCCTCCATTATTGTTAAATGTTCTCCTTATCCATATTATACACATAGTGCTTTAATTAGTGATAAAACTAACAGGTGTAGATCACAGAATACCAAGACATCAACTTGATGCTACGTAGCACTCTGTTGCAAATGTATAAGACTCAGAATGTTGCTTACACATATATAATACCCAAATGCCAAATAAATTGATACCTCAAATAATATTTCCCCTGCGAATCAAAAGACAAAACTACAGACAGATTAAAAGAGTACTAGAGATCACATATGGAAGAACAATAATGGAGGCCTGTGGGCTGATCTCCCTAGGTCATGCTACATTTCTTTCTTACAATCAAAAACTTCATATACGCCACATTCATGCTATTATTAAACTACAGCGTTTAGAGCTAGAAACTTTTTGTACAATTTAGCAGAATGTTACTTCACATATCTGATTTTATATAATCCTCCACTACCAATTCAAGGTATGGAGAAATATTTTTTCCGTACTACTCTTGTGCTCTTACTTCCCCTGAAGTTTTTGTTTAGTTCTACCTTCTCATTTATTCCCGGAGAATAATGGCCTTAATTTAAATTTAACATTATTGGTCAATTTTGCCTTCCCAAAGAGCTTCCCACTCAATATTTACAGCAGTCTTAGAAAAGCTGCATTTCTGCCAACAGATGGACTTAGGTGTTGTTTTTACAGTACTATTATGTTCTCTGTGCATGAAACATTAAGCTTATGACAGGCTGCCAGTCTGGAGGCAACAGACTAGTTTAAATGCCTCAGGGGTGTCATGCCAAACAGTTCTCTTGTCTCTTTTTATACCAGCTTCAGAAATATGTATTAATGAAGGGTGAATAATTAAAAAGAAGGGATAGATTATAAGGGACAAGACAATGTCACAAGAGCAGAAAATCAATAGAAAGCAGTTGAAGTAGAGATCCATTCCACTGAAACTTATCTCCAAACTGCAGTAATGTTTGCAGTGTGCCATCTATGAACTGCCGCACACTTTTTCTTCCCCTGCCACATTTTGGATCTTCAAAGCATCTAGTTGGACTTGCAAATGTCAAAAGCTGATGTGAAGGGTTGAAGAGAAATGCAAACTCTCAATTAATGCAAGGCCTACAATATTCAGAAGTAATTCTGATTACTGTAACTGACTTCATAACAGGGAAGCCCTCCCAGCTCCTTCAGAATCATCAGACAGGAAAGAAGTGTTCTCCAAATTCTCCATGTTTCTAAAGAGCAGACATTTCAAGTACGTCAGAGGAGTTTTTCCTTCACCAGTAATGTTGATCTAAGCATTCAGAACTGCTCACAACTCCAAGGAACATTGGAAAGGAAGGAAAATCAAGGAAATACTGACAAGTGATTTTGGCCTTCAGAGAAGACCAACTTCTACTTACTCGCAGGGTCCCTCCCATTGTGGCACAGATTTGTTTTCATAACCACATAGGTTCATCTACAGCATGCATCTGGAAAGGATAAACATCATCTCAGTGACAGTTAACATCCTCAGTTGACCATAGTTTTTTTTTTTCTTCTGGTCCTTATATCTATCCACTTCTTTCATTAGACTTTCTTTATGTCCTTCCCTTTTAGTTATCAAAATTGCACAATGAAAGGCAAAACAAATTCTGTAATGAGTTCCCTGTATTTGTCGTTTTATTCATCTCAGAAAGCCATACTCATTTCTATCACATTCTCAGGAAATTAGAAAAGCATATTAACCATTTCTAAAAATAAGTACTGAATTATTTATATTGGACATATGAGGTCTGCTCTGAAAGTAAGGTATCCTATCTTGTTATGTTTTCTCATGATGTCAGAGTTGGATGTTGGTTGTATAGAAGTAGAGGTAGAACCTTCCCACCAAAATTCAGTTACATTTTATTGCTGTGTGCTAGATGGCAGCAGAGGGGCAGTCTGACATGGGAGAAAAAATGGGTAGCTGAATTCCCTCATGCTGAAAAAAATTGCATCCAGTGACGTTCATTAACACTTACTGAATTTTTATGGAGACCAACCAGTGGATGTCTCAGACAACACAGACTAACCATGAACTCTGACTGCTACATCGCATTGCTTAGAAAGCTGTAGGCTCAAACTTCCACAGTCAGGCCAGAGAAGAGGACAATCATGGAATGCATGGGCAATGTTTTTCTAGCAACAATGCCATCATAGCTGTGAAAGAGTGGGTCATCTCTACTGGTGCAGATTTTTAAAGCACTATATGCAGGCTCTTGTTCATCACCAACAGAAATCAATAGTTAATGGTGGTGACTATGCTGAAAAATAGCATTTGTTGCTGAGAATCTGCTCTCTCAAATCGTGTTATTGTGACCTTTGTCACTGTTATAGTTTCCATGGAAATAAGAGGTATTAGTTCAAGGCAACATGTTGCGTGTGTTGAAACATCTTTGAAAAATCCACTGAGACTTAAAGGAACATTGGATTATAGCTGAAGGAAGTATATGCTAAGTGTTAAACTGCCAAAATGGAAAAATAATTTTACAAATTCTTAAAAAACTAGCATTTATTTTCAAGTAATTTCTTACTTTTCATCTGTTTCTGTGTCACTTCAGTTGCTAAAAGGCTAGCTGTGTTCTCAAATACTATATCAAGAGCTCCACTGCATATGGAAAATCTTAACTGTGTCCTGATTCCAATTGTTAACATTCATTTTAAAATATAAGTTACTAGCAATAATTTCAGATAATACATTTTTCATTCATTGCCAGGTAGAAGAAAGTAATTCTTAATGGATTTTATTTCCCTATAGATTGTTTTGCAGCATTTGGTTACAATTATAGGTTACCATTAGCACTGAAGTTACAATAACTTCTACAGAAAATGAGCAACTAAATTTGTCAGTAATGAGTCTTAGAGCACTCAAGGGCAGTCAGTTGTGGAGTGCAGTACTACTAAACAGTGAGTGAAATTCCTCTTTTGTGCTTAAAATTTAGCTCATATGCAAAACTTCAACATCTGGAAACTACATAGCTGCAATCTTTGAATCATAATGCATAGCTGTTTTGGGTTTTTTTTGCGTCAATTTCAATCACATCTGACTCAGTTAGGGGAATTCTTAGGTTACTTAGCCACGCTTTTCATTGCTATCCCAAAAGGACAAGCAGTAGCATTCAAAACTTTGCTTCCTGTACTCTAACCTCTAGTGAGCAGCTTACTGCAGATCAAGTAATTATCTATATACTGCATTTATGTCCCAGATACTTTGTTCTTGGAATTGACATACAGAAGAATATACTCAAATTCTAAGTAAAAAAAAATAATAAAAAAGGATCATATGCGTCATGATAGCAGCAATCTGTACAACGTCCTCACTTTGTCTGCAGTTTTCTTCCTTGCCTTATCTCTCTCTCTCTCTTTTTTTTTTTTTTTTTATTCTTTTTAGTATGTAAGGCATTCAGCGTCATCTAAAGAAGCCTAACAGGCTTTCTACAAGTTTATCAAACACAAGTATAAACTCATGATAGAATATGGAACACAAAGACTGAAATCCCATTGCAAGTGCTGTCAGGGATTTTGTAAGCAATTAGAGATAAAACTTGAAATAGTATAGGCTACCAGAATTATCACAGCCACAGAACCGGGCTGTAATCAGATGTAAAGGATCATTATTTTTCCCTTTCGCTTACCAATCTTTGGAGTATTTTGGACGTATTTGGTCAGAATGACTGTCTGGAGCAAAAACTGCTTCTGAATCTATTATCAGAGGACTTTGAATCTTGATCAGTCTCCTTTAGTATCAACATATCTTGTTTTCCTCTGGCTTTCTTTATTTGAAAAAAAATATATATTTGATTATAATGACCTCCAGATTTTCTATTTACTGTCTCCTTCTTAATTTTCTAATATCTCTCTGCTTATAAATATAAATATTTTTTATCTATAGCTTTTTAATCTCACATGATGTAATTTAACACTAAACTAAAACTTAATATTTCTATTTTTGAATTGCTCTTTTCAAATTTTTCACGTAACAGAATATCTGTTAAATTTGCAATCAATTTTTATAAGCTACAAGCTAACAGTGCTAAACACTGTTATTTACGCCCCATTTTCATGTCTGTAGAAAAACAAGTGTAAAATTGTTCTATTTTTAAAAAGTTTTAATTGAACTGCTTTGACTAGTATGCTGATCTAATACTGAAGGAAAACTGAAGCTGAAGTGGGGAAAAAATATATATTAAAAGGGTAGATGATTCCTTCAGTAGGAAATAATGAAGACAGTGATGTGTCAATAAGGTTGATATTCTTAAACACTGATAAAAATTTGAGGGAATAACTATGTTTAACAATTTTCTGATTTTAGTGACTAAAATACAAAGGAAAAGTATAAAACCTTTACAGTTTAGTATAAAGTTAATCTCTTAAAGAGGTAATGGAGCTGCTAATGTTTGACTAAGTATCATCCTTATGATGCAGACAAAGAAGAGCAAATGACTTAGCTCAGCTTCTCACACAAATGAGCATTTATTACACTAGGGCAGAAAAGGCCAGTAAGAATATTTGTCAAATTACTCTGAATAAGGTTGCCATTATACAAGACGTAGTAGAGCAGGAACTCGAAATACTGTTCCTAATTAAAAGCAGAGGAGTTGCCTGCACTTATGATAAAATGTCTACAACAGGTTTTCTGCCTGCTTGATCTTCTTGACTCCTCTTAACTATTTAAAGTGATTTTCTGTATTCACACTTGATTACTTATCATCTTACGCCTAGGCTTGTCAGTTGAATCAGTGTTTCTAATAAGTTGCCATAGAAAACAAACAAAAGAAAAGCAAAACAGACAAAAATACATACAGTCATTCTCTTTTGGTTGCTATTTACTGTTATCACATATTTTTTAGAGATCATCTTGTACCTTGCTGTATTACAAGACAGCAGGAGAGCATATAATTTAATACATCAGGAAAGTGTCTTAACACAAAATGGATCATAAAAGTTAGTCACCAGAACTGAAGAGAGCAATCAAATTTTTGAAGGTAATAATGTGAAAAAATGATAGTAGTAAGGAAGTTGAGATTTTGAGATTTACAGTACCATAATTTGAAGTGCCTAGAAAAGCAAATAACTTCAAAAGCTTTGAAGTCTGCTAGTCACATAAAATTAAATAACAAAACACAATCTTAAATGATTCAATTGTAGAAAAATGTTCAGCTTATTAACCATAAAAAATAAGTATTTTAATTGAGCTTCTCTATAGTCCGTTATGAGCACATGTCATCAAGCTGTTTTTTTCAAGTTGGGTATTTCCATTCCCAAATAAGTATATATTCTCCTCTCAGGTTGGTCCAAAATGACCACCACCAATAATGAAGTATGCCCTGAAATATATGACCAATCATAAATGAGATGTAGCGATTTATAAAAGTGACAATTTTCTTAAGCTGCTAAGGAAACTCATAAGTTGGAGGTACTGCAATCAACAAACACGCTTCTGAAATCACCACTATGAAATCAGTAAACATACAATCACTATGGTTTTCAAGAGGTTGTATGTTAGAAATCCTTCCTGATAAAACTCAACCCTGGAATAATAAAAGGCTCTTAAAAAAATTACACATCTCTCAAGTGTGTTTTGTTAGAAAGTATGAGAACATTATTGAAAAAAAATATGTCCTCACGTGTTCAGTTTTCCATCTCACTCATTTAACAACAGTTTTTACAAAAGAAAGTTCAAGAATTGAACCGGATTACTGTACATTTCTCCATCATAAACTTTTTACAAAAGGATGTGGGCTCTACTTAATATATATAGATGGGAATGGTGCTGTTACTAAGGGTTTATTTGCTTCTCAGAAAAGCATTTCAATACAGTGATTTCTTTAGCTAAAGTTAACAAAATGCAGAGATAACACTGGAAATATGTTCCTCCTTATTTTAGAGACAAATAGCACAATAAGAATATATTAAAAATCAGCACAATGTGAAGAAAGTCAAAGCAAAGCACAAAATCTCTATTGGAATCCTTAGAAAGTGCTGAATATAGTAAAATCTGAGCAATTACTGTGCACTCAGGTGGATAGGACTCATGATGAATAGAGTGACAAGGAAAAAATAGTTGCCTTATGTTGGAGCAACTTTAAAAGTATGTCTTTTAAGAGAGATTAAATTTTGCAAGTAATAATAATATCTTCATGTCTTTGAGGAAAAAATGTGATGTAAACAAAGATAACAAGTTTCTACATTGTGCTTGGGTGTAGGTTTCTAAACAAAGAATTGAATAGGTTTTCAAAAAAATCGGGTATCAAAAACTTCAAGCCATAGAGAATACTACTGTTGGTATTTTGATATAAACTTTACATAAATGAAAGCAATTCAATGCTCTTATGCTCAAAAAAAGGAGATAACAAGGCTAAGTTATTAGAAAAGCAAGCAGCAATCATTTCCTCTGTTGCTGAATGTTCATATGCTACTTCTGCCTGCAACATCTGTAACTGATGAACATCTGTATAGCTTATTTTTGAAAGCTGAACAAAAAATTAGTCTTGCTATCTATTCTAATTTATACACCTCAAAAGCTTTGACTTCTGAAAAGCAAAAAGTAAAAGAGAAGGAATTTTATCTAAAAAATTAATAGATTCTATGTATTTTCTTAATAATTACCTTCTTAACTTTCTACCTTATATCAAAATACAAAGTAAAATAGTGACTATATTATTAATTTTCTTGAAGGTGCAGAATTTGATTACGGTTCACTATGTAAGTGACATTTAATAACATTTACATAAGATATTATGAAAATGTTTCTACCTAGTATACTGACTGCACTTTCACTGGATAAGTAAGTTTACAATTGCATTGACACAAATATTCAAAATACATTCATTTTAATAATCAATTTTCAATATGAATAAATACTAAATTCTATCAGCTCTATCTTTACTGTTATGGTTCTATGTTATTTTTACTCTTCTCAAAACATACTAGGCTAATAGTGTTTCATAATTCTGCAAACAGAGAGGAAAACTAGAGAGCAAACACAAAAAGGTGTACACAGCTCAGCAAGTCAAATCTGCAAATATAAACCAGATCCAAACCCAAGTACTTTCCAAATTTTCAATTTAAACTAGCCTTCCAATGAAGAAAAGAAAATATTTTCAGAGAAAGCTCATCTCATACTTCTATTTGTTGTTGAAAATAGATCAATTCAGTGGTTATACAACATTAAAGAGCACAAGTATGTTCTTTGTTAGTTTCTTTTCAGCTTCTCAGTTTCAACTGAGAAGTAATTCAAGTAATTCAAGATGCAGCTCCACTTCAAAATAGAAAGGTCTTCACAGACTTTAGTAAGGAATACAATGACAATAAAACATGAAACACAGAGATAGGAAAATATGATATTTATAATAGCAAATAGAAAGAGAGGAATATATTTTCTCTTTAATTAAAATAATTTAAATTGATTTTAATTAAATTAATATAATTTTCAAGTATGTTAGGAAGCCAAAATTTTGTGGAGAAAATGTGGTAGGCTCATGAACTATAAAACAAAAACTTTAAAAACCTTTTTTTACTTTAAAATAATAATAAAACATAAAAGTAATTATATTTTAAAGGACAGTTAGTACTGTTTCAGAACTAAAACTGTTTTCCATTTCCATTTGGTTGCTTTCTACATATTTAATTTGATGAACCAAAGAAAACAAGTGTCAGAGGAATCTGGTATGATGGCAATATGTATGAGTCTGTAATGACAGATGCATGTCTACTGGCTTTCCCTATACTCCGATATGGAAAAAAAAACAACTACTTTGTTTATTATCATTCCTTATAGAAGTCGGTATGACTCAGTGAGTCTCCTGAACTTCTACAGAATAGGAAAAAAGGAATCCAATTGCAAATATTTCACAAAAAATATATTTTTATTGTAAATTTAGAGCATAGTGTGTACCGTGTGAAGATTCAAATAGTCTTCATGACTGAGATAATATTTTCACAGTTGAGAGCACAGTGTTTCAATACCAACAATTCACATCAACCCAGAGTGGGTACTCATTTTTCCTAGTATACTCAAAGGTCACATAGTAATTCGGCAGGAGTAAAAGAGAGAACTAGATAGATGGACAAATAAAAATGCTAACTCTTCCACAACTACAAAATCAATCAATACAGGCCTATTTGAATGATTCAAAAAGACAGCTAATGGAGAAAGATTTGAGAAATTTTACTTCTGGTTAGGTATTTTATAAGGACAATAAAATAAACTCAATCACAACAACAAAAAATACCCATATACATTATTTGTATTGAATAAAATCCCTTGTCAAAAAGTTTCCTCTCAGAATATTTACATATGATAGATTCAATTTACTGTGAATAGCTAAGAAACACCAGCTGGTCTGTATTTTGATATGTGGCTTGTTTTCCTACCAATGAAGGGTCCTACTGATTTGTACAGTTTTAGAAAGTTCAGCTACCTATCTGCCAACAGTAGCAATGAGGTCACAGTAGTGTATTTTCTTACCACTTCTGCCTTAGACTTCAAAATCGCTATTACATTCAAAATAATGTGGAAGTCATATTAAGCTACAGGTTATTTTTGTCTCCTTTCCAAGAAACAGGATAATCTTTATTCAAAACAAACAGATGAATTTATTTGAGATTTATGTTTCAGGACAGTGAGACACATATACAAGCTGCATTGCAGAAAAGTGCAATAAGATATTGTGGAAATAATTCACTGTGAGGGTAGTTGAACACTGGAATAGACTTCTTAAAAAAATATCAAATCTCCTATGGCAGTACTGAAAACCTGACTTATCAAACAGCTTAATTCGTCCTCAGAGTTGTCCAGGTTCTGAGAAAGGGTTTGGATTAGATTACCTTCAGAGATTGCTTCCAATCCAGAGGAAAGAAGTGGATACTAGTGGTTTAGTAGGACAATGAAAAAAACTGACAGTGGTTTCAGGGCCTTTCCTCATTTAGCAACTATTCCAGTTTGGGGCATTTATTTTAACTTCAGGTGCAAAGGATGGTTGATCACTAGGTTATGGGGATAATGGGGACCAACAAAGAATTATCCTCTATATTGAAGAAATTGCCCAGAATCCTATCCTTGTTCTCTGATGCCGCAGGTAAACAGGGTACTTTAGACCTTGTTTAAATGAGGAAGGCTATTCTCCTTAGTGCTACTTCTGAAATACTAAGTGCAGTACAAACACCATAACAACGCTGAATACTTATTTCAAAGTAATAGATATATGACGTCGCTGACGTTTTCTCCATAATACCAATTACTGACTCTAACAATATTTTCCAGTCCTCTTATAATGCACCGATGGTTATTTTGTTTCTGCACTGCTTAAACTCTGTCCACTGCTGCAACTTGGCTAAGCTGCAAGATGTCAATGACTCCTGCCCTCCAAGTATGGCACAAAGATTGATGTGTTCCAGGGACCGAGATTTCATTAATTAGGGTGTTTCTAGGATAAATTATTTATCTACCGACATTTTGAAACTTGAAGAACACAAGTTGTGCTTCTGGGTATCAGTCTGGGATTGTAAAACCCATCCATACAGCTGCTTTCAGTATCAAAATCTGCTTCTTCAATCTTTTTTACAAATAAAATTCTCAGGTACAGCAAATAAAGACAAAACAAATCAATCAAAGTGACATTGCATCTTCTCATTGTAATTCACATGCAATTGCCCTGTTATGAATCCTAAGGATTTGTCATATCATCTCGATAATGTATCATGTCTTGATACTAACTCCCAATACCAGAGCATGTTTGCATGCTGCTTCTTTTATGTCACAGTGTTATTTAAAGTAACATAAAGCCTTTATTATTCATGAGTTATCTATTTTTTTCCCTGAATTAGCAATAAAACTACCATGAGTGGCAAATAACTTGGAATGAAATTTAAGCCACATTAATTTTTAATGATTTTCCCACAGTTCATTTTAATTTGGCTGCATGCATCATTTGCCATCTTAATTTTTCTGTTTAGTGAATTTGTTCACAAACAAATCCATAATACTTCTTTTATAGGAGAGAGATATTGAATAAGTCCTTTCTTGCATGGAAATCATTGATCATCTATTTACAAGTTAAGTAGTAGGTAGTGGAAAAAGATTAACACAGAAAAAATCCAGTTACATGTAAATAAATGATTATTTTTGTCTTTTACAACCTCTCTTCTTGTTGAAGTAATTACTTTTGGGTCTACTATATTAACCATAATTATCAGCTAATGTGTAGGAACATGCATTTAATTTGTAATTAAATGGTATTTACCAAGTCAAAACTATTAGTAGTTAGTATTTAAATGAAAAGTTATTCTACTAAGTCTGTGATTAAAAGTTTTCAGTATTAATCTAGTATTTCCGTTATAACACTGCACTGGTTTTCCAGAACTTTTCAGAACACAAATTTTTGCTGCAGTAAGTAGACTTACAGCGGCAGAGGGAAAGTTCTGAGGAAAAAAAAACACCCTCATTCAATAAAGATGAAAATGTCTTCTAGGTCCTTTTTCCTGCCTAGTGAAAAATAAATACAAATCAAGATATCCACAGCGTTTATCTAGTTATACAAGAATAACTTATAAGAAGACTTACTTTATTTTAGCCCATTCTTACAAAATTGCATCTGGCACTCAGCTACAAGAACTCCTATTTTAACGTCTCCAAAGTACATAATATTATGTTGCTCTCAGTTTGAAAGAGTGCTTTCTAATCAGCAAATTTCACTGTTACAAATTCCGGTCTGTATTTTTCAGCTGCTTCTAATCCCTTATAGCAATTTTACTCTTCGTTGTAAAACAGTCAAAGGCATCAGACATAATCGAATCTAAAGGCCAGCTGCACACCAAATGAGATCTGGTTCATCTAGAGTTTATTCTGTCAATAATATTATTATAAAAACATAAAAGTTCCCTCCTGTAAAACAGACCCAAGATTATTCATTCTTTCTTCCTTTTTTTTTTTCCTTGTAAAGTTCAACAAAGAATGAAAACAGAAGGAAAGTTTAAAACAGTAGTTTGAGCTTGTAGCTGATATTTATGCTAATATTCAAGGCTCGTGTAAGTTTGATTTGCCCTCTCCTATTAATGAGTTTCAATAAAATAACTTACTGAAGTGTGTTCTTGAAAAAAAAAAGTACTGTGAGCTTCCTTATTTAACTTTCATTATTCATGCTTTAAACAGTCTAAATTCATGATAAGTTTCTTGTGACAAAGCACTCTGCACTTAATGAACCTTTCTTCTTTGAATAAAGTTCCAGGGTTTATGACTCTTTTTCCAAGATTTTTAAGCATCTGGTTTAAGAGATCTGAAAAGGTACTGAAAACTAGAGACTATGTTTCAAGTTGTGCTATTCTCCCTTTATGCAAGGGAACTCCTTCAGGATGATTAAACTAATCTGTATGATAGTTTAGTTTTTTTCCCTTAGGTTGGAAGAACAAACTTTCTTATTTAATACTAACAACTCAGGACTAATTTTCCTAATCCTGTTTTCTAGATCAACTATTTTAAAATGAATTAAAAAAAAAAAAACAAACCAACACATAGAAAAAACAACGAAAAAATGCCCCCAAGAAAACCAAAATATAGAGCTATTCCTAACATCAACTCATCCTTTGTTCTAGATCTCAGAGGGTAGAAGAACACAAATCCATCACAGTTAAACATGCTCCCCTGAACAATAATTAAGCGCATTAACAAACAGCAGTACAACAGTGATGGCTGTTTACAGTTCTAAGAGATTTTATACAGTGCAAGAGACAAAATAACGCATGCTTGATATATCTTCAGTAAGGCAAATCCCTAGTTAAGAATACTATTTTCTGGTATTTTACCAAACTTGAATCTTTCTAACTTTAATATAGTTGAAAAATTACAAAGACTAATGAGATATATTAAAAAGGAAAGAGAACAACAGAAAACACTAAAAATGTGATCCTTTTTAGAACTAAGAATGAAATAAAATTCTGTTTCTATTAGGAAAAATCTCACCTAACTGAATTTACTTTTTTTTTTAACTATATATTCACTTGATTTGCGAAAATTCTGAACAGATTGCATTTTTTATTTTTTATTTTAAGGCTGCTAGCATGAGAAAATTGCAGTTTCTGTACCTTTTTATACTATTTCCTAGAGGAAAAGAACATTTGTTAAAGCTGACCTTTTCTTGAGAATGGTGTCAATTTTGATGAACTATCTTTTTTCAAAAATAAATCAAAAAATATATCTCATAAAAGGCAATAAAAAAATAAAAAAAAGGCAAGCTATCACAGACAGTGTCTGTATGAGTGCAGCACAGTTCTTTAACCAGAGAATAGTAGAACGATCACACGCAGTCCTATGTGGAATTTCTACACCCCTAAACACTTTGGGATTTTTTCTAATCCACGTATTGATTTGTCATGTTCAGCGGTGCATGTTTGAGCTCAGAAGACTGAAAGATAAGACAAAATACAATATTCTTATAGGGCTTTAAGGTTACTCCCCTCTTTAAAAAAAAAATCTATTGCATAGTCAAAATTTACAGAATTATAATACTGAGAAAAAAACACTGAACTTTATTCATTCAATCTGCTCTGCATGGGTAAACACACAACAATGACTTAAGCAAGTTCTCTAAAGTATTATTCAAGCATGCAATTTCCACCTTGGTTTTACACCAAAGAATTCATCAAAACTTGTGTCTCTGATGTTTACCAAATCCAGACTCTAAAACCTTCAAGGATTTTTTATAAGCTACACTAAATGCTAAAAAAAAATAAAAAATAAAAAAATCCAGGCTACATTGTTTTCAAAACTAGGTTTGCTGTACAATTTGGTAAAGCCTGTACTTGCCATTCATTTACTGAGACCACCAACGTCACTAAGCAATGTCCATCAGTAACATTTTTAAACCAGATTTTTACGCCAACATAAATAATTGATTTCAGGATCAACAACTGGCAAAAGGAGGTCGAAATATGACCAAAATCCTATGCCGTTTCAAGAAAAAGAAAGTGGAACATGATTTAACCATTTAAAAAAACCTAACAACTACCATATGCTTTAAAATTAAATGTGGAATAGATTCAGAAATATTAATTTGTTAAAATATGAAATAACTTCTCATAAGAATCATTATTCATTCATGCATTTTTGGGTGACTTTGTACATATACATTTCACCCGCGCTTACATTTGTGTACATTTGCGTATATATGATACATCTACACATAAAAATGTGTACAGAATCATCCATATACATTCATAGAATTGTAGAATGGATTGTGTTGGAAAGGACATCAAATATCTGGTTCCAATACCCCTGCCATGGGCCGGATTACCAGCCCAGCCTTAAAAACCTCCAGGGATGGGGCTCCTACAGCTTCTCCGGGCCTCACCACGCTCTCAGTGAAAACTTTCCCCCTGGCATTTAATCTAACCCTCCTCTCTTTTACTTTAAAATCATTCCCCCATGTCCTATCACTTTATACCCATGTAAAAAATATATTTCCCTTCTGTTTATAAGCTCCCTTTAAATATTGGAGGGCTGCATTGTCCTGCAGGATCTAGTTAACTTCCCAATCTTTCCAATTCCATTTTCTTACCTTTCAAGAAACATCTATTATCACTACATCACATTGCCTAGTGATTTTATGACTGTCTTGGTCCCTGAAATAAACCTTTTCCTAGATGGCATAATTCTATTATTTTTTTCTTCACGAAAATGGCATAGGATACATGATGAGAGTGAAGAGTAAAGTTAAAATACATTACTTGTAGAGATTTTACACTCACAGCAGAATTTACTCTTGGTATGAAATGAATAGTTTGGTTATTAATGTCTGTACTTAGACTGGGATGAAAAAAATTATAACATTTAAAACTCATCAAAATATCACACACTGATTAGCATAGCAATTTACAGATCACCACAAAGTAGCTATTATAAAGTCTTCCATCATCCAGTCACTTTTATTCTCTAAATAGTACAGCACAAAATATGTCAGTTTATTAAAGAAAAAATCCCAACATGGTTCTACCAACAAACTCATGAAGCATTTGAACAGCTTCATAACATAGTAGTCTAAGATGTCAAGATAACATGCTTTAAGCTACTGAGATGTGATAGAAAGGAGCCTCAGTACATATCTGATGAAATTTAGGAGATTTCTGTCATGGATATAGTATTGTGGACACTCATGACTTTGTTTACTGATTTCTATACTGCTGCTGAAATCAAGAGTTCTGCCCAAGAAGTAAGCATCTGCAGGATCACCCTTTAACCATCCAGTTTTCCAGAATACCAGAATAAGCTAGTATGTAAGATGTAATTAAGCAGACTCATGAATTTTTCTTCAGTTTGGATGCTTAAATTTGGCTCCTACATCTATACAAATGACCTAATTTTTAACTATGCTGAGTGCTTGCAATTCCCAACAGTTTATGCAATCAATCATCATTAAGTTGTATAAAAATACTGATGAAACCAAAGCTGCCTGCAGGCCTTTTATTTCATTGTTATTACAAAAGCAATTGCATCTACTCTCAGAAACACACTTCAAAACTAAGAAGGAAAAATGCATTTTTAAAATGTTGAAGATTTTAATGTTAAATTTGTTTGGGGAAGGAGGCAATTCTTAAGTTACTTGACTAAATATATGACTAAATAGTGAAAATCACTTTACCAAATAAAAAGTGGTGAAAGTAAGTAAGGTAGTTTATGAATTTTTGAAGCAAAATCTTTTTGAACAGTCCTGACCTGATTATGAGAGACATGTGGAACAGCAGGATGTATGTCAGCTCAGATTTCATAAAACCTACCTTCAGACTTCTTTCCAGAGCATCTTAAGATTTCCCCTCTCCATTTGGTGATAAATAACTATAAAGCAGTTATGAGGATCATGTAAGTGTCCCAGGGAGTCAGCTTATGGACTCTAATTCACTGAATACAATAGGTGTATACTTCAAAAAATTAAACGTTTAAATGAGATTTTGGCCTGGAAAACCATCCTCTAAGATCCAAGGAATATGAACACCTACGAAATAATTTTCATATCAAAGCAGTGATGTTTCTTCATTTTCTAATTCTTATACCTATATATTCGAAGAATTAGAAAACTGAAACTGGACTTTTTGAGGTCCCTGGGAAAACAAATCTTTTGAACATGGCATGAATACACATTGTTTATGTACTTTTTAATGGGAAGACAAGAAGCATTCTCATTCTGTATAAGCCTGATAAGAACCTATTTCCTTGATGTGGGAGGTTGCCACCTTTGAGGCATCCTGAGTGACTGCTCGATGAACTAGGAGAGTTAATGAGTATTTCAAATGCACTGCATTCAGGTATCTGAATACCAGCTCATCTTGGTCCTGGTGGATATACTCTGAATACAAAAACAAACTTAATGACATTTATTTACACCTGTGCTGACATTTTTCTGTATGCAGAGGAAAATCATCAACATATTCTCTTAAAGGTCAAAGCCTTTGCATAATATATTTCACTGCATGGAATGGATACCTTCTGATGTGATTCAATTGCTGTGTTTACCATGCATTACCCCTAAAAAACCCAAGTCTTTAACCTTTTTATTATACTGGTGTATTTTCTTCCATTTTATTTCCCATTTTTTATAGAAAACAGAGAAGTCATATTCTTTATAATCTCCATCAGGTAGCATATGTTTATTGCTCAGTTGAGCTGACTTGTTTTAATTTTCATGGTTCCTCTATCCAGTTTCTCTATAGTTTATTCTGTTGTGATGAATATTAGAAGCAATATATATTTGCTTTGAAGACTGTAGTATTCTAGTCTCTGCCTGAAAATTATGTTTTCGCATCTTTATATATTAAAGACAACACCATTTGTTTCCCTTAATACGGACATAGGTAACACTATGGATTTTTTTAACTTGCAAAGCATTTTTCTTTGGTGATCTCACTTGTGTGCTTTTTTCCTAAAAAAGCAGACTGCAGTGAGAAGTTCTGTAGTAAGCAGAACATCAGGGGAGAAGACTTGAATGAGTATGAGTAGAAGGCTGGCATTAGATATTTTTATTTTAATCAGTTATTTTATGCAGGATGATATTTCCAAACATGCTGTGATATCTGATGTTAATTCAGAAAGTCTGTCATAATCATCTCTTGCATCCAAAACAACAAGGAGAAACTTATTCTGGATGACTCAGAAACAGAATTTAGCTGAGATCAGAATTTAATAGAGGGAAAAAGAAATATGTAGGAGATATTACAACACATATAATACCTGTCACCCTCTCCAATTTTAAGTTAAACACAAGGATTAGTGTACTTTAAATTCTGTTTACTATTTCGTGTTAACCTTTTTTTCTTTAATTATTCTCTATTTCTGTTTTACATATTGCAACATTTGTTATCTGCTTTCTTTTTAAAAAATTATATTATAAAAACTAGAAGTAGTCATATTTAATGAGTACACATAAAATAAAGCTCTTCAAAGCCCATCATCTAAAGTGCACTGGAAAGCTTTTGAGATATATAGCTCTCTACTCTTAAACCTAATTTTAATCAAGAAATCTTTGTGCACTTTTGTGAAAGTAAAGTAATTGTTAGTTCATTCTGCCTGAGGCTTATTTATGGAGAGAGCATATTCTTACCTAAAGAGCAAACACAGTAACTCAGCTGTGACTGAAGCTGCCACTTTGTTTAGGCCAGGAAGTGAGGTAGAGCTATCTTAAGCTGTTTCTTAAACTGTTTCTTAAACAAATATTTTCTGCTCTTTTGAAGTTACAAGGGATTCATAATTTTCCCAAGGCTCAGATACATTTGTAGTACAAATGCATCCTAAGCATGTTTGCTGAAATCTTCAAAAGTGCATTTGTACTTTCTCAGTGCATAAAACAATCCAAATTATATCTGGCCTAGGGGGAAAAAAAAAAAATATGAAAATGAAATTAAAAAATAAAACTTCTAAAATCCTGAGAAAACAGTAAAGATGAGCACAGAAGACTTCTCTGAAAGCACTCAGGTGCCATTCACTGAAATTTCATTATCCCATGAAATGAAGATTTGGTACAAAACAGTAAGTAAATTTATACTGGATTCAAGATAAATGCGTATGTCAGGTTTACTCTTATTTTTGTCCGCCTTCAAGTATGGAAAAAAGAAAAAAAATCACTTTAATCCCTGAAAGTACAAATGCATTTTTGCAACCAAATGGAAGCGTTTAGATGAGGTGCTAAGGGATTTGATTTAGTAGCTTGGTGGGTAGGGATGGTGGTGGGAGGATGGTTGGACTAGATGATCATGTAGGTCCTTTCCAACCTAATGAATCTATGAATCTACTTCTACTTAAAAAACACCAAGAAATATATTGGAAAGTTTAATTGCATAATTCTCTTTTATCTTTAATGCTAAACATAGAAAAAATGTTTTTTCCTTTATAAACAAAATTCAAAAAGCATTCCTTCCTGAGCCACTATTGTGTCTTCTTTCTCCCTGTCAATGTCAGATTCCAAGTTTGAAGGGTTTGCTCTCCTATTTTCAACAGAGAAAATCATACCTACTTTTGAGTTTCTTAACTGCAGTTCATCTTTTAGAGATAATGTTGGGAAGGTTTCCTATCTATTATTCTTCCCAGTATTACTCTTATGGGGGAAAATGGAGAGAGAAAGAGAAAATCTGAGGGTAACAATAATTCCATAAATGTTTATTTAAATTTTAAACTGAATTTAAAAATTCATAGAAAGCTCTTCTGTATAAGAGAAGAAATATTTAAGAGTTTGTAATTGGCAGGAGGCCATGAGTAGGAACATCAGAAGCTTATATTTATTACTCCTCATCTATGATCACTCAGTATAATAAACTGAGCACTGGAATTTCTTATGTATCGGCACTATCTAGGAGACATAGGCACTGCTCTTTCATGTGGACTGGCCAGAAGTCTAAACCTATCTGTCTGCAGTTTATGGCTGCTAAATGCTAGACATGTAAGCAAAATAGTTGGTCAAATATTGGAAACATCTTTTGCTGTAACAGGTTGACAAAATGTCAGCTTTTCTGGACAGACCAGTGTCAGACAGCTTGGCTTATACAGCAGATTATCTGTTCTTCCCTCAGCTCTTGTCTTCCCTTATTACATGACCTAAGAGTGTTTGACTGGATTTTTTTGTAGCATGATAATAAAAGTTGTCACTAACTAGCAGCAATCATTCTTTTTTAAGTTTAAATATCTTTAGTAGATGTCCATCAGTACTAAAGGATTTTAGTCCAAGCAATGAATTGTTAAATCTTCATTAAAGTTAGTAATTTAACAAAGTTAAAACAAAACCTCATGAACTATTTTTTTATTCAGAATTTGTTTTACTTTGGGAAAAGCATCACAAGGAAAATCTATCTTTTCCTGGAAAAAACAGAAATGTCCACCTAAAATATTTCACATATTTCATTAATATTCAGACATCTTTTAAGAATCTAGTTGATATCTGATTAGGTCTCTGTTTTAAATTAAAGTTTACAAGACCTTAGCTTGACTCAGTTCATTTTGTATGTAGTTTATATATAGATGCATCGTACAATGAAAATCGGACCCTTGTGAAATTGTGAAAGGAGAATCACATTCTGGTCAAGCCTGTGAGACTTCATTTGTCTCTATCTGAAATTACTGAGCCAAAATCAGCTCTGGCAGAAGCAGACACAGCTCCACTAAATCAATAAAATAATCAAAGCTTTATAATTAGAACAATGCAAAGAATAGCAGTAAGCCCTGGCAAAAATATGCAATGGACCTGGGCCCAGCTATACTCCAGACTGAGTTTGCCCTAAGAACCTAAACAGCTGTACTGAAGCCAAAATGTAGGGATTTTCACCAAAGATATCAATCACATATGTAAAAGAACATATTTCACTGTTTCTTGATACAATGTCTAGTTGGAAGAATCATAGCAACCATGCAACCCATTTCAACCCTAAGAAACTTATTTGTTATAGGATGCAATTTAATTTGCAGAGAGGTAGTAAGTATTCAAAATATAGGCATCATTGATCATCGCATGAATGCTTGAAAGCATTGTGCAATTCAGCTGCATTTTCTGAACTGTAAGTTATCCGTCAGAAATTCTGAAACCTTGTAAGAGGATCACAAGTTCTTTTAGTTTCTGTTTATTTTATAGAAGTGAAAAGGAAGAAAATACTGACAATATTAAGTATGCTGTTTTGTTCCCAATCAAATTTCCCCTGGAAAACAAAAAGTTTGATTTCTGAGAAACTTTCATCAGTTAAGACAGAACATTACATACAAAGTCATATATTCTGCACAGTATATATACTCCTGATATCTCTCTCTGTCAGTTTGTCTTCTCATATGTACTTTTGTCTGACAAGTGCAGTCTGACAAACTTTCAGAACTGTGAACAGGTCCGTTGCCCTGTGCGTAGACACAAGGCTGTCCCACCTCCTATAACCAAAGTTCAATACTGCTAATCTTACCTGTGGTATGGCAGAGTAGCCTTATTAAGAACTCTGGAGAAGGTATTGTATTTGAGGAGTCAGTGATCTTGAACTGACCATACAGCACCTCTTAGCTATTAAGAAAGCTGCATGTTATTAGTATAACTTAAAATATATTTGGGAATGGTAAGCTCTATGTGAACTATTAGGTCAAATATACCAATCCTGACTGGGATTGCAAATTAGAGGGTTTGTGCTCCACAGCAAATCAAGAACACTTTTTGTATACTATGCTATACAAATTCCTCAACAGAATGAATACCTCAAACAGCTTCTTGCAAGTGAGGATTCTTCAGTCAGCTCCCACCACCTGCAAGGCCTTTCGTTTAACAGATAGTGCAGCAGGAAGTTCTCTTGTGAACATCCTTCATTAGCAGAGTTGATTTCTTGTAAGAAAATTAATCAGCAGACTGAATGAATAAAGGGGGATCTTCTCTCCACATACGGGTCTTGCACAGCATGCTTACATGGGAGAGGTCTCTCCAGGGTCCATTCAGTGCTGAGCATATGCAGAATGCTCAAAATCTGAAGGGAAGTAAGATTTACGCTCAGTAAGACAGAATTATAAGAAAAAATAATAAAAACAGATATTTTAAAGCCATTTTTTGTTGTATTTTTCTTACTGAGATACAGAAATAATCCTGCACCTTCTCTCCTTCACCTTTCACACAAGTGCTCCCAAGCACAGAATAGTAAATTCTTATTCAAAGTAAATACACTGCTTAGTTCTCTCTCTATATATATTCATATATACCTCAGTTTGAGATATTGTTCTACAAAATAATGAAAGGAAAAACCAGTAATTCATTTTTCAAGAATTTGCTTAAACTATATTTCTTGATGCATGAACAATGCTTTCATGGCATCTATTCTGTCGATAAAATGCTGAAACTGAGGGTTTTTTTCCAGTAAGAAATACTATGTTTTCAAAATCTCATTGCAAATAAAATATTTCACTGTAGAATATTACTCAAGAATTACTTATGCTGTATCATAGAGTCATAGAATGGTGTGGATTGGAAGGAACATAACCTAGTTCCATCCTTCCTGCCATCAATTGGATCAGATTGCACAGGACCTACCTCTAACCTTGACCTACCCTCTTTTAGTTTAAAACCATCCCCTCTTGTCTTTTCACTATGAGACCACGTAAAGTGTTGGTCTCCCTTGTGTTTACAGGCAGGAGTTTGATACTGCTGAAAATTCCTTTGTGTGGCCAGGACTTGAACTAGATGGCCTTTTGGGTTTCTTGCACTTGGGGATTTTTTTATGGGATTTGTGGAAACAAACTCTATAACCCAGGGTTAGATTATAAAGCAGGTATGTTTATTAGGCACTGCACACACATGCCGGGTGCAAGGGGAGTAGCCCCCCCTAACATGCACAAAGCGGAGGGAGATGTAGTCACATATTTAAGAGTACAAAGTATACATACTCAATACATTCCTAAGAGTGGGATGGACTATTACAGTCAGGTCCAATTGTCAACACTTTACGGGTTAGTTTGGCCTGGTTCCATGACAGCTGTGGCAGGGAGACCCATGGACCCACTCCTCAGAAAAGCGAAAGGGGGAAATCAAAAAAGGAAAAGGAAGGTTGGCCTAAAAACAAAACAGCAGAAATGATCTGAGGAGGAAAGTTAATTTACTTTTAGATATCGGAACACAAAATAACACAATACAATACAATATATAAAATGAGAGAGAGCGTCTGAAAACCAAAGGCCTTACACTAACACTGAAGGCAAAATGACTAGGGAGCACCCACTGCTGGGTTGATCCAAATGGGAAAAAGCCTGTGTCTCGTGACACGTCAACAGTTTTTAACCTTCATTCTGAGCAGAAAATGGAAAAATGCTAAACAACGCAAAGTCCTGTTCTGAGACAGGTATACCCAGAACTATCATGACCCATGGAACTGGAGCATTAACTCTTTAACTCCCAATGCACTATATGATGTTAAGATGTGAAATACCAATAACAAAAATCATAAAACCATGACACCAATAAATCATTTCCATATGTACCACCTTGAATTCCTTTAGGTTGGGCAAGCACGGAGTCTCCTAGTGATCGTGGCGGGGGGTGGTGGTCTTGCAGATGAAGGCTATATGTCTTTTTCACTGTATACTTTTCACCCCACTGCAGTTCAGAGAAGTAATCTGGTTCCATCTGTTTCTCAGCCAGCCATGGCTTTGCAGTTTATTGTCTTTGATCAACCACCATTCAGTCGTCAAATTGTTTTTACTCAACTTCCATTAGTCTTGTCCTCCCCATCCCAGGTGGTACCTTCATCAATCTTGCCTTCATTAATCTCTCTTCTTTTACTGTGAACCACCCTTAAGTCTCTTAACCCACTGTTACCCCAAATCATACAGTTCTATGGCTCTCTAGTGTCTTCTCCAGATTGAACAAGCCCAGCTCTCCCAACATTTCTTCAGAGGAGGGGTGCTCCAGCCCTCTGATCATCCTCATGGTCTCCTCCGCCCTCAATCCAGCAGCTCCATTTCTTTCTTGGTATAGGACCCCCAGGCCTGGACACAGTACTCCAGACAGGGCACAGTAGATGGGGTAATCACCCAATCACCTTCCTCTCCCTGCTGTTCACCCCTCTTCTGAGGCAGCCCAGGATACTGTTGGCTTTCAGGGTTGCAAGTGCACACAGCTGTTTCACATCCAGTTTTTCATTCAGCAGAGCCTCTAAGTCTTTCTCTTCAGGACTGTTATTAATGAGTTCTTCAGCACATACATCTGAGATTGCCCTGACCCAAGTGCTACATTTTGTACTTGGCCTTGTTGAACCTCATTGGGTACCTGTAGGCCTAGTTCTCAAGCTTGTCCACATCCTTTTGAATGACATTCTTTCCTTCCGTTATGTCAGCTGCACACCAAAGCTTGGTGTTATCTGGAAATTTGCTGAGGGTGCAGCACTTGATGTGGCTGTCTATGTCATTTATAAAGATATTTAAGAGCACCACTCCCAGGATGGACTCCTAGGGGACACCACTCATCACTGGCCTCAAGCTGGACATAAATCTGTTAATAATACCCTTTTTCTGTTACTTACTGTCACGAATCCACATTTCATAGAATCATAGAATCACCAATTTTGGAAAAGACATACAAGATCATCTAGTCCAACTGTCCACCTATCACCAACAGCTCTCTCTAAACCATGTCCCTCAACACAGTGTCTAAACGTTCCTTGAACATTGCTAGAGTCAGTGACTCCATCACCTCACCACTCTTTCAGAAAATAATTATTTCCTAACATCCAGTCTGAATCTCCCCTGGTGCAGCTTGAAGCCATTCCCTCTAGTCCTGTCAACAGTTACAGAATAGGCCAACCCCCAGCTCACTACAGTTTCCCTTCAGGTACTTATAGAGAGCAATAAGGTCTCCCCTGAGCCTGCTCTTCTCCAGACTGAACAATTCCAGCTCCCTCAGTCACTCCTCATAGGGCCTGTGCTCCAGACCCCTCATCAGCTTTGGTGCCTTTCTCTGGATGCAACCCAGGGCGTTTATATCCTTCTTGCAGTGAGGGCCCAAAACTGGACGCAGTATTTAACGTGCACCCTTACCATTGCTGAGTACAGGGGGAGAATTACTTCCTGGCTCCTGCTGGCAACACTTTTTCTGACACAAGCCACAATGCCAGTGGCCTTCTTGACCACCTGGGCATGCTGCTGGAGCATGTTCAGCTAAGCATCAGACAATACACCCATGTCTGTATCCTCTACACAGTCTTCCAGCTATTCAGCCCCAAGCCTGTAGCCTTTCATGAGGTTATTTAACACCATTCACCACCACTCTCTGGGCCCAGCTGGCCAGAAGCCATCATTCCATCCTAGAAAGCCACCAGATTTTTCATTCATCATCTGCTCTTGATGAAACTATGTTGGCTGTCTAGGATCACCTGCTCATGCTTCATAACATGTCTTCCAGGATCACCAGTTCCATAATCTTTCCTGGCACAGAAGTGAGGCTCTCAGCCCACAGTCTCACAGAGTCATCGTTTCTCCCATTTTTAAAAATGGGAGTGATGTTTCCCTTTTTCCATTTACCAGGGCCTTCACCTGACTGCCATGACTTTTTGAACATAATGAAGAGCATCTCAGGAACCACATCAGCCAGTTTCTTCAAGACCCTGAGGTGCATGCTAGGCAGACCCATAGACTTTTATACATCCTATTTCATCAGATTGTCTGATACTACTTCCTATTAAGGAAATTAACAGCTGGAGGTACTATGCTGATTTTCGCATCCGAGAGTTGTAAGCATGCTGATTATTTAGCTCAAATTATCTTGAAAACAAAGAATGATGTTAAGGGTTCAATGGATTTTGTGTACCCAACCACTGAAATATAACATATTAATAGAATTAAAAGTACAAGTCTCTTTGGTCATTTAGGCTGGATGAAGGAATCTTGTTGATACCAGCTGGAATTCTCAAACCACATTACATTTAATATATTCATACCACATGCACCATCACATTGAAAAGCATGAGAGAAGTCTGTTTCCCAGCTGTGCAAATATCAATGCTTCTCATCTACTTCTACTCTACTATCAGAACAAAATGAGATAAATTAGTTGCCTTGCGAGGAAACCTGAATAAGACTAAGGTATTCGATTGTTCTATGGTACAGTAGAATTTGCAGCTTTCAAGATTTGGCTTAGGAACTGTTGCTTGAAGGAAATTGTGACAAATGGGTTGCTCTGCCAATACCATTAAGATAAAAGGGGGCTTGTATTAAACAAGAGTGCTCCATTTAAATCAGGCATCCAGTTTAAGTGGGTCATCTTAACCTACACATCTCGCAAAAAGGCCACTCTGATCTTTTTCTCAGAAGCCTTGCTGATTTGAGCTGTAGCAATTTGTGTACTACAAATGCTCTGAGTTGATTTGGACCAGCTGCACTGTAATCCAGGCCAAGAGGCATTAACTACTTAGCTGCTGCTTCACAAACATCTGACTGTGCATAATTCATCTCAAGTATATCACTTCCTGTGACAAGACACAGTAGATCTGAAGGGCTTACCGTTCCAGTGGAAAATTGGCCAAATTTAGCATTGTACAGAAACAACAACAGTAAAAATCAACAAAAGTTCATGTTAATAAGCAGAAGAAAAAAGCAACTGCATGTTATTTTTCCCCCTTTGAACAGAAAATAACGCTTACAATTTTTTTATAATTCCAAGTTATATACTCAGATATATCAAGCCAAGCCTTCTAATTTAGGAAATGCAAGTGATGATACACTGAGTCACAGTAAGCAGTAGCAATTCAGTTCAGCAGGGCTTCCCAAATGATTAGGAACTAATGAGTGGGCTCAACTCTCATCTTTATTTCATGTTTCAGGCAAAAGAAACAAGAGGTCAGGAGATCACTTTGGCAGAAGGCAGTTGTATAACCAGACTTTGATCAGCATGACAGGTCACTCACTGAGAGGATTATGGACTCAGAGGAGTGGGCAACAGCAGCAAGGTACAGACAGAGAAAAGAAAACAAGACAGTTTCTTCAACAAATCTATGAGGCACATGATGAGAAATGAGGCTGCTCTTTTATTTTGAGAACATGTTATTAAAACACAGAAATTAAACTTATATGGAGGTCTATGTGTCTACAACCAGTATACAACTTCAATATTCAGCATCAGCTCATGCCTTTTGCCTCAATCTGCTGTTATCCTACAATGAACAAAGCTTCCTTAATTATAATAACATCCTCAAAATATGTCTGGAATACAAAGAAGGAGACCATCACATACAGACTTTGAAGAATAGTGAATACCAAATATTTTTGCCTTCTGAAAAGAGATTTTTTTTTTCCAGTTTTATCAGTAGTAAAGGAAACAGTATGCTTGAAGGCTACCACAGGAATTTAAAGCTTTTAAGAGAAAGCTGAAAAGATGTCAGCCAGGGGATTACAATGGATTAATCTCATAGAATTTCTTTCTTCTCAGGTGTGTGTATGTTCACAGTTAGATATCACAGATTATCTATTAAGAAATGTACAGTAAAGCCAGTGAATACAGTAGTAAATTTTTCAAGATAGGTGGTTATCCTTGACCACATATCAAAGATAAAAAATATCTTCCCTTTTTGTATTAACCTTCCTTTGCCTTAGCTCACTATCCTACATAGCTAAAAAAATAAAAAATAAAAAAAACCCTGAAGTAACAAGTGTTTATTTTATTACCTTCAATCATTTTCAGTCACATCCAGCCCTTGTTAATAAAAGCAGAATGTTGAGCAGAAATAAAAAGAATCCACATTAAAGGATTGCAATTTTCCCTATCAGAATTTAAATCCATAAGAACATTTTCCAATGCAGAATGAGAAAGCCTGCAGAAATGCCCCTTGGCCTAAAAGTGTCACGGGCACCTGTTCTTTTGGTGCAAGCACTCTTTCTAACACACGTTGCAGCTGGCTTGTGAGAGCAGTTGCTGAACTTGAATTCCCGTGACTTAGACAGACCCTTTCAGACAACGCAGTGTCCACTGTCTGTTATACACCGCCGTTTGTTACAGTGCATCTACTGAGGTCTATTTTCAGCAGTATAATTTAATCTTATCATTTTACTAATATCCTCATTAAATTTTACTAGCCAATGGAATCAAATCCTAAGCCTTTTCTAACAATAAGCACAAGATAACAGTGCATTTATTTTAAGACATATGCATGTATTTAAAAGAATAATGGAAAAAATAATCTCTACAGCAGATTGGTCGCAAAAAGAATTTAAAATCTTGTTAAGAGGAATTTATGTGTGAACAAAATACTCCTGTTATGCATAGTTTAATTAATCACCTACATAAAGCTCAAGGCCATCTGTTCAGTACATGAGAAAGAAAAAGAGGAGATTGCAGATTATTACAGTCACAGCACTTAAGCATGCTTATTGTGCTTGGTCATTGCAACACAAAGAAGTTTCATTGGTACTGCTTTTTAGAGAACTGAGGAGAGTATCTCCATACTTAAAAGGAAGCTTTAGAGAGAAGATGCACATACCTGGGAGAGTAAATTCCTAAAGCAATAGTAGTCTTTACGGCATCTAAAACTTATCGTACAATTTGAAATGTTGATAAAACCTTGAGTCCTAAATGCAGCCCTGACAAAGTTCAGCAAACCTCTGAACTAGAGTGCATTCTGGGACTATTCCATGTGTTAGTTCCTCCAGAAACTCTCACTTTAAGCTTTCCTTTCTGTACAGCTTGAAAAATTATTTGCAGGCAAGCACAGAAGTGCAAAAAACAAGATTGGCAGATACAAAGTACAAAATCATACTCATACTAGGTAACTTACTCCCACCCGAAGTAGTATATTAAAAGCATTTAACAGTGAAGTAAGATTTGGATTATACAGTTGCAGCCATTTCTGAATGCTATTGGTCCCAGCAGCATGCAATAACAACTTATCGTAGGTTTGTTTAGATCTTTTTGAGATACAAAGATACACAAAACAGAAAGCAATTGGGAACTCAGGCTTATTTTACCCTCTTCCAAACTAGCTAATTCATACCCTGTATAAAGCTTATTAAAATCTTATTGTAATAAATTACTCATTCACCAAGGATATAGTTAGGTTTCTTAAACAGTTCCTTAAATGTAACTGCATAGAAAATTGTGTAATGAAAATACTATTTTGTTTCTATTTCAAAGCATATATTATCTTTTATTATTACTGTTATTATTTATCTTCCACAAAAAGAGACTACTTTCAGAGGTTTTTGCTGATAAAATTGTTAGACAGTGTAAATATTAATGTAATTGACATGTTGAATTGATATTTGAAACAGCTCACAGCTGGTAGCTTGCCTAATGATTTTGTTATTGTTATTATTTTGCATATCACAAGATGTCTTCTCAGAAATAATATTTTCTTTGTATTTACACTTTTATTGTCAGAAAACTAACTGGCAGTTACTTTATTTTAAAAACAAGTTTTCCATGATAATTAATGACACTGATTTACATCTCTACAGTACATTACACAGACACTTCAGGCTGTAAATTCTAAGCGTTTAAAAGCTCTGATTCCCTCATTGTTTGTACTGGATCTGCACATCACAAATATCAGCAGTAAAAATTAAACCAAAGAGCTTCTTTAAATCATATTACTATATGACAGGTCATAGTATAAATATAGCTTTCTGTTCACATAAAAATGTTCAAAACTTGGGAAAAGAGATTTTACTCTGAAGCTGAAATGAGATAAATCCATCAGCATATTTTCCCTATCTTCATTGCTCTCGTGTTCCACATGGTATGCGGTAGAGTACTCAACTGAGCTTCTGTGTCCCATGTTCATATCCAATTAACTCTAAATGTGTAGTTAAAAATAGTGATTATTTTTATAAAAACAGGTAAAAAAATAGATGTATACAGTACAAAAACACAGCTGCACACACATTTACATGTAGCGTTCTAGGAAGAAAGAAGCCTTTTCACAGGGGGCTACGCAGGCTTTTGGGAGCAGTTTGTGCTAAGCTAGGTTTAAGTATAAAAGTATCAGAGGGCACAGAGGCAACTGGTCCGAAGGCAGCTGTGTTCTTTCACACTCATGGTTAGGCACCCCAGTGGGAAAGATATCTGAATCCTTGTTTCTGGATTGCCAAAGTGATTCCTTTGTACATGCTGGAGCTGCCATGGGCTTTGGGCTTGAGCAGGTCAGAATTCAACACGTTCCAGGGGCTTTGATCTATTGAGAGCCCTTCTGTGAATGTTTATGTTACTTCAGTAGTAAAATAGAAAGAAAGAAGATATACTCAAGAAAAAGAAGGGAGCAAAAAGCCCTACTGGATCAAAATGCTGTTCAACAAAGGACAAGAAGTAAATTATTGACATAATAGCAGGAAAAGATTCTGTGAAATCCTTACAAAGTAAACCTTACAGAGTAAACACCTGCATGAACTCATAGCTTAAAGCAAAATCAATTGAGTTGTGCTTATCTCTCAATGTAATTATCAATTAATGAATTCTATCTATTTATAAGCTTCCTTATTAGCATGATATTCTTCATTGTATTAACTCCTTTCATAATAATTAAATGTTTGTGTGTATCCCTTAGGCTATTAGAAAGATATCCACAAAAGTAATTATGAGGACAGTCTTTTTTACCTCAGAAGAGATAAAGACGCTTCCTTGAAAATCTCTTAAGTTCAAAGTTTCATTACTCACAGACTTTCAATTAGGAAATGATTACAGCCAAATGGGCATTCCTGTCCTTAAAGTATCAAGATTTAAATAAAATAAAATAGCAGAAACTTTCCTAATATGTAACAATTCCAGAATTAAAGAATAAAAGAACAGCATTTTTTTTTTTTAACCAGAAGTCCTGATGTCAAGAAGGCTAAAATCCATGGTAAAAGACTTTTAATTAAATGCTAAGCAGTTCTTCACCTTAGCAGTGGATTGTGGACAAGAAATGAGACGTTCTTACAAGGGAGATCTGTACCGATAACTCATGGAGAGAGATAACTGTAGCTGAAAGCCTGCCTATTAAAATTTTATGATGCCTTTTTTCAGCGTTGTGATATAAAATGGGACTTCACTTCTTCTGGTTTTGGCACAACACCATCCTGTATTTGTTTACTGTCATTCTGTTAGCAGCCTGTTTCCATGACTCTGCTGGAAGCCAGTATGTAGTAAGGGATACCATTAGGGCTATCATTGAGGTCTTTCCTCTTCTCTTTGTACAGATTTAATACATTACTGATTCTTAGCTTCAGCAGAGATACTAGTTGTCATTAGTCAATATTACTGGTTTTTATTATTAATCTACCCATCAGAACTGCAGGGACTTGGAGACAACATCTTCTCTCCCAGGGCTTGGTTGCTCTTACATGAATCCTGGGAGACATAATCTCTCACCAACTGTAATTTTTGACATTTAGTTGCAGCAAATCAGTGCAAGTATCTTGGCAGTCCAGTGACAATACTCTAGCTGACAGGCAGAAGATAGCTTTTGGGAGTGGGATTTGGACTTGCTCCTCTATGAGACTGATTAATATGGGAAATGAGGGAGAAAATGAATCCATTTTCAACAACTCCTCCACTTCTAACTCACCTGTCTGATACAGGAAACTGCAATGTGTATATTTGGCACTGGAAATCTCTTTCTGTTATGAACTGAGGGGAAGGCAGTCAGCTCTGGAAGTGTGATCAATGATTTACCTCATCTTTGCTGTTCTACAAATCCCAAAGGATCTGTGATATTAGAAGCAGAATCTACTGTCTACCTCTAGGAGAGGAATCCTATTTATCTTAGAAAATACCTAGATAGCAGATCAACCAGGGGAGGGTTCACAGGATGTGGTGGTGAGTGATTCCAGTCTGTTGTCTCATTACTTCTAGCTCATTCTGATTGTGCTCATGTCTTTCCTGTTCTGTTGCCCTGTCATGTTGGCCATTCAGGGGCATACCCTGTTCTCTGTCATTTCAAAAGACGTTACAGTTTATCTTCTTGAAATTAGCATTGAAATTCCACCCCATGAACCCCTATAAAGATGCAATGATTTCAAAAAGATACCACTATCAGTTTTGTCCGCCAAATTATTTTAGTCAACATAAATATACATTATATATTCTTACATTTTGGCGACTTTCATATAACGATATTTTTAGGCCTTGTGGTACAGTGTATAACATATCAAATAGAACTTGAATGAAAATTGTTTTTTATTAATTTTTTTAACAGTTTAAACATCAGGATGGTCCGTTAAAAATATCTATACAAAACAAATATTGGCATGAAAATTACAAAAGGCTATTTAAATAAACAGAAATACTATATATTAGATATTGAAAAAAGTATAGTGATAAAGAGATAAAGGAAGACATCAATAAAAGGTTTTTGATTTTAAGGGGATGCTGCCATCATTCATTACTGATCTTGCAATCACAGAATTATGTCTCTGATGTGGAGAGATATCACAAGTCAAAAGACCAGATGCTTTAAACAATTATTTTTCTGTATCTTTAGTGAGGTTTAGAAAACAAAACTCAGGACTTCAGAGTAGCTGATTAAATGCAGAGCAACTGCATCTTTGTGTAGTTACAGCATTCTGATAGAATACATGTCAGAAATTTGTCAACACTCAGAAAAGTAGTAGGCATGTTACCACACAGTTTCACTGAATTTCATAGTTAGGCATGCACAACTGAGCCTAATGCTGATTTTAAAGACAACATCATATCAGTACTAGGTAATGATTTTCAGTATATAAACAGCAGCTTTTAAAGACGTCACATCTCACCTGAAATATCAGATGGCCTACAGAGTCAGAATATCAAACTTAACTCACTACTTCAAAACTGAAGGCTTAAGAAATGCATAAATCAGAGTCTATTTGTATACTGCATCATGCCTATGCTAAAACAAAAAATACGTTCTTATTGTCCTAAGAAAGGAGATGAACTATCAAGGTCAAACAACCAAGGAAGACAGCAAATACTGGCTGGACGAGGGCAGTAGAAGGTAAGTTAAACTGATATCCACTAGTGATTAGGTAATTAACTAGCAGGTGAAATAAAACTGCAGGAATTCCCACACTAAATTATGCTGTTTCATTTGAATTTAAAATGTATTTTAAATAAAATTATCACCAAGTTGCTACTTTATTCAACACTTCTTACATTTTTTTTTCCCCAAAGGAAAGCCTGTTAAGAATCAAATGGTAGCCTACCTACTTGTCAATCCTTGAGCCAAGTATGTTTTTACACTTCATGTTGTAGAAGAGAAAATTGGCTTGTTCCATGCACGTGTAACATTGTATCTACTTCAGTGTCAATAGGAAATAGGGAGATGCTATAACTTCATCTTTCGTCACTGCGGGGAACAGCGGAAAAACAAGTAATCAATGATGCAGTTGTCCTGCTGTTGATTGCTTTACTTTACATGTATAAGAATTCTATTGAAAAAATGTGAGGGAACCAAAGGAGATGATGGAGTAGTAAACAGCTTGGACTATTATAAAAGAAAGAACTAGTTCTTGAGTGGAAAATTATCTGCTGTGTATTCAGTTGCTTGCTGGATGGCTCTGTGAACCCTGGTCTACTCTGCAATTTTCTCATCATTCTTTAAGATGTTGAATATTTAATTTGATGGAAACTTCTTGATCTCAAATCATCCTTATGAAAACTAAGATTGTAACTATGTAGACTCTGATTTTCATTCTGTCTTAATGCCTAAAGTCTTTTCTTTTTTTTTATTTGTATAATTACAGAGCATTGTATTTCACAGTATTTTCAAAATATTAATTATGAACACCTGTCATTCTATAAGTATTTTGATTGGAGGTATCTTAAAATAGACTAACTGGCATATTGAACTATCCTAACCTTCTTTACAGTAAGAAAGAATCTATGTTGTGCATCATCAGCCTTCAAGGACAAAACTTTAAGGCTTCTATCTACCTTGCTTTGAGCCCTCAACTTATCACTCATGATGGTTGTTGTTTTTTTGTTTTTTTGTTTTTTTTTTTTTTTGCAATCAAACAACTGTCAACAGGTGACAAATCATTGTATGGTGTGGCAATGTGTTTCTTATAGGGTATACATTTACCACAAATAAACATATTTATGCATTATTGGCCTTCCATCTCTCTGAATTTACTCTTTAAATAACAACATTAGCATTAATAAAAGTCCAAATGTTATTTGCCTTTTATGTACATTTCAGATAAATATAGTGGACACTTACTGCACAGTAATTAATTAATAATTCAAATGCCAGCTAATTCAAGAGCACAAAAAATGTACATATTTGAAAGGTATGGGGTTGTTTTCTTCAGAAAAAAAAATCCTCTCGAAGTCTGTGGGGGTGGAAAGGGGATGGAGAAGATAGTATTCCTTACATCCCTGAAATCAATAACAGATAATACCCCACTAATGAAAGCATTCTATTTCTTTATCTTGTTCTATTTCACTTTTCTTGAAACATTGCTATCAGAACCTTAGCATGGTTGCTGCATCTCTGGATGAGTAAATTGTCTGGATTCTCTGTTCAGCCTTGGGCCTGCTGTAGTAATGAAGAACTGTACAAGATGCAGCTGTAAACCACTCATCCTCAGGCTAATTTCATAGGGCTCAATTGTTTCAAAAAGGAAAACTAATGAGGGTACTCAAGATCAGTAAGTCAACTAAAAAGAATTGAAAAAACAATAGTGCTCAGGTCAAATTTCTAGCACGTACATAGTATAAAATAATGGGGTGTACATGTGCTTAGCAGTGTTACCAGTTGATTCCTGATGCTTTCATATGGCTTTACTAGACCATACAAAGAATGCAACTGCTTACTTAACAACAATGTTCAAAAACAAACAGGAACATTAGGTAGGTTCTCTCTCTTTAATACAATTTTTGTGCATGTTTCTTGTTTTCTCCTCAAGCTTTCCCCTTTTTGCTTTCTAGGATCCCTCCAGAACTGTACTTTCCCATTCCTTTGAATTCCTGTACCATGAGACTTGCTATACTCCCAGTGCTCTATATAATATATGGGAGAAATTCCCTGTGAGGTTGAACTGTACAAATACTAACTGGTCTCCACCCAGTCTTTAACCACTGTGACATTTTATACCTCTTAACCCTCTACTTTGTTGAGTAAGGAAATCTGTCAGCAGGTTCAGCAAATACTGGGAACATGGGAGTAGACAAAAACAGCACATTCATATACCACTCATCTCCTTAGAAACCAAGCTAAAAATATTACTTTTAAAGCAAGAATTAAACTCCTATTGAGGAGTAAATGGAAGTGCTATAATAACTCTCAGCCAAGTCCTACAATTACTTCATCCTCATTGATTTATTTTTTCTTAATATTTTTGTTACCTAGTACAGGCAGAATATCGTTTGAATTATGCCACTTGCTTCATTGTTAGACACCTACTTCTCACCACATGTGACTAAGTTCTTGCTGTTCCAGTGACCTGCAGACCAGCTACTCTTAGAAGTATCATTTAAACACTATCTACCTAACCCTTCCAAGCATGTGGGAAAGTTTAGAGTGGTAAGCATAACAAAAGAAGATGCTTCTCCCTTTTACTGCACTCTGACTGCAGTGCTCTCTTTTTCAGCACATTAGAAATGCAAATATAGTTTCAAACATATGTCCAGAGAAGAATAGGTAACACAGTAGTGCCACAAAACCTGGCAGCTGCATGTTTACCAGTTCTTTCAAGCATACCTCTTGCTGATACTTTGCAAAGGGGAAAGAGAGGGACGGAGGAGTGAATCAGAAGAGAATATCAAGTATAATTTAATAACTTATTTACAGTGCATTTGAAGTTACTAAAGCAACCTTTCCTCCAGAGGTATTCAAGAGATAACTCTACAGCTTCTGGGATTGTCCAGGGTGAATCCCTGCAGGTTCACAAGGCTGTTATGCTTTTACTGTTTGTTTTGCTTGCTCTCACTTCTGCATACAAGCATAACACTCCTCACAGCTAAAAGCGTCGCATGGTAGCAGTCAACAAAGACAAATATTGCAGGACACTGGTCAGATAAAGTTAACTATTTACATTATGCAAGGTTTCATAATCTATAATTATTTCCCTGCTCAGAATGATGGATAGGTTAATCTACACCTAGTAAATATCAGCTGCCACTACATGAAAAGGATGTGAATATTTGTTACTCAAAAAGGTGAAAATTAAAAATTTTCATATCAGCTGGCCTAGCCACGGCCATTCAGGTACCACCATGGAGACAGTAAAAGAGACAGAGGACTTTCTCAAAGTCAGCTGCAGCTCTAGGAAATGCAGTGACTCAGCTTGAGTGACAGTGCCATCACATGTGTTCCATATAACTTCAATCATTCCTCTGTGTCCCCTAAATCATGTCAGCCTTCATTACTGAATGACACAGAACTGGGATATAGTTGTTGAAGCAAATATCACAGTGTTTATAATTGTGTCTCAGTTATATTTGTAAATTTGAGGGGTTCTGATGCAGTCTTAAATGCTATGGTAATACAGAGTCACATTATAGCTAAGAGAAATAACTAAGTTAACTATCCAGTTACCACAAAAGCAGTGGAAATTTTGTAAAAACAAAAACAAAAAAAAAAAAAAACACAAACAAAAAAAATTATATATTGAAACATTTTCAGATTGATCATATAAGTTATTAGAAGAAATATTCCTACTCACAAGTAGCCTTTCAAAATAGAGTTATGTACTCACTAAGAGTTAGGGCACACAGTCATCTAACCAGTGAGAAGTGAAATTAAGACTAATAAAGCAAAGCAATTTACTAACTTCTTCCAAATCAGAGTCAAATTTTCCAGGCAAGTCAAAAAGTATAGAGGGATCACAAATGAGTTATTTCTGTATGCAGAAATTAAGTTGTTCTTCCACTCACCCCCCAAATACACACACACACACTTTTTGAATGGAAGGACATTATCCAAACAATCAAAAAATGTAAAACAAAACAAAACAAACAAAAAAAACAAAAAAACAACAGAAGATGACGTAGGAAGAAACTAGAACTGCATAGCTGGACTTACTTAGCAAAAGAGCATGATTGGTCATTGCATATTGTATTCATTTAGAAGCCTTGGGCTTCCTGAATTATATATAAGACCCATAAGTAGTGAAATAAGTGAAAAACACAGGTGATTTTTATCTTTAGAAGCTGAAAAAAGTCATTTTTTGCACCCCAGAGAAACCAAATGGACCATCAGTATGATCTGAGCAACTGAATGGTAGGCATTATCACATATTAAGGGCAGCAAACTCTTCACAAAAAACAGGTGGATAAACAGTATTATTCCCTTGGCTAAACAGAAACAGAGGTACTCACCATCTGAAGTACACTGTAAAACATTAGAAATATATATTTTTTCTCTGTCTGTCTCTCTCATAAACACACACACTCAGGTCAAAAAGCAGAGGCACTTTCTACAACAGTCCACTAGGAAATATTATCTGGGGATGTAACTAAAGCCTATGATCAGTTATGGTGCCTAATCAAATTAATCGACAGCCACATAGTTTAAAAAATGCTGTTTATATGTCACAGAATACTCCTTGATAAATCAGTATTTCTTTGCAAAACTCACAATGACATTGTAACACTAACCTATCAAAAATTAGGGCCTGGAGCATGTCATGTATGAGGAAAGGCTGAGTAATCTGAAACTGTTTGGCCTGGGGAAAAGAAGGCTGAGAGGGGATCCGAGTAATGTATATAAACATCTAAACAGAGGAGGAGGCACCTCCTTGGATGAGGCCAGGTTCTTCTCAGAGGCGTGTAGCAACAGAATAAGGAGCAATGTCCTAAAACATGAACATTGGATGTTCCAGACGAACATGCAGAAAAACTTCTTTATAGTAAGGATGATGAAGCACTGGAACAGGTTGCCCAGAGAGGTTGCGGAGCCCCTTTTTAAGGAGATAGTTAAGATTGATCTGAACACCTACCTGTGAAAATTATTGTAGGGAACCTACTTTATCAGGGTGGTTGGACTCCATACTTCTTGAGGTCCCCTCCAATCCCTACAATTCTGTGAAATATGACTCTGTATGAAGGGTTTGTGCTGTAGAGCTAGCTTTCCTAGCTCTATAGAAAAATTACGTACGGCTACATTTTAATCCAATTGACAGCCCACAGTATGAAAGGAAAAAAGAATGTTTCAGAGGATCTGAACATAAGTGTGATGTGATTTAGTCATTTATCAGTAAAACTTCTTGCTGTCAGAAAAGTCATTACATCTCAGGGAGGAGTTTCTTATATTCTGTGTTAAAAAAAAAGGAAAAAAATGGGGGGAGGAGGAAGAAGGGAAATTGGAGCTTTCACCAGAAATTAATTCTGAGGGATTTATAACAGAGCTTACAGAAAGACCTCTCAGTAATGGTGCGTACTAAAAGGACTCTTCCTGCTTTGCCTTCATGCTGTCTTTTCAGAACATACAAATTCAGACACTGCAGGCTAGAAGTTACAATGCTCTAGCAGAAACTGCTGAATATTAGCTGTCAATGAGATGAGAGCATGCCCCCCCTTTCCTAGGGTACAGCATTAGCAATGCAATGCCAGGTACCTGGCTGGTTAAAAACCAGGAGACAGGACAAAAGAAATGATTTTAAACTGAAGAAGGGGAGCCTACTAGAGATCATGAGGAAGTGTTATACTGAAGGTGATGAGGTGCCAGCACAAGCTGCCCAGAGAGGTTGTGGAGAGATTCAAAGCCAGGTTGGATGAGGCCCTGGGCAGTCTGATCCAGCACTTCATCCAGCTGCCAGTAACCCTGCCTACAATAGGGAGGTTGAAATCAGATGTTCTTTGAGGGTCCTTTCAACCCAAGCTGTTCTATGATTGTATGAAACCATTAGCACTTACAATAACCAGCAGCATCACAAGGAGCTGCTACAAATGAGCAGAAGCTTCTGTAATCAACTGTAGGGTGAATACCCTGAATGAATGGTACCCACACAACATAACAAAGATGGACGGTATATTTTGGTATGGCTTATCCAGATAGTGTAAAGAAAACCAGTAAATTAGGAAAGGCTCACCTGTCACTGATGGTCAAAGGTCGCCAGGAACTCCACAGGGAGGGGATCTCCAACAACAGATCCTTCCCCAGTGGTGGTCAGATCTTAAATGGGGTCTGTGAGATGTGGAGCCAGACTCCACCCTTTCCAGTCACACAAGTGTATTGCCTTCACCTGTGCTCCTGTGTCTGACTCAGTGCTCGCCTCAGGTGATCAATCAGTGGTTCAGGCCGTGATTCAACAGTTCCCATACATCCACCAATCCATTTTTTCTTTTCTTAATGGCTACACTAGCAAATTTGTAAATATTGTAAAGCCTCCTTGAATTTGTGTAAGCAGCCCAAGGGCTTTTCTTAGATTTGCTATCACTACATCTACTATTTAAGAAAGCATGTTTTTAAGTAATTTGCATGGTCTCGTGAGAGTGACATTAAAAAACCTGAAATGCAATTAAACATTACATCCCTCTCACAACACAAAGCATACAGACTGCTCTTCGTTTGATTTCAATGAGCTCTAAATGAAGTTGTGTTTATTCACTCATTTAAACCAAAAAGCAGACCAAGCATGCTACCCCAGCAGCACCTTGAATAGAACAAGAAGTCTGCACCATCTGACTGCTTGCACTGGCACCCACTGCTTAGGTTTTTGCCACTACTCAGAAACTGAAACTCCTGTGCACAGAATGCTTACCATCAATCCCTTTCTCCTCCAATTAGCCTTCATCCGTAGACCCTTCAACTGTGCCATGTAGTGAAGTTCTTACTGCTACAATTCTAAAATAACTTCTTATCATTTTCTGCCTTTCATTGTGGAGGAATTCTACAAGATATTAAGGAATGGGGTTCTACATATGTATATATATATGTATTTTCCATTTGGGAAATTGTAATACACATTTCTGTTCAAAATATAAAAAATCATTTTTATTCTAATCAAAGGAAATTCAATTATATTAACATTCCACATTTTTACATATATATCAAAGTAATTTTATAATATATTATTTTGCAAGAAGATTAAACTATCCTGCTGGATGTCTGAAATGTTTAAAAGTAGAAGAAATTCCATCACTGCCTCTGCTCACTATTTGTTTGGGTTTTTTTTAGTACCTGTCTCTGACTGCCTTTTTTTTTTTTTTCTTTTGAAACAGTTGTTTTGGAAAAGTATTTTCCAAACATTTGAAGAGTTTCAGCTGTGATTGCATTCCATATCAACTGAGTTTGATGTGCAGTTGTTTTTGAAGTTTTGCAACATGAGGAGAGAAATGCTGCTTCAGTTGTTTGGGCATGCCAGCAGCATGGAGTTTTGCACAGGGTAAATAAAAAAATTCAAAGTAATCCTAAACAAATCATCAAACTTGTTTCTGCAGAATGAAAGATAGTATTTAAATTTTGTAAAGCCAATCCATTCTACTCCTGAAAAAATACAAACTTTAATTGATCAAGACAGTTGCATACATACACAAGGTTCAAGGATCAACAGTATTTTATAATCTGTTGCATTGATTCCTAAGGGGACTGATTGTTGGACAAAAAGTATGCACTGGTGTGTACACATTCACTCTTGTTTTGCTACTGGCCATTTTTTTTTAATCAGCTTAGCATTAATGCTTTTTTATCAACTCATAGGGTCAGGCCTGGGACAGTAAGTGCCTTACAGAATGCTCAATTTTGCAGAAATATTTCATCTTATAATATATTAATTATAATATTAGACATTTTCAGTGTTTGAAGATACTAGGTAAGGAATGATGTAAAATAGAAAATTTGCTAATGCTCCAGCAATCTAAACATTATTTTAGAGCAAAAACATTTGGAAAAGTCCTAAGCCTTTTGTTGCTGATAGGGGGCAATATTATGCCTTTGGTTACGCCACTCTAGGAGGTGTCTGCCTCCATGACAGTATGGCTTAACATACCAAGATAAAAAGAAATCAATGTTCATTTACATCTTTTTTTCTGGGTTGTTGTTTTGTGCCATTTTGTGTTTCTTTTTTTTTTTTGTTTGTTTGGTTGGTTGGTTGTTTGGTGTTTTGTTTTGTTTTTTTCTGATCATTCATACAGGAAAAGCATAAAGAATTGCTGATGTTTCATTACATTTTTTTATCACTACCGTGGAAAGTAATTATGGTTTTACATTAAAAAGAATATACTAACATCTTATTTTCCAATAAATTTACTTTTGTGGATAGCAGTGCATTTACTAAGTTACAAAGATGTCTGTCATAATTTTATCTTATTTTGCCAAGTGAGAGCATGTAATAATAATTAAAAATAGATACATAAAACATAGAAATTTTATCAAGGATTTTGAGCACAAGCACGTGAATTTAACAGTAATACTAACTTCTGACTTTGGAAAAGGATTTGAAACTCAGCCTTAAGCATGCTTTAGCTTCATATAATATAGTTCTCTCAGTTACATAAGATGTCCTTAAAAAATCAGCCTTTTAGTCCTGAGCAAAGCATTTGACTATTTGAAGGCTCTAGTGAGCCACAGCTGATCTGTGGGCAAACTGTTAGCAAGAGCTGTGATTGAGCTGTGGATAATGCTTCTTATCAAAGGACTTTCTGAAGCACTCAACCCTGAGGGGGAGAAAAATAAGAATAAGCTCTTCTGGATGAAGTTGCAGAGCAACCAACAGCTGAAGTATGGTCTTAGCCCTAGTAGATCTCTCTCTCACTTCTAAGGAAATAAGGAAGGAATTCTCTTAAAGATAAATGGAGGATGGGAAAAACAACAAATAATGGTGATGTCACTTCTCACCGGAAAATAAATCCACATTTTTTGGTGTCTTCAACAAGAACTAGACAGACCTTATTGAATGATCATTTCCTAAATTTTTAGGGGCCCCTGAGGCCGTATTTAGAGAGAAGGTTTACATAGCTATGTAACTCAGGGCATTTTGTCCATTTGTTCAAACATATCACTGTATCAGACAAACAGTCAACTAAGTATAAGCTTGGTCTATTTTGAAGACCATTATTTAATCACCACTCAATGAGAAAATGATCCTTCTCTCTTCTCTTCCTCTCTTTTACCTGCCATCTGAAGCCAAGTAAGCCACTTTGAACTTGAGAGCTTCACTTTCAAAGAAAAAATGTTCACTCCATCATTTCAGAGAATCCTGCCTCTCAAGGTCGACTATACCAAGAAGTCTATTCACCGATGTGGCTGTTTCACTGTCTAGCAAGACCAATGCTAACACACAGTGAAGAGCAAGGGAAACAGGACCTTACTTAAGGTAGAGGGTTAAGATTATCTCTACTCTAACCAGCACAGAGGCAAGTCCTCAGATTCAGCAGCTGTGTAACACTGCAGTATTTGTGTTTGTGGGGTTTGTTATAGGGAAAAATCAGGGAGTCAACAGTTACTTTACCTGGAAGTTTTCAGAATAAGGGTAAATGTGGCACTGAAGGACACAGTTTAGTGAACATAGTGGTGAGGGAATGATGGTTGGACTAGAAGATCTTTATCAACATTAATAATTCTATGACATTAATATGAGGTTAAGATTTTGCAAGAATTTTTGTAAGGGCCTCAAGAACATATCCCCTATGGGAACTCACAGAGAATTCAGGCTCAGTGTATCCCCAGGGTTCAACGGCCACTTTGGTATCCTGACACATATTTTATGTGGTTGGACAACATGCAATCACTAATATGGCCAAGATCTGTCATTACTTTCATAACTAAATAATATTTCAGTAGCATCCTCCCATTTGAGGTGACTACAGGGGAACTTGGAACATTCAAAGGATTTTAGTCTCTCTCAGCCTACTTACTGTGCAGGTATTGCTTCACATTTTAAACCATTAATTGTCAGCAGACTGCATTACAAGAGAGAATTAAATTAATAATTTACTGATTACATTACTTCATATTGTTTTCACTTGCAAATCCCTGTTTATTTTATTTTATTTTATTTTATTTTTTGAGACGGTATCTAAATTCTTTCCTTATCTCTCCAAAAGTAATAGAGATAAAACACTGTTTCTTCCATTTCTGCTTCTGCACTGCCACTTTTTTACACTTTTGTGTGGCCAAATGATCAGTGGTCTTTTGAATGGAGACATCAGGATAGCAGCTGAAGCACTGAAACAAAGTCTGCAGCAAATAACAAAATTTTCTTCCACTAGAACATGAGTAGTCCATAGCAGCTAGCTGTGAAATTTCTTTGTGAAAGCCTATGAGTCTGCTAAAGGTATCTTATACTTAAATGTAGTGTATCCATGACTGCCTGACTTTCTGGATAGAAAAAGTCCATGCAAGCAGGCTCAACAGGGTTCTCATTTGGAACACATGTGAAGTGTCAGCCCACTCAAAGCTATTTTGTCTGTGGCCATCTGGTGTCCACAGCGTGCAAACATGGGGAATTCTGCTCTTCTGAGAAAACATCTGTTTCCGAAATTAACAGCACACATTGCACTGGGTTGTGAAGCTGAAGGAGAAGGTACATCAGGCATCTGGTCTACACAGAATACCATCTCAGCTCTGTGTGCTGGCTATATGTGTATATATATATATATATACACATATACGCATACACATGAATATATATATATTCATAGCTTTAAAGGATTAATACTATTCCCATTTCCAAACTGGTACCTGGTTGCAAAAATTAGTAGAACAGTACAACCAAGTAAGTCTTAATACACTAAGACCCATTAAATCTGAAGATATTTACATTTTAACTTTTCTAGTTTAAAGATGAGGAAAGAGAAAATGTTCTTATCCAGCAAATTGCACTAATTTCAACACACTAATAAACAAGTAGAAACAGTAGTGATACTAAACTAATGAGTACAATTTGGCAGCCTCATGCATCAAGGCTTTCAGACTTGCCCTAGGCAAATCACAATGAGCTTTCACAGTATGAACTGACAGCACATCTTAAGTCAAACAGTAAGAGAGGGCCCGTCACAAAGCTTCCTGATTGCTAGGATATATTCAATATTTCTGTAGCCTCTTCCTGCTATGGTACAAAGGAACCAATCTGGGAGCACAATTAAAGGAAGATATCCACATTTGCCTGTCCAGTATTAAACAACAGAATTATATTCATGAGACAACAGTTAATTTTATTGAGCTGCCCACAGCAATAACATAATGAAATTTTAGAAATAGTAGAAATCATGGACATTGGCTCAGTGAACACCCATATGGAACTTCTCACCCAGAAGAGCACAACATATATTTCAAACAAGAAGAATACTAACACATTTTTGAAAACGATTAGAAACAGGTTATCAATAAACCCTTCAACTTGGCCGAGCAATATAGTGGAACGTTTCTTTGGAGAAGGCGAAGTTGTGATGATGAAATACTTTGCACACAAGGAATTTTAAAACCTTTTTAGTAGATACATAAAAAAAATAGCAGACTGTTGATTGTATTAAATAGAAACTGCATATCATTCTTCTAGTAGCAGTTTAGCAGTACGACAGAATAGGAAGTAGAAAAGAAATAAAATTCACTGGAGTTGACCGAGTTGGACACATCACTAATCCCAAGTAATGAAAGAAATGGACTCTGGAAGTCTCCATTTGTACCAAGGGGTTCATTGTAATCTAAGTAACTGAGAAGGTTCGCTGTAAGCAGAAGGAGGGCATAAAACTGAAGCAACTCTTCAAAATTTGTAAACAAATTCAAGAATACTGAAGAGATCTTACTCCCACCAACACAGAAACATTCATACACATAAAACCATAATATGAAACTATCAACAATTGGATAAGGGATTAGATATTTCAAGAAACTCTTCCCACATTTGAAACATCCCTTTTTCTGATCCCTCTCCTTTGGCATAGAAGTTGCAATTGTGATAATCTGCCTGCACATTTAGCAAGAGAGCAAGAAAAAGTGAGAAAGACACGTACATACAAAACCACAGAGTTGTTTTTAGAAATAAGGTTCTTTTCATGTAATCAAGGAGCAAAGTTTAGCTGAGGCACCAAAAGAAACGAAACTTCTTTAGGGTTTCAATTCAAACTAAAGTGAAAAATATGCCCCTCAGAAAAAAATAAAAATAAAAATGCAACGAAACAAAAGAAAATAAAGAAATTTTGAAGAACCTATCAGTAGAATACAAGAAATGGTCAACTTCAGAGCTTTTTAAGGTTTCATCCAGCATTTCAGGTCTGTCAAAGGCGGTTTATCTTTGGTTGTAAATGGTAACATCTCCATACACTTCATCTCTCTCACTACACACAGAGCACTGCTTTATAACACCAGTCTGCCTTGTGATATTGCTGTGTTGAAGATGTCAGAGTCTTTCTGCAGGGCAGTCACACATTTGGGCACCAGGGAATATTCCAAGGACCCTTAATTATACACACGCTAGTGCTGTACCCATTTTCTTCTTCACATTTCTAAATAAATAATTAGAAAAAGTATGAAGAATCATATGTCTAAGCCAGAAAGAATCTTCGTCTCCTCTAATCTTTTGCTCTTCAGTAGGAGACCTGACATGAATGAACCTCATAACCTTTGATGTACGCTGAGTAGCAACTCGACCAGCACTTTTTCTTCTTTACTGAGTACTGTTAGGGAACTGTCTGTTTACTTTGCTTTTTCCATTGAAGCTGTCACACTTTGCAAAAGGAGGCAAATATTCACTGGTTATTAAGCAAACCAGGAGGTCAGTTTTGCAGTTGGTGAATTAATTGTGTTTTGTGACTGTGGTTATTGTGACACAAAATTATCAGATTCATCAATGAATAAGGAATATATAGCTTGCAACTAATGTTTACCTCAGAACCATCTCTACATTAAAGATTAAGGTAAAATATTACTGCAGCTATCAATTGCAACTCAAATAGACAAGTTAAATTACAAGTGTTACATTATTATTAAATATGAGTGGTCTCTCTCCCTCTTTCCAACTTATTTGCTGATATTAGATATTTTCCTGATATACATTGCCAGAAGAATTCTGTCTTCATCTATAATCTATGCCTCAGGATACATTCACCAAGAAGAATGCATTCCTAGGAAGCACATTAGCTTTTATAAATAAATGCTTTCTGAAAGTCCTCCAGGTAATGTAGATAGAACTTATTTCCCCTCCTTTTTCCCTGAAAAACAAACTTACTTCTAATATGTTAGTGATGCACAATCCTAAGTACTGTGGAAATGAAAAATCACTCTGCCAGATAAGATGCATAAAGTGCATTGTTTATATATAACTTGCTAATTATCAAGGTTAAATTCCTTTGCCACCCATCTAAGACTGTGGTGGGAATGTCTGCAACATGCAGGGGAATGAGTTGGAGTAGCCAATCTCTGTACATACATCTACATGTGTATGTCTGTATGTGCAAACCAAAACAAACAAAACAGAACACAATCCAGTCTGTAGGCAGCCTTCAGAGCCCTTCACAGTTTGGAGAACTCAAAGATTTTGACATCTGGTACTTGAAAGCTGTCTTTGGGAACATAATTCACAGTCTCTGTCCACATTTTTTTCCTGATACATAATTCTTTAAAATAAGAGCAGTCATATAAAGTTTCTTCATTGTAAGACTTCTAAATAGGTTAAGTCAGATGGCTCCAAATGTTCTTTCTGTAAATGTATTCATTTAAGAAAAGGGGAAAGAAAAACCCTACATTAACTACAAATCAACTGAGGAAGCAAAGCTGTTCTTAAATATTCAATTGCACTAATACTGACACTCAGAACATCTTCAATGAAGTAGCATAATTTCTTGAATCTAGCTCTTATCATCCTACACAAACTTTATTCCAGCATTAAGAAAATATTTACCTTTTTTTCTTAACAGTATTATTAGAAATTAAAAACTATGTTGTGACCAAAAGTTAAAAATGTCATTATGTACAAATTATGAAGCAGGAAGCAAGACAGACTATTATTTTCAGCCAACTATAGGCTTTTTATGATTCAGCAAGTTAATTAAAACACAAACAATAAAAAAAAACCTGCAGCCTTTTACTTTCATCCTTTGCTTTCTAAATACCTACAACGCTTTTCAGACTAGAAAAGATATCTTACAAATTCCCCACTTAAAGCTTGATATGGCAGGCATTCCATCCTCTGTGGATGACATGCACAATATTTCAATATTACCTCAATACTGGCATATATGGCAGCAATATCAAAGATACCTTAAAAAGCTGTGTGCAAAAGAGAACCAGGGAAATTCAGGAAAGTAAAGTAGGAGGATAATTTCAGAGTACACAATTTAGTTAATTTATCAGTCATACTTTAGAGAGCTGATTATTTTAATTAGAAAATTACAGAAAATAAAATGGCTGGTGGTTCATTTACTGTTTGCAACAGATGAACAGATAGCTGTGAACAGTCCTGGTTCATTAAAGGCATGGAAGAATGTCAATCACATGATTTTTACTTCATATACAATGTAGACAAGGGAGTTGCATCCTGGTTAACATGTCCAGACAGTACAATTTAATGTACAAAAGCAGTGTTCTTGACTAAAATAAAATGCAGATGGGCCTGGAAAGTGGGAGATGTTTACTTGGAAATAGTATATAAAGGATGTACAAACTGATGTTGTGTGTCTGTTAGAATAATGAACCATGACTGAAAATTATGAATGTGCTGGAAATAACCTATTTAGAGATCAGAGCCTGGCACAGCAACATGTTGTTTGGCTAAAGTGATAAACTTGAATAAGGAAGATAAACATAAGAAAAAATGTATTCAGAAGCCCGTATATTTCTTTCCCTAACTCATAGCTATATGTACACGTATATCTATGTGTACTCAGACATGATTTAGCAGTTGGTTGTTACAGTTAGGATAGTATGGTCTAGCTGTGGTTGGACTTGATGATCTTGAAAGTTTTTTCCAACCTGAGCAATTCTATGATGCTGTGATTCTATGTAGAGTTCTTTCATTTAGGTGCAGGATTGTCCCCTTACTGCTTGTGTCAGGATGAGACTTTTTAGGCATGAGATTGCTGCTCTAGAATTTCATGCTATTGTGAAGTGAAACAATTATGAATCAAGAAGTGACAGAATATCTATCATGCTAAAGACACTAGGTAAGCAATGGAGATATGATAGAATCTATTCTATGAAATGTGGTGTTTGGGGTGTAATCTTCATGTGCGCAAGGGATACTGGCAGAAATGTGAACCTAAAAATATTCACCATGTGCTGTTCAGATCAGCTGCAATAAAGGTGTGCATAAATTTTTGAAATGACTGTTGCAAACACTGCTGGAAAAATGATTTGCAAAGAATGAATTTCAACTTTAAGCTATTCATCAATCATTTAACTACTGACACTTGCAAGAAAATCCTAGTTATATCTTCACAGATCTTGAGTTGAGGCCAAATTGTTTTCTGCTGCCTTGCAGACAGTCCTCTTAAAAAGTACAGCAACATTTAGTTGCCAGGCTGACTTGAACTTCCTACAGTATAAGTATCTTCACAATTAAAGGAAGAAAAACTCTATTTCCTAGAAGGCTTACAGAAATGCATACATTCACCAGCTGTGCAATATTGCTTGCATTAAAGATTCTCTAAGTGTACTTTATTAGCTATCCGAATAGCAAAATTTTGGTTTTGAGAGACAGTAGACAAGGTTTGTATTAACTGGACATGAGTGGTACATTTCAGATAATTATAAATAATGCTATTATCAGTTTTTCGGTATGTCATCTGCAACCCTAAAGAAAGTAGTATAACTATAATATTTACATTTGGGCCATTTGGCTTGTAAAAAAGTATAAAAATAAAAATAAAGATTTAAGAAAATAATCAGAAAATCATCACAGTATTATCACACTCAACTTTTTACTCAGACAAATACACACATAGCAAATTATCATTAAGAAAAATCTTGGCCTTTTTGCTAGCTTCCTCCTTTTCCTTCCAGATCAGTGGACACCACAAAAAGAAGACTACTGAAAAAACATAATTTAAAAAGGCCTGGAAGAACTTGCAAAGGTGCTTGAGAATCCTGGATGGCGGCTAATTTTATCATTATACATTATAGATTTCTTACAAGTATAGTTATCAGTGGTGACTTCTTGAGGCCATCATCCTTTTAGAATTGAAACAAAATATTTCTGCTGTTCCCACTGTATCAGGAGTCAGTGACTCAGGTTTGGTTACACTTTCTATTCTTAGTGGACCATTTTATTTCAAAATGGCTTCATCTTAACAGATGAGCACAGCTTTAAGTCCAACAGACATTAGAGGAAATGAAATGATACTTGTGAAATGTGCAAAAATTTAGCCATATTCAGAACAGTAAAAACACTACAAAACTATTTATCAAAACTTACTCTATGGAACTACAGCAGGTAAAAAACCAACACCACAGTAATAACACTCCACACATCGTCATCACTAGAGCAAAAATTGCAGAAAACAAAACCTACAGGGATTAAATGCCTGAAAGATAATTTTGATTTTTTTTAACAAGAAAATTTTGACAAAACAGCATCTGCTTTGACTATTCCCTAAATCAGTGAGAACATTCCAAAATGATAAGAAGAAGGAAAAAAAATGTATCAAAAAATCCACCAGTGAAATGCTCTTCGAATATACTGCATTATTTCCAGCCTAAGACAAATACATTTCCTTTCAGAATCATTATATAACACACTAAATCTACTTATAATTTTAGTCAGTTGTAATAAGGAAAAATAACCTCATCACCTTAATCAAAGGCAGGTTATTTCCACAATCTAAAGCTAATCCAAAAGTAGACAGATGGCTCTAAGAAATGTTGCTTTTATCACACAACAGACAGATGTTTCCAAATTGTCTTTTGGTAATTGTCTGATAACCTTGCATGTCTTATACACCAGCATGTGAGTTCTTTTTTAGTTTCTAGATTTAACTGTTGCCGTTTACTCATCAAAAAATAAACAAGTAAAATAAAATAAAATAAAAAGGCCCACAACCATGAAGCTGACAGCTTGAAGATAGCTTTGTCTTTGCAGTGTGGAAATGTTCATTGCAGCTATGGGAAGGAAAAGCAGCAACAATAAAGGGACCGTGTAACTGTCTGAAGTAAAAGAGGAAGCACTGGAGCTGAAGGAACCAGCTTGTTTCAGATAAGGCAGAGAAAGCTCAGGCATTGTCCCAGTTCCTATGTCTGCATATGGCTCATTGGAAATACACACCTAAATAAGATCTGAACATTTTTACTTTACTGCTTCAAAGACAGCCAGAATTTGCACAGTTAAAAATAAAGTTTGGTGCCACAAATCCTTAGGGAAATCGTCAGAAATGTATGCATCTTTTACAGAAATGTGTGAAAATGCTCAGTAGAAATGCATTCAGATGCTATAAATCCATAAACATTAAAAAAAAAATAGAAAAGAAAAAGAATGCAATCAGGGGAAAGCATAGTGCATTACTTCAAAGGTAACGAATTTCATGCAGGCTCTGATAATTATACCTATGACATAATTTGGAAAGAAAAAGTTAGATGATGGCTTATTTATAAAAACACTAAGAGAATCCTTGAACTATTGCACCATAGCAAAGAATACAGACTTGTTCTTTAGATAAAAATTTTGAAAGAGCTTTCTTACTCTTGACACATGCATGTTTTCGAAACATTCAATACTGCTATTCATTATTTATCATTCATCATAACTTGTTTTAAATATTTGCTTAGTGTATCCCCATTGTAGTATTTATTTTCTGTATAGACTCCCCATAATACTGTAAAATTATTTGATTTACCATACGTATTTATTTAGCAGACATTTTTCATAAAGCTGTGAATTTTGAAATTACAGTGCTGTTCAAAAGTCATCATTCAATGACCTGCAGAAGTCTCATATCTGAGAAATTTCAGTTATTTTACTGTGCAATTAAATCATACTGCCATTACAGATGCCGGTAAATATTGAAAGTTATATATATATTTTAGATTGGCCCAGCCAGATTCATTCATGATAAAACTCTGCTTTAAATTAAAATCAGTATACCCTTACAGAAGTGTAAAATCAATTCTACTTTATCATTGATAAGAAAACAGATCCTTTCAGGGCTTTTGCAATATTTGAGCTAGGTCTCTGACAGCATGAACCAGTAGAGGTTCAATCTAGAGCCCTACTCTGAATTGTGCCATTATTCGAGGTTGCTGAAAAATATCACAGACTTCATTTACACCGATGCTTTACTTTTTTCCTCAAGACAACTTCAAGTTATAGCAGACTTTCAATAACAACTGGTCAAAATTAAAAGCACTGACATTTTTTATTTACTTAAAAAGGTGAAGCAATAGATATTTAATGAATATGGCAAATAGGTTTGCCAAAGAAAAGTTTACATACTCAGACATACACTTCCTCTCTCCTGCAAATACATCAAAAGTTGTTAAATGCTTTAAATACAGCCAAACATCAGAATTATTTCTGAAAACCTGAGCTCTATTTACATTTGCAATTGTGCCATGCAGTACAATGAACAAAGACACAAACTGAGACTTTAGTTTTCCTTCCACTTAGCATCCATTTTAAGCTTTAAATACACATAATAGAAAATGGCTGTCTCTCCAAACTGTTTGTGAAAGTACAAAAAATATCAGTCAGATTAATAATGAAGAGTTCTCAGCCACTATGTTATAATTTTGCATGGGCACATTAAAAGCAGGGGGAACATCCAAAGGACTCAGAAGCAGTCGTGAAAACAAAACAAAAAAAACCTGTCAGAGGGATCCATCTGAATCTATTGCTATTCAGTATTCTCAAAAGCAGCCCAGATGATGAAGTATAAAATAAGTTAATTAAACTTAAATATTGCACTAATTTGGAAAGGATAGGACATATTGTCTGTAGGGAAAAAAATAAAGCCACATAATTCAGGATGATTTTGAGGAATTTGAGATTTGGGGTGGGGAGAGGGTGGGAAGAAACTGCAGAAGCTGTCCTGTAATTAAGTAGAAATATGCAATTAAAAAATTCTGAAGATATGTAATCGGTGAGATAGTAGTTTTGCAAAAAAAAAAAAAAAAAAATTAAAAAAAAAAGGGGGGGTGGGGGAAGGGGGACAGGGTGGAAGAGAGATTTAGAGGCTATAATCTACCACAAGCTAAATATGGGGATTTAATACTATGCTAATTTAAATAAACGCTAAGTACAACCTACAGGACACATTAAGTAATTGTCTCTTCTTTACTGATCAGGCCTCAGACAAAACAGTCCTGTTCTGACAGTGCACTAAAAAGACCTTCATCAGGGGTGAACAGTAGAGACAGTGAAACACAGAGAAGCACAGAAGTTATAGTTCAGCACTAAGAAATATAGGAACAGAACAACACTGCCACAAAGAAGCTGCCAATTCCATGATGAAGACAGGAGTTTTATGGTATTAAATACATTAATAAATTTTCACATTAGATGTTCAGAAATAGTTTCTGTGGCAGAAAAGTGTCAGTATATTACAAGTGGAGGGCTCTGAATTATGTGGAAAGTTAATTAAGAAAAAATATGATAAAGAATAATGTACAGTTCTGTCCAAGCCCCAAATCAATGCTTCTTGAGATGGCTGTCAACGATATGATGTTCTGTCAATACTTGAGTGCCAGCATATTCTGGTTCAATAAATGCTATACACTGCTGATGAGCCCTCGGTGTCTCAAGCTCAGTTGTTGTTATATTTCATCTCTCAATAACATGATAATCACAGAATTGCAGGAGTTGGAAGGCACTTCTGGAGATCATCTAGTCCAAATTCCCTGATAGAGAATGTGCCCTAGAGTAAACTACAGCAAATCTGATTTTAGGGAGGAAAAGGACAGCAGTCATTTCTTGTGAAGAGCAGCTAACTGAATAGATGGAAATGCAGTAATTGGGATAAAATCAGTTATTTTAAAATTTTACTGAAGAGTAACAGATATTCAGAAAGTTCTTCTACGGAGAGCCCTTCCTAGAGCTTCCTGCATATAATAGAACCTCCGAGGCCACTTGCTTTAATCAGCTACTGTTTCAAGCAGTATGTTTCCTTCCTTTCTTCAAGAGTCAAAGGTCTCAATTTTGTTTAAGGTTCACAATGACAATAAAAATTCAAAACCTCAATTAGCCATCCTTACATTACTCCCTGTCCAAACCAAGCACCTTCACATCATAGCCCAAAGGACAGGAGCACCTCCCTACACCAGTGAGACACTGCACAAAGGTGAGGAGCCAGGCACAGCACCGCATGGCCACCAGCCCAGCACAAACCTCTGTACAACAGCTTGGGCCAGCAGGTGTGGCAAGGCATAAAGCAGGCAGCACTCATCTGGAGTCCAGAAAACAGGAACTGAGTTACAGCCTGAGTTCTACTGGCAGGCAGCATTTACAGATACCTTATAACTTTGAGAATCTCTGTCTTATGTTTCCATTACTTGAGTAGTCCTGCCTCTGTATATAAAGGAACAGAATCATAGAATGGGTTAAAAAGAACCTAAAAGACCATCTAATTTCAACCCCCCTTGCCATGGGCAGGGTTGCCAACCACTATACTAGGCTGCCCAGACCCACATCCAGACTCGCCTTGAATGCAATGGGGCATTCACAACCTCTGCTGGCAAACTGATCCAGTGTGTCACCACCCCTTGAGTAAAAAACTTCCTCCTAACACAGAATCACAGAAATGTAGGGGTTGGAAGGGACCTCTAGAGATCATCCAGATATGAGTGAAAAATGATATTTCATTTCTTTTCATAGACAATGAAGACCAAGCTCTTGATTGTTTGCTATGTGTTGGGTACTCTCCTTTAGATAATCCTTAGATGTATAAACATAGAAGTGAACTAGAACCCACAATTGCTTAAACAAAATGAATGCACCTGCACAGATCACACAGATCTGAAATTATGTAAATTTAGGTTAAGAAAGAGTGATAGGACAGAATTTAGAATATTTTAAACAACTAGAGAAGATAGAAGTTTTAGAAGTAAAAAGTTTCTTCCTCATAAGAATATTCATCCCTCTTTTTTAAAATTTTTAAAACAGTGAACTATTTCAGCAGGTAGTGGATAAGGAGTTCTGGATGCCAGGCAACTGTCTCCAGTTAATGGCAATGTTTGTTGTCATTTGTTTTCTGGTTTTCAATTCAGGCTTTGACCAGTGAAAGTATTTTTGACACTCTTCCTCTAAAATGCTTCACATCAGAGAACCCAAAGAAACAAGTGGCATTGTACCGTGGCATCATTTTTGGATGATGTGTGAAGTGCTGGATGGCACTTCATGAACAGCTGCACACCAGACAAACAGTGTGACAGCACCATGCAAGCGTCAAGTTAAAATATTCTCCTTGCAGGGGGACTACCAGCTTATTCCAGCCACCATTCCAGCCACAAACTCACAGATTTCAATGCAACATGTTCTTCTCACAACTTTCACACTTCTCCACAACATGTATGTACAGTGCCATAACTGGCATTTCCTCACCTCCTTCTTTTCCCAAGACATATATTTCAAAGCCAAATCAGTGGGCACTCTTGTACATGACAGCTGGTCCACATGTCTGCTGTCACTTTGAGCCAAAACTGTCTTTTCAACAAATCTTTCCAAGAAAACAAATGAAAGCAACAGTTATCCGCTGGCAATACTATTCACTTGGACCCAAATTAGAAAGGTATATCACATTTCCCAAAGAGAAGGAAAATTGCCTTTTCCTGTGCATTGGACACTGGTTCAGGGCAAAACACTAAGCAGTACCAGTATTTCTTTCTTTCTTTTAGGTAAAGGTTCCTTTGTAAAATGGTTTAACACTTAGGATTAAACTTACAGAAAAGTCATATACCCCAGCATGGCTATTACTCTAACTGCTTCAAATACAACTCCCCTAGACCAAATGATTTTAAATAGCTCCTGCATAAATTCCTAGGCACACCTCATAGAGAGCTAATAATGAAACTGGAAGAAATTACCTATGATCAGGCTGTGACAAAATCAGTCCTCAGCTCTTACTCTGCAAAGAATGACTTGTGTGTGTGACTGAACATTTTAACTCCAGACCAGGCTGTGGCACCGTTCAAAGACTACAGGCTTTGCAAGTCAAGGAAAAAAGCTGTATAGATAAAAGCAAGGACTGACTTATTGCCATTTTAACAATAGTAATAAATAAATACATAAGTAGTATATATATATATACATTAAAACAAAACAAAAAAACCTCGTGGAAAATATTGTATGAGGATGTGAAATTGCCCGATACATTCAGTAAGAAATTGGGCTTGAAGTGTTTTGAATGGTGAATCAAATACTACATGCACCTCTGATTGTTACATCCTTTTTCATCAAAGTGGCTGACCTCTGAAGGTGACCCTCACATAACAAGAAAGTGTACTGCTTCCAAACTGAGAAGCACTGAAGGAGTCAAAGTCAGCTGCAAGGTGGTTGCTACTCTTTGCAACTCAGCTGCTTATATAAATCTCTACATATGGAAAAAGAAGTCTGAACTGTCTTTTCCACCTGCTTTGTATGAAGACTGAAACAGCTTGGCTAGAAGATGAACTTTCTAGCAAAATAAATAAATAAATAAATAAAATCTTCCATGAAATTCCAAGGTGACAAATTTTTAAGTGTGAAATACTTGACACATAACAATTATGAGGCACTGAAACTGTATGGGGGAGATGGCAAGAAAAGGGAGAAATGCTCATGTGTGAACCCTTCTGTGTACCAGCAGAGTGGTTGGATGTGAACCAAGACAAGGGAGACCTTCAACATAAATTTTAACTGACACCCATGTACTCTAAAGAACAAACATTTTGAATGATTTCTATGCTGGATCATCAAGCTCCTCAAATGAATGGCAGGAATTGTCAGAGCTTCAAGATCAGGAGTACACTGGAGAAGTGGAGCTAGGGAAAACCAGAGGGGCATCTAAGCAGAAATGGCAGCAGGAGAAAAGAGGCTCCTGGAGGAGCCAGAAGTGCAACAATAACCATATACATAGTATTACTCATGATTTATAAAGAAAAAGAGTTAGGGCATCTTGCTACAATTATTTCTGCTGATTTCTTGGCCTGCAGAGGATTGGAAGAAGGTAAGGTAGGCTTTCAAGAGTCACATAAAGTGTCTCTATAAAATGGGGATACATGTAACACTACACTCAGAAGCAGAGGTTACCATAGTCAACTGGGAATAAACTTTGTCTTTATACATGCCTATTGCCTATAGTTCCGACTAAGGAAATGATGTAGATAAGCATCAGTGTCTCAGTTTATTCCTGGCATTTCTTTTTTTTTTTTTTTTTTTTTTTTTTTTTTTTTTTTTTTTGCTCTTCCTTCTCATTACACCACAGATACTATTTTATTTGAACCACATCATATAATCTGATCATCAGATTGCAATTGGTTAGAAGTCTAGCTAACCCCTCTAATACCATTTGTGTCAGAAACTAAAGTTTTATGAGGCTGGCTCTGAGGGACATCACTATATTATTAACCTGAATAATGAAAAAGTGGATTGTGTTCTTTTTACTCATTGAAGCTATCTGTCATATGTAATATAGATAGTGCCAACACAATGGCTAACTGCAATGACTAAAACATAGCAAAGGATATTTTCTGCTGCTTGGGCAGAATTTATTTTCTTCCTAATGCTCCCTGAAAGAAACCTCATTGATGACACACTCTTCTGATAGCAATCAAAGGAAAACAACAACAACAGTATATTAATAACACATATAATTTGGAAACTAGTCTTTGTTTTTCCATGGTTCACTGATAACATAATTTCACACAGACCACATTTTAACCCTTCTCCAAATGTCATTACCTATTTTTTAAAGTATAAGAATACATTGCTCAATTAAAAACAAAAAACAACAAACAAACAAAACGCCCAAATTGATAAACTCTAAAAAGCAAGTATTTTAAAATAGTATTACTAGGAGTGGATCTAGATTTTCTGATAAAAGATAAAGTAAGATAAAACAACAACAAACAAACCCTTAACACTTGATATCTCTTGACTTGTGGGAAAACAAGATTTTGATTGTCTTGGATTTCATCTGATCTAGTTCAGAATAATAAACAATTCACCTCAAAATATTTCGGTCATACAATAGATCAGGAACATGGAGAGCAACAGAAAGAAGAACAGAGTCATCTTAAGTCCGTGCTTGAAAACATGCTTGAAAAATACTTTAAAGAATAGTTTTAAGTACAATAGACATTAATAAACAGAAGAAGATGAAACTTTGATTCTGTTTTTGATGTTCCATCAATAATAATTAAAATAATAACAACAATGACAACAATAATAATTATTCTCACATAAGAGAAAATAGAGATGATTTTGTGGAGAGCAACAGGAAGAGACAGTAGGATGGCTGGAATATTATATTCTGTCCTGTAGTGAAGCAAAGGATATCATGAGATGGAGTCCTACCTAAGAAAAGAATTAAAAAAAAAAAGAAACCAAAACATCTGTGCTTTTTTTTTGTTGTTGTTGTTTGTTTTTCTTTTCTTTTCTTTTTTTTTTTTTTTTTTGTAATTATCTTGTGCTCCCTAAACAGATCAATTGGTTTATATCATACTACCATTTAAAATCTACTGTAATTTTCTTTCCTTTCTTTTTCTTTCTTTTCCTTTCCTTTTTGTCAACGGTTTACCGGGCTGGATCGGCCCGGTTCCGTGACGATTGGTGCGGGGGACCCACGCCCCAGGAAAGGGCAAGGAAAAAGGGAAAAGGGAAAAGGGAGATGGGCCTAGAAACAAAACAGCGGCAACGATCTGAGGAGGAAAGCTAATTTACTAAATAAGATATTAGAAAGCAAAATAACACAATATAATACAATGTAATTGGAATTGAGGCTAATGAATCAAATGAAATGAGCAAGAGAGAGTGTCCGATAAACCGAAGGCCTTACGCTAACGCTGAAGGCGATACGGCAGCGAGCACCCACTGCTGAGTCGATCCCGAAGGAAAGAGACTGTCCCGTGACTGCTGAGGGTTTTTATCTGTTCCCTCTGAGCGGAAAACACGTAAAAATACAAAGCATCGCAAAGTCCTCTGGGGAATGTAGTTCTTCTTCTCTTCTGAGACAGGTATACCTGGAATTATCAATGATCTATGGAGCTGGAGTATTAGCTCTTTAACTCTTAATGCAATACATGATGTTATGATGTGGAATACCAGTACCAAAAATCATAAAACCATGACACTTTTTAAAGTTCAGTTGTTTGTTTATTTTTCTTCACACACTCCCCCTTGTAGGGAGTTTTTTCAGTTCCTTTATTGTATTCAGTTCTCACTGGAGTTTCATCTTCCTCATTTCTAGAGTTCAACCAGAGGCAGGATTATCTGAGCCATGGTGAAGTGAGTGAGGAGCCTGTCAAAGAACAGTTGCATGGTGGGAAATCACAGAGACCTGCAGGTTCTTCAAGAAAGAATAGGGCAGTAATAAAAGCCATCAGGACTGAGGTGGTTACCGAACCAGAGAAAGGTAATATTTTTGTTCAAATGTTGATAGCCTTTATTCTAAAAAAATCACTGGTATATATATATATATATATACACACACATATATGTATATATACTAATATATATATATTTACTAAAAACTCACTTTTCTTCAAAGAAAATCTAATAACCAGTCAACTACCCATTAAAATGGAGACAATCTCTGACCTATCCCACCATATATGCTGGTAGCATACAGATGCTGGAATTTCTTAACTTGATTCTTGACTTAAATGACTTTTTAATGTACTCATTAGTGAAATTTTCTAATTAAAATGTGGAACAGTGAAAAAGAAACCCTTTCCCACACAAGCCACGTGGAACCAACCTGAAACATCTACATGGGTCATTAGATGAACTGGCAATTTCAGATCCCAGAGCAGTTCTCCACCACTTCTGCTAATGGAATAACTTGGAAGAGAAGTAGGCTATTATTTTTTTTTTATACACCCATCACAAAAGACAGAGAATAGTTAGTTCTATGGAACTGTTTTTGCTGATTAGAAAACTCCACTGCCAATGAGGGATGTGGTTTTGCAGGCATGGTGGGGATGAATTGATGGTTGGACTAGATGATCTTAGAGTTCTTTTCCAACATTAATGATTCTAAGATTCTATGACCTAACTGTGGAACAAACTAGATATACCCCCCTCCCACTTCTTTCCACAATTTAATCAGTGTTTGCAACACCAGATTCCTTCCATATCTTCTTGTAACTGCAAAGAGTCCAGTAAATCAGGATGAACTATAACACACCACTTCCGTCACCTACTGTCAGGCTGCTGTCTGTTTCACGAGCCAGCCCAATACTACAAGGTAGCATCAAGCCATTCACTCTTTTGCAGTAACAGGAATGATAGTAAAGTTGTAGTGAAGCACTGAGAAAAAAAGTTAAACAAGAAAAAAGATGTAGTAGTATTAAACAAGAAAAAAGACATAGTATTTTGCATTTATCTCCTGCTTGAGCTTGTGCCATAGCACTTGTTCAGCCCTTGTGGTCAGAGATAGATTTTCCCTTCTTAATAGCTTCAGGAAGCTGAAGTATTTCTTCCTTCTCTTAGAAACCTCTTCAGGAGCAGGTCACAGCACATTTAGTGATTTTTTACCAACCAGATCAGCAGTACATTTAAAAATCAAGCCACAGATTGCATTTCAATTGAACATTATACTACAAAAAACTGTAACTGTGCTAGGCATTGCATCTCTGCTGCTCACCTTGAATGCTATAAACTTAAAAAGACAGCAAATAATGTTTTAATAGGACATCTGTCCATTAATTCTAGCTGCTTGTAGTGAGAATTCAGATCTATGTTCTTGCATTGGATGCGGGTGTCAAGGTGCTGGCAGTGGATGCTGTGAGGCTCCCGTGTGAGGCAAGGCCAGGGCTTTCTCAAGCCCAGTATAGCTGGTTCCAGATGGCTCCAATGGCCCCACCACAGGGCATGGCCAGGCTCAGAAGCCAAAACAGTGTCACATATGGCAAAGTACGTTCAATACAGGAGAGAATATATCAGACAGAGAGTTAAAAGGGAGGAAAAATCCTGAGAGCAACAGCTTTGTGAACACCAAAGTCAGAGAAGTAGTAGCTGCTCCAGACAGCAGAGCAGGAGTTCCTCAGCGACCTGTAGAGAAGCTGTGCCACAGGTGCAGGGCCATCCTGAAAAACTGCACACCACAGGAAAGACCAGCACAGAAGTTCATGAAGGACCGTGGTTCATGGAGAAGATTCAGGGTGATGGAGGGAAAAGAGTGAGGACAAAAGAGCATTAGAGAGAAACTGCTGTGAACAGAACATAATCCACCATTCCCCAGACCCCTGCACTTGTTGTCTTAGATCCTCCCTTGAGATTTTGAATCCAAAACATTATTATTATTTTTTTCTTTGCTTAAAATAAAGCACTTACCAGATGATTAAAAAGGCAAGCTCTCAGAAAGCACTCCAAAGACCTAAGTATCAGACTACTTCTATTCCCATTCTTAATTGTGCAGATATAATTTGCCCCCATAAAACCTTCTATCAGGTACAAGGATGGTGCCTTGGCATCTAGATTTTTGTACAGAGCAGCCAACAGTTTGTTAACAGCAGATGTTCTTTACACAGGATATGAAGGGATGAAGCAATTCAAAACGACTTCTCTCAGACACCTAGATATCTAAGACACTAAGCACAGGGATATTCCTGAAATCCTGCTCTTCTCTACATCCTAAATGCAGGGAGAGGGCTTTAGGAAATATATTATTGCCCCCTTAGTATCCAGAGTCCAAACTGAGACTTTTTTTTACTATTAAATTTAGAGAACATAATATCCACTATCTAAATATTAGTTAACATTGAAAAGCATTTACCCAGTAGAAGACTAAGATCCAACACTTTTCCAAGCCTGAAGGATTTTAAACCAACATTCCTAAGCCTTCTTTAAAAATATTTAACATCAAACAATGCACAAAGTTGAAAGGGTTTCCTATAATTCTTCCAGTGAAACTGGGACACACTGATGAAAAAATTGAAGATTTATGAAAAAGAGAAATCTGTGTCTCAAGACTCTCTGGAATGTATTTGAGAATAAAACATAGCAAACCTCTCTCCGCCTGCAGTTGCAGTTTCATATGAGACAATCAGAATTGCACAGTAGTTCCTGAGCATGTTCAACTCACTTGAAAGCTGTTGTGTCCAGTAAGACTCGTCAAGGACCCTTGCAGATGAGCACATAGCTTCAGATTTCTGACTGGGCTTAAGTAGAATTTAAGTTCTGAAATGATCACATTGAAGAACTTGCAGCTATAAAATTTATAAGTGTAGACATTTCAAAACCTTTCTTGTCAAACAGCAGCTAATAAACTGGGAAAGATTCAGAGTTCAGTGACAGCTCACAGAATACAAAGTTCTAGTTAAGAGGTTTCCACTTTTTTTTTTTTTTTCAAAATGAACCACTAGATCTGAAGCTAAATCCCACGTGTCAAATGCAGAATCCTACCTCAGGGCCACATATTCCCTGATAACCATTTACCATCCCCAAGTATAAAACCACTCAACTGCCTATGTGCACTCACACAATTTCTATTTCTGTTTCTTTTAGTGACTTAAAATAAAAAATCTACTACAATATTTCAGTACACCTCCTGGTCTCTCTGGAGTGAGATGTGTATCCTTTCTGACAATGACAGTATAATCTGTTAGTCTGATGAATTCTGTACACTGGAGATACTCTCCTTTGAATAAGATGACCTATTCTAAACAGGACAACAGAACAAGGATTAGATTATAAAGTAATACAACTTATTTATATCATAGTGAAGCTGAAAATATTTATTTGATGTACAGTGGGCTACTTCTTAGTCTGCTGGAGAAAACAGAGGATATTGTGAGGACTGGAAGTACTTTGGTCTGCCTGCCTTTTTTATCTCATTCTTTGCTCATACTCCAGATGTGTACTTGTTTGCTCATCAGAAATATGGCACTGCTCTTGGACATGATCATGACCATCTGTCCAACTGTACATCTGACATAACTACCTGCAAGACAAAAAAATATTTTCTTCCCATTATTTAATAAAATTTTGCTTGGATTAAAACATTAATAAGTAAAATATATTTACTGTAATGAAAATACCCTAGAGGCTTTATGTATCAAGACAACACTTAATGTGGCTATGAGTAAAGGGTTTAAAAACACCCATAATTTTTACCACAGTCACCACTAAATTTGAAGCACATGGCAAAGAAAAAGAAACTTTGCTTTTAATCTATCTCTGTAGTTCATTCAGCTGTATTGTGCAAATAAATTCTATTCCCTGTCTTGAATTTCCCTTGCCTATCCAGCATCTCAAATCTGCATAACAACCTATGCGCTAATGGACTCCTAATTTTCTAGGGTAGTCAACCACACAAAACACTAACACAGGTCATTAAAAGAAGAGGAAAATCTAAACAAAGACATAATAATTAATTCTGCACAAGCAACAACTTTACCACAAACGTTAGAAAAATATTTATAGCATTGTTTTTCCAAGTAGAGTATAATTTAAATAGCTAATTCTTTCATCAGCTTATTTTGTGACTGTCATATCATTAATGTTCTAAAGAAACAGCATCTAAAACTGACTGTCCAACTTGCAACTTCCCTTCTTTCTCTACTCAGAATTCAGGCAGATTGTACAGTCATTTGGCTTCATTCCTGCTTAGTGTCTCTGAAGTTAATTTTTTGTAGTGCTTTATTTATTCTCTAATACAGAAATTCATTACAATATCCCATGCTGATAAGGTATGGGGTAAAGAGACTTGATTCAGGCATAGTATCAAGTTTAACAAGAAAAATTGAATATTTTGTTACTGGTTTCTGTCCAGTCTTTACTGAAGTTCTATATCAAATTGCAACTTCCACAGTGATTTACTACTCTCTTGTCTAGTTCTGCAGTGCAGCTTATCTGCTCTGCTACGATTACAAGCTGTTTTTATGGCGGTCACTTGTCTGATCATGCATTCTGCAAGTACACTTATTTCAATCTGGGCTTTATATTTCAAATTTCATAACTTATTCATTAGTGCTCAGAACTAGTTCCATAGTAAGGAGGTTTATTTATTAATCACTTATTTACCTATGCAGCATCAGAAACTCAGAAGATGATGACTTAGTTTCTCAAATACTTATGTAATCAAATATCAGGGGTGTACCTCCTGGGCATAGGGTGCTAGTATCCTCTGACAGAGAAGTTGACAAAGAGATTAGATGATTCAAGTGAACTATTGCCATGATCTAAACTTACCAAAGACCTGTGGATGGACTAAGTTATGCCAGAGAGTTTTTTACTTTGACATTCAAAGATAACATTGATGAAGATGTTGAACAAGACTGGACCCAGCAAACAAGCCCTGGGGAACACTGCTTGTTATGGGCTTTCAACCAGAGTCTGCACTGATAACAAAAACCCTCTGAGCTCTGCCTGTCAATCAGCTGCCAATCCACCTCGCTGTCTACTCATCTATCCCAGTCTATCCCAGGTTGGTCAAGTATGCTTTCCCCTTAGTGAATCCATGTTGACTACTCCTGTTAAACTTCCTCTATTCTGAATGCTTAGAGATGCCATTCAGAACAAGTTGCTGGTTCCCAGGGTTGGAAGTAAGGCTGGATGGCCTGTAGTTCCCCCAGTCCTCCTTCTTGCCCTTTTTGAAGACAGGAGTGACACTAGTTATCCTCCAGTCTTCAGGCACCTCTCCCATTTTCCAAGTTCTTCCATAGATGATAGAGAGTGGTTCTGCAATATCCTCTGTCAGCTCTCTCAGTACACATGGGTGCATCCCATTGGGACCAATAGATTTGTGTCCATTGATTTTGGCTAGACACTCTTTGAACAGATCCTCCTCAAACACTGAGAAGTCTTCCTTTTCCCAAACTCTCTCTCTTACATCCAGGTTCTGGGATTTCTGAGGGCTAGTCTTAGTATTCAAGACTGAAACAAAGAAATCATTCAGAATCTCCACTTCTCAGCATCCCCCTGTATTGCAGGAATTGCCTGGATGTGTTGCTTTTCCAACAAATATCAGTAAGGTTGAAGTTACCCATAAGAACTAGTGCCTGGGATTGTGAGGCTACTTCCAGCTTTTTAACAGGGTCAGAATCGTTTGAGTTGGAAGGGACCCTTAAAGATCATCTTGTCCAACTCCCCTGCAATGAACAGGGGCACTTACAGCTCAGTCAGGTTGCTCAGAGCTCTGTCCAGCCTGACCTTGGCTGTGTCCAAGGACAGGACATCCACAACCTCTCTGGGTGACCTGTTCCAGTGCTGCACTATCCTTATTGTAAAAAAAACTTCTTCCTCCTATTCAGTCTAAATCTCTCCTTCTTTAGTTTGAAATCCTTTCCCCTTGTCCTATCACAATAAACCTTGCTAAAGGGTCTCTCCTCTTCTGTCTTACAACCCCCTTTTAGAATCTGAAAGTTCTCTCATGTCTCCCCAGAGCCTTCTCCAGGCTGGACAGCCCCAGCTCTCTCAGTTTGCCTTCGTAGGGGAGGCATTTCATTCCTTGGATCATTCTTCTGCCCCCCTCTGGATGCACTCCAACAGGTCTTCATCTCTCCTGTACTGAGGACCAACTTTACATCAGGAACCAGTATTCCAGGTGAGGTCTCACCAGCACAGGGTAGAGGGCCAGTATCACATCCCTCAGGCTGCTGACCATGCTTCTTTTGATGCAGCCCAGGACATAATTGTCTTTCTGGGCTGTCGGAGCATATTTCTGACTCATGTCCAGCTTGTCATCCACCAGCATTCCCAGGTCCTTTTCAGCAGGGCTGTGCTCCATCATTTCAACCCCCAGCTTGTACTGATAGTGGAGACTGCCATTATCCAGGTGCAAGATCTTCCACTTGGCTTTGTCATACCTCATGAGTTTCTCCTTAGGGCCGCTGCTTAAGCCTGTCTAGGTCTCTCTGAATGGCATCCTGCTCTTCAAGCATGTCAACCACACCACCAGTTTGGTTTCACCTACAGAACTGTTGAGGGTGAACTCAATCCCACTGTGGATGTCACTAATTAAGATGTTAAAGAGTACATTTTACATTTTATTCTACATTAATACCATTAACATAGGATGGTGAACAACAAACCTCTTTAAAGTTCTGGGGGAAAAGACTGTATCCACCAACAGATGGATGCAGATTTACAGATAGTTAGGGTGTTAGCTGCAGTGCCAGTGAAGCCTGGCTGTGTGCCTGACAAACTGTATCTCTGCCCAAACACAGTTCTGGCTACACCATGCTGATGGTGCAGCCTACTCAGTGCTCAGAAAACTGCCCCAATATATTCCTACCTACCAGAAACAAAAAGCAACTGTGGAAAATTGCACCTCAGTTGTAAATAACGAAAGAAGCCATATTTAAAGCAAAACTATTCTTAGATATTGATTTGGTGCATAGGCACAAAAAAAAAAAAAAAAAAGCTATTACCAGAGGCCCAGTGCTCACATTCACTGTTTGGTCTCCATAAACACTCAGCAAGTGTTGATGAATGACAGTGAGTGCAATTTTTTACACATGGAGGAATTCAATAACGTGTCTTTGCTTAATATGGAGGTTCATTTCAGATGTCATTTCTTTCTGCCCCTCTGCTGCCATCTGTCACATGGCAAAGAAATGTAATGGAATATTAGAGGGAAGGTTCAGCCTCTACTGTTGTGTCACCAACATCCACCTCTAACCTCAGAGGTTAACATAATAAAACAGGAGGCATTACTTTTGGAACAGCTCTTGTAGCTTGTTATATTCCACAGAACTAACAATAATTTTTGGTAGTAGCAATGGAAAAATACTTCAGGCCATAACATTCAGTTGATACCACTACCGTTTTCAGTTGGATAGTTATTCTTTGCCTGTAGGAGAACAAAAACATCTCCATATCAGTGACACTAAGGGAGGTTCTGATGATGTATGAGCTTCAGTGTTTCCTAGAATGACTGCCAAGGTCACATTTGCAACAGTGTCTCTAACGTGAAAACTGACAAGGAAATGGTCTCTAAATTTCCTTCATGGCTACTGTAAACTGCAATTATCAGCTTCTCTGTTAATTCAAGATGCTATTTGTCAGTAGCCAATTAGTCTAGGAATAAATATCTGTCTCTTATCCACATGCACAACTGCACTAACAGAAATAGGACAAAAATTAGAAATTTGCCTGGGATCACCAATAGAATACAAAAAGCATTAGTAAGACTATTTATTGCAACTTTTTAAATTGGAAGGCATGAGGAACATAGTTACAATATTATGTGAATAAGGTTGCTGACTTATCCAATGGATAGAGCATGGCTTAACACCATTACTAAATTACAGAATAGAGAATAGTCCAGAAAACAACAACATCTATAACATATAATTTTGTTATAGAATAGAAAATGTAGTCTTGATCAATTTTCAAAATATAGAGTATCAAAAGATAGAAGGAAAGAAAAAAAGAAAAAAAAGATGGGAGTTTTCCATTTAAAATACAAGAACCTAAAGCACTTTCGTTAAAAACAAAACAAAACAAAACAAAACAAAACAAAACAAAACAAAACTCCTTTTTCTTTTTTTAATACAGAGACGTTGATTTATCATCCCTTTAACATTTGCACTGACCAAAAATACTGCACTTTTTGAGAGCGGTAAACAAGATTCTTTGATAAACAGTTCTAGATAACTCATGGAATACAAACTAGAAAAATAATGAAATCTTCTCTTTTAATTGCATTACTTTTAGGTTATCATGGTCTAGAAAGCATCATTAAGGCAAATAATACTTAGAGCAAAAGAATTGCTTTGTTTTCATTTGCCCATAATCAGTGTGTATCCTGGATACTTACAAAGGTAGGGAATACTTGTCACCAAGCAATTCATTGATAGAATCAATATACTTCCAATGCAAGCAGGTTGTTCCACTACATTTTAAACTCATATTATAAAGCATGTGTCCTCAAAAAAAAGTTTCTGAAGTACTTTTTCTTCTTGTGAACATATTATCTTTAATCACTGAAATGAATAGAGGTGGTACCTTCCAATTATTATGCAACATTCCTATTTATTATGCATGTTTTAAGTGATTTTTTCAGATTACCAGTATCACTAAAACACAAATTTAAAAGAATAAATAAAAACAACAAAACATAAACCCTGAATGTAAAGAAAATATTGGCTTTCTTTAGCAAATCAGTATTTTATACAAGATTTATTAATTCTAGTGAAGTTATTGGGAACTAATATCTATTTTGAATTTGCCCAGGTTGTTCAAGAATCTACCATAAACACACCAAGTTTCTCATAGAATTAATTAGTGCACTTTTATATACATTAACTATTGCAGCAGGCAAACTGTTTGAAAGAAATGAATGAATTATTGAAAATAATAATTATTTGTAGGTCATCCATCATGGAGAAAACAGTATACACAACAGACTGTGATAGGAAAATAAGATGCTGATCTTGAAAATCATGCTGAACTACAAATAATGTGCATTCCCAATTATTCCAATATCCAAGGTGAGAAAAATTTACCTTGATTACAAAGCAATTTCTGAATGTTGCTCTGTATGATGGGTATACTGAAAAATGAAATCTTTATATTTAATAATAGTCCCAAACTCAGTGACATCAGTAAAAAACAGCGAGAATTAATCTGTGGAAAATAACATTGAGAAAATCACCTTTTGTGAACTTCTAGTGAGACTTTCTACTGATTCCCAGTGATATGCAGCTCTTCAAATGGGCAAAAAGTTTGGCTGCTCCGAAGAAGTAAACCATCCGTGCTTTGATTTAGAAAGCAAGTTAGTACAGTTTGTATAACTGAGTTGAATCTTGACTTCATAAAAACTGACATTTGTGTTGAATTTGATATGGCTCAAATGAGATTAAAAAAACAAGTTCTCATTTCTTTCCCTCTTGTTACAAGTCTCATCTATGTATCTCGAGAACAGATCTGAATTGCTTCATGTCTAATGGATGTTTAGGTTTGTCTGTATAGAAAACAGCTTTCTTGTCTAATGAAAATCTTTAGGATTTCAAAGGGAAGTCAGGCTGAAAGGTCAAAATAACTTCTAAGCCAAGAAAGAATGCATTTAATTGGAATATTTTTCCATTCTTATCAAGAATGTAAAAATCAAAAAGAGAAAATGAATTATTTAACCACTATAAAAGAAACAAAAAGAAGTTCAGAAAATACTATTTTCATACGGAAAATATCACCACCTGAAAAAAAAAACAACAGCAACAATCTTTCAGAAGTTTATTCCCACAGAAAGTCTTTTTGTCAGTTGTCAGTTTAGTCAAAATAGTTTATTTCCATGTAATAATGTGATATCTGTACCTTGGCTACCAAGAAGCAGCAAGCAAATTTTTTATTATTTTTTTTAATACTACCTAGTCTCTGACTTTCATGTTGTGTATTTCCAGCTCTCAGCTGAGTACTTGGTAGGATGAGAACCAAAACTGCCACCATCACAGTCAGAATTAATAGGCTGGTTGGTTGGCAATCTCTTAGATGAAACACCTGAAAGTGAATTAGACTTGGTAACTAATCAACAGCTTTATTCAGAAAAACTTTGTTGTTAAATGGGAGCACTTAGCCAAAGTTATTTTAACAATAAGGCAGATACCACTGCTGATTGTCTTTAAATACATGTCTGTGTGTTTTGGTAGATACATCCAAGACTAAATGCACATGTAGCTTTTTCTGCACAATATAAGATTGACTTAAGGTATGTTACTGAGTTATATCCTTAAACACTGATGCCCAGGTTTTAATATTACATTAAATCAATGATTTGTTCTTAATATAGTATTGTAGGATTTCACGAAAATATATTTTCCTAACAGTACTGGGGAAAAAAAGAATGGGCTGAAATGTAAAATAAAATTATCTCCTCTTTCCCGCAGAGTCCTTTCACTCATCCCTTTTGTTAAAGTTCTCTCAGTGCCTGTTAATTAATTGCTGTGATTGAGGTCAAGTTTGAAGATGGTAGGAGGTTAATTTTAGACTCTCTCGAGTGCAGGCTAAGAAACTCATTACCGTTACTGATACTTGAGTCTTGAATTAGACAGACCTATAGCATCTTAGCCTCTCAATGATATTGACCTTTCTGCAAAGAACTACTGCCTTGGCCTGTGTCATAGAGGTCTGTTCCTAGTATCTTTTTAATTTCTTTGCTTCTGTTGCCAGATTATAAATTACAAGTGAGAGCTCTAATTAGTCTGATGTTCTCCAAGGGGGCTAGTGAGTATAATGTAGTATCACACGTAACTCAACCGCCACTGAAAGTGCTTTTAGCAGAAAAACAATTAAAAAGAAAATGAAGAAAGAAAAATTGCTCTGTGCTTACAGTGTTCTCACTACCAGCTGCCACACTAGAAATTACATTAGTACTCTGACTGTTGTCCAGCAAGAATCTTACTGATTATAAGTTTTCACTTGTTAAGTTTATTATAAGTTTGTACTTAAATTATAATCTGTGGTAGCATTACAAAAATTTCATGACAAGTCTGAAATGATTACACGCTGTCCTGCAACTGTCGTTTGCAAAGTGACAAAAAATAAGTGCAAGCACCTCTACATTTTCTGCACCAGAGACAGAAAGCAAAGGGAAACTACGATCTGATTAAAGCTTGTTGGTTCACGGCCCATTTCTAAACTGTATTTATGAAAATAAACATTTGTCTGTATTTCCTCCCAAATAATCTACAGAAATATAGACAGAGGGAAGACCAAAGTACCTTCAAAATGAAAACTAAACAATCTGAGTGTTTGAATTACTATGTAATGAAATCTAGCATTCAAATGTGGTTTGCATTGATGTGTTTGAACTGCCTATAGCTAACTACCTTGTCTGGCAACAACAATCTGTAGCCTCTGAACTAAACAGAAGATCCTCAGGTGTGGGGAGCTATTCTAGTGATGTGAACAAAGCTTTGTGGTAGAACAGTTACACCACAGGGTAACACAATGCACTGGGTAAATCTTTTGTATCCTTCTGTATAATATGAAGTAATACTTTTCTGTAAAGAAAGAATTTTTTTTAAAGAAAGTTTTTTGATCTAGTAAGAGTAAGAACATTTAAGAGAATATCTAAACAAGACAGTATATTGTATAAATGACAGACTTTTAACATAAAATATACCAAGATTTTCTAGATTCTTCTTTGTTTACTGGTTCAAAAGGAACTTAATTCACAAACTCCATAGTTCTATGGTTTAACATAAGACTATTTTGAAAACTGAGGAAATTAATGATCTTAGCTGTGCTTACATACTTTCAATTTCCTCTCCAATACAGCACTTTAGTTTTACAAGATTGTCTTTAGGATATGAGTGTCAGGACCAAATCTGAGGTTGCTGACATTTAAATTGCTACCTTCACTGACGTACTAGGATACTCAGTTAGAAGGCACCATAACAATCACTTTCTTGAGCATTACTTGTTTGATATCACCAGATGACTAAAACAAAAGCCAAAACAAAACAGGGATCAGAATGGTATGAAATGTTGTTGATAGAAATCCTTCTAAAATACTTGATTGAAAGTACACACTATGTCAGATTACAATAAATAAATAAATAAATAAATAAATCCCAAGTTGGAATACCTTGTTATCACTAAGCTTCTGTTACACTTTGATGACTACGTTTCTTTTCAGTATTCGCATTGGCTACAAACAAAAATCTCAGATGTTTATGAAAAAAAATGGAATTATATTTAAGAGCCCGATCATTTGCCTTCTTCACCTTAACTTTTGATTTTGAAATACCAGGATGTTAGAGGGAAACTGACCGGTTACCTCATGGTACTTGCTTAGCTATGTCTACAATACATTGGTGGAAAAAGAGAATACTATTAAGGCTAGAAGAAGTAGAAGGATATTAAACTTGATTCCTGAAACCTGTCTCATACCAGTAAACTATCCACAGGACAGTGAGATTTTTTTTTTTTTGCACATGAATATTGACATGTCTCAGCAGTGCAATATACCAACCTTCTTTCACTGCATTTAATTCATTGTTAACATGGAATCAACTGTTACAGCACAGAATTCCTACCAGAAAACTGTCAAAGGAATGATAACATTAACTTTCAGTGCATAATCTCAACAGAAATAGAGATAAGTTTTAAACTATACAGAAATAGTAGTGGTAACATTTAGTTTTACTGACCTGCAACATTAAGGTATACATGTAGACAAGGTTTTGTTAATGTATTTTCAGAGTTCCACTACACAGCTTTTATTCACAAAAGCAATCTTTACCTCAGTAAGCTTCAGAGAGGTCACACAGGATTTTTTGAAAGCAGGACTACTTACGGAAGTTAAATGACTTCATTTTACTGTGTTCATGGAGCTTACTTTTTTGCTTAATTACTTTTAAAATGTTAATTAACGTTACTATGCAAAGTCACCAGAGAATGAAAAATTCCCCTGCAAGAAGTTCTACAGCCAGTAGAACCAATTTGGATCCCATTAGCTTCCCTTTCAAAAGTGATTATTCTGCAGCTTTATTACAAATGGCTACTTTGCAACAACAAGGCTGAATACTTGCACTTCTTCGAAGTACAGTTTTGAAAGCAAAACTGAAGAGATAGTGTTTGCACCTCATTTGGACTTATTTAATTATCTGTTTGTTTTGGCTCATCACTTTGTGAGGCAACTGAAGTTAAAAGAGATTTAGTATTGAGAATGGGAATGGTTGAATAGAAAGGTAAATTCTGCAGTCTAAATTTGTGAAAGCATCAAAACACATGTGGAACATTCTGCTGCTATACTACTCTTGAAGGGTAGCACAACAGCAGCTGTTCTGCTTTGGGTCAGCAGTGTGGTCTTCAGCTCAGCATTCAGCTCTGTCACTACCCTGCTGTCTTAGTGTTCAGTTAGACTGTATATACAAAAAAATTTCAGTCATTGAGCAGAGGTACCTAAAATATCTCAAGAAAGACTCATAGTGTACAAAACAGAACTTCTTAGGTCAGTGTTTTAAGGTTATACCACTCCAGGCATCCTCAGCAGATGTCTCTTAGCTCTATCCAAGCCTCCTATGCAAACAAAAGAGCACTTGACCAACACTAATATTGACAGCAACAGCCTCTCCCATGTGAGCCTGCTTCCCACCTCTAATAAATCCATAGAACAAGGTAGTGTGTATTTGTTCCCTATTCTCCTTACAGATTCTTTTTCTTCCTGAGAAAGATTTATAAACCTCTTCCTGACAACACAGTGTTGCGTTCAGTAGATGTCTTTGCATATTAAAAGGAACAAACCTGCCTCAACACGATTCACATTCAAGATCCTACCTGTATACAACACTGGTTTTGCAGAATATAAAGTTAGATCTTGTTAACTTATAATTTACTAATATGTTGGCTTCTAAGGAAAATCATGAATCCCAGAAACATTCTTATGCAGGAAAATTTCTGCCCTAATAAGTTTGCTCAATTATCTTTTTCCCAGAAAGATACAGAGGAGAATCTTGAGCATTCTTTATTCAAATAAAGGGAGAGTCCACCTGGGAATAATCCTGCGGGGTTTCCAGAAGTACTGGGGGACACAGCCCCTCTTCTACACTTGTATTCCGATGTCCTTCCTTCCTCCTTTCCCCACTTGCTGAGGCACTCTGGGTTCACATTCTTCTTGATTTGCCTACCAGGTCATTCTCCCTTCATTTCCTTTGTTTATACATACTTAGTAATCTGGATTCAGAGTTTGCTGTTTTGCCCAATTAGAATTATCTTTGTATCCTGTAAAGTCTGCCAGTCTTTTTTCTTCCTGGCAAACAAGATTTATACACAGGTGCTAAGCTAGAATCTCCTGCCATATACCTGCAACATAAATTTGTTTAATCATATTCTTGTGACTGAAATTTCTCAGCTTTCTCTTTATCTATTTCTGCAGAGACCCCCTATTGTTCCTTTCTTCCTCCCAAATTTCAGCTTATTTTGCAAGGATACTTTATCCTTGTTTTTCCTTCAAGAACAAGCAGTAAGATAGCAGCCCTAAGTACAGCTTTGATGTCTTTTTCATTTTTATCCTGAAAATCAGGATCTCCAATGGTAACACACGACACATTACTTATACATCAGCAGGGCTGGTTCTGTGCAAATCACATACCCAGGTACAAGACACACACCTGTGTAAGAGTAACATCAAGCACAAATACAGATTGTGTAGAGAACTAATCGGGAACAGCCCTGCAGAGCAGGACTTGAGGATTCTGGTGGATGAGAAGCTTGACATGAGCCACCAGCCAGCACCTGTGGTGCAAAAGGCTGTATCTTGGCTGTACCAACAATGAGTTGTCCATTCTCCTGCTGCCCTCATGATGCTCCACCTGGGTAATCTGGTCTAGTGGGAGATGTCTATGGCAAGGGGATAGAACTAGAAGGCCTTTAAAGTCCCTTACAACACAGGCTGTTCTAGGAGTTTATGATAATAGCTGCCCAATTGAAATTTTTTGCCTTGTAGAAGTTGGTCATTCTATTATCACAGTGTCCATAGTCTATACTACGTTAACAGCTGAAGAACTACAAAAATATCTTGCTTTCAGTTGAGAAACAAAAGCTACAGAAAACAGTTTTTTCCACTGGGAGGGAGGGGGGAAAGGAAGAAAAGAGGAAGGGAGGTAAGGAGGGGAGAAGGAAAGAGGGAAGGAGAGAACGAAATGAAGGGGGGAAGGAAAGGGAAGGAAAGGGAAAGGAAGAATTTACCTTAGCAGCAATAGAAAATACAGGTATTTGTGATTGATATTCTCTATCAGTGCATCAGAGTCTTTTTGATTTCCATATTCTACAGTAGAATGAACAATACCAATTTCAGAGTATTGCAAAATGGCTGCCATAGCATGACACTACAGCTAGCTACAGATAAAGCTATTCAAAGGACTTGTAGTCAAAACTGTGAGAAAAGTTTTTTTCCTAAAAATTATGCTATTTGGGGAGATGTAGGAAATGTGAGATGTAGGAATTTCAGCAGTGTTTCTAATGAATTTTTATACCCTTTTGAATATTTTTACTATGCTGCTTTCCTAATGTAACTTATTTTATAGAAATATACTTTTTTTTTTTTGTATTAATGTAAATCAGAGGATTAAAAAAAAGATGCTTTTAATTCTGCTATATTGAAAGCTATTAAAAGTACTGTACAGTGCCTCCTTGGAATCATGCTTTGTTAAGTTTTGGTCACCTTCTCTCTGTTACATTCCTTCTAAGGTACGAAGGGTTCACTGATGGATGACAAAAACAGTTAGAGGGATGAGAAAACTTCCCTCATAAGAAATGAGCATGCTAAGATTGAGATGTTTATAGATGAGACAAATAGGAGAAGACACACTAGAACCTTACAGAGTAACAATATGTTACAAAAAAGACAAATGGAGTAGAGATGCTCCTATTTATCTTGTCTTATAACAGAGGAAGAATGGTTACCTCAGTGGCACTGAAAGGCAACAAATTGAACAGATAAAGAATGGCTTACCCCCTATTTTGTACAACATAGAGGAGCAAGGAGTAAATTTAATTTAATTTCATCAAGGAGTTTGAAATATATGATTTGAAGTTAAAAATGAAAGACATGAACTTTCTGAAACAATAAAACTGAAGAAATGAGATATTCTCCATATGAATTAAAAATTTGGCTTCTATTTTCATTTAGCAAAAAAAGCAGAATTTTCATCAAGCTTATTTCTGAGCAAAAAGGAACTGAAGCCCAGAAAGAACTGAAGCTATTTAATGAAAAACTGCTTCCTCATATTTATCTAGGAAACAAAATATGGTAAAACCCACAGAACAACAGTTTCCACTACATATTGGTAAGATCTAAATGACAAATTTAAATAAGAATGAGATTTTTTTTCTCATCAGTTGTAAAAAAAGTAGTTTTGGTTAAGAAAACATCAAGGCTTCTTTAATCTTTCTTATCTGTGTCTGCAATCAAATTAATTAGAATATTTAACTAATCATGCTAGCTCTTATTTTAGGTTATCTACATCTAAATGCTGAGCTATTTTATTTACTTCCCAGAGAATTAGAGGTTGTTTATAGTACAAAAAAATGTCACAGGAGACAATGCAAGTTATGACCTAGTCACAAGATGGGTAAGCATTTTAAAACTTGTTTAAATTTAACCTATACACATCATTTGCTAACCTACACTTCCAATTTTACATCAACACTTAACTACATTAACTCTTAAAATGATAAAGTAACCTTCAAGAGAGAAAATGCAAAAGGAGTTGCAGCTTTATACTGCTTGACTTTATTTTTATTTATTTCCAGAAATGTATATATATCTGCAGAAAAAAATAAGTAGATTCTCCAAAAAAATAAATAAATATTTCTATGCATTTCTCTTCATTAATAGAATGAAGATAACGAAGAATAAGCTAAACTTATTTAATGTTGACCAAGTTAAATGTGTTGCTTTTTCAATGCAAACAATTTCAGCAAGTTCCTTAAAATTTATTTTGAAATGGAGAAAAGCAGCAGAATTGTTTTATGTAGAATAAATAAACAAACAAACTGGAAAATTTTGTCCAATAAATATATTTTTTTAACTGACTGTTGTTCTACTTTGTTTTGACTATCCTGTCACTGTTAATTCATTTTGAATCTGCTGGAGTAATACTGATCATAAGGAATTCATTTTATATTAATGTTCATGTTATATTCATTATCATGGGGAGCTCTACTATAACTTTGCCTAAATGAAAACAAAACTAATTGCAAAAAAAAAAAAAAAAAAAAATTGAAATTATAATATATAGAAAGGAATAACTTGCTGGGATTTTGTTTTGTTTTGTTCTTTTAACATAAGTTTTCCTACAGGTAACTGTGCTTCACCACAGATTCCTTCAAAATCATTTTTTTTGAACACAATTGAGCTACCTTTATACATATTAAGACTTGTTTCATCAGAGAGACCCAGTACAAACAACTAGTCTCTTTTATAGTCCTTTTGACTTCACTGGGACAATCACTTCTGCATTAAATTCCAGTACATTGTTTTTTCCTTACCTAATCTGCATGGATTTTTTCTACAGACAGAATCATGGGCTTCTGATTATTGTTTGCACATGGGTGGTGGCTTTGCTTATAGTTTTTTCTTGTTCTTCTTCATCTTCCATCAGTGACAAAGAAAGAAGTAAATATTGCCAACACCAGCATACTGTTACCAAGAAGTTGACCTTGCACTTTGCAAACCCACACCCCCACAACTAAGCAGAAGACACAAACATACCCAATAACTGACACTGCTTTCTCTGAGCAAAGAATATCTCTAAGATCCATCTCCTCCACACAGAAATCCAGAAAGATTTTGGTTATGGGGGATGCCTGAAGGTCCCTAGTCCAACAACTTGCTTAATGCAGGGCTATCTTCAAATACAGATATTGCTCAGCATCTTGACTTGTTACTTCTGAACTTCTGTAAGCATGTAGAATCCATATCCTGCATCTGCTCCAGGGTTTATCATCTCATACTCTTCTGGCAAGGCAGCATTATTACAAACAGGGTGATCATTAGACTTTCAGCTGCTTTTATTTATTATCAAATGTCAGCATGAAAATGCAGAATGACCCTTCTTGCTTTGTGCCCAATTACCCTTTTCTCTTCTTTTGCAAAAAAGTAAACTCAGCAGTAAATTTTCTGTAGTTCAACTGTCAGGTGACTGCTTATCCCTGGTGGTGTGGAGCTCCACATCTATGCTAAAAATCTCTTTTAACTAGTAATAGGCAAGCTTGATATGATCTAGATTTTCCATTCTGATAAAAGTACTTAAAAGTGTGAGTGCTTATCCTGACCTTGTTTGATCAGTAGAGTTGAGCTCATAAACCTGCAAGCACAGCACTTTTTATACAGCACAGAGGAAAGAGAAATCTCCCACTGACTCTACCTTGGAATATAAAATGAAGAAGTAAATGAAGAGTGCTTCTAAAATAACAATTTATGATTTTTTTTTTTTTTTTGTAATCTGGTTTATTATTTTAATTTGAAAATTATTTTGACCATCAACAAAACAAGAGATGTTAATTGCCCAGCATTCCTCACCTACACTGGGTTTAACACACTATTAGTACACACTTGAAATGTTGTTCAACAGTTGCATGACTAGTCAGCCCATCTTATGCCATTCCTTTTCCAACAGCTCATATACTGATATGATCAGAACTGCTTATGTCTGCCTCTAACAGCAATTTACAGCTTGCACTGCGGAGTGTTAATGCTCTGATATTTTTCCCTGAGAATATTTTGATTTTCATAATCACTGTATAGTTTTCTGTGCACAGGACTAGCTGGTTCCAACTGCTATAATTTCAGCTATCAGCATCATGGCCCATCACAGGTAATAGACGATGCATTTGTTATGTTAAAAAAACTTTTCCTAAAAATGTGGAATCCTTAAGAATGGGCAGTGTTTCCTTCAGTCACTTACTGTACAGGGTTTCTCTGAACTGACTACATTATAAAAATGTTTAAGGTTCCCATACTTCCAAGTCATCTACTTTTAAAATGAAGTGCTACCACTGAGGTCACAGGTATCTTTCCTGAAGAACTCACCTGGGGTGTGGGAACAACACAAACTGAATCTGGAAACACAAAGGATTGACATGTTTTCCAGTGAGATGTTAAAAATTTGAGTACTCATGAAGATTTTGGATCTCAGCTAGATTAATGAAAATTGGCTGACTTAAACAATGAGAATGAAGTGCTTAAATGTGTTAAAAGAAAAAAAAAATATGAAACACACATTCCAATCCTACCCAGCCTTTCTATAAAATGATTGCATTTCAGCGACAGCTGTCCTTCATAGCAAATTATTATTGTGCTAACCATTTTTGCTATCTTTAAAAAATGAGGAGGATTGCGGCCATTACTGATCCCCTACAGAGCCACCATTAGGATGTGGCCTCTTCTATATAGACCTGTTAAAATACATAAGTGCTGGGAGGATGAATTTACAGATATATACATACCATTTACATTGAAAGTCTTCCTTCCAGTTAAAAGATTTACATGTGGCAATATAAATTTTAACTGCTAACCAGTGGGGAATTAAAGCATATTTTAGGATCAAATCCCTGTCTCATATCACTAGCAAAGTTGCAGAAGTTACCTATCTCAAACAGTGTGAAGATGACAGTGGTACCTATGGAAAACTTGGTCATATTGCCTTCACCATGTATGAGCAGAGCAATTCAAACTCTTCAAGTCTAAATGCATTGAATATGAGTTGGTGTTCATCTACACCAGAAATAAAGCACCAAGAATTCTGAAGGAACCTTTAACAGGGACAAGGTAAAATCATTTATAATCAAAAAGTAAAAGAAAAAATAAAAGGCTTTACCATACAAACCTTATGTTTATCTTGGCTTTATATCCTGATGTTAGTTTGGGCACATTACTGCAAAATAATTTCACTGAGAATGAGTAAACACCTCTGCTTCTTACTGCAAGCTGATGATTCCACATACCATTGATGTGCTCTCAGCTTCCTTGGCTCCACAACAAAGCTATTTCTAATCTCAGAGTAAACCAGCCTATGCTTCACAGAAGCAATTTCTTACATTCAAGGTCCTGACTTTTTCTGAGTTAGAGCATGCATCTTTGAATGTATTTATCTTAACTGAATTAGAGGAACATTAGTATTTAGAAAGTCCAAGCTAGGGTTGTGCAGAAAGATAGTTCTACCTCATGGAAGATTTCTGTGTTACTGTTTGACTTTAATCATAGAAAGTCAGGCTTAACCTTTTTCCAATTGCCCTCTTAGTTCGCAGCAGGAAGCATCAAAACTCACGCAACTCAAGGAATGATGAAACATTTTAAATATTAAGCACTTCCATTCAAAGAATCCAAATTCTTATACAGGACAGACTACAAGAAATTGAAGTCTCTCAGTAGAGAAATGAGTTTGGGCTGTTCCTTTCTGTTACTCAGAAGTCCTTCAGTTAAGACTGTGAATGTTGATACATTTTCCAGTGAAAAAAATAAAAAAAAAAATCAAGATTAATTCTACAGTGAGTTACAGCAGAGGGTCCATTTCTACAATACAGTTTTCTGATATCCTCTGCTGATTTATTTTCTCCTTCTCGGTCTTCAGCTTTGGCATAGCTTGGAGAAACCCTATCTACCACAGACATCAGAAAGCCAACTCATGTTCACTCTGTGAGGCTGGTGATCCTCAGGCTTGAGCTGTCAGTAAGATTCAGAAGTCAAGAGTGTGGATAGCATACAAAACTATAAGCCTAGGTTCTGGGTCAGACACTCACCCAAATACTTAAATTTCTAAACATTATGATATTACATTGCAAATATATATTATTCTCCACCAGGATTTCATCTAATTTCAGACCAAAATCTGAATATTTCAGAGTATCACAGTGAAAGAATAGCTTTTCATGAGGCCCACATAGCCCACGCAGCTACAGTCTGCAGTGCTGTGACCATTCACTGAGGCATCTGTCTTGTGCAGCTGCTGAGTTACAAAAAGGACCAGAGGGAAATCAGTCAAGTTTATGAGGAGAGCTTACGTTGCTGGCATGTTTCCTCCAGATCCATCTGTGTGCTGTCTAGATTGTGATAAACCAATACCTTTTGAGGTTGACATTTCAGAGTACAGATAATCAGAGGTTAAACAACGGCCTCCTCATTTTTTCCTTGAAGTACTGAAAAGAACACTTGAGCTTTAGAACCAGAAGATATCTTGCAGGGCAGGGCTCTAAAATGTACAGTTCAAGGCAAAAAGCTTAAAATCAGGACTTGATGCAGCTTCTAAAATATTAAGCATTAAGTCATTAGACCAGTTCATCAAAGGAGATAGTACTCAAATTAGTACCTCAATGCTTTTATATTTTGATTTTTTTTTCTCGATACAATGAATTAATGTATTTCCAAAGGATAAATAGAAGTTTTTTCTACACATAATTCCATCCAATGGAAAAGATGACTGCTTAGTTCACAGAGTGAAACGGTATGACTTACATTATGCAGAAGGTCAGACCAAATCTTCAAAGAGGTTTCTTTCTCTACAAAATCAATAATTCTATTGGCCTCTGAGGCAAATACTAAAAGTACATGAGAAAGGCAAACAACTCCTTAACTTTTGAATAATTTATTTAAAATTATTCTATCTTCAGGTGAATGCCTTTGTGAAGCTTCAGATGTGCAATTTGTGAATATGTATGTTAGAGGGCAGGGAAAGAACCAAAAGTAAATTGGGGAAAACGGTAATTTTGAGATTTTTGACAAGAAACTCCCTAATATAAACATAGCAATGAAAGTGCTTGCATATTTCTTACCAGTGAGCTAAGAGACTCAGTTGTTTCCCAATCTGTCTTTTTTTCCTCAGATTTTCTATCGAATGCAAAAATACCTATGCAAAAGTTCACATAATTTTAATAACTAAAAGCTCAGGGCACGAAAATATATGTTGAATTAAATATCAAAATCAACAGAAGGCTATTTCTACTGCATGTGTAAGGGATTTTGTTTACACAAGATCATCAATGCTTTCTTGTTTTCTAACAAAAGATTACATATTTTCTGTAAGTGCAATTCTATTTAGATCTAGTTAAGAAATACATGGAGGCGTAATTACACTGTACAATTCACTATTACTTCTAGTGTTGCAATTTATGTTTCCTAGATAAATTCATGTCATACAACATGTAGAAAACCCAATTAACATTCAAAAGACGGGAAAAGAATATTTAGTCATCAAATGAACCGGAAAAATAATCCAGGGCATTAGTTATGTATTTTAATGTTAAAATTCCTTTGTTGCCTTCTCCTGTTCTCCTCTCTTACCACTGAATGTATCAGGCCTAAAAGGAAAATGTAACGTTGCCTAGTAATTTCTAAAATGTTTAATATTAAAAATGGCTGTTGACATCTATTTCATGTTTACCAAGTTTTTCATGGCAAAGAATGAATAGAGCCCCACAGGAAATCTTTTTGGTGACTGATGATCCAGAGATAAGCACACGGTATACCTCTTCCTTCAGCAGTGGTAAGTGACAGAATGGCAATCTGTTCCCATGATATTTTGAAGCCATGGTTCTAACGGACTTTCATGGTCAGAGTTCACTAACTTCAGAAGAACCCCAATCTTAGCCTCACCTCACTCTCATATTAAGACCTTAGGGTTTCTCTCAATACACAGATTTCAGTGGAATTGATTTAAAACACTGGAATTTGATGTATCTGTTAATGAATTCAAGACTCACTCAGAATGCCAATTCCAGTTTAGTGAAAACTCTGTTCTAATTTATTAATAACTTTGCTTTTTGTAAAACAAACATGACAACACAAAGCACGTTAAGTGAACCTTAGTCCTATCAGAGACTTGTATTTTGATTTTTAACTTCAACAGACTAATTTTTCTATCTGCAGGCAGCCTTGTCTTAATTCCTGTCTTCCACGGTGATTTAGGATGCTTGCTAATTAGATCAGGAAAATAAATGCTGAGGAGCTACAATCCAGATGGTATCTCATCTCAACCTCATAATCCTCTGCTGTCTTTGGGATACTACTCAACTATTATTTAATTTCTCTTATTATGATTTTGAGTTCTGATTTTCGTCTCCCTGTGCTTAGCTGTTCTTTTTATTTCCCTGTATTATAAACAACAGCAAACAACAAAACCATAGGGCTCAATTCCACTACAAACCACACTGGTGAAAAATTCTAAGTCCAATAAGCAAGCTACTATCAATACCAGGTTAATGAATTTCTTAATTCAGCAATTCAGAACTGCAGGGGATGCTTCAAAATATGTACTGATATCACTAGATATTATACATATCAATTTGTAAAAGCAACTGGAAGCTGATTAATATTTGTTGTACTATATTGTCAAGAGAAAAATCTTCTGATTCCTTTTCAGTACTGTAATGTTGTTTTTTTTTTAATAATGACTGTAGCTACAAGCCTCAGAAACTTCAGAGGCAGCAACTACATATGAATACAGGCAGCATTCTGTTTTGATATCAAGATGTCATTTGTTCATAATACTTTAGACAATTTCACTAGAAATTCTGTATGTGCTTATCTGAAATTAGAGGGGAAAAAAAATAATTCAAAACATTAGCATTCAGATGATTTCTATCATTCAAGCAGAATAAACTTTTGCAGATTTGGTCCAAACTCAAGATTGAGCAATATAATCATTACCCAACTAATGCTGGCATAATCACAATGGCCTTTGCTCAAATAAATTTCATCCTGAATAATCTTAATCACTCAGATGGACAGGCAAAGCCCAGCACATCTGTTTCCACAGATAAAGAATGAGCTTCAGTGTAGAACTATAAATTAACACAGAACGGGGAGAAAAAACAGTCTAAGTAAACCAGGGAAGTGGAGGTAAAAGGTGAAGAATAATGAAATGGAGATGTCAGAACTGTCTTGGCTCTCATGAGATAATTGACATACCCAGTGAAATATGTCCTTTTTACTTCTGTAATGAATGCACATATTTGTCTATACTTCTTGGTAGGTTGCCATCCATGGTCAAAAGGATTGTGGTGGTGTCCTCTTGTTTTGGAAATCAAGCAATATGAAGAATTATCTGCATCCTACAGTCCCATTTTTTAATCAACGTATTGTCAGAGACTTTCTGACTTTGTCCATTCCACCTCCAGGGAATTTTTAAAAGATAATATGTAACTATTACTTTTGAATACTCACTATGGATATTCATCTAAAAGAAACAGATGCTGGGTAGCTCGGTTTATGGGGAAGTAGGGTTGATACAGGCATTACTATAAGAGCATTCTAATTCCTCACTCAACTACATATTATATCACATGCATTTTTATGGTCATCCCAAGCACGTGTTAAAGGCACATTCATTAACAACATTAAGGTATTAAACATTACGGGAAAACAGCTATATGAAGCACTAAAAACAGACAGACAGTTGGAGCATACAAGAACTGACCAGTAGTTGTGCCAAATTCTTAGTCCAAAAATAGAAACATATCAAATAAAAATACATTTTAGAGGAAAAGTTCCCAGTCCAAAATAAGGCATGAGAAATCAATCACACTTCATTTATCTTTGATAGTAGCATCTTTTGGTTGAAAATTTCAGAATATACTAAGAAATAAAAAATAAAAAATTATATTCAAAATCTGTGGAGTTATATAATCAATGTCTATGTGGGGCTGCAGTCAGATTCCACAGCTAATTTAAGAAAATTGAAATTTAGGACTTTTCCTGTTTATATATCATAGTTAGACTACATAAGAAGCACAGATCCTTATTTTCCAACAGTCTTTATTTCTTACTTTCAGTTAAAATAATTGTTGCCTTTTATTTTCCCCAAAACATCGGTGTGACTGCACTCACTCTGAACTGCCCATTTCCTAACACACTCAAATACAACAATGTGATATCACCGCAAGTCAAGGGAAGATACTCAAACTTCTGAGAACACAACATCCTTCCGTGCCATTCATAGATCTTGACTAGAGAAGAACTGTGGTTTTTTACACTTCCTGACTACCTTGGGCACTACAGCATGAGCTAAGGCAGAAAGATGCATCAGTGCACCACAGCTCGCACTGACCTACCAAGAGCCAAGTTTATTGCAGCAGTGAAGCCATAACACTTATTTCATGGTGCAGACAGATGTTATTAGAGTGACTGAAGTCAGCATAAAGTTTCAAGTTTCAATTTTACATAATGAAGGACACTATGATTTTTATTGTCGGGGCTGGTAAACAAAATATTTTGATGCAATTGTATCTTAGATCTATGACTCCAAATATGTGCATATTGAACCTCAGTATTAATGCAACTCTAGGAGTTTATCTGAATCCGTCTGCCACTAAGATAAGCCTCAAAAACTGAAATAAGCTTGTATAGTAGTACAATAGATCTCCTCCAAGAATTCAATAACTACTTTCTATTTTTAGGATTTTAAGTTCATATGATTCGTCTTCTGAGTGAGGTTTGGGTGAGATTTGTGTTTCAACCTCATATTACCTGTAATGGAAAATTTGTTGTAAAACTTTTTTTCTAGTGGCTAATGAATTGAAGTCACAAAAAAAACAAGAGTGAAGGCTTTCATAATTTGTTCTCTTGACAAGATATTTTTACTACATTTTATTTCAGTCCACAAATGATGGGTTAATTCCTTCACTTCATACAGCAGTTTGAATTTTTTGGCTTAAAAATGAAGTTAGCAGAAAAGTAAATCATCTTTTATGCATTGCTGACTGAGATGTTCTAATATGACTATGTGAATCTGGCTAAAAATAGTAAGATTATGTTCAAGTGACTGGCTAGGTCAAACAGTGTATTTTATTTTGATTTCTACCATAAGAATGGAATGGACTAAGTAAGCCATTAAGGAGAATAAATAAATAAATAAATAAAGCACCATGTTAATAACTAAGGCCTTAGAGTAATCCCCAGGGTTGATTAGCTTTCAGTCACTTTCCGAATCATTTGATGACCACTAATAAGATTAAGCCAGGTTTTTTTTCTTCTCATCATCATTCAAAAGGTCATATTGACTATTCACCTCTCTAATGTTATAATTCACCGTGAATTTAAATGAGTTGTGGATTCAGTTTTAGATATATCTCACCAACAACATCTGAACCACGCATAGCCAGTGAACTATCAGAGACTATGTGAGTGGTCATATTATTGTCACTTATTAGGTCCTGATTCTAATTTCTTGCCTATATGAAGTTGCTGCTTATCTAGCTCACGTCTGAACACAGCATTATCGATAGGAATTGAACCCCTAGTATTTTAAGTATGTGAGTGCTAACTATTAATGTTTCCTCCCCCTTAACCATATCATACTATTTTATTTATTATGTATTATTTATTTAAGGCACATTCAAATATAGTTCTTTAGATGTCAATGACTAAAGCTGAGTTTGTCTTGCCAAAAATTGGGCAAGCTCCTTGGCTCCTGATTTTTATGACAAAGGAAACTGCTGAATTTAAGCATTCACAACTCAGTGACTAGCATTTCTGTAAATGTCCCTCTAACTATTCTCAGGACAGTCACTTCATTTAATTGACATTCATGTCCTTTTTGTTCAGTGACCTTTTGGGTGCAGAACACACCTTTCTTCTTTGCTTAAAGCAAGCATGCATCACAGTGGGAGACTGTTCAGAAAGTCAGAAATATTATTTTGTTTTATATTTCTTTTATTTGTTAGTAATATGAAACAGTCAGTGCTATTCAATACTATCCAAGTGTGGTCTTGAGAAGTGAGATATGACTCCCAAAACTAAAGCAATTATTTGCACAATAATGCTTCCAAATCAAGCTGTATTGCATAAAAAAATCCTTACAAGACCAAGCCAAACTTTGCTGTATGTTAATCCACCTGCCATTACTAAAAAGAATTTTTTTCTTTTTGTCTTATCACAATCAAAACATTTACCTATGAGCTTGACTAAAACAACTGAACACCAGTGTAACATCCCCAAGAAAAACTATCTCCTCAGTGTATCCAAATCATTAATCCTTGAAACATAAATAAAGCTTTCATGGCTGATGATGAACAGCTATATCAAACATACCGTTGGACCCCTGTATATCAGCTAAGAGGAGTTTCATGTCTTCCCTTAATCTTACCGAGCTATTGCTAGATAAGCACAGGATGTTAGATTTACCTGTTACTACTTCTGCAATTCATGATGCTATCAAAATTGTTTTATCCCAGGAAAGAGCTTGGTTGAGACAGTTTTACATTAAATTTCCTTATCCTTTCTTTTGTTTTTTGTTGTTGTTTTTGTCCTGATCATCTGCTTAGGATATTAATTCATTCTCACAAAATATACAACTTCTTTAATTTTGCTTTGTGTTTGAACACCACTTTTAAGAACAGAAAAGGCTATTGGTAGTCTTATTATCTGATATTAATAATTATTAATAGACGTAATAGAGAAATTTGAACATTCCATTTATCACAAGTCCATTCTTGAGAAAACAGCTTTAATCTGATAGTAGCTGTTCCCATTTGGTATGCTTGAAAAAGAAAATGCTGCCTACTTCACAGGGTAATCAGCATCACCTACCACCTACTTCCATGGTTTTGATGACCAAAAATATGTTGCTACAATACGCTGCATGCAAAAAAAAAAAAAAAAAGTTTAACTGCAGTAAGATTTTAATGGATCAGGATATTAAATATCCAGGTTTGTTAGTGACTTCATGTAGGAGTTACATATACAGTGGAGGGCAGATTGCAGGTGTGCCTACTGGAGAAACTGATTTCTGTTCTTTTCCCAGGTTTTTATAATTTGGTTTTCCTACTTCAGGTTTTCTTTTGAAAGATGCTCCTTGTCTCTCAGGAAAGTGTTTGTTCTATGCGCTGTAGCAATGTAAAGAAGGGAACAGCAGAGAACTAGCAAAAAGATGTTGCTCTTCCAATAGTTTACCCATCTTTTCTTGGCCAGTGCTGAAACTCCTTCCTGCTTCAGTCTGTCCAGTGCACAGGGAAGGTTCATTTTTGACCTGGTTTACTACAGATTTGGTCAGATGAGTTAAGACATTGGTGGCACTCAGTTCCCCTGTGTTAAAGCTTCCATGACTACATTTTTGAACAATTATAATAATTATAGTTTATTTAATTAGTTAGTATCTGTCTGAAAGACGATTGTAGTCCTGTTGGGTAACAGTACTATTTGTTCAAGAATATTAAGCATTTTTAAATGTGTGTGAATTTGTTAGGCGTTTTTGTTTGAAGGGCTGTACTTAGTAAGCCATTAAAAAATTTAAGAACATATGAAGTGCAAAGCAACCTCAGCCTATACTTCTTGCTCATTCATAAAATAGATCTAGAGCTGTACACTGTGACTGACAGCACCTTGTCCCCTCAGCATCTTTTGTCAGCCCTCAGGCACAACACACCAAACAAACACTGCTCAACTTCCTATCCACTCAGTCTGCATGTTCTTACACACCCACTGTATAAGCAGCTTTATCTGCTTAAACGTTTGCCAAATTCATCCTGACTGACAGATCTCAAGAATATTGGCCAGCTTCACAACTTGAGGAAGAAATGAACCCCCATCTGGAAGGACAAATGGCTGCTACCTGTGGTAACAGCCCATGTAAGAGTACCTCTGTTTGCAGAGCGTTAATGCACTGACAGCAGACAGGGTAACATCACATCTAGCACGACAAGGAATATCACCTGACACTAACATCCAGAACAGAAAATACATAAGCACTTTATATGCGGATATATAAAATTACCCCAGTTCTCAGTGGTTATTCTTTGGAGGAAAATCTAATCACTTTTCTATTTTAAACCAGCAGAAAATCTGATGTCAATCTGTAGGCACCATTCTTTTGCTTCTCTTTGCAAGATGTAAAATTGAGCTTCCTGTTTTCATGTTCTAGTACTGTTCTGCAGTAGTTATGCCTATCATCCCAGTGGGGATGTATTCTGCAATTATATCATGCTTCTGAAGTTCATTTACTTGCATAAGAATATCACCATACTACAGTTTTGCACAGCTGTGCAAAAATCTTGGGACTTCTGTCAAAAGTGTTTACATTACAGATGTTTTGAATTAACATAACATATCTAGTGTAGATGCTACATTATCACAGAGTACAATAAAAGATCAATTAGTTAAAAGTACAAAAATGTACTTAACAAAAGCATGGCAGTTTCTTCTTTTACCAGACCCCCTCCTTTTTCTCCCCTCCCTCCTGAGTGGCAGTTTAGCTGCCAGTTCACACTGGCCCTTCATGACCACAGTGGGATGAAGCAGAGAATAGATTTATGCAGAGGCTTGCAGAAGGATTATAATCAAAATAATGATTACTCCTACTGGTATCACTGCTGCCCAATGTTCATTTAGCTCTGAGGTGACCACTCCCGATGTAGACACTGTGACTTCAGAGCCAAAAGCTATCAGTGCTTTGGAAAACACTTGTTACAGTGGGGGGTGACTGACACATGAGCACGGAATTAATGATTTAATATCATTACCAGCTGGGGATTATACATAAGTAGAACCCAGTGACTGAAAATTACTGCGGTGTTAATTTTCTTGGATAACACACAGTGTTCTCTACTGTGCAGGGGAATACAATATGCAATCACGATAAAATGCTACTGCAGCAGTGGAGCTTCCCAAATAAAGTCAAATCTTCTACCTGACACATTCATTATTTATTACAAACCCTTATTCTCTACTAAATATTTAAAAAATACAGAGCCTGTGAAAATTGTCATATTTTTGCCTTTGAGACAATCAAAGGTGTTGAAGATTACAAAATTATGTTTCTAAGCTTCACTTTTTTTGCTGTTTTTTCTCATTCCAGTGAGAGTTTCAATCTTGATCATTCAGTGGAGTATTTCCTTGCCCAGGGGAAGTATCACCACACAAGAACATAAAAACATTATGTATTTATCTTCAATCAACAATACTACATCCATTCCATTGAATTAAGGATGCAAAATAATTGTCTGGTCAGTATGCTGACAAATAGCTAATGATGCATCCAACTGCATCTCAAGATGCTGTTAGATAAATGGTAATTTTTTGTTCAGTTTAAGGCTTTCTGCAATGCAGTTCACTACACCATGTAATGCATCACTAGAATTTTGGCCAGTGTCATGAACAAGGATGAATATTTTGACCACCACAGAACAACATCTACAGGCCCACATAGCACCAGTGAGAGGCATTTTGAACCAGTATAGCTTTGTTTACTATATAAGAGCAGCAGTTTGAGAACACAATCGAAAAGAAAACCTTTCCTTCCTTGGCAGGTATCACAACTAAGGAGCATACTTTAATACACCTATAGGTCCTAATACACTATGGTTTCTATTTATGAAATGTAAATGTTACTGATAACATACTGTATTTTGTCTGGTGTAACAAAGTTTTAGAGATACTAAAATCCCCTCCTTCCCTTCATTTACTTATTAAAAAAATAAAGTATCCTCTAGCTCCAAAGAGGACTAAGTGTCTTTTTCCTGCAAGGCTGAGGATTGTTCCATGTGGGTGGGTTGCACACTCTTCCCATCACTACACAGTAAAAATAATGATCACAGCCTTGTGATCACAGCCTTGTGATCACTAATGTGTGCGCTACATTATTAAGGGAGTATGAACATCCAAGCATTATTCTAACTTATAAATGAGAGAATATAAGGTTCTGCAAAAGCAACTGAAGAGAATGCAAAACAAGGAGAAGTCACTATGAAACTCACTGTTGGATATGAAAATACAGTTCTGTGATCAAAAAATGATAGTTGTTTTAATACATGAGGCTGTATCTTATTAGGGTAATGAGATATCCCAAATCTGCAGCCCTTCTTTTGTAAGGGATTTTTTTAAAATAGTCTCCATCAGTTAAATACAAGGAATAAAACAAATATCACAGTAAGAGGAAATGGTGATAAAAACATTTGTTTTTAGCAAGATCTCAAAACAGAATCTTTGTTACACTAAAAACTCCTGAAATATTAATTATTTTCTGCCAACTTTGATGAAAATATTGTTTAATTGTTTACTTGGGAATGGAATCATGATCTATCTGGCCCCACTGAATCCTTAACTGAAAGCCTGAGACTGGCAAGAAGAAAACAGTTCCTAAACCTCACAACTCCAGGCAGCAGATTTATCACAAAGCTTAAATCTTTTCTGTGACTGAGAAGACCCTGTAATTACTACAAAGTAAACAAAGACAACTTTTAAGCCATAAAAGTTAATGTGGATGTAAAAGTTAACACATTTCTGAAGGAGTGAAACAGAAGAATGACAATGGGAGTATCTGAAAAATTACACTTCACATTTTATCCTTTTTGCTATCAGTAACAATAACACAGGGATTATTTAAAACCTTAAATACAGCTGTCATTTCAAATTACTCTGACGATTTCAGATTACATTCAGTGAAATATTTTAAATATCTGGATATTTCAGCTTAAGCATGCTGTGACAATTACAATGGTAGAACAACCTGCTCTTAGTCTACGGATGCATTATTTCAGTACAAGTCTTTACTATAATGCTGCACAATACAACACTGCTATAACACATTCCAAGAATGCATATAGAAAATCATTTGTTAAAGATATGTTCAAAGGAAAAGAAAATGTTGAAAGATGTGTTTATTTAACCCAGCATGTGAAAAATAATTCAGCATAATGAAGCCAGTAGAAAGGAGAATAAAACAATAAAACAGAGGGTGAATCTGCTACACTTATTTTAAGAGTACCTTTGAAAGAATCCAATGTCTGAAAAGTGGTCAAAATAATGTGGTGTAATTACAAGTTTTCATTTTACATGAGCAGTAATCTGTCAGAAGCTATTTGTTTTGAACAAGATAAAATACAGTGACATCAATTTTGATCAATTTTCAAAGAGCTTTAAACTTTGGAACTTACTGGGTCAATTGAAATGACATTTGGAAAAGGATATGGTCCAAGATTCAGAAAAATATTCTGAATGGCGCAGTGGCTAGATTTTTTAAATTATCCAATATCAGCATTGTAGAAAAGAGAGAGTACTTTGGAGGCCTGTCTGTAGCTGTTTTTGGTAGGACCTTTCTTTTTTTTTTTTGGCTGCCCATTTTAATAATACAAGATTTTTAACACTAGCTTAAAGATAGCAAATAGACATTTCCCAGACAACAAAGTGTTTCTGTTTTTCTCTTATATAACAAGATAGTTATTTGGTAGACATCTCTAGTACTATTAAAAAAAGTGTACCTCGAAGAAAGTTTCAGCTACAGAAGTTTCTTAGACAGCACTGTAATGCCAGATTCTATCAAACGTGAAACAGTAAAAACTATGATTTTCCCTTACTCCAAAATTTGGAAAAAAAAAAAAAAAAAAAAAAAAAAAACTAGCTGATTTCCATCAGATCTTTATATACCCATATAGATATTAAATAATTTTGCCTATGTGAATTTCATTCATATTAAATATTAATACTGACATACTCCTTTCTGATCAGCTACTAGCTTGGAAGCTGCTTGTTAAAAAGCAGATACCATAAGAATTTTTAGATTTGTGATCAGAAGGTAGAAATGATTTAGTTTTGATTATTTTACTATGAAGTAACTCCAGATTTTCAATTATCATTTTTAAGGAAACTTGAGAATGCTTTTCTTTTTCCCCCCCTTTTTTTTTAACAGAGCCATGAACAGGAAGAGACCCAAACTTTTCATTCATTCATGATATCTGAGAGTTCAGTAACCACAGGCAATATCAAAAGCATGATATTACAGTTGCTACGCATACTTCTTTTCATCATACTAGCTGACATTTTTGGGAATCTTATTAGAAATACAGAAACTGATCTTAATCTTTTCTTACCTTTTGTCAGAGAAATTCATGCTGCCCTATTAATGTTGCCAGTGACTTAAAACCCCTGGAAATTAATTGCCTGTACAGTTCAACTACACTAAAGATTTAAATTAATGATCCTCTTTTCTAATTATCTTACTTTAATAGAATCTGGTTGGAATCTGTAATATCATTTTAATATTTGTTTTCAGTTACGACAATTATTGACAATTGATCTCCACTTAAGATCTTTTAAATTGGATGTGCTGTTTCAGTTGTAGAATTTATTAGGCAAAGACAAGGAAATGCAAGTCTCTTGTTTCCCTCAGCACTCCTGATGGCACACTGAATGTTCCTCTTCAGGAGGGCACTCTATAAATTCTCTATATACAGCAACCACAGTAAGCTCCATGAACAGTGCTTGAGCACTTGCTGAGCACATTCCTTTTCCAATGAAACTCTTCTTCATGGCTAATCAATTCATCACTGCTAAGGCCTGTCTTTTCAGGCAATTCTGAACTAAGTTGGCAGGGTTAGGCCTGGGCCACTTCCTTATAAATTGAAAATAAAGATGCCTTAAAGCGCCACATGGGAGAAGTTTGAGGATTAGTGGAGATGGTAGTATCTACTGGTTGACACTGAACAGAAATGTATTTGATACAATCTTCTTCCAGGTTTTTCTATAAATATCATCACTCATGACATTTGAATTAATTAGAGAATAAAATAACTAAAAGAGAAGAAATAGGCTTATAAACTATCTATTTAGAAGGTTGTAAGGCTGGCAACTTAAATCACGTTGGTCTTCAACAGGCAAAAGCTTAGAAAAAATTAAAGGCTAACAATCTGTGCTGCTAGATATCCACACTTGATAGACCTAAAATTGTATTAAGAGAGGAAGAGAACACGAACTCCACTGATACATTTTTTGAATGTCCCATTTTCAATGAGCCACATAAACCATACACTGATATTGAGATATAATTTTGGAGATATTGGAATATTCTGTAATTGTAAAAGCAACTCTTACTACATTTTTAAACCTTTTACACTAGACATTTAAAATTTCAACCTTACCCTTACGGAAAACATGGAAAGGTGCAGTGTAGTCTATATTGCTGGCTCTCTTCTAAGGCAAATGCTAATGTGAGTCAATAAATTCAACAGGTGTACAGGAAAAAAACTCAACACTTTATTGATTGGCTTAAAGAGCAGGACCACAGATGTAAATTAAGGCTTGACCTAAAGCTTATTCACATTGATATAGTCATTCTACTGAATGTGTTGGATTTTGATGAAAGTCACATGAGAAAACAGAAGTCTGTTTTTCTGTAGATACTTGACATCATGCCTTAAGTATACAAGAACCATACTGGCCTTAGGAATTTCTCCCTAAGAGACAAGAAATTTAGGTATTTTCTTCTCAACTTCTCTTTACAGAAGCTTTCTACAGCAGAGTCAGTCCTGGAGATATTTGTCCCACCATATTACTAATTCATTATTCTCACAGCCCTGTCACACATCTATGATGAACCTTTGGTGAAACCGGCTTTGCCGATCTCATATTAAACTCAAACTATCTAACAAAGAAAAAGCTGGCAGAAATGCCATGCTTCTACATCAGGGGAAAGCAAATGTCAGGTCACAGAAAAGCAGAGAAGTCCAGGAAGTCACTTGTCGATGGGCTCGCATGATTTGGGAAGCGCAAAAGGGCAACACCTTTAAGAACTGTTCAAAGCTCAGGTTTGCATGAAGGCAACTGAAGAGATATTTCCATGTCGTTCACTGTCTGGTACACCCAAACATAATTTTCTGTTGAAATGAGTACCTCCTCGTGGTTAGCTGGCATTCTCTCACATTTAACCGGGCAACCTAAACCAGTGGCCTGGAATTAAAATCAGTTAAAGCAGCAGAGCAAACTACACCCATCTCAAGAAGAGCAACTTTTCACAGTCCAGTCAGTGTCAGAAAACAAAGGCAGCAGTAATCCAAGGACAGCGAGGAAAGGGACATCTTAACTTCTCTGGATACAACATGAGAAATAGCTAAAGTTAAATTCTGTTGCCTATTTATAACATAGATATCCCAATTCAAGATCTACGATGATATATATTGCAAAGGTGCAGAAGAAAAATTTCCCCAGATCAAACAAACAAACAAACAAACAACAACAAAAAAGAAAACCAAATCTCTTAACTGGAAGTATCTTAGACTGTGTAGCTGTTATTCTGTCATGTGTACAATAAATACAGCATATCTATCAGCACACACACAAACTAATTATAAGCTTAAAGTTATCTAGATAACTATAGATAAAAGATAGCATAAGTCCTAATAATTCAGGTAAAGAGAAACAGTGCATTTGATCAACTCCTACTACAAATTTCCAACAAATAATTTAAAAAAAGAAAATCTTGTATTTGGCTTTTATCACAGAATCACAGAACTGTAGGGGCTGGAAGGGACCTCTAGAGACCATCTAGTCCAATCCTCCTGCCAAAGCAGCTCCCCAGACCAGTTCACACAGGCAGGCATTCAGGCGGGTCTTGAATAACTCCAGAGAAGGAAACTCCACAACCCCCCTGGACAGCCCATTCCAGTGCTCTATTGTTTATCGTGAAGAAGTTCTTAAGCACATTTGTTCTAAACTTCCTATACTTCTGTTTGTGGCTATTTCCCCTCATCCTATCACTACACACTGCTGAGTGTAGCTTTTTCCCATTGCTTCCCACTCCTCACATGTTTATAGATAATATCCCTTCTCAGTCTTTTCTCAGGGCTGAACAGACCCAGGTTGCTCAGCCTTTCCTCATTAGAGGTACTCCAGGCCCTTTATCATCTCTGTGGCCCAACGCTGGACTCTTGAGGAGATCCCTATCCTTTTTGTACTGGGGATACCAGAATTGAACATAATATTTTAGGTGAGGCCTGATCAAGGCAGAGTAGAGGGGGAGGATCACCTCCCTTCTATCTTGAAGCACTGCTTTGATTTCATTTTACTTAAGTGTGATAGGAATAAAAGGAAAATTAGTGTCTTCAAAATTTTGAGAAGGTATTTTTGCCAAGTTTTAGTAGCTAAAAACAAAAAGGAAATTTTGTAGCCCTTATCAAAACTAATACAGGAGAAGAGCTCATTGTCTATCAATCTTTCATGCCTCATAATCAAAAAGATTTTACTAAACAGACTCAATGAATATGTATTATATTGCATCAACCCTATGCAAAAGCATGTAGTTGTACTTCAATGTAATGCAGATCAATTTACATGTGGCATGATTTTTTGTGCTTTTATCTATAGAAATGCCCCTCTCCAAAGGAGGAAAAAAAAAAAAAAAAAGAAAAGTGAAAAAAGCTGCTATTATCCAGAGTCATGCACCACCAAGATATTTTATCAGTGAACATTTGTGTTTGGACATTCCATTTTCACCATGCAATTCCCTCAAACCTAAAAGGAAAAGCCACGTATTTTCTCTAAAGGAAAATGACTGGGGAAAAAGACGGTCAGAGAATTCAACAGATGGAATGAGATGTTTTTACAGTGATTGTTGTTTTCTTTCTTAGTGAATAAAGTTTGTATTACTTTTATCTGCCTCTACTTAAAGAATAGTTTTCAAACTGAGTCACAATTGGCCAGAAACTATAAATGACATGGATTATTTAAAGATAGTACAACCTGAAGGAAAAAAAATAACACACCAAACTATATTTATCAACTGTGAAATTTGTACTATTACACAACAACATTCTCATTGGCAAAGTACTGAATTCCTTTTTCAAACAGAATACCCGATGAATGTTCCTACAGGACAACATATGAGTAGTTTTTTTCTTTTTAACTAGAACAATTATATTCTTAAAACCTAGTGCACACAAAATAAGGATGCTTACAAAAATAAGATGCATCTATTACAAAATTAGAAAAACCTGCATCACTTGAGTACTCTTTCATAAAACCAAGGTTTTTAAAGTAGGATTTTTGTCCCCTTCTTTCCTATAGTACCCCTTTAGATACTGAGAAGCTGCTGTATTTGGAAGAAGACAGCAATAACATAGGCAAAACTGCTAGGGCTGAGAACTGTTGGGTGAGGGATGTGGCAGCAGAATGAATGGAAAGCCACTGGAAGAAGACATAGCTGAAAATGTCTTCCCAAGAATCCCAGGATAAGAAGTTGAGATGGAATGGACAGATCAGGGAAGAATTGTTGAGTATAAGAAGAAAGTATGAACTGGAAGAAAACCAAACCAAACAAACAACAAAATATAACTAGTGAGACTAGGATTGGAGACTGAATTTTGGAATTGAGAATTGCAACAACCTACTTTATTGTAGTATTTGCTTCTCAAATCATAGTCTTTCTGACAGCTCAGTTTTGCCCATGTTACAGACTTATCACTCTTGTCTACAGATAAACTATTAATAAATAATGTGTTTCTATGCATTATATATTTTAAATAATCCCAAATTCTCTGACAATCTCAATGTGAAGGACATCTCCACATATATGCAATAAACTTTTGATTCTTTATTCTAAAAATTGAACATAAGAAATCTACTTATAATACCTGTGTAAAAAGTCATTGAGTTATTTCAGCTCCTCTTTTGTTTCTGTTCCCCTTCCCTTTACATTCTCTGACATTTTCTGAGGTCATTCTCACTCTACTCTTCTGACTTCATGTGATGTTTGTCAATTTCCTTAATGACCAAACAGAGATAAGAAGAATAGAAATGTGCTTAATGATCACCATGAATTAGTAACTACACCATCAAGTCATTCATGATCTAACTTGCTCTCTGCAATTCGTACCAAACGATAAAAGAGTTCATATTCAAAGATATATATGAAGTTCTCTCCTTCAAATATTATTGCTGCACTTGCTGTCATATGGCTATCACAGTTTACTGCTATTTAAGTAGTAAGTAAAACAGTATGAAGTTCAAAACTGACTCAAAAAACTTTAGTAGTAGAATTGCCATTGTGCATATACACCATATAGTAAAGCCAAAGCCCACAAATAATACATCATATTTGTTCGTATACAGAATTTCCACACAACGGAAACTCTCAATCACTTTATTGCTATCAAAGCCGAATAGAAGTAAAGATGTTGAAAACATTTTCTCTCCTAGCAGAAGATGGCAGGGCAGTCCTAAGTCCAGCAGAATCAGAAAACAACAAAAGGATAACACATTTCAGCTGCAGTCAAACACAGTGGTCCTCCTGATCCCTCTTACCATGCCAGCCTGACAGTCACTCAAAATCAAGGACTCTGAAGACTCTCCAATTATCTGAGAAAACAGCAGCAATGCATTCATGGATCCTGTACCCCCCTGGTTTACAAATTCTATGAATATTCTACTTCACACATCTTCCACTGTATGTATGATACTTGACAGTTTCATTAGATTAGTAAATTAAATCCAGTTACAGAATAAGAAAGTTGTGATTTACAAATAGATAAGTATTCTCAAAGATCTACTGCTGAAGGAAAATTAAACAAGTCATTCTACTTAAAGAAAAAAAAATAAAATAAAATCAGGTAAAGCAGGTCTCAGTTTAACCTCCTCCTCTTAAATACCTATTACATTTCCCCGGTCCAAAAGTGAAACAGGCTTATCAGCAGTCCAATACTGTCACCTTGCCTAATTGGTTTGTTTCCAGCCTCGCTGCTCCAGAGGAGGGTGCTGGCTTCATTTAGCCAATTTAACTGTCATTTTATGTGTTGAAGGGACAAAATCCTTTCACTTCTTTGCCTCAGGTGACTGTATCTATAGCACAGTCCAAAATGTTTCTCCTTTTAAAGCTTTCAGAACATATTTATTTATTCATTAAAATACATCAGACTCTGGACTGGTAGGAGAGCAGTTGCCTTTTCTTTTCGTGCCCTAACTTGGGATTATCATTAATAAAACCCTTGTTTTCTCTATTGGCAGCCTTGGATTCCCAGTTTCTCTGAGAAGCCAGCCACAGTCTTTCCCCTTTTTCTGCCACAGATCATTCCAGGGACCCTGTTACTGTGGAAAGATACATAGCATCTACCAAGGGATTTCACCAAACATCACAGTACTACAGGGTAGGGTCTCCAGTATTTCTATCCTAAGGATTTACACATTTATTTTAGTAACACGACAAGAACAACAAAAATATTTTTCTTACCAATCTGTAAAGTCTAAGAGGTTGCTATATAAGCAACAGATTTTAGTAAAAAGCTGTCTCTGCAGAGTGGTATTTACCCATATTACATATTGGGCAATTTCATCTGGGCAGCCTATTAACTGCCTGTCATTGTTGCGTCAAGAATTTAATGACAGTTTGCCACACTCTGAGTGAAATCCTTCCACTAAAGGTTCACAAGAAAGAGAAATAGGAGATAATAGAAGGCACAAAATGTCTGGGAAACAGGTAACAGTTTTCCAAACAGCACTGTAGTCTGTGAACGTCTTTCCCTATGACTATAGCTACGCTATAGGAAACCAAGGAAAGGTAATTCAGAAGTGTACTAGCAATGGATGTGAATGGCATTTTACAGTAAGGACAATTACAGTATCTTGTGTGGTGGACAAGGGGGAAGGCTGGAAGGGAAAGAATGGAAGCAAGGTTAAGAGCAAGGCTTTCCCTATTCCCTTATTACCCAAAGTCTTTTCTACTGTTTACTACAGTAGCCATCCACAGTCCCTCCCCATCTCAGATTCAGCGCGTTTCTCTCTGCTTCCTCTTGTCTCCTGCCCCCCTTTCCTCTTTAGGAAAACACAATAACTCTGACAAAGATAAGCATCCAATCAAGTTTAGATACTTTGAATAAGACTTTCTCATCAGTATCAAAGATGTCCTCCTAGATAATCTTGGTCTAACACCTGGAGGGAATAAATTTTCTAGACTTCAGCTACAAATAACTTGGAAGAGAGTTTGGTGGCTAGTTTAGATCCAGAAATTACAAACAAATATTTGGATCTGTGGCTTTAAATATTTACACAAATTCATCATTTATAATGTCACATTTCTGATACAAGAGATCAGATTCATATTAAGGCATTGCTGACTGCTGGCAGTGTACAAAAGGGGTAATCTCCAATTTCATTTCCCCACAGCCAGTTTGCAGTCATCTGTGAGAAGGTAGTCTGATGGTGAAATAGTACACCATAGGCTATTTTGGTCCTTCCTTAGGTCCTATGGGCTTAGAAAGACATCTGTTTCAATCACTCAGGGCATAAAATGTCACTCTCACCTTATAGATTTCTCATCAGATTTTGATGTATTTTTCATATTGTATTTCCATATGTGAATATCAGCTACCTTGCAAATTTTAATTTACTTTGAACATACATCTGAGGAGAGTAAGCATTACTACTTATTCGAGAAGTAAGAAAACCAAAACATGGCAAAAAAAAAAGTTGGACATTTACTCCTCACTAATTAATTTATTGTGCTGTATCAACAGGAATGGAGCACTGACTATAGAGAGTATAGGTGGATTTACTCTCTGCAGGCACTAAAAACTTGGTACTATTTTCAAAATGTCCAAAACTTATTTTTCCACTATCATTCTGTGTTTCTAACTTTTCAAAAGTAGATTACACAGTTGTCTTTAGACACAAAGTTCCTTAAGTGAGGAGGGAAGATAGAAAGCCCAGGAGGTACAGTACTAATTTTGGTGTTTATTTAAACAAACAAACAACAACAAAAAAAACTTAAGCATGTGCATGTTGACTCATCTAGCTTTGTTTACAGGTTTCTTAGAGTTTTACAGTGTACTTGACTTCCTGGCATTGCAGATCTACTTTTAGCACCTAGAAAATGAAGTGAGCTGATCTAATGATATTTAATGAAAACATGTAGCCTGCTGAGGGAATCAACAGGGATAGTATACTTTTTGAATTAGTTTTTTTGTTTGTTTGCTTTTCAGTTTAAACAGATTGACAGTAACAAAGATAACTGTCTATATCACTGGTGGTAGACTCAGTGTACTTTCCTAATAAACTGAATGTTATTTCCAGAATCAGTAGTATGATAGCTGGCCTAGTCTGAGGAATTCTGTCATTTCCTCCCATGCTTTAAATTTACTCCCCCTTGTAATTAACTGCAGAGACTTGTTAACACTATTTCTTTTATGCACGTACATTAAAGATATGCATTTACTGCCAGACTTTAATGGGTAAAGGATTTTTGTGTATGCATTCTGTTGATTTTTTTTCCTCCATTTCTCAGTAACACAAGGCACAGACAGCCTACAAGATTTATCTGGGTTTCCCCTTACACATTAGACCCGTTGTGGAATACTGATACTTCTGGCTTCATATCTCACAAACCCAGGAGAGAAATCTGTATAAATCCAAACAAAGCATTTCAGACTTTGAGAGTAGCTTTATTGCAAATGTAATAGCCTACAATTTGGAAGCAATGAGTCTAAAACACTTAATGTAGTTTCAGACATCTTGTGTAATGCAAACTTTCTAAACTTCTTTATCTCTTGCATTGGATATGAATCAGTTCTGTTGAGGCCTCCATTTTAAGACAACCCTTGATAGAATACAGTCTACTGGTTGTCTTTTCAAAGAAAGGAAGAAAAATGGAACTAAATTTAAATGTAAACAATGGAATTACGTATATTACATGAATGTTTGAACAGAGCAAGAATGAAATTCCTTTAGAAAAAAACCTAGCTTGTCAGATCTAGACAGAGTGGTTGACAGGGATGATCTGTCTCCTAGACAGAATCATAGAATGACAGGAGAAAATAATTCTCCCAGTATGAGCATACAATGCAGAACTAATGAATTATGTTTCAAGTCCTTTTTTTTTTTTTTTTTGTCCTTAATACATGAGAAAAAAAACAAAAAACAACAACCTATCTATACCCAAAATAGTGTAACAATAAAAAATATTTTAATGTACCATCTTCCCGGGCCACAAACAAGCAAAAAGAAGACAACCTTATAGTTAAAATTTCCTTTCTTTTAAGTATGGAATAGAATGCCCCTATTTTTTCTGAATACACAGACCTTCAGTTTTTTTAATTAATCGGCATCAGTCAAAAGATAGACACAGGTTGTTCCGAAAGTCATGCCTCACATTTGTTTCCATGGAAATTATACCAGCTACAAAGAGCAAAATTACACTATATTATAGAGCAAATTCTCAGCTACAAAACACGCTATTTTAAAACACTCACAACCATTAGCTATGCTTTTTCCTCTGTGATGAACAAGGACCTTCATGATCCACTTGTTAAGATCTCCAGCTGTGGAGGTGATTTCTTATTTCACAGCTGTTATGACAGTGTCATTGCTAAGAAAATGTTATCCATATATTGCATCTTTCATCAGCCCAAACAGATGAAAGACAGGAGGCACCAAATCCAGTCTACGCAGTGGACAGTCCAGCCAAAACTGGCAACATGCTTCATAGTCTTCAGACTGGTATGGTCCTGGCATTACCATGTTGCAAGAGAAAAGACATCTATCTCTGACCTGACTGTGGAAGTTTGAGCCTTCAGCTTAGTCAGTACCACAGTTTAGTACTCAGAGTGGATTTGTCTGGGTTCTGGGAAATTCAGAGGGATCACTCCCTTCCTATCCCAGAAGACAGTGCACGTCAATTTACCTGCTGAGTGCTGTGTCTTGAATGTTCTTTGATGACAAATTCACATGTTGTCACTCCATGGATTGCCATTTTGACTCCAGGTCATAGTAGTGACACAGTGTCTTCTCACCAGTAATGACGTGACCTATGAAACTGTCATTTCAGTCTTATGCTGGTTTCAGTAGGTCCTGACAAACTTGCATCTAGTGTTCTTCCTATTCCTGTGTAAGCATCTGTGGGATATACCTGCCACAAACTTCATAATATTCCAACATTGCCACCATCATTTCCATGCATTGAAACTAATATTCAGCTCCATACACAGCTCCCTGGTCATAAACTGCTGCTTTGCACGGATGAGATGACTGAGACACTCTTCATTTCATGGTGTCCATGACTGAATGGAACATAGCTTGTCTTTCACATCACTGTTTCCTTTGATGAAACACAGCACTAACTGCCTCACTATGCTTACATCACTGTTTGGTCTCCTTAACATTTCACAAGGTGTTGGTGAGTGTCAATAGGTGCCATTTTTTCCACATGGAGAAATTCAATTGCACACCTTTTCTTCACACTGTGCACTTCCATCTCAGACACTAATTCATCAGACTGCTCATCTGCTGCCATTTTTTTTTGCTGCCATGGCAACAAAATTAATGGAATATTTGCAGGAATGTTTCACTTCTGCTGTTATACTACCAATAATCTCCTCTGATGTGGATGAACATAATAAAGTAGGAGGCATTACTTTTGGAGCAGCCCCAGTGGGTAGACTTGAAGTTTTTTTAAATGCATTGCTCAGATAAGATATAATACAGCAAAACTAACAACACTCTCCTCTGTATTTTCTACAACACTGAAGTGGAAATACAATCTTATAAAGGCAGAGTGTCAGCATTAATCATGAGCTCTGAAGTATGTTCCTAATTTTTGCCTTCACAAGACTATGACTAATATTGGAATTTATCTGGGTGAGCATGGATGCCTACATCTGAACTAGTTACTACATGTTCTTCTATAATTATCAGAGATATAATCTGCAGAGAATTAAAAGCATTTCAGGTGCAGTTGGTCATCTTTAACATTCAGCAATGATAAATGAATTGCATTCTAAATAGGACTTATGTTTCCTGAGAATACAAAGGCAGTTAGATCAATCAGAGTAGAAGTAAAGAAACACACTTTTGATATACAAGGTTGAAGCGCTGAATTTCACTACTTCTGCTTAAATTACAGTTGCAAAGGACTGAGGTCACAGGGAAGCTACAATTTGTATTGAATCTATAATGAATGTTATTGCTAAAGGACATGAGAATTGCAGCAAATTTGTTTTAATTCAGTTTTCCATCATAATTACTAATCACCTGTCCTCGCATTACCTATTCACTATTCCATATCTGCATTTTTGCATTGCTACAACGTTTACAAGTAATTTTATTTTCTCCTTCCCTTTATGCACTTACTGTTGACTTCATGACATTTGTGAGTACTTTACATGATGAGAGGCATTATAATTCAGTTGGGCCCACTGCCATCATTTAGCCAGACAGTACAACTAGTACCTACTTCTTTAATTTGCTTTCATAAAAAAGTCCCACCAGGTTTGCTTTCAGAATCCTTTCCAATCTGTCAATACTATCATTACTACAGTAGTGAGGAGATGCCTGCTGTATCCAACTGCATTTGCACCAGGTGGTGTTTATAGCTCTCTCAAGATATCATCTGCTGTATACAACTTCTTTTTTTCCTTTCCATGCGAAATGTGGCTGATGTGTGTAAAACTGATCTGGCTATTTGCTGTTTTTAAAATAATGGAGGGTGCCATAGCAATTACACCTACACTTACATGCCATCTGGACAAGTGCTGTCAGTGAAAAATAAACTGCAGATGAAATGCCACTTCTTTTTAAATAACTATTTTCTGTTCACATTAAGGTCAAGTGTTTTACTAAACTCCAAATGCACACTCAGTCCTGCAGTTTGTTAAACAAACTGATATTTAAATGAAAAAAACACCAATACTCAAATTTGCAGAGCATTATGAAAATGTTATCTTGGTAGAACACAACCAAAACAAATAATATGACTCTAGAATGTGCCCAACTTGGAACTCAGCTGCTAGGTATTTTATTCCTTCCTATGTCTGAATTAGAGCTGCCATGCCAGAAAAATTCTGGTTAGCATGATATCAGACTATATGACGCAACAACCACTGAATCACACATGCTCATTATTATGCTTACTTTTGCAGTGCGAACTATGGTCAATCTTTGTAAATAAATCATAGAGATTTTCTGTCCTGTAAATAGATAGTCCTCATTATATTCACATATTAGTAAAATGAAAAAACACTACATAGAACGATGTAATAAATGAAAAAGGCATTTAAGAGAAAATGTCAAAGGAGTATGTTTCCTTATTTCCAAAATATTCAACAAATGTTGATTAAATATCACAGATCCTTTCGTGCAAGTTTTATTTACAGAGTGATTTGCAGATTGATAATCTAAGGCATGGACTATGACAAAAAAGGGCAGCAGGTCACTCAGTGGTAAATGCACAGAACAGGAAGCAGGAATCTTGATGCTGTCTCAATAACTACTGTAAGCCTCCTTCAGCCCTCCACAGAAGAAAATCTACTAATAAAATCATAGAATCATAGTCGAGTTTAGACCTCTGAATGTCACCTGCCCTTTCCTTTCTCAAAACGGAAAACTTATAACAATCTGCTCAGCTGTTCCTACAAGCAAGTTTTCAATATCACAAAGGAAACTCCCCAAACTCTAATCAACTTGTTCCAGTTCTGCAACCAGGTGTCACTCACAACACATGTATGCTTCTAGATCCTTTACCCTTGCCAGAACAAGCAAAGAAAACACCCTGTTCCCCTAATTCCATCCCAGAGCCCTGTACACACAAGCCAATACTGTCAAGGTTTCCCTCACTGTGACCAGCAGAAAGAGGTAAGGATCTGAGGAGAAAACCATCATGACAGTGATATCCATTGTTTGAATGCAACACTTACTACAAGGTCCTGATACAAAGGAAGTTGCATTTCTGTGTGTAAGAATTAAATTTAAAACTCACAGTTTTAGCTGCAAATATTTTGTCATAAAAAACATTGTGTCAGTTTGTTAGAAATACTGACTTCAATCTAATGCCTTATTTATTTGGTTCATGAAACAGCTGACAAAGGCTTCTCCAATAGGCTAATAAATAATAGGCATAATAGGCATATACGATTGAGTTGAAAATTGAGCATAAGCACTAGTAAACTCACAATTATAATCATGTTTAATTGTACAGTTCTCAGAATAATTCAATAGATAGTACCAAATATCTGCAGAGGACACTATTCCGAGAATCTTCAGATTACTTTTATCTGGAGTTCAAGAGTTATGGAAAAGTTACCATTATTTTGTAAGTCCAAAGACACAGATTCAAGTGCTTCATTTTAGTTGTTTCTTTCTCTTAAAACAGTGAGGTTTTTCTTATTTCCAAAGCTATGCAGCATAATACCATAGAGTATCTCAAGGACCTCTTAATTCATTATTCAACTGTCCATGGAATGGTGGTTCACTTGAAGTAATGATTACAAAACAGAAATCATGACCACATCAATCAAAAGATTAAGTAACAAACTAATCTTCCTGGTAGGGATTGCAGGGACATTTGATGAAGTTATATGATTTAATGTAGACAGAAATATGTAACCTCATTCAGAATATGTATTTTGTTTTTTTTTAATTGATGACCTGCTGCAAAATCTTAGACTAGTCTATTAATGCCCACCTGGCTTCTTTCCATCCTTTGCTAGCCAAGAACTTAAAGAAAAATTCCCTAGAGAAGGATCTGAATTAATGAATGGACTCACCATTGTGATCAAAATCTGAACTCTGCATTTTAATAAAAATCAGCAATATTATTATTATCAATGAATGACTAATATAGCTAAATCAGAGGAAAAATAATATTTTTCTTTTTAGATTAGTTCTAACAAGATTCATAGTAATCTTTACTTTGTAAAAAACTTGGAAACTGCACTTACAGTACCAGGCTCACAAATCTGAAGTTTCTGAACAAATATTTTATAATTATTGTTTTATTTTTCTCAACATAGAAGGGAAATACTGAATAATATATTGTAATGGATCTTAAAGATAATGTTTTACAACTCATAGTTTACTGTTGGAAAGAAGTCAAGTTCTTAAAAGTTTCTACTCTCTGTGCCTCTCTAGCACCATTCAGCTCAACACTTCCCTTCATCAGCTACCTTCCTGCATCTGCAAAGCAGTCATTTCTCTTTCCACTTTTAAAAATGCCAAAGGATCTTCCAGCTCAGTAAGAGATCTCTTGAAGCTCAATGCTGGCCACATTATACAAACATGAACACAGTATTATGCAGCAGTTTTGTGACAAAGAACTGCAGAATTTGCTTTTCTTATTTCTGTTTGTTGTTTTTCTTTTTTTTTTTTTTTAGTTCTCTCTTGCTGAAATCTCATCCCTAAGGCCCTCAATCAAAAGCACTTTAATTATACAAAAGCTCACGGAGTGTTGGCAGCAAAATACAAGGGAAAAAGTAGGGGAGAAAAAAAATCTAGAAATGGATGTTAAAGGGCACAGTCACTCAGGGGTCTCAGCCTCACCAGAAGCTCAGATTTGAGACTATCAATCAAAATCCTATTAGAAAACATGCACATGGCTGACATTGCTAGTGAATTCTGATGGGGAACTGTCCAGCCAAACAAAATCCGCCTCCCAGACTGAGAGCCCAGGCAAAACAACAGCACTTTTCGTACGGCAGAGGCCAAAACATTTTCCCTTCCTTCTTTCTTCTGAAATATGCATTATAAAAAGTAGAAGAAAGTAGTTCCTGAAAGCCAAGTAATTATACTCAAGGTATTTCAGGGACATTGACAGTACAGGAGGAGATCACCTGTTTGGCTGTACGAAGCATCCAGTCAACCAATTCTTTTAAGTTGTACAAAAGGAGAGAGAGGTTATCTGAGAACTTACTTGTTAACAGCCTCTAGGAAGGGCTGCAGTCCATGCACCTACCATAGTTACTTTCCCAAGTGAAAGAGAGGAAGAGGTAGGAAAAAGTACTATTTGCATTCCTCCCTCATCATGATGTAGATTAACATTTAGATAGCAGTTTTTTTCAGTCTTTCAGTGGCATTAACAACATGCACTGATAGTCTTAACTGTGCTCCATGTAAGAACTGTTAATATCAAAATAATTCTGAAACAATTAGGTGCTTTGTTTTGTTTCTATGTGGCTAATCCACCTTTGGTCTAAGCAAGGAAAAGAGGCAACCATTTTCAATGAATTGAACAGGAAGTATAAAGACTCATTTAAAAAAAAAAATTAATTATGGTTTATTACTGGGTACATCTTTTGATGCTATAAAGATTATTACATTTAAGTGGTCCATTCATCTGAATAGAATTTTAATACTTCTATTTTTAAGTCCCCAGAGGAAAAGTGTAGTTCAAATACTGAAATATCTGAGATGAACCAACAAACACAAGACTATAACAGAGCGCAAAAAAAACAATACATAGTAAACCTAACAGATTTGTTTCAGTCCCTATAGATATTACATTTGCTGATCTTCATATGACCTTCTAGCGATGAGTTATCTTCTTTACAAGTTAGTCCTAAAACATATACATATTCTAGGTAGATATAAACCCTCCCTATTTGGAAAGAAAGTAAAATATCTTAGCAAATCAATGGGCTACAGTACAAACTTCATGCTTCAAATCACACTGAATATGTAGCTAACGTGGAAAAAAAAATGACTCAAACAATTTAAGAATATTTATATTATGCTTTCTAGAGGTTTTGAATAAACACACACACAAAAATAATAATCCATAGGTCCATAAGATTTTTCCTGTTCATGGAAGACTATTTGTATTAGGCTCCTTTTTTTTTGATAGAGGGATATTTAAAACCTTTACTCTTCCTCTGAATTATCAGGTAAAGTTTTCTACTTTGGAGATCACATCTTTCAGTCTTTACCAGTATATTTATGGCTGCACTATGTTTTGTACCGGAAAGAGAGAAGGCTTTTTCCTAAAAAGGTCTAGAGAAATTGGACTGAGATTGAAGCCTTAATTGTATTTACAATACTGAGAACTTAAGAACAAAATGCAAATAATTTAAATAATCAAAACTGACAAACAGTTTTTGTAACAGCATAATAAACTATTTTTTAAACAAAAAGAAAATTATAAAATCTCTCAATATTGCACTTATAATCTCAGGTAGAAATGGAAATAAAAATTAAAATTGAGTCCTTAGCTATTGCCTTAACCTTAAGGCTATACTCTTACAAAAGAGAAGGGAGGGGAGCATAAGAAAGACAAGAGATAATCTTAACTTTTCTCTGGTAAAGGTTGATGAGTGGCTAACACCAAACTATACATCTAATATATTGAAAACATTCTTACTCAAGTTTCAATTTCTATATTAATCTGGATGGACTTGAAAAATAAATGGGATATTGTTTAAGTGTTCATTTACTCTTGAATACATTCAATTTTCTCACATGATAAAAGAGTCTCATTAGAAACACTGCTTATCATTCTGCCTCCTGTTATATTTGGATTTTTAGTTTTCCTATATGAGCTTCTAAACTTCAAGTATTTTATATATTTCAGTGATTATGATACTGCAGAAAGAACTAAGTTTCATAGCTGGGGGCTTCATAGTTTAATAAATATTTCTAAAGCAATTTGTTTCATGAAGTACAACTGAAGTCAAATAAAAAATATATATATAATCTTAACAATAAAGTGGCTCTCCTTAGAGATGGATGCCCAAGTTTCCAGAAAAAAAAGAACAAAAAAAAACCAGCAGTCACTAGTTCAGAAGAAGTCAACTCAATAGATGTTTGAAACTTGAGTAGACCCAATGAAAAAACTGTGTTGCTTGTCAGTGTTTCAGTTCCCACTTCTACTTTGACTCTCCTCACAATAAAATGCAGTACAACATTTAAAATGTTGATCAGCTTTTCTACATTACTCTTAGATTTTAACAGACAATATTTATTTACCACATGAGAGAAGGACAAACCATTTCCCACTATCTTATTCAAAAAGTAACACCAATCTGACTTAGTAGTACATTTCTCATGTGCTTGTATAAACTCAGTGTTTTGTGGTATAGAACCTTTGGCATATTTTGAGCAGAACCAACTTTTCATTTCAAAAGCTGCCTACAGTCCTAACATAATTTTTGACTGAGACATGCACACATTATTACAAAACAAATATAAGTTTTAACACAAGTGTTATGGACATAAACCTGAAAAGTACATTAAAAAAATCTATTCACTTTTGGTATCAAAGGGAGGAGGGAAGAATACTGCAATGAAAAAATTCCACTTCCCTCAAACCTGACTTAACAAGAGAAATTTGTTCTTCAGCTGGTTTAATCACAACGTCCTATCATTTCCCTGAAGAGTTCTCTCTTGCTGCTTCAGCAGAATTTCCATTCTCCCTTTGCCCTTCAGCATGATGCCGTCTCACAAGAGACCATGGCCACTTCTATATTTTATCACCATCAGAATCATTGGACAGTTTGTTTCTGGGACATTTGAAGGTTTTCCTCTCTGCTAAATTAGAAAATGATTCAGCACTACAATTCTCAAATGTATTTTAAGCTCAGTGAAAGCACAGACCCCAGATAAGTGGCTCCCTTTTCAGAAAGGGTAGCCCTACTGAACTAAAAAATTATCAGGTAAGTAAGGATTTGCAGGACTGAAATATTAATCTTTTCAAGAAACTTCTTGAATTTTAACATGTAGATAAACACCAACGAATCAGGTACTAAAATTAACACATAACATTAAAACAAACAATAAAAACAACTCTCTCTTCAAAAAAAAAAAAAGAAAAAAGAAAAAGAAAAAGAAAACCTAACCAACCAAACAAAAACAAAAACAAAAAAGAAACACCAACAACAGATAGCATAACTGTTTCAGAAACGCTGTCTCAAAGTACAATGGTAGCACATTGTTTCTGAGTGGAAGTACTGCAGTAAGGGTTAAGATGAAATAAAGTTATGTGAACTGTGAACAGGTGTTCTAGGATTTTTATTCAACTTTATTATATATTGATAAGTATCTTTCATAAAGACCAAATTCACAATGTATTTGTCCAATTACTCCTGTGAGATCAAGTATAAACTTGAAATAAACCCCACATTACCAACTTCATCTAAGAAGCACCTGGGCAATGGAGGTTTAATCTGTACATTCCAGAGTATATTAAAAAAAAGTTCGAAAACAACAAAATGATTAATTATTTATCTGCAAGGAAGAAGTACTGTCAGAAAACAGTATTAAATGCTGGAGTGACGAAGATGGCTGAAGGGGATAAGCACACATTTGCAGCAGCAATCTCTCTTTGATTGTTAAAAATACAGTGCAGACAGAACTGACTGCCACATCGGCCTGCTTGTCATCTCAGTGCCTTCTATGAAAGGGAATACAGGTGTTCACACACTAAGCAAGAGGCCACATGCATTCGCCACTCCCTTCCTGCTACCCCCTGCCCAAACTAATGCATGTCAATGGCCTTGCAAAAAAGCCTAAGAGTGTAAGGACAGGAATTCAGTGAGCTCTTCAAAAGCTGCCATTTAGGAAGTACCCTGTGGAAACCTGTGCTAAGGTTCATCATCTACTCACATTTTACAGGCTAGTTCAGAAAATTCTGCTCTGTGAGAGTTTTTATTCCTTTTATTTTTTCTTTCTTTTTCCCATCTGAGCAAGAATGCTACTGAAGCATCAGTATGCATGCACATTTGAGAAACACAGCATGTATCTGCTTTGTGTTTCTGTTCCTTGGGTCAAAAAGGAGACAAAGCTCACAATTGTACTGAACTTTGGAAAGGAAATCAGAAATGTGTACTGATGCACGTTCGAACTAGGTTTTCCTCCTAACAGTGGTCTTCAGTGAACAGAAGAACATTTACTACACAATTCAGGCAAAAATGTAAATTCTTCCTTGGTGCAGACCAGCTTTCCCTAGTGAATTTCTGATGGCAGGTTCAAGGCTGACTTCCCTTCTTCATAACATTCAACAGTGTACAGATTTTGAGTGGTTTGCGTTCTTATCTATGCCATTCCTGGTCATTTTTTTATGCAGTCACCTTAGTTTTAAATTTATAAACCTATTGCAACTGCAGGCAGACTCTGAAAGCAGGAGGCATGAAAATTCAGAAACTCAGAAGGCATACTAAAGATAACAGGACTTTCATTTTCTAGGACCAAGTGGTTTTAGCAATAAAACTCATACATATTTCCAAAGGAATATGTATCAAAAATTTATACTGTATGGCAACTGCCTACTTTAGGACAGTATCTCAGACTTCTCTCTACAAACTTAGGTTTGTTAAAAGTATGGATAGATTCTTAGAGAGGCCATGAGGCATCACATCTTTTGTACTAAGTAGGAATCATATGAGGTACTCAAGGATGTACTTGAACATCAGTGTCCTTGGTGAATACGTATCCCTACTTGAACATCAGTGTCCTTGGTGAATACATATCCCAGTTGGACTTATTTCAGGCATAAACATTTTCACAAGTCTGACGCAACATTTCCAACAAACATTTCAGGATTAAAACATGGTTTCAAGTGAAAGTAAAAGAAAGACTTTTAAAATAAAACAATCTTGTAAAGATTTCATTGTGAAAACCTGAAGAATTTTGAGGGAAACACATGGCAAGTTTCAACTTTTTTTGGAAGTTTTGTTTAATTCTTTATGAACAGCAATAAGGAAAATAAACTTGTGTCAGCTATGGATCACAGACTTTTATCCCCCAACACAGAGAAGCACTGTAAAATTCCAGAGCTCTTTTACTACATTCAGCTAAAATAAATTATAAGAGTTTACAAGACAAGAGAAGGGATTGATTTAATTTTGGATGGCTCCTAAAGAACTATATCAGAATCAACAAAGCAAACAGAGCTGGATCTGCCTTAAGAACAGTAGTCTGATGGAATAATAATAATAGTAATAATAATAATAATAATAGTACCTGTAGAAATTTTCACTATTCAATCAGGTGAGACTGGTAGCAGAGGACAAAAAGATGACGGAATGCATGTTCTCCATTTTCTCTTAGTGATATTTCTTAATTTCTAACCCTGACAACTGTGGGGATGATGGTACTTGCAAGAACTGCTCCTCCTATTTCTATGAACTCTGCATTTTGCAGTTACATTTCAGTCCATTTACTGTGAGTTATAACAATACCTGATCATACTCAGAAACTTGGCATGAAAACAACATTTACTTCTTTAATTAACAATGAACACAGCATAGTAGACGCAAAACAAAAGATGAGACATACCTGAGGGACCTAGACAGGCTCTTGAAGTGGGCCTAGCAGAACCTCATGAGGTTCAACAAGGTCAAATGCAAGGACTTACACCTGGATAGTAGCAACTCCCCTGTCAATATAAGATAGAGGAGAAAAAGAGTGCAGCCCTGCCTAAAAGGACTTGAGAATATCAGCTGATGGGAAGCTGGACATGAGTCAGCAATGTGCCCTTCTCAGTCCAGAAAGCCAAGAGTACCCTGTTCTGCATCAAAAGAAGCATGGTCAGCAGGTCAAGGAAGATGTTCCTACCCCTCTACTCTGTGCTGGTAAGACTTCACCTGGAGCACTGCATCTAAATTTGGAGTCCCAATACAGGAGAGACATGAACCTGCTAGAGTGTTATCCAGAGGAGGGCAAGAAAAATGGTCCAAGGGATGGAACTCCTTTACTACAACAACAGGCTGAGAGAGTTGGGACAGTGCAGCCTGGAGAAGAGAAGGCTCCAGGGAGACCTGAGAGTGGTCTTTCAGTATCTACAGGGGAGCTGTAAGAAAAAGGGGACAGACACTTTAGCAGGGCGTGCTGTGATAGGACAAGAGAAAATGATTTTAAAGGAAACAAGGGAAGATTTACATTGGATATAAAGAAGCTTTTACAATGAGGGTGGTAAGGCACTGAAATAGATTGCCAAGAGAGGTGGTGGATGCCTCATCCCTGGAGACATCTAAGGTGAGGCTGGGCAGGGCTCTGAGCAACCTGATCTAGCTGTAAGTGTCCCCTGTTTACTGCAGGGGAGTTGGCCTAGATGCTTTTTAGAGGTCCTTTCCAATTCAAATGATTCTAATCATCTGCAAAAAACAAAACCATGTTCAAAAAATAGGCCAGATTATATACCATCTGAAAGCCAGGATCACAGAGTGCCAGCTTCCCTATTTACATGGGATGTAGAAATGACTACCTCTCTTATCCCATCTGCACTTTCATATTTCTTCTTGACTAGATTATACTCCCTTCACTCTGCATCTCCAGTTCTATTTTCACAGGTCCAAAAACAAATTCATCACAGTCACAGAAGCAATTTTGAGTTTTTTAAATATCACTTGAGTTGGGAAATACTTTGGCCATGTTTAAGTATTCCCATTTATTGTATTCTCTCAATGCCGATGATGTTTTTCTGTGACACCTCTAAGGGCACGTTTCTATTGCAAGCGTCTATGCTGCATGCAGTTGCAACAGATCCCATATAGCTTTAAATTAACCAGGATGTGTAAGTGATCTACAATATCCTTCGTTTCTTCTTTGAAGAACTAGAAACTCTTACAGAGAATCTAGTCTTATACTATAACTGTTCAACTAGTCTTTCACATAAAGACATCACATGCTCATTTTCTCAGTGGTTCCAACATATTATCTTTACAAAGAAACACCAAAGCCAAGTAAAAGTGCTATTTCTGGAGAATTTCTATGCATTTGTGTTATCAAGAAATCCAAGGTAGGCAGCTTTGCGTACCTTGACAGATTTGTACAATACAAAATGTGCAAAAAGCTTATTTTAATTTTGAAATGTGAATAAGTAGTAAGGGAACTACATTGTTATAGTATTCATCCCTGACAAAAGAGAAAATGTCACCTAATACAGATGAGAAAGCATTTCCTTCTTTATGAAGTGCTGCCATACTATGTACTCAGGAAAAAAAAAATAAAAAATAAAAAATCAGTTTGCATGGAGCAGTAGAGGTATATTCCCAAAATTTAAGTTCTAGTCTTTGGGACCGTAATTATTGAGGAGCCTCACTTTCTGTATGCAACACTGGTGACAAAGTTTACATATTCAGCAAGCCATGGGCCAGATACAGAGATACTTTCCCATCCACTGGATTATATTCAATGTGTCTGTCTTACATTTGATATTCCTGGATTTATTTAAAACAAAACAAAACAAACAAAAAAAAAAAAACAACCTTGTTTTTCAGTGAATAAAACCATGAATCTGTGTAGATAAACATGTCTTGTACAAGAACTACTAACTGTAATAGTTTTTTTTTCCTCTTTTGTCTTATAAAAAGCTACAGAGTAATATAAATTCTAAGAGCTTTTTTTTTTTTTTTTTTTGCCTGGATACAACAGATGCTGTTTCCACAAATTAGTTTATAATTTCTTTCATAACTCAGTCAGAACAACCCTTCAATTTATAGTCAGGGAAAAGATTTACTGCTGCACATAATTCTTGTAATTATGTAACAAAACTGCACTTTGCTAGATGAAAACCTTGACTATCAATCATTCTGTTTAGTGTATGGGCAACTTAATCTTCTGTTACACCAGCTGTGTGCAGATCAGCCACATACACCAAAGGTTTTTTAGATTTCTATAGTATGAAGCATAAACAATTACTGTGATAGGTGCTAGATGGGCAGACAGCAAGCAGGCCAGATAAAGAGTGTTAAACTGCAGTAAGTAATTAGGGATGTCACACACAGCAACTCCTCCTCCAATACCAATTTGCAAGATGAACAGCACTCACATGCTTTTTAGTCATCAAAATAGTCTTAGCAACAGTAAAGCATATGTTGTTCACCCACTTAAAAAAAAACAAAACAAACAACAGAACTCTGCTGGTCCAACACCATATAACATAATAAAAAAAAACCTGCTTTAATGCCTCAGGTGACTGGTTTGGAGACTAGTGGTTGCTAAGCTTTGAAGTTCAGCATGAAAATTGTAAATACATCACCACAAAATAAAAATTAACAGGCAGTATTGCCAGTTACATTAGTAAAAATATTATTCATTCAGTAGTAGCATCACAACATTATTTTAAATAATGTATCTAAATTATATTTTATTTACAATAAGTGAAAATAATTTTTCACTTTTACATAAAGAAGTTATTTACATAAAAGGATTACACTGTCTACCACTAAACTTGAAGTTGCTGTCACATTAACAAGTACAAGACAGAAAATACAATGATGTTTCTCCACAGTCACAAGAATGCGCCTGAAGGCAAGTTAACCTCCAGGGATTACCACATGTTCTTTTAAAAAACTGATTAACAAACTATGTTTTCCAATGGAGTCAGTTTACTGTATGCCTTCATTAATTCATGTCAAATCATTATGTTGTCTCAGGATACCCTTAGCATACCGTTCATACAAAAGTACTGCAAGGATAAATAGATTAGAAAATTACAGAATCACAGGGGTTGGAAGGGACTTCAAGAGATCAAGTCCATCTCCTCTGCTAAAGTAGGTACCCTACAATAGGTCTCACAGGTAGGCATCCAGATGGGTCTTGAATATCTCTATAGAAGGAGACTCCAAAACTTCTCTGAGGAGCCTGCACCAGTGCTCCATCACTCTTATTGTAAAGAAGTTCTTCCCCATGTTAGTACAGAACTTCCAGTACTCAAATTTTAGACTATTGCTCCATGTCCTGTCTCCACACAGCACTGAGAAGAGCCTTGCCTCATTCACTTGCCTACCATCTCCTTTTAGATATTTATAAACTTTTATCAGATTCCCCCCAGGAATCTTCTCCCCAGGCTAAACAGACTCAAATTATGCAGCCTTTCCTCGTATGCAAGATGCTCCAGGTCCCTCATCATCTGTGTGGCCCTTCTCTGGACTCCTTCTAGGAAATCCCTGTCTTCTTTGAACTGGGGATCCCGGAACTGAACATGAAAGTCTAAATTTCAGTGAAGAGTAGAGGCAAAGGATCACCTCTCTCCACCTGCTGGTGCAGGTGCATTCCAGTATACCATTGACTTTCTTAGCTGCAAGGGTGCCCTGCTGGCTCATGGCCAACCTGTTGTCCACCAAGACAGCCAGGTTTTTCTTCACTGAGCTCCTCTCCAACAGGTCATCCCTTAACCTGTAATGATGCACATGGTTATTACACCCCTGTTGCAAGACTCTATGCTTGCACTTGTTAAGCCTCATCAGGTTACTCTCTGCCCATCTCTCCAGCCTATCCAGGTCATGCTGGATGGCAACACAGCCTTCCAGTGTGTCAGACACTTCTCCAAACTTTATATCATCAGCAAACTTGCTGAGGGTAGGTTCTATCCCCTCATCCACGTTGCCAATGAAGATGTTGAACAAGACTGGACCCAGCACCAAGCCCCCAGGAGCACCACTAGTTATAGGCCTCCAACCAGAGATGTACCAAAGATGACCTCTGAGCATTGCCAGCCAGCTAATTGTTGATCCACCTCATTATCCACTCACCAATCTCACACTTTCTAGGTCCTATAACAAAGATGCTGTGGGAGATGATGTCAAACAAGTTGCTGAAGTCAAGGTACACAACATCCTCTACTCTCCCTCCATCCACCCAGCCAGTGAAAACATCATAGATGTTGGTCAATCGTGCTTTCCCCTTGATAAATCCACGCTGACTCTCCTGATTACTTTCTTCTCTTCCAACTGATTAGAGAGCATATCCAGAACAAGTTGTTCCATCATCTTTCCAAGAACAGAGGTGAGCCTGTCTGGTCTATTGTTTACCAACAGATTCCAGCAGAGTAGCTGTGTCAGAGGAGGTATCACAGTAAAATCAATCAATCAGTCAGTCACAAAATGGGAACCTCTCCTGATATGGGTTGATGTGATTGGAAATATGGATTAGTACATTAGTTTAAGAACTGATACATTCATATAGCAAAAGGAATATATGATTGACAGTTCTAAAACTTTCCATTTCAACTTTAGTGGGTGAATAGTCTTGGTTCTTTCTCCAGTAGCTTTACACTAGGGACATAATAAAATACTTTTATCTTTTGCCTCAATGATTTTGCCTCACAGGAAGCACAGGTGTCATAATAGAATACATATATCTTTTGCATGCATTAAGTGCAAGGACATTTTCCTCAGATTCCACATATATTGTTTTAAAAGTTGCTTACTATCACCTAATAAGCAATGGAAATTCTCCAAACTGGTGAAAAGCTAGTCAAAGGTCTCAGTGACAAAACAGATAGCAGAAAATTGGGAAGAAGTTGGTGAGCACTTGACCACCCTAAATACCACTGGGAATGCCCAGAGGGACATTAGCGTATATTCATGAGTCCTTGAAAAAGAATGAATATGTATGTAAATATACTGCATATGTATATATTAACTGTTTAAATGAACTCTGAGAGGGTGAGCTTTCTTGTCAAGTCACCTGATACATATCATGAGGAATAACAGAATGCTACTTTTTAACACCACACTGGAGTTAGAGAGTTTTCTTCACAGATTTTGGATGACATTCTTCTCTTATTTTAACAGTGAATCATGAGTACATTGTGAGAACAACTTGAGCAGATATAAGCTGAAGGACAGGAGGCTTGCATAAATGCAAGTTCAAGAACAAAATGCAGGGGCCGCAAACTAGTTGTCAAGTGAAGATAAGAAAGTAGTATAGATACCCTGTTTTTGAAGATAAAATGGCAAAACAGATGCCTCAGCACAATGTAACATCAGTGGGAATCCACTCAGGCTACCCCCTAGCAAAGGTTGGAAAGTCACAGCAAAATGGCTATTAGTTTTAATCTCACAACCACCAGAGATGTCAATCATTTCTTGGAATTTCTGCCCAAGCCCTTGCAATGTAATGAATATGTATGTGCTATGCCTTTAAATGTGTAGTCATTTCTCTCTTTGGTGTGCATTGTCTGGTGAGCAATCGCCATGCATACAAAGCTGTAAATTAAGGGAATACCTGCTTGACATAACTCTTTGGTGTGTCAAGTTCCTTTGTCAGTTTTCTCAACCTCAACAGGCAATAAGTAGTGAGGGATGCCAAACTGTTTTGTTCAATTCTGAAACAATTGGATACACACAAACTGCAGTCTTTCTTCAGATTTATAACTTATTTCATGCTGTGATACATAAAAATTTCCCCCTCCCCTTATTTTTTTTTATTTTATAATATTGTTGCCCACGTTCTTTCTTTTCCTTCACATGAGAATAAGAAGATCTGTCCCACCCATTCAGAATTTGTGAAGTATCTGGAGTAAGTGTCCAGCCCTGGTCCCCAGGAAGAAATAGGGATGGAGCTACTGGAGAGAATTCAGTGCAAGGTCACAAAGATGAAGAGAATCTGTCACAGTAGGAGAAGCTGAGAGAGTAGGGATTGTTCTGAGAGAAGGCTGAAGGAGTGTGACAGTGCACTCCTTTCTCCCCACCTCTTATGTCCAAGACCTAATGCATAAAAGAAGGTACAAGAGACCTTGTCCTTGGTACTAACAACAATCAAGATTTCACCACTGGTGCTCAGACACCTGATAACAGACAACTGGTTCAATAGAATCAATTCTAAGTTATATAACTAAGAGTCAATCATCTTACACCATAAATATCAAGCAGATTAAGAATCCCTTTGAGAGTTTTTCTTACAAGCAGCTGTTTCATGATGCTCCATTATCTGCTCTAGGAGATTTCACAATGCTTAAACTACTAATTAGAGGAGCTCTGTCTATCCTTAAATCCCATCTAGATTCAGAATGGGATGAGATCAAAAGAGACATGAAACATAATTCAATACATGATGAAGATGCACAGAATACCCTTAATACAGCTCCTTGCATGGGAATTTTAATGCATGGCATTTGTTAATTACAGTCATTACAGACCAGATAGATGTGCTAACAGACAAAAGTTTGAAGCCATGGGGCAGAGATCATAAGGTGAGACTCATGAAATGGGGAACAGAGGCTCAACCAAAAGGAAGTTAATTTAAAAATGTGCAAACAGAATCTCAGGGATGGAGAACTGCTTTATGCAAAAGGGCATTAGCTTTAGGCATTCCCAGAGCTGAAATGCATGGTCAGCCTATTAGCATTATCTTGGGTCTGATAGAAGCATTCCAGAAAGGAAATAGTGAAAGAAAAGAATAGATCTCAGCCCTTCCAACACTTCTTCAGATAAATAAAGCTAATCCCTTCATCTCTCTTAGGGAAGAATTGATGGAAGCAGGAAAAAAAAAAAAAAAAGAAAAAAAAAAAAAAAGTAATGGCCAGCAGACAATTGGGTCTGCCTGGTGGACAAGTGAAGACTTATCAAAGGATAAGCTAAGATGGTTCATATATTTCATATATTTTGATTCCTGCTGATCCTCAAAGACAATTGGTGAAATTTCTAATAGATAAGGGAGCTCAAATTTCAATACTGTCACTGCAAGATCCTGAGAAGCTGGGTGTGCAGCCTGGATACCAAAAGGTTAAGATTACAAGTGTGAATGGAGAGAGTGCTGTTTCCCAAATGGCTAGGGTCAGCTTATGGCTCCCCAGTGAGAGAACTCTGTCACCTACTCACTTTGCAATTAAAGAGCATCATGGAAATCTTTTAGAATGTCCTAAAGTGGAGAACATGGTGCCTGCTGAACACCATCACATGGTATTTTGGCTCAAATATCAATCCCAAATCCCACAGAAATAGGGAAACCGCAATGTGTGTACTTCATGCAACCCCTGCACTCCCTGAATCAAAGATCATTCATGTACCTCAGTACCTCATTTCTACCAGAACACAACATGGGATTTCTTAATTCATAGCAGACTTGGAAAAACAAAACAAAACAAAAGAACTCCAGAACTCACTCCCAGTATAATTCATCTGTCTGGACTGTTCAGAATCCAGACAGGAGGTGGCGATTTACTATCGATTATCGGCATCTGAATGCCAATACACCGCAGCTGACAACTGCTGTCCCAAACATTACCAACTTAGCAGCTACTTTGTAAGCAGCCACAAACTCATGAGTGGCAGAATTAGATGTAAAAGATACATTCTTCACGGCTCTCTTTCATGAAGAGGATGAAGGGTTTTTTTGTTCTTTTTTATTTGTTTTTTCTTTTTCCAATTGGGAAGGGATACAGTGTATACCTTTAACAGTCTCCCAACAGGGATATAAACGTATTCCCTCAACTCTCAGGCTGCACTTGCTGAACTTTTTAGAGAATTTCACTTCTTCAGGATGTGAAATCATATCAGTATATAGATGATGTTCTATTCAGAGGGACTTCCTCTGAGAATGTGGAGGAAGTGGCAGCAGCAATAGTACAACAATCATTTAAACGAAGAAGAAACTGAGATTCCATCTGGAAAATGTCAGGGATCAAGCGATTCCTCCAGATCCTCTAAGGATAATTGAAGGTTAACTCTACACAAAGAGTTAAAAAAAAGTATCAGTCACTAGGGCCAATACATCCTTCAACCCCATTATAACTGAATGGGCTCTTTCTGAAAGTGCTACTTGCTATAACCTGTTTCAAATTGGCCTTGATGGGACAAAAAGGACTTTAGTGTCTAGCTCACAAACATTTAAAGAAATGGAGCAAAGATACTCTGAATGGGAAAAAGGACTTCTATATTTAGCCTGAACAGGTAATCAAGTTGAGAAAATACATCAGGACAGCCTGTACAAATCAGAGGGTCATTTAACTTACTGGAAGTCCTAAAGGGGATGGCTTCCCCAGAAGGAATTGTGCAGAAGGACGCCTTCTGGAAATTGTATGTTTATGTAACAGGAGCTGTAGAAACTATAAAATTGGTATAAGGATGCACTAATGTTTCCATACTGAAAATGCCTATAAACACAGATCCTTTAGAACTGCAACTACCTTTCAAGCCTTTACCAATTCTGAATGTACCATCCCTTACTGAAGGTACATCAACAGAAAAACGTTTGGTTTATATGTCTCATCCAAAAGAGTAAATGGCAATATAAAGCTGTTGCATTGGATATTACCACTGGCAAACAAGTAATAGAGGAAGGTGAAGGCAGTCCATGAATAAGAGAAATAAGAGCAGTTGTCCTAGCAACACAAAACAGAGCAACAAATCATAAATGCAGATTCTTATGTTGTGTGGGCTGGTGCCATACAGTGGTTCTGTCAATGGGAAATCCTTAAATGGAAATAAATAGATCTTCAGTTTGGAGGAAAAAGGATTGGTAGCTATTACTAGACATAGCCATGAAAACCCCTTTTAAGATGGAATGGGTAAAAGCCCATGTTAAGGGATAATCAGCCAGCCACAAAATTGAATGAAAGGGTGGATGAGTTAACTAAAATTAGGAAAATCACCTTAAATCCTGAGTGGTATTGGTTAGGAGAATGGTTACATGAGCATGTAGGTCACACAGTCAAAGAAACATTTTACCTTGCTGCACAGAGCAAAGGCATTTTAAAGGTACACCAGATCTGCTAAGATTTGAACTGAGATTCACTTTGCTTCCCTTTCATTCTGTGCAGTAAATGGCCAAGGCTACCTAGTCATTTTGAATCTTGTTAAGCTGCTGTTATTATTGTTCAAATTATATGTTGGCCTTTCTCTTACAAGTGAAATGTGCAGTGCTTTAGTCTTCCTTCCACGACAGGGAGATCTTTTCAGTGCATCTGAATACCTAGGGAGAAAGTCCAAAACCACCTCATGAAGTTGAGCAGGTAGAAGTCCGTGGAGCTGGAGGACATGCGTCCTAGGGTCCTGAAGGAAGTGGCTGATGTGACTGCCAAGCCACTCCCCATTACATCTAAAAAGTCACAGCTGTCAGAGAAGAAGACACCAGGAAACTTCACTGCAGTTTTCCAGTACTTGATGTGAGCTAACAAGCAGGAGGGAGACTGACTTTTTACATGACCTGGTAGTGATAAGGGAAAACTTCCTTAAACTGAAACAGGGGAGAAATTCTTTTCTAAGTGGGTGATGAGGTACAAATACATGCTGTCCAGAGAAGCTTTAGATGCTCCATCCCTGGATGGGGATTTGACATGCCTGGTTTAGAACAATGTTCATTGTGCTGTCCTCACATACTACAGTCCTTCTTCCCTCCCTCCAATACAAGAAAGACGTAAAGAGAAAGGTAAGAAAACACACCGTGTTGGTATGTGCACTTCAGTCATAACAGATTGATTTGAGTATGTTGAAAACTGAAGGAACAAGCAGATTTGAATTGAAGTTCAAGGGCAAGAGAGAATTTCATACAAGACATTTCAGTTTACCCACTGAACAAGGTACTAAAAATGGTGCTCATTCGTTTCTTCTCAGTCTTGCAACCTCCATGAGTTATTTAGAAGAGCCCACTTTGAAATGTGTTTTACTGAGAGCAGGATGACTATTTCAGTGGTTCCATGCAGAATGTAATCCACTACCTGCTGCTGCACAAATGTTTTAGTCTGAAATTGTTTATAATTGTTAATAGTTGTTTCTATCTATGGATTTCCAGAAAATTAATGACACATTTTTCACAAAAATTACTTGGAGGCATAATCTGAAAAGTGAACCTTTGTTTTCAAACTGGGTTTCAAGGAACCCAAAATATTCTACTTCCAATTAAAGCGATTTAAGTGTATCTTTTGAATGACTGTTAACATACTAGTAAGTTAACATACTTTTCAAGAATAAGTTTCAATAAGTAGCACATGAATTAGAATTTAGAATTTTACTTAGAATTTTACTGCCCTTATTGATAACTTTCATTATATACTAAATGCAAGTTAAAAATTAAAAAAAGTATACAGAATAGCTACAGCCAGAATGATTACAACCTGTTTCTATTACATTCAACAGACACATGAAACACTGCAATCAAAATCCACTGCTTCAGCAGGGTAGGTAGAAAAACAATGTACTTTGTGGACTGAAAACTTTAGAACACAGACACAAATTTCTTTAAAACAACAAAGCAAAAATATTGCGTGGAATAGGTGTCCCAAGAAAGTACATAGTCACCAATGAAATTCTAAAAAAGTTCTTAGATAAGCAAGTTCTTGTTAAGAAACAGAAAATTCCTTAAATAAAAGCTCAAAATGTACAAAATGAGCAAGAAACCCATGAAGACCAATTTAGACTTCCAAATTAAAAGCAGAAAAAAAAATCAGCCGTAAGAATATTATTTAAATAAAAATAATTAAGCATTGAATAAGCAGCATAAATTGAAATATAATACATGCTAGTTGCACAATAAAATACACTGCAGTGTTCTGCACAGCAGATTATGTTGAACATAGGGGAATAAATGGAATGGAGGGGCAAGGGAAAAGTACGTGTTGTAAAACCAATGTGCAAGCAAAACATGAAACAGAGATATTGGCCAGATAATTTCAAAATTAGAAGTCTGGATTCTTCAGCACATAAACTGTACAACAAACACTAAGTAGTTTTTAAATACATTTAGAGAAACATGGCATCACACTGAAATAGCACCATCAAGATAGGAAGACGAGAAAACAGGGAGAGTCTGATTTCAGTAGCTCAGAGAGTTTTGGAAATAAGCGTTGAAGCAGAAAAAAAAACATCTGCTCAAGAAAAAGTGAAATGTAGCAAGAGAAGTAAGAACAGGATAATGCCTGAATAGTTTTTCAGACAAAAACTCAGCAGTTCACACTCCTTTTTGAGAAAATATTTTATAAGGAAAGGTTCTATTTCATTAAAATTCTCTACCTAGAATTCAATGAAACTTCACATCCCTAAAAGTCAGTGGAATATAGAAAATAAATATTAGTACAAACTCCTTAAAATGATTTAGTTAAAGAAGTGATGACATGCTCCTTCGAACATTTCTAATACCAGTAGAAGCCACTTGGTGAAATTCCTGAAGTACTGAATACTATTTAGTGTATTCACAATTCAACGGGATAAAAGCTGCAATGAAATTTCTTGGAAAACAAAATGGAAAGGAACAGTCAAGGGAAGGAATGGAATTTTAAGAAGGAACAAGAAGTTTGGAGCAGTAAAGTATTATATTTTCAAGTTCTAAATCATGAGATGGTATTTATACTTGTAGACCAAAACCATTCCTTTATGTTATAAAATCAGAGCTGGAGAAAGGTCTGTATTTCACTCAAGAGCATGGTAACTCCATGCCATAAACACACTATGACTGTGAAAAGTCCAGTAGCATTGTATGATGCATAATTCTAAAAACTTTCAAAAGAAATATGGAAATTCTGTTCCCACTTAAAAGTAAGCAGCTGTACAAAACTTGTGTGCTCATTTTTCAGAGCTGGCACTGTTTTAAAGCTAAAAAAAACAGTTCTATGTTTTGTTGTTGTTGTTTCATGAATTCTAGAAGGGAACACAATGAATGCATCCTAAACACATAACATATGTGATATACGCTAAAGTATGTGATCTATTTCTCCCTTCTCCCCAGTTTTCTTATCTTCCCTCATTTTGCTTCGAATGCATTCCAGCTTAACAAAGATCTTCAATCTTTTGGTCAAATTAAAAATCCAAGCCATTTCCAAAGTACTTCTTGAACTAAGTGACCCCCCAAAATCATAGTAGACATGGTATAAATCTGTTCTCATAATATTTCAGTTGCTCATCTCTGGAGTAAATTTTAAAAGAAATTATATCTAAAAAACATACTTTTCTTTGTCTCATCAGAATTATCTTTTCTCATATATATATATATTTTTCTCACAGCTTATCTGAACCTTAATTTAATTTTCATACCAGTGCCCTGAAGCAGTAGGATTTGATATCACAACTAGCCACTGAATAGAAAAGCTGATCGAAACTGATGAAAGGTAGCTTCAGTCTAACAAATAGCAGAAATTAAATCTTTGCTCGACTATCAGCCTTAATTCTTAATATTTATTTTAACAACAAGCATTGCTAGATACACTGAATTTTTACCTTTTGTCAGTCATTAGACTTCAAAAGAATATACTAATAGAAGAAATAAGGCACATCCTGGCATAATAACCTCACTTCAGGTGAGGGTGAGACAGGTGTAATAGTGTTGCCTTCAGCACTACCCAGTCTTCAGTGAAGTATAACTTCTGTCTTCTTCAAATTGACAGTTTCTTAAATGCTTTGTGTCATAAGTTTGAACAACTGCACTTGAGAACTAACAAATTCATAAGCTGTAACTGACGAATAATAAAAGAAAGCTACAGGACTACTCATAAACTGCAAACTGCTACCATGAGTATCTGCAGAACCAAAAAGCTGGAGTTCTCAGCATACTGTTAGTTTCTAATAGATCCTGTAAAGCTGTATGAAAGTGACATCTACAATCACATGATAAGCACAACAGTAAGATTCACTAGTTTCTAGAAAAATGGTCTCTGAGGAAGTCCACACTTAATATCCCTTGCTGGAAAGGACCCACAAGGTTATTGATTTTAACTCCTAGCTACACACGTGAACATCCAAAATCCAAACCCTATGTCTGAGAGTATTGTCCAGGCACCTGAACTCTGGTAATTGGGGCCACGATCACTGCACTGGGGAGTTCATTGCAGAGCCACACTGCCCTCTGGTGAAGAACCTGTCCCTAACCCCAACAAGACACCCCCCCAACACAACTCCATGCCTTTCCCTCAGGTCCTGACATTGGCACCAGAGAGCAGAGCTCAGTGCTACTCCTTAGCCATGAGAGGCTGCAGGCCACCATGAAGACTCCCCTCAGCCTCCTCTGCTCTGCACTGAACCAGCCAGGGACCTCAGTCTTTGCCATCAAGACCCTTTACCATCTTCATAGTTCTCTTGTACACTCCCTAATAGTTTTATGCCCCTCTTACATTGTGGTGCCCAAATCCACACCCAGTGCTTGAGGTGAGGCTGCACTGAAATTAGCAGATATACAAATAACTAGACTTTGCAATAAAGCAGAGTGCTTTTCTCAGGATAAGGAACAGAGAGATGATCTCATGTGTCTCTTTACCTTTTGCCACTGTGAACAAAAGTAGAAATGTACATTGTTGAAGAGGCTAGCCTTCTTTTTGACATAAGAGTTTGGTGATACTGACACTTACCATGGTAAATAAACATAAATAGTTGAATCATGAACAAGTTAAGAATACTTAACCATGTAAAATAGCATTCCCTTTTTACAAATCATACACATTAATTCTGTATCAATGTCTGATTCTACTTTGGGAACAGAATCACTGAACCATGAAATGGAAAGCATTAACTTTTTGTGTTAATAGCTTACAATTTTGTTCTACCACAGTTGTTCTGTATTTCCATTTTTCCCTACTTTAAAACGTTTAAGAAAAATTTCCCTTTACCACTGGAATAAAACTGAAAGCTTTATTGAAAGTTTAATTTTCAAAGACATTTGATTCTTACTGTACCTCACAGTTCTGGCTTTGATTTCTCTCATCCACATTTTCAACTCAGCTTTCTTTGATGACAGGAAAAAGCTATCCTGTTAGATTTGCAATCTGTCTAGATACTCTGCTCGTGTGTGGGGAAAGGGAAAGCACAGACAGACATTAAGCTCACGTACAAATCAGGATAATGGCCTGAGGCAGTAGGTACTATCCCCATCAGGTATTATTCTAATATTTGTATCTAAATATTGAAATTTTGCACAAGCCTTTTTTTTTCTTGGCAAAGGAACAATGAAAAATGTCCTTGTATAAGCCTCTGAAAAATATATTTGCAGCTGAGAAAAAAATTCATTCATGATTTTGTATAAATACATATATTTTTCTTCCATAACAAATGAGTTTCTTGAACAAATATTTTCACTGAAATGTTATCAGTGACTTTCAAGTCATTTTCCTGCATGGCTGAAATCAGTTGAGAACTGGAAACTAGAACAAATAGTCTATTAATTGTAGCAGCCATTAGGCTTGGAGTTCAATATATTTCATATTCAATTACATTTCCTTTCTCACAGCTTGTGCACATTTATTTCCAATTCCAGTTTCCTTGTTCAAACAATCTCTCCTCCTCCACCACTCCCCAGAACAAGCCATCTTAGTGCTCCCTGCTTTAACTGTGATAATCTCCTTATGAAAACATTTTCATTTGATGTAAACTAAAGTTTTCAAGAGACAATTAGAAATATTCCTGCTTTCTGAAATGCAGAATATAAGGAAGCAAGCAGTTTAAGTTAGATGAGCATCTCAGGATGAATATTTCCCAAGAGATATATCTTTTCATCACAGTGCTGGGAAGCTCAAGGACTCTATGCTTTATGAACAGCCCGCACAGAAAATACTGTTCTTGACTCATTTATGGAAAAAAAAGCATGAATATGACAGTAAAAGTTTTAATTTTAAAAAATTTACATCAGCTTCTGAACTTCTACAGGTAACTGTAAATCCCCACTCCACATAACAAATAAAATTTGAAAGATGTTTATCCTGCCACAAATATGATGAATTACGTAGATAACCAAGTATTTCATCGAGCTAGGCAAATAGATTTGTCAGTCAAGTGTTAATTTTACCTAAATACTAATTAAAATCTTCAGTAAATCTAATTTTAAGAAAATCACAGGAAATCTGTAATTTAGACTATTTTTATTTAACACTGAAAATATTAAAAGATTTTTGCATAGTCAAGGTCTTCTCAACGTCCTCAGATTTCACTGCACTTTACAGTATACATGATCAACCCTAAAAGGTCTCTCTGGTGATTTTCATTTTTAATGAACTGGCTAAAATTCATTATACAATAATTACATGGAGGTTTCACAGATAAGCTTCTATCTTTAGGGTGCACAAAACCCAAAGGCCTCAATTTTAATGTATAAAAAAAAAAAAGTAAGAAATCTACATACCATCTTCAATAAATGAACTGGAAATACTGATCTGAAATCTTCCATAAATAAAGAAGGAAACATGCAGCAGAAAATCTGTAGTACCAATAGGATAGCATGCTTAATTCTATTATCAATTTAACATAGTTGAAAATACATTTAATGACCAAAAAAGCTGCAACTCAGGAGAGAGATTCTGCATTGTGGTGTCTGCACTATAACTTCTTCAAAGCCTTAAAACAAAACAAACAAACAAACAGAAAATCAACCAACAACAAATATTTATGTGCTGAACAACAGCAAATCAGGCTTTCCTTGAGCCTGGATGGTACAATGTTCTTTAAGTTCAGCACAAGAGAAATTAAGCTGCTTTCAGAAAGAATAACTGCCAGCATTGTCTTATCATGCAACTGTTTTGAAGACCCCTCAATGGGCTATTTTTACTGGCAATCCTTAGAAAATGGCATGCCACCGAGTAATTTCATCTTACACTTGGGAATAAAAATCATAATTCTATTTCACATAGGTAGATCTATCTACAACTTGCCTTTACTAGGGTGCAATTGAAATCCAGAGAAGTGCAACCATCATAGCAATAAACCTGTACACAAGACCAAAATAACGATTGCACTGAGAACAAAAATAATCCAGACCAACACACTGTGCCTGCTGTTAGAGAACAGCAAATTCTTATAGAAGTATATGGACAAAAATATTGTTTTATATTTGTCCTGACCAAGTAATCCATGATTTTAGACCTTTATCACATAGAATATCTGCAGTTCTATGTCAGCTAATCATAGATGGATTCTTCGTGAGTTCATTCTAACACTTTTCATGCTTATCTACATTTAAAACATTTAAATCTACTGAAACTGACCTACTGATATGGGAACCTGACAGAGTATTGCTTTAAGAGAAAAAAGTGCCAACCAAATACCACCAGAAAAAAAACTCTAAGGCTTTTGTTATTACAGATCAGACACTCTTGGATGCTGAAGTCTGGAGAAATTCATCACTCTATCTACTGTCTATTTACCTGTAAATGATTTAAATCCACTTCTACTGCAGAGTAGACTCATTGCACTGGCTAACTTGTCTTAGAACTGTCTTCATTTATGAGCAACACCAAGCTTCCCCTTTCCATTAGAGAGGTCTGTTTTTTGTTGTGTAATATGAACAAACTGGAAAGACAAACAAATAGCAAGAACCACGAGTTCTCTGGGATTTCAGAGAGCAGAGGGATGACAGTAAGGGAATTGAAGGTCATTATTCCTATGTGACATATCAGCAAGAGAATTTTGAATGGCCAGGACTATGCTGTAATGAGTTACTCTCTCGTTACCATCACGTTGCTCAACTTATTAACAGTCAGGCTTCCCGTAGAGTGTGCTGAAAAATAAAGCAGATCTTGCTAATCCTGAAGGCCCTTTATGCACCTCATGGTTTAAAAGCTTATCACCACAACTCTGCCCTCCCTCATCACCCACTGGACGTAGGCAACACAGCAATGAGACAAACTGCAGACCTCATATACCTGGCTTTCAGCCAGCCACTATAAAAAGGAGTTGTATCTAGACCTCTCAGGTTCAACCAGAAGATGAACATGGGATAGCCTACTAAGAGTCTGATAAGAAAAGCACACAAGCAAGCAACTATAGTTAAAGTGTTTTAAACACACATTGCTCTGCTGAGCAGGCATCCAAATTCAACCTTTTTGCCCATGTTTCCAGTCCAACTTCAGAGACAGGAGTTTTCTCACAAGTAAATAGCCTAGAAGAATGGAAACTTGTGCATTAGAGTACAACCTGCTCAAAATCAATTATCAGCTTATCTCGGAATGAATGCTGAAATCTGAATCAGAAGTAGTGAAAACTGTATTTGGTAATATATTACTTGAAGGTAGAATAACACACACAACTGGACAAAGGTCTAGTCAGCAAACAGTAGGCAAGGAGTTCAACACAGTGGGTCAAAAAGGTAAAGTGACAAGCTCTGACTTCCTTCAGCAACAAGCTTGTTCCACACCAGAGGCACAGCAGACTACCCTGTGGTCAGAATCATCCCTTCCAGTGAGCTGCAGAGCAGAGAAAAGCCCACTGTTCCTAAGGATTCTGTTGTGGTACCAGGACTCAAATTTTCCGACCACTCTTTTCCTTTCCTTAGTAATAATGGCAATATAGAACAGGGAAAATCATTTCTCAGGTAGCATGTGACATGCATTCAACTCCATTGGTTTCTGAAGTAAACAAGCAGTAAACCACCACCATATATACACAAACACATACATATACAAGTATTTATGGTGAGTATGTATAAAAAGAACCTAGAGTTTTCCAGATGCACTCTTATTTTAGCTAGATTAATAAACATCAATCTCTCCTATGGAAAAGAACAGTTGATTCACCTGACTTGAAAGATATAGCAAACCATTTCAAAGATTTAATGTGCAGAAATCAGTTTCATTTACGTTTTCAGCACTAAAGATGAAATATTATTAACTAGTGAAAGGCCTGGAAAAATACAAGAACTGCCATTGTCAGACTACCTGAAAAACAGAAACATGATCTGACTAGGGAGGCTTTTTCATTATTTATTTATCTTTAAGGAAGACTAACCTTTATAATTCTGCACAAATCATTTATGTTCCCTCCTTATTCTTGAGGCATTGCCACCTGGACTGCTTATTATACTCTCATTACTATTTGTTAATATATTGCAATGTTTTATCTAATGTTACAGTTATACTGCTTCTTATACGGCTGAAACGGCATTAGTCACGTAAAAGTCAAATGTAGAATAACAGAAACATAACTTCTCCAAAAATAAATAAATAATAGAGGCAAGAGGAAAACCATATTCGATTTATTAAAGGAAGATATTAAACAAAGATGTCAATCACCTTCACATAAGCGGAGCAAAAGACCTACTGAAGGATGAAACATCATAAACAATTACTTTAGAAAACAAATCTGACAGAAAATTTAGAAAAAAGTAAAAAATAAAAAATCTTGAGTTAGTCCCTAACAATTGCACAAATATTACTGCAGTCGCTTTGTAACACTGGCAATAATAGTCACATCACCTACACAGTTGGAAAGAGACATTTGAGTACTGAAAATAACTAAAGTCATATTATATGGAGTTTAATGTAAAATACACTATAAATATAAACTATAATTCATATATAAATGAGACTGTAAAGACTAAACAAATCACCTAAAAGAAAAATTTCCTGGGGCATAAAGATAATAGTCTGAAAGTACTCTGTTAAAGGTGCAGAAGAAGTTTTACTCAAAAACAGTAACAAAAAAGATGGCACAATTTAATAACCACATAAAGATGCCAGTTAATGCTTAACACAACAGGCTTTTATGCAAGTAAAACAGAAAAAAAAAATCTTGGTTAAGTCTTACTAAATTAGATCAGAAAAGCTTTTCAGTTGCAACAACAGCAAGAAGCTTATCAGGCTCCGTTGGGCAAACAGATCATAACAATGAAATCTAAATTGCCACAGAGAGCCTAACCAGACCCTCTGCATTTTTCTCTAGTACAGGAGTTCCAGACACCACGCTTATCCTTGTAGGAGATATGTTTGAAAAAACTACTCAAAACAAATCTCAAATAACTGAACTGCAGCAGACTTTCTGAGACAGATGATAATACATTGAGGAAATAGAGATAAAACCTCAAGGAACTATGTTAATAACAACTATGTCTCCTACTACTTGCATCTGATTCTGAAAACAAAAAAAAAAAACAAAAACAAAAACAAAACAACACACACCTCCCAAAACAAAATATACCTAATACAATGCTAATGTCCACAAAGGTTAATGCATAAGGTGATTCACAGAACTACAGAGAATTCTAGATTTTTTCTGAGAAAACAGACAATTATGTTGAGAGTTATTAAACACAATTGGAAACAAATGTATGTCTTCAGTTTAAACAGTTTGAACAGTTAAACAAATGTATGTTATCATGTACGTATATAGTAGTGTACTTCCACTTTCTAAATAAAGCTGAACAAAAACAAAAAAATATATATTTTTATAAGTCACTGCCGATATAAACTAAAATCTGTTTGTAGGATGCAGCATTATTTAAACAGAAATCCCTGGTGGAAAAAGGGAGAGACAATAAAGCTTTACATGGATATGTTTATTATCATATTTTATAGTATTTGGCAGTAGTCAAATCTGCAGCTGAATAGAAAGTATAGAATTACATCAAAGTATTGAATGAGTGTCAAATGAAACTTTTATTAATAATGTGAGAATATGTATGATGATAAATTTGAAATATCCTGTTAGCATTCAAAAAAGAGGTACGGGAGTTAGTGAGGAAAGGGTTTTGGGGGGGTATTTGTTCATTTTTTTTCAAATATCTACTCAAAGGTTAACATAGTAAAGGAAGAAGGAAAAAAAAACCACATACTGTTAGGAACTGCTAGATAATTTGCCTAACTGCTTGCATGTCTGCTCATCAAAAGAAAAAACATTTCCATAAAAATCTGCACTCTTCTTCTCACAATCTTAAAAGAAAAGTGGAAAACAAATGTTAATGCACCTGTACCTCTAAGGTTTTCTGTACTTTTCTCAAGTAGAATTTCTGAAAAGTAAGAGGAGAGTGATCAGAAGCCACTGTATGACTCCAGTTTCTACCTGCACTATCTGGACAGGAACTAGTCAGATTCACAACAGAAGGCACACAAATTTATCTTGCTAGAACAACACATTATATGGTCCTAGTTAAAACAGAGCAATGCAATTAAGCTCATTAACTTAAGGACAGAGTTTTTTTCATCCCTGCTTGCATTCTTGTTAAGACTTATACTTCAAAGCATGTCAGAATTCAAATACTTTGATGGCAAGTATTATACAGTGTCAGAAAAGCATGTTACAATTATTAATTTTACAAAACCAGAATACATTAAGACTTTCTGCTTTAGTCTTAAAAAAAAAAAAAAATTATCAACTTACTTGCTATCCCAAATCTAGCCAAAATGTTTGCTGAAGGCAAGGTAATTAGTTGAAGGCTTCAATAACAACTCAAATCACTTGCTACAGCAGGAACAGAACTAGCTATCCAAGTATTTGCACGTATTTTTTTCCCCTCCTACCTATTAAGAATATTAGTGATTTGGTAGAGTTGACTTTGGGGTGGAGGAAAAGACCTGAAAAGACTTCTTAAAATTGTCATCTATATTACAGGCTGTACTCTTCAGAGGGCAGAGCCTCACCACTAAGGATCAACACAGTTATAATACTATTCCCCAAAATTTCCTATCTAAGAAACAACCCAACTTCTACTTGTCTCATTAATGGCAGCTCAATACCCAGTTCTTTCTCCTCCTCCTTCAGACTAAGGTTTTATTAAATCTGCCAAAATCAGTCACCTTGGTCAAATAGTTTATATATTCAAGGTTTTACATCCGTTATTTCTGTGCTTTTTATTTATCGCTATTGAACACTTGAAAGATATAGCCCAAAATCAATATTGTTTTATCTGATAAGTTGAGTTCCCCAGATTCACACTAAATTACAAACAAATCTCTCCTCTCTCCAGGTTAAAATTCTTTTTCTACCCTTCTTTACAAGGAAATTTTCAAATTTGGTGCTAAGTCATGCAGAGGGATTAAGACCCTCCAAACCAAACCTCCAACTTGGGCTCCCGCCCCTCTTTTTTTCTTGGGAGGTCCACAGTTTCTATGGAAGAAAGCCAGAAACCATAGACATATACTGACTGTATTATCAGATGTAAAAAAATAAAATAAAATAAAAAAAAAAAAAAAAAAAAAGCTTGAATATTTGAAGTTTCACCAGTACTACAGAGAAAAAGAATTACAATGCATCTCCCAACTCTTCTAGTCTTTCTTTCTTTTTGGATTTACCTCTTCTTTCTCCTAAAGATACTCCTTGAATAGTCTCTGAAAGTCCTCATCAGGAGGACTGACAAAAAGATGCAGTGCTTTTTCCCACATGAAAATACTGTTTTACCTGAGTATTTTGCAAGAGCGTGTCAGTTCAGAGAAAATTTTATCAGTACTATCATTTTAGGAGCGAGAAAAATTAAAAGATTTTTATTATTTATAAAAGTCAAAGTACATTGCATTATCATCAAGTGAGTTGCAAATTTGTGAGGTTAGAAGGGTAGTTTCTTTGGCTTTGATAGAAAAATATTAGACCAGATCATAAAAACACTGCTAAGGTGGGTGCTAGCATCAGCCCTGCTTCTCTGAGTGCCTCTCATTGCTTTCACTCCTCAAACACCACCACTTGTTGAAATACTTGGCTTCTCTTCATCATTCCATGAACTAACTGAAAATATTAAATTCACTTTTGAACTGAAAGTAATACTACGGTATAGGATTGCTGTTAAATACACAGCAAATAAGCCATTTCCAGGATCCGAAATACTCCTCAGAAATACAAAGCTAGAGAGTCAAACCTCCTAGAGGAGGACAGAGATATCAGCTCTGATAAAACATGAGGAGGCATTCATGCCACACTATCCTTGTTAAATCAGAGATTCAAACCTATCTAGATACTTACTGACACACTAGAGACTCTTTTGGGGGGACACAGACCTGATTTCAAGTAAGACGTAAGGGGAGAAGTTTTCTGCATACTTTCAAGTACCTGAAGATTTGTCCTGTGAACGTGGAAACCTGAGCACTGCTCTGATAAGTGCAAGGGTAATTAGAGTTCAAGTTAGTTTTTAGTCTGAAAATATAACAACTTCATTAAGAAGTTCTTGTAAAGTAAGGTTTATTCCTCTATTAAAAAAGGTCCTCAACCCCCCCCCCCCCCTGCAGATTCTCTAGATGTTAGTAATGTGGAAAAATTTTCACTTGTCACGCATATTTAAAATTTTAATCAAAGCATGTCAATGGCTCAGTAATGAGAGCTTTTTTTTTTTTTTCCCCTGTGGTGAAATTGCCATAATGAATGTTGCAGGATATTATATATTTTCAAATGAGCTAAAACCTGCCTCTCTTAGCTGTCGCATATTACAGACATGCCCAGACATTTCACTAACTGCTTTCTAAAATATGCACATCAGTACATATAGGTAACTTGATAATTTCTAGCACAGAGAATATGCATCTATAACTACCGTTCTCAAATTTCCAGTCTCTTTGATTCTAACTCCTGTTTGCCAAATCAGGTACACACATCTGAAAACCCCGTATTTGCACTAAAACTCAGATTAAGTTGGATCTAAGGGCTCGAGCCTCCAGCTCCTTACGAGCATCACTTTTCCCTGAAGAGCAATCCTTGGTATGAGGACATGCAACATACCCAAGGTCCTCTCAGCACCATGAAACTGAGGTTTACCACAGAGTAGCAAATTAAATTCAATACTCATAGAGGCTACATAAACATATGCTTCACAATTCCATGTAGTGACATATTCTGGGAGGGGAAAATTAGTTTATTCCACATTCACTTTCTGAATTACTCTTTAAAAGCACAACAGCTGATAGAGATTTGGAGAAGCCTACTAAGGCAGGAAAATGAAAAAAAGGAGAATGCAATTTTCATGAAATATATCAAAAATTTCCAAATAGAAAATGGCATTTACATGATAGCATGTATGGATGCTAACGGATTAGTCCTCGTAATAGAACTCTTTCCCTTTGGGACTATCCCTTTGTATAACTATCAATCTTTGTTTTGTGTAAGCAGGCAAAATGCCCAATTGTTCAAGCTATATAGTGGAAAAAGATGCAAATGTTCCAATTAACCCATTTTATTCATTTTGGCATCACAGTGGATTTTCACCTTAAAACTACTGCTCAGTGAAAAATGGCCTTGAAGATGTCTCATTTTAGTTTATAAATAGAAGCAATTCTAATATGTACCACTTCTGTGACTGAAAAGTATCCCCAAATTTTGAGAAAAAGATGTGATTTTTAAAACCAATTTTTTTTTCTGGAAGTCTCAAATTGCTATATAACATACTTCCAACAAATCCAATAATTCAAAACTGCTATCCTCCATTTTCAATCTCTATCCAGATAGAGCAGTTATACAAATTACAAGATACCAGTTTATACTGAAAATATCTTCTTTTGTTCTAGCATTCATGTACATGAAAGAATATTTACTCTCTAATCATGAAATCAATATGATGTCATACACCAGAACTCACTATAAGAATAAGAAAGGAAATTACTTTGCAGAGGGGAGCTTAGGGAAAGACACATACCTAATATGCACAAAACTACATAAGAAAGGAAAAAATAATAAAAATCATAACTTGATTTTATGAGAGGACTAAGCAAAAAACTACCTACTGCATAATCAATGAATGGTATAAAGCTTTTGCACTTTACTTGTTCTCCTCTAACAAACAAAAGAATGTTTTTTTGAATATCTTAATGAAAACGGAAACGAACTGAGAAGAAATGAAAGCAGAGTTTAAGTTTGTTGTGACAAAACCATTTGGTATTACTACACCATGTATTACTTTATCACACTGCTTTTAAGCAATCAGTGTGTTTTAAAGGAAGATTTATGGGAAACCAACATCACATTTCAGAGACAAATGGTTTATCGTTTAAGTGCTTGAGTAAAACCTTGTCTTTTTCTTCATATGCGCTTGAAAATCACTTAGCTGAAATAAATTTGTGTAAAACAAAAGCAAATAACCAGTAACGAGTATAACTGTTCCGCTTTTTGTCTGTAGTGTGAAAGCAGTGGGGGAAACTTACTTTCAGTGCTTAGCTTTGTACTAATGGATGAGGAGAGGTATGGGGCAAAAGACATGACATCTGGGCCTAACTCCAGAGTTTAAATGGTACCTCAGGCTTTGCTTCCTTTCAGGCACTTCACTTTTAAAATCAACAAGTCCATTCTTCTGAAACAAAATGTCTATGTGTTTTCAAACATTACAAAAGCCTTTTGCTGCTGCTGCGTAGCTCTAAATACATCTGTTTCTTTGAACAAGTGATACCTTCACCATACCTAAGAATAGTTCTGAATCCAGAACTCTAGAAGCAGGCAGAAATAACCAGAAAAACAAGTCAGCCCTCACAAACCTGCCACCTTGCCTACCTTCTCTACAGAGCCCACCAAGAAGTTCTCCAATAATCCACAGGGTAACCACATGAGAACCACTTTTCACACTGTTGTTCTTGTATTACTTGTGGTAAGTTAGTATCAAAGCTTCTAGAGAGGATTCTGAGTTATTCCCACACACTATGTGCGCTTGAAGACATTTTGTACAATTCAGTGACCTGCCTCAGGCTCTACTAATTACTTCAATAATACTTATCCACCAGCAGCCTTTAGGTCACTTGATTTCAATGAGAAAGATGATATAAAATGTATGATAAGAATTTACAGCTTGCCTTTGTATTCATTATTCTTCACTACTATCTGTTACAAGGTAAATTAATATAATTGGAAAAAAAGATTCAGCAGGATTCAGGAGCCTTGAAACAGAAGCTGTATTTTCCAATTGAGAACAGCTGCTGAAAGTTCAGTTTGATTAAATTAAGCAGTCAAACCATCTGAGAGAAGAAGCAGCTGGTATCATAAAGAACAAAACCATACTGATAACAAGGAGAAAGGAGATGTGCAGTTTTAAGCATTTTCATTCTAAGGGGAAATTCCTCACTTCAGACCTAGAAGTTAGTTTTACAGACATAAGCATCTGTTTTAGAGTTTGAATCTTTGGCATTGGAAGTTCTGAAGAAGCATGCATATGCAATATGCAGTTCTCATACAGGTGCTTATTTTGCCTGTTAAATTATCCAGCAGTCTGTGTCCTATCTGGTGTTGCCTGAATGGTGTGATAAGGTTGCTATAGATAAGGTTCAGTCCAATATTGAACACGTTTACAAATAAGATTAATAGATTAGCGACCAGACAGCTAAATAGGATTAGCACACATCCCCAAGGACAATAAGGATTATAAGAGAAGCCTACATTAGCATCTTTGGTCCTTCCTGAACTTCAGGAAGTAGGAGCCTGCAGGAGAGGAATGAAGCAATCTGCTCCATCACTCAAACACACCCAAACAATCCAGGCAGTCCTGGCACCCACTGCCAAGATCTCTTGCATTTTCACTGGTTCTACAGACCAGAGACTGAAAAGATCGTACCTCCCCTATTAGGTTTGGGAGTAATACCCTTAGTGTGCTCCAAGAACATGCATATGGCACACAGTAATGAGCATGTTAGCTCATTAACATGCCAGATTATTTTGCAAAAATGGTTCTGTATTGATATAGCTTGATTTTCTAGTAATGACATTTGATGTTCAAAATGGAGACTAAAACCAGCCAATTGCAAAATACTTGCAAGTGCTATAGCTTAAAATATTAAAGCAACTAATGACGAGCAGCTAAAACATTCCTGAATGTTACCATGAATGGCAAAAGGTTTAAAGAACAAAAAGAAACCAAACATGTCACACCAACAATCCCCACCCCCCCAACAATAAAAATAAAAATGAAACAACGAAAAACCCACACACAGATGTATACCTCGCATAATTTTTCTTAGTTACCCTCCCCACCTCCAGTGAACAAACTCAGTGAGATTTTCTTTTCACTGCAGGGTACCTGATTAAATACTATGTAGTATCTGATTCTTTTTATGTGCCTATCCATAAACAGAGCTTTGTTATAGCCACCATAAATCGTATCTGAAACCTGCTACGCAGTTTACTATGTGTATTTATTACAAAAAAACCTCATTATAACAAATTGAAACTAGACAGCACACACATACCTAGAAGCATCCCATACTGAATAGTATGCAGCCCTAGCTCTACCTCTTCCATTCTGAGTTCCTTTTTGAATAAGCATGGACTACACGTACAAGATCTTATATTAACAAATACAATTTATGAAAAATGTCATCTGTCAGTTTGCCTTCAGTAGCCAACATCTCACATAGTCTAAGTTAAATTATGTTCAGTCACGTTAGACAGGGGAACATATCTAACTCAAATACTTACACTTAACGGATAATTGAGAACTGATCCTCTAAATGAGCACTCCTAATTACACAGTTGCTAGGTGGGGGAGGGAGTTTCTTATCTCTACAGCTCTAATTTCCTGTATGCCATGCATTGTCCTTCATGAATTGAACTGATGAATATACATAATTACAAAATTCTTCTTGCAAATTAATATAGTTAGAGCTGAAAATCCAGTATCAGACCATAATAGTGTCTGGAAAACTAGCATTATAAGAGCATTTATAGCTGCTAAAAAAAAGTAAATGAAGATACTGGTAAAAGTTTGTAACTTTTGTTTTGTTTTGTTTTTTTTGCCAATATAATCTGAATTATTTCCCTATTCCAAGCAGAAAATTTGGATTTTTTTCTTTAACTCTGTTACGCTACTAGGCTCTAAAAAACAAAGAAAGAAAGAAAGGAACAAACAAACAAACAGAAGTGACCCAAAATGTAGCCTTCCTGCTTTGTATTTCAGTCTGAAACAACATGAAGATAGAACAATCTGAGGAACACCAACCATTACCAGGAAGGAGAGCAGGCAGTACCTTCAGTCCAGGAGCAGCATGGACCTGTTTTTCAACAGGGAATGGTGACCACGAGACCCCCACATGGCTGCTGGGGAGCAACCTCACTGACAAAGACAGCAGACAGGGCTGGCCAACAGCTCAGGGGTCATGAATCCCATAGCAACAAGATGAGCCTGAGGCAGCCAGCAAGGCCCAGACATGTACTGACCCCAAGTGCCACTGTGGAAATGAGGCCTAAGGAGGAGCTCTGTCTCACCTGGGCCTGACCTTCAGCCACACAGCATCAGGATGGCTGTCATTCTGCCTCTCATTTCACAGCAGTACCAGCAGAATGAGAGCAAGCACAGCTTGGTTCAATTTTCCACCTGAAAACATGCTAAAGAAATGTTGAAATCCAAACAGCGTGCACTGTAAACAGAGGCTTTGGTAAGATACTGCCTTGAGTATTCCAAGATACAGGGGGTAGCAGTCTGCCAATGTTCTTGCTGTTTTTTTGGTGTTTTTTTTTTAATGTATTTCCCTCACTTTTAAGAGATGAGAAACTAGAAAGACCAAAATTGTGTTTTGTATCAGTTTGGATTTAGATGGTTTTAAACTTTTCTCATCTGCTTTGAAAATTCACATCACTATTAATGGTGTGCAGAAATCAAGAAAGCATTGCAACTGACATACATTAAACACAAATTGTAACACAGATGACACCAGAGTTTTTCTATTTTTAAAGAGAAGAAAACTTCAAAAACTTCTCAGTGTAGATGCCTGATGCCCCAAATTCTATTGTTCTCTAGAAAAGAAGACAAATCTCTCTCTTTTTCTCTGGCATTATGTGACTTGTGGAATGAATCCTCTTATTTAGCACACAGTCACATTTGAACCTAAAAAGACATTATAAGACCCCCTCATTTCCCCACTTCTACTTCCCTCCAGTATTTTCTGCATATGTTTTTTAGGGGAAGCTGTTTTATTTCACTGAGATAATGCATCACTGAATTAAAAGCTCTGTGAAGCTGTCACTCTTTGTCAAATATTAAGAAACATAAATTAATTCTGACAAGTCATTTATCCTGTAATTCAGTGTCAAAGTGTAATAATATCACTGGGCTTTGTCCACTAGCCATATTAAAACAGAAATAAAGTTACAGTTACAGTGCAAATTGAAAGCAACTTCTGTATATCAGAATAAAAATTGCTATAACAGGTGCCCATTGTTTGATTCTCAATTAGGTAAGAGTAAAACTGTGTGAATAAAACTGAGCATTAGATTCATTAAAACTGAAATTAAGTGCTTAGCAAATTTAGTTTCTGTACTGGCTTTAGCTCTCTAACAAACATCTGAAGCTTGAGACACAGACTCAAGTCTCCCGTAAGCATGTGTTCACATCACAAGACCAGACAGTAGAACAAAGTACAGTATGCAGAAGAATGGAAATTCCAAGCAATTAGGTCATCTAATTTTATAAATTAACGTCACACTCTGAGAACTGACACAATTCCTTTCTCACTCAATCTTTTCTTAAACACTTCTCTATGAGAAATATTGGCAGATGCTGTCTCCCTTCTGAATCTCTGTTCAGAACTTTCTTCTTAATTTAGGTCTTACTGTTATAACCAAACTTTGAAAGTTGTCTGCTTTTTTTCTCTGCAGATTTAAAGAGATTGGCAAGGTTATTCCTTTCCTTCTCTTCCAGATGTGTTGTAAATTTGAAGAAAAGAATCAGACCTTCCTCAAGTTGCAATATAGACTAGTCTGTTGCTAGTTGACCTAGGTCAATTAGGTCCAAATATAGCAAGTAGAAGCTTTTTATGATCACTTTGGCATAGTTTAATGCAGCGGGGTAATAACACCACAATATGTCACCAAATAATAAATATTAGAATCCCAATAAATAATTGAAAAAATTTTTTTAAACATTATTAGTTTCTCTCTTGTACATCTCAACCTCCCAGTTCTACAGTATATGACCAAACTGTTGTTTGTTTCCTTATATGTTTAAATCAGTAGGGAGATAATAATCAATGAAAACTTAGAGAGCTGGAAAAGGCCAGCATTGATTTTACTATTTTACTGAGGCTAAGCCAGACAGGTTAAACCTTAAAAGAGAGAAAAAAAAAAAGTACTACAGAAAAGGAATATGACGTATTTTTCTCGTTTTGAGTTTTTCAGTTAGCAAAAAGATGAGTGAGAAGTCATGTAAGAGCAACAGTATTCTTAACGAGAAGCATGAGCTAGAAAAATATCTTGAAAGGAGCTGTGAACTACAACATATATACACCGCAGATACGTCATGTAGTCTGCAGACAAAGCGAAGTCTCTCCTTGACCTGTTCAAACTCCTCCATAATGTATTAGACTTAGATGTTAAGATAATCAAGATTTATACTTAAACAAACAAACAAATAAATAACAGAATCCCATGCAGATATTTTGCTTTTTAACTGTAAAAGAATTTCTGCATTTTAAGTCTGGCAATTGCTGCCAAGGTCAACTGCCAATAGATAGATAATCTTGAAAAGGTGGAGAGAATCTCCTAGAGAAAGAGCATTAAAACAAATCAGAATTATTTATTTTAGAAGGAATACTTACCAGACAGAGATATTGTATGAAAAGATACATATATATAGGGTATGAATCAAAGGAGACTGTTTTTCTTGTCAGAGAAAGCATCTGGCCTCTCTCTCTAATGATACCTCAAAAGCAATTCATTGATACAAGAAACTCAAGTGAAAGATGAAAGACAATGCCATGGAGCAACGAGAACTGTCTGGTCCAGCAATGGTAACCAGTGTCAGCCAAGAAGCCCAGTGATATGCCATATCTTAGCTTATCCAAGAAATCATACAAGCCTGATGGAGTGCAGACCCATAGGGTGCAAGACCGGCCACAGGTACATCTGTAACATGGCTCTGGCAGACTCTAGAAATGGGGGTCCAACCTTGAAATCATCTAATCAGGAACAGAAGAGAGAGCCCCACTGGGGCCTCTCTAAATCATGGCAGTGTGCTGTATCAAAGCAAATGCTGAGCCCCAACAGCCAAACTTCCAGGGAGTGAGCACCAGTCCCTCATGAAGCAGCATTCACAAGGGAACTTTCATTTAGGAGTATTTTCTGTAGGAAACTGTAAGCAGATCATTTTGCTAGAGCTTCCCAGTCCTTGATCCTCTCAGGAGCCTTTTGACAGTGTCACCTCATATATGTTTTTGGTTTGGTTTTGTTTTTGTAACAAAGTCTTAAATGTCAACATTAAACAGAATTTCCCTTCTAATCCTCTCTTTTACAAAGGCCACTGATAATATTCATTTACTCATTTATCTGCCATTTCGAGTAAATATAAATCCACATTTTCTTCAGAGCTCAGTTAATGACTATATTTGCAGTACTTAGCTCCAGGCAGTTAAGATACCTGAGATTTCCCATATATCAGAGAGAGTGATTACTGAAGGCAGTTTTCATGTTCATCTACGAAAATTTACATTTTATAAACTCAGGCTGTATTTTATCCATTTTTCATTCTCCTTTCAAAAAAAGACCCAAAACTTCTTACAATTTCTTCTTACAATTGACTAATAGTAATCATTCAAGGCAATTCCTCAGATCCTTAAAAAAAAATCAAACTAAAAAACACCATAAAAGATAATCTGTTCAGCTGTTCTCGAAATAAAAAAAAAAAAAACAACAAAATATTTGAAGTAAACCAACTACACAATTATTTATTCCATGACCCAAATCATCCACATAAGGAAATCTAAACACTAATTAAATGAGATCTAGAATATAGATGACTAAAAAACTAAAAATAAATAAATAATTAAAGAAACGACAAAACTCACTTCAAAAAGTTCTCATAAATACTCAAGATGGAAACACCTGAAGAAAGAACTAAAGTATGTATAGTGATATTTGGGAACATTCTTCACTGAAGAATATCCTAGCAGAATCTGAATTTAACTGATAGTAAAATAAATATGAAATATACTGTAAGTTAGAAAGTTGTGTTTCAAATTTATTTTCTCTCCTTTTAACCATTTCACATAAATTACCACCAAATAATATTACTCTTGGAAACATTGTATTTTACTAAAACACTTAATGAATTGTTTATATGAATTGACAGGATCAAACTCTTCCTTAAAGTATTCCTCTTTAATCATTTTTTCTTCTCTATTTTCCCCACCACATCTGTTACTTTTATTAAATACAAATGATTTTTTCTGTAACCTAGTATAGACAAACAAAGAAAAATTATCTCAAAAATTTCTACATGTTTATAATAATGAAGCAATGCTGTAACACATACACTTGAAAAACTGTCATCCAGTATGATGCAGCATTTTCATTTTCTCTAATACAGTGTTGTTTCTAGATTCACCTAGAGTCCCTGTTCATTCTGTTGTTGACAGGTATGATGTCTGTTTGTAGTACCAAGACTAAAAGGTCTGTTACACTATATATCATATAAAACCTCTGTGCCAGAGTACAAACAAATTACAGCTGATGGGAAGAACCAGAGAGGTAACAGTTCTACTAGTATTCATACTGTAGTGTTAAGATTAACATTAAGTTCTGCAACAGGTGTACAGCTTGTGCTGTGAACTCCTCTCAGGATGTGTTGTAAAATACACACTTGAGAGTCTTGGCATTGAGATTTGTTTAGTTCCTGGGCAGTACAAGGTAGGAAACAAACAAAGAAACAAACAAAAAATGCTGCTGAAGACGGGTTTTAATTTTCAAACATATAAAGTGTGAAAGCACAATGTTACTTAGAGAAAGCTTACTCATTGTGCATACCTTGTTATTTCCACCATCATTCTACCACCAGGAAGATAGAGTGAAAATCACTCCGATGAAGAATAGTTATTGCAGCTTTGTTTCCACTGGATGAAACAGTACTTTGTGTTCTGTTCCATTGTAGCATTATCTTCAGAGAAATCTGAAAACTATCCCTTTGGGTTCACATTAAAACTGATAATGCAGAAGAAGCAGTTTTTATTATTCCTTTTCATAAAATATTTTATGGATGAAAAAAGCCTCAAGAGTTTTTAATTCACTATTTAAATAAATACTAAATAAAATAAAATCAATCTAAATAAAGAGTTAACTTACATAGAAACAAAAGTGTCAGAAACCTAAGGACAGGAAATAGTCTAAATTTATAACAATTAGACTATAAACATTGTGTAATCCATAGCTTTTCCTAGATAGGTTATTGAATATTGTTTTGAAATAGTCACCCTTGAGTCTTTATAAAAATGCTCAGCGAATCTAAAAAGAGGAAAAACTGCTTTTTTATGCATCATATCTCTTACAAAGCAGAAACTGTTTAATATAGATTTTTTTAAATCTTTAAGAAAATAACATGTTTATGACTGGGAGTGGTAACTTCAGAGAGTGATTTTCTAAAAATGTTTACTTTCATTTATCTTTGCATCAAAAACAGCTGTAACATCTCTTACTATGACATCCATTCTTGTTAAGCAATACCTCTTCAGAAACATCATGATTTACGAAGCCAAATGACATGCTCCTACTAATACCTCACCAATCTAAAACATAATCATAGAATCATAGAACCACCAAGGTTGGAAAAGACCTCCAAGATCATCCAGTCCAAGTGTCCACCTATTACCAATATTTCCCTGGCAAACCACACCCCTAGGGTCAGTGACTCAGCCATCTCCCTGGGCAGCCTGCTACAGTACCTTGCGACTCTTTCAGAGACTGAATTTTTTCTAATGTTCAACCTTAATCTGCCCTGATGCAACTTGAGGCCAATCCCTCTAGTCTTATTGCTGGCTACACTGGAGAAGAGATCACAGCTGATGAGAAAAGACTGAAGGTCTATCCAAAATGGGACATCAAGGAGAAGATGCTAAATAACTTCCCATGGCAGAGTTACAGCTCCTGTGTCTTATAGTGAGGCTGATGAACAAGCCAATGGGTCATATCAGCTCTGCTTCATATGCAGGTGGTTATAGATTTATAGCTGTGCCTTTTCTCCCAAAATTCGGGCAATATAGATGTCATCAGTAGTACAACATTATGTTGTCTGTCTTTTTATCTTTATGAATCTTCACTGCTTTTTCAGTTTCCTCTCAGTATGAATTAAGAAAATGAATGGAAAGGCTTCTGAGATTAAAATTATCGTTTTTCATCAGGAAACAGAACAAAAAATTGTTTTCCATATAAAATAAAATTACAGAGACTACATACGTATTTTTTTTTCTAAGCAGATAGCTCATCTTCCTGGACTTATAAATACCACAGGTTTGTGTGACTAGTTGTTTATAACACAGGAGACAAAAGGAGCTTTAATTCATTCTGGGATTTTGCCTCTAGCTCAAGTCAGTCTATTTTAAAGGCCCATGATGATTTCTTGAGATCATTTTCTCCACCTCATGTATTCTACAGAAGTATCCTCAAGGTGATAAATTTTCTTTTGAAATAAATGACTTCAAGTCTCCTCTTAGGGATACTGGTATTTTTCTCATTTACTACCATCTCAAATAATTTTACTCCTTCCCTCCAAAAGAGCATTTTTCTGAACTTTCCTGATAGTTATTTTCCTCATAGTTTGAAAATACTGTACGCTGGGGAATAAAAATTAACCTCCAAGCAGTATTTTTACAGTTTTTCTAAGTTCTGCATGCAGGTAATGCCTGAAGCTCATACTGTGAGTTCTCAGCCCAGGATGCAAGCTGATACAGGTGACATGCCTGACTGCTGCTTTAAAAATAGAAAATAAGTGGGTGAAAAATTAAAAATCATATTTATTTTTAACATGGTATTTTAAACGGCTTAATATTGCTGAAAAACAAATATGAATTCCTCGGTCATGGTAGTTCAGTGGCACTACTCCCTGTATTCTTTTTGTTTTCTTGCTGGAAATACTATCACACATATTCGACCGCATGGGAGTAAAGGTTAACAGCTACAATAAGACCCAGTATCAGTTAGATGAAAGTTTTTAGACTCTACACCATAATCAACTTTTTTTACTTCAAGATCAAAAGGTAGAAAGAATAGTGAAAAAAAGATTAAATTATTCTTCTGCAGCTTCATGAAGTACCAGTTTTTGTGTATTTATATATGTGTGTGTGTATAAAAATAAATATATGTATAGATATAAATATCTAAAGCAATGAAGTGATAGATATTTCCCATAAAATGCATACTGAAAAAGACAAAAAACATCATAGGTTTTCTTGCAAGCCCACTAGTTGAACCAGGTTGTGCAGATAAATGCTATTAAATTCTGTTACTCAAGAGAACTTAATTGATTTCAAAGTGAACATATACATCACAACATTTCAAATAAGTCTTTTGATTAAAAAATTGTATTTTTCTTTTAAGATAGGTAGATAACTGTGTCACCTTTGCTTTAAATTATAACAGCTTACAATGCTGAGGAATTAAGCTGGTGTGTTTAAATTATTCACTGAACCCTACATAGAATGATATGTGTTTCAAGATGGCATTGTCCATGTCCTCCCTAAAGTGTTCAGAATTGGGTATTTTAAACAGCATAAGAGATCTGGCTTGAGGTCCAGTACACATTACAGATTGTGACAATAAAATATTGGTGAAGAGAAGCAAGGAAATTACTAAAACATGAAATTCAGGAGGTGACTACAAGAATTTCCAGATCTCCACACCTAGATGGCTAGTAAGAAAAACCTTCCAATACACAGTACCAAACCCTTACCAAGTTATCACTCAAGACAAGCCCAACGTCTTGTAGAAGAGACTTACCAAGGAGGAAATGCCTGGAGCACAAGTCTTAAGAAGAGCTGAGAGAACTGGGAATGTTTAGTCTGGAGAAGAGGAGGCTTGGGGGAGACCTTATCACTCTTGGCAATTGTCTGAAAGGAGGTTGTGAGGATGTGGGGATTGTTCACTTCACTCACACAACTAGCAGTAGAAGAGGAATTGGCTTCAAGTTGCACAGGGCAGATTAAGGTTGGACACTAGGAAAAATTTATTCTCCAAAAGACTAGTCAGGCACTGTAACGGGCTGCCCAGGGAGGTGGGCAGCTTCTTCTTTTGCGATTATTTTTAATCAAGTTTATTTCACTGACATAAAGTACTTTACAGGACTTTTTAAGATGGAAGTAAGGGGTCCTTTTGCTCCCCTACCATGGCTTCATTTCAGAGTATTCATGAAAAATAGTTCATCTTCTGCTTAATCCAAAAAAGATGATTATATATAAACCACCTTAAAATATGAAATGATAACACTAGTAAACTTCAAAACAGCCCTCAATTGCTTGCCAAACTTTTCTTCACAAAATATCAGTTTGACCTGCAATGCTGTAGTAGAATTCAATGATCTGAGACTTAAAAGGTGCATAGCGTGCCAGGCACCACTACCATCACCTGATGCAGAAGAGAGCTTGTTCCAGAGAACTCCTAAGAGTCTGAAAAGGCAAAGTGCAGCCTAAGGTTATCACAGAGGAACAGTGTGTTACATGGAGTAGCAGGCATAAATAACACACAAAGAAAGTAGTTTTGCATTTTTTTTTGTTTCTGAGCATATATGCCAGGGATGAATTAGAGCTTTTTTGTGCAACACGTCAAATTAATTCAAAAACCTCTTTGCCAAATATGCTCTTAAGGGACTGCATGTTCCATTTCTTCCAGGAATCCTATTTTCCTTGTCAATAGTAAGACTATCTAACAAAAGTTCAACTTCTGAGATCATGCCCTTCTCTTCTGTCCCTTGCTAGGGATGCCTACTACATTATTCTTTCTTGAAACTAAGGCAAAACTCTTTTTCCTCCTTCCTCCCTACCTTGTAGGACTTCACAGATCACCACCTCTGCTACCCAACACACAGTACTTGTTATGCCTGTCACCCAAGAATCTTCTACAATTTCAGAAGCTCACTCTCAGTTATGTCTTCCATAATGACCAGGTTATCCTCACCTCAATTTTAGCTTCACTGCATCTGCTTTGAGACAGTGAACATTACAGCTTCAAGAGCAGAAGAAACCATTTCCATTGAAAGTGGGTTATTTAAAAGCAGCCCACTTAAAATGACCCTGGCTGGCTGGACAAATGAAGACAAATAGTGTCATTTTTCAGAATAAAAATGAAACAGGAGCCTGCCTGCTGACTGCATTAGGCCCCCAACCAGCCACCACAGAAACCTGGGGTGTAAAGGTCTTGCAGTTTATTACTAGAGAACTCCATCTTTACACAAATGACTATGATTGGTGTCTATTCAAACAATATGAAATAAGTAATATGTGAACATTCCTACTCCTTGCAGAGCATTAGAAGTTAAAGAGTTTCATAATCTTTGGCTCTAAAGATCAGAAACTAATTGTGCTTCACCCCTGCATTGGTAAAACAGTATCAAGGTTAAGGTAATATAGTGTTGGAAGTAGGTATCTAGGCTGAAATTAAGAGCACATCTATGATAAAAACCTCATAGAGCAAAGGAATATGTAAGAGTAAAACCTAATGGTAGTTATGAAGAATCCTGGCAGCAGAAACCATGTGTCATCAATTCACAAGAAATGGCAGCAGCTTTCCATTTTGCTTACTTTTCTCTTTGATATTTAGGAATCTGAAGGATAAACCTGAATAAAATAGATTCCCTCCTCATCCTCCCCCCCCCCCCCCCCCAACTTTTTCTTTCTTTTTTTTTTATACTGCAGTATTTATTAGTATGGGGGTTTAAACTGGCAGACTGTCTTTGAATCAGAAATAGTTCTTTATCTAGACTACAGATCATTTCCCTGTAACTGTTATTGCAATTATTCATTGCATTTTGAAATATCATTAGTGAAATACAAAGAACAGAAAAAAATAATGAATTCATGAAGTACTCTAATCATTTTTGTCCCACCTGTTCTGAAAGTAAGCCATTTACTCTCTTCAAAGTTATTAAGATGGCATGAGAAAATACCAGCCTGATCTTTCAGAGGGATAGTCTTTACGATTATTTAAGAATTTCATTACAAATTCAAATGACAAGGAAAGAATTTGAAGTCTTCGTCCATATTTTATGAGAAACTTTGAAAATTGTAAACCTTTTTGGAAAAATTGTATTTACAAAAAAATCAGCTCTTTACTGTCTCAGGTCAAATGTAATAAAAGTATCATAGCTATGCTGTTGCTGATAATAACAGTAATAAAAAAAAAAAAAGAAAAAAAATAGCAAAGTTTACTCCAACATATGTAAGAATACACGGTCTGTAGAATTCTGGACTTAGTAGTATATTCAAAATCTGTGCATAAGGCAAATTTATAGTGTTATTTGAAAGGTACAGTCAAAGCCATTTTAAAAATACTTAAAATTTTAAATAATGGCTATTATATTTGCAAATATTAAACTGTTAAATTTTCTGTCTCACAAACAGACAGCCATATGCTTGTGCCTTTTCTAAGAGAGAAAAAAAAGAACATTCCCATACAGATGTATGTTATCTGGATACTAACTGCCATCCCAACTGCTGATAAAAGTAATAGGAATCCTGATCAAATCATAACTGGCATATGCGACTTTACACACATATTCTCAGAAATCTGTTAAGGTGCCAGTGTTCTTGATGGCCAAGGAGGCTTCACTATATGACCATATGCTCTCTCTTAACACAACAGATTTATGCCAAAGCAAAGTAGTTTGTATGTTTCCAGTGCTCACTCATCATGGCCTGCAGCCTACAAAAAATTTGAAATCACATTACCTAGTCATGCACTAGAAGCACTGATTTCAATGTGAAAGACAAGCTTCCCAGTCAGAGTTGTGCTTGATGTACCCCTGCAAGCACCTTCCATTCTTTGAGTAAGTGAGTTGGAATGTGAGTTTGAATTTTCATCAATACGTCAAGATTAAGAATACAAACTACCAGTAAGTAACATGGCTACCTAAACAACAAAAGAGGCTGATTATTAGTTTTATTGAGGGAAGATACTCTATAAATATTATGCTTGGAATGATGGAAAGAAAGGATTGAACACACACTAGCAAGTTCCTACAGATTAACTGAACTAGGTTCTCCTTCCGAGCAGTAGGCAGATAGGTGAAATCAATAAATATACTCTAAAAATTGGAAAACTCCATTGTCAATAACCACTCATTTGCTCCTTTTCTTCCCCTGCATATAACCTCACTAAAGAATTACAGAAACGTGAACCTGAAATAAGATTTCATTGTTGAAACACAGCTTTACAAGGACCTATAAAATAGTCTAAATCCCTTCAATACAAAATAAATGAATAAATAAATAAATAAATAAAATCACTGCCAAAAGAAGAATGACAGCAAGAAAACTGGACAGTCTAATCAATGTTATAATGACTTTAAATGCCCTAATGTCAGTACTGTTTCGGCTGTACTTTGCCCAGTGACCACAGATATTAATCTCATTTTACTGTGGTTTGTCTGGTTTCATGCAGATATGAGCAAAGTACCTTTATATTTCTACTACAACCATAAAGCTCAGAACTCCTATCAGGAACAGAAATCTCTCACAGGTAGCTTGGTTTTGTTCCCAAACACCAGGACTACGCTGGTATGAGACTCAAACATATAGTCTGAACTGAAGAGAGATTCAGAAAGGAAACATCCTTATTCTTCCCTCACCTGCATAAAATAACGTATTTTTTTGCTGGAAAACTACTAAAGTGCCTTTTTTGTCTAGAGAAACCCCCCCAGCAGAATCTACAGTCTCATCAGCAGAACTTTCTTCTTTTTTTCCCTAGTGCTATAATTCCAGTCATCGTTTTCTCTAAACAACAAATACAATTCAAAACACATCAACCTTAATAGATTTCTTGGAGACTAAATTGTTTTAAAATATTTCCAACTTGTGTTTCAGTTTTCTGTAGTAACATTTTGCTGTTGCTATATTTTGACAATGTCATTATCTGTAGAAAAGCTTATTTTTCTGCTTAAAATGAAGAAGACACTATTGATAATCTGGCAAATGCTTTCGAGTTCCTTCATGCTATGTTGTGTCACTAATGCTGTGTCCAAAAGCAGATGGCTTCTTCTGTTTGGAAAGCATTTTATCAAAGTGAGAGCTAGAAAAATTCTGTATCAGACAAAAGCATTCTGCCTACATCAGAGTGCCGATTTTTGCAAGCTACACTTTCTGAAAAGCTCCTTAGAATCTGACCGAGAGAAAGCCAAGATGAAATTACTCAAATTTTAACAGGATATGATTGAGAAAACACTGAAAATCAGCTGAGAGCAATAGATTTGTTCTCCAAATGCAGGATAGAATTCTACATTACAGAACATTTTTCCACAGTTGTTCTGGCAACACTCAAACTGCAACCAGTAAATGCAACTAACTGCAAAGAGATATACGTATTAACTTTTAAAGGAATTTTTCACACAAATTCATCTGAAAACTTTTAGCTCCTAGAGACATACTGTAATTAAAAATCAGCAATGTAATCAAAAACAATACAAAGAATTATAGCAGCAATTAATGGCATCACTTTAAAACAAAAACAAACAAACAAAAAACTTTAATAAAAATCACTACTGCATAGCAGTAGCTGCTTACAGAAAAAAAATGGTTATAAGAAATCACTTTTCACAAGCAAGTTGATATATGAGAATCTCTCTTAATCCATATGTTATATTTAATCAATAAAATAAATGTAATAATTTAGCCAAGATGTCAATTTGTTCAGTATCTACTAGCCACGTACAAAAATATCCTCATATGTCAAAACCATAAACGAGCAACTACCAGGAGACCTGGAGGTAGAAACTGCAATAGGACAAAATCCTAGCTGAGAGAAGTCAGCACTTGCTTTAGGGTTCTCAGTAGTCTTCTTCTGGATAGGATAGTGTTGGGCATGTTTGTTGTTCTTTGGGCAGTTCGTCTTATGATTGTATGTTAGATTGCACAGCATTGTCATAGCACAGGTTAACTCACATGACAGCTCCATAGAGAGGTTCTTTCCTAGCTTCCCAAAGACAGTGCACAGCTCAGATATCCCCAACTAAGCAAACCCACTTCCAGTTTGCAGATCAATTTCTCACAAAGAAATGGCCCTTCAGATGTGTCCCTCTTCATACCACTGCATGGTTCATGCACAAAGCTGCTATGGCTGCTGTGAAAACCTCTGCAGGATCCGTCACACCAAACAGGCTAGTAACTCCCCTGTGGGCTAGTCTAGAACTTCTTGTGGCCCAGATCCTCAGTTCAAAAATTGTACAAAGGAGGTGAGGTGCTAAAGGAATGACTTAATGAAGTACATCAGCTGATAAAGAAATCACAAGAACGTGAACTATAGAAAGGCTTTCTGTTTGTGAAAACAGATTAGGGAAAGGGAGGTAGTTGTACCCATCTACTCTGCCTTTCTGAGGCTCCAGCTGGAGTACTGCATTCAAGTCTCTACACACCAAGAAAGGTGTGGAATGTTTTGAGAAGATCAGAGGAGATCTACAAAGATCAGAGGACTGGAGTGTCTCTCCTACGTAGACAAGATGAAGGAGCTTGGCTTATTCAGCCTGGAAAAGAGAAGGCTAAAAAGAGACCTTTTGTGGCCTTCCAGTATTTAAAGGGAGTTTATAAACATGAGGGAAATCATTTTTTTTTTACAAGGGTAGATAGTAATAGGATAAGATGAAATGTTTTTAAACTAAAGGAAGAGAGATTTAGATTATATGTTAGGGGAAAGTTATTTACTGAGAGTGTGGCGAGGTGCTGGAAATGGTTGCTCAGAGAGGCTGTGGATGCTCTGTGCCTGAAGGTGTTGAAAGCCAGACTGCTTGGGGCCTTGGACAACCTGATCTAGAATTTGATGTAATGGTTGGCAGTCCTGTTTGTGGCACGGATGCTGGAACTTGGTGATCCTTGAGGTCCCTTCCAATCCAAGCCATTCTATGATTGTACAATTCTATTACTGTGGGTTCGTTATTAGCTCATAGGTACTACTCTAGCAGATCAAAAAGCTACCCTACTAAACGAATCTGAAAATAAACTTCTCACAAAAAATATTCACCATCAAGTTACCTGAGACAAGAGGAGCTCTGGCACTTAACAAATCCTGGGCAGTACTTACATCTAATTGATTAAAAAAAAAAACAAAAAAACCCAACTATTTGAGAAATAAAAAATCAGTACGGTAAAAAAAGTTAAATTATTGTTTTAAGTATTTCAAAGTTGATTGTTAATGTGATAAACAAATTAATAACTTATTTTCACTTTGATTTTTATTACACTTTGATTTTATACTCACCGTTTCAGTAGGCATTTGTGAAACTTTAATTGACAATTCCATTCAGAAACATTTGAAGGTTTACACAGTGACCCAAGAAAATACTCACTACAATCTTATTTGACTTGAACAGGTAGAAAAAGGCAGACAGAAAAGACAGACACAGTCAGTGACATGGACACGACTGATAATGAGTAGCATGTCAGAAAACAAAAGTTTTTTGAAAGTATCTTCCTTTCTTGGATCCAAAAAAGTAAAAAACATTGCTCTTTAGAGTTAAATGGCTAAATATTCAAAGTAGTTCTTGTGGCAAAAAACAAACTACAAAATTTCACGCATTTAATCCATGACACAAAAAGGTTGTTCTTTCCTTAGGTATACTGTACAAAGCAGACAATAGTGACAAAATATAGGGATTTTCAATTCTTGAAAAATACTCAGACTGGTTACTGAATGTGTTCACATTTATACACAATGGTTTCTATCTTCTGGACTTCAGCTAAAGGTAGTATGTCAACTGGTCTAGTCAACTGGTCTAACATTGCATGGATCAAAAGATGTTAATATGTACAGAAACAGTAAAAATACATTAATGGATAATGAGCTGCAAGAAAATAAATGGATCAACTGCACATTTTTTACTGGACCACCTACCTAGCTACATACTGCAAAATAATCTTAAAAATAAAAGTAATCACAATAGTGACTGAAAAAAAAAAAATTCTATCAGATAAACAAAAAACTCCTTCCATCTCTTTTGAAATAATCCCTAGGCACAATTTCATTTTCTTTCCTATTGAGTGTTGTCTTTCTGCTTTTAGTTTGGCAGTAGTTAAAGCAATGCGTGCTTTATGGAGTGCAAGAGATTTGCAACATGCATCTAAGCACAAAGTGCAATTAAAAACACATTCTCTTATACAATAAAGTGGCTCAGACATTCAGATGGCTTAACAGATTTTAGCTGCAGAACATTTCTGTAGTTCACTCTATCTTCTTTATTCAGTCATGAATATGTACCACAATAATTGCCTGCATTCCATTTTTGTACATTTATTTCAATATTTCTTTTATTTTAAAAGCAAAACCACATCTTTCCAATGGTCTAACTCTTCTTGTTCAACTGGGTACTTATCAGCATACATATGTTCATGCGCTAGTATCAGAATTTCAAAAAAGGACTGAAATTCCTGTTCTTGTAGACTTGTCAGGCTTTACTCCATTATACAGTCCAAACCATTACTGTCACTGATTTCATCAGCCATGTATTTCATTCTGTATTCAAAAATGAATCCAGTTGTCTTTTATAGTTATCAAAAGTTACTCCCTCAAACACGTATGCAACAGATCTCAGACTAGATTCATTATACTGATTAAGGCATGTTGTTTACAGTCCATAAACAATTTTTATGATGATTTTTTCACATGGTAATTCCGTTCCATAACTATAATTGATAGATTTTCCTCATCTCTTTAATACCTATTTATTCATTCAAAGAACATGAACCATATTCATTAAAAGAAAAAACAAAACATGGACTTTAGCTTAAACCATGTTTTACTATCTGTGTTTAACTTTAGGAATCCTAATTCATATTCCTATAGCATTTTTCCCATTCTTCCTATTTAATTTACTAAAATTCTTCTGAATGTGAACCATCTTCTAAAATTTCTAGTCAGTGCCAATGGACTTGTACAAGTCAAAGTAGGCTACCTTTCTAAACATTTATTTTCTTATGAAGCAACCACAGTGCATCAGATAACAGTGGGTTATCCAAGCTACAAATAGATCTTCTTTGTGCAATTCTGTTGTACGCTTATGGAAAGAAATTACAGTAAGATCTTCCAAAAGATCAAAGAAGCAACAGGCATATGCAGATTGGTACATTAGAAGCACCATAAAGTTGGAGTCACCAGGGCAGCATAATAAAGCATCATAAACACTGCCAACTTTTTCAGGCTTCAGAAGGAATGAGTCTTATGAGAAGTAAAGAATGGGGGAAGAGAGCAACCATGGGAAGAGAGTAACCTCACAAGTGACTTGGGGTGCTCATCTACCAGGCACTATCTTTTGCCCACAAAGTTGTACATTTTTCACTCATATCTTTCTTTAAGGCAAAAGGATAAATTCACAATCATTCCAAAGTCCACTGCCCCTTAAATCTAATAAAGAATAATTCCATCACTAATTCAAAGAGAAAACAGAAGAGTTAAAATGTAATGAATTGCCCAAAACTCACATATCACTTTCCTTGAACTTTGTCCAACTTTCTCCAATCAAAATTTACCTTTAAACCTCTCTCCATACTTGAAATCTCAAAAGAAAGAATAAGGCAACAAATGAGAAATACAAGCAGTACTATGGAACTTAAATTTAGTATTAAAAAAGGAACGTCAAGTTTTCAGGGACAGATGACCAAATGCTTCCAGTATTTCCAGTGTAGATAAACCATTCCTGTTTAGATCTGAATGAGGAGAGCAAGGAAACACAGACTTCATCTCAGTTATAAACCCTTCCCTAAATCCATGGATGTTGAAGAAATTCCCTCAGCTGAGAGAATCAAATGAGAGTCTCCTTCAGCTACCCAAATGCCTAAACAAAGGGAGCCATCCCACCCTTTTCAAACAGCATCAGCATAAAGGCCAGTGGTGATACTTCCATGTATAAAAGAAAAATTAATTCTGATCCAAAGGGCTGCCTACTTTGATAGTCCTGCAACATCTGAAACACACTGAGGCTGCATGGATATGTGTCTGGTTTCATTTTAAGTCAAAAAGAATCATCAATGGCCAGTACTATTTTTTATAGTTTTCAGCAGTTAAGAACTTGCCTTTGTGAAGTATTTCAGAAGCTTCTAATTACTCAACACAAAAACAAAGCTGCAAATTTATTGTGAACAGCAAAAAGGAAATAATTGATTAGTTTTCCACACATACACACAAATATTCAATACTTAATCCTTGCGTGTTCTTAAGAGGTCAGAACAACATGCAGAATATGTGAACTGTGAGTTAATTCATTCACTTGAAGACACATTAAAATTAAAAAAAAATAATAATAACTAGCAAATAATAACAAATTAAATGAGATATAAAATGAGATCTATAATTAATGTCTTTTTTGCTGACCACTTTAGTGACAGTATAATTTTAAATGCTACTTTCACACATATGACTCTGAAATAAGATATACCGCGTATGAAGTTAATTGCATGAGTGTGTAAATTAACAAACATTTCTGGCCCGTGAAAAGTAAGCACTGCCAACACAGAATTCAGTTAAATTCTAGTTTTTCTTTTGCAGAATAAAAAGTAATGGTTTGCAACCACTCTTTTACAAATTCATCAGATACTTTATTTAGAGGTAGTACTCTTTCTGATACTATTTGCAAGGAGTATTTTTCTGTACAGTTATCTGTAATAATTATAATCATATTTTGTCTGTACAAAATCTGTAAAATTCTCCTCTTTTTTGATTGCACACCATGAGTCAAGTAAAACGTAAATAAAGTAATCAAAACTAATATTATTTAAGAAAATTTCTATTTTTTCAACAGAAGACCATTGAGATTATAAAAGTTTAACTACCTGAATTTCATTTTTTTTTTAATTAAGATAATTAGATCTATTCATTTTTTCATTTCATTTATTGTATTTGATCTAATCTGAAAACACTACCAGCATATGGTTGTGTTCTAGTTGTCAGATTGGTGGTTTGTGTTTTTTGCTTTATTTCTGTTTGCTTCTTTCCCCCCTTTATACCATAGTTCTCAAATTCAATCAACTTCTTTTAAGAATATGAGTTTTAACCTCGGTGCATCACAGATGCATCCTCTTGACAAATCAAGCACACAAACAGGAAAGTATAGATGGCAAATTATAGAGTGGTTTTCACTAATTTAACACAAAACTCCAAAGCAGCATCTTTCCACGCAGTTTTGAAAATAGTTACGGCTATGAAAGTTGGGGAAAGTAGAAGGTTGAGAGAATATGAATACTCTTCTATTGTATACAGGTTTGATTCTCTCCAGTGTAAATCATAGCAGGAAATGATTTGGATGCTGTTGACTTCTTCACTGACTTAGCACAGTGACAAACAAGACAAAACATCTTGATTCCTTTTTTTTCTTTTTCTTTCCTTTGTTTCTTTGATTGGATGGTTTGGTTTGTATGTGTGGAGGGGGGGCTGTTTTTTTTTGAGCACATATTTTTGTGTGACCTAATGGGTATGATAGATAAATTCATCAGGGGAATAGGTTGCTAAACTACTAAAGTTTCTTTTGTAGTGAGAAAACTTAAATCCTCATGAAATTAATTCAACTAGAGGCTACCCAGCTCCTCACAGGAGTTATTCAATACTGCATCATGTTGTACGAAGAAAAATTAATGTAGGTATCTCAGAAGTATAAAACACAAGCACAGGAAAAGATTCTTAAAAATTGTAAAATGAATTAGCCAGATAGGCAACAAAAATAATAATACATAGAAAGCTTAAAGGTGATCAGAATAGCATCTCTGTCCTACAATAGCATTCAAGAGAGACTGAAAAGGGCAGTGCTCTGAGCTTAATGAGGAACAGCATAATAAGAATATAGCATTTGGACACTTACTGTGCTTTGTTTCTTAAATTTGAAAATTACTCATCAGAAGTTTATCTTTCCACAACTGTTGGCTTTCAGAAATACATTGAGACTGTCAGAGCAGGCTCAGCTGTTACTACTTTACCTACTCTCTCTTCAGTAACATAAACATTCAGTAAATGCAATGTGGAGAGGGAAGAACAAAAGTACAAGGAAAATGTACCGGTTATTTACGTGCAGTGTCCTTGTAGCATAAAAGCCCAAATTAATACTTAATGCTGTGTATTATGAATGTTGCTGAAAAACTGTGCAGTAGAGACTGAGAAACAACTGTGGGGTTCTAAATTCAGTGCTCAGTGACAAAGCTTTGAAACATTGTTTTAGTTGTCTTTTTTCCATATTTATGTACTTTATTTTCCTTTATATTAATCATTACCATGGCTATTTATTTTCAACTACAGTCTTCCATAAATAAGTTGAACCAGTAAGAAAACTTCAATAGAACAAGTGGTTAAAATATGCATCTAAAAATAAAAAAGTTTAAAGAATTCCAGAAAAAAAATCTTAAATAAAAGAAATAGCTCACTATTCCCACAGTCCATAAACAACAAGCAATACCCTATTGTTCCCTTACTACTCCATTTGTTCACTCTTCTTGGATTTCACTTGTAGTACTGCTTTTCATTTCTCACATATGGAGGATCTTTCTTTCAGTATTCAGATTTCTAATTCTTTCCTTTTAAGCAGAGCTAGGCATTGATAATTGTGCCAGATTTTTTTTTTTTCCAGCAAAAATCAATCTGCATATCTAGTGGACATGCTAAGGACTGAGAATGGTCTTTGTCAGAACGGCATTCGTTTTGAAGCCTGAAACAAAACTTAAAGGGCAAAAATCAACCTGCAGGTCAGAAGCTTCATTTTTTGGCCAGTGCTACTGTTAAGTAGATTGTGGTTTCAGAAAATATGGTATAGCACATAAAATTGAAAAAGAAGCTAAAATGCATAAAGGAGAGAAGAAAAGCTCTAGTATTCTCTCTTTATTTTGTTTTGATGGTCAAGATCTCAATTGTTCTTGCTATATAAATTATTTGTTTCCAGTACACCTATGGAACAGCAAAACTTATTATTTTGGCTATTATTCTTTGCATTTTGACTTACTCTATCAATATTATTTATTGTTTAAAAAATAAGTTCTCTATTCAAAATAGAAAAAATCCTCCAAAGCTAATTAATAACTAAGAATATGGTTCAACTGCCTGTGTGTGAGGGCAGAATGAGAGAGAAATTAGGTGAAATTTTTGCCTGAAAATTCTGAATTGGATAGAAGATGAAAAAAAGGAAAACAAATACACCAGCAGAATCAAAACAGTGAAAGATGCCATAAAAATAGATACAATTACTTACAAACAAATGAGACTCATTGTTTCCTATCAAGATTCATCACACTGAAATCATTTTGTTCCTATTCTGAAAATATGCAAACAAAGCCATTATGATCTCTTTTTATTGCGTCTGAAAAACACAGCACCTCCATAATTGCAGTAGTGTATTGTTTTTTGTTGTTCTTCTGGTTTAGATTGCATATAGTAAATCAACTTCCTGAGTAAGTAAGAGATTGATGACACTTATATTTGAAGTTTATTCAAACATCATTTTAATCAGGAAACTGTGAAAAAAATAAACTGAAAAGTAGAACATCTCAGAGTCCTATGACCCCATTTTTCATTTTGCAAAAGAAAACAAGTCCCTAATTCAAATAGTTTAGGCTACAAATAACAATATACAATCATTGCTCTTATTTTCCTAATTTTCAAGTTACTTACCACTTTATGCTTAAAATGAACTATGTACATCTTTCACCTGCTTTATGATAACTCTGCGTACTTCTCCATCTGTACAAACCAAATTAATTCACAGTGTCTTCTCACCTTCCTTCAAATTCATGTCTCAGATACAATATCTTGCAGAAAAAAAACATAACACAAAACTAATTCCATTTTCCCCTCCCTTCACTTGTAGTCAATTAACCAAAAATGCCTGAAATGAAAACAGTAGCCCCAGAATGAATTGCCCCTTACACATGCATTTGAGTATATCATCATCCTCCATCCTGAGATATATTTTATCTCTCAAAGTAGCATTAACATATTCAGTGTATTCTATGGTGTATCAATCAGTAAGTAGAATGATGCTATTTCACTGGTTCCCTCCTTCTGGAGTGAGATTTTCTGGACAAATACATTTTTCATGTTCGCTGTTTCCTTGTCGTTCCTTCTCCAATTTTCTCCAGCTTCCAAAAAAGCGGAGTAACTCCCTGCTAAGAAACGCCTCTGACCTCCTATGGTCAAAGTTCTACAGTCGTTTTTCATAGTTGATGGACAAACAGATGCCCTGAACATATTCCTACCTGCTGGGAGTGATCTATTGGCCTGATTTTTATGCTGAGCTGGTAGTTTGTACCAAATAGTCTAGAAAGTAGAATACATACTATCATCATTTCTACTAAATGTGCCTTGTGGCACTAAATTACATTCATCTTACTGTATGAACTATGGTAATTATGTATGCTTGCTCAAATGTAATTTTATTTGTAACAGAAAATCCATGTTTAATATGGACATGAGTACAGCATTTAACAACAAATAATTCTGTATTACTAACACAGTATTTAAACTAGGGTGGAAGGAGAAAGACATTTAAGACTTAGATGAAGTTAACTTGTACTGATCAGAGATCATGTAAAATTCCCCTTGCCTGTGTTTTGACAGTTATTTCTGTAGAGCAATTTGACATATTTAAATTAACTCAGTTTCAGGCAGAACATTTCATTTCTTCCTCTCTGTAGCCTGTAGCAAAAGCTTTCAAATTTCACCTCCCTTTTCAATTCACTAATCATACACTATCTCATCCTAATTTAGAAAAGCAAGTAAGTATGAACATAAGACCCGTGAGCTCAAAGCATGACAATGATGCTTTACTAGACCAAAGTAAACTTAAGCGTGCATTAAAAGTATGTTTTTGAATCAGAACTTTAAATGGAAAGCTTACATAGCTTAGGCAGTTCTTGGTTAACACTGACATAAAAATAACATAAAATTCCTCCTGTGTAGAAGGAGAAAGCCTGTACATGGACTGGTGCTATAGTCATCTCATTATCCCACATAATACTCATGGCACAGGTTTAGATAAAATAAATGTATTCAAATGTAAGACAAGCAAACACTACTAGGACTGACAATTAATTTTCTTCGTATAGTTAGTTTAGTGGATCCCTTGCCAAGCAGAGCATAATGGAGGAGGGAACACACGAAGTGAAGGAATTCTCTCTACATAGCTGTTTCTGCAAGACTAGGTAAAGCTATTTTATATTTAAGTCAGATTTCAATCTTTTATATTCTGTTTTTAGTATGATTGCTTGATGCATTTACATTTATTATTTAATTTGACATAAACTAGCAGCAAAGGGTTTTTCCTACTGGTCTACATGATTTTTTGTAAGTTATTATACTAGGTAGCTTTATTATAAACTCATTAATTTTTTCCAATTTACAAATTTAAAAAGAAAAGCTGTCAGGGTAGATCATAGTTGGCACGTCACTTTCCAAATATAATTTACATTTTTCTCTTTACATACATCTTTAATTGTCAATTTTCTTTTTTCTATACATATTTTAGTGTGAAAATGTTTGCCATCAATATTAAAATAGGAATTATCATCACAGTCATGTACATAGCTTATGGAATTACCTCAAATCCCATCTATTACACTCATATTTCATAACCAATATTCATTTTGCTACCATATTTTAATATTAAGTTGCTTGCTTAGCTGTGCACAAAAAGAAATCTTTCTCGGTGTCTTTTTTTACATATCCTCCCAAAAGAGAAGGGAAAAAAAAGGTTTTGAAAGTTCTGAGGTGTTTAAATATTGATAAAAATAAAACTTAAAAACATAGTCTACAGCAAACACAATACAGTTAAAATGACTTGTTTCCCAAAGTTATCTTAAAAATAGTTATCTTAAATTCCTGACACAATACCAGAAAATCCACAGAAAATAAGACGTGATGACTGGAATTTTATTTATTTATTGTGATTCTGTATTCTCATGATTATGTGAGATCAGACATAGCAAAGAGGAGAACAATCAAATTTGTACCGATTACAGGTCTATGGAACATCAGAAAATAATATTAAAATTTTCATTATGATAATAGTGTGTGGAAAAAAAAATAAATCAGTTGCTGCAACATCTGCAGGCTTTTATTCAACTCTGTTTTGGCAAATATGCCAATTTCCTTAAGTGGTAGGATACACAGTCTCTAATGCTTCTTATGAAAACAAGAGGTCACATAAGAAGAGCCTGTGCTGATTTGGTAATTACCTTACACATTTAAACTGACAACTCCTATTTCCCAGAATAATAAATTGCAGTCCTGTAACTGTGTTTAATGTCTGCATAGAGCTATAGAGCATATGAAGGGAAAAAAAAAATTGTATTTTGTGACATCATCATTAGTAAAACATCACTAGGAAAATTACCACTTGGAAAATAAAATCACATCTTTACAGAGAAGCAAAAAAGAAGAACAATCTCTGTGACTATAATACAACATAATGAATGAATAAGCAAGCTAGAAATTGTTTTCAGTTTGTTAGAAAAATAAAGATATTTTGATTAAATCCATCCTCCCTCAACTGAGGATTAAAACAATCATTTTATTTTAAGATCTTACAGCTGCTGGAACAATGGGACCATATGAATGTACTGCTTGCTATCAATACACAACAGGAAAACACAATGAAAGTAGCAGACCAAGTAAAGTTTTGCAATCAGAAAAGTGAGGGAGCCAGATGGTACCTTGCAATAGGTTGTTTCCTTCAGCTTCTCCAGAGATCCCAGAGGTCTTCAGAATGCTGACCAGCCAAGTGTCAGCAGTAATGGCACATGTCCCTGTCACACAGACTGGGCTACAGGTTGAGCTGAACTGTTTTTGTTTACAATAGCATCCTAACCTTAGACCAACAAAATACTTCCTCTACATTTTTCCCTCAGCATGCTATTTGCACCTATTAGGCTGTAGCTTCTCAGTGAAAGCTGACACTCTTTTTGCCAGGTCTTCCTCATTACTATTTAACTACTGATAACGGCTTATTAAGAGCTGATCTAGAAGCAACTCTTATAGTAATATCTCCACTAAAAGGAAAAAGGATGCAAATTCAGGCCCTGACTTCATTCTTCTTTCACAGGCAATAGATAGACACCAGCATTATTAAAATCCCTACTAACAATCCACTGAGTCTACATCAAATCAAGGCAATTATTCTTCTCAACACTCATTAAGTGTTCCCCCTTAACAAATGAATAAACAATGTCTGTTCTACCTTACTATCTTACAAATCTCCATCTCAAAAAGTGTTCTTGCCCTTAATGGTTTTTTTTATAATGAAATTATACTATGTATCAAACTAGTAACTAATGATATTTTATGCATACTTTCTCACTCAGCTCAAAGTGAGTCATCATCCATGTCCAGGTACATGTCCTTGGTTCCCAGGGCAGATAGTGCAGAAACCCAGATCTGACAATGAATCTAAAAAGCACATCTTTTTCATATTAGACTTTTTAAGCAAATAGCATTATGCTGTAGAGCTGTACCTAATTCACATAAGAAAAAATAAATAAAAAAAAAATAAAAAATAAAAAGGGTACCTAAAATTAGACTCACAGAATCATAGAGTCACAGAACTCTTAGAATTGGAAGGGTCCTCTGAAGGCCACTAGTCCAATTTTCCTGCAATGAACAAGGACACGACAGTTAGATAGTTTGCCAAGGAGCTGATCAATCCTCTCCTTCAAAGTATCCAGGGATAGGGCATCAAATGCATTGCTGGGCAGCCTGTTCCTGTGCCTCACCACACTTACTGTAATAGATTTTTTTCCTTATGTCTAACCTAAATCTACTCTCTTTGAGCTTGAAACCATTTCCCCTTGTTCTAATACCACAGATCCAGTTAGTCTGTCCCCTTCTTTCTTTTAGCTTGCCTTTGGATATTGAAAGGTTTCTATCAGATTACCTTGGAGCCTTGTCTTCTCCAGCCTCCAACTCTCTCAGCCTGTCCTTGAAGGAGAGGTGTTCTATTCTGTGGATCATTTTTGTGGCCCTTTGGACATGCTCCAACAAGTCTATGTCTCTCCTATACTGAGGACTCCACACAGGGATGCAGTACTCCAGGTGAGGCCTCACCAGCACAGAGTAGTAGGGTAGGATCACCTCCCTTGACTTGCTAGCCATAATGACTCATAGACAGACACTACACTTACACATGAATGTCCGAGCTAACATTCAAAGAAAAGAAATACTGGGGGGGGGGAACCTTTATATATTCAAATACTATGTTTTAAATTATCTTAAATAAAAAGGGAGATTGATTTGAACTTCTGACTAGAGTCAGATAGAACACTTGGGCCTTCCTTACCCAGAAGGAATCCTAACCACCAGGTTGCAGAATGCAAAAAATTACTTACCAGTGCTGTTCCTTCAGTCATGTTTTCACAAGACTGAGTCATGTAATGGGCCAACTACAATATGTCACTGATAATGCATTACACCCATCATGGGGGAACATATATATGTACAGCGCTGTTCAGCCTTTGTCAGTATTGATGTTCTCTGATCTTACAAAATACACCCAACTTTTGTATTCGAGAAACCTATACATTAAAAGCTAATAAATCTACAATTCTGATGCCTGCTAGTTCTTCACACACTGGCATTCTCAGCTTAAGTTTTGATAACAGAGAAGCAGTAATTTTTAAAAGTTTCACTCTATCAAGTACTGAATCCTTTTAGTCAGGATGCATCCTTTTAGTCAAAAAACTAAGAAAGAACAAAAATAAACTGAAGAAAAAGTGGGACATATTGGAAGAAAGAGAAAAATGATACTTGGGGAAAAAAATGAGATAAGCTCTAATAGTGACTTTATTTTAAACAGCCTTGAAGGCATCTCTCTGCATTTCCATCCATATTGGCATTATTTGAACACTACAAGATAAAACAGGACAGAGCTCCTTAAGGCCATTGAGTCCAACTGCCACAATCCAGAATTACCTGTAACAGATGTCAAGTTCAATAAACTCAGCAGGAATTAGTACTGCCATCTGCAGGATTACACACTTTTCCTATCTGCACAGAGTAAAATGTTTTCCCACAGATTTTTCAGGAAACTTAACAATGAAAGAAGACCAAAATTCTCAGAAAGCCCTGCATAGGAACAAAATGTGCTTTTTGAAACATAACTGACAGATTTACTGTCATGATGGTGACATAGGAATTAAACATTTTGATACTACTAAGTGATTCCCACTAGTTTTCTAGTTTTATAATTTTGACAGACTTTCACTGTTGAACTTTAGGTTGTCTTCAGGTCAGGTGCTTGCTTCAGGCAATTGTAGTTCAGTGCTTTACTCACTACAAGAAAAACAGCCATCTGGTTAAGTGGCTTTTATGGCTCAACCAATGCATATTTAGTATTTACCAATATTTCCTCAAGGAGACTGAGGAAGCAGAGTCAGGGGTTTATGGAACCAATGCTTATGAAGTCAGATTTCATCAGTTTTACTGTACACAAAAACAACAGCTAAGTATTAGCCTTGATAAAGATTAGAAAGTGAATTTTATAAAGTCTACAAATGAGCCAAAATCTTAAAATGAGAGTTATAATCCTAACTTTGTTTGAACACTTTTGAAAGGCCCAATCATGCATGAACTAATCTGTATACTGGTATATGATTTAAAGGTTAAAAAAAACACACACACACAAAAAAACACATTAGGAAGTACATTGGAAGGACTGATGTAGTGCCAAGAAGAGACAGAAGAGAAAACGCACAAGACCTGCAACAGAATGGAAGATACTGACACAGACAAAAACTAGGGAAGACTTTCATTCTTCATGTAACATAAATACAGTTTGTATTCATGACTAAAAACTATAGGTTGGAAAATTTCCGAAGTTGGTGCTGACTATCATATGATCATGCAGCTTATTGCCCACTGGGCAAAATGAGGGGCAATGCCTGCCTTGATTTCCCTGTATTCAGTGGCTGCTTCCTGATTATGTGCAAGTCCAGTCTTCGAAGAGGAAGAATTCCACATACTTCATAAATCTTGAATTAGCTGCTTTTTTATTACTGTTAGAATGCTCTCAACACAGCTCTCAGCAACACTACAGGCCACCAAGATATTTCTTGATATATAACATGCAGGAGGAATCTAGAGGCACGGCTGCCTGGTAATAATACTGAGTCAGTGGCTGTAAATTGCTCATCTCATTGCACAGAGTTTATAATTGTAATGACTATATGAGACTTCAGAACCCTCTTAGAATTTGCAGAGAAAAAATGTTCAACAGAAGTCTCACTAATATCTATCAAGTCACTTCAAATTGGGGTGCATTTGTGTGTGTTTGTAAATAAAAACAAGAAAACACCAATATATCTGTATATGTTTTATAATCATAGACCGCCAGATTTCCAAGAGAGTCTTAGTAACATATGCCTTGCACTTCTTACAGCATTCAGAAGTCAGATTCATGGCTAACAATCTAGCACATGCAAATGAGTTGAACACAATTCATGTCCGGCCATGTCTTATTTCTTAATTACCACAGTTATAGTAAGACAGTTTGTTGAAATATGTGAGAATAGTAATTTATTCTTAGAAATATGTGAATGGTAAGGAAGTGAGAGAACAGGCAAACTGAGGGCAAGAAGCTCAGCAGCATTAAATACAAGAAAGAAATTCAGAACCTGAGAAGCAGCAGAAGACAAAACACCAAGTCCACAAAGAGAGCCACAAAAAAGTAAAGCCAAAGTTAGTGTTGTGTTTATGCAGAAACAGAAAATCTGACTCAACTGGAAAAAATTCCAAAAATGACATCTGACCTTGTATGATATATTCAATCAAAAACAGAAAAAATCCAATTCCATATTGTTTCTGTGAGATAATATACCAGTGCAACCTTCAAAACATCAGCTAGGTATTGTTAAAGATAAAGGCTTCATGGTTCATCTGCATTGTGGAATGATTTGGAAATAAAATAACATGCTAATCAAAAGACAATGTCACAGGGTGCGCAAACAGGAAGGTAAAAATGAGGCAGTGCTGCTTTTCTTAGTCTAACTGCTTGTAAACAGTCACTGAATCAGGATTGGGAATCTCAGAGAATCTTAAAAGTGCCGAATTCTGCGAGAAAACAAAGGTCAGGGTTCAGAGAATAACTACTGAATTAAGAAACAACCCCAGAGGAAATTAAGTGAAAAGTTGCTACGACCAGCAGTAAGCTCAGAATTGCAGAGGTTCAGCAAAAACCATCCAGAGTGCAGAGTAAGGAGTGATAGGAGATGAGAATACACTTTATATATTATAGACAGAAATAAAATGCAATGAGTGTCTCAGTTTTACCTGGGAAATATGTACGATTCTGAGAGCAGACATGAGAAGATAAAATGAGCAGCTTGAAAAACAGCTGTACAAAAATAATAAAGAAGTGCAGCAGTATGTGATTTTGAACCTGAAAGATAAGGAGCTGCAAAACAGTGTATCTTTGTATATTTTTCAAACATTCATGACACGTAAATTTTGAGACACTTCCACCTAAAACTTATTCTTATAAAACATTAAGAGCAATGTATGGAGCTAAATAATATACAAATCTTAAGTCATAAAATGCTAGAAGTAGGCCAATGCAGAAACAAGTTTTCTCACTTCTGGCAGTCTTTCCCTTGGATTCAATTTCTTTCTAGTAACAGAAGTTCCTCGCTCACATGATGTAGAATATCATACAAGCTATGACATACAAGCTATGTCACTTAATTTATATGCTATTTGGAAATCCAGATTTTTTTTCATAACAGAAAATAAATGAATTTCTGCGTGGTTACATCTTTTTAATCCAAAAACAATGTTTTTCTTTCTGGATGCAGAAAATCATTACAAATTTGCAGTCTATATACAGCAAATTTGCCAATCTGAGAAATTAAAAAAATGAAAAAAAAAAACAAAAAAAAACAGATTTTTTTCCTATGTTTCATTTTTTATAAAAAGGAACTAAATAAAAGACCCCTAACAAATGGAATTTCATTCCTCTGGAAATCACTACTCCGAACTGAGTCACTAACAAGACTTTAACAGGAACCAGTATCAGCTTCATTCTGCCAGAAATGTGCTTACCATTCGTTTTAGTTATGCAGATAAAAGATTTGCACTGTTTCTGAAATTGAAAAGCTGATGACAAAACAAATTTGCTTACAGTGATATAAGAGATAGTTAAGAAATTGCTAGAGTAATCATTGTTCAATAATGTTGATAGATCACTGCATTTATGGTGCAGAAAATATAATAGAATCGTAGTATGCTTTGGGTTGGAAGGGAAATTTAAGATCGTGTAGTTCTAAGCCCCTGCTGTAGACAGGGACATCTCCCACTAGATCAGATTGCTCAGGCCCATCCAGCCTGACCTTGAATGCATCCAGGGAGGGGGCATCTACAACTTCTCTGGGCAACCGGTTCCAGCGTCTCACCACCCTCACAGTAAAGAACTTTTTCCAAATATCTAGTCTAAATATACCCTTCTCCACTTTTCCCTCATCCTGTAGCTACATGACCTTATTAGAAGTCCTTCCTTAGCTTTCCTGTAGGCCCCCTTTAGATACTGGAAGGCTGCTATAAGGTTCCCCAGAGCTTTCTCTTCTCCAGGCAAGAAGTTACAACTAGGGGATAGAGTGCAAGACAACTAAAAAATCCCCAAGCTCTTTAAGATTAAAAAAAACCAAATCCATGCCAAAGAGGTCTTCAGTTTGGTATGTACATATTCTGCTTTCACATGCAACAATGCTCATACCAGAAGTTCTGTATTTAATACTCCCACTTCTTAATCAATGTACATTTATTCAATGCATATTTGTTTAGTTTTTTTTTTTTTTTTTTAAGTGAAATTTCAAATTATTTATATGGATTTATTCACCTACCTGCAACAGAGATGGTGTTTCAACCCTGTACCACCGGCTCAAAGGTCAGCAGTGCTCTTCTAGCAAAGGAGTGGCAGAAATTTCCTTTATATTCCTGTAAATGCCATCCCTACCTTATCTCAAAGTAAAAAGAACATTTTTTCCATTAACGCTTGATTTACATGGAAAACTAATGTTAACTGGCACATACAGGAGGTCCCCCTGCCTAGACCTGACGTTTCTGACATCCTTAACTGGAAATGCACCATCTCTGCTGCCAGGAAGTCCTCCTCATCTGCCGAGGAGAAATTTACATATGGAAATAACTGTTTTCTTTTTATTGAACTTCTTGTTCTTAGATACATGGATATAGATTAATAACAAGTCTCTCCAATACTTGTAATGAGCTGACCCAAGATATGAAAGCACAACACAGAAAAAAAGCAATTTACTCCTCAAATTTGAGATTTTGAGCTAATATTGCAATTCAATTGCGCGGTGGAGACAGAAGCCATCACAGTTTAATTATTATATCCCAGCCTTCTTATTCTCTATTACAATTTCTTATAAATCTCATATGAAATTGTAGTAGATTAGTTATATTTTAATTTCTAGAAATGTTAAGAAATAAGATAATCTGTGTTTGCATGGATTTTACCTATATTCAATTTCTGACTCTCAGACATTCTATGGAGTATTTTTCTTTCTGTAAACCTCACAGAAAATCTTGTTGTTATCTCTGTGAATATCTGGATTTCTTTTAATATTTTGGTATTGTAAAATAATAGGGCAGATATAGTACAGAGTAGTCAGGTTTTAGAGCAGCCAGTGTTTTATGATTTCCTTTTCTAATCTGGCATCAGCCTTTCCTGCCCTTTCCCTCTGTAGAAGAATTAAAAAAGAAAATATAAAACAATCTCTCATCACAATGAGTGCATGTGCGCACACACTGTGTTCTTATGAAGTTGTTATGAAGTCTGTGCATACATACACATATGAGAAGTGGTCTGTTGTTTTCCTGTCACTGAATGCATGACAAAAAGCTTTCACAATATCTTTATGTAACTTCACAATTTATGAAGCAGACGAAATCCTGCTGTATAGACATCAATGGTTTGACACCCTTCTGCTGTCACAACCCAAACGTATCCCACAATCCTTATTATAGCAATCAACTTTCTCCATATTCCACTCCACTAAAAACAACTTTGAGACAGGGATGACATTGGGAAAATTCTATCTTCAATACACAAAATATTTGGGTATTGAACTAATACTTCAATAAATTACATATTTTTTTATTTGAAAAATACAATCAAGGAAACATCAGATTCAAGATTTTTTCTTTTTTTCCAAAGGATGTCCTAGTAATGTAGCTATAAAAATGAGCTAAATCAAATTCTTCTATGTTTAAGTTCAAATCAAAGCAAAAACAAACCATTAATATTTTGGGACAGTATACAAAATATTTACTGTATATCTGGGCATGTATACAAAAATCTAATAATTTCTGAAAGAACTTCAAAAAGATTTTAAAAACGTTTTAAAATGAATTTATTTACCTCTCCAAAGCAGAAGTCTGCTTTTAAAAATCTATGTGACAGACTTAAACTAGACAGCATGTATGTTTCAACAACTATGGAAAAATAGTAGTGTATATTCACTCTGGGGGGTCATAAATATTTGTGAGCAGAACCCTGAAATTCAAGCTAGCAGGAGTAGCATTAGCAGTCAAAAAATATAGCTACAAGTTCGCCTTCATTGTGTGTTGCAGACATGCCAGTTTACTACATTTAGAGACAAGTAAAGTAAATGCCAAATACTTCCAGGAAAAGCCTATCCTTTATGTCCAGTGGTCCTGAAGTTGTCTATAGGCTGACAGATAAACATAAAACTTTAAAAGATGTCAGGAAATCTAACTTATTCTGAAGACTGAAAATACTTATAGAAAGAATGTTGAAAGTTGGAACTGAGAGTCACACATACGGCCCAGTACAACTGTAATCAGTTCATTAAAATATTAATAGATTTAACATTTTTTAAGACAATTCTGAGAGTATCAAAGCGGTGTCGACCTGCTGCAGAAGTCACAGATATTGGATGGGAAGACCAACAGAGATACATACACAAAATTTTTCATGGCCTGATGCCAAAAAGATCTTTTAAAAAGAACTTAAATGCTTAGAGCGTGAACTCTGCCTGGTAGTTTATTGAAACATCACAAATCCAGATAGGCATTAGAAGAATCTGTAATCATGCTAACGATATGGAAAGCTTCAGTCATAAAACAAAATTAAGATATTCTTACTTGCAACAATTTATATAAGCCCCAGATGAAGACTAGGTTTGCACATAGTTTCAACTTCTACAGAGACAGAAACCTGTAGAATATTTGGGTGAGGCTCAAGAAAGAGTATTCTGCAGGCTCCCATCTACCTACAGCAGGATCTGGTTACCAGCTACTTAGATGGGTTTTAGTTTAGCAATGAAAACTTCCCTAGTGCTGACTGATAGACCATAAGAATCAGCCTCATTTTCAGTGGTGAAGCTCATTGAGCCTGGTTGCTTGAAGTAAGTACCACTGTACACAGACATGACATTCTATTAACATCTTACACATGAATATAATTTTACCAAGTGGAGAAAGACAGTACTGTACTATGGCAGCAGTATCTACTCAGGTATTAATCTCTCACCTTCTCTGGAGAGGTTAGTTCTGTACTGTAGTTAAAGTGACTCATCTCTGATGCCAATCTCTTTCATTCATTAATTATAAACACAAGAATATCATTTTGGTTAAAGAAAAAATAAAATAAAATACACTAGGAAATGGTTAAATTAAACAAGAAAGAGAATCAACATTTATGCAGAACAGATTTTAAGAGAATAGTATTTATGGTGGCAGCAACAAAACTATAGTTTAATACTGAGTGAAAGAGAAATATCACCATGCAAAGAAAACAGATCAATTTGTATAAATACAAAGTATCATCATATAACTGTGGCCTGTATTTTATTTGAGATCCCTTACACTGATAAAAACTCTATCTGCATCTAGTAACAATTTTGTTCAAGCCATTAAAGTAAAGAAACAAGCATGAAGCAGAAGACTACATAGTGATGCTTTCCCCTGATCTAACTTGAATGTTCCATCAGTGCTTGCTCTAGGCCTGTCCCCAGAGTCAGAACGAGTAATCTGCAATAATATAAAATGAGGAGCAGTGATTGTTATGTCATTTTACTTTCCAGAAATTGATAATAAATGTCGCCATACAGATGAAATAAATGATTTATGTTCATTTTCTGCAGCTCACAGGGTTACCACATAGGTGATTTGTTGTGGGAACGATAACTAATAAAATGTCTTCTGTCCAAATTGAACTAATAACACACAACTCCCATTGTATTATGACAGGAAAACAACACTTCAGTTTAAAACAATTCATTACATTATAAACATAAGGATTTCTTGTGTAGGGATGCAAAAATCCATTAGTGCATTCTGCTGGTCCATAAACAGCATTTCACAGTAAAATTAAGCAATACATTAGCATGTCACAAAAGAATCCCTATTTTGATTAATGCCAACCCTGGAATGGTGACATTAATCTAGCACATATGAACAAGTTCCATAGCCAGAAAATGTTAATTCATAAAACTTGGTTAAACATGCTTTCCAAGAAGAAATAGTGAGAAATGCATGTGTAGTTAGCACTTTCATGAAAAATTGTTGGAAAAATTGTACTCACTCTGGACAACAAACAACTCCTCTCAATGTTTCTTTGACCATTTTTTTCCTCAACTACCAGGCAAACCAACATCCATCTTTTCTCAAGAGACATGCATATCCCTCTGAGAGCAGATCCAGATTTAATTTGCAGAAGACAGCCCCACTGCCAGTGATGAATCATACTGCAGGAGAAAGCTTCAGCAGGACAGGTTCAACTGCTGTCTTTGGGATTATACTTGTGTCTGTAGCACAGCTTAGTAACAGCACACTCATAAAGCTGCAATACATAGCACTGTATAGGAGCATTGTGTTTTTCTTAGGTTACATCTTTTCTGTTATTTACTGGAATTATAATAAAGGGATGTTTATGTGATTACTGATAATTACATAAGCACAATTAAAAAGAAGACAAACCAAAAGAAGAAAAAATTCCAAGTTTCTGTTTATATTATCCACAAATAAGACAGAAACCACATTTCTAGCTTTCCTTCTTTATATAGGAACTGTATTTTTTTCTCAGTTTTGAGAAAAAAAGCAACAACATATGATCAGAAGTTTCAATAACTGGCTATGCATTAAATTCTATATCTTTTCTTTCACTTCATTATTTTTCGTCTAAGAAAAGTTAGAATACCTCATGGCTATCGATATTATAATGAGTATAAAATTCTCATCTCTTAACTTTTTTGTTTATGATCTCTATATCTTATACTTTAATACATACATATATATACACACACACACTCATGTACATATATAAATTCCTGCAAATATTACTGTGGATATTTTAATTACCAATATAAATTCTGAATCACTTTTTGAATATTCCTATGTTCTTGACCTATTTGGTACCTCATTGCAATGAATTCCATGGGTTAATTATGTGTTACACAAAGACATTTTTGCTGGTGTTGGATTTATACGTTTTTCATGAAAATCATTTTAAACTAACATCACAAGCTCCTTCCCCTTACAATTAATGGTAACAAAATTTATTAGGTATCTAATTTTTGTTGTAATTTGTTTAAAACCTCTCAAGGATTTCTCCTTCTTTATTCTTTTTATCTTTGGTCAACTTGAGTGCTATCTTCAAAATAAGAAAAGAGAGAAATTGTAGAGTTGTTGATCAACTTAACATCTTTAATATTTTATTTCATAAAAATATCAATATGGGAAATTAAAAATTATAACCATTAAAAAGGGAAAAATATGTTTTTAGAAATAACTAACCTATCAGCCATCAAAAAATGGAGTAAGAGGATAAAAGATTTGACTTGTGTTGTTTAAAAATTCTTAAGTGCTCCCTGATGACAGTTAATGGCATAAAAAAGCCTCTTGAAAATGTACTTCAGAAAACTGTTCTAAATGCAACAATTTTCTTTAAATTCAAAACACTTCACTGACCTGAAGTTACAAAGCCTTTTGTATTTGCATACGTATGAAAATATACTGCCTCTGTAAAAGCCAAGCACCATTGACTACCCGTGTTCTCTACACAAATGTTCTTTCTTCTTGTGATCTCCACAGGGTCTTACCCTGCTGAGCTTGCTGCAGGACTTGATCAGGAGATGAGGCACTCACCCACCACACAAGAGCAACAGACTGGCTGCACATCAGCTAATGTGGGCAGCTGTGTACTGAAAAACTGAATTTAAATTTTGAGAGACAGCCAGATCTCAGAGGTCAGTCTGCATCCAGGATGGCAGAAGGGAACACACACCTCTCCTCCTGCAGGCAGACGCTGAATCATCTCCTGATTGCAAATACTTCAATACCAAAAAACTCATCCAAACTTAGAATCATTTATTTTTAAAATCGTTAATCTTGTAGAATGATTTTATTCAGCATAACAGTTAGCTGGCCCCACCACCAATGAAATAATTCAGTGGAAATTTGTTTTAGAAATACTGAAGTAATTTAGAGCAATTTTCAAAGAGATGTAACACTACCTAGTCTCTTCCACAGCCTCAGACAGAATGGGAAAATGATACTCAATGACATTGTACAAATGGATGGTGTTTAAGAAATTGTCTGCACTGGTGTTTTCTATAGAAGTATCTGACAGAATAGTTTATGATTCTAAGATCAATAGGATGTGTAAGTTGGCACTATTTCAGAATCCCAACTAGCTGATTCTATCATTTTCCTATTCTTCAAGCTAACCACACTTACAAAACACAGACTTTTTTTTCTTATAATGTCAAACTGCACCTGAAACTTGAACTTTTTTCCCATGACCACAGTAAAACTCTACATTCTAAAGCAAAAGATACTTTGTAAGGATGGATATTTTTCTTACAGTATAAGCCTTTGTAGAGCAGAGCCCAATAAAGCTAAAGCCCACAGAAAGTAACAGCCTTTTCTTTCCTATAGCATGACTTATTCTTATCTTAGGTGCAATTAGATACTGACATGATCATCAAGGCATTAAAGTAACATAAAGTCATACAAACATGGCCAATGAGGGCAAAAAATCCAAAATCAGATAGTAATGATCCCATTTGTCTGCCCCCCTGCTGCTGGTCTGCAACCATACACCTGACAACATCAAGCACATTAGGAAAAGATCCCTTCCATGAAGCAGATGCCTAAGTCAGCTCCTCCAAAGACACTGAGCCCAAGATCAATAGCTCACGATAAGCCACTTCTAACAATTTTCCGACTAAACTTTCTTTTTATGAGCTGTATCTGGAGACCCACACACTTCGTTCTGTAATTATTTGAACTTGAGGAGGTTTTTGCTTTGGTTGGCAAGGGGAATGACAGAGTAAATGAAACCACCAAGTTAGTGTAGACTCAAGAAGAAAACATCAGATAATATCATCTGTTTCATATGTAATCTGGTTATTGCTTCAGGAGTCTTAATGAGGTTATCTGCAGTTACAACATATTTGATAACAGAGTTTGAGAACTGCAGAACACACTTAAATACTGGTTCTGCATCAAAAACAACTCTGGTCTGTTAACCCAGAAGGAGACTCATGTCCATCTTGAGAAGTATTTTATGCTCATCTAATCTAAGTCAATATCTAGACAAGTTTACCTATTTTCATGTTGATTGCTATCAGTCTTTCACTCTGCTGACTTTTCCCAAGTTTATCTAAACCCAAAGTTTTCAGTAACATTTTAAATTAAGAGATTCAGATAAGGAATTAATTGCAAGATAATGAGATACTTACAGTCAGCTAAATACTAATGAAAGCCTTACATGATAGTAATTGTCACTGATTTTTTTTTTTCCTATTAAAATGTAAACAAAAGACAAAGTTAAATATAATTTTTGGAATTTTTGTTTTCTTCTTTAAGCATCTATTCTGTGCATAGGTCCAGTATTTTACCATGAGATGCATGGGTCTATTTTTTAGTAGTTTTTTTTTATAATTATCAAATTTAATAAAGTGTCCTCAACAATTCATAATAAAACCTTATCTGAACAGAAAAATTCTCCCACCTTTAAAGTCAGAGAAGTAGGAAAATTGAAAAGATTGCCACTTAAAGTATTTATCAATTCCTTTCAGGGATAGGAAAAAAAAAGAGAAATCTGAAAGAAAGGCAAAAACATTCAAATACTGTAGAGTTAAGATTACTTCCTTTGAAATTGCTTGTGAAGTTATTCAAATGAATGGTCTTATACATTATACACCAACTAAATATCCAACAGAAGTTGTATTTTACATAAATTATAAAAAATCTTTACAGACAGTGTATATTACTCTCTGGCTCTGTGTCAAGGAAACAATAAATATTAAAGGAACAAAAGACTTCTATTTTTAATACTCCATTTCTTGAATAGATAACCAAGCTACTTAAAAAAAAAAATAATTAAAGATATAGTACCATCTTCAGGGAAACAAACAAGACAATAAGAAGTGAAACAACATACATATTACTCAACACCAAAGGTTTATTCGTAGAGCCAAAGTATTCTGAGAATTAATAATTCTGAAAATTATCATATTTTATTTAAACATATTTGAGTGAAAGGACTGTATTTATTGCTATAGAGTTCAGCCCAGAATTCAGCAACATTTTAACATTTATAGTTGCTTGCTATTTTTAAGTATATTTTAAAATTGTGTTTAAATTCATGTTGATAAGAATACAGATTTGTAAGTCAGCAGAATCTCATCTAGCTCAAAATAATAAAGTACACTGAACCTCTGTAGGGTAAATTGACTGTTACATTTGGTGTTTATGATCTAATACAAAGATAAAAACCATCCCAAGACCAGTGCTCCTTACAACTGGTCTTCCCCACTCAGCAATCTCTTTCAGTCATCTTTTACTATAGCGAAGGCTTACTCCAACAGAAGGTAGCTAGATTTGCTTTCCAGATCTGATAAATGGAGAATTTTATTTAAAATTTCTTTCTAAACTGTCATAAACCCATACACTTTCAGAAAGTTTAAGGTGAACACATATAAAGCATGAAGTAAGAATCTGGAGTAACAAGAATACACAGTAACAGACATCAGCTGATTGTCAGTGGCATGCAACTGTGCTCCTATGCCATTAGGTTTTCCATAATCACAATTTAATCATGAAACCAAAATATGACAAAGCCTACAATATACCTAAATCAAAGTTTTCTCAGTTATCAAGGCAACATGGAATGTGTCCATGCTGGAAATGACGACAACTGGTTACTGGAACAGATACATTTTTTGTGGGCATCTGTGCTGGGGTGATTGCTGGACAGTATTAAATCTAAGACTTGAAAAGGGTCTGAAAAAGCTCAAAGTATGCTAGAATAGCCTAGAAGGTCAAAGTTGCTAACTAGCAAGGTAGAGAACTTTAGAAGCTGTAGGCTTTTGTTAAAGATACCTCTATGCCCCTACCAGATTTCTTCCTACCACCCTGCAGAGAAGTTGTAAAGACTTGTTAAATTTCCTCACTCATATATTTCCACATATGTCCAATACCAAATGACTAAAATTTTTAATTAGCATACTATTCTAGCATTTTTTTCAGCCACGTAAAACAAGACACAAAAAACCATAATGGTGCCAACATAAGGCAGAATTCTTTGCGGCACACTGATTTCTAAGAAACAGTATTATAACGTTTTTAAAAACAGAGTGAAGAAATACTTTTCACACCCTCTTCCCTCACACAAAGCACACTGGAATAACCCAAAATAGAGACATGTGAAACATTATCCATTGTAAAGGAAACAAAACATCCAACAAAAAGAAAACAAACAGACTAGAACACATTACATTAGTTAGGTGTTGCCTTCATACACCTCCATTGCCATTAAAAAATGATTGCCAAGTATGGTACAGATAAAAAACACTGACTTGATTCCTTGCTCCTGACAAACGAACAAAGCATTACCCACATGATACTTCTTCCGGATCACTACATCTGGGCACAAGCATAGAGAAGCCCAAAATGACCAGAAAATTTCATCAGAATGTCCTGGAGACTCCAATTTACCTCAATTTAACCATGGATTCAAGAACCTCTAAGAATAAATTCATTTCCTTAGGGTCTGGTTCTGCTTGGTGGACCAAAAGACATCTAGCTTTAAATGCTAAACTCACCAGTACCATATTTACCTCAGAGAAGAGGTCAGGAAGAAGAGATAAGCTTTCTTCCTTTTGTTTTCCCTGCAACTGGGATCCCTGTAAATGCTTTAAGGGGAGAATGCCTTGATCTCTTTAAAGGCCCAAAACAGTAAGAAATATGAAAATTAATCTCATCTTAAAATAAACTTTCCCTTTATCTCCAAAGGGAAACTAAGAAGCATCTTTGATGTGTTGCACCAAAAAATTGCCCTTCATGTAATCAGGGTCCATTAAGCATTTTTGATAATGTTTGCTTTCAAAATAGTGGCAGGGATGGAACCAAATCACAGAGTCTCATACATGATTTAAAGCTGTGCCAAGCACTGACAGCAACGTACAAAAACATTTTTAAAGCTTCAAATTAGCATTAGAATAAGAGACCTTTCATGTAACTCAATAATATTTTCACTTAAAAAGTTTATTAATCATCCTTTTTGAATTTATATTCAAAGACTTCAAGGAAAATCACAACAGTAATGTTTTCTCTAAATGATTCTCTTCTCCTGTGACTTATTGTATCCTCTCTTGTATGCATACGCTTACAATAAGGCCAATTTCTGTGAAAGTAATAGAAGAAATGGTAAGGGAGTGACTTTCCCTCTCGTGATATTTCTTCTCCCCAGATTATGGGACAAAGACATCAGAAAAATGCAATACACTGCTCATTTTTATGTGGTAACTACTATCATAGTCATTTTAATGCAATCACATTATTTACCATCTGTTCTTTGTTTAGCCAAAATAGATTTTCTACATAGTTCATTTGGACACTTGAGAAAAATAAGCTATTTATTCCTGTCATTTTAATGTTTCAGCTTCTACAATTTTAAAAACAAAATATTTTCCACATGAAAATGTGCTCTCAGATACTCTCTAATGTAATATATTTCTGAATAATGGTACCTTGTTTTATTGCCACCTTTTAGACAAGAAATTACTTATGTTCTTTGCTCTTTTTTTTTTTTTTTTTTTTTTTTTTTTACGATCTTCGATCGTAATGCAAATGCTTTAAAGATATTTAGTGCCATATTTCAAAATTAACTCGACAAACAACTTCTACAACTTGACAAGTGTCTTGGATTTGCTTACTTAAAGGAGAAACTGTCCTTACAGGCAAGTATTAATGGAATTCAAAGAAAATCTAGTCCCAGAAACCACAACCCAGTACTCCATGACAGAATACTTTTATGCAGTGTATTTGAGATGTAGATTAAAAAAGAGAAGCATTAAGGGGCATTAAATTTCACTCTGCTTTCCAAAATTGCTTTTTTTTTTTTTTTAATCTATTATTTTGCAATTGAAACAGCAGCATGCAGCGCAGCAGGAAATGAGACAGGGAGGAACTCAGTCTTGACATTTGGTCAGAGGTGTGCACAAGCAACATGACAGACAGCAATTAAGTGTGATTTCCTAACAAAAATTCAGAACAATACTATTTTGAAGGTGCAGTTGTGAGACTACCCTCTCTCAAACAATAAAAAGAAATGAAAATAACAAAGGCAGCTAGGAGTAACCACTACTGAAAAAATGTTTTGCAATACTTAACATCTTAAGATATTTCTGTTCTGGGACATTGGATAATTTCTAATTTATACTAAAATGCAATGCCATTTTCTATCATTTAGATATTTAACAGAACTAAGGCTTATTAAAATGTATATTGTATTATACCATATTATGCCATCTTACAGCATATATGGATGCTGATAAATAGAACATATATGTAATCCAATTCTTAGACCATGAATGCCCATCCTTTTGGTTTGCCTAGGTGACATTCAGTGAAGAGGAATTGTCAAGAGGCATATCTACGAAGGTAGCTCCAAAAGTAATGTCTCCTAATTATTTCCATGGAAATTATAACAGATACAAAGAACACAGAAACATTATTTAATAGACCAAATCTCAGCAATAAGACACTCTTCTGCAACATAGTCACCAGAATTAGCTATGCATTTTCACCAGATACAAACATGAACCTGCATGCTGTGCTTGTTAAATCTGCTCCAGGGACAATCTGCTGTCACCAGTGCTGAAACATACCACCACCATCTCACTGTGCTCACATCTGCTGTTTGGTCTCCATTAACATCCAGCAAGCACCAGCTAATGTCAATGGGTGCTATTTTTTCCACGTAGAGGAATTCAGCAACACACTCTAGCTTCATACACATTTCCATGTCAGACACCATCCTGACAGACTGCTCCATTGCTGCCATCTTTCACACAGCAACAACATATAACAAAAAATTCAACCTTGAATGTCTTACACCAATGTCTGCCTGTTATATTGTGGGCCAACATAATAAAACAGGAGGCTTTACTTTCAGAGTAGCAGTCAGAATTTTTTGATGACATTTGACTCTTCCTGTGCTTTATCCCTGAAAACAGTTTTTCATATATGTACATACTGACAAAAAGAGGTGACATGAATAACACATGATTGTGAGTTGAGAGGTATTTCTCTCTGGGAAGAGGGGGTTTATAAACATCTGGTTTAGAGACAATAAAATTTTTTACTGCAACTATGTTCAATCCCTTTGAAAATGTGTAGGTAAAGTATTTATGTTGTCTGAAAATGGAGTCGCAAATAAACCAAAAAATAATGATGAATTTTCTTGGCCATGTTGAAACCTGTTTTCAAATTCCATTGTGTTATTTTCACTAAATAGATTTATCTCAGGAATTTAAAATTATACAACCATGCAGCAGTAAATTCAGGTATTCTTGAGCTACCTGACATAGATAAAAAAAAGTGGCCATAGGTTTTTCTTGCATCTCTGTCTTCGCTGATAGTATACACAATATTTTGCTACTGAAATATGTCAACATACTAAACTGAAAAATAACACACTTTAGACATGAAGTACTTGACAAATTTCTGAAGCTCTGACATCTAGAATTCACTATTTGTCTCACTAAGTTCAGATTCTTCTTGGTATTCAGCCCAGAGCATCAACTCAACCACATCCTGTATACACCATAACCCTCACAACACCTCACATTAAGCTTGATATTTAATGCATAACTGAATAAAATAAATGGAAATCAAACACCACAAACTCATGTGGCAGTGATTGAGAGAATACACTGTATTCTTCCCTTTCTTTTATATAACATAAACAGAAAATTCCACAGAAGATCAAAACAAACAGCAAAAATAATTATGAGATACAACAATTAAAAAACAAAAACCAAAATAAAATCAAACAAACAAACAAACAAAAAGCAGAAACCTCAAAAGAAAAAAAATGTAGCCATAGTGCAAAAATCAGCACAGCCCTTCACTTCCTTCACTTCACTGGTCATCTCTATACATGAACTTTCTTCAAAGGTACAGAAGAGATAAAGAAAACACCAAGAAATTAAAGCATTCTTTAAAAGCAAAAATGGCCTTTTCAAGTGGCTAGGGGAAATCTTTAGTGTGTGGTTAATTCAGCATATTATAATTAAATAAACAGTAAAAATGAAAATATAAATAAAATAAAATAAAATAAAACCACCTTAAGTATATATCTGACTTTTGAATGATCTGACATTTTAACAGACGCATTCAATTAGTAGTGGCTGAATTGCTTTAAAGTCAAATGACATTACAAGTCAGTCCACTATCGCAAAAGACTCTGGTTTATTAAAAGCACTTTGAAGAACAACTTGAGCACAAATTGAACCCTCCCCTTTACCTTCAATTAAATCAGGTAAGGAGTATCAAGAGACAGTGTTTCTGAAAATCATTTGCCTTGAGCTAGAGCTTTTTTTTTTTCTTTTTTTCCAAAGGAAATTTAAAAACTGAGATTTCTACTGAATTAAACTCCAAACACATCCAAGTTTTCTGTTAATTTGAAGTTCAGCTAGCTCATCTCTCATTGTCTATTGACACATCTAGACTGAAATCTGCCTCATACAAGTTCAAGGAAGACAGGAAAGATATTTTTCTTTCCTTTCGAGTTTTGACAAAGAAAAAATCATCAGGATTAGGCTAGGAGATCTGGATTATCTCAAGTTGCTCTTATTTCTCTCACCCTCATATAAACTTCTGAGGAAGTCCTTATCTATTTAACATGTACTCAGAAAACATATTAACATAGTTTACACAACATTTTCAGCATTTACAAGAGATTGTAAATTACATCCACACCAAAAAGACTTTACTGAGTGTTAAGTATTTTTCATGAATATACCTGAAGTAACCTGCACTCTCTCCATCATAAGAGGTAGCATTCCGTGAAAGAATCAGGAAACTAATATAGGTCATATATTCCCATTTTTGTCTCCTGGTTAGAAAACAGTCAAAATTGACAGCTAATCCCTATGGAGTTCCATAACTTTCCTCTGTGTCTGTGTCATGTTCTTCCTTAAGATAAAAGACAAGGATTCCCTTGCAGTGAATTTCACAACATCCTGCTTTTGATGACGACATTTGAACTGAAGCACCACAGACCATATAATCCATATTGCTGTGATTGGGTTCAGATCTGCCATAGTGTCTAAAAGTATATGAATTCAGCAGTCATACAGTTATTCTGCAACACTTCTTTGTAGTGCAGTACGCATTAAGAACAGCAGGTAAAACAGAGAGCTATGCAAACAGTGTTTTGCATATATGAGCTAATGAACTAGTTACAAAAACTATAAATCGCCATATTTTATGACAAAATTCTACTTTAGGATGCATTAATTTCTCTTCCATGTGTACGCAGCATCACTTTTCTTGCCCATTCTCCCAAAAACACAATATTTCCAAAAGTGATAGCTGCACAAGGGGGGAAAAATAAAGCACATAATTTCATTATAGCTGTAGCATTGATGTTTTATGTTAGGATTATATAGGGGGTCTATTTTTGACATCTAAGGTATTTGAAGCCCTTTTACCATCTACAACATTACTGCCTTCTGCAGCATTTCTCCACCAGAGGCATCTATTTCTATTAGCTGTACAAGGAGGCACAAAAATAAAGTATTGACACAGTTTTTATAATTGCACATTGATATCTGGGGGTAGAAGTAAATTATCTGCATTTAAAAATAATGTAGACTTTGGTTGCTGCAAGAGACTTCGGAAGCTGAAATCTTTTAAATTAGTTAACAGCAAAGGTCACTATATTTTGTTTGACATATTATTCACTTTTATCAGTTTGATTGAAAAAATAAATTATTAATATGAAAGCCTAAAAATTACAATCTGTTAATACAGAATATAACATGTAGAATATCTAAGTGTGCATTTTTGTTGGTATTCCAGTTCAGCTAATTCAGAGTAGCAGCTATACACGTTCATGCAACTGCTCAGGTGTGGAAAAGAAAATGGATGATTTGAAAAATTAAACTGATGTGTAAAGGATGTTTCTGCACTGCCACCTGTTTGTGCTGGACTGAAAAATAGAAACAGCTCTCTAATTAGTGTCTTTAAGTCAGTATTATTTCCTTTTTGGGGCCAAAGGTGTGTGTGTGTGTGTGCCTATATATACACATATATGAGGAAAAACTCATTCAACACTCTACAGAGGAAATCAAATACATTGTAAGATTAAAGATGGGAGAATGGTAAAGAATATGAACAAAGTACAAGATTCCTTATCTGAAAAGCTACAGTAATGTGTTCTGAGGGAAATGATAATACAAAATGCATTCATACTAAAACTAGAGAATTGCAAAGAATCAGTCACTTTCTGAAGGCATTTGAAGATTACTATACTAGATATTGAACTACAGTAGTAATGCATACACTGCTAAGAGCTACTTTCTGAGGGAGAAAAATAATACCCAAGATTAAGCCCTATTTAAAACAGATAGTGATTGATAATGATACCTTCTCAAAGCGGAGTCAATAGCATGTATTTTTTTTTTTTTGTACAACCAAAGTAAAGGAGAGAAGCAGATGGAGGGAAAAAATCATCAGTAAAAGTAATACTTTGTTAATAAAATTGAACTTTAACTAGGTAAATTTTGCTCTTAGTGTCATTTTTAAGCAATGAAGATATTTTACAATCATTCAAGCAGTAGCTACTTCTTTTCATGAGCCTTCAAAGGTACAGACAAAGAACTGAAAGTAATTTAATGCTACATAAAATGTGAAAGCATGGATTTTATCCCAATAAATATATGACTAGAAAAGCATAAACTCTTTCCTGCTATTCATATGATTCCAGATATGGGATACAAATACTTGAATGATGTGTGTACTCAAATGCCTGGAAACCCAAAACACCACCATGGTTGATAACCCACCAGTGACGAAGCTAACCAAAAGGTGGGTTAATAGTATATGTTTCATGATAAAATCTTAAGGAATCATTGTTAAGCTATTGCATTCATTAATTATTTAGTGGCTGAGGAGATTTTTAACTTTCATTTGTTTAATCAACAGAATGATATCCTAAAATGTAGCTCAGATAGAAAGAGGAATGTTGGAGTAAAATAATAAAGGGTTTATTGAGTTCGTTTTTTAGTAGCTTAGTAATTTCATGTGATTTGATTTTCCTATATTTACCTAAAACCACAGGTTTAGCAAGCCAAATGTAGAAATGATCACATCAAGATTTAAAAAGGGACAAACTTCAAAGTGAGGCAACAAATTGGTCAATGATATTTTCTTCATGTTTGAAAGCAAAATCAGTTATCACCTACTTGACTGATCATACAGAAAAAATACATCAGTTACTACAAAAATGGATTAGAATTCACTGAAAATAAGCAACACTATGATAAAGACAAGAGGTAATACAGTACCTTTTTGAGTTCTACATGCTCACTTTATGGCTTTTGAAACCAGCAAGAGTTACACTCTTGCTCAACGATACCAGTTTAATAACTTAATAGTATTTGCCTTCAGAAATATTTTTATATGTGATCTGTTCTCAATCGCTAAAAACTTTGACATAGCTTTTCTGTCATCGCTAGGATGACAGCTATTGCCATTTACAGATACAAGTACACATCTACTGTTATTATAAGAGCACTTGTGCTTGAACTGAAAACCTCCTAAGAAGGATTTAAAAAAAATAATCATTCTTTTTCAGAGGAACTTTCAATTTCAATAATTTGTCACACTTCTACTTCAAATATAGTACACAGAGTTAAAATGATTAAGAAAATGAGTGGATACTTGTCTTACTTGAAAATGCAAATAAGGTGATTGCAACAGGTCCCTTTCAATCCTAATAATTCAATGATATTAGTACACTGTGGTTATCATCTAACTCACAGATTTAGTCAATGTGATATATTCTTTGCAGATTTATTGTGATTTACAGCAAAACTGCCAGGTGTTCTGCAATCATCCATGGTTATGATCATTTTTACTGTTTATTCTGTTTAAATATTTCTGACACTACTAATTTCTACTGATTATTTTACAGGTGACTGTAGTAATTGGTCTTCAAACTATCACTTATGAAAAAACAACCTGAACAAATAAACACAGAAAAACTGCCTTCTGTTTATCCAGGATATCACTTCTATTTGCTATCACTCTCCCAGGTAACTTGCAGTTCCAGTAGAGTCTTGGCACATTTAGATATATCAAGATTTAGAAGCATATCTTGTGAGAGTAGATTCAGAACTTGTGTGTTCCTTCCTTATTATTCAAGCAGAGTTATTTTTTCTCATCAAGTCTTTCTTAGTATAGAAATGACAAGGAAGTAACTAAAGCTCAGGTCTGGAAAAGACAGGATTTTTTCACAGTTGACATCACTCACAGAAATGACTTTTTAGTACATTTAAAATATTCAGACAAAATTCAGACAAAAAATTGATTCCTCTAAAAAATTTACTGACTTCTGCCTAGGCCAGAAAACTGAGATCCTTCACCTTTAAGTTTTAGGGCTATTTCTTCATCTCCAGCAGAGAAGACGAATATATGCATGAACATATTTGCAGTGCTTTGTGCCTCTACCTGCAGTAGAATACCAGAGGAGACTACCCTCTCTTGCACCTTAATATTCTTTACTGGCTTTTTCTCTTGATATTCCTCTTTGTTTGCCACTTTAACCTTGTCAATATTCATATAGTTTCTCAATGCTCATTTCCCATTGCTTCATAACAAATTGCTTACCCTCTCTTCCAAATTCCTGGAAAACTAAGGAGGTATGGTAGTGACAGACAAAAGAGAAGGAAAAATAAATAGTATTTTCAACCATTTTGTTAGTCACAGGTGAGTACATTGGTTGCTCTCATCTTATCTCCTCCCAGACATCAGTTGATTGATGCTCCCATAGGCAGACATGGAGTTCCAAGTAAGAGACAGGAAAAATTCTGATAGAACTGAGCTAAACACAGCTATGACTATATTAAACATCAAAGTGTTATTTCTGATCTTCAGAAATGGGCAAAAATTGTCAAATGTCTTTATTTTTTCTAAATTATGAGACAGTGTCAATATAAATAGAAAACCAATGGACTTCCAAAATGGAGAGTTAGTATTAAAAACTACCATGCTAATGATAACATATACAACACTACGTAAAAGAAAAAACATGCCAGATTTCAAAGCCAAAAATTCACCAGTTAAGAAAATTCAGCATTTATCTTGTTCCAGTATCTCTAATTTGTACACTGGTACAGATATACAGATTCGCACGAACACATATATTATCTGCTATAGTTTAATACAATATGATTGCCTTTTTTGCCTATGAGCACTGCAAAGCGTGTACATTAAATAGGATATGACCTGTAATTAGAATCATCTGACACTGAGCAAGATTCTGATCAAGTTTGTAATTTAATGATCACTTCCAGAGAATAAAAAATGCTTGTACATTTGCTCCTGAGCACTTCATGTTTATTTCTACCATTACTAAAGAATAATTGGGGAAAAAAATATAATTGACTTCAACACTTGTTTTATTACTCAACATATACCACATTCACTTAAGATTTTTGCCAATAGAGGTCAATTTCACACATGCTATTCCAGAATGCTCAGGATTTAACTCTTAACCCAGAAGTGAATGTAAGTAGCGTCAAGTCTTTAGCACGCACCGGCATTCATTTGATCTTTTGTCCCAGAAAAACTTTACATCATATCATATATTTGTTAAGTGCTAGAATAATGAAAAAAGTGTTTTGTAGCAGGGAATTTGTAGCTGGGAATTTGCTTTATTAGATAGTGCTACTGTGTTCTTTGCGTATGTTGTCATTTCCATGGAAATAATTAATTTCAATTTGCCTAAAAAACTGCCACTGAAATATGTGTGTGCATCTGTCTGCAATTGAAACTAACATCTTTGGTTTTGACATTACGGAGAGAGATATCCCTTTGTGCTCAGAGTATCTTCGAGGCCTCTAAAGTCAACATCTCAAAAAGTTAAGGCGTTAGGTTTCTATTAACATGCACATTAATCTACTCCTTAAGAAAATAAAAAAGTTTCTTTTCAGATACAAAAAAATGACTGGACAAGTAGAAAATTGGTGAAACACAAATGCAGTTTCAAGCCCAGTGAATCTTAAAGAACCTTCATAACAAGTATTTGCATTTTAGGAAAAAAAAATGTATTAAGTAACCCATTTGAAACTATTTTATATATGGAAATACTGATCTCACACTGTATAACAGTACTTTTGTACGTATTTCACTTTATTGCAGAAAAACATTTTATCTGATGACATCAATACTAGTTATGTCAGGAAAAAATAAATAAAAATAAAAACTGAAGCCAGAGAATATTAAACTTAATTGGCTTATCACTCCTACCATTCAAAGTAATATTGCTCGTAGTAATTGGAAGGGGTAAATATCAAGTACTTGCCCTCTTTCAGTAAGGAAGACACACAAAGTTCATATCTATACAATATTTAATGTGGAAGGTGTCCTTAACACAGAGCTACCAGATATAAATACACATATCTTTAAAAAAATATATAAATAAATTGTCATGCTCTAAAGCAATTCAATACTTAGAATAACATTTTTAGCAGTATTCATTGGTCTTACTACACACTTAGAGCACACGTTATGTTAAATATACTTAATAGTTTCTCACAGCGATTTTGTTTCCTGAAAACTGCGGGGAAAAAAAAAAAAAAGGTGATACTTATCATTCTGATTAAAAGCACATAATCTCAAATAGCTTCCCTGTGTGCATCTGTTCATATGCAACATCTACATACACATCCACTACAACCTTTTATGTAGCCATTCTAACAGCACTGGGCTTGGACTGACCGCTTCAATCTCCTAACTTGACAGGAGACCAAAGTTGCCTTTCAATGTGTTAGCTGAGGCACTAATGCTCCCTTTCATCTAGCAGTTCCACAGTGTTGCAGTCATGGCAACTTTCTTACGAAGTCTGTTGGGCTTTCAAAACAGAAAGGAGAAGGTAAGAGAATAAGTACTAAATTAGCACACTCTCAGAGACTGAGAAGAAAAATTGAGGAGCTGACAACCACATCTGCTAAATTGTTCTAAAAGTACGGCAGAGCAATAGTAATGCTTTAGATAAATGTTTCTCAACCTTCTTATCCAATGCTTCATTTCTGTCACCTCTTCATAACAAGTGCCTGTTGGGGTTCAAACTAATCCTTCACACTTCACTTGCTGTTTATAGAGACTACAATTGTAGCTTTATATTACATTGAACTAGCATTTCTATTTATAAATGTACTTCTTTTTTTTTTTCAGCTTCAGCTAATTGTACAGGGGGAAAATCATTCCAGACTGAAATATGAAACATATGCACCTAGTTATCCTGCCTAGCATTTGAAACATTTACAGATGATTAATTTCTTTTCAGCAATACAGTTTGTCTGTCACAGTTGTTTGACAACAAATTAAATTCAGCTTTGGTGTTCCAAGTATTAAAAGAAAAAAAACTTGGTTATATGACAGAAACCATGCATTGACTGTAAACATCGCTGTTGTTTTATATTCATTCCAAGTTACTAATTTGTTCCGTACTCATCAACACTCATGATTTATGGAATACTAGCAGCCTAATATGCTCTTGTCTTCTCCCAAAGGAAAAATCTGGCAACAAGCATAAAAAGCAGAGTTCCCAAGCAAAGTTCTTGTGTAATTTAATGGAAAGGTAGTGGTGCATGCATTGCCTAACATTGGTCAAAGCTGTACCACCAGACAGTAGGGTGATGCACAGCAACGATCATGAAAACACATAAAAGCACAGTGCAGAAGTCACTTCTTCCTTGCAATTGATTACACCCAGGGAAGAGAAATAATTTTGCTATCCTAAATTCCAGATCAGAAGCTGGGAGAAAGCAAAACTTGAAGACAGAGATAAAACATGACAATACTGAATATATAATGAAAATGTTGATGTACAAAGACAGAGAGGAACATACAAAGAGTTCAACTTATGTTCTTGACACTTCCATGCTTTCCATTGACTCAAACAAGACCTTTGAGCCAGCAAAATAAGCAAATCATTTTCATCTCTGTAAAACGTATGTGATTTGTACATAGACACGAAAAATATAAAATCTACTATCCTGTGAACATAGTTCCATGCTATCACAATACAAAAATATTGTAAACACCACTGCTTTGCATTTTATAAAATGTTTGAATCCTGAATATATTACGGATCCTAAGATCCTACGGTTATGGTTCCTAAGAAAAGTATTCTGCATTTGTGAAATGTTTTAAACCCCACAAGTGGACTTATGCATTAATTTCTATGTAGCTCACTTTAATTTGATGGGAATACATAGGAGAAAGAATTGTGCAGAAAAGTATATTAATACTCCAGAATTAAAAGTACACAAGTTGTAAAGAAAAGCACAACTATAACTTTTGATTTTCTATCTTACAAATATATGTATGACGTACTTCTTCAGATTACAAGCCCATCACATCCTCAAGGGGTTTTAGGACAACCACACTTATTGTTTCTCACTGATTTTCCAGAAGAGCTCTTTCAAGTAGTCTTAACTGATATTAAGTCAAAAAAGTTGGTTAACAATGGGGAAAAAAGCAAAGTCCCTCAAGAGCTTCCATATACAGACCTTAAGGAGTAGATGAACACCCTTGGCAGAAGGGAGCAAGGGCAATTGCTCTGAACCTGGCAGACAGCAGAAACAGGTTTGAATATGCTGGTAGAGTGGTGTCATTATTTTCCCTGTGTTGCTAATCTACTAAATGTTGACTCTTTTGTTTTATTCTTGAATGTAATTTTTTTCCATCAGTGTTTAATTTATTTTTATTATTTGTTATTTATTTAAGTTAGCTCCTATAGAGTCTGTTTGAACTGTAACTTTAAAAATAAATTGTTAAGATGACAGACTTTTTTACTCAGTTCTGCTATTTTGTCTTTACAAAAAAAAATTCCTTGAAATGCATTTAATTTGGCAGCAAGTTTTTGCATATAATATCCTTTCAAATTGCAATATTTGAGAATTGGCATGATTTCCTTACAAATTAAGCACAGTGCCATATTATTTGTCTCAACAAACAAGAACTCGTCTATGCACTTCTCTTTCTTCATTCACCATTTTTCCCTTTTGAGTTTTCTTTTGAGACAAAAATATCTCAACCTACCTAATGTTATCAGTAATCACCAAGTAAAACACACTAGTGTTCTACACAGCAGCCGCTTGGTGTGTTTTAAACAATTAAAGTGCACACTGAGGAAATTAGGGTAGTTTAGTGCTGAATACCAGAATCCAAGTGCTGAATTCTCCTCTTTACAATAAATTTATGGCTGGCCAATATTTTGTGTAATTTGATTAAAAAAAAAAAAAAAAAAAAGGGGGAGTGGGGGAAGGAGAAGAAAAGAATGATAAATGAACAGGTAATGCCGTCAAGTAGAAACTGTAGCATTCAAACTACAGAACTGGAAAGAGGAGATAATTTTATTTAATCAGCAGAGCTCTGATGTGACACGGGAAAGGGAGTACTTGTACACTGACAGTAATCGTTATTCCTTCATTTCATGTGAGGGTGAAAGAAAAATGATGTAATGGAAGATGTAGTAGATAAGGTAATTTATAGACTTGATAAGGGTGTTGACAGTATCAAGACTGTTTGTATTTTATGTTATTACTGCTACTCTTGCATTAACCAGTTGTTATGAAACTCCTTGAACAGCACAAAAAGTGAAGTATTATGAATGCAGCATAACAGAAGCAAAGAGTGTGTTTAATAAGTACTTTATCAACTGTACCAGAAATACTTCACACATTAAGATTTTAATTAGAGCAAATTACTTTAATAATAGCAATTCAAGACTCATAACCCTCTACAACAACACAGAAGAAAAACTTTTCATGATTTTTCTAGAATCAAATTTAATTAGAATTAACAGATTTTAATCCCTTTTCTACCTACCATTATCATAATATTCAAGCTCGGATTACCCAGGTCCTGTCATTTCTGGTAATGTTTTTTAACACTGTCAACTAACTGGAAATCCCCAGAGTTAAAATGATCCCTGTCTCCAGATCAAGCCCTTATTTTTGTTACATGTGATTGAGCTCCTGAATGAAGGCAAACATCAATCAATCTTTCTCATCAATTTACCTAGTGATGTTCTGTAGAAGAGTAGGTTAGTTTACTTACTTATTGTGTAATTGTTGAAATGTCTGTAAATAGGAACAGTAATTGAAGTGTCAGATTCAATTAAAATACACAATTGCACACTTTGCACAGCAGAACTCTAAAGTAGTTTCCCCATTCCCAGAGCTACCTTATGGAACAGCCAAATGTATTATTTTTAAAGGTCTGAGATCATCACACAAGCAGAATCTTGGAAGTAACTTAAAGGAGACAACATATTATTTCCCAAACATAATTATTTTCTCTACTGAGCAAGAAAATTTACATCAGGTAACAGCTCTGGAATACTTCTATGAAATAAATGTTAACCATCATTGGCTACAGATGTATCTATACCCTTGTGTATGTATAATTCTGCAAAATGAACGATTTTGACCTTGCCTACTACCCAACCAAAGAACTCACATATTTGCTATAACTGTCAAATAATGCCCTAAAATATACATTACTTGAAGACATCCTTCTGTCTTTGTTGACTTCTTTCTCCTCCTCACACACCAAGGAAGTTAGGTGAAGCGACAGCCCTTACTCATTTGATGTTAAACACTGAAACAAAACCTCCCTTTTTAGTGTCTGCAAGTATAATGAAGAATAAAGTAGTAAAGTAAAAGTAAAGTAAGCAGTAAAGTTAGTAAAGTTGTGTGGAGAAGTCATGTTTTTTCCTTAATGTCAAACAAAGTCACACTGGTGTAGCCAGGTAAGAGCATAACATTCCTTACCAAACAACAAAGCAAACCGCCCATTATTTTAATTTTCTCTTGTCAAATACTGCCAAATAATCACAAGTGTGTAGGGGGAAGAGAAAAAGCCTACCAAATTATTTTCTGAAATCCAAAAAGGTGGAAAAAAAAAATTGTTAAAAAAAAAGAAAAAACTTATTCTAGGTAAAAAAAAAAAAGTTTCATATAATGTACTACTGATATATTTTTAACCTTGACACTTTCATTAGACTGTGGCATACATTAACTAATGATGAACAGCAGAACATGACATGATTAAATACTAGCAGTGTAGGATTAAACTTATTTGGTAATATTATATCACCTCTGCAAGAACAAACAATTAGAATTTACAGATTTTTTTTCTTTTTTACAAACATTTGTAATTGTCTGAACTTAATCCACAATTTTAAATACCAATTATAAACATCACAATATTATTTAAATCTATCTGTATAAAGCAATATGCATCTCCATTCCAACATGATACATTCATCAAAAAGCTATACGCAAATATTAATTTGAATTCTAGCACAGGCATTAGATCTTCCCACACTGAAGACGTAATACAAATTAAAGACATGGCAAACGGGAATTACTACCAGGGAACAGCAGCAGGTGTTAGGCTTGTTAGGCTGTATCAACTCTGATATAGCTTTTTCTTTGTGAAGCATCTACAGGCCTCAAATTGCAGTACAGTAACCTAATAGTAACAGTACTCATCCATAACCCAGAGGAAGCTAGACGTCTAAGTACTACAAAATATAATCACTACAGAACACATTTAGTAATACCTGTTTTCTCCTCTTTAGGCAACCTCTTTAGGCAAACTTTAGTACGTTTGACATTTATGCGCCTACAATGATTCTTCTGGGCCTCATGAAAATATTGCTCATAACATGAAAATACTACTTTTAAACAAGCTTGATGTTCCAATTTTTTTTTTTTTACTTTGCTATTTCAAAAGCTCCCTCCCCTCTGTTGAAATTCCCCAGGGTAACCACTCATCTCTTTTATTCTTCAAGAGAGACAATCTCATCATGTACAACATTTGCTAATTTAACAGTAAATCTTGACATTAAAGATTAGCAGATTCGTGTTACTGGGTATCCTAGTCACAACAATAAAAGGTAAGTTTTGTTTCTAATTTTGAAGTAGAACAGAAGGTAAGAAAAACAAAGAAATGCATTGGAAATTTCAAGCTCTAGAGAAAAGATGATGAGGTCTCTGGCACCTGGCACTTTAATTTGTATTTGGAGATAATTTATAAATCACTATTAAATAAATGGCACAGTATCACATGGAGAGGAAATGAAATTTAGCTTGGAAGGAATAAGGTCGTGAAAGACTATAAAGATTAGAAGTAAAATCCGAAGTGGAAACTTAAGCAGAAGGCAATGTATTTACGGAATTATAGAAATTCTGTGAATTAACCAGGAGCGCTAAATGTTTTCAGTCCTCAAATTATTGCAAAAGCTGCTGAGTGCTAAGAGATATTATTTATCCTTTTATATATACTGATTAGACTCCCCCGAGGTAACAGATGTAACATATCTGTCTGTGAAATCAACTGCAATTTTCCCTAGAGCTCACAGAGAACAGCGCACAAAATGAAGAAAAACTCTACTGTTGTGGTCATCAGCTGCCATGTCTGTTAATGACTGAAAATATATGAAGAGAAAACTTACTTTTACCAGAGATAGCCCTTCAGGTTCAGATTTAGTTCTGGTTCAACTGCCTTTGATATTACACTGGAAAAAAAGGTTTTATGGAAATTCATGTATATGGCACTGGTTGATGCTGAAAGTCATTGAATTTTGCACTGTGACATCCAGGCTAAAAAATACTATTACTCTCTTCTGCTGCATTTTCACCAGTACGTTCACTTTATGATAAAGGCATAGCATTTCTGTTTACTTCTATTGCAAGAGGTGAACGCAGAATGAAAGCCTTTCTTGATTCTACTGTGAGTTTCTTATCACATACTAAGAGACTAGTGATATTTTTTGTGATATTAGTGTCCTAAATATTTTGATATTTAGGACTCTAATAGTGGTACATTTCTTGCTTTAGTCATAGAGACTATCAACAACTAGTTTAGATTTGAAATAATTAAGATAAGAAAGAAACCATAAAATTCTTAAAATTATCTTTTCTATTTATTAGATACCTTATTTATCAAACAAAATGTTTCAGTTAGCTGAAAAAATGTTTATTCTTCCCATAGGAATAAAAAGAATTATCCATTGAAGTCAGTGCAAACTCAAATCTCCCAAATACATTCTTCCCTTTGTTTTTCCATGAGATGTCTTTAGTCTTTATGTAGCCGCAGAAGATGAACTTAACATGTAACATGCTAAAGAAACACTGTTTCTACATATATTGCTTTCGTGGACATCTATTTATTTTCTTTTTAACTGTTTCTTACATGTTATAGAAAATTATTTCATCCACTGACAGACTTTCATGATTGAATGAATGTTTTCATTTAACATTTAACTGCATACATTTTTAAAGATAGTTTATGAAAGCCATATAAGTAATCTTGGAGTTGGGTCAATATCCAGTAAATCTAACAGAGAATGCTAATGACTGTCCAGTTTTTTTTACCAGATCAGAGCACAGTTTTTACAACTTTTAGAAATCCTGACTTTATATAAATGCTGCTCATGCAGTATATTTTGTATTAATATTGCCACTGGGGGACCTGTTCTCTGCAGTGCCTTCCAAACTCTGAAGCATTCTAAAGTTTCAGTAAAAAATATGGGATAATAACAAAATAATTATTCACTGTAATATGCAGAAAACTGGAAAAACAGAGATAAAAGTAAAATATTTTTAAAATTTATCTGAACAAATAAAATCAAAATTAAGCTTAATACAGTGAATCGTCCCTGCATCTGGGCAGAGAAAATAACTGCAATAGATTCCACAGGACTTTCTCTTATAAGTGCTGTGTTTGGGGTTGTTTATTTTATTTTGTTTTTTTTAACACTTAATTCCCTTTTTCTTCATTTTACTTCCACCCAGTAATACACATATGAAGGGTCTGTGGCTTTAAGAAAGCTCTAACAGCTGAGCAGACATAAGGTGCTGTTCATAAACTTAGGAACGGCGCGTTTACTTCATACTTTCCTAGAGATGATAATTTAGAATATTCCTTTTAAAATTACACTTCAGTTTTCTTCCTAAATTGAACATATTCTTCTCTTTGCATACCCAAGTGTTAGCTGGTATGAGAAATTCCGTAATCATACCATATGCAACTTATATCTGTAATGTTTTGACAAATGCTTAAATAGTGAAAACGCTGAATATATCTGGTTAGTAAAATTAAATACAACTTTATCCCTTCATTTCAGTATTAATAATACAGCTAAAAGGAAGTTAAGCAAAAATAAATAAATAAATAAATAAAAGGTACAATCTCTTAGAAGACTGCAAGCTCTCAAGAACTGTAGCCTTGTCAATTTTCAGACTTGCCTGCTCTTTGCTCTGGATGCCTTCCCCTAATTTATTTTTTTCCCCTCCCTCACATACAGCTCTAGTACAGAGGAAAATAAATTATGCTTGGGACCTATTTTTTAGCATTTGATTGAATTTCACAGTCTAAGTCTCCTATAATTGCCTAAATATTAGAAATGAACCACAGAAAGAATAAGTTGGAAGACTACACACCTTAAAGAATATCTTCCATTCTTTATTCCTCTTAATTAAATGTTGAAGTTGGATACCTCTTGAAGTCATTACCTGATTGTTGCTAAACCCCTCAAATAAAGTTCAAGTAGTTTATGGCTTTTGCACCGACTTTCTCCTTAATATTTTATGTAAATTCTAACTGCCAAGTGTCAGTTTAGGAATACTCTACTATCTGCAGTATTTCATTAAAACGTGTAATTAAGAAAAGAGTTAATTTTACATGCAGATTAGTCAAACTGCTGATTTAACTTAGAAAGTTGCATAAAATTATCTACTTTATATATTCAGTCACTTTCCAAATGAACATTATGTGACTCTTCAGTTTAGATAAAGAATGAGCTGTGAAGTTTGACGTGCCATAATTATGTCACTTAGCTAAAGACAATGTAAGCACTAAAGAACATGATATTCATTAGGTGCACGATAAAAGCCCTTATTTCATTAATAGCAACACTACATGATAGTAAATAACTAAAAAACTAGTTTAAATTTTGCAAGTTTGTTTGCAAATTATTGTTGTTCTCATAACGTCACATACATATTATTTCAAGCCTTGCTCTTATGTAAGTAACTCCAGCACATAAATCCACGTACCTGCTTCTGCCATTCCAGTATCTGTTCTTTTTTTTGGAGCAAGGGATCTAGCAATATATAAATAGCAAACAAATAGTATTTACATAGAAATTCACAGGAATTCACATTCACAATGTTGTGACTTACTGGTTTTCATTTATTTTTATTTTTCCCACTTCTTCACATAACCCATGAAGTAACACTAAACTCACAGCTCTAAGACATTCTTATCTGACACTATAAAAATATATGCCTACCATCAGAGTTTACTCAAACTATTTTTCCCCATATCTTCTGCACTATGCGCAAAATATATATATATCTTTTTTTTCCATGATATAGTGGAAATATGATATTATTCCCCCCAACTTCTTATGTGCCCAGATAGATTCAGTACTCCATTTACTCTGGCTGCATAATTCTTTGTGGAAGAAAAGCAGACTTTTTCCTATTTTCTAAATGTAAGTTAATCTTGTGATCCATCACTAGCCACCTGCTTACTATCACTATTCTCAATAGTTCTGCTCTCAACAACTTAGAATACGGCTAGAGACTGTGCACAAGGAAGGAGATTTTTTTCTCTACTTCTCCCTTTGATAGAAGATACTCTGTTCTAATGGAAGAGCCTGCATGAACTCCAACACACAAGTACTTGTTCTCTTCTACCTTTTCAGGTGCTTTCATTCATTGAGTAGCCCATGCCACGGCTCAAGATTTCTAATACTTAAATATGATTTTGGTGATAAGCCACCCCTGAAATGATTTGGCACAAAATTGTAGCTCCGAAGGAGCTGAGCTCTGAAATTCATCATTGTCTGAAAGTCACTGACCCTAAAGTTATGTTACAGCATTTTCTGCACACCCAAATGCAGCAAGGCTGATCTCTAGCAAAAATGTCTCCAAGATGAACTTGCTGACAGAGCAACTTTTAGAATAAATTCCTCAAGCTTAAAGTCCATAAAAATTCAAGCACATCTAAAATGCAGGTGACAAGCATGTAAAGGCAGCACAAATGCCAAGTAAGTTAAACCTGGTTGTGCCTCCTTTCACACTGCAATCAAAAAAGGAATTGCAGAATTCAGTCTAAAAGCAATACAAGAGCGACAATAAATTGGAGTGAATTCAGTTGAGGACTTGGAGCATTTAATGTACGATAAGTTAAGAGCACATGGACTCTTTAGCCTATAGAAGACATGCCTTGTAACATCTAATAAGTACCTGATAACAATCTTTTCACACCATGAAGACAGCAAGGCATCAGAGTTGCATAGTCTCCATCTTTGGACAGTTTCAAGATCTAGCCACATCAAGTTATAGCAAACTGGTCTGATCACACAGCTGTCCATGGCAGGTCTAGAAACTTCTCAAGGTAACATCCTTCCCCCTGATTTGTCTTGTGATTTCATAGTTCAGAAAGGTCTAGGAAGTTAAAATATACCTCAATTGCCTTCATCTCACATGAGGCTTTTCACAGGTCCAGTGTATGAAGTAGAACTTCTAAGCCATGGTTTCTCATGAAATCAGGTGATAAATTATCAACTTGAGGACAAAAATACAATATATATATATTTTTAAACACATACTATAAAAGCTAAAACCACTTCTTAAAGTTGAAATGCAACTGAAAATCCTTCAGTAATGCACATATTTTCTGTTCCAAATTATAGCAGCATCTGAACTCTGCTGAATTTAAAAACAAATTGTAAATTCATCACATTATAAACCATTTCCCCAAGTGGAAAAAAAGAACACATGGAAAACACACACAAAAAAAAAAACAACAGACAAACACTGGAGTACACCAATATTGGGCTACAATAACAGTTCTATAAACACTTGTCATGATGCAGACTCAGAGTTAGAATTAATTGTTAAGGCCAAATATGCTTGCTATAAAGCATTTTTATCTCTCTTTCCTCCTATAAAAATAGGAGATGCAGCACTGGCAGGAGGATGTTGCCAGTAACTCTTATCTTAGAAAACATTTTTCAAAATAAACAAATGTTTGTTCATATAATAATAGGGCTACTCTTAAAGAAATCCCTCTATTTTATTATGTTGGCCCACGATGTCAGATCAGTTAATTTTCTCACTAATCATCCTCAGCATCTATTGTTTTGGAGGGTTTTAATAATTACATTGATATTTTTGTTTTTTTAAACAATATTTATTTTTTACTTTACATTAATTTAATTATTAAATTAATGGTAGTTATCTGCTTCAAGCAAGTACATACAAACTGTGACATCTCTGTCATAGAAATATATACACTGATTTGTTTCAAAACGATGTAAAATTGGAAAGTAGAACACAAAACCTACTATAAACAGATCTAATCTTCTCAGAAGAAAAAATACAGTATATAAATTCAACACCAGAGAAAAACATTGTTATTCTTTGTGTAACTATAGTCCAATTTTTATCGCTGTAATAGTACTGTATAAAATGAATCACAATGTATTTATTTAATCCTATTCTCAAAAACTCATGTTGACAGAAAATCAAATCACAAAGAACTAAGAAATGAATAAAAGTTTGCCTGTCTGACCTTTAAAAGGTGTCTTTCATGTGACTTGTGGTGCACCTGAATTAAATCCAAGTTATTACTGACCAGTAGTTGTTAAAAAGTCATAGCAGATTGGTACCAAACTGCTTGTAATTCTGCAGTCACGCTTAGCCTTTTTAGACACATGCCACAAATATCATAATCTCAACTACTTTTGCCTGTAACATCCAAAAGCCTGTAGATAGGATGGCTTCTGCAACAGATTAAACTTCACACTCTAGCAATAGTCAGTTCAAGGCAGATCACAGCACGTTGCAAAACAACGCAGAAAAGATTGCAATACCCAAACTATGCCTGTTCTGTTTATCTAAGGCTGAATCAACTCTCATAAACTTAAGTCTCAGTGGAAATTTTTAGCTTTTTAATGAAGATTCTTTGAAACACTACTGGAATTTGGAAAACCACTTGACGGGTGAACAGGTACTTTTGATTAACCTCCAGTCTGCTTCCAAACATATGTATGTGATTACTAACTGGAAGTCAAACTATGAAGAAAACAATCCAATTGAGGTATCTTAAAAAAAAAAAAAAAAAAAAAAAAAAAAAAAAAAAAAAAAAAAAAGAATAAAAGGAAAAAATTTCAAAACTCCTGTCTTTTTATCATTCACTGTTAAAACATCCACTGAGTAGTCATTCCCATTATGCTTTCATCATCAAGTGAGTCAAGAATGTTATACTCTTTACAGCTTCCCCTGATTTCCTTCTCACTGCAGACTACAGGTATCGTAGTAAAGAGAGCCAACCCCACTCACTTGATGGCCTCTCCTAAATCATTTATCTCCTGGGACTCCTTTTTTCCACAAATGCTGAATAATAACCTCTCCCACAGCCTGCATTTCTTTTTCTTTTTCCTTGTCTTTTCTATAAATACCTTTTCTATCCACACAGTCAAAATAGGTAACAGCTAAAGCAAATTTAGAGTGATCTCAAAATTGAAAGATTTCCATGTCTACTTTTTTTTTTAATCTAATATTAATTTATTTGACTGTCAATTGGCCTAATAACAGATTTGACTTCTCCAAACAATATTGCCTAGGTTATATATTTAGGTCATCACTGAAGTGCAAATATACAACTACCAGATATGTGTTCTAATGCAACAGTTGTTCAAGCACCACATAAAAGCAGAAATAGCTTTTGCAGATACTATGTATTACTGTGAAGCAGATAAGAAACTAGCATCCATTTAGCAAAAAAAATAATAATTAAAAAAAAATGCAAACCAATTTGAAAATTGACAGATGTTTTGGCAGGTGTTTACATAAACAGTAACTTCTACTGGGACTCTGTGGAATCTCTTTTGACACATTCCCTTGAGATGGCTCCTCATGATAATACTTCTGAAAGTTAGCCTCAGAGGAGCTCTCTTGCTCCTTCTTTCTCATGAATTTTAGAAAGTTACTGAAGACTCTGACAATACTGACAAGACTGTGTCTCTCTTACAATGATGACTTAGAAGTAGATGCACCCAAAGATGCCTATTTAGATATCTACACTATCAGAAGATATGTGAGTGAATGCTAGAAAAAACATTTCCATGAAGAGATATGGTAGAATGATAACGCGATAAATGGTTGCTGTTTTAGCACCAATTGACTTAAGTGCCATTTCTTTTTTGTTACTTCCTGCCACTGAAGAGATAGGATCTGGGCGATTTCTTAAAAAAAAAAAAAAAAAAAAAAAAAAAAAGAACCTATTTCTGCTTCATTCATGTAGATATTAGACTTCTAAACTGAATATGAGAAATTGACTTTCATGGATAACCCCCAGATGATCATACAGACAAGTCATTTTGTTCTCATATATTTTATTAAATAATATCGACATGTCATCTTAAAGCAAGTGTGTATATACTGACAAGCTAAACCACATTCAGTTTTAACATTTAAGAAATGTTTGTTTCATTCCAGAATCAAAAAGGAAGTCTTCAGCTTATACTCTACACTTCATAAACAGTGGTTGGATTATAAACCTACTTACACCTCTTAATTAATGATTATGCATCAACCGTATTCTTTCACATATGAACTAAGTATAAAGAAAAAGAACATTGTATATTATGATTTTCACAATTAACTGTGTTGATGACTGTACGAAAGCACAGGTTGTTCTTTTTCTGAACTGCACTTACGGAACAAGTTTCTGCCTTCTGTTTTACAATTCTTTCCCAGTCCAACTAACTTGATCAAAAATTCCTGAAGATGATTAAAAAAAGGAATTCAAATTTTATCTGCTTTTTTCAGTAAAAATTCAAATGCATTGATTCTGCAATGATGCTAAGTGACATCCAAAGTAATCAAAAATATTTTTAAAAACTTTTACAATTGGTTTTAATCTATTAGCTTGCTTTCTAGAAAAACATATCACAAGTACTTGAGTTCCAATCTTTTTTTTCCCCCACAGTTTTTAAATCTGTTGTTTTTTTCCTTTAACCTTATCTAACCACTAATCAAAGGCTGCTTTTTATCTCAAACTTGGGAAACTGAATTTAGTAACTTTTAAAGAACAACATTAAAGTTCCAAGGGCTTCAGTCTACAACTTATAATCATCTGTCAATTCAAACAAGGTAAGTGACATCACATTCAAAGTTAGATTTACAATCAGGTATGATGCATATGCATATATCAGACTAATTCTTTGTATATATAAGCTTAACTTTTGTTGACAGGACTAAATTGGGATTAAACTTCTAGCAGAAGTACATTTATATGTAAATTTACTTTTTTTTTTTTTTATACAGCAGTAGATTTTCAGAACTTAACACAAGAAACCTGAATTTAATCAAGGTATTTGCACATACAATTTCCTGTGCAAAAAAATCATGCAAGTAATTTAGCAAGCAAGTTATTTCCATTTGGTTGCAAGTGTCTGTGTGTATACAATCTGACGGAGTGAAACTTTCTGCTTGCGTATAATCTGAATAGGCAAACAGTGCATTGAAAACTGACTAAAATGCAAATTTAAAGAACTAAAATTGTGTTAAAAGCTAGAGTACTGAAGGAAATAATACTTTTATATCAGTGCACCTTCTCATTACCTTACCATACATTTCCATGAGATTCTGAATTAAAAAGCAACAGCAAACGAGCAAGGAGAAGAGTGAAGAAGATGATAACTAGGTTTTTGTATCCTTTTTTAAACAACACTGTCATAGTATTTCCAGTGTGGAAACTGATGCTAAAATAAATTTTAAAAGAAAAAAAAATCAAGGAGTCTGGAGTGACATTTTCACTATACTTGTAGAAGGAGAAAAGTCTCACTGGTTACATACTAGAAATTCAGGATGCTTGTGAAGATTAAAGAGTTCAAAACTAAAGAATTCATTTGTAAACAATTTTAGAAGATGAGAGCAATAAACAATGATGCTGATAGTCTATTACACCAAAATTAATTATCTACATTTTGTTAATTTAATTTATGGAATCTAAGTTTTTGATTTTCCAGCACACTATTGTAATTTTGTTCAAAACAAGGTTAGATTTATACTAGGGTTCATGCTAGTGAAACAAAGTCATCTGGATATTGAAAGAAAGCATTATATATCTTTAGAGAGGGGAATTCTACAGATGCTCAATTGATATATTTTTAGTTCCAGAAAATGTACTCCATTGAGGCACTGTGGGACACTTTGTTTTGTTTTAGAGATGTGTTACTGTCAAAGAGTTCATGGATAATGTTATGGCAGACAACCCATTTGACATCAGCTTTCCAGAAACTGACATTTAGGCCTACAAAAAGAAAAGGATCAGTGTTGTCAGGAAGCTGCAAAACTACAATAAATGTTCAGATACTTCTCTCATAATTTCTTAAACATGTGTTTATCAACAATATAACTTCATTAACAAACTAAACTCTAGTTCAAATCTTTAACATTGAAGTAAAAATGAATTTCTATCTATATCTAGCTTGTTTACACCCTATAACAATCACCTAGATTTAATTTCCAGGAAAATGGTCATTACATGGGATAACTCTGCCTGCCAAGTCCTAGATGTTCTTTACTAAATTTCTTTGTGAGGTATATAGCAGAAGACCCCACAGTAAGTACTATAAAGAGTTGGAAGCCTCATTTCTTCAGCTGTCTAAATATGCTTGTAGCAGACTTCCTATCTTACCTAAAACTAGAGTTAAGAATTAACATCTAGGTATTACTTTAATACTGAAAGCACAAGTCATTTAATTCTATCAGACATACTACAAGTTCCTGGCTTGAACTGGTTCCTTTTTTTATACTACATATAAATTATATATAAATTAAGATAACAGTTCAAATTTATACTGCCCAACTAGTTCCAACAACTGCAGATAGTAACCCTATACCTTCTTCCTAGCCTTATTCTGAGCAGTAACTCTCCATTAAATTATACTGAACTAGATATTTTTACCTCTTGTGATTTGGCTGATGAATTATCAAAAGCTAACAGGTATACATTGCTACGGTTTCTATGTCTTTACAGTCTTCCCTTAGCTACTTTCCTTGAGAGGTTTTCAAGTTTAAAAAATTATACTGCCTTCTCCTTTTCCTGTAACAGACAGTGATGCAAATTATCTTTCTCCACAAGTGGACTAATAACCTTTGAGATATTGTCAGTTAGTTCTGAAATTTACACATTACTTCTCTGGCCTACCAGAAAATAATTGCAAAACACAAAGACTGGATGCTTAAGTCTCTTTCAGTTCAGAAAATAATAGTTCTCCCATTCCTTTTGGACCAAAAACTTATATGCCTGAAAGCTTGAAAGATTTTTCCCATGGTATGTTCTTCTGATACTAGAATTGAGTAAATTCTCCCTCACCACTACCTTGTTAGCATCCTCTCCACACTTCTGCTAATGGATCCTTTCCTACAAAGGTCGGGGGGGAAAGGAAACTCCTCCCACATATGCACACACACGGGAAGAAAATTAAAGAAAAAGGCAAAAACGATTTCATTATCTTTCCAAAAAGCTTGAAAGTTCCATTTTCACCATAACAGTCAACTACAGAAGGGAAGCCACAGTAGCAGAGGTTCTAGCTACTGCAGGAAGGCCATTATTGAAGGTAAAAATAGTGAGAAGCAGGTTTGGTCAATGCAACACAATGTTCTTACTGCAAAAATCTTGAAGTGATTTGTTTGCCTGTAAATAATGAGAATATTCATGCATATATCAACTAGCACAGCTTAAGTTATAAACCATTTGGTGCTTAGCATATAGAAAAAAAATAAAAAGAAAACTTTCTAATTCACCTCCTTATACAGTACCGTTTGCAATGTGCAGGATAGAGAGGAACACTAGCAATAAAAACTGTCAATTAAGATAAAATGAGTGACAGTTGTTTAGTGTAAAATACATGACACTGATGAATACAGCAGCACTTTGTTTGGATACAGACTGCCTGCTCCATCCAAAGCCCAGAATAGGGTTATTGGTGGCTAAGAGAACTCATCAACAAGGAGTAGCTGATGTTGACACACAAACAAACTTGTCAGCAGCGTGGTTTATTAGAGAACTAGCAGCAAATAATTTTAGGATAAAAAATAAAAGAGTGCACATATACCAGGAAAGGATATATATAATAACTTAAATCATATCATGAACAGGATAATGTTATTGCAAAAAAAAAAAAAAAAAAAAAAAAAAAAAAAAAAAGTGGCACAATTAAAGTAATTATATCCTTCCTAACTCTGCTATACTATTAGGAGTTTCGTTCAATACATCTTAGTTATGGCTAGTATTCAGAAGAGTTCTAGCCTTTAATCAGAGCCATTAATTCCTGTTATACACTAATTTAATCGTGAATTTCAGGGAACTTAATGTCTAGAAACTAGAATACATATAAAGTGAATGAATATAAATTAGGGAGCTAAAGATTAGTTATTCGGTGGATGTGAAAGTGTAAATATTGGTGCAGTACATGTTCAAGTAAAAATGATCTCAAAACTTGTAGCTACAGTAGTCCACCAGGAGTAAGAGCAGATGAGATCATACTCAAAAGGCACTATCAAACTATGACTTTTGTTTAATTTTGAACTAAGAGTCTAAAACACGAAAGCTAGGTCAACACTCCTTAAATTCAAAACTCATAGGAGCAATAAAATTTTAATCCTAAATGAAGCTGAAGAAGAAAACAGATATTTTGAGCAACTGCCATCCATGACTGGGGCTTAATTTTTCTTCAAGAAAACATTTTTGAAAAATGCTTCTGAAGCAATAACAATTTTATTTACTATTGTAGTTTGTTGACTCCCAGTTAGAATAACTTGTGATAGCTTATGCAAACACCAACACAACGTACAAGTGACAACTGCACTTAATTACACTTCAGTTTCTACTAAAGAGCACATACTCTTTATTTAAAGCACAAAAAATGAGGACTAGAGATAAAAACTTGAAGAAATATCATACTTCTGAAAAATATTGTCTATTTAGACAACAGAATACTAAGAACTGAAAAGAAATAACATCCAATCACAGAGCAGGAAATTAATTAGATAATGATCTCTAATAAGAGTGCTCTACTGTACATTCATTTTCAGGCATTCCTTTGTCAACCATTTTCCTTCCAAATAATATAAAATAATCTATTCATTCCAGAAGAGAGAAGAGCAGAGTAAACTAAGAACCTTATAAATATGCAATATAAGATTACATTTTAGCAACAGTATTAGAAATTAAATCTCAGTGACTTATTACATTTAACTTTCAAATAATTTTCTTTTGTTTGCTTTCTCTTGACTATTCTTTTCTACTTTTCTATAGTCTTTTCTTCCATACAGGCTACTACTCTCATTGCCTACTTCAATATTACATTTAATACAGGTAGGAGTTGTAAATTCTTATATCCTAGGCACAGGTGGCAGTTACTCCATTACCTGGAGAACTAGCATCACAAATGCCCTTACTAGGTCAGCATTTGCTAAGGGATGACACACTCCACACCAGTCTTTAATTCACAGACGCCTGGTGACAATACAGGAACAGAGTAACTTGGGTATGCTGGAGCTCGGGTTAAAGTCTAAATGGAGTAGAAGGCAAGATCATGGTGGTATTTTATTAGTAGTATTCATCTCAAGAAAGCCCCCTGATGCTGTTTCTCCTTCCTTTTCAAATTTTGTGATCTACCCTGGAACTAAGCTGATAGTTTCCGAAAGGTGTTCCTTTCCCCCTTTTAGCTTTATAGACCCTAGCTCCCAGGATCTGCTTGTCCTCACCTTTCTGCTCTCCTGGTGCCAGGAGGTAAAGAAGTAGTTTGTGCCTTTCTGCTTGCTTTTTCTACCATGTACATTAAACATTCTCTCCACTGTCAGTCAAAGTTAGGATGCCTTCTTTTGTGATCAGTAACCTCCTTTACTGACTGCAAGAGAGTAGCTATCTGAAAATCAGCAAACAATGAAATCCATCTCAGCTTCTGATTACTGACTGCTTACTCTCTTAGACCAGAACTGCTGGGAACTTCCGCAATGATGCTCCATTTCTAATCCTTTTCTTGTCCTACCATGATTCTCTATTGCTCCTTAACACCTTGTTCTTCTATTATCCTCAAAGTACTTCAGAGAAGGCCATGTTTTCTTTAACTGTAGATATATGAAAATCTCCAGCAATGTGCTGGGAACACCTTGGCAGCCAACTTATCTCCTTACCACATTTTTGTTCTTGAAAGATTTCTTGATGATCACAGAATTTCAGAATGTCGAGGATTGGAAGGGACCTCAAAAAATCATCTAGTTCAAAAGACAGGTACAAGAATATAACAATCTGCACACATAATTTCCATGACCAGCAGACCTTATATAGAACTTGAAAAGTTTAGCTGCTACAAGAATAATGATCAATAACACAAATACACAATTTTCCCTAGATAACATAATGACACAAAAACTAGCAGAAACATATGCCTGGTAAGCAATATTAAAGTGAAAATATGTAGAGACTGACAAAGGTTCTGAATAGCTTTGACTCTTCAATTATCCATGGCTTCTTAACATCAAATAACTTGTTATTAGATACTTTATTATATGCTCTATATAATTCTATTCTATACTATTATTAGTATGTATTCTACACTATTTTACTGTGTAAACTTCTGTAGTAACAAATTAAAAATGAAAATAAAAAGGTCTTCTTGATGTCTAAGTACTATGCCTTAACATTTTCAGTTCAAAGGCAATGAATAAGCACTTACTGAAATGCTTCACTTCATACAGTCATGCCACTTCAATTGCAATCAAGCTGATTAAAGCAGTTAATAAAAACAGTTAATAATTTCCTACATCAATAACCATAAAATCATAGAACGGCCTGTGTTTAAAAGGATCACAAAAATCATCTAGTTTCAATCCCCTGCCATGGACAGGGTCACCAACCACTAGACCACGCTACCCAGTGCCACATCCATCCTTGCCTTGAATGCCTCCAGGGATGGTGCATCCACAACCCATCTGGGCAATAACACTGCTCAGATAGCTTCATGGTTATGTAATGATCACTTATGACAGAGACACTAAATTGAAACAAACAGAACCTATAAAACAGGGAGAACACATCATGCAACTTGTTCAAATAAGGTACTTCATTAGAGCAGAATATTATGAAATACAAATTCTTAGCAAATAGGGGTTATGATTATTTTCCTCTTCCCCCTCACAAATCAAATCAATTCTTCAAAAATAAAGAATCGTGGAAAAAAACTCACTCTGTTCATATATATTCTTAGTCCTTAATTAGATCTTAACATCAATATAAAAAAAAAATCAGGTTTGTTTGAGAAAAACGCTATAGATAAATGATAAACCCACATGAACTCTGATAGCATATTATTGATCCACTCTCTCCCAGATGTGGTTGAACTTTCTGTTGATATAAATACTTGTGTGTTTTGGGTGGATTCACAGACAAATGAACAGTTCGGGAAATTCCTAGAAACAATTTTTTTTGTTTTTTCACATACGTAAATTTCAAACATGAAATTAGCTAGTAGAGAAAGTATTACTTGAACAAGAAGACCACCACACAAGCACTAAACAAAGAATAGGCTGAAGACAGGTATTTATGAATATATTTATATCAAGTATTTGTCATGCTATTTAGAAAATTGAACAAATAATTAATCTTTAACAACAGATAATATAGCAACAGATAACATGCAATCACAGAGAGAATGAGGTGAATAAATAGTTTATTTCCTTTAGTTTCTGTGTGTTTGTGTAAAGTCATTTAGACATACAAGGAGAATTCAGATCCCAGATGACGGTAAGGATTTTTAAATACTCTCAACAGAAATGGTGCTAACCTGACCTTTCAAAGTGAGGAAGCTATGCAATCTCTTCTCAAACAACCATGATTCACAGGATTGTTTAGCTATTCATGAATGCCACACCTTCCCACACATACATCATAAATCGTTATATGGAGGCAGAGAAAAGAATAAAAGTTTCAGTTTCATGATCATGAATGAGTGAGATTTGTGTTCATTTTAGGAAGAAAAAGTAGCAGCTCTACATGAATGACTTGCCTTTTCACCTCAAAAAAAACTATCATCCAGGCCGCAGATCCTCAGGCATACTGCAGTTCTGCAGAGAGACTGCTTGTAATCATGAAATATCAATATGCTCTGCCCTTCTACATATGCATCTATAGCACCACATATATACAAGGGTTGCTCCAAAAGTAACACTTTCTATTTTCATAGATTGGCCCACATCAAAGGCAGATGTTGATAGTACAACAGTAGATGTCGAACCTTCCCACCATTATTCCATTACTTTTCATTGCTGTTGACAGCAACTGAGGGGCAGTCCGACAAAGTGGTGTCTGACACAGAAGTGTGTATGAAACAAAGAAGTGTCATTGAATTCCTCCATGCTTAAAAAATTGTGCTCATTGACATTCATGGACTCATGAATGACTAAAGTTCATTGATGACAAATTTCCTGCACTGGTGGCCACAGACTCAAAGAAAGATACTCCACTGGACTTTGTACTTACAAAAAAGGAACAACTGGACTGAGAAATTACTATCAGAGCAGCCTTTACATCTTCATGAGATAGTAGAGTCCAGGACCCTAAGGTGATGCAAAGATACCATTAGGAAAGCCAGTACTAGCCTGGAGTTGAATCTAGAAAGGGATGTGTAGAGCAAAAAGAATGTTTTTACAAGTATACTAACAGCAAAAGGAAAACCATGGAAATTTTGGGCCCACTGCTGAATGGAGCAAAGGAAGTGGTGACAAATTACACACTGAAGTAACTCTATGCCTTCTTTAATTCAGTCTTTACAAGCAAAACTGTCCTTGTTGAATTCCAGACCCTTTAGATCAGAAGAAAAGCCTGAAGCAAGTATGCATACTGAAAAGTAAAGAAAGGCAATGACAAAACCTATATTTGAGATACAGACACTATAGAACAAGATACCAGAGAAAGGGGAATTAACCCACCCCTCCCAGCAACCATTTGGGTTAAGGAATGCAGCCACCTCTCACTGGAACTCTGGTGCACTGGAAGGAAGTGAGCAAGTTGGGGGGGGGGGGGGGGGGGGGGCAACCAGTGCAGGCTCTAAGCATATATGCACACCTGGAAGCACCACCAAGAGGGAGAAAGAAAACGAGTAGATCTGGGCTTTTCCACTCTGGTCACTGCAGTGACCATTTACTGGTTCAGGCTGTGACCAGGCAATTCCAATGCACTCACTGTTTTTGGAAGAGGACTAGGTTACAGAACACTTAAATGTATGGATGTACCTAAAGCAGTGGGCCAGAAAGGTTACCTTTGTAAGTGCCAAGGAAGTTAGCTGATGTTACTATAAGACCACTGACAAGTATTTCTGAAAGGTCTTGGTGGCTGGGAGAAATTCTTGAAAGAAAAAGCAAACATCACTTCAGGAAGGGCAAGAAGTAAGATTATGGGACCTACAGGCATGTTAGCCTCACATCAATCCTTGGGGAAAAGATGGGCAAAGTCCTCTTGGAGAAAAAAAAAAAAAAAAAAACATTTTGAAACACATGAGAAGGTGGCAAACAGGAGTAGTGAATGTGGATTTATGATGAGGATATCATTGTCAGTAGCCTTCTAGAATGAAGTGACAAGCCTGATAGATAAGGAGAAAGCAGATGATTTTGTTTATCTTGACCTTAATGTGGGTTTTGATGCTGCTTCCTATAAGATCTTCAAAGACAATCAAAGACAAGCTGACAAAACAGATATACAAGTGGACAGTGAGGCAGACAAAACTGCCAGAGTTGCAGTAAGTGATACACTGTCTAGCTGGAGTCAAATTGCTAGTGCTGATCTCAACTATGGATTGATACTGAGGAGAACACCATTCAACATTTTCATTAAAAACTTGGATGAATAGGACGGTATTCCCTCAGTAAGTTCACAGATTATATGAAATTGAAGGAGTAGCTGATATATCAGATGGTTATGCTGTCATTCATGTCTCAGTTCATGGAGAATTGAAGAGGGCAGAACCACAAGAAGCTTAAAAACAGGACATGTGAAGTATTGCATGTATTAAGAAATAATTGCAGGCATCATTACATGCCAAGCACCGATCAGTTGGAAAACACAGCTGTGTGGAGAATGACCTTCAAACCTCGGTACACAACAAGCTGCTCACTGGACAGCAATGTGTTCTTGCAGGGGAAAAAAAAATAAAAATAAAAAAAGATGAACAGCATGTGATCTTCTGTTAGGAAGAACTCTGCCAGCAGATGAAGTGATGTTATCCTTTGCCTCTATTCGTTGGTACTGAGGCCAAATCTCAAATACTGGTTCAGTGTTGAGCTTCCCAGACCAAGATAGACATAGATTTACTAGAGCAAGCCCTGCCGGGCTACTAAGATGGACGAACAGAAATATCTCTAAAACAAGAGAGGCTAAGAGAGGGCTAAGGGAACTGGGGTTGTTCAGGCTGGCAAATAGAAGGGTCAGGAGGAATCTTATCAATGTGTATAGACACTCTTAGAGAGAGAATGAAAAAAAGATGGAGTCAAACTCCTCAGTGGTGCCCAGTGGCAAGACAAGAATAACATAAGAATAATCAAATTCTGGAACAGGCTGCCCATAGAGGATGTGGAGTCTCCATTCCCAGAGAGGTCCCTGACCAACCTGTTCCAGCTGCCCAGGTCGAAGCAGGAAGGAGCTGAACTAGATGATCTCAAGGAGTTCTTGCTAACAATTTAACAATTCTTTGATTCCACTGTCTCTGGCACTCTTACTAATAAACACAGCATATAAAAGAACTGAGCAGACAGTAAACAATGAACCGTCTGCTCTAGTGCTTAGCAGAAAGAATTGTCTATGCCAAGGGAGACTAATGGCAAACTATCACTGACATTTCTGTAGTGAACACAAGACCAGTACTATCCATTTACAGCACCAGGAAACAATAAAACTTAATTTCCATTTAACCTTAGTATTTCCAGCATAACTGAAATACAGTAGTTGTCACTGTATTTCACTACGAAAATTATCTATATACCTATGCTACTCAACTATTCTTGCTCACCAGACGTATTGCCCATTTAACCTCCCAGTCACTGCTCTTCACAGTTGCAATAGATAATGCAATCTAGGGTTCCTCAGTTGGTCCATATGCTCTTTTCTGCTGTATCTGTCTACACTTGAAGAACAGAAAGGGACACCAATCACAAAGAAGTCAGTAAAAGTAATGGTCACCTAAATTAAAAAAAAAAAAAAAAAAAAAAAAAAAAGAAAAAGAAAAAAAAAATGCTTTTAGGTTCTTGTGAGAGAAAAGAATGCCGAGAAATGAAATACCTTTCTATTTGAAATAGAGTAGGACTCATGCTTTTATTGACAGTGAAAGTGTTCGTAGCAATACCACATAGTGACACAAAGAATATATTTCATCCATCACAAGTACATCCTTTTAAAGATTAATCCATGTGATACTAGCATATCTTCATACCCATTTACACAATTTCTCTGGTGGCACATACACATTCTGCTCAAACACGCTGGTCGAATCTGATTACATAAACTAAGACATTAGGAGCTACATTTATGAACTAGTCAGGTCTTCTCAACTCAAGACCAGCCTGAAATACACAAACTAGGCCAGCAGTCAGTAAGGCAAGAATGTTTAAGTAGTCCTGTTCTGAGTTTTATACTAGTCCAGATAATTTCTCAGCCTAACTAATCCATAAGGCAGGGACTCTTGTCTTAAAGCAGTACACCACTAGAATCATAAGATATAAGAATGAGCAGAAAGAAGTTCAATTGTAGATAGTATTCTGTTGCTGCTCTGTGTCCAAGATGTCTTGTGGCAAAGAATATGATGAATGCCACACCCGAGTTTTACAATATAGAGGGAAAAATAAACAACTGTGAAATTCTGTGACAGCATTGCTTTACTTTTCAGCATTCATTAGCTATCTACCTGAAGAAAGACGTATTGGATTAAATCTACAGTAACAAAATGAAAGCAGAAAAAGCAATGCATTAACCAGATAAATTCTGCAAAGATAGACACTGTACAGCATTCATCGTGGTCTAGACAGTTTTGATCAACCCAATGCTTCTGAGTAATAATCCCTGAGAGGCACTTGTTTAATATTCAAGACGAATAAGCAGGGTGACTAGAGAAGAAAACACTGCTTGAAAATTAGAAAATTTCCCTAGGGACAACTGATAGATTTCATGTATCTCTGAAATCCATAAAAGATAAAGAATAAAAGAAGTCTTTTCAAAACTTCTCACATACAGAATAACATCTGTAGCTCATTTGTTTTTGTCTAATTAAAATATCAATTAATCTTAGCAATATTATCAACATTTTGAAACTCTTTAATCAAAGAACAAGCCCTGCTGAAATCCAAATTTCTATACTTCATAGGATGATTATTCTGCTTTTTTTATTTTTATTTCTGTAACCACTTTTGTATATTCCAGCATTAATTCTGCCCACATTAGTTCCCAGGGTACGCTATGCATAGAAAGAAATTACCTTTGTGTATTGTCAGTGAACAGTCTTTCAAAGATAATCACCTTAGTCTATCACTCACAGGACTGTCTGAAGGTGACACAGTCGTGCCCTGGTCACTCTGCTTGTTTGTCAAAAACAAAGATAACTTGATATGCCAGCGGACAGGAGATTGATAGGAACAGATGTGTCAGAAAGATGACAATGAAATAATAAGATGGACAAACTTGATGTAAGAGTAACAGTAAGCTTTATTCCAAACCAAAGATAGTGCCAGCCATTACACTTCTCAGTTGTAATTTATGTTTCAGAGAAAAAACCCTACATTTTCTGAAATCATAGTAGGAGAAAATTAATAGGAGAAACACAATCTATGAGGGAATTCTAATATCTCAGCCCCATGTCTGACACACTACACTGTGAATTAATCTTCAGCTTATTGCCATCCTTCCATCCTTACTGGGTTCACCTTGGCTTGATTGCTGTCAGAAGAACTCTGTTAAGAAACACAATGCTAGCACACTGCAAAGCATTATGACTGATGAGTCAGTCACTACAAACATGGCTGACCCAAGCTTAACACTTAACTTACAGAAAATCTTCACAAAATTGTGAAACTGTAGCTGCTTCGTTGATCTGCACTTCCTGCTCTATGCCTCCATCAAGTCTTTTAGTTTAGCTTCAACAATATTGCCTGTATTTTATTACCATTAAGAAATTATAAAATCATAAAAAGAAAAAGTTGAGGGAGCATATTTACCTGTAACGTGATTTGCAACACAAACCACTTATCTAACATACAACTGCCACTGACAGCATAGAGAAAGTGGACTCTGTTTTACTGAAAATACTGTAATTTTTCTCCAGATTCTACATTGGCAGGTTTCCAGAGAGCAAACACAAAAAAACATCTGTAAAACGATGTCATAGTCTGATAGTAAGAGGAATAGTTTCCCAAATGGAATAGTCCAAACTGGAATATTTCCCCCAGAACGTACTGAAGCTGAAACAGAGCAGGCAAAGAGTAATGTATCTCCTCCACCGAGTGGCCTCTCAGTTTGAAAAGCTGTAAACTTCACTCTCAAAAAACATTGACCATTATATCATTCCATAACCCACTATTAAATGCAATACTCAGGCACACAGTTACCATGGCCAACTAGCACAAAGCAGGGAGGTCCTTGTCACAGAATCATGTCAGCCCTGGCAGGGTTTTGTTATTCAGTATTTGTTAAATTCAACTTTCAGCTCATCCAATATCAAATTTTATGCTTTAGTGTGCATTTCTACTGAAGAATTCAGTGATTTACATTAAAAAAAAAAAGACCAAACTTTGAACAATCATTATCTATAGAGAAGATAGCCAAAAAGACATTAAATGTTACTGCAGTCACATAGGGGTTTTTTTATTACTCAATCAAGCATAGGTCCAATAGTGTACTAAGTAGCATGTCCTAAATACACATCTGTATCACAAACTTCTGGATGTCCTTGCCTCATGTGGCAGCTCTGCTGACTTCTTGAATTTCCTGTGCTATCACATCGATATATATTGCCTACTGCACAACAGCAGCTCTCACAGAATGAACCACTTGCCTACCTTTCTGTTCAACTTCTGTGAAGCCATAAGGCTTTTGACATGCTTTTGCAGATACACAGAGAAGTTTTGAGAGAAACACAGATGCTGAAAGGCTCTTCAGCAGTGTTCTAATGTATGGTCTAGCCCTTGTCTAAATACATACTTGTTCAAAAATTAGTAACAGTATGTTGATTCAGACAAGTGGTAGCTCAAGTCTGTCCTCAGACAAAACCAGCAACACAGTATAGATGACTCTCTCAGTGTAACTTCCAAAACACAAATGCTTACGAAGTGTTGAAAGAGAAACAAGCAGATTAAAACATATTACCATGGTGAATAAAAACCAAGAAGTGGTGTAGTAAGTGTTTACTTTCCACCACCACAGAAATATGGTGTTCCAGTGCACTTCTTGGGACAGCAACACTCCTCTGTAAAAAGGAATTGCTGTGGCCATAGCTTCCCCAAATTGGCTTAGCCAAATGTGAATACACAAAGGAATTCCCAGAGAAAGAAAAAAAATTGAAAATTTTAATTGGCTCAAAATAACGTTAAAATGGTAGGCAGACATTAAAAGCAAAGTATGACTTCTTATTAAGGACTAGGTTTCCATGGAGTTGTAGCACATCAATGAGGCCCTCTTGTATTCAAACTTATCTTCGCCATCTTTGCTAAATGTTTTTTTTTTTTATTCCTACTTAATCTCAAAGACAGAGTAGCAGTGCTCTAACTATTTACAGTAATGGTCCTTCAAATAGGCAGTCTTTGAATAAGTGCTGTTTCTGAGCACTGTTTCCAAGAGCACTACCCTGGGCTAAAAAAACAGCAAGGATCAAGCTAACAACCAGCACAACTAGCTACTCTGAGTCTGGGAACTGTTCAGTTTATGACACAGATTGAACTCTCCATAGAGTTCAAGATTCTAAAAATCAAGATGCAGAAGTCATTTTTGTCTAATATAATTGATTTTAATATTCTAAGGAAAACAAAATATAGTAATCTACACTAATAAATTCTTCTTTATTAATGTTTATTTGTTTCCCTATTGTTACTACCTTGCTATTTTTTTCCCCAACGTTCCTCAATTAACATGTTTGTGACCCTTCTTATTTCAGAAAGTAGCAGCCATATTACAACTGAAGCTCAAATCACAACATTCATTAGATTTGGCTGCCTTCATTATTTAACTGCAACACAATAAAAATGTGCATTTTAAAAAGAAAATTCAAAATAGGTAATACAAACTTTCAACATAGATAGTAAAGGTAGTAAGTTCCTTGAATTGTGTTTTAAATACAGTAATTTTTGACACAATCTAAAAGTATATTTTTCTAGCTCATTAAATTCCACTGGATGAAAGAAAATTCCCTGCTCTGATTAAAAAAAAAAAAAAAAAAAAGATAATTCAAGTAGAAAAACTGAATCAAGAGCAAGCCATCACTTCAGTTTTGACGTGAATTAAATGCTTGGACCCCAGAACTATTGGCAAACAATTTCCACTTATTTAAATTCAACAGAGCTTTCTCTTAGAGCAGTACTATCTGATTTGATGCCTTACATACTTAGATATAAGTATTTGAAGGCTGCTTTTTATAGTCAGATAGCATGAAAAACGTATACATGTTGTAACTGACACATCCATATTAATCCTCTAATTACAGTAATTACAACTTTGTCATAAAAAAAAAAAGCATTTCTTAATGTTGGTAAAACTAATTCCAAATATATGTTCATTCTTAGGAAACAGACCAAAGAAGAAGCAGCACAATTAAGGACTGAATTTTTATGCTTACTCAGGAAAAAACTCTTATTCTTTTATCAACCCCTTCTGTGCTTTGAAATGAAACAGTGGTACAAATGAACTGTCATGAAGCAGACTTTACCTCCACTTTCAGTGATGGAGTATCCACGTCAACAAAACACATTTATTTCTTGTTTTCATACCTAATGTCCTGACAGACAGGACCAGAGATAAGAACCTATGCACAAACCTGGTTGTATTTGACCTCTTACCAACAAAATATCAAGTTAGAGAGCATATACATGTCATTTTCTCAGTACATTATATTTCACCATGGTTAGGAACTGAACATAAACACTTACTCTGAGTGTTTGTTCTATTAATCAAAGCTTTGTATTTTATGCAGAAAAAAATAAATAAAAATGAAACATTGTTTTATAATTGAAAGCAGAAAGAACTTCCAGATAGTAGGTTTATCTTCTTCACCCCTGTACTGTGAGAGATGAGGCATGACAAGGAATATATGGATTTGGGCTAAGAAAGTAGCAAGTACAGGTATCATGACAAATATTTTTGCCATACTGAGATAGATCAAAGCTCCATCTTGTTAAGTATCTATATAAGCATCAAATTCCAGCAGAAGCAAGGAAGCAGTAACTTCTTGACTTGCCTCAGTAACACTAATCAGAATGCACATATCATGGTCCATTCACAAAACAGAATCACAGAAGGGAACAAAAAAAACAAAAGCCACCAAAACTGAGCTCTATATAAAGGAAGACATATTTATCACCTTCACTACGCCTAGTCACCTGCTGCATAGCATTGTATGCACTACACTGAAAAGGGTGCTTTGGATCACAACCTAAAACCCCCTGAAGTTAGTGCAAAATCCCCCTTTTCAACAGGCTATGGATCAGGTCCTTAAAGCTTGTGGTAACAACAAGAGCTGCATCAAACTGCTCCAAAATCTGAGATCCCTAGATGCTTGCATAGAAAAAAATCATAGAATGGCTTGGGTTGGAAGGGTAGACAAGCACTAGATGAGCTACTAGTGGGAGATTGCCCAGAACCCCACTCAATCTGACCTTCAACACATCCAAGGATGGTGAATTCACAGCTTCTCCAGGCAACCTGTTCCAGCATCACACCACTCACATCCCTCTAACATCTAAATCTAAATCTCCCTTTAGTTTAAACCCATTTTCACTTGTCCTGTCACTATCTACCCTTGTAAGAAGTTGATTACCCTCATGTTTATAGACTCTCTTTACATACAAAAAGGCCACAGTGAGGTCTCCCCTCAGCCCTCTCTTTTTTCGAGGCTGAACAAAATAAGCTCCTTCAGCCTCTCTGCACGGAAGAGGTTCTTCAGCTCTCTGATCATCTTTGTGGCCCTCCTCTCCAAAATCTCCACATCTTCTCTGTGTTGAAGGCATCAGACTTGGATGCAGTATTTCAAGTGGGGCCTCAGTAGGGCAGAATAGATCAGGACAATCCCCTCCATCTCACTGCTGGCCTCCTCTTTCCTGATAGAATCCATGATCTCATTGACATTCTGGGCTGCAAGCATACATCAAGTATTTCATTGATAAGGACCCCTTCATTCTTGCATGCACTGCTGTCACTCTAATCCTGATCTAATCAATCCACTTATTGCTCCTATAAGTGAAATTCCTCTAAAATCAGATGAGCCACACAAGCAAGATCTGACAGAGAGCTAGGTAAATAAGGTCATCAATGCTGATCTAGTTCATTGGTCACAATATAGCTATTAGAACAATTAGGCAGTCTCTAATTTTCTGGGGTGTATTCTGAAGCTACATGGGGAACTTTGTTTTTGCCTTTAGAGAGTATAATCATTCACAGAGAAAGTCTTATAAACCTTGAAGAAGAGATGAGACAAAAAGGTTACTACAAAACTTTATTCAAGCACTTAGAAATTCAGAAGCAAACAGATTTATTTACAATTCTATAGGTGGAATTTGAAAATACACTGAACAATTATCACTTGCTACAAACTTCCAAATGGAACCAAGGAAGTAGTAGAAGTTATTTCTAAGTACTGTCATAGAAAAACTAGAGGAGGTGCATAATAAATTATAATAGTGAGTTTCAACTGAATGCCTGAGGCATGACCATGATTTCTCAAAAATACAGAATTCATGTTTTTATAACAGTACCTTTTTTTTTTTTTTTTTTTGTCCTAGGCTCATCTGATTTATTTCTGTCAGAGTCATTCCACTTACATGGTTTCAACATCATGACAGAAGTTTAGGACTATTTGGACACAGTAGCTTTTCCCTGAAAGTCAGAAAGTTTAATATAAATTTTTACTCCACCAATACAGAGTTGAAAATTACCAGCCTTGTGTTGCTTCAGTGAATTACACTGAATTTATATGCCAAGGTCAAATTCAATGCAGTGACATAGAGGAGAATGGTGATACCTGAAAGTCCTCATAAGAAACTGGCAGGTTTGGGTAGAAGTATACTGGGACTCAATTTTCCACAGTAGCTAAAGATCATAACTTACTTGATACAAAACAGGATTGGTTGTTTGCCCTTTAGATATTCTCCGACAATCAAGATAGATTGTCTCAGTGTTTCACCCAAACTAGTGTTCTGAACTGATTTTATAACCCCTTCCTGTGGTAGAACTGAGCCCATTAGAAACATTACCATGGAAAATTTCTCATGGTTACATTTAAAATAGGGGGTCTGTAGTTACTTTATTCTATGAATAAATTTTTACTATTCAGCACATCTCTTTTGTAGAAAGTCTGTACTGTTCTTCAGATATACTAAGTAACATATCTGGCCATCATACAACAACATAACTCCTCTTTTAGCAATAAGCATGAAGGCAAGAACCACATCATTTAATTAGTTGCATGTTTTGTAGCTCTAATGAAACAAAGACTTTCTTTGGTATAAAATTATTGGAAATAAAATTAAGAGATTTCAGCAAATATCTTTGTACAACACAAAAACAGTCCCGCTGAGTTTTTCCCACTGAACAAGTCATTAAGTGCTTGAAAACTAAGAATTCTAAGTATTAACAAATGCTATATCTGGGAGCAGGAGACAAAATTATCAGTACTCCTGAGAGTTGAAACGATACTTTTGCACACATTTATCATTGTCTTTCTTGGAAGAATTTTTGAAGTCTTCTTTTAAACTAGACATGCATGTAACATGTACAGCCACACAACATGAACTCACTGTTGAAAAATTAATAAAATTGAACTACTAGTTGAAAATTGATTAATGAATTGCTTCCAGTAAACCATTTCCAGAAACCATAACTTTTATGAAATTAAGGTAGATGATCACTGGACCATTCTGCATTTTTCACACAATTATGCTACCTGGAAGTGACATCTTCAACAATTGGGAGAATAATTTTATTCTTTAAAGTTCTAATGTCTGAGACAAGGTAAGTGACCCACCTGCAGAGAGACACAGCTATTCAAACAGTGTGGCAGGCACTGAAATATTAGAGTCAATTTCACATTCAGGAATGCATGCAGTATCACTTCTTTCAGTTCTGCCCCTGAATGCAGCCTAATGGTACATTCAGAAAGACTGAAAGAGGATCCCTTATGGACAGTAGAGACTTCACAGAAGACTTCACAGAAACTAATGCTAAAAATACATTTTATTTTACTCAGAGATATTTACATTTACTTCTTCCACTGGAGTGTGTTTGCAATGGTTCATTACCAGGTTCTTAACTATAAACAGTGCTGTTGCAAACAAAAAACATCAATGGCATATTCCCTATGTCATCAACAGTATCAACACAATTCAGTAACAGCTGAAACACTTGCAATGAATAGACAACAAAAATGCAAGATAGTGGTGACATTATTTAAAAAAAAAAATGTACATAATTTTAACTATTTTAAATGTTAGACACATATTCTAGGAATCCAATGACACTTCTCAGTGCACCTCTTTTCTCAATGTATCACATGAGAAGTCTATTATTATGCCCATTAAATCAGAAGAAAAGCATATTATTTCAACCCATATATACAGCCACACAGAACCTGAAAAAGAGGAACAAAGATTAACTCAAATTTCAGGTTCTGAAATTCACTGAGAAACTGTGATGCTTCAAAATACTTAATATGGGCAAAAAATTATATTCAGGTTTCCTAACCTGTAAATCTACAAGTCTTACAGAGGTAATGCTAACTTCATTTTAACAGATAGTAAAAAATTAAGAAAGGTAAATATTTCTACGCTATGGCCAAGCATCTAATTCTGTAACAGCAATGACTCACAGTACAATCACCTGTAGGCACCTGCTTGAAACCCTTTCAAAGGAGTAAACCTGATAAATGAGGCCTTGAATTATGTACCAGTTTTACACCACACTTTCAGTGACTGAATTGACAGACTTCATTAACAATAAAAATGAGCTTGAAGGGAAAAGTGTGCAAGACTGCATTTAGAGAATGTTACAGAAATGTTTCTACTTCAAAGATTATCACATTGATAATGCAGTAATATAGCAAAGTTATTTTGCTGGTTAAAAAAAAGCACTAGTTCCAACAGATTATGAAAATAACAATTAAAAAGCATAACTGAATTAATGATTTATTTTTAACTAAGGAGATAATCAAAATAAAGCATAAACATCCATATTCAATAAAAGTAAATTTCTCCAATGTATTTAGTGAATGTGTTCTCATGTCAATCTTTAGTGGCAAACTTATCAGTAATTCTAATTTGAAAACTCTTTACAAGCCTTTACAAACCTTTTTTCAGCCTCACAAACCCTTCCTGCTTAAACTAAAAACCAGTTTAAATCCAAAAATTCAAGCTATGAAACAAAGATAACCTGAAAACTTTGACCGATAAAACTGAGACAAGTTTTATATGCTGTTGTCAAAGCCTAAGATTTGATTCTTCATCAACTAAAGATTTAAAGGAATAACTGAGGTCCAGGAGTGCCCAATGATTTTTAAATTGAAAATTATGTCTGTACACAATACAGAACTCATATTTGTTCAGAATAGTGTCCCATCCCTATTACTGGTTTTGTGGAATAACACTTCCTAGTTCAACTTATCATCTGGGAAGAACATCTGCATTTGTACTCATATGTTCATAGCCCACAGACAAATCCTGGCAAGGACATCTAGTAATGCAGAAATAAGTTAAATACTCTTATTACTGAAACAACAACAGCAGCAACAACAACATAAAAAAAAAAAAAAAAAAAGCATGTGTGGAATAAAACACCTTACAAAAATGTGGAAAAAATTAAGAATATTTAACAATAATTTTTGGTTTTCAAAGGTGCTATCTCAGGGTAACAGGTTACATTCTTGATTCTGTCAGTAGAGAGCAAAACAGAGAAGGTGGCAGTTCGAAGTATTTGATATCCCATGCATACAGAAGACTCAAAGTAGAATCCTGTGCAGTTCTACTCTATTTGGAAGTGGCAAGACCATGATTCCTGCATCTTGTTCTAAGCACTGCACTTCAAGAGGCAGAACACAAAGCAGAAAAAAAAAAAAAAAAAAAAAAAAAAAAAAAAAAAAGTAATGCAGTCAGTAAGAGCAAACAAGAAAACCAGATTTCCTGGCTTCAAGGACAATTCCAAAGAAATTGAGGAACAATTTCTGTATTTTTCTGCTGGTAGCATGGGGGAAAAAATAAAAAATAAAAAAAACCCTGACATTGCTCTGACATTACTACTTCTCACCCTCACTTCATAAACTGGAGAAAGATCTAACTGTGCAGATACACAATGACACAAATGAGTTCCTGTAGGATATGAAATCACCTTTGGTTTCTGTGAATCCAAATGAATTCTTAGCACTTATCACTAATGACTTAACTAAACTTAGGCTTATCCCAGGCTCCATTGATTAATCCAATCCAACTAATTTAACCTGTGGTCCACCCCCAAGTCATAGAATTAATAATACATACAAAAACACCAACACAAGTTTATTCTTCTGTTAGCATAAGGAAAATACTCCTTATGAATGGAAAGGAGACCTCAAAGACAAAAGTACTTGAAAATCTGTAAATTCAGATCAGGTCAGCTCAGTAGTCTGAAACTTCCTTTGACATTACACTCATGTCAGACATAAGATTCAGCTGCAGAACAAACTATTCTTTATGTAAGTAAAGTAAGCCAAAGTATTCTGAGATTTTATAGCATTTAGAGATGAATGATTTAGCTCAATTTCCAAGGAATATTGAAAAGTTACATTAAAAACTATATATTGCTTTTCATAATTAAGAAATAAAGGAAAAGAAATTATATTAATTATTTTATAAGAAACTAATTTCTATTTTACACTGTCTACTGATTGAAATAAATACATACACTCTTATATTTCCCAGATGGATGAACATAGATTGTTCAGAATATCTTAAGTGATTCAAGCAAAAGATATACACTCATCTTCAGTCAGAATAATAATAGCACATGCAATTCCAAATCAGCAAGTTTAGCAGTATAATGACAACTAGACCAGCAAAATGACAAGACACTACAAAGAAAGAAGAAAATGGAAATCTCACCCACCTTCAAGAATCAAGACTCATAGAGAAAAACTCCACAAGGGAGAGATCTCCATCAAGGGAGTCTTCCTCAATAGCAGTCAGCTTTTAAATAGGGTCTAACAGAAGTTGAGCCTGATTCCATCCCTTCCTTCACCTGTTCTCCCTGAGATGATCAGGTCTTCTCTCGAGGTGCTCAATCAGTGGTTCAGGCTGTGACTCGTCAGTTGCGATACAGTAGGGTCTTGTGTTGCCAAAACATTAATTTACCATTTTTCCCCTAATTTATGAAATATTCACAGATTCCTATATATTTACAAAGAAGAAAAACAAACCAAACAAAAGGAGATATCTCTAAATCCTGTTTAACTACAGTTTTAACATCTGAGAAGAGTGCAGTTTGTACATTACTACAGAAAACCCTTAACTGTACGAAGTACGTAATATGAACTATTGTTAGAAAAGATAAAGAACAAAGTGGATTTGAAAGAAGCACTAAAAAAAGTAGTATGAACTGGTGAGATTTCCAGCTGTTTGATTATTTGAGCACAATGGCAATGGCATATATGTATTAAAAAGCTGCTATAAAATAAATTCTAAAAACAATACAGTCATTCCTTTGTATAAGGAAGCTTCCTAGGCATGAATTTATAGGCATTCAGATCTGCTTAAAACAGATCATCTGACAAGATACAACCTCTTTACTAATCATGAATTTTATCTCAAACTTGGACAAATGCAATATAAACACTCCTAGCATTCTGGAATGAATATATTAAATATGCATTTGGCTATGATTTTAACTATTTTAACAGTATTTTTAGTGCACTAAAACTAAAAAGACTAGGGAGAGATTCTCAGCTCTGAGATTGAAGTTAATGGCACTAAGAGGTTTTGGATCAACAAATGATTTTCCTTGCTAAACATGTTGAGATTTAACTACTACGATACAACAGATTAGACCATTCTGTTCTTCATAAGAAATGAGTTAGCTTACATTAAAGGATGTGAATTTTATGGTACTCAGATAAAGAAAAGTTTGGTAGACATTCTTAATCCTCAAAGAACTTGTCTGTTAAAGGTTGTGGTCTAAAAATCAGGAAAAAGAAGAACACAGTGTGCTGTATTTTCTGTTTATGAAATTTCTACAAGCACAAGAAGTTTCAAATGTGTTGTTTTCTGAACCTGGTTCAGCAAACATCAGTCTGCAGATCATTTCAGAAAGAAATGGGGAGAGGAGGTGACCAGGCAGATAAAAATTGGTTAATTCTAACAACTGTTGAAGTGTGTTTCCTTACATTACAGAGATTTGGGGGAAATACGTCAAAAATGATCAAGCAAAAATTTTGGATGAGAAAGGAAAAATAAAAAAGAACTGATATAGAAATTCCAATGAGTACAAAATTTCTATTGATGCTATTATGACCTGACATCTTGAGTCCAGCCTGAGTTAAAAATAATTAAGCAGTAGAAGATGGGTATAATGTCCGCTGTGATTAAAAAATAAAAAAGTGAGAAGAAAGGGAAAACTGCATTTTGGCTATGCTGAATCAGGGCCTACGCTGTCAGAAAAAGCAGGCTAAAGTGTTGGGTTTGGTGAGAAGCAACGTACTGTCTCTTCCACCAATAAAGTTACAATATGAAGAACACTGTCACCATAGTATTGGCAATAGAAGTGGGAGGAGAGAGAAAGCTACAGAGTGCTTAAGGCATGCTAGGCAGAGCAAAATGGGAGGTTAAAGGCCCATTATCTTCCCTGGAGTAAATTCCTATTGTAAACCAAATACATATTGTGCAGATCTCTGACTGGTTATAGCATCAAAAGATAAAATATTTGTTAACAAAGAAGCACTTCCCAAGGGTCTTGTTCATGCAGCAAGCCTTTCATAAAACTTCACTGCCATTCAACATGCAATTAAAGGAACTGGAACCCTTGGATAAGTAGCACTTGAACTGCCTCTAGAGCTACCCTGCTCCCTCAGCCGCAGACAGGTCTGCAGCTCAGCACAGGTAACAAAGGATCTGAAAACATCCAAAATGAAGGTAGATGCTTTTTAAGCCTCTCAGAACAAGACCTCGGCAGATCTCTACCGTTCATTGTCTGCTTTTAACCTTGCAAGTATGGAAGGTCACTGCATAGCCTGCTTCTGAATACTTACAACCCTTCCCAGAAATGGTAAAGCAAAGACAAAAATAACCTAGCCATACTTTTCCCTCACATGGTAGTAGCTTTTATTATTGTGAGGTGCCATGCCTTAACTATTTTTTTTATCTCCCTTTTTATTTTTTCTTTTTCTTTTTTAAGGCCCAGATCAGCTCACTGAACCAAACTGGATTTTTCTAAGGACAACCAAATCCTGATCAAAATCTAGATTTGGTGATTAGGTAAAAGTTCAGAGGTGATGGCTGGAACATGAGTTGTACTGCATAAGTTTTCCTTCTCTTTTTTTTTTATTAGTGCATGCTATATCAGTACCAAATTTTTTTTTAGCTAATGACCACCAAGGCAGCAAATGAAAATATGACATCATGGCACTATTCTTTCTAAAGACTATCTAGTTATTAAAGATCAGCGATTTTGAGAAAATACATTTTTCTATTCTCTACTTTATCAAAAGTCCCGTAAAGAAAACACCTTCATACCTCATCTGAATTAGCAGTTATCTGGTATTGTTCGGCAAATGGCAAATATTATTTTTTTATAAGCCTTCATAACCATTACTTTTAAAATAAAATTCAGAAAACACTTCTGAAGGAAAACCATTTTGAATCAGCAAACTATTATGTATTAAATCTTTCAAATGTTCTTTGCACTTTACAAAATATAGTTACATTGTTGAATTTTTAAGAGGGAAATTCTTTAGACAAAACCTGATGTAAGTTGAATCATGTGAATGTTAGAAGAAATCAAACTGTCGTAAACGCTCAGAGTCCAATCGGAGCTTTTGGAATATTTTATTACAGTCAAAAGGTGAAAAGCAATAAGCAAGCAGTGCTGGGTGTGCTGGGAGTTTCCGCTCCACCAAGGACACACACCGAGAAGATGGTTCCCTCTTCTTTTATAATGCCCTCTGATTCATCCCTCGGTGCATTCCAGGCCGGTCTTGCAAGGTCTGTGTTTGAAATGCTTATCTCTGCCACCCCTTGGTTTGAAGAATGTACCTTCTGGGCTCCGTTTTTCAGGGTTAGTGTTTGAGATGCAGATAGAGTTCTGTTCTTAGTTAATCCTTCCATGCCTTATAAGGAAATTTTACTCTCTTTAAACAATTTTATCTGCTGATTGGATTTAAAGGTGTTTTATCCGTATTTTTGACTCTGTGTCTTTTGTCACGAATCACATTCACATTTTACAAAAGCTACAAATTACACCCATTTAAACAGACATTCTTGAAAAACAAGAAATCATTCAGCTTTTACCTAAAACCAGCACAACTCTTTGTACTTCCTGTACTGTTTTTATATAGTTTTATACATCATTTTATACTGTTTTATACCCTTCGTGTAACACAATGTCATCAAATGGTTTAGTTATTCTCTGTTTAGAGAATCATTCTGCTCAAACTCCAGTTTATACATTTTCTTATTGCTTCCATTATCTTCTTCCTTAGTTATGCTTTGCTACACATTTTTGTCAGTCAGTAAAGGTCACCACAATTCACCTAGCACAGAAATTTCCATGGGTAGAGGTAGCTTACTCAGTTTGATTAATAAACAGGATTATTGAGCCTGAAACTCTATTTCATTTTAAAGAATTTGCAAGTCCACTACAGAGAAATAAGTAACTGGCTGTGGGAACAGAATATTGTTTCTGCAGAAGAACAAGATAAGAATATAGTTCATGGTCTCTGTGGCCATCTAGAATCACAGAAATTAGAAATAAAGTTTGTAAATAAATAAACAATATACAGGTATAGCTAGTAACAATTTATGTTTAGCCAATATGAATACATATGTGATATTTTGTCGCATGACATGCCCAAGGAAGTGAAGGCAAGTTGGAACTTGCCTGTCTGAAGGGGCATCAGGAAGACCTGACACCCCTCCCTGGTGCTCTTTGTTTAACAAAAGAAATATCCCTTAGACAGAAGGGAAGAGACCTTGGAGAGAAAATCACCATGTAAATACGATAAGAAGAGACATCTTGAAAACAACAGGATGGGACTGTGTGGTGGCAAAATAGAGTAAGAATCAGAATATAATTTACAAATGTAAACCTTTACTGGCACAAGGTAGAATATGAATTAACAAGTGTCAGAATGAAATTAACAAATGTAAATCTAGTAAGATTGTGAACCTGGAATACTCAGCCAATGGGAAAACAGGGCAGGGTGTAAGTTTGTGGCAAAAAGTATAAAAGCTGTAATGTTGCTCCCATAGACATGCTCCTGTTGGCAGGAAGCCTGCCATTGCAACCTCGAATTAAAAATTTCTTCACCAGAGATCCTGTCTCCTAAAAATAATCTCAGACTTTTCTGACATGGCCAACTGGGTGAACACACTCATATACTCTTAAGCAGCCCACGCATAAAATCTTCCCCCCCAATTCCCACACATCAAGAAGAAGATTTTTTTTATTTTTTATTTTTTGAGAAAAACAAGGCTGTTCACACATCAAGCAAAGCTGAAATGGGAAGTGTTAGAAGTAGCACTCATTGATTCCCTTTGCTAAATTAATGTACTGGTCTTTAAACTAATGTACTGATTCCTATTGCTAAACAACCAGCCTATATCGCCTAAATTTCGACAGCAGATCAAAGAGCAATCGATTTCATTAGGACTTATTCATTTCACTTGGAATCAAGGTGTAAATGAGCAAAGTGCTATCTGCTCCAATGAGTCTTTCGGATAGAAACATTATTTCATTCATAACTTAGCAGGTTCCAAACAATTTATTCCATTCCAAACGTATTCTTAACTTAGTGACAGGTTACTCAGTCTTTTCATAGCTACAGGAGGTAAAGATTTTTGAAGATGTACTCAGGATTGGACTCTTACTGAGTAGCGGTCCTAAGAAGAACTGTTTTGGCAAGCTGAACTATACCATTCCTTCCTCCCATTTGAAACACACAACAATAGGTTCCTTTGTTAAGCACTCTCTCTGAAAGCTCAGAAAATTCAGATTATACTGGTCCTGCATGCAAGAGAAAAAGTTCCCAGAAAGCATTCAACCTCATTCAAGAATAAGTCCACCACCAAAGAAGAAAAAAGTTAAAGAACAAACGCAGTGGGGCAGATCTATTGCCATAGAGAAAGTCATTACAAACTTGCTAACTTTCTCAGTAATGTTACAGGCAGCAATGAAAAGCCAACAGTGTATCAGAGTTGACAAAAAATGGTATATTGTCTGTCATTGTCATAAGCTTTTTCTACTTATAATAATGCAGCATAAATTCATCAAAGTGTACAGAGCCTTCGCAATTCTCTCAAGGAAGAATGTGACTTCATTCTTACTGTTGGCATAGTATCAATTAATACAAATTAAATGTTAAGTGTTTCACATTTATCTCAGACAGTAAATGGCGCATCATGTTTCAATTCTTGTCAAAGTGTAGGACTAAAACCTCAAAGGAAGGAAACATCTATTCATTAAAGACCAAGTAGTACAATAAAAAGAATTATTTTGACCTTTTCCTGTATTCAAGAAAAAATGATCTAGCATTGCAATGCTAATTCTGTTAGCTGTATGTATCACAAAAATTCTAAAGCTGTGTTTGCATCTTATACTAAGAACCTAAGGGCAAAGAACTGGCACTATTCACCCACCATTCTCTAAACAGTTTTTTTTTGTTGTTGTTGTTTTTGTTTTGTATACAAAAATAAGAGTTAATTGTCTCTTTGTTTGAAATTTTCCAGGTCTGTAGAATTCAGCAAACACATCTAGAGCTATGAAAACTGTGGCCCCCTAAGCACTGTCATGTTTAAAATTCATACAGTAAGTGGAAAAAGTTCAAGTTGTTGATCTGTGAAGTAAAAAGAAATGCTTCCTCTCGTCGAAAGAGTTATTTATCTTTGTTAAATATTGTGTTAATGTCTCAGAGTCAATAACTCAGTTCTGTGCTTTGCTAAATTAAAGTCATGATGGCTCCATAAAAGTTATAATTTTGGTAATATCTTTTTTAATAGCAGAATAACTCTTTTTTTTTTTTTTTTTTTTTTTTTTTCAACTTGAAGGCTTTCCTTTAGTAATATAATTCAATTCTGATTTATCTTACCTCAGATCACAACATGTTTCATCCCTACAATATTCCTTCTGCCAAGATAATGAATTATAGCAGCTTTTCGTATCCAAAGAATGAGTGAAATGCAAAGTAAAATTCAGGACATTATAGTTCTATTTATACCTGACACTGTTTTATCAGTTTTTATCACTGTTTTTTCAGAACTGAGAGCATGGACTCAGAAAATGATCTTGCAACAAATTCTGAGCTACATAGCTTATTGTTACATTTCTTAATGTAAGTTATTAAATAAATGCAAAGCACCAGACAAGGAAGTTGCTATCTAAAACTAAAATAATCGAAGTAATTTTGTTATAGTATTTCAAACTTCTTTACAGTGGTATCCTAGGAATGGGAAAATAAGCACAGCCAAACCATTTTTGCCATGAGATACATGGATTTATAACATGGCTTTCTTGAGCTTGCAGATAAAAAGAGATGTCCCTCATCTGTGAACTAAGAGAAGATTTTCACTCCCAGGCTCGTGGCATCATAAAAACAGCAATCAAAATCAGTTCATTCCTAACTGCAATAACCTTCTCAGTAATGACTGTGATTAAAGTCTGAATTCAAAGATTCAAGGCAAACACTGAGTTTCAGCTGAGTTCAGTTCTAAAAACTGGAAAAAAAAATCATCACAAGCTAACACTAAGAAATGGAAACACAAAAAAGTATGTTAGGACATTCTGTAATTTCACATAGTACTTATCAGAATGTAGCTTAAATTTAAGGCAATTTTGCACCATCATGTCCTTTAAGGATCATCCAACTGATACACTACAAAATAAATTATTTTATTCTTTTCCAGTGCAACCTCTTCTCTCACTACCATTTTAAAAGCACTTTTGTTTGTTGGTGGTACACTGTAACCAAAGATACTACCAATGTTAATACCATCATCACTCTTGTGTTGATGTTTTGGCAGCGAAAAACCTTGCAAAATATTGATATAGTTGGGCTTGTTTAGCAGTAGGGATTAGTACATTAGTTTAAAAACAAATATATTAGTTTAGCAAAAGGAATCCATAAGTGGTAATTCTAAAACTTTCAATTTCAGCTTTAGTGTGTGAACAGTCTTGTTTTTTTCCTTAATAATTTTGCAGCAGAGTCACAGTATAATACTTTTGTCTTTTGCCTCAAAATGTGCAAGGACACTTTCCTTGGGTTCCATATACATCCTTTTTAAAAAGCGGCTCACTGTGGTCTAATAAACAGTGGAAATCTTCCAAACTGGAAAAATGAATGAAAATGAATCAAAGGTTTCAGTGCTGAAGCAGATGAAGAAAAAAAGGTAAGAAGAAGGTGAGCATTTGACCGCCCTAATACCACTGAGTATGCCCAAAGGGACATTAGCACTTATCCATGAGTCCTTGAAAAAGAATGAATACGTATGCCAATGTACTGCTTATGCATGTCTTAATTACATAGACATAGAACCTGAAAACTGAAAGGGTGTGCTTGTCAAGTCACCTGGTGCACATCATGAGGAATAAAGGACTGTTGCTTTCTAACACCACACAGGAGTTAGAGAGCTGTCTTTCCAGACTTTGGATGACAGTATAACTCACTGTGATTCACTCCATAAATAAACAGAGTACTCAGTTTTCTGCACACAGAAGTATGACAGAAAAAAACCTTGTGACCTATCAACACCAAACTATTTGTAGTAACATACGTTCTATCTTTGATTAATAAGAGTACCTCTTATCTCAAGAAACAATGATAATAAACTTACATGATTATATAATCTATTCAGTGTGTTCCTATATATTTTTGTTACTGACCAAATCAATATTTAAAGGGATAGGGTCACAGATATATTAAAAAAAGTTAGTTATCATATATTTAATATTTTTTCCCTTTAAATACATTTTACATAAAGTGAAAGTGCCATTAATCTCAGTTTCATGTGTGAATTAGTAAAGATTTTCACGTGAATAAGATTTTTTATTACTTATCACAAAATTACGATAGTTTTGTATTTTTTTAATACATAACATCATGTGATTATGGATTTTCTACTTCATTTTTAGGAGAGATTTTATGTGCAAAGAACTTATTCATACTCTTCATAAGGAATGGAGACATGTTATACTATCTTAATGGCAGGTTGGAGTTTGAAGATTTACTCCATACCAGCCGTTCACAACTATTTTTTCCTTAGTAAATCAATTACCCTTTGAATCACAGTGTGTGAAATACAAAGCACTGCAAACAAGAAGGCAGGTAGGTAGGTGGCTAGGAAAACTGAAAAGACCAAGGGCATTGGAAAGAACAGCTGACAATCGAACAATTTCAGGAAACATTGTGTCAGAGAGAGCAGTCCAGTTACCTGGAAACAAGAGGAAGTCCACACTAAAGCTGTGTGATCATGGAGGAGACCACTGAACGCCATTTTACTTTATGGATTTTGCTTGTCCTACAGATCTTAAATTAAAATGCTTGGAGGAACATGGGATCAGAACCAAGACCACATTGTGAGCAGAATATTGTCTTCTACAAATACTGAGCTATAATTTGTGCTCTGTATATGCATAAGGAGACTTTTACTAAATACTGCAAAAGATAAACCTGTTTTGATGGCTTGTGAGGAGTAGAAAAATAATCAAATATTGCTTTAGTAACTGTGCTGTCCTTTCAGATAAGACAGAGGACAGACAGATGTGTGTAATGTTACTTTTGCAACTTCAGTTATTTGCATTCATTCATAAGGCTACATCCAAGATTAATGATCATATCACTCCTTTGTTCTATCTTTGTGAAGGGAACAGAATTTATATTTAGATAGCCAATTTGACGTAGGTACCTTGACCGTCTTATTATCACAGTGTATTCCCTCCGTGTCTCTCACTGGCAGTCTACCCCAGTCTTCCTGAAACTTTCTATTGGCATAGTTCTCCAGATAGTTAGCATGGGCTATGTAGCTTTATTTTAGAATTAATGTTCTGAAGATTAATGAGAGATTCTTTGCTTCCATGGAAGGAGAGGAAAACAAACCAAAACAGAAACAAAATGCAACCAAGAAACAAAACCACAGACACCTTCAGAACAGAAACAATGCCACTGGAGTTCCTACATGACCCACTCATTATTCAGTTGTACTCAAACAGGGGGCAGGAACTTTCTAGCCAGCATCAGTATCAATTCAGACAGATAATGAGCTATAAACACAAAGTTGCCTTCGCTAATCTTTATGAGAAATCTTTCATTTTTCTTAAGATTTAACTGAGACATCTCAATGTTCTGATAGAGAATCTTTGCAAATACATTCATTTCGGGAGACTTAATTATGCTGAGTAAATGAATAAAGTAAAAAATTAATGATACTAAGTGAATGCCTTATAAGGAATAATTTTTTGAAGTGGTTAAACAAGTGATTAAATTAATTGTTTCCATTTCTACCAGTACCAGTATTTTTCTCTCTATTATGTACTGAAACTGAGGTTTGATTTTTAAAAATGTTTTTATAACCTTGCATTTAATTGATGTTACCTGTTCAGTGAATGTAGTTATATGATTGTGTTATTCTTCCAGTCAGTTTTATGTATCTTCAGGGGAATAGCAAATGAGACTTGGAATAGACACCAAATTAATGTAAGAGCAAGACAGTATTTTGTAACTGATTCTCAAATAAAAACATAAAATATTTTCTAAATTTTACATCATTGTAATTGCAAGTGCATCTCAAAATTTAACTGCATCTGAATATTCTGGGCTCTCAACTATGTTTAAGGATTTGTCACATTAGCCAGATTCCTCACAGCTAACTATTTAAATTAAGTCACAACTTAAAATTTTTAATATGTCTCAGATGTTCTCAATTCACCCAGTAAACTTAATAGTCTAAACACTGTACTCATCTGTTTTCACAAAACCACAGAAATATAGGTGTTGGAAAGGACCTCTGGAGAACATCTACTCCAATCTCGCTGCTAAAGCAGTTCTGTAGAATAGGTCACACAGGAAAGCATCCAGATGGGTAGTTAACAATCTCCAGAGAAAAAAAAAGTCCAGAATTTTTCTGGGCAGCTTATTCCAGTGCTCTATAACACTCAAAGTTTTGATAAGCTATAATCAAAGACATTTACAGAAAGCATCAATTGTTGCGTTAAACATTTCCGGTGTACTATACCTAAGGAAAAACAAGCAGGCATGAAAATTACTTAAGCAGTGACTGAAAAGGAATAACTTTGTTTATCACATCTTTTCATTTCTGTTATAGCATGAGTTACATTTTAAAATGTCTATTGTTCATGCACAAGACAAATTCAAATCAGAGTTTGACATAAAACAAAATCAGTGTATTTTTTTAGATATAAATCCCAGTTCTACTGAGATAGTAACCAGATTTAAAATATCATTTTACTTAAGAAAATTTAAAAAATGACACAAATTCTAATGATTACTACAATGTTATCTACTGCAAATTATAGGAACAAACTGAAAACACTTAAATAGAAGAATGATCTTACTAGACTGTCCTTTGTTCTAGCTTCTATATTCTAGTTTTTCCTGTCTCCAACAAGATATAAAACACACTTATTCAGATTTCATTTTTGCTGCATATTATACAAGCTAAGAAATAATTAAGAATGTTGAATTCCAAAAGTTTATAAACATATGTAGAAGATAGCTGTATTGAACTATACACCTATAGGCTGACAGTGGACAGAAAAATAGTGCTGCTATGACAAAGCTTGTCATTTAATTTCAGTAGTTATGCTGAAAATGTAAGACAGACATCTTTTTCCATACGAATGCTATTTCTAGACCATATCCAGTTTCAGTTTGGATTATTCTTTTGCAAAGAAAAAAGACCTTAAAGAGGCAGGTCAAGAAGCCAATCCATAGGAAAGACAGTTTTATTTGAGGTTCTACTTTTCCGCATGATTTGTTTAGACAGACTACTTTATAAACTGAAAAAAGAAATTAAAAATCCAATGTCCATAAATTTTGGTACCACACTATACCAACATTGGAGGCTTCAAAAAATCTTTTGCCAAAGATGTTCTAATTCTCTAAACTTCTGAAACTCAATAACAAGAAAGAAAGTATGGGTTAAAAGCAAACATATACCAAAAACAGTGCAAATCTACCTGGTTATAAACAGGCTAACTTTAAAATAGTTCGGCTACTAGTGCTGTCAGTATATACATGCCTGCTACTACGTAGTTTTTTCTTTTTCTACTATCCTTCATTTAGAGTTAGAAGATTAGCTAGTTGCTAGTTGCTAGAAATACAGGTGGTTCAAAAAGTGTCTATAAAAGAATGCTTAAAAGGCATAGCCTAACTTCCCCATAAAAGCAGACTGAAAAGATAAGCTTTATTTACTTTCAAGAAGAGAACAAAATGCATTAGGCTAGTAAAAGCAAGCAAAACAACACTGTGGTTAACAGAGGACAGGCAATTTAAATTCACCTTTTCTTAAAATAGAAGGGCACACATATAGTCCGTTAAACAAAAATCAAGTTTTTAATAATTCATGTGCATTACTGACATTAGGATACTATTCTATATATGTTCATAAATCTTCATCTCAAGGATAATGTACAACAGCTCTGCTAGATCCCAGTTCTTTGGGTTCAATAGTTTGCTACTTTGCACAGAGAAATTTTGATCCCCAGAGTAATTTATCCCAAGAAGTGAATTAATTGTGCCTCTGGGAGTCTCTCAGCTGTGTGTAGTTTCTGGATGAACTTTACTGATCTTTATAACATCTATACACTTCTACAACTTCAATCAAAAAAAGCCTGATATTTCAATATTTTGTTTCAAAGAAACAAAGCTTTACAACTAAAAACTTGAAAAAAGAAAATATAATGATCAAGCCCATGGAAACAAACAAACAAACAAACAAACAAATATATAAGCAAGACCTAAAAATTCCATTTTCAGCTTAGGGAAAAGCAAGAGCAATAACTCCATTGTGATTCTCATACCTGTGCTATGCACACTTTCAACCTAAACGTGTGCCATTCGAATCTGAAGTGAAGATTTCCGATGTTACCTGGTATTATACGCACCTCTGAGTTGAGAACTTTACAATTGGAGATCGATCTAAATGGAATTCTCAAATTACCAAAAGTAGTCAAGATCTTCATTTTACACACAATCTCTGGAGAGATTGATGCATAAGCCTCACAAAAACACTAGCAGAGCAGCAGTCACTCTGTAAGAATCTGAGAAGATTCCAGAGGAAGCCACCTCTTTTCAAAATATCAGTACAACTTTTTGGAGCAATATTGACATTGATAATTCAATGAAGTATTATATAACAAGAATACCACATGGATTACTGTGATGCCCCACTGATAGCAAGTGAGGATTCCCTAAGCAAAACTGACATCCCTGTCTTATCAATAAAGTCAAGTCCCACACTTAACAAACGGAATTTTTTTCATCTGAGAAAAGTAAATTATCAAAGAAACATAATTTCCAAAAGGATACATGAAAGAATTTTTCTTCTCCCTCTTTCTCACCATTTCACCCAAATCTGCATCCCTTCAGGCATTACACACATTAAAATACTGCCTCACAATGAAATGTGTGATCTCTACTTGCAGTTGCTGTCATCTACATGGTTACTACCACTAAAAACAAAGTACTCTCATTTTGAAGAATGAGAAGGTATTCATCTACTGCATGCCAATCCTCATTTACAAAGCAGCTGGCAGTGCAAAGAATGGCTAAAAGTGATTAATAGCTACCTGTCAGCAATTTACTCTGCCTACACTGGTTGTAATTCTGAGTTCCTAAATATACTATAGAATCCCACATTTGAACCACTTAGCTATTATGCTATCGCTGCATAAACCACACAGATGGCAAAAACGATTTCTAAGTTGACTGCCAGCAGACTGCTGAAAGTACACCAACAGAGGTGGAGAAACTCTAATAACTCCACTTAGTCTGGCATGAGAAATGTGCCAGACTGACAACTTTTCAGACTCAGTCCACAAACCAGCAAGGACAACAGCTGTGCTATCTTCTCCATACTGTCCCATTCCTGTATTTCGCTGCTGACCTGGAGAGACCACCACGAGAAGCAAAGAAAAATTTCAGTTATTTTGGCATCTCTGATGAGGCTGCTAGCAAGGGTGCCAATTAGTGCCAGGTTTCATCATATTTGTAAAGTGGAAATGAGTTTACTCAGAACTGGGCTGAGACTACCAAATTAATTTTACATGGAGTGCTTAGCCACCGGGTGGTAACAACTTGCAGCTACTAATTATCTGGCTGGATTTGAATCCTAAAAGTGGAAGGCTGTCCATCCCACTGCTGGTCCCTTGACATGCTCTGACCTCTACTAAAATTCTATAATGAGGAAGGAAAGCTGTACAGCTTTTAGCCACACCATGGCATAAGAAAGATCTGCTCTTAGATTACTTTTACTTTCAAATCATCTTAGCACTGCATGCCATAGTACATTTAAGAGGACTCTTGTAAGTATTTTACCATTTAAGAGCTGAAATAAAATCACTGGTTGTTGTAGTTCACAACGGCAGTATTCTGCCAATCACTAACAATCTTTAATACTGTAAGACATATCATACATAATGCATTTTCAGTTTCAGCATCAGGGAAATCTGCTAGATTAATGCTTCCTACTGAAGGCCGTAAGAGCTCTATTAGGTTTTATTACACAATACAAATATTTCCAAATTTCTCATATCACAAATGTGTAAATAGCACAGAGGTGCATTCATAAGAGCATTTATTCATCTTACAATTCAAAAACTGCCTCTGACAGAAGGTTGAGTTCCACCCAGATTTTAAGGGAACAACTACCACTCTTACCATTATTACATCTGCAGTATAGACAAATGTAAATAATGTGAAGAAAAAAAAAAAAAAGGCATTTTAAGTCTCTGGATTAAAATCAGTGATTAATAAGAAATTCAGCTATGTTCAAGAGATCCTCATTTACTGCAAAAAATAAAAATAAAAAATAAAAAATCCTAACTTCCTGTAAAGAACTCCAGCAATGCTGCCTCCTGAAGCCCTCTGAAATACCAGGACACAAGATTATATTTGCAATACGAAATTGCATGACAATGTAAGCAACAAGGCATCCTTTCTGATACGTTCTTCTTCATTGAGTTTTTGTTCTGACAGGGATGTTCAAATTGTCTTGGGAAATGAAAGTAAAGTACTTCAGCTCACATTAGAAGAGGGATTAGAATAACTATTTGTTCAACTGAAGCATAATTAACAGCATTTTGGCATCTGAAATTTGTAGAACAATTCTTTTAAAAAAGGAAAAAGTGTTGTGAAACTCCACAAGTAATGATTCCATGTCTAATGATTTTCATGGAGTTAAAAAGTATATTGGCTTGGTGCTTCACTTCCCAGGAAGGGCTTAAATCTTGCTCAACTGTTTGGGTTACTCTGGGCCAGATGAAGAGAGTAGTCCTTCCTTATTTTTATATTTGCACACTGTAGCAGAATATATACTACTTGGAGAATAAAAACAAAGTATCCACTGTGTCCTCAACTGCCTAAGATTAACTGCAGGATCAGTTAGAGTTCTGAGAGACCTTCAGGGCTTCTGCTCCCTCTACTCACCCTTCTGTTTCTGAAATAGATGACACAAAGGAGGGTTTTCTGGAGCTTAGTAATGTCCATCCACCAACTGAAAGTCCTCTCTGTAGTGCAGATGTAATGCTATAATGCTAAAGTGTGATGGAAAGTACAGCAGTAATAGCAGAGTGGCACAATCCTAGGCTACAGCACGTGAGAAAAAGCCCAGAAGCAGCAGCTGTGGCAGCAGAAACAAAGGAAGAAAAGCTGCTTACACTTGCAAGGCCTCAGGTATTCAGAGATCTTCAGCAACATACTCTTGCCTTCGCTGCCAATCCTTAGACGAGGTCTGGGAAGGGGTGAATCCTGGCACCACCCCTTCTGGTCACTCATGTACATTGCTTGTACCTGAGCTCCCCTGGGTTGGCCATGTCTTCCTACCAGATGCTCAATCACTGCTTTAGGCCAGAACTTACCATTTCCACTATAGTGGATCATTCGTAGGATCTTTAACTTAATGCAAATCCTGAGGAGAGGCACAACTCTTGGGCTTGCTCTGAAGGTTTTTTATCTGATGCCAATGATTCTCCCTCTGGAATCAGACCTGGAGTCTAATTCTGAGACCTTTACTTCTCTACCAACCCTGGTTGAAGCTATTTGCATTACTAAGCTGGTGGGGGCAGAAGCAACACAAACATGAGAAACTGACAACTCAAAAACAATCTCAAGAATCAAAACAATTGCAAAGTGGTTTCTTTTCCAAGCACTGACACAGTTGTGCATCTTGCAAAGCACAAACTGTATAAATTTAGAACACTGAAGGGGGGATGAGTTCATTTGGTCCATGGACACTGTCTCACTTTAGTGTCTTTTATTGCTATTTTCTTTACAGCACAGGAATGCTTGTTATTTCTTGAAAGTATTTCCTCACCACCAACACACAAAAATTTTACAGATGTACTATTTTCAATTATGGAGGAAGCAAGGGGATAAAATAAGGACAGACGTGTATTTATCCATGCAGGAACACCTCTCTTCCATTACTTTATTTTCTATCCTCTCATTTCATGACATATCTGATAAAATCTTAGAGAAAGGAGGATTCTGCCTTCTAAGTGATGTCTAATTTTTGTTCTTTAGCAAACAATTCAAAATCCACAGCAGTTATAGATTCTTAAGCTGCTGTTTCTTAAACCCTATGGATAAATTCCTCTTTCCTCTTATAACCTCTTTAATAGTATCAGGATGCTAACCTTATCTGTACTGATATACCTGTTACTGCCTTTTCACCATTTTTTTTTTTCCAGCAATGTATCCAGATGTGAAAATAGTCCTCTAAATGGGCAATAGCTGGCATAGTCTGCAATCTCAGCAACACTCCCTTAGATTTGTTCTTATTAGCTCCTTCTTTCATTTCACGTCTGGACACTGTGCTTGCTTTAGATGCATTACATTTATTGACTTTGAGAAATGTTCAGAAAAATAACTCCACTTTGATTTAAAACAAAAATGGAGAGGAGCGTTGAAACTCCATCCCTTTACCTTCTCACTACTAATTTTAAATAGGAGCTCTTTGTTGACTGTTAAATATTAAATTCCAAGTGACATTCAATAGTTAAGTGATCCAGACTCCAGAAACTACCTTTGTCATTGTACAGTATATAAAAAGGAAATATAATTCTTGACTAAATACCATGTCTTTACCTTATCTATTTTGTGCTAGTAAACAAGTTATAAGATTAATTGTTCTTTACTTACTCTTCAAAAAAGATTAAGATTATCCAGAAGAAGCCAAAGTGTATGAGTTGTATGACAGGAGGCTGGTGTACTTAAAAGGCACTGGCCTTCTTTCAGGTTAAGTTTTTGCCTCCTGTCTTAGTGCATGAAGTCCACATGGACCAGCAAACATAAAATTTACCTATGGCTTTATTTTTACCTAGGCACAGTTAAATAAAACTGTTTTCAGACTTATGATAAGATGTCTGAAGCTATTTTTTCAGTCTACCAGTGTTTGAGCAGTGATTCTAACATTCTCTTGTGTCTTTTAAGTCCTTTAAGGCTACATTAATGTCCATTTAGATTATGAAGTCATCTCCTGAATTAACAGCCTGCTAATGATCTTTGCTAAAGTTCACTGCCAAAATGCAGTTATTCTGCTGTTAACTTTGCAGAAGTGTAGCAGTGAAAAATACAGCATGACAAATGTGCTCTAAATACTATTGTTTCAAATAATGTAATTTCCAAGGAAACCTTACAACTTTAAGACAAATTCACAATCTGAATCATAACAGAAAACATCACGTGTGGTTTCTGCAACAACATGGTCCTTCTTCTTAATGCCTTACAGGCAATTAATATAACTGGAGTTGCCTGATAAAATATAAGACTAAAGAAATAAGAGTCTTGACATAACCAGGGTAGGCAGTACATTTCTACATCTAAGTAACTTCAAGCTACAACACTAATCCAAAATTCTATTGTCTTAGTTAATCACAGTCCATTAAATAGACTTACATGGAAGCCCCTTCTCATATAGTGCTGGAAGGCATCTGTACTTTCTGGATAGGGAATACTAAACATTTCAGTTACGTTTTTATTTACAAACTGTTCCTTTTTTTTTTCAGTGTTGGTACTTAAAAAAAAAAGTGATATAACATCACAAAATAGCATTTGTTTTGTGGATTGGACAGAATATGTATATTTGTTTATCTTGAAAAACAGAAACTGTGTATCAGTACTATTGAGAGCATATGTCACAATGTAAAATGACTAATGGACTCTCTCCTCGGAAGACAGGATAAAATACTGGCCAAGTGAAATGAAGAAAAATTCTTTAGATATTTGAGTAGTACAGGGAATAAATACATCTTTACTGTTACATGGGATTAAGCATACAATGAACTGAGCATGCTGGTCTGTTACTTTAACTCTTTCTTAATTACAAATCTATATCATATTCTGAAATATGGTACATCATATGCCACAGAGCTTCAAAATGCACGCATACACACTCCCTGCAGCTCCACAGAGGTGACTCCTATCTGGCTTGAAGAAAACATAAAGAGTAACATGCATTAAATCAGTCAGAATCATGGCATTGTTTGAGTTGTAGGAGATCTCTAAAGGCCACTTGGTTCAACTTCCCTGTAAGGAACAGAAACATCTACTAGATTAGGGTGCTCAGAGCCCTCTCCAGCCTGACCTTGAATGTCTCCTGGGAAGGAGCATCCATCATGCACATCTCTGGGCAGTCTGTAAAAAAACATTGCTGTAAGACAGGAGCAAGAAATGAGGGCTAATGGGGAATATATATACACATATATATATATTAACTAACTACAAACAGTTTACTACAGTGTTAATTTTGTGATTTGCAGAGTACGCACAAAAATCATGATATGAAAATTCAAGGGCTGTCTTGCACCTATGGTTGAGGTTCAGTAGGCATATAGTACAAATCTCAGATTGACTACAGAATATGGTAAGATACATTTCAAACTTGCTAGAAATAAAGAAAGATGTATATATATTTACTTAGGACCCTCTAAATATAGTACAATGTAACTGAAACAAAAACTGAGCCATGTTATATAAAAATACAAAATACAGATAATCCTCTCATGCAAGATTTGTACTGTTCTACTTTAGGTCCACGGCATAGATTCTCTCACATTCTCTGGTATTTTCTGGAGGAATTTTCTGGCCATCTTTTGCTGGCTAGAACTAGCATCCCTGAAATTTAAACCTACTTTCACTAAAATATCAGTAAATAAATAGTACCCCCTGCCAACTGAAGAGGCTGGCAAGTTTTACTTGCCTAGAAAATAGTCAATGATCCAATAACTTGTAACAAGTAACAATCTTCTCCTGAAGAAAAGTAAAGAATATTACTGCATTTGTGAGTCAAATCACATCCAAGCTTTTTATAAAGATATCTGGAATAATGCAGGGATACAAGACATGTCTAAACAAATTTCTCTAGATTTTAAAACTAAGACCATTAGCAGGATTTGATGAAAAATCAAAATGTAGCCTACTATAGTGAAAAGTATTTTGACATCTTTCCAGTGGCTCACAGACTTTATTTAAATTAATTAATTAATTAATTAAAGATAATAACAACAACCACCACAACAATGAAGTACTTAGAATGATCTCTTCCTGAAGTATGATTTTGCTAGCATTCAAGATTTTTTCTGTCCTTCCTCTTTGCTGACACTGTCTTAAAAATTGCCATAGTATCAAGTAAAGCCTACGCATCAAAACTGTAAACACCTAAACCCAAAGTTTTTTTGTTTTATGTCCCACATAGTAGGACAGATCTAGAGCCCTTCATACATTGTCAAAATGCACATTATCTACCTTTTGCATTGAGTCAAGGCCCACAGTGGATAAGAAATTTCAGAGGAGACCTTATCTGCACTATTAAGGGAGTGGGAGACAGTCAATACTCATTAACAAAGTTTTAGGATAAAGGAAGATCCTGAAATCAAAGATCGAAACATAGCATCAAATTTCTTTCTGTCAAAACACCTGTTGTCTGTTCATAATGCACTGACTCACATAAATCCAGCACAGAATAACTTATTTAATGTATTTATTAATATTTGCTAATAACGCAAGACAGATAAAATATTTTTGATACCGTTTCATAACATTTCCTTCCATTAAGTGAAATCATAACAAAACAATAATTATAACACTGAAACATACTTCCAACTGAATTTTTGAGCCATCATGAATGTTGGATGCCTCCATTTCCTGTCAAAAATAACCCAGCAATACTCTCAGCACATACTAGAAGAGTGAAAAATAAATCAAAATGCTCCTCACATTAATACATGTCTTATCAATGAAAAAGGCCAAACAAACTATAATAGTTCTATTAATTGTATCTATGGAATGGCAGTTTATATATTCATATGAAACCGAATTCCCAGGCTACTTTCTCTCTTTTCCATCCCAACTTCAAGGTATTCTCAATTCTTGCAGTTAACCTTTCCCCTACAAAGAGAAATCTCATTCCGATATCTTTGAAAAGTCAAACAAGAAAACTACTGCTTTTTCATAATTCATAATGTAATTTGGAAAATCTAACATAAATCTAGCTGCTACTTCAACTTAAAAGACAAAAGGAGTTTAGAGAAATGGAAGAAGTCACTGCAACTCCTAACTTGCCCGTTATACATTATGCAAACCATTATACATTGTACAGCTTGCACTACCATCACCACCTCCTCTTCATGTGGGAGACTGGATTTGAAGATTAGAGAATCAATTGTTTACTTTGAAACATCTCCCTGCTATTTCATATACAGTGTACAATTTTATATCTGTTTTATCTGTAAATAAGAAAAATATATAGCTAACTTCAAAGGCCTTTTTAAGCACTTCCACACAGATATATCAAGACTTAATGCATGTCTTTGCCTTTTAATTATGCCTCTCTGCAGATGCTGGTGAGTTGCAGAGGCAACATCTCAGTTTCCAATCACTCATTCAAGCACTACTAATAGCAAAGCAAAAACAGCCATTTCAACATTACTTTACAGAAAAGAAAAAAAAGTACTCAAATCCTGGAGAAGTTTTTTATTATATATATATTTTTAAAGGCAGAAGATTGCCCATAGAAAGTAAAAGAACATTTCTCAAGTACCTCCAATGAAAATGAAGTGATGAATAAAATTGTGAAAAAGTTGGTCGCAAATACTTGAACCACAAACAGTCTTCTTCAGCTTTTAAAGTCTGTTGCAGAAAGTTCCTCATCTACTTACCATTCTCACTTGTTGCTAAGAGCAAGACTTTACTACCAATAATTATTCAAATCAAATCCCAGACTCTCATTTTCATGGCCCAAAAACCTCAGCCTGAAGTAACCAACAATTTACATTAGTCATTGTTACTACTGAATTAAATGAGAACTAATCCTTTCTCCAAACAAACAAACAAACAAACAAAGAAAAACAAAAAAAACCTAACCCAAACTACAACAACAACAAACACCAACAAATAACCCAATAATTTACTTTCATATAGAATAATACTGAAATCTAAGTGATAAATGAGTCATAAATGTATGAATAATTAGACACAGGCAAGTGGAACAGAATACATAGTAATCAGTAATGCTGCACTGAGCACTATTAAGATCGAGACCTGCTCAGCATCTATGGAACAAATCCCCAGATTCAGCTTAGAGTCAGGGAGAGCTCACAGCATCAAGGCTTTACCTACCCTTTTTCCCCACACCCTGCCCCACAGAATGAGTGAGCCAGGGGTGAGCAAGAAGCTGAGATGAGACACAACCAGGAGAGCTGACCTGAACAGACCAGGGGGATATTCTATTCCCTTTAAGTAAATGCTCAGCAATAAAAACTGAGGGAAGAGGTATCATGAGGAAATAGCTATTGCTGGCTGGGCATTGTTTTAATTTTGGTAGGTGGTGAGTCACTGCCTTTGCATTATTTTTTTTTTTTTGTTATTTTGTTTTGCGTTCTCTTACTCTTTCTTTCTCTTTTTGAACTAGCTTTACCAGACCCGTTGAGTTTTACAAGTTTTGCCCAGTTCTCCATGCTACAAGAGGGCTGGGGTCAATGTACTAACTAGACTTCTAGGGACAGTACTCTTTAAAGAATTATCCAAAGTACTATTCATGGCATTTTCTTCCAATGAACAAGGAAAGGGAGAACAGGGGGCTAATATGGCACTGAGTTCTGAACTGATTTCAGTAAAATTATTCGAAGTAATGCATATGTCTATTTAAGACAATCATTTAAGCTCAAGAAAAGAAATTTAGTAGATGTTAACTGAGCTCTATTGTTCAACCGAATTTTTGTGAAAAAGATCAGACTTACAGAAGAAGTCAATAGTAAAGTGACAACAGCATTTTGAGGCAAAGAAATAACCTGTGACCTATTCTGTACAGCTGGAATAAGAAACTGCACATAGACAGACATTAGTGAGATAAATACATGCGCACATTCCCACAGATCTAATGAAGAGGAACATGCAAGAGAACATCTTCCTATAAAAGGTCAAGAATCTAATAGGTTTCTGAAATGGACTGGGTATTCACAGGGATAGCAAAAATAGCAAGAGTTAGTAATTGGTAAATACACATTTTGAGAGGTTACACCTAGAGGTTATAGTAATTTTAAACTGTCATTGTTTGTCATGTAATCACTGCTGTTGCCAAATACAGTCTAGCAAGGTTGGAGGTAGGTGGAAAAGCCATCCGTGCTGCATTGATTATATTACTTTTAAGGACGGAGAAAATTCATTTAAAGGCTGTTGGAGGTTTATCTTTTTAACTGTGCTATACATATATACAACATCAATCTGTATTAGTTAGGCCTTGTATTTATTATCAAGCCTTCTGGTTCAGTATTCCTCTATCAAAATCCTAGAAACAAAGGTGGACCTAATTGCCATTGTATAAACAATCAGCAAAATGAGGTACAATGCTATTAAAAAAAATCTGAAGCAACTTCATTTTTCTTTAGTGTGAACATGAATATCTTCCTTTTCTTCAGTAAGATATCCATTTAAATGATTAAGATTATTTTGATAAGAATAAAATGAGGAAAATGAGGGGGCACTGGGACAAATTAACTCAGTTGTTGATGGCTATTGCATCTCCATTGCAATAAAGTTCATATGTGTTGGAAGGAGTGAGTAAACAAGGAAACCTGACTGTTTTTTAACGTTGATTTTTCCTCCTGTTATACTTACACAATAAACTATATATCATACCTTTTAGGAAAAATCAAATTTGACACTGCAAGGAGAAAAGTTCGGCTTTTCTGGCTTCCCTCTAGCACTACTAATCCACTCAACAGCCCAGCAGGTAGAACAGAATCTTTCTTTCTAGTTTGATGCAATTCTTAGCTGGTAAGGAAATGCTTCTGTCCTTCAATCTTTCTTCATATGATTTTAAAGTAACAAAATAAATAAATAAATCCACACAGTCACTGAAATCACCTAAAAATTAATTCAAAGGATGAGGATGGATGAGAGTCAGTTGTTGAATTGTACGTAGAGAAGAAGGTCCAAAAAAACAAATCAATTGGGAAATCTTCTGCTTCATAATGAAATTAAGTGAAACATTGCTGGCCTAATGGAAAGGTCTATGGTTTAAAAGGGAGTAGCTGACTGCAAACTGAAGTGACTCCACTTCCACAGAGGAGAAAAGACTACTAAACCCCAACACACCTGGCTCATTTTTCTCTACCTATGATGTACAGGAGGCAGAGGAGAGCAGCACCTTTACAAAGTCTGTCACCAGCAAAATGTAAGCATAGAACTTCTTGGTCCCTTTCAATATTCAATAAAATCCCACAACTCCTATTTCTGTAACTACTGATGTGTAAATGAACAATAATGTGACCTGAAAGTCTCAGAAGAAAAAAACTTCAATTTTTAAGTTTCACATACATGATCTGAAATGATAACATGAAATTGCAACTACTGTCTGCTGCCTAAAGAAAGAAATAGAGAAACTCAGTCATAGTACAGGAAAGTATTCTCTTCTTTTTTTCTTCCTTACACTGGATTCTTCTTTCTAACAACTTTATCTCCTTTTTAATCGATAACTTAATTAAAACTGCTATAATAATATTGTCATTTTTGTTGCTAATTGTGCAATGACACAAGTATGTTCAGGACTGTATGTCATTTTCATTATTTGAGTTTACCCAGCCTATAATATTAATAATGCAGATAAACTTAACCAAGATCCATAATTCCTTCATTCACTGCAATAAAGTAAATGATGCATTTACAGTTTCTTTGTTTGGAGCATTAAGCAGTATAGTAAAAATGTCAAGAGCACAGTTTTATTCCAATTAAACACGCAGAAGAAAGCCTTCTATTTTTAATTACTCTTTTATATTTCTGATTGAAAAACAGAACTAAAAACCAGTTCTGGAAATAGTGTTAATCCGATGAAAAAAACCACCCTTAACAGCCATTGTCTTCATTCAGTTTTGTCATATCCAATATCAAACTGGGCTCTCCACTGTTTTTCACTTTTACTTTGAACAGCAAAATAGACCACTGATGAAAGAGGATTTATCCAATTATTATGAGCAAAGTAGCTTTAACTTCCTTTAGATATCCACTAACAAGATATAAAATGACACTTCCCGGACACATCACTAGCACAATAGGGCCTTTATTGATTTTCATATCATGTTCTTTAGTCTGAGATGACTCTCTTGAGGGCTCTGCTTCCCAGCAGGAAAAAAATTGCTTTTTCTATGTTTGAATTCAGATCTATTAATGCATCCCTTGCTGGAGACTGTGTCATTTTAGTTCTTTCTCTCTTAAGTTGATGTGTCTACACCTTGCTGTCTCAGTGTCCTAATGGATCCCAGGGTTAGAGGTCAAAGTATGAAAACAAAAATTGAAATTGTTCAGCTTAGGAATCAATAAGAAAAAGACTCTTAACACTCTCTCTAAGGGTAAGACATGCAAACAATAAGGTGTGATAACCATGTTCAACTTTGTGCTAAAGTTATAAATAGAGTAGCAAATCCAAAATACATTACATAGTAAAAAATAGAGACAAAAAGTAATTAATATTATTGTTCAATCTGCATGACTTCTATTAGGAAATGTACAGATGAAGGGACAATATTACTGCTTCTTTAAGCCATTCTGAACATTTCTGAGGTATGACACTAACACTGTGTCTTTACTGTACAATTTAAGGGCTAAAAAGTCAATCTCAGTAGTCTAATTACTGATGAGAAGTAAGTTCCCCAGACCAGTATGTATTAACTTCATCCATATGCCTGCATTTATACATGATAACATATTCAACATGCAAAAAAGGTACATTGATATGATAAATTAGAATTGGCAGTAAGAAATCAGGTGGAGCCTTTACCTGAGTTTGGAAAGAGTAGCAGATTAGTTATGTACAAGCAATCTCTGGCTTGCAGGAAAGTATTAATTTGAAGAAATATTCTGATTTTTTTTTTTCATATAGAAAGTTATATAAAAATACAGCAACTACTGTGTTGTACTGCCTAGCTCTAGTGAATATTTAATGCTCAAAGTTTATGGAGCTTAGATCTCTGGAAGATAGTAAATGGAAAGTTAAAGAGTCCAAAACAATTGTACATTTCAAAATTTACCAGACTTTGCCACAGACATAAAACATAATTGCATGACAGTTCAGACAGGAGCTAACTCTGGTTATGATAATAATAACAAATATCTTTCTAGATGATCTGCATGAGGGTATTGAGCGCACTCTCAGTAAGTTTGCAGATAGCATCAAGTTTAGAAGAAGTGTCTATCTGTCTGGGGGTAGGAAAGCCCTACAGTAGGATCTGGACAGGCTAGATTGATGGTCTGAAGCCAATGAGATGAAAGACCAAATGCCAGGTCCTGCACTTTGGTCATGACAGCCTCATGCGATGCTACCAGCTTGGGGCAGAGTGACTGGAAGACTGTACAGAGAGAAAGAACCAGGGAATTTTGGTGGACATTTGGCTAAACATGAGCTAGAAGTGTTCCCATGAGGCTAAGAAGGCTTCTGGCTTGTAACAAAAGTAGTATAGCCAGTAGGAGCAGGGAGGTGATAGCCCCACTGGACTCAGCTCTAGTGAGGCCACATCTGGAGTAATGTTCATACCCTCACTGCAACCCTCACCTGTCTCTTCCTACCTGAAGTAATCCAGTCACTGAGATAAATACTGTGAAGAACTGGTATGGAACAGTGTTACTGTTTTTAAATAGAAGCAATATATACCAAATAAAAACATAAATACCATAATTCAAGTGCCTCAAGTAAACGTTATATCATAAACTTAGTCACACTGTAACCCAGAACTGACAACCCGTAAGAATCAATCACAGTATAAAAAGTCATTTCTCACCAAATTGAGGGAGTTAACTTGCTTTTGTCTCCTAACGCTGTGAGCTAGAGCATCTTCACTTCCTTCACTGAGTGTTCCTGTGTGATGTTTTGTGTTTTTCTTGGAGGACCACAGGCATCTTGCAGATTTTATTGCTAAACTCCTAAGTCCTTAAAATAAAATATTCTCATCAGTAAATGATACTGTCTTCCTTATAAATATATGGACACAGACACTGGTCTCTTTACATATAATTCAGAGCAAATGATTTACATGAACTGTAACCTCCTCAACCTTCCAGCAGTCATCAGTAAACCCTTATCACCTGTAAAACACTTTATTCTATAGCATAATATGATATGCCAGCAGGAATTCACTCTCTAGGCCTGGTCATACTCTCTGTAAACCTGAGAACATAGGTAATCTTTGTAGACCAGGTTCTGAATTTAATTTCTAAGTGAATTCCTTGGACCAAATGAAAGGCTTTATATGAGTCCACATGCTCTCTAAAGGGCACAGGTCTCTTACTGACCCCAGTCAACGTACACAGAAGCATATAGTCAGCCTTACAGAATCACATTTTTAGAAATTCAATTCAAGGACTATTCTGTTATCAGTGTCAAATTATTAATTAAGAGTATCCACATATTATATATGTCATTGACATTTACTATCTGTGTAGTGGTTTGCCTGGGGGGATATTTGCCATTCAGTTCAGCTGGTAAAATGCATGCTGAGCAAAGACAATTCCAATTTTGGTTGGCATGCTGTATGGAATGTGCACACAGCAGGAACTCAGCAGCAATGAGTCGGCCAATTGATTAAATCTGAGCACTGACCAGCAGGTGTCTTTTTAGTGTGCACTGAATGGCTTTTCCATAAAACTCTGTGCTTCACGACAGCTAGATACACATCAGTTTGGTCATATATCAGTATGTCAGGAATTTTTGCTACAAGATGAAAGCACTACTTCTTTGTAGATTTCAGAAAAGTAATAGCTTTCCTTTTTATTTTTATTTTTATTTTATGTATTTCCTTGTGAAAGCTTTCAAAAATCAACAAGTTACTAAATAAAAGACAGCAGGAATTTGCATATTTTAGGCCATTTTGATGAGACAGTTGAAAAATCTATTAGATCTGGGACTTTTTCCTCCCTTTTTGTTCCTGTTCCATTACTGTGACATAACCAACCAAATTAAAGTTTAAAGTATCTGACTGAAATTACAACATTCTGCTGTAAAATCTGTAGCCTTATAATGACAAAACTTCAATAGAAAGAGCCACAGTATTCTGGTTATTCTTGGTCTCACAGCAAGAAAAAATTCCAGAAGGTAACTGAACTACTAACTCCAGGTGTTTTCAGCTCCAAAATTATCTGTCCACGCATTATTCTTATAAATTTGGAGAACCTTAAAACAGCTTTGTTTTCTCTATAAAGAAAAAAAAAAAATTGCACTAGATATACTAACATTTTATTCATGACAAAAGGAAATGTGCTTTCACAAGAATTTCACAAGAAATTAGACTATTTAAAAGTGATGAACACAGAAGAAATAATTATGCAGAATTACAACTAATGCTTAACATACTTTGAGGATCGCATTGCATTAAAGAACCATGTTTAATTATCAGAGATCCAAGCGAGACCTAATCACACAGGTAGATTTTTTTACATCTTGGTGATTCTTTTTAACCTTGTTTCATAACTGTAGTACTAGCCTCTACCAAAGACAGAGAATTAAATGTACTTAAAATGTAGCCCCATATTCATTATAAGTTCCTTGCCATATTCAAAGTACTTTCAATATGCAAATCATAGTAAGAATATCACATAAAAGTTGTGCAAGCTGTTGGCAGTACAGTAGTGCTGACCGTCTTTGATCAGGAGTGTACTTTACCTTTTCTTTGAGGAACATGCCACTAGGATAGACTTCAAAAGAGGATAGCTACACTGAAGTAAAAGTTGTTACTGATCAGATTAAGTTATCTGAATTATTAGAATAAATATGTAATAAAGCAAGTACATCAGTATTTTACAACCAAGGTAGTTTGCAGGACTGAAGTTGCAACACAAATTAAATTACAGTTTCTCTAACGTGAACAGAACCATCATCCTTGGGATGCATAAAAAAACCTCTATTCTGGACCAGTTCAAGGCTTCTCAGTCCTGTAGAGATTGTAGAAGTCTTACCAAGGAAGTTGTTCTCGTCCTTGAGAGTAAAATTCAACATGGTCAGGGCAGCAGAAACAAGGAAGGAGTCAGAGAGGGCTGGCATCATTCACTGACCACTAAGGAAATGAACATAGATAGGAAGAGGGTAAAAAAAAAAAAAAAAAAAGCATAAACGAGGAACAAAAGGTCAGGCAGGAGTTGCAAAGTTCAAGACTACTTCTGTGGGTATGGATAAAAAAGTAAGGGGTAGTGTCTACTGCTCCACGTGCTGGATTCTTCAGCAGCAGAGGAATGGCAAGGAGAGTCTGACACTCCGGGTTGTGGTGCTGGCTAAGACAATACTGGCAGTTCACCACCAGAGGACTACATACATCTCTGATCCTGCTTTTTACTCTATTAAGTAGAAATGGGCACATTAGCTACTTCCCTCCCCTCTGCTCCCAAATTGAGATTATGGTCAGGTGCATGTGACATCTAAATGTCATGCAGTTCTTCAATACTACAGAAAAAAAAAGAATCCAATTTACGGGCTAAAACCTTCACCATGACAAGCATACCAAGGGCTTGCAATATTCCAAGTAATCACTAGTGTTTCCTTCTCAGACACCAAGCACATGCAGTACTGACCCACAAAGTCTGAAATGCAAAGGTTGTGGAATCTGAGCACTCTGAACCACCGTTTCCTCATGTAATTGTTAACTACTTGTCTAGCTCTATAACTTCATATTCCACATAGGACGTGGGCTGTTTTACTGATCATTCACAATATGTCTCTGGTTGGACAAGAACTTCCCCAAAACCCTAGAAAGTAGTACCTGGAACATCATCATAAATACAGATAGTAGTATTTCCACCAACTCAAACAGACAGCAAGGATCCTTGATCTTACGGTTTCATAACTAACTGAATCACATCAGCAGTCTTCTAAGCTGAGAGGGGGTTTAGAAATACTTGACTTTCAGGAGTCAATGAAGATGCAGTTGTCCTCGTTACATTTGAAATTTCACTGCCACTTGCTGAGGCAGATTTAATGCATCTCCACCGCTTATCAGCAGAAATGGTAAATAGTCCGCATTAATCAGGACATACCCATCTCATCTCAGTCTTCTGGGGGATGAAGGTCCATTAGGGAATGAAAACCAGATAAAACAGAACTTCAATTACTTGAAGTTTATTTCTGATTCTGCCTGAAGTATCCCTGCATTCCTCCTAGAAAAAGTATATAGGAAGTGATTTATTCTCTGACATAAATCCATTAGAAATCAAGAGCAGAACAACACATTCTCATTTCTTTATTCACTCTTCAAACCAGGCATGTCCAGCCCACAGTCTGTGGGCCACATGCAACTCAAAACAGCAAATAATGTGGCCTATAAGATCATCAATTTATACCATTAGTATGTGAATTTTTGTCATCTATGCAGTCAAAAGAAAATATGTGTCAGAATGTGAAGATGAAAAATGGCTCACTGATTTAGCATTTAGCGTTTTTTGTTAGATTTTACTGCTCTTTTAAGTGAGCTGTGAATATATCTTCACAGTGAATCTTACTTGTGCTGTTTCAAACTGTAACAGCATTCAAAATGGTACTTAAATTATGGCAAGCTGAAGTTTTGGCAAGTATTTTTATGCATTCTGATATGTTGTCTAAACACACACAATCCTGTGAACAGCAAAAATTATGCAGCTATACTTTCCATTTTGATAAATTAATCTGGGAATAGATTTCAGGGTGTTTTTTTTTGTTTTGTTTTGTTTTAATCATTTTTGTATATTTGCAACTCAATTTTCAGTAGACATAAGTACATTACATTAAAATTTTGAAATGGATTGTGTACAGCTGCAATCAGACATTCAACTTAAATAAATAATTGATCATGTGTACTTACTAGACTTATGTAAGAAAGATATCCCTTGCTTCACAATCATACCTTAACCATGCCATTAATTTTTGGCAATATATATATTTGTAAACAACATCAAAGATGAACCACAAGAAGAGAAAAAATGGACCAAAAATCTCTGATGAACACCTTGAGAACTCACTGAAAATTGCAGCCATTTCCTTCAAACCAGAATGATGCATGGCTTTCCCAAAAATGATCAAATATCCCACTAGTCGTGTGTTTTTGTTGCTGTATTCTTTGTGATTTAAGAAATAAAAATAATAACAATAATAAAAAAGAAAAAAAGAAAAAAGAAAATGGAGAAAAATAAAAGGAAAAAAAAGGAAAAAAAGGAAAAAGAAAAAAAAGAAAAAAGAACCTTTATTACTTACATACATTAGATATGCTATATATTTTACAAACAGCTCAAGGCAATTGCAGCTCACCCAATACAGCCCAGGTGAAACTCATGCTTTAAAGCAGGTAGAGGTCATCAGAACTGACTAAACATCTTTCCCTGGATTTCCAGCAAATGATGTTCTTTATGGTTCCATGATCAGAACAGGTGAAAGCAGTTTTAGGGAAGTTAACAAAGAAGAAAAATAAAAAGCTCTTTTCATCTTTTTTGAATGAATTTGACAGGAATTGTAATTCCCAATTTTTAAAAGTGGAGAATGTGTAGTATGTAGAACTGTTTAGATCAAGTTCATACACAAGCTATTAACAAAGATGTACCAACTTTGAAATATAGCTACTAGTGTGAATCTCAGTGACCTTGCTCCAAAGATCAGGTCAAGCACTTACAACATACATGCATTAAGGTTTCTTTTACTCATTATAAGATTTTAGTCATGAGTCAGATTTGCTCAGTGAACATTTCCCAGGAACTGTAGTTAGGCTATTTCAGATAGTTCTTTGCAGGTATGTCATACTGCCATACAGAAAATGGCTGGAAAACTGTGGACTAAATTCCTTGAACCTTATACTCTTCCACTCAGAAGACTGCATTGAATTAGTCCACAGAACATTCCTTTTTATGTTAAAAACAAACACATAACTCTCTTTAATGAAAGGGACAGTTCAACTTCTCTCTGTGTATGTGGTAACATTTTACAATTCTTACTCTTATCCCTGTTATCTTACTCAAGCAAAAGTCCTGATGAGCTCAGCAGAAACCCTGCAGGCTGATATGCAGGCTGATACACTTATGACCCATAATGCAGCAGCAAAACCTGGAAGCAAGCATGAGGTTATAGACTAGTTGTGTGATATGATGTCTGTAGAATCATCACTCAGTGCTTCCCAGGTACTAAGCAAATGGCAAAGAGCCAAACTCTAAACACGTTTGCATTAAGGGACTTCATGCTGCTGCTCAACACTCAAGAGTATCGTTTCTTAGATACCATGAGACACTATGAATGCTTGTAATCAGTATCAGAATTTGCTTTTAATAAATCCAGACTAGCAAAGTTTCTTTCCACAGAAACTTGATACAACACGTCACAGCTTCTTCAACATTTTTTGGTATCATAGAATTCTTAGAGTTGGAAAGAACCTCTGAAGGCCATCTAGTCCAACTCCCCTGAAATGAACAGGGACACAAAAGCTAAATCAGGTTGCCCATGGCCTCATCCAGCTTCACCCTGGGTGAGGATATGAATAGAATAAATTTGTAATGCACCACTACAGATCAGAAAAGAAGGAGTGACACCTGAGAAAGATCACAATGCAAAAAAAACCTCCAAAAAGCCAAGAATTCTCAAAAAAACCACAGAACTTGTATTACTCACACAGCAGTAGTTTAAGTGCTTTTTCAAAAGGATGAAACATGAGACTTTTGAAACGCACTTCAGAAATACCTTTCAAAAGAAAGAAGGGAGAACAGAAACCTACCTGTGTAAAAAAGGAAAAAAAGAAAAAGAAAGGACAATCAGCAGTTCTTTCAGATTCAGTCTAGTTTAAAGAGTTTGACTAGCTACATCAAGTACAAATTGTAATGCCACATCACACAACACCAAGGTTTTGTGGTAAGATGTTATACATGTGTACACATACTGTACCTGAAGAAAAGGACTTTCTTTACAAATGCTGTTTTACTTTCAGTGGCAAGCAACCATACTCACATCTTGAAGCATTCTGCTTAACACAGCAAGCATTTATGGAGGGACAAATGCATGTATAGCACTGTGAGTTCTGCTGTTCAAAAATCAGTGACACCTAAAAGAAAAAAAATATCAATCTCCAGCCTGCAATGAGCAATTTATATTTCCAGAGCTAGACTACCTTGTCATCTCTGATATGAGGGGTCTTGTTTAGGATGAAAAAGTATGAAATAAACTATCAGACCTGTGAAAAAATAAACCCCAAGAGAGACCTTACTCGAGGAAGGACATGCCTGAAACGAACAGAGTTTCCATCTACCACTACAGATCCAGGCACTGACAGGAAGAGCTGAAGACCCTAAGCCTGAGGCAAACAGAGTTTATGCTGCTGCATGCAAAAGCAGTTTGAAAACTGAAAGGCAGCAGTTGGGAGTATGACAAACTTGTTCATTTTCATCCAGAAAATAAATCTGTCATTCTTGGAAGAAAGCTAAGTTGTTTTCAGATCATGCTTCGTGTATTTGCAGAGATATTCTTTGGGGTTTTGTTTGCTTCTACTTCGATGTTCTTTTTTAGGCTGTGAAAGTTTTATTTGCAAGGGGTTCATGTATCTTCAGCCTTTACAAAGCAGTTATGGCCACTATCACTAATTAAAGACACTTCTGTTCATCACTTATCTGGCCACTGCAGCTATAACAAGGTACACTGAGGGTGAAGCTGTTTTGGTTTTAATCTTCTGTGCCTAGTACAGATACAACCTCAATATCCAGAAGAGTCTGCGTATACTTAATTGTTCCGGGATCAAAGCAGTTAGAATTTTCACTAACTCATAAGATCCAAACTATATGACAGAATGTACAACTGAGGCAGAGAAGTTGCACTGTGAGGAATTCTGCTTGGAGACCCTCTATGGAAGCATCCCTTTGCAATGTTCTTTTGAACTCTTGATGAAGTTTTCACTTTGCAGACGTTATTGAGTCTCCTGACCTATGACTAGAGCCTGGTAAAAAACAACAAAAGTGATTTGTCCAAAAAAAATTGATGTTTCCTTCAAGTGGCTTTCAGTGGTTTATTATTTTATTCAGCTCCACAGACTGAACAATTTCAGTAAATTATTCAGACAACACACTCTGTCCACAACTCCTAAACTTCTAATTTTTGTAATTTGAAAAGCAGACTATCAAATATTTTGTCCCCATCTAGGGTGCAGTAGGATGACAAAAGCAGTGGTAAGCTCCTTGGGGTTATAGGGATATCTGTGCTTTACAAGAACTTAGTGCAACAAAACCTCAATGCTGATAGTATTTTAGTGCAAAACCAACTACAATTTTCTCAAGACATACTCCACTACACATGAAAAGGGATTTGGTGGTTTTTGGTTTTTTTTGTTTGTTTTTTGTTTTTTTTCCAAAATACAGGAAATTTATTTGTGGTCACATCAGTGCAAGAAAAGAAATGCTACAAACAGAAAGTAGAGAAGCTAAGATTTTGCTTTTGAACATTTCACCAGTTTGCCAGTTACACCAAATCAGTAGCTACCATTCCTCACCTCATGGATAGCTGCCATACTATCTTCCAGGTCCATTCTTCTGCAGGATTAAGTTCCCAGAGCTGTACTGGTTCCAGAAAGATCAAAGCCTAGAACATAAGATTAAAGTAAAATTCTCTCTTTAAAAGCACTACAGAAGCTGGGAAAAAGAACATCAGTACAGTTCTGAAGGACATTTTCCTTTATGTGGACTCGGAAAGAGCAATAAACCTTGTGAATCTGTAAGCAAGCACCAGAAATACCAAAACAGAAGTATTCTATGTAAAATGAAGACCACAAGGTAGGCTTGATGTAGAGTCCACTTGCCAAACACAAATTCTGTCATCACATAGAACATAAAGGCACATACACTCCAGTCAAAGATGATGCGTTTGTGTTGTAAAGTTATGGTATTCTTCCAACTTGGAAGTGGATTCCATCATACACATCAACATACAACACTATTCAGATAGTACACACCAAGACCTAGGGCTTTAAAGTAAAAGGAATACATTGTGCATCGCCTCTTCTCAGAGATGCACAATGAATTGCATTCCACAGCCTTACCCCTTGTGCCTTCACCTGTTGTGGTGCTGAATATGGACAACAGGCAAGTGATAACATAGAAGTTATTTTTGTAACAGCCATCAAAGAAGATTAAACACCAATAAAAGCAGGTTAGCAGAGCATTTAAACCACTATTTATTACAGAGTTCAGACTGATGTCACAGGGAGATTCTGTCAGTGTAAAAAAGAATTAAGCACACTTTTAATCTTACATATAAAAGAAAAAAATACATAAATTGGGGAAAAAATATAAAAAGGTTAAATATAGAAACAGAAAGTGAACTTACTGTTTTACATTGTTCTGCTCTTTTGCCACACCACTACTACAACTCTAACATAAAGAATAACTGAAAATGCAGAGACATATTTTTCCAAGTGTTACTTCCACCCCTCCTCATAACAAGTCAGCAGAAACAAACTGGTGTACCACTGTATAAACTAAAGCACACTTTCCTTGTACTTTCAAGTTCAACCCTTTTTGCCTCAGGAATTCTCCTGGCTCACGGGTTTGATGTCAGCCCTTGATTGTGTTTTGATGTTTCTGCAGATCTACGATTGAGTTCAATTCTCAGCAGCCAAAACAGACATTTGTCATCCTGTATGCATCAAATTTCCTGTGGCACACTGCCCACTTAATCATGCAGGCAAGAGGAGCGTTGACAGAGCAAGAGGCTGTCTGCAAGTCACTCTGACCTAGCATGTGTGGAGTCACATGTAATTACCATTACTTATAAGGATCACTCAAAGCTTCCTGGTGTTGCTGCACACCAGTTCAACCACACCAAAGTGTTTGAGTAAATATTTGCACGCAACAAGAAGCTGTTGAGAGAATTTCATCTACAGCCACAGCCCCCAGTGCATGAAATATTCAGCATGTGAAATGTCTCCAGTGATGCAGAGTGGTGGGTTTCATTCTGATTTGATTAGCAGTGATGATTCTTTCATGAGGTGTGACTGTCCTTCTGGATTAGCATCAGCCCAGATTCCATGCAGCAGTCACGAAAAGAGATGGCAGAAGAGCAGTCTGACATGTTACAAGGGTTACTTTGTACAGCCTACCTATGGCAAGTTTTCCTCTTGAAAAAGAAAATTGTAGAGACTAAATTTTAATTAAAAAAAAAAAAGCCATCAATATGTAGAACTCTAAGTGTAAACAAATATTAACTCAGGGAATTTTTTAATGTGTCACAAATGAGACATCATTTCTTTTCCTAAAAAAAAAAAAAAAGCTAGAAACATTACGCTGTAAGATGTGCTTCTATATAAGGGATGTGAATAAGTTCCTAATGAACATCTTAGAATTTGGTATTCATATATAATTAAATTTTAGTTACCTCTTCTCTGTACCTAAGTACATACCATCACTGCAAGCAATTGGGAATTTTCAATAGCACTTAAGCGAATTTGATAATTTCCTTGTAATGTCAGCTATTTAGGCTTTTTCCACCATTGCAATATTTCTGTATTACTTCTCTATTGTAGCAGCACATTTCTGAACTGAATCCAATGGAAACAAACTTTTTATTTTTCAGGAAATAAAAGTTTATTAGACAGCGTGAATTGCACAAAACAGAACGGCAATATATATATGTATAGGGCTAGTGTTCATGAAAGATATTTTAGTTTGCCATCCTGATCACTTACCTTTACAAACATTGGTTTAGATGTACTTAAAGACTTAGACAAATTGACGTGGAAAGTTATAAAATTCTAGCAGTGTTTTGCCTTACTACAAAAACTGAAAAACACACCTACTTTAAAGGTACTGATCTCCCAAAGTGATGTATTTATAAGCACTGGAAGAGGATATAGAGATGTAGTACCTCACAGAACTCTAAATAGCAGCAAACTCAAAGGAACTGATTTTACTTATGCAACCCAATCCACAATACAAGAAATTAAATTTTCAATCCACTATCTGTCCCAGATTCTTTTGTGTCTTTTTTATTTTGTTTTGTTTTTTAATTATTATTTGTTGTTTGTTTGTTTATTTTTTTAATATTTTGGAAAGCTGATGTTTTCATGACAAAGGAAGCAAGAATAAAGTTATCTCAGGCTGAAAAGGCAAGTTTCAATTCTCTTTCCTTTGTCTCTGAAAATGAGAAAGGACCATGCAATCCCAGTATTTTTCTTTCTTGGGTTCTGCTGTCTCTCATCTAGTGACTAATTTTTCAGTTGTCTCCATCTTCCGTCAGTGCTTCCCCCACAGCTTCACATCGCAGCTTATCACCTATGTAGTTTCCCCCTGGAAGAACAAGGGGTGGGGCAGTAGACCTCCTCATGCCACTAAAATGGTCCTCCTTTAGACTGTACTGCATACCTTAGACACATTTTCAGTTTTAACTGCAGTACCCACTCAGACTGAGTTAGCAGGGTGCTGGAGGCTATGCCTGGGAGAAATACCACATCTCCCCAGCACTCCATTCAGACTGTACTTATCATGCTACCTCAAATATATCTAACTAAACTACAGTGCACGTTTAGATTTGATGTACTGTGATAAGCCTGAGCATTTGGATTACAGAAAGATAAGACCTAACAAATCAGTAAGTTAATACTAGAATTATATTCCTTTTACATGTGCATAGGTACAAATGAACTTTAATCGCATTAAAAGCCACAAGAGATAAAAGAGCATTTTCTGGGAAGTAATATCCAGGTGTTGAAGTATTAAAAATAAAAGCACATAAAAAATTAATAAAATAAAATGAAATGCTACAATTGGGAAAGATGGAGTGCTGTCCTTATTTTGAATGAGTTGCTTCTGTTGTCATTCTTTTGTTTTTATCAAGTCAAAAATTCAAACCAAATAAAACTTATTATAATCAGATACCTTGAATATTCCCTTGTTCCTGAAATATAACACATTCATCTCAGTCATAAAACATTCTTAAATTAAATAATAATAATAGTAATAATGTGAAAAAAGGGCACAACCCTTGTATAAACAAACTTCATACTCTGATATATTTTGATATAATATTTGAGCCAGGATACATCATAAATAGGAGTCATTCTGAGAATACAAATTGGAAAATTTGTTTTGTAGTACAGACAAGTTTAATTTCCACTCTCAGCATCCCTGTAAAGTTCAAACCCTGTCAGTCTGCACTGGTTTTATCAATATTCCATATCACAGTATCATATGGCAGGCTATCTGATGTTTGGAGACAGTGCTAGGTGATGTACTTCTAGCAGACTCAACTATTTCATGAGTTCCAGTTCTGGGAGACTTCTGATTTCAGGGGAGGTAGAAGTTCTGCTGTCTTTTCGAGGAGACCAGACAGTGAGGGACTGCTGATAAAGACTCAAAGTGACTCTCTTTCTCCTCTGGTTTATTTTTGTTTCATTAGATTTATTATTCTGTATTATCTCATCTTCCTTTAAATAAAATAGTTTCTCCTGTCTCAATCTTTTTTTTTTAACTCTTCCTTTCCCCCATTCTCCCAAGTGGAGGAAGAAATGTTGCATGGTTAAATTATCAAACTTCATTGTAATCTCTTAACCTCTCCATGAGATTTCACATATAAATATTTTTAATGAATTTTTATATTTTATATTTATATCTTATTAAAAAAACAGGATGCTGTCACGGTTTTTTATTTAGTTTTAAAATGTTTTAAATTTTGGAAATGATATAACTAGATCTAAAATAGAACCACAGAAAGAAGAGTTTCCGCTGCCATTTACCCTCTGATATAAACTAAATAATCTGTGACTAAGTATGTGATTCTGCACGTACTCTATTAAAACAGTTGTTTTTAGTTTTGTCCTTTTTTTTTTTCCCATAGCCTTCTTGCAAATACTTTGTGTAGTCCTTCTAGTAACAGTTCACTCTCAGTCAGAAAAATTACTCTACAGATGATACACATTAAAATGGCTTTTAGCAAAAACTGTAGGTAATGCGATAAAGCAATAATTAAAAATAAGAAATGAAAATATGTGACCATATGAACCTCTTAAAGCTTTTCTAAGATTCTTTCTGTGTATAGCCTAAATTATATCTTAATCGTAAATTATATAAGTGAATATATATGTATATATTAATCTTTTGCAAGCCAAAGTTATATCTTAAGCACTAATTATGTATATGTGTATATATATATATGTATGTATGTATTTCTGCTAGCTAGGTCTGGAAACTGTTATGTTTGAAAAAGTGCATAGGGACTTCTGAAAAGGATAATTGTGCACTGAACAACTGGACACAACAGGATTTAGACTGTTTCAGTCACTTGGTCTGTCCTGTCAGCCTTTGAGATTTCGCCAAGTATCCTGAATTAATTTATTAAATATACAGGTTTTTTGACAGTGAAAGTGTACAATTTTTTTTTCTTTTTTTTTTTTTTTTTATGCTAAAATACCCTATTGTAAAGCCAGAAATTCTTCTTACAAATTCATTCCATATCAATTAAGATTTTAAAAAAATCACAACACAGCAAATCAAAACTAACAACAAATCGAGGAAATGTGAAAGATAAGAACTCAAGTAGAAATGCCTCCAAGTGGCCTGAATGACAAAAATCAGAGGAACAAAGCAATAATAATAATAATAACAATAATAATAATAATAATATTCGAAACAACTGTACTATTACAATACAACAGAAACTTCTGTGTTGGGCCAGCCTCATTTCTAGGGTTTTTAGTCCTTAATTTTAATAGAGGCCTCGTGATAGATAATATAATTTCACTTTATTTTGGGTTGAGTCTTCACTGGAAAACTTTGCAAATGAAAAGCACTCAAACAGTGAAAAATAAAGGTTGAAAATATGGGTAATTCTTGGAACCATCACAACACAAAAAGTCTGATGTTCACAAAACACCAGACACTGCAGGGCTAGCCTATTCCTTCAGTAATTTACCACAAGTTTAAACTTATCAGTATTCAAGACCATTCTAGTACAGTGGAAAAAGACAATGCTGTAGAAACATAAGAGGAAGGAGAGATAAAAGGAGAGCAGGGAGGAGGAAAAGTGTAACATCTTAATTGAACTGAGATAGGGAACGGTGATATGGCCTGCAGCTATGGGGAAAAAATTTAAATTTCCAGTGATCTAACTTCCATGAAGAGTAGGGATGGAGACTCCCCAGTACATGTCATTTTTTAGAGGAAGTGGATGAAGAACTGGTTCAGAGGCATGAAAAATAAAGCATCAATTGCACGCTTATTAAATTTGAATGAATAATTTGTCAGGAATAATATGTTTGACAAACTTAGCCTCCTTCTTTTCAACATATTCCTATAATACTCTGAGAAAAATTGCATTATTTAAATGTATCCAAATCTCTTTTCAACTTTTCCCAATGTAGGGCTCAGCAGCAAATATTCAGATGTTTGCTGAGCTGTGTTAAAATAAAGATAATGTGTTATTTTTTCATTTCTTAACTGGATGAACAAACATAACCTACTTTTGAGAATAGACATACATAGGTATTTAAAAATTGATTTCCATGAGCAACTGGCTTTGTGGCATCCTAATACATATCCAGTGAGGAGAAAAATAAAGGATGTGAGAAACGTGAACACATCAGTAATTTACCTAAGCAAAAGTCTACTACAGAAACTTAACAACATCAAAACCATCATACATTACCATATTCTGAAGGCAGAGTTTTCTAGTAAATTCCTATTTTCCTGTTCAAGAAAACCAAAACTGAATAAAAAATTTAAGCATGCAAATTTAAATACTTGAGTAAGCAGTTCAGATTGCTTACATTTACAGATAATTATTATGATTTTTTAATAGTAGTCCATATTCTACTAGTGTACCTGGAATAAAGTTTTCAACTGTGTCACCTTTCTTGATATAACTTAGTCATTTATAACTACTCCTTTCTTACTCATCCTTTCTGCCTCAAAAAGAAAAAAAGAAAGAAAGAAAAGAAAAAACCCCAACACATTCACTGTTCACAGGATCTGTTTCTTGTATAGTACCACAATCACTGAGAATATGTAATTATTGAAATGAAGATGTCGGCAGTCTTCCAGATGTCAGTAAGCATACAAAGGGTATTACTCACAAGTTCCTTGTGTGTTATTCTGGGTTGTAATCTATGAGTTCTAAAAACAGTGAGCTCCCAACAGTGTTTGTGTTCTCTCCTTTTGATGACAGATTCTTTTGTAAAACACTGTCATCTTAGATTATCAAGAACATTATTTATATTCTAATTCCCTCTTGGTATTTTTTTTCCCTATTCTCTAACGTGTACCTTTGAGATGGCTATCCTACCATAAGAGCCTAATGAATGACATATGCACAGAACAAGTAATGAGAATCCCTGCCACCCTGAATTCATATGACTGAAAAAAAGCCCTAAAAGCTCATTCATTGGCACTTCTTGATCAGTCTGTAATGTGGCAGCCTTTTTAAATCAAATCTGAGCAAATATAAAATTTCAGAAAACATTCTAGGCATTAGCAAGGACTATGAGCACTTCTGATGATAATTTGATCATAGACATCAGTTTTGCAATCTCCCAGCCAAGGACAGCAAGGTAGAGATTTTTTTCTGAGAAACTGCCAGAGTTTCCAGCCAAAAGTAAATCAGCCAGAGAAACAAAATAGCAAAAACATTCTGGTTTTATTTTTCATGAATCTATTTATGAAAAGAAAGATCATTTCAGATCCAGAGCACTTAAAAATACCAGGTCACTCCTAAAAATAGTGGTTCCTTGAAGCCTCAAATACATGGATTTTGCAAATGAACATGCCTCGTCACCTATACCCATTTGAGCTTCCAAAATCGCTTTTTAACTGGAAGCCTCTGACACAATAACTGGAATGATAATGCCTGGTCTATAGTGAGCAAAAAAAAAATTCAAAAAATTACATGTATCTAAGTTTTGGCTATATGTCTTAGGCCTCAGTCGCCTGGAATTGCGTACATACAGTAACCAGCATTTCTCTCGCCCACAGTAGGATTAATGAGAATATGGCAGAGCCACATAACCTAGGGCAGAATCTGCCCACTTAGTGTGTGATTTCAGAAAAAGTTGTAATGTCAAAAATGGACCATTTTTGTGGTATTCTCGTATCCAGGGCATTGTATGTGGCTACTATTTGAAATGGCAAATCTGGAAAAGGAAGACCATATGAGGAACTGCTCTTTCTGAATGTATAGTTTTACCTCCTAGGCCTCTGCTCAATCACACTCTTCTTAATTAAATTATTGAGTCCACAAGACTGGCAACTCTGCAGCTTTGGAGGCTGCAGTAACAGGTCGCTATATAAAAATGCTTTTCCATGTGTCTGCATAAGACAGATGTACATCCAGACGCTGACTCTTAAAACTGTATTTTGCTTTAGATATAAAAAATATTTCAACATACACACCACCATTATCTATGCATTTTCACCCATAATGAACAAAAACCTGCATGCCATGCTCATAAAAACCTGCATGGTCATCCAGAAAGTGGCTTGTCTTTCACATCATCACCACTGCTGAAATACACCACCCGCTGCCACACTGTGCATACAGATGCTCTTTGGTACCCATAAACACTCATCATGCATTGATGAATGCCAATGAGTGCCATTTTTTTCTGCACAGAGGAATAAAGTGACACACCTTTGCTTCATACACACTTCCATTTTAGACACCAGTGTGTCAGATTGCCTCGCTGCTGCCATCTGATGCACAGCAACAAAATGTAAAGGATTATTGTGGGAGTTCCACCTCTACTGCCATACCACCAAAATTCTCCTTAGATGTCATGGGCCAATATAACAACATAGGAGGTATGCAGTCCTAGTATTTATCTATGTATTTTTAGAATATATTTATACTATGATATTAATTACTTTTCCCTTGAATACAAAATACAATGAGAAATGACAATGTTTGTGTTTGGACTGCTCAATTTTAAAAAGAGCTCACTGGAAGACAGAAATGAGACCCTGACTTCTGTTGTCACATCATCAAATACTTTAATATGTGAGTCTTAGTTCAAATAGTCATTTGTAAGTGCTCAAGACAAGGAAACCAAGCCTTCAACCCCATATGACTTCAAGTGCTCGGTTGCTACATCATTTTGCTCACAACTTGGTCTGTGACACAGGTCACTCTACTGCAACACTATTGGCTGTTATTGCCATTTTATCCCCCTTGAAATTCATATAGGACAAGTCAGAGGCACCAGATCCCCTCCACCATGTGTATATCCATGTGTGATAGTCCTAAGCTCTACAGGTGCATAAAATAGACACGATCTAGTAAAATTAACTTCTGAGTTCTGCAGCAGAAACAAATACAATTTCATAACTTTCCAGATTATACAGTAACTTTCAAGGAATTACACACTTAAAAGATTTTTTTTTTTTTTTTTTTGTAATACAGCATCTAAAAAACCTGTCACTGGATGTCACAAGTCTTACAGTAGGTCATTTTAAATAAACTATCTGAGAAGTATCTTCAATTTTGCTGCATATTTTTCCTCTGTCATTTTAAATTAATTTACTCCAGAGGTTTGCATGCTTACCCCTAAATATGACAGAGATAAATAAAAAACAAATGAGTTTCTGCTACAGCTACAAGAGCCTCACATTGAAGACAACTTAATAAGAACACCAATAAATGTGACAGGATGCATTCTGTAAGTAATGTCACTTCATTTATCCTGGACTAGAAGAATATATCCTCATCCTTCTAAGTTTGAAATGAGATGATATTCCTTTTATGGAATAGTCTTCCACAGAATGACTTTTGTCATTGCTAGTAAAAACTGAGTGCAACATTAAAATAGCTGTAACAATAATCCCGGTGTGGACCAACCATTGTTCACTAAGATAAAAATACTAATCAAATTTCTTGTGTGTAGTCAGTACGGTTGACAATGGCTTACAGTGATTTGAATATTCATTGCATAGGAGTAAGAACTCCATCTTTTGGAATAAAATATTAACAAATTAACACTGATCCTTCTGGTTCCCACATGGATGTACAAAAATCCCCCTAGCATCCCTCAGTTTCTAATCAATCCATAGAAGAATAAGTTGTTTTGCAGTCAACTGCTGTAGCATACAGATTTAATAAATAAATAAATATGCTACCATGCTCAGAATTTTTGAAAGTTCAAGAGGACTTTTGCAAATTTCTGTATTATCTAATATTTGTGATACTTTTTATTTTAGGTATATACTGAGTCAGTAAACAAGGACTCATCAAACATCTAATGGTGCCCAGATTTAATGACAACAATGTATTGTCATTATTTTTGAAATATGGCAAGAAATTAAATGAAGATTGTTTCAGTTTATGTTTCAAGGTATGACAGCAAGTTCAAACCACCAAGATTACTTTCTACGTCTGTGTTCATTAAAATGAAGCAGAAGCAATCCATGAAGCAAGAACTGTTGAATTGCTTTCTGTGGCACAAAATTTCACAAAAACAATGTTTTTATCTATAATCAAAAGAGGAAAGCATAAATCCATAGGCTCTTGCAAAAGTCAGTGAGAAATCAGAAATGGCTGTTTTTTGGTTCAGAAATGCAGGTGTGGTGTTTACTGGGAGCAGAACTTCAGATTACACCATTCCCCGTGCATTTACCAGGCACCTCCCCAGTGACAGGAAGCAGTAGTGAATAGGAGGAAGAAGTTGTTACCTGGAAATCTTAGATGGGAGGAGAGCAGAAACGTCCACAATATAATTCCGCAGTTTTTCTGAAATGAATGTTTTATGTCAACTGAACATTTCTGGGCTTTCAATTTTTCAAAGCAGAGTAAGGAAATAAAAGTACTTTTTGTGAAAAATTATTGTTTATCAATGGAACATAGAAGTTTTCAATCAAAGTAGTTTTGAGTGAAAGAAATTCACTTAGCAATAATTCAATATCCTTCTATCCACACATGCCTCAAGTTATTATCTTCTTTTAGAAGAGAAGACCAGAAAGATTAGTTACTCCCTTAAACATCAAGTGGGAAATCTAGACTCGGTCTCTCAGTGTCAGAGATACAAAAGCATAAGTTTTAACTCCTCAGATCCAAACAAAAACTAATATCTATTTATTAATCATTGCGAAATAAGAATAATAATGATAAATATTCATTTAGGGTGCCTCATGCTTTACCATCTTTCAGTCAGGATCAAATTATTTAATATTGTCATATACACAATCAAAATCTTGAAGTTGTGAACTGGGGACAGATCTTTTCTCCAAAGTTGTCCTTGCTATGTTGGAATCAAGAATGAAAAAAAAGTGTTTGATATATCTAGATAGATATCAAGTCTAGCCTAAATCTGAGAAGAAAGATAACATTGTAGTAGATGGAGAACAGAAGGTGAATGAATTTGGGGATAGTTATTGCTTATGGAATCAACTCCATACAGAAGGGGACGTTTGTGACCTGCATTCTACACACAAATGCTTCTGAACTTAGCTTTGAACTTTTTGTCTATAAGTCTTATATCTCTGAACCTCGGTCTTCATAATTTACACAGACCACTTCCAAAATAATATGTTTTTAACGCACAGATCCCAGTGCTGATAAGTGAAACTGACAAGCTCCTTTTTTTATATTATTCTTGGGTTTGTCTTATAACATTTAGCCAACATTCCTGGGGTTTCAGAGATGCTTTTAAATTACGGAAACACAGTGTAACTGAAAGCCTTATTATCTTCTAGAGATTAGTTGTATATGCAAAATATGTTTTGTAGGAAGAAAAATGAAGCTGAAAGTGCAAATCAATCAATAAATACCTGTATGTAAGCATTGTGATCTGGTTTCCTGTATTACTTGCTGAGATAGCTTCTTTCCTTTGACCACAGCAGGCTTCAAAATACCAGAACAAAGATATGAGACATACACAAACACGTGGATTTAGATTTAAGTTGTCTCGAATGATGAGTTGTCTTTTTGAAGGAGACAGGAGCTCAGTTACTAAAAAGAGGCAACACAAATGGTTACTTACATAGTTTTTTTCAGAAAATGGTATTTGGAAGACAGAAGTCATGCTATATTGGCAGTAAGTTAAGATCAAAGAGAACTCAGGGTAAGGACAAAGTATCTTAATCATTACCCATAATTTTTACATTTTTCACTTTTCCAGTTCATTCTGGTAGTCATCTGTGGATCTCAAGATCTCAGCTGTATAACAATAACAACACCAAACTGGAGTCATTTATTAGATGCAAAATTTTCTGCTTGTCTATACCTCAAAAATGGCACACCATTCTCCCACCTTTCTGTTATGCTTTGCTTCCAGTGTCAAGTAAAAACCACATTTTAAAAATAATTGCTATTTCACCCAATGAACATGTGGATAGATTAGCCCGCAAAGAGTATCTATGTCCATACTTTCTAGCATATTGGAAATGCTTCAGTATGAGCAGTATGAGATATAAAATACATGTCTAAATTCACTATCCAGTTAATTCCAGATTAATACTTAAAATCTGACAACAGAACTTGGAAGAATACTGAGCAAAAAATTTTTCCTAAATGTAGTGGATAAATTTGCATATATTATTTAATGCATGAAGTAGGATAAAAAAGAGATTCCAGGAAATCAATATCAATTTCAACTAGTTTTGTTCTTTACAGAAAGCTGTCAGATGCAGAGATAATAAAAAGCTCAGGAATGTTATTCTGGCAAGATTGATTTTTTTTTTTTTTTTTTTTTTTTTTTTTTTTTTAAAAACCTGTAACTAACTGTGTGTGTATGATCAAAAAGAGATGTGATAAATAATTAGCAGTTCTATAGGATATTCAGCCTCAGGATATCCCACTGTTTAACAAACTTTAATTAATTCTTACATTACTTCTGCAGCACAGAAAATAAAATAGTATCTCCAGATTGCCTCTTCCTCTGTAATTATAGTAAGTCCTCCAATGTTGAAATCCAAAACTGTTCCAGACCCAGGAGCTGAATTCAGACTTTCTGACTGACAGTTCCTTCTCTAACAGTTAGCTGTACTCTCACAGCAGTGGAGAAGTGAAACTGAAAGTCCTCCAGGTGTATAGTTGCATTTTACTGAAAAAGAGCACAGAGACAACTCAAATGGAACATGAATAAACTGCTCAGCACCATTCGTTTCTGTATTTGTAAATTCTGTCTTGGGTTCCCTTTATCTACCATTTTAATGTGATATAAAACTTCAGTTTTGAATTTCTCAAATCCTCTGTATAGTATATAAACCTATCTATTTTGTGGGATGGTGGTAAAGAAGATTGCATTGTTTTCACTGTCAGCTACTAAGAAATTCCTGAGCTGTGAGATTATGCAGTATTGTTATAGTTGCTATTTTTCTAAAGGCTTTTAGAAAAGAAATGAGGAAAAAAAAAAGGAGAACACTATTAATTCACCATTTCTTTCACCTATTACTCCCATTCTAATGATCATAGACTCAGATCTAAGATACATATATAACTTAGATTTATTTTGTTTATTAGAATTTTAATACAATGTCCATTACATTTTGATACTAAACTCTGACAGTAGGCATACTTGATAAAATTACAGCCTTTCTTTTAATGAAGAATTTACTCTGGCTGTGATGTACATGAAATACTGTTAATTCCTTACCCAATTAATCATAAGAGATGTGTTTCACCAGACTAAGATAAAGCCTAAGTACTATCCCGAGCCTATAAAGAACTCTTTTCAGATAAAGGTAGCAACATTTCTTCCTTTTCATTCTTTTTAGATATTCCTGCACTAATGTCAATCAACACATGAAAAAACAAAAACAAAACAAAAAAACCCTGAAACTAGAAGTTTGACATTTTTAGTGAGTTATGTTTTCAGAATGCTTTTCTTGCCATTATTTCCAATATTAAAAAAATAATGATCCTCTCACTTTAAACAGCTGATTTCTCTTAACTGCTTAGCGACATGGCATTTGTAACTGATAAAATCTGCTATAAATACTTCTGAACTTGATCTACACCTGATAGTACCTGGCAAACAGCCACAGAGTTTTCTGTTTAAGAAGTAGCAAAATTTTCTCACATAAATCTGCTAAATTCTGGCCCGTGGCATAACAGAACCCTGCATCGTTTCTTTTGATCTCACTTTGTAAATGCCTGTGTGGACTACAGATGGAAGAAAAGTCTCAATATAAATGTATCTTGGGCCATGATGTACTGATGTTCTCACCAGAAATCACGAGGTTTTATTATTCTCTGGGACAGTCACCTCTCCTCCTTTCCATTTTCAACTTAATCAACTGCTAGGGTCTTTTTCATGAATCAGTATTCATGTGAGTGCTGAGCAACATTATAAACATTCCAAAATGAATACTTCAGCCTGCTATATTCGCTGTTGTGTGAAGAAAGCATACTCTTATCTGAGGCATACTGTTGTCCCTCCCCATTCAATGCATTGCAAGTCTCTTTCCTAGAAGAACACCTATAAAATGTTGCCAATTAATAATTGCAATATTCAGTTTCTTAGCTCTTCCTTCTCTTTCATCTTAGAGATGACACTAGAATGAAGAGAATGCATCTAGTAGAGTAGGAAGAAGTTACATAAACAATCTGTAAGGACTACAGATGTCTCCTCATGAGTCAGAATTTTTGTATAGTTTAAAATAGTTTGGAAATGTGTTTATCTTTCATTTCTTTCATTCTCTGCTACCACATCATAGAGAAGTTTTACTCCTTTTCAGAGAATTCATAGACTTCATCAAGAATATCAATTTGGTAAAATTTATACAGTCACTATCTGTCACCTGTGTAAAAGAAAACATTCTAACAGAAGCCACTACAACTTACATGCAAAAAATTTAATTTCTCTTCTCTTGCTGAGGAAATGCAGTACCTGTATTCTGTCATTCCAGTAGCTACTCCTGCTTTGCAGTTACAATAGCTGGAGGACTTGTGGGAGACAACCTAGTGGCCAAGCAAGGCCCTTTCCTAAGAAGGAGTAAAATTGCAGGCGTTATTAGTCTTTAGTTAAAATCATACTATTCTACAAAAGTAATATTTTTAAACCTAAAAGTTACTAGAATTCATATATTTGTAAATGCCCCCATAAGAGCACCTGACAAAACTTCTTATCTTTTGTATGCTTCACAGCTATTTTCTCTTTGGGGTGACACTGTTGGCAGAGGTTTTGAAAGAGGAACATTACTACTATGTGCAGACAATTGATATAACTGCAACAAAACACGTTTTGCAGAATTGTGCAGTTTTAAATATGCTGTGTGATTGTTGCTTAATCCTCTACCTTAAAGCATGAATTTGCACAAGGAATCTATTGTAATTTTCCTGATTCTAGCATAGATTATGCTGTACCTGAGACATTGCCTCCCTTTTGAGAGGGCAACTCCAACACAACTTTGTTATTATTTGATTACTAATTTTTAAATATCATTTTTGTGGAAAGTTCCCTTCAGTGTCAGAGAAGCTTCCTCATCTTAACAACATCTGCTGTCTCTCCTACTTGTGTAATCTATACTATATTTTCACCTGTTTCCTCACATTAACGTGGTCTTTTGTTACAGTACTTTGGGCAGAACACACGAATGTAGAAGATATGCAACTGGGTTGGAATAATCAGATTTAATACAGTTATTTTTATGTTAATATGAAATTTGACAAATTTTCTATTCTGTAGCTCTTTTATGCAATAAAGGCTTACACATCTGTGCACATTTTTAGCTAAATTAACAGAATGAAGGAATTATTTCTAAATGGTGCAAACTTTTTTAATGTAATCTTCAATATTCCATACCTAATAAACACAAACAATTCAATTGTAACGCATTAACCACTGAATAATCCAACAGGGATGTGAGGTGGAGATGGGTGGGCGAATGTAATACATGTATTGTAGTACATGTAAGTCCCCTTGTCTCTTCTACTTCAAGCTAAAAGTAAAAAACAATCCCCAAATTGCTAACTAGCAGGCACACGGTAATTGCTGTACCAAGTCACAGCAATCATTTGACTTATTCAGTGTTACAGGTTCAGATCCTGGGAAGGTAGGTATTAACTTTTCATAAAGGGCAAACTGCCCAGTAACATAACCTTGAGGACTGGGGAAGAGAAGACTTTAATTATTTTACGGTGTGAAATAACTTGCCTGTAAATTAAATGGCGAATGTACTTCCATATCTGAGTCAACTTCCATTATTCATCCTACTGAATTATCTCCTCGGTGGTTACCAGATAAAAATAAAGTGGGATGTTGTTTTCAAATGGTTACTTTTAGACCGTGTTACCTGGGCTTAATGTTTAAGAATATACTACCACGATATGTTTTCTCAACTGCTCTATGAACCTGGAACTTTTCATTTGTCCATGCTTCAAGCTGGACCCAGCAAAAATCCAGATGACAAAGAAAAATTTTAAAATGCTGTTCCTTTTTTCTCATTTTTAATCATAATCATGTATGCAGTCTAGCTCAGCTTGCAGTCCCACAAACAATTTGATAGGAGGATGAACTTCCAGGTGACTGGAAGTTAAAAGGAGAGGGAAACAGTACATGGAAGGAACGTACATGGAAAGTAATTCTTAATCTGAAGAAATGTTATATCATGGTAACAGACCCTAAAAAATCTTGCAAACAAGCTTTATTCCTGATTAATGTTTTAATGAAACTAATTTATTCATATGCCTAATCATGCTGTTTTGATGATGTCAGAATTTTTCCTGATTTTCTAATTAAAGTTAATTAGAGAAGGAGGCACATGACTGTGGATGAGGTGAAGGAGAGAATGGGAAAATGTCCTGGAGGACAAAAGTGTGTTATGAATTTCTGCTCTCCGGGAATTCTCATTTTCCTAAGGCTCCTATGAACAAAGCAAACAGACCAAGGGGAATTATGCTTCCTGGTATTCTATCAATTATTTTTTGACTTCTGATAGCTTCTCTTTGTTATTCAAGGCAATATCATTGTAATGACAATTGTTACTCAATCTTTTTTCCTGTTCATATTTATCTTGAGTGTGGCAACACTCATCTTGCGGTTACTTACTTACAAATTAATAAGTGCAATGAAATGTTTTACTACGCAGGTTTGTAAATAAAAGTAACACTGACTGAAGCATGCAATAAGAAGTCTGAGGACCTAAATTATGCTACAGAGGGCTCAGTGAGATACTTACCTACTCACTGGCAGGGATTTTAAGCAAATAGAACTTTGCAGAAAGTGAAGTGGAAAAGCAGTGGAGAAGGTAGAAAAACAAAGGAGTAAAATACTGATTTGGAAAATCTATACAGAGAGTGAGGAATAATTTTGCCTGGGCCTAACTGCATGGACTATAATCCCAAATCAGACTTACCCAACCCTAGAGAAACTCAGATAGAAATCTGCAGTCCATACTCAGAAACCACAGATTCTGAGTAGATCAATTTATCATTTTTAAGGCACACAGGCTTTATTACCCATGCTGTACCTGTGCCACAGTTCACATTCTTCCCCAAGTTTCATGCACCTAGTGTCCTTGGCACAAAGATCTTTACCAGAGTGATTTGTCAAATGCTGTCAGTATTCCCATTTTTCATTGGAGTCTCTTTCAACTGCTCCAGCAGAATTTTGGATCTGTTGGACAAAGTCAGTGCGTTACAGATTTCCTTCACAGAGATTTTACCCACAGAATACAGGATTTTTCCCCTCCCTCTTCTCATAAAACTCTCACAAGATTTCAAAACTGTGATTTTTTTTTTGTTCTGTTCTGGTTTTTTTTTTTGTTTTTTTTTTTTTTTGCAGTGACTCTTTTTTAGCTTTCTTTAAACAGAACTCCTCGATTTTTGCATAATATACAGGCAGAGAAGTCCAGACCTCTCTGATCATATTTTCTGGATATTCAAACAGGTAATTAGGAGACAGAAAAAAAAGAAAAGATAAAAAGAGGAATGAGTGTGGAATGAGAGGGAAATATAGTAACTAAAGTACAGTTATGAGTAGGGTTGTAGCAAACTGACAGGGGAGAGAAGACCTAGTCTAAAAAACACAAAGCTCCTCTCTGCAGGAGGGGATGGTCTAAAAAAATGAGTGATGCTGTCCAGATTCAGATACCAGCTGAATTTTTCTATGCTCTTCGGAGAAGTGCAACACTTTGCTCGTGGTATCCTGAACCAGAATCTTGGTTCTGTATTCATCTTCCCCTGATCCTGGTATTAGTCTTGTACCTCATAAACTGGCAGTCAGGCATTCGGTTCCTTCCAGTTCTGATCCAGAGACAGCAAACTCCTTTAAATTAGACTTTCATTTATCTTAGTTATCTTGATTTATGCAGCATTCTCTGGAACATTCATCATACAGCTAATCTTGACTAACCTTGAGTAATATTTGAATCTTTCTGCCCCTAATTTTACTCTCTTTCTGCAGCCTGAGATTTGAAGTATTCTCCTTATGCCCTTGACTCATAAAATCTTAGGATGCGTCTCATTTTCTTCAAAAACTTTTCCTCTAGATTCCTTCTTCTAAACAGGTCTATTTTCCCACCACATTTAAAACTAATTGGAGGTTTGAGGTGTCTAAAGTCACACCTTGCTGATGTGATATTAGGTGTCTACAAATTCTGTCTGTTAATTTCACAGTACAAAGTGATGAGGTGTTGCTGTCTGTTAAAACTTTGTTTAACAAACCCTTCCATACCTCCCAGCCATTCTACTTTGGATTCTTTTCTTCAGGGAAGAAGGTGGTCTTATTTGTTTAAAATTAATACATTTTAAACCTTAGTCACGTTCCCTCTTATCATTCTCCCACACTCCCCTGATCTTTGAGTTTCTAGAGGGCACATCTTCAGGCAGTCATCTTCCTAGCCAGATGCTTTCTAGGCTATATTCTAGAACTGTCCTTCCCTTCAGAGCCAAATATTATAAACTTGGACTTATTCTTATCCAGGCTCTCTGGCTATGGCTCTGCAGTAATCCTTGGCAGCAAAACTACTAGCTATATCTCATGGTGATAATCTCAAACTTCTCTTCTGATTTGGGGACAAATATGCCTGAAATTAAGATTGCCTCACCCTGAAATGGGCCACTCCACTCAACCTCAGTGATTTATAGCAATTGGCTAGAATAGTGCTCTAAAATCTATCAATAATTTTGCACATCTTCCCATTTCTCCTTACTCCTCCCTATGCACATTTATTTATAAAAACTAAAACAATGAAAGTAATCACTGCATTTTGTTATCTACTTTATACAGACTAAAGCTTGAAAAATTCAGAGGTCACATTAAAAATTTATTTTGTAGCTCAACAGAACAAGTGAGGTTCCAAAAGTCTCCAAACAGCAAGTGATTTAGCATACTGTATGCCACACAAAAGACAAGAATGGACAAAAAGCATAATTGCAACCTTAACTCTGAGTTTTATGTCTTGATTTCTGCATAGTTTAGTATTTTAAACTGAAAAATGGCAACAGATAGACAAATTCTTCTCTTACCATCACTCTGAAGCCATTTGAAGAAATTTAGAAAGGGATACAAGGGGAATGCTCACTTCTGAGCATTAATTCAATCTGCCTCAAAGAATCCAACTCCAAAGGTACCACGCTCTTGCTTTCATTTTGAGAAGTTCTGTCTCTGGACTCCTGCTGAAACAAAAGAGGTAGGAATATTTTTACTGCAAGATTTACCAAAGGAATATTTTATGTAGGCTGGGATGTTGGCCAGCAGTACAACATACAAAACAAATAACACTCCTTGGTTAAAGATCTGAATATATTACTGACATCTGATTGTTGCAGACTTATAACACATGCTCAAGGATGCATATAAAGAAAAATGAATGCTCTTGTTCCAATCACCCAGAAACTATATAAATATACATATATGTGGGTGTCTTTCCAAGTCAACATGACTGCAGCTGATGCATTGATATGCTCCAGCAAAGAAGAAACATCTCAGTGATGAACTGACTTGCTATCCAAGGCACATGTCTTCCTGATCATGAATAAACTATGTCAGTGGAGTTGCATAGAGAAAATTGTCTGGGCAGTACACTTCTGGATTACAGCCTGCAGAGCTCAGTATCTAATAGGCTCTGGATTCACATGAATGTCTATGCAATATTTCTAAACATTTCAGCAAGAATCGTGGAGGAAAGTAGGAAGCAAAATTCTTGGAAGCATTCAGGTAATCACAGAAAACATCACTCCCCCAAAGTCTTTTTGTTCTATTAGTAAGCCACTGTGCTAGCTTGCCTGACACCTAACAGCTTGGTAGTAAAACTGCTCCTGGCTCTGAAATATATTAGGCAAACTCAGATGTTTATTTTAACTGTTAAATGTAAGGAAAAAGCATATAAACAAACAAACAAAAAATAAAATAGAAGTTTTAAGAATTTCAAACTGCTTGTTACAGAACACTTCAGTTTGTTCATTTTCAAAAAGGTCTTTTTCTTAAAAAAATAAAAAGACATACACTAAGAAAATCTTCAACACCAACACCACTTGGATCTGTCCATGAATAAAGCAAGTAAACAAAAACTTTTTTGCAACGAATTTTAGTATATTTTTCTAAGAAATTTTCTGCTTGAGAAAGGTTGTGCTGTAATACATAAGACTGGTGGTACAGTGCTTTGTGGAATGTTGTGTTGACTTTTTGTAAACATTTCTTTTTGTAACACAGGTAGCTCAAAAAGAGAATTAAAGAATTAAACATTAAGAGAACTTAAAAGCCAAATTAACAAACACAAACCTCGAGTAGAAAACATTACCAACATTTTAAATTGGATTAGTATATTAGAAAGTTGATTTCTCTTGTTTGCAGGAAAGATGAAAGACATTTGAACTGCTCATCAATAATTAACATCATACTGAATATGGCAGTACTTTCCCCACCACACTGAATAGTAGGTAGCTGAACAAATCCACCATTATATTCACTGTCTTCTCCACCAAGGGTTCTACGACTTGTGACCAATAATCAGGAGACTGACTAGAAGGCAAAACTATGCTGCAGTCACACATTTACAAAGAATGGTTTTATAACTTTCCTATCACCCAAATTTCCCAAAGGGTTCTTACTGTTTCTTACTGATTGGAATAGCAGCTAGAAATGAATAATACTATGCCAAATTAAATCAAATAAGCTAGCCAAAATAAAAATCTGCTAAGCAATAAAATGTTGCCACTTTCAATAATTTATGAATTCTGGGTGAATTACTCACAACACAACATCTATAGCATGGTGTATGGTTAAAAGATGTGGAAGCCGAATAAATATGTGTTTATGTACATCCTAGATAATTTTTTCATAAAAGTGAAATCATATGAGTAAAAATGATATGGTATAATATGGAAAAAAAAAAGCTATAACTCCTATCATGTGATGTGAGACTTTTTATAGGGATGCTGAAGTGTGTTCATATTCAAGGACTGGGGAAAACTGAGATTCTCTCCTAACAGCTTGTGTCAGCTATTGACAGGGTAATGAAAAGCTGTGTTGTATGGGTGTCATGTTGGAGATCATAAAGCTGAAAATTCTGCTAAGTCAACTCCATTGCCCTTGGCAGGAATCACCCTGACACAGGTCTTGATCTTGAAGGATGCTGAATACTGTATTATTAGCCCAAGGAATGGGGCTTCAAGAACTCCACTGGAGATTTTCTTGTAGATTTTAAATCTTCTTGTTGTAACACTCATCACAGTAATCTTGTGGAATAAAGCCTGAAGAGCAGCATTGTGTCAGATACAATGGTCACATGAACATTTGGGGTTGGCTACATTTGCAGCACAATCCAGTTGGGGCAGCTGTGTGAAACCTGGTCTCCCAGGTTCATGGCTTGGCTGAACACAGAAATGGGGTCAGAGTCGATGTTTCTTCTGAAGATCCCTTTGCACAAGGACCAAAGAATGAGAGCAGCCAGGTGCACAGCAAACACTGTCATGTGCCCTGCACTGAATAGTCCAGAAAATAATTGTGCATGAAAAAGGATGAAAATTTCTAACTCCCTTTAAACAGACTACTGCTCTTCTGTGAAGAAACTGAAATGAAAATGTCCATACAATTCCAGTGTGTTTCCATGAGAGGTGAAGTTTTATATCTTTATATCCCTTTTTGTACCTCATAGTAGAACTTTTAAGGTATAAAAAGGAATTAATTATTAAAATAACAACCAGGAAGTGTTTATGGTTTGGAAAAAAACATAATACTAAGTTATTAATGTTTTGATGTGTGTACACACATCTATACACACATTATGTCCGTCACATTCATTCCATTTATTTAACACATACAGGTGTGTTTGCGTGTAATCCTAACAGAAGACAAGTATTTGCTAAACACAGTCTTACTCTATGCAGCTAAAGTTTAGTGTCTATCATTTTCAGCCTGTATTTATTTAGCTATATAGAGATTTCTCTTTAAAATATCAGAACTCTATGTTCCTGAACACTATTGCAAGTTAGCTGCCACACTTACAACGAACCATATCTATCTTTGTGGTTATGCGTCAGTGCTACCATAACTCTTTATATTAAAATTGCTTTAGATCTCCAGATGGTTTTTTAATGTTCCATTACTTTGGGACTCTAATGTAGTTTCCTGTAAGGGAAAAGAGAACAGGGAAAAGAAGCTAGTTGAAAAATTAGTACCCTTTTAGTCTCCTCTATTACTGTAATTTTTGTACATGGTAAAAAGTTTGGAAAGCAACCCAGAAAGACAGTGGCATTCTGGCACTGCCTGCAGAGGGTAGGGGTTTGAGTTGAGGGAATGCCACAAGGCCTGGTGCTCCTGAGGCTCTGTACTCACCCAGCAGGTAGCATCTTGCTTCCCTTCACCCTGTCAGATCCCCTCTCACAAAACAGAATCCAATCTCATCTGCATCAGTGACACTGTAGACACAGCTGAGTTAACTGCCATCATAAAAAGGAAAAAAAATACAGGTAATTTAAAAACAAACAAACAGCCTTCCTAACTTAGAAAATAATAACCTCAACTGGTAAGCTCATTTGGTTAAGAAACATATGTCTGATACAGTGTTTTTTAAATGTATTCTGTCATGAACCTGACTGGATCCCCAGAGGAAACAGCCTCTGCACCATTCTGTAGCCCTTTGTTGGGACTAAAAGTCTGAAGAGTGTAGAAGCTTTATCGACTAAGCCAGCAGGCATAGTATGCAATATTGAACAGGCTTCCCAATCCTTCCTAATTGCCAGGTGATAAGTCATCTTATACGTCCTTGGAGCCCTCATCTGCAGAAGATACAGAAAAACGTAAGAAAATATAGAAAAGTAAATAGGGACTGATCTCTGATAGAATTCTGTGAGAATTAATATTAACTGCAGTTAGGAGTTAACAATAAGTAATTTGGATAAAAATATCTCCCTCGTGGTAGTTGGGATGAGCGTTAAGGACACTCAATTGGTTTCACATCATATTCCAGTAGATTTTGAGGTCTGTCAGAACTGATGGGATGAACTGAGAGATCCTACTCAGAATAAAGTCCTCCTGGGAGCATTTTATAGGAGGGTGAAGATGCAAATCTGAAGACCCTCAGAAGTTGAAGGGAGGAAACTGAAGACATTCTGTACCCTGTCTCAAAGACTCTGTTACTGAACAAAAACTGAAATCAATGGCACAGACATTTTTCCTTTGTCTTTACCAATTTGTTGCATCCCAAATACAGGCTAAATCTGAGGTATACTTCTAGAATGCTTAGGGATATCCCAACACACATAGATGGGCTACACATCATAGGTCAAAACGTAAAATTTCACAGATCTAATTGACAGAAATTATTTTTGCTAGGTGCATGAGAGTTTGGAAGTGTGTCAATTCATCTTGATGGTTGTTTACTTGATTTGATATGTTTCAACCTTTTATCAAATCAATTATTTATGCCATCAGCAGGAGGAAAAAACTAATTCTAAGTAAATGTTTACCAACTGTTGAGAGAGTTTAAAGAAAATCAACAATTGCAAAAAGAGTTTGCCTTCAAAAATTCTTCTAAAGACCTGTTAATAAGATGGTTTTGTACAAGCAACTGTTGCAACTCTTTAATTTGATAAAAATGAATTCACTCAGAACTTTCACAGCACCAACTCCTTAATTCTTTTGATATGAAATGAAAGCAACAACAAAGCTATCTGCAGAATTTTCCCATCACTAATAATAAAGATGAAGGTTGTTAGCTAGCTTAAATGTAGAAATAAAATGCAGAGCTTGCATACAAACATAGCCAGTATAAGTTTATGCCAGTAGGCACCACATCCATGAGAATGTACTTAGTCAAAAAAAAAACAAAAACCAAACACCTGTGTTATGCTAACTAGTAATAAGTGAAAAGTGAAGGGAATAACTAACAAAAGTAAAAAGAAAATCCATTTTAATTGTTAAAAATCATATTCTGGTGGTCTTCTATGTTTTAAGTTATTGATCAAGAACAGAATTTTCAAACTTACTGACCAATTCTGAGGAGTTTTTTCAAGTTTCTCATTCCATACAATTCTTATTGTGGTTTTCTTCATCTCTGAAAAGAAAGACGCATTTGTCTGAGATGTATAAATTCAAACTTATACAGCTAGCTTTAAAAATGTATGTCAAAGGAGCACACCTTTCTTCAGACAGAATCTGTGTTCCAATAGACAGAATATATTGTTTCAAACAAACAAACAAACAAACAAACAACAACAATAAAACAGAAGCAACTCTTTGGTAGCTATCAAAACAAACCAGAAACTAAATTCTGTCTTCTCTCTTACTGTACGCATTTTGCTAAAATACTAGCTTTTTTTTCATTGTTTATTTTTTAATAATTTTTAACAAATCTGATTTGAGAGAGCATATCATATTATGTTTCCTGGCCGTTCCTCCAGTGACAAACATGACTCGCTGTTTAAAGGTACATGAGCAAATACTAGACTGTTTTTCAAACTCCATTATTCAAAAACTCTCTTAAAAAATGAGTAATGAATTCTTTACTACAGATTTCAACTTCAGGCTGATAAATGCTTACAGTCTCATGCAACACCACTAATTTTTTGGATCCCTTTTTCTTTGGTATGTACTACAGACTAATCTATACTCTAGATGAACAGGCAGAAGAAATCTTTTCAGTTTTATCATTTGAGATAGCATGCTTTCCTTCAGATTTTTATTAAGCTTTGTGGTCATTAAAGCGATCATAATTGTATTAATTTTTCAGAATATTATTCTGCGTATATGTCTTAATCTGCTGTTCTCTGAGATTTTTCTTTTTCAGTCAGAAGATTTCAAACACAGCCTTGCTATTCCCAGAGCATAATGCTACAGAAATACACAAAAGTCAGGCCTGGAAAAAATAAATAAATGAAAAAAGCAGTGAAAACCAAAGTAAAAATATCAAAATCTCCAAGTCAGAAGCCAAGGAGCGGAGCTATGAACATGAGTGTGCAGTAAAACTGCACAAGAGAAGGGTTAATTTGAAAACTAAGTTTCTTTGTATAACAGGCAAAAAAGTTTATTTTCCTTACAGGGCACATGGAAACAAATTTCTGTTTGGCACAGCAGATGAAAGTAATGTATAAGAAATGTGAAGTGATATTAATCTTCCAGCTGAGAGGAATGTTATTCCATGTCCAACTGTGACAGTTTCTTTTGCAGAGAACAGCAAAAATCTTCTGCCTGAAGGACATCAGCTATTTTTTCCCCCTTTATCTGAGAATACTTTAGATGATGAGACAACTCAGTTTGTTTCTTCAGATAAGTTTCTGACCTCATATGATCTAAGCAGCAATTCTAATCCAGATCATTCCATACGTATGAATGAACCTAAATTGTAAGTAATTAATAGTCAAGCAAAAATGCAGCTAAGTAAGTCAAAATTAGTCCCTCAGCTTTGTATAACAAAAAAAAAAAAAAAAAAGCGGAAGAAAGAATATGAAAGTAGAGGGCAAACCACAGTTAGAAGCAAAAAAAGCATTTGGAATTAGTTTGCACGGGCATGCAGCTACAGTAGAAACATTGTGTGCTGCATTCACATCTGGTGCAAAGGTTTCATAATGACCAAAAGAGGTAGTGCTGGTCAGGAGCTGCCTGAACCATGGCAATCAAAAGCAAAAATTTTGACAAATTAAAAATTCCTGTATTTATTTCAAATTAACTCACAACAAACTCTGCCAATGAAAACTCAGGACTTACAAAGAAAGTATTATGATCTTGGGATTTTTGTTTGTTTTCTGACATTTATCTCCAAAAAGCAACCTCATTAAGACAGATTCTAAAAAGTAACTGAATTAAAATTTGGACTAAAAACATCCACAGCCTTAGAGTTAAAAAAAAAAAAAAAAAAGAAAAGATAAGATAAGAAATAAAGTAGCTTAAAAGGACCTAAGTTGTGGGTATATTTGTGGGTATATAAATGCAGGTATATACTCTATTTCTGTTTGCTTTTGCAGTACTTTCTATGATCTTTGATTTAGGTTTAAACTTCAGTGGACAAAAAGATACACTAAAAAATAATATACATTCTAATACTCCTAAGTTAGCCTGTGCTGTGGTGCTTAATGCACTGCCCTGTCATCTGTTTTAAAATTGTGGCTTTCGATTAATCTATCATCTTGTTACACCAGTTTTCGTTTTCATATTGGTGTTTTCTGCAGAAGCCATACACATTATTGGCTCTTTTTCTCCCTTAATAAATACTCAACATAAACACCATGTACAATCTCAATCAGGCTCTCTGGTTTCCTTTTCTGTTAGTGGGAACAGCCTTATTTCATAAGAGCACTAGATGATACAATTCCTTCTGCAGTTTTGACATCAGTATTATCATGGCATTTCATCTAAGTTATCCAGTATCAGCACTGGGAGTTATACACCAGGCTGTGCTAGCTGGGTTACTTAGGGCTCTTCATGCTTTTTTTCTGGGCAGTTTATCTGTCATCACTGCTAGGCAGACAGGCTCTCTGTAGGGAATTTTCTATCAGGGGAATCTCCAGCAGGCTTTGAAAGATTTGGAACTTCCTGTCAGGCACTGCCACGGTGCCTGACGTGACAGGCTGGAGCTGCTCCAGTGGCCCTTGAGAAGTAATCTGTTCCCATCAGATATTTTCACCTTGTTGTTCCAAGGGCTGACCCTTGATCAAGGTAAGAATCACTTTAAGCATCAGTTTCCCTCAAGGTAAGGATCACTTTAAGCATCACTTTCCCTCAACCAGAGCATTTCAATAACCTGCCTCAGAAGGCACTTGGTAGCAGAAGTGCTCATCTTCAAGGGCCCATTAAAACATTAAAAACTTAGCAGGACAAAAACCAGAAATTTTCTTGAGGTTTGTAGCGTCATTTTCAGAATGACACAACTTAAAGCACCTGTTGCTCAGGATTTTGTCAAGGTATTCTATTCAATACAAACTTACACTACATTTTCCTTGACTAGGATCCTTTGGAAAGAGCTATTGCAATGAGGTTAGTTTTCCTACAACATAGAAATCTTGTTAAAGCATTCCAGTGTCCCTTGAGAGGTTGATTTATTCACAAGCATGCTAAGGAAGGTTCTCTCTCTCTGCAGATCCACACCTGAATCCCAGTAAAAAGTTGCGGGGTGAATGCCGAAGTGATGCCAGGTCACTTGCCAGAGAATAACGCACTGCTGAACATGAAGACAGAAAACTGCTTCTCCAGATCTGTAGTGATTTGTTCTACAACTTTTTGATTTCTGTGTATTTTCTAACATCCTCTTGCATGTTGGTATTTCCTGTATTTGGGCTCACTGCTATTTTGTCTGTGTTTATCTCAAAACAATGCTCCCAGCTCCTGTTTGAGAGTTCTATGTATTTTAGAAACTCTTTTGCTGATCCTGATCTAAGCCTGATTCTTTATTCCATGTGCCCAGACAGCTATAATTATTGCTTCATAGGCTTCATATATTTCATCTGAGATAAATATGCATTTCAGCTAGAGGTTGATTTGACAAAGAGAACCCTGAAAAACACATTCATTTACACTGTTGAGCTGGCAGACTGTGGACTACTTGGCTTCTGGTAAAAAAAGTAAAACAAATTGGCCTGTGAAGCAGTTTGCAAAACTACTATATCAAGATTCAGAAATTTAGTCTTTCTTACTAACTGTGGCATTTGTAGCTTGCTTGCCAATAAATATTTTTCTATTTTACTAGTGTAAGAGCACATTTTGTAAAAGCAGAACTTCAAACATCAATTATTTTTAATGGAAGTTAGAAAAAAAATCTGAATAGATAAGTGACTAGCTTTCACTTCCATAGAGAAAGGCCAAGAAGAACACGGGACAACAGCCAAGGAGACTTTTTTTAAACAAACAACTTTTGGAGTTTTTCCCAGTTCAGCTAGATAACCAGATCGTGTTCTTAGCACTTTTATTTTGGAGCACTGATATCTTGGTTCTGTACACCAAGTCACTGTTCTCCTTGGGATTCATAATACTAATGGATGTACATAACTGTTGTATCAAAATAATTATAAATTAGTTCAAAAGTCAGTCTGATCTCAGAATATTTTACTTCAAATAACTATTATGCCAGTAAATCCAATTACTGCAAATATTTTTTTGTAAATAAATTCTTCTCAAACACATTTTTGTCCTGAGTGTACAGCACCACAGTTCAGCATGCCACATACAATCTTTCTTGTTTCAATCACACAATCTCACGTTTATTGGCCAATGTTGCATACCTGGCAATTTGTTCTCTAGGAGCTTTGCTAGACCTGTGCATGTGGGATAAGTAACGAGTTTAAAATGAGACATGTTCACATTAGGAAAAATATTACAAAGATGAGGAACACAGAGCACTAGAAGAGACTCTCCAAGAAGGCTGTTCAGACTCAGTTGCTGGAGATCATTAGGGGCAGATCAGCAAGCCTCTGCAAGGATTATGGATCATCTCAGAGAAAGTCGTGGAGCATCTTCTGCTCTTTTTGTTCTGCAGTTTCCTATGTCATATGTGTTTCAGACCTCTCTTCCTAAGTGCTTCCCCATGCCTCTCTGATGGAATGTGCCAGCTCAGATTGCAAGCTGCATCAGACTCTATTGGAGAGTTGAATAACCAATGTTCATGGGGAGAGTCTGGCTCAGAGGAAAAGTTGCCATCAGGCAGCTAGTGCAGAGGCATTACCACACTGACATCCTTCTTTCTGCTTTGCATGTGAACTTTCAAGGAGGCTGCAGAGGAGGAATAAAAGAGAACAGGACAGGGAAAAAAAAGTATCCCCAACTAGAAAGGGTTTTTTTTTCTTCTCCTCCTATGAGTAGAAGTTTGTGTTGTCCTTTTGTTTCCACTGGCCATTCCTCTGAAAGATCTGATTTGGAAGTGATTAATTTTTAATTGTTCTTGGGATTTTGTTTTGTAAAACTTTGCATTTTTATAGACAGCTCAGTGGAAGTATCTTAAGGCACATTCCAAGTGATAAATTAGGGCTCTCCAAAACTGCATGAAATGAAAAACCAAATAATTAGGAAAAGGAAACTAGTTCACTCTAGCCCATAATAGTCCTCAAAATACCCAAAAGGAAGATCCTAGCATGTAGTGCTTACTCTTGTTGTAATGTTGCTTGAGATACTGTGAGTATGAAATTACAATCAAATCATCTTTTACAGTTAACGTTTTGAATTATGGGTTGGTATTCCTTGTACTCATTGAGAGCTCTGTGCACAACCTGGAGCAGGTCTACAAACTGAATATCCCTTTCCAGTCTGACATAATTTCTTTTAAAACAACAACAAAAACTCACTTTCATGAAGTGTAAATATATGTGCATATAAAATAAATACAGATTTCTTCAAATTCAGTAAAAATACTGAGTAAAGAAAATAATTTTCTAGGAAGTTGTTCTGCAGGAAAAGTTTATAGCCTAAACCTTCCCTTGCAGTAAAACTATGTTACAGAAGATCAGATTAGATCAGATTCAAATCTCAACTCTGTGGCTTGGGAGCATCTTCTTCGGGTAAAAGCAACCTTGTCTGATTATCAGTTCTGTTCTAATAGAAAATGTAGCGTACTTGTTGTTCATGCCCCTTGGGCAACTGAAACATCTCTTCCCCTTTCCAAGACAAGTGCTAACCTTCCCAGGCAGAGCAAGCATGGCACACAAGCTAATTGCTATCATAAAAAAAAAAAAAAACATTAGTAGCTAACTGTTGATTAGAGCTGAGATTGAGAGCAATGTGTATATATATACCTTCCTCCCTTCAGTTCATCAGGTTCACAGATGAAAAACACGTATATATATTGTTAGTTTAGAAAATCTTGGAAGAAGTTATTGGAATAAAATAATATAGCTGCATTATGACATCATTTAGTATTTATGTTAAACATTAAAACTTAAATATAATGAGCAAATAAAATATAGAAGAAAATAAAAATGGACACAAGTTTCTGCGGAAAGGAAGTAACAGATATTCCAATGTTATTCCAGTATAAGTCTTGCTAGCTGTGCCCTGGTGCCTATTTGAAGAATACAAAACTGTCCCAGCACAAAGTTAGTACAGAAGGAAGTTTAAAAGAAAGCAGAAAATACCTTAGTCCTCACAGTTGGACCTGTCACTCCCCAGCGATAATCATCTCAAAGACAGACTCCTAGCAGTACCACGGTCTCCCTGTCATTAGATTCACATCATCCAACAGATTACCACCCCATACCAGAATATACTGGTATTCTTAGTCCTCTGTCACATTACATGTCTTTCAGATTGCTGAACAATAAGATATCATGGCGGTCACATCGCTGTATCCAAAGTTTTTGGGTCAACACACACTGTGATCAGAGGAAGATACTGTTGGAGGAAACATCACATTCTTCTGATTTGTTTGCACTGAGATACTTCTTTCACATAAATGCCATTTAAGAGTCTGGGTATATAACATGAGCACCTCTAGGCAGAAAGTATTTAAATAGTTTTCCTCGCAAAGTTAGTGCTAATTCTTAAAATCTATGTTATGAATGCACAAACAAAACATAAACACATATTTGAGGAATCTATGCCATGCTTCTGCAAGCATGCACATTTTCCCTGTGAGTGCTGTTCTTACAAAAGTTGTTGATCTCCAAGAAGCAGCTCGTGCACAGTTACTGCAGCTAAAGCCCTAAGCACACTACTACCACCTAGCAAGACATGAAACTAACTTAGAAGCACAAGCTGAAGCTGTCACATATCTGGTTGCAAATCCTTTTGCTTTTAACAATGCTTACTTAACATCCTGAAAATGCAATTCTCTGTGATGCTGAAATATATTGCTTCACTATCTCACATAAATCAGCGTAATATATATACATATATATTTTGATCATATTTAATGTTAAGATTGACATACAATGGAAAGTGGGTTCGACCAAGGAAAAGTGTAAACGGAAGGAAAAGCTGCAGAAGACAAACAGACCTAATTGATAGAAATCTATCAAACGTGATCAATGACAGTACCTTTTGGCAAAACAGCATGCGATTGTCCACGTCTGATCACAAGAACCAGGCATGCTAGAAGTACATTTTTTACCCTGTAAGAATCATAGGAATTTTTTTGTGTCATAATTAAGTAAAGGTCTGCCTCTCACAGATAACTTACGTAAAAGGTCTGTCTCTTGCAGATAACCATTAACAACAGAGTAAAATAGATTCTCAGTTTGTGTGAATTGCCATAAGTCACTAGAGGTGTTGCCTGTCTCATATCGCCTGTGATTAGCACCTAGAAGGAAATTGTTAACAAGGTAATTTATTTTGATTATGCAGTAGCCGTTGTTAAAATATATGTCAGAAATACAACTGTTTACCTATAACTGTCTAGCTTGATTTTATTCTTTCTAATAGTGGAGCTGTTTTGTTATTTTGTTGGGACTTCTTCAGGTGTTTTTTTTTGTTTGTTTGTTTTCTTTCCCAAAAGTAGAAGTTGTAGCACATGCATGAGTTTTGACTGGAGTAATGGTGAAAAAGCATGCCACTTACTGGAAATATAAGTAATATTGAAAATCTTGTGCCAATCTGACCTTCCAGCTTAGTTATATTCTATAAGAAATAGAAGCAGAAGCAGCACAAGTAAAATCAGGTGGAATGCTGGCAGTCAAGCAAAAAGGCAAATGTTGCTTATGTTCCTGCCTTCTAGAGTAACATACACAAGTGCCATAGATGATCTGACTATATTATTTCTAGAGGCCGGAAAGAATCAGCCTATGAAATACTGCATATTCAGTAAAACCTTAAGTGAACAAATGTCTTCAAATACTGAGTGGTCCATTTTGAAATATTTTGCTAGAACAAGTATTTTCTCCTCAAAAGAACTGACAACAAATTTGAGATTTAAATAACAGTTTGGGGCACTCGCATTTTGGACAAGGTGAAGGTAGTCCAAGGCTCTGCCATGGCAGTGTGATCTTGAGCCAGACACTGCTCCTTGTCTGACTCTATTTTTCTGTGAATTTTTACACTGGTAGTCCTTTGGGATAGGAACTGCCTTTTACTACATAATGTAAAGATATAAAATTATCCCCTTCCCACCTTCTCTCCCTCCACTAATCTCACCAGTCTTTAGTGATTATGTACATCTCTATTTTTAAGCTTATTTTTAGGAGTCTCTTCAGTTAATCATGTGTCTCTTCCTCAGCTCTTCTAAACGGAATAGAAGTTCTGATGTAAGTTACTGAAAAAAAGCAGCCAGGAAGGTCTTGTGGATATACGATGGCAGAAGGACATACCTGGAAATGTAGGGTGTTTGTGGGAATTTGATTCCCAGGATAAAAATCTGGAGAGGGTTCACAATAATAGCTGTACGAACATGGAAAGAATAGTTCACCTGAATAAGTGGAGGTGCACATATATGCATTTATTTCTCTTTTTTTATATGCATTTACATAAATATATTTTTAGCATGGTGGAAACTAATACCTGTCTGAGGTAGTGTGTGCCATATGACTGCCTGAAATCACATTAAAGAGAGTGGTATTTTTTCCTAGTATCAGGAAACACAACATTTAAGAAATACACTGCTATAGAACCACAAGTGATTTTCACAGCATTACTCAATAATTACTCTGGTTTAACTTGGAGCAGTAATGAAAGTAGAAGCTGATTTTCATTTGTCAGGGAAAATTCATGACAGTGACTGAAATATGCAGAAAACTCCATCAGAAGTGTGAAGAGAAAGTCCTCCCAATTTGTGCTACAACTAAAAGTGTAAATATGTCATGGCAGAGAGACAAAACTACTTTGATTAACACAGGTCACTGCTTGTTTTTTCCAAATCATCTCATGGTTCAGAACCCACTTTTGCTACTTCTAATGATGTCTGGAGGAACACAGAAAGGTCCTAAATCCCTTCCAGAAGTTACTATTTTTTTCAAAATTCCAGGTAAGGATTTCATGATGCTTTCAAGTATATCAGCATGTTTTTCTGAAAAAGATAAATGGCAAAATAGGTTCTGATTACAGTCGTGTGTTATGAGATTTTATATGTGCAGAGCATGAAAGAATGACCAGTTATATGAGTGTATGGAAGAGAGAATGTGATTGCCAAATTGGGAAAAGCAATTAATCAGGCTATTTAAAAAGCTGTTTGGCTTAGAATGCAGAAAATATATACTGAATATGACTCAAAATTTACCCAAAGGTTTAAAATAGTTGTGTGAAAAAGAGAAACATGGTGACCTTGTTGTTAGCAATCTAAGACGTGATCATTTTTCTCTGAGATCTAGATATATTCAACTAATTACTCATTCATTTTTGTCAGGTATTACATATGTTATTTTAGTTTGAATCCACAAAGCATGAATATTTCACTACAGACAGAGAGATGTAATCATTGCCTTGAAAAAGACAGTGATAAGAACCTTTTGACCCAGCAAGAGATGATTCCAGCTCACTTTTCTGAGCAGAAAAAGTCTACTAAAACTTGAGCAATCTTCTCTCAAAAGTCCACTGAAGCCAAAGGAAAGAACTTCTGATTTTAGCAGCTTGTGAAACAGGCAATTCTGTTTTCATATAGGAAGAGGGGTAATCAGGATGAAAGCTCTACCCAAAGGACTGAAACTTAAAACAACCTAACTGAAAATGACTCTCTCTATATATATAAATATATGTTGCTGATATTACTGAAGATCATAAAAATTACAGAAGTGTGGAAAGGAAATAATGTTAAAAAGTTGTGGACTACCTTTCCTGAAATTTAATTCATGATATCTTCCTTTTTTAATAATGAATTTCTGCATAAAAATATGAGTTACACATTTAGAAACAAAACAAACATACAAATCCACAACAGCGCTGTCAAGAGAAATACTATCCACTTTGTATCTTCAGGATCTAGCTAGCTCTCTCTGCAATTTTAGTCTATTAGGTGACTTTACGGGTGTCCTCTTTGAACTCTATGATAGACTGAAAGAGATAACCTGAAAGACAGTTTGCAAATGATATTTGTACCCAACTATAAATACATTTGATATTTGCAATGGTCATTGGTTTCAAAGCAACGTTCCTCTATTAATACATGAAATTTAAAATAAACATCCCTTTTGAGCTATAGTAAAGGGCATATTATCATTCCTTTCAGAAATAAATGCAGCAACTGATTATAAAGTCATTTTCATTACCATAAGACCTTTAATAAACTTCACAAAAACAAGAAAACATGCACAACATTCTTAATGATTTTTTTTAATGGATGTCTAACTTACACATTTTACCTCCTTTTTTCTCTTGCTTTTTCCAGAAGTCTCAGTGGGACTGTGAGAAGAAAGGGTTATGTCTGCTTCAGAACAACATGAAATCTTGACTAGAAACAGTCAAGATTTCTAGCTGCCTTAAGGCAAAACTCAACATTGCTGTCTTCTCTCTGAAAAATGTGGCAATTCTAGTTAAAGATTGGGAAGAGAATCGATAAAGCTGGCAAATTAAATCTAAAATAACATCACTTTCTAGAAGTACAGCCTGGCCACTTGACCTGCACCATTGGACTGCCTTCTGCATAAGAACCAGCACTGCCTTACGGGTAACAGAGATCATCGCTACATCAAATATGATTTATTAACACTATTGTCCACTTTTTCTGCCACTGCTATAGACAGTTTGTTTATCTCTACTAGTTATATATAAAAAAATCTCCTTCCAGTAAAACAAATTAAGAGAAGAATCCTGTATCATTTTAACTTCAATTTAAAGACAGTAATAAAAGCACATTTGCTCCAAAATTGTCAAACTCTCCAGAAGGTCTTCAACAATTCAAAATTCCAGATAAATTAATAAACAACCATCTTGCAAGAAGAAAGAGTAACTCATGTAACGAAGAAGGAAACAAATCACAGAATCACAGAATTGTAGGGGTTGGAAGGGATCTCTAGAGATCATCAAGTTCAACCTCTCAAAGCAGGCTCCCTAAACCAGGTTGCACTGGTAGGCGTCCAGGTGGGTCTTGAACGTCTCCAGAGAAGGAGACTCCACAACCTCTCTGGTCAGCCTGTGCCAGTGCTCCATCACCTGCTTTGTGAAGGAGTTCCCACACAGATTTGTGTGGAACTTCCTATGCCTCAGTTTGTGATCATTTCCCTCATTCTATCACCACACCACTGAGAAAAGCTCAGCCTCCTCCCTTGGCCTCTCACTCCTTACATATTTATAGACATGGATCAGGTCTCCTCTGAGTCTTCTTTTCTCAAGGCTGAACAGACCCAGGTCTCTCAGCCTCTCCTTATAAGAGAGGTGTTCCATGTCCTTTATCATCTTTGTAGCCCTCCGCTGAACTCTTTTGAGGAGATCCTGGCCCTTTTTTGTACTGGGGAGCCCAGAACTGGATACAGGACTCCAGATGAGGCCTGACCAGGGCACAGTAGAGGGGGAGGATCAACTCCCTTGTCCTGCTGGCCACGATTTTTTTAATACACTCCAGGATACCACTGGCTTTCTTGACATCCAGGGCACACTGTTAACAGGGGACCCATATCTTTCCTGGTCTTCCTTTTACTGTTGGCATACTTTAAAAGCCTTTCTTATTATCCTTTATCTCCTTTGCCAGGTCCAATTCCAGGTTGGGTTTGGCCCTCCTTGCCACATCCCTGAAGGCCCTGATAACATTCCTATATTCTTCCTAAGTGGTCAAAACCTTTTCCACGTTTCATGGACATTTCGCTTCCCTTTGAGTTTCTGCCTGAGCTCTTTGCTCATCCACACAGGTCTCCTGCCACCCTTGCCTGATTTTGAAGTGAACGTAGTTGTCTGAATCCCAGTTTTTCCTCTTCTGTACCCTTACAGAAGTGGAAGCCCAAACAGCTTACACAGATGAAAACCCAAAATACAGACAAATTTTAGGAGGGAAACATGATTATGTTCTCAAAACAGACTTATTTTCCTCAGAACAAATGCTGAATACTGTTCACCAGACTTTCACAGAAGTTTCCATAAAACAATAGTATTTCCCTACAGGATTCTAAATCTATTTCCAATTATAGCATTTATAACTCCAAGGGAAAATAAACCAAAATTTCCTTTAGGCTGTTTTCCAGCTGTACTTTTCCTGGTCTATTCATCATCTTTCAGGTGCTTTCAGCATTACACGTTCTACTTTACATTGTTAAATCCCAGACTTGATCACCTAATTTTCTACACTTTCACCAGTACTACTTTTGAATCTTCATGTTTATAGATTCAAATCTCCTTCCTCAATCCATCTCATGTTTTCCAGAACCATTGAAGTTCCAGCTTATGCCCACAGACTCATCAGGAGAGTGTTACTTCAGCTCTTCCAGCTGCTGAAGGGGGTCCTGCAGGGCATTTATGGTTGTGGTTGCTCCTTGACTTGTGTATAGGGAGTACAAAATACATTATCACAGAGACTAATGCTATAAACGTTTGTCACTTACACTGCAAAGAAGCCCACGGAGGAGAAAAACAGTCAGTGACTTACAGGTACCCCATGTGCGCCCATGCAAAAGGGATCATGGGTGTTCAATATTAACCTTCTGCCACTTTTACAAAACCTGGTAATTCTTCAGAGGACCACAACTCACATACTAGTTAAGTTCCATCTCATGCATGCAACAGCAACGTTAGCCTTCCTTATGTCATGGCTAGCAACTGATCCTAGTATGCTAACCTCTGCCAAGTAATGTCCCATTGGCAGCTCTTTCCTGTTCTTTCCCCACTAGTATTCTGGTCAATTATATCACCCCTCTCAGCAGTATTCCAGTACGTTAACTCCATTTCAAGGAAACATACAGAGCTGAGCAAGGATCAGTCAGCAATAAGCGTTTTCTTCTTTTTCAGTATCTACTTTACCTAGAACCTCTTCACCAGTTCTTTTTACCCAATCACTCTGGATGCAGCTAAACCTAAACTATCATTTCTACATTTTGATTTAAAAAAAAAGAACCTCAAGTTTAGAACATGTCTGTTCTCCAGAGATATTCCATAATTTTTGCCAAGTAGATAGATAATTTATTAGATCTCAGCTTTCTCCATGAAATTCTCCATTCAGCTTTTTACAATGAGTTTTTAAAACATTCCTGTCTATCTCTCCTACATCCTACTGGTGCTACATGAGGCCAAAACTCCAGGTTACAAAGCCAAATAGCTTCCAGACCAAGAGAAATGATGATGATAAAACTTGTGGATTACTACTAATCACTGAAATGTAAGGAAAAAGTTACTTTTGCAGGCTAACTCAAGTTAAAATTTCATTTGGTTGAAAGGTATCACAGCTAAAACGAGGCAGCTTGAAAGCATGAAAAACAGTTTTTAAGATGTCTTTAAAGAGCTTCCAATCTAAGTTGTCTACTGGAAAATTCCAAAGTTGGTCATTCTTGAGTTTAAGTGTGCATACCCTACTACTAAAGAGTTTGACAAATAGGACTGGATTTAGGCTGTGATTTTCAGAGTCCATATTCCATAGGAACTGGGTACTTCAGGTCTCATAGCAAGCTCATTATCTCCTCAGCCCCAAGATAAATTTTTAATTAGTATTTTTATCAATTTATATTAGTATGTGCTATGGAGGAAGCTCCTAATCCCTCTGCTCTCATAAAGCAGGCTGTATTGTAGTTGAAAAAGAATACTCAGTTTACAGCCTTTTTAACATGCTAACAAGCAAGATTTTACCTTCTACAAGCTTCTTATTAAAGTGGTAAATTAATTAACTTGCTCAGACTATAAAGGTCTGAGACCACCAGCTAATGTGAACTTAATTTTTCTGACATCTCAAACACATCCAAGTGCATCCCTGTAACAATGCTTTCAAGGTCAGGTTAATGGATGCAAGGAATAGGTTTTTGGCTGGTTTATTTTGAAGGAAATATAATTTGTCCTTCTCTCCTTTGTCTGTCTGCTTAGAAGGAAGAAAAGTTCCAGAACAATTGATGAAATACTGGCAAATAATTTAGTAGTAAAACATTTCTGCTATGATTGTTAACTTATCATCATTTACTTTTTCACTTTTACCAATCCCTTTTTTGAACAATTTTTCTTTTTGTAAAAGAAGTGAAAAAAATAGTGACTGGCATGACTATTCCTAGCTGTCACCTACAAGTGACCATCACAACACAAACAGCGTTTACCCTAGAGCCATTCTTTGTTTCTACAGAACAATGAGTGAAGGTGGGAGAAGTGGCTGACTCACCAGAAGGCTGTGCTATCATTCAGCAAGACCTGGTCAGGTCTAGAGAGTTGGGCAAGAAGAAACATAATGAGGTTTAACAAGAGCAAGTGCACCTAGGGAGAAATAACCTGTACTGATGCCTGTGGTTAGGGACTGACCTGCTGGAGAGGAGCTATGCAGAGAAGGACCTTGGTGCCCCGGTGGACAACAGGTTTGTCATGAGCCAGCAGTGTGCTCTTGTGGCCAAGAAGGCTAATAGTTTCCTGGGGTACATTAAAAAGAGCATGACCAGCAGGTGAGTGGAGGCTTTTCTCCTATTCTACTCCGCCCTGGTGAGGCCACATTTAAAATACTGTGTCCAGTTCTGGCCTCCCCAGATCAAAACAGGAATGGATCTCTGAGAGGAAGTCCAACAGAGAGCAACAGAAATGATGAAGGGCCTGGAGCATCTCCTGTATGAGGAAAGACTGAGTAACCTGAGTTATTTCAGCCTGGGGAAAAGAAGACTGAGAGGGAGTCTGATAAATGCTTGTAAATATCTAAAGGGAGGTGGGAGGCAAATGAACAAGGCCAGGCTTTTCTCAGTGGCGTGTAGTGATAGGATAAGGAATCACAGCCTAAAACTTGAACATGGGAAGTTCTGTACTAACATGCAGAAGAACTTTATGGTGAAGCTGATAGAGTACTGGAATAGGTTTTCCAGAAAGTTGTGGTTGTGGAGTCTCCTTCTATGGAGATATTCAAGACCCATCTGTATGCCTACCTGCAGGACCTCTTGTAGGGTACCTGCTTTAGCAGTGGGGTTGTACTTGATGATCTCCTGAAGCCTTGCAATTCCACACCCTGAAATTCTGTGTTTCTGTAATTACTAGAACTTCTCCTACATCTTCTTAAGCACAACTGTTTGCTTGGCTGATCTGGCTTTTGCCCTCTCAACTCTTTTCCCACTCTTTCTCCTCCAAACTTTTTTTTTATCCTCTTGGATAAAGATATCCTGCTTGGTTTTTTTTGTTTGTTTATTTTTTGTTTGTTTTGTCGTTGTTTTAATGCATTCTTCCTAATTTAAAACACAGAGCACAGCGTGAATGTACTAGTTAAAAATCAGATCCGTTGCTCAGCTTTACTGAAACCCACTTTTCATATAATATATCCAAGCTGCCCAAGTTTGAAACAAAACATTCCTGGATTACCGGTAACTGACAAACAGAGAAGCAAAGGGTTATAGAAATGCAATCTATTCTGTGTGAAACAGAGGTATGAAATATCACAACGTTCCAGCTTTAGCATCTGGAGCATCCATAATGCCAAGAGAATCTATTTGAATCTTGCTTTTTTAAAATTTAATGGTGTTTTCCTGCATTGCAGATACTGTATAGAAAGATAAGAGTTAAATGCATTGTAGGATTCTAAACAGCAGATATTAGTGGAGGCAGACACTATAATCCAGAAAGGGTTATCATTTTCTAAATTAGTGTAAGAGCTAATCAATCCATGTCCGTATAATTAGATTCTAGATATCCATAAAGTATTTAGACTAACTGATTCAGATAATGTCCAGACTATTTAGCAAATGGAAACATACCTCAGGTGATAGGTTTGCTAATGAGTTTTCAAACTACACACAGTCCAATTGTGGCTATGAAGTTCTAGAACAACTCAGTGTTTGTTTATTGAAGGGAAGAAATGCTGGAGTAGTTTTATATTTTTTTTCTTTGCTTGGGTTCTAGATATTTTAGGCCATTCATGGTAACTTGTGAAAATACCTAAAAGACATACAAATAAACAAAACTTTCCTACTCTAACCACTTGTAATTTACTAGTATATTAGGGCAGGAAAACATTGCCTAATTACTGGCAAGTCTAGATCCCCAGTCACCTAAACCAGGCTGGGAATTAAAAGATTTTCAAGCCCTATCTTGGGCTTGAAGTCTTTCAAGGTCTTTCAAGGCCTTTCAAAGTTCCGCAGGAAGCCACATGCATACCCTTTAAAAGGAGAGACTGAGGGCTTCTAGAGCACCTTCTTCACATACTTTGAATCAAAACTTTGAAAAACAGGACAACACAAACACAGGACAGCACAAACCAGAGATGATTTTTCAAGACTGATTCTAAAGGAAACTACCAAAATGTCTCTCAGATAGTCAGTAAGTTATTTTCTAACATCTTAATGTAAAAAATGTTGATCTAAGTGCTGCAACTCTACCCCAACATAGAGATACAACGCATGAAATATTTGCAGGAAAAAAAAAAAAATCTTACAAGCTCTTCTAAACCATCCTTTCTTTCCTTCCATTGCAAAATTAGTATTTGCAGTCAGCATTGCAAGAAATAATATTCAGTTATATGAAAAGAGAACTTTGCTTGGTGATCAGGTTCTATACTTTCAGTAAAAACTTTTGTTTTTACTTTGCACGTATCTTGACACTGCTTTGGCAATGTATCTTCTAAAGTTAGAAAGACAGTTCCAATTTTGTAAGCTGTGTACATTCAGCATGTGTTTTTCTGCAGAGATGGATTTTCATATTTTATTATTGTTATCTGTTCACTAAGAGTTGGAAAGTACTATCATATCAGTGCCCTTAACAGTTGATATCAGAGCAAAATCTGTACATGATCTAACATTATTTTTTCTCATTTCAACTAAGATGCCCCTTTTTAATAGAGGTAGAAAAATATTCTCTCTTTAAATTGTTGGGAATCAGGTGCAATCTGATTTTGACTAACTTAATTTTTTCAGAATTTTCTATAAGCCATAAATTTCCAGACTTGGGATGTTTCAGTGAAAGTCTATTGCTGTTGTCACTGATGGAGCACCCATTTTCACTAAAGAAGTGCTGGGCCCCATAACAGTTACCACAGAACTGATAGGAGTTTTCAGTGAGGACAGATGTCTGGGCAAAAGCTCAAACGTTGGCTTTGGATTTGGGAAACTCTTGTCAAATGCAAGTTATTCCAAATGATGTTTTGGCATTAATGTACTGATGCACTAATGTACTTTCCATAGGCAGCTCTGCACTAAAATAGCAAATGCACATAAAGCATGAACCACAAGAACTGCAAGTACTTCAGAAGACAAGACTGATTTCTAGCTTTGCTTCAACGCGTTGGAAACACAGTCCAAAAAAGTCAAATTTTGATATTTCTGAAGGTCAGCATACATTCAAGAAGAAATAACCAACAACGCAATTAACTAAGTAGGATTTTTATAGAAACAGTTCATGAGCTATACCATGGATAATAATGTTGTGCAATGGGAAAAAGCTGCAATGGCTAGCCAATGGACAAAGGTAAAGAAAGAAGAGACAGATGAGTTCTGTTATGCCTAGCAAGCTGGGTGAAAGAGCAGCACAGAGGGAGCACACCTCTTTTTACCTAAGCCTTCATTTAGGAAGAAAGTTGGAGTGGAAGTGCTGTATGACTTCTTCAATTTCTATGAGGCGTTTGCTTTCCTCCAGAGCTTCAGATGACTAACTGTTGTGCTATCTGCCTTCTTCTCTTCCCCTTTCCCTCAGCTAACAAGGAATCCAGACATTACGCTACTGGGCAGCAAAAATACTCAGAATTTATGCAAAGTTTATTTTCCCCTTTTATCATCTTTATCAGTAAGGTAAAAAGGTTTGATGTATTAAGAAAAGAAAAAGTAATTGATGTTTTAATCTATGGATCATTAACTTCCTCTCACGTTGCTCCTTCTTATACAGGAATTCAGTTGAAAATGCTGTTTCACTTTTCAATTATATTTGTTCTGGAAGAATTTTTGCTTGCTAAGGCTGTTGAAAGTGTGGAACGAAATCTACAAAGTAGGTCTAATTTTAAAAAAGGCTCTATTAATCATAATCAGAAATCTGATCAGCTTCACTACAGATACAGCCTCTCTCTCAAAAAACGATAAAAGGCAGGATCAATCAAGTAATATGCTAGCGACTGTGGTGTTTTTCTTGTAAGACACATTCTCCTAACTGGATGTGTTCAGCATCACAAAAATCACGCTACTAGTGAAAAAAGTATAAACTTGATAAACGGCTGAAGAAGTATCTAACAGTTTTGTTTTTCCTTTTATTTTTTCCTCAGAGAAAAAATAAGAGAGAAATAACAAGCCCAAAAGCTGTCTAGTTTCCAACTCAGACACAAACAGATCTTAGAAAATATAAAAACATACCAAAATACCTTTTTTTTTTTTTCATTCTACAAACATTAAGAGGGTCATAGATTAAAACCCAGGCTTTTCTGAAAGGCATTTACCCCTATAGTACCATGGCTGTTCTTAAATTAATGCCTACTAATTTATTATGTTGGCCCATGACATCAGAGGCAGATGCTGGGGCTTTGGCAGTAGAGATGGACCCTTCCCACCAGTGTTCCATTAGAAAAAACTGTGGGGTTCACTCAGCACATTTTAGGTCATACCAGAAATTCGGTGTGGCATTTTGTTTCTCACAAACACAAGAGAGACTGTGGAAAAACTAGGTAAGAGCCAGTGGAGTTTCACCAGTGTTCAAAGAGAGTTGGAGAAGTGACATGAAAAGAAGTAAAAGGAATTGGGTTTGTTCAGCTTGAAGAAGAGAAAGATTGGAGAAGATTTAATCACAGACTTTCACTGCCTGAAAAAGTTCATAGAGAAGATGAAGATCCTCTTTTTGTGAGGATGAACAGAATTAGGACATCTGGCAATGGGTATAAGTTGCTTCAATGGAATTTTTCCTGCAATATAAGAAATTGATTTTTTTTTCTTCAAACGTGAAAAATTTAAAGCTTGGGTAAAGACTTTCCAGAGAGCTGGCAGGATTTCCACCACTGGAAACTTCAAAGACTCAGCTAATAGGGCCGAGGATAACCTAAACTAAGGACTTGTCTTCAACTGCAAGTTGAATTAGAGGACTTCCAGAGGCCCTGTCAAGCACAGACTTTTCTATATCTTTCAGCACTCTTTAAGAATAAGACAATAAGTTCTCAGAAAATTAAGAAATATTAAGTGCTCTTATCTCTAAAGCGATGTGGCACCAAAGAGGAGCTTTCCATTTCCATATTTTGAGACACTGTGTCTGATAATATTAGAAGATTTAAGAAAGAATTGTTATCAAATGGTAAGAACAATCAAGAGAGGTGTTTTTATTAAATAAAAATAAATTGTGCCTCCACTGAAGAGACAAAAAGAAAATCAAAACAAAGCAAATAAAGAAACCAACCTACAGGTTCTAGATTGTTTTTCACCTGTCTGACAATCTAATATACACATTTATTATTAGTTTTGCCTAATCATGGACAAATCGCTGTAGCAGAATTTAAGGCTTTTTTTTTTTTTTTTTTTTTTAAATAACAACAACAAAAAACAGTTTTGACCTCAAAGCAGCATTCAAGGAGAGGAAACAGATTATATCAAATCTCTCTTTACCCTCACAGAATACTTCTGACTTCTACTCTACTGAAATAAGCATTATAAACAGAGATGTTGTTCAAAAGCCCTACTGTGTACAGTTTGCTGACGGCCTTATTGTCAGAATAAAGGCCAAATTTGATTATATTTTCAGGCATGCTAATTGATAATAAGGCCTTGTAGAGACCAAACATGTAGGCAATTTAATGTTTGCATTAATTGCCTGAAAGCCTTGATTAAATATTTAAAAGTTTTAAGGAATGGTCATGGCTCTAAGTTGGATGAAGAGAAATAAATACTATAAACACTGGCTCATAGTACTTCGTATAGCCATGTAGTTAGCTCTATATATGCTTTAAGATTCATAACATGTTATTTTGCAACTGACATAACACTATATAGAATTAAGTAAATATAAATACAGCTTTTGGATTTCAGCACAAACAACTACTAAAAAAGCACTAGCCAACAACTGCAATTAACTTTGCCAGAATCTTTCTCTAGCTTTGAATTCTGTGATCTATTTTCCTCTGAGTAATTTAAACAAATAATAATGGAATATCCAAACAAATTACAAAACTAGTTCCATTTAAAATCTGACCCCACTGCAGAAGAAATGTAACTAGATCTGTAAACTTTAGAATACGATTTAAGTACAAGAGATTTCTAAAAGACCTCACTTCAGTTCTTCTAGAGTTAGTGACCAATGTGGAGTTCACAGGCACTAGGAGTGACAGAGGCAAATATGAAGACATCATTCTCTTTTAAGGTGATGATATTTTCATATACTACGACAGCAGACAATGAAGTCAGGTTTCAATGAAGTCAGACACATTTATACATGAAATTTCTTTCCTGAAGGCTGTGCAGCTGAAATAGGCAAAATATATTTTGTCTAATTTACACCAGGAAATCAGCGTGGAGAGAAATTAAGATCATTTCAAATACCTGAGTTGATTGTGCATTAGAGTCATTTCCTCTGATGCAATACCCCTCTTATTCAGTAATCTCATGGACATGACAGAATTACTGTTCTAAAAATCTGATTACTATTAGAGTGCACTGTGACTGCACTTGTTCGCTTAAGTGCATCTAATTAATCAATTTTTACTCCTTTACCTTACACTCCCAACATCTTTTCATGGGGACACATACAGTTGACATAAAAGTGTTTTAAGACAATCTTATTAAATCATATAGAGGACAGAAGGGAGAAAAATCATATCTTCTCCTCTTCCAGTGGAAAAAAAAAAGCTACATTTTAGAGTACTTGATATTGCATGGCAGGAGACTGGTACCTCTGACTTCAAAATTGGCAGTATCTGTCCACTAAACGATTTCCTATGAAATCAGTACTACTTATAGCATCACCTACTGTGTTTTGTGCAGATCACTACTTACAAATTCTTTGAAGTGCAGTCCTCCAATTCATCTTCTTAACAACAAACACATGGAAAACTGACATATTTCTTCAATTTTGACAGTTTTTGCTTGTGTTCCATCAGTGTTTGTAAATGTAAGTATAGGGAATCTCTCCCACATCAATAAAGCCTGTCAAAATAAGGGTAAAAACCCATAATTCACTATTGTTCTGGATACATAGAAACAGTCTAGGGAGCTAGTAAGATCATCAGGTCAGGAACCTTAAATTGAAAGAGCAGAGAGAAAATCTGTCAGTCAAGAGCAAAGACATAATTTCTTTTTGTCTTATCCAGTACTTAAACCATTATCAGATGCATGCAGATTTATTCTCAGCCTGTGAGACTAAGATCTTACCTGCTGCAGTAAGGCAGTGAGTCACTCTTCATAAGCTGACCCATCAAAATTTACCTAAATTTAAAGAATTGTGCTCAGCAGAGAGGCTAGAATATGTTGCCATATATGTGTGGCTAAAATTACACATATAGTATTTTCTCAGTTAATGAAAACTAAAAGCAAACACTGTCATCCAAAATACATCTTTTTTCATGCACAGGTGAATTCTTGTAAAGCCTCATTATGGCTTTCTGTAGGCAGAAGCGCAATGAATTATTATTTCATACCACCGAGCTTCGACGTTTTAGTAACTCTTTTCTTGCCCCTGGCTTTTTCTGACTGAGCTTAATGCAGTCAGATACAAGTCAGCAAGGTCAGATACTAGAGGAATGTTACAAATATTAAATATATAACAAGTATTAAATATTTACCCAACATCTGTCCTCAGTGCCAGAAGCAAGTTGCCTGTCCAGCCTCAGCAGGTATGCATCAGCTAATCTACCCTTACTAAATATTTCTATAGCTTCCCAAAATCTCACTCACCATTTCCACAGCTATGTGGAAACGCTTACCTGAAGGCAAAAATAAATATTCTTGTTTGAATATCCTGCAGCTCTGTATTCAAGTTAAACTTCCAACCTTGCCCTGCAAGCTATTCCAATCTATTAAAAAGTCTCAACTGAGTAGCATGGACTTGAGAAGGCAGGTACCCCATGAGCCGTTCCTGGCCATTCACTTGTTAATAGTACATCTCAGGAAACTGTTGACTAGAGCTAGAATGCAAGCAGTAGTTCAGCACATATTATCATCTTGTCCAGGGATACACAAGCTCACACAATGAGGTGGGCTGTGATAGGGCTAGAGGATGCAGGTGCCAACAGTGGAAACATAAACTTCCTTCCTGCTTTAGTGGTCACAGTATATTTGTATGATCATAAGGATTACTTGCTCAAGACTGCTGTAAATTGATTAGGGGGTGATAGCTAATTGTTTTGTCTTCCCAAACAGGCTTACTGCAAACACAAGTTTTGTTGGGGAAGGAAACTATTTTATTGCAAATAGAGAGATGCCAGCAGCCAGCATGCCCCCTGTGCACAGGGGAAATGACACTACCGAGATCAATTCATGGAGTTTCTCTTGCCTGCCACATAGTGTCTGAATTTATTCAGACTAAATTTCACCAGTGAGGAATTAAATAACACCACTTAAGGACAAACCTAGCCATTCATAATAGCAATCTCTGCTGTCCTGACGAAACTTCAAGGTTATTCTATGAAATCAACGCTTACTTCATTCCTATTCAGAGACATATTGGTTAACAATCTCTTCCTAATGTGGTTCTCAGTCAGAAAGAATTGACTGATATCTGGAAAATCTGGCTTTCAGAAAGCACAACAGTTGCCCTGCTGCAGTCTTCCTCCAAGCCTGTGCTATCTATAAGCTGCAGATGTAATTCATGGGATCTATCCATATAGAAATGGAATGGCTATAGCTGGTTGTCAATATTCTTCAGAAATACAGCATATTACTTGCATGGTTTTCTTTAAGGCATCATTGTTTTTGACACTACAATGTTAGAGAAGGGCCTAAAGAGAGAATTTCAGAATATTTAGGAGACTATGATATGACAGGCAGCACAATGATGGAGCCTGCCAATGTTAAAAGCAACATAAGGTTTTCACTTTAGTAAAAAAAAAAAAAAAAAAAAAAAAAAAAAACCTTGAAGAAATTTAAGATATTTGTGTACTGGAAACATTAATGTACTGGAAACAGTAATGTAGAATCACAGAATGATTTGAGGAGGAAAGGACCTTAAAGACCACCTATTTCCAGTGACTCTGCAGTGAGCTGAGTTACATCCACTACATCAAACTGCCCAGGGCCCCATCAAACCCAATCTCGAATGCTTCCCAGGATGGCACATACACAGTTTCTGAGGGAAACCTGTTGTAGTGCCTCACCAATCTGAGATAAGAACTTCCACTTAACGTTTAATCTAAATTATTTCTCTTTTAGTTTAAAACCACTTCCTTTGTCCCATCATTACAAGACAATGTAATAAATCAGTCTCTCTCCCTTTTATAAGCTCCCCTCAATAAGGTCTCCCCAGGGCCTTTTCTTCTTCTGCCTGAACAATCTCAGCTCTCTCAGCCTGTCTTTCACAGGAGACATGCTCCAGCCCCCTGATTATCTTCATGGCCCTCATCTGGATCCACTCCAAGAGTTCCACAGCTTTCTTGTACTGTGGATCCCAGGCCTGGATGCAGTATTCCAGATGGTGCCTCATGGAAGCAGATCAGAGGGACAATCATATCTCTCACCCCACTGGTAACACCTTATTTTGGCACAACTCAGGATATACTTCGGTTTCTGAGCTGTGAGCGCACATTGTTGGGTCACATTTTATTTTTCATCCACCAGAAGCCCCAAAGCCTAAACCATATGGCTGCTCCCTGTTCACTTGTTACCCAATCTGTGCAGGACCTCACACTTGGCCTAACTGAATCACACATTGTTCACATGGGCCCACCTCTCAACACTGTCAAGATCCCTTTGGAAGTCCCTCTAAAACCCTCATTTCTTAAAAAGAAAAATATCAGAACATTTCAGCATCTTAAAACACCACTGAAAATGAAGTTGTTCATGAAGTCTACTTGCTCAATTCTAATCAACAGAAGAACACAAGACACTTCATTTTCAGGCTAACTCAAATTGCAGGTAAATTTTCCACTTCACATTTATCCCATATTTGGATTAACCTTAACAACTGTGCGTATTCCAATACTTAAATTTCTCAAATTCACAAATCTAGATGCAAGAAAATACATAGAGGTTTTCTGACAGAGGTGGGATATCAGTGGTGATGACATCTCCATGCTGTTACCTACATCCATTTGCTTGTGAAGAATTGGGGAAACAAAACATGATCACAGACTGATAGCACACTTAACATTGGGTCCCCACAAAAAAGGAAAAAGAGGGAGCCTACCATACAAAATGCTATTTAGCCCACCATTCCTAGTATCTCTGCAAAGCCTGAACACTACTTGCCTCTTGTATTTGTCTTCATAAATATCCAAAGAGTAGTCTATTGTTAAGACAGCATGTCTCTGTAGGGGTATAACATATAAAATTAAATATATGCCCATCAAGGTAGTAACGATGACTTTAGAAATTAAATAAGAATAGTTCATTTGGAAGCAAGCTACAGATCACTGAATCCAACTACTTGACCACTTCAGAGTTAACCAAAAGTTGAAACTTATTAGTAGGGGCATTGGCCAGATGCCTCTAAAACAGACAGGCTTAAAGCATCAATTACCTCACATGGAAGATTGCGCCAGAGATTTCGTGACTTTCTGAGTTATTCAGAGGGAAGTACAGGAGTAAGGTTGAATGCCCATGCATTCAAGTAATCAGTACTCAAGCATAATACCTTTTTGAACATGACAAAAGACAGTGGAAAGGAAAAAAAATGAGTTACAAGTAGGTAAGTTAGTTTGTAACAATTGAAGAAAATCAGATATTTGTCTTTTTATCTTAGTCAAAAATTACAAATTACCAGCAATTTTCGTTTATGATTGTGATATTTCTTTGCAGTTGACAGCAGCTTGTTGCTCAAAATTGAATAGATGTCTTTACATAAAATATGATAGTGATTTTTTTCCAAAGAATTTTTACTTTCTCTAGCAATAAATATACTCAAAGGTATAAAGAGGTTCCTGTATTACTGTGAACAATTTAAGTCCATTCTAGCACTGACCTGTTTGTCTCTTTTAGCTTGTTTATTCTCATTTCAGATAATTTTATGCTTAGCAGAACAACCCTAACGTATAACATTCTTCTATATTTCCCCTTTTACTTTCACTGTCATGTTTTAATGTGGAAGAAACACCTTCTGAATAAATTGGATAAGTAATTAGATGACAGCATAATGCAAAGCAACAACAATACTTCATCAGCAGTGTCTATTTTTAAATCTACTTTCATCTTTACTCATTCGTCCTGTTAACTGCACAGTATGGGGGTCTGAGGAATGCCTCCTCCTCTCCCATTTAACCAGGAAGCAGCAAGTGCAGAGCTCACATGCCCTGACAGACAAGAAAATGTGGCAGTAGGAATAAAAAGCAGCGCCTCAAAATCAAGCTGGTTGTCAAGAAAAAAAGGTGCTTTTTTCAACAGTAACTCCATCAGTGCTGCTCTCCTGCCCTGATTCAGAGCCCTGCAATCCCCACAGTCACTGTAGGTGATCAGACATCAGACTAGTAAGCAGTGGAAATGCTTTTGTCATGTCTCAATATGTATTTTGGTTATCTGCTGTCATGAATAAGTTCAACTGTACAAAATTAAAAAGGCTTGAAAGGGTTAATCCTCTTACTACTTCCTATGAGAATTGGTGTAAATTTGATGTAACATGTTCATGCCTGTCTCTCTCCTAGGTAATTTATAATAGCCTCAAGTTCCAATATAAAAAGCACATAGCTGCAGGGAGACATGTCAACTTCCCTTACACAGGCTGTCATTCCCTTGGCAACATAATAATTAAGATATTTGGTGTAACTGCTTCTGCCAGAAATATTTTTAGATTTTAGCTCATTTCAAGAAACTCAGAATTCAAGGTTAAAATTATTTAATGTTGTATGTCAAACTAAGAAAAGTATCCCCACTGTCAGAAGAAACACATGAAGGAACAGACATTCATGCACAGTTCATATTCAATGAGGGAAATAAAATATATTTTTCAGAAAACAGTTTAAAAAACAATAAAAATAGTAAAGCCAAGGCTCAACTTCCCAAGGAACATGCACAGATGAAACTGAATCAAAATAGTTATTGCTGTTGGGAAAAATCCCCATCTGCTTAGGTATTTTCAGATCTAGAGGTACTGAGATCACGCAACAGATAAGACCTTCAGTGACATGCATTGGCAGCAACGAAAGCTTCTTGTCTGCTGGAGCTGCTTTGGCACAAGAGCATGTACACTTGCAGCAGAGCCTTACCTTGTACCTGCCTGAGGTACCAGACAGTTATCTCCAACTTTAGAAATAAATTTTGTGTACTGTTGGGTTGCTGCAAATAGTTAAGTCTCATTTAATCAGCAAAATGAGACTCGGTTAAATCAGTTTCAACAAGTTGCAGCAATTTGCCAGTTCGGAAACAAGTATTTTTCTGTCCAGTCTCACATTTATTACTGGTGTTTCTATCTGTGGAGCAACTTTGAGGAAGGTAAGCATACTTTTGTTGAGGTTCTAGGTTTTTCTCCGTAAATTTCACCACCAAATGATCCATAAATTATAAAGTCCTAGACCCTAACATACACTGTAAACTAAAGAGGAAATCTGACTTCTCAGTAAAGAGGAAAGACCCCTTACCTGCAAATACATAAACAAAACCTGTTCATAAAGCCATTTGTAGTGTAGAAGGGAAGACACAGACCAGATGAAGCATTGAGAAAGCAGGATCTTGCGGGAGACACAGAATGTTTGAATCAGTGAGACTGCATTATATGAATTTCTATGAGCAATTAATAGGTTTTGATGGATGAGTAGGGTTGGGACTCAGAGTATTCAAATAAGTGCAGCCAGTACTAAGCTGCAAAATGAAAAATATAAGATGAAGTGTAGAAGTATTTGAGAATAAAAGTTCTGGAAAGGAGAAAAAAAAGACAGTAATGCTTTCAGTATGAAAAACCACAACAACACATGTTTCCAGAAAGGTGGACACTGACCTGCAACTTATATTAAATATGTAGTGCTAAAGAAAGCAAAAAGATTACTAATGTATGGATTGCATAGGCAGTCCAGTTTATGTGGCTATTATAACGTCTTTCTTGCAGATGCACTGCATAACTGACCCACATTCACCTAATAACCATGTGTTCTACTGAAGAATTGATGGCCAGTCATTCTCCAGACTTTATTTTTGCAGGTTATTATTGCAAAGTTTTATGCCCTACACTGTCTTTATCATATTCTGCAGTGCTTGTTCCATTTCTTTTCATCAGCAAAAATCACTCTGATTCTGAACCATGTTCTCTAGAGTGTTTAAAGGATGCCCAATTAGGCGTCATCCACAAATTTAGTAAATACAATCCATCCTCTGCTACCTAAGTCGATACTGAGATCTGTTGAGCTCTGCTCTACATATCCTTCCATGTTGGCAGCAAACATCAGCGATCACTGTATTATAGAGTTTTAAATACTTTCACACAACACTTACAGTTTTTCCTCTTTGCTTATGTTTCCCTATTTTGCATTTAAGTACCATCTGAGACAATGTCATAAACCTTACCAGGTTCTGATGTCTATTTCTCCTGCCTTTTGCACTCATTTATAAAGTAGGCTTTTTTTCTTGATAAATTAACATGGTTTATTAAAGCCTTCTTTTCTTTTGGATGCTAACATATCTTTTCTTTTTTTTTTTTTTTTAAGGAAAATTCTTATGTGTTTCCCAGAAAGATAGAACAACTTAATCATTGCACCTTTTTTTCCTTACTAAGGATAGCTTTTTTTTTTTTTTCCTTCTTTCTTTTTCTTTCACACTCTTTAATGGAAGTATTGCACGTACAATATATTCTGATGTTTCAAATAATTATTACAAGCCTTAAGTAGTTACTTTAAATTTATCAGCACTGTTCTTAACCTCAGTATATCCACATTATAACTTCATTAACACAACAAGTAGACTTAAGGTAGCAGTTGTTCACCTTTTAAGGAACTACTCTGAGGAAGACTGAAACAAAATAGATGTGGGTAGATGTTGCTTCTGTAGATGCTGTAGGCCTGCCTTGTAAATACGACCTACTAAATCACAAATACTGAAAATCCATTAAAGAAGAAGATGGCACCCAAGTGTGGGTAACAGTCATGTCAAAATGTAAAAGGACTATGAGGAGACCTTAGGAATTAGTCTTCAAAAAAAATTGTCAACTACGATGATAAAAATAATATGACTAGCATCCATGAGGGGTTAATGAACTGCTCAGGAAAGACAACAATTGGTAAGCTTAATAGTTTCCACACACATGAATTATAAAGCATCCATCACAGAATACTTAAAGCAATTTCAAAATTGATAACAGTTATCATAAGCAGCTTCTGAAAATGAAAGTCTTTAGCATCAAAAAATCTGCGCCCCAAGACACACCCATACATAATGTAGAAGAGGAATTTTCTATATAAGAAAGTATTCTGTTCTACCCCCAAAGGGAAACCGTTCAGAATAGGGTGTTGTGTATGTTCAAATTACTGAAAAAAGTACTAGATTTTAAAATTCTCGACCCTGAGGTCTGGACAAATCCCTTCAGAGCTACAAAGTCCTTTGTCTGAGACGATGTTAAAAATCTTTCTCCTACAATCTGGGATTCAAAGAGCTCTCAAACTTAACAGAAGATGAAAGAATTTCATTAAGAAACCACCAAATTTTATTAATTTATTATATTAAATTACCTTCTCCTGTCATAGACATCCATAATTAAAAAAATCCTTTTTACACAGGCTGGTCATAGCAGAAACACTAAGGCACAGCCTGAAACAGTGATTGAGCACCTTGTAGGAAGACAGGGCCAACCTATGAGAGCTCAGGTGCATGCTGTGTACCTGAGGTGCAGAAAGGGTTGGAGACAGATTCACCCCTTTCCAGGGTGGGCAGTGGAGTCAAGGCCGTCACTTGCTGGAGATCCCTGCCTACCAGAGGCTTTCTAAAGATAAGCAGCTCCTTCATTTCTGTGCCCATAACTGCTGCATTTGGGTTCATCCTCTTTCACTGTACCCAAAGGTTTTACTACCCTGGTATTATTATGGTACTTTCCATCCCACTATAGCATTACACTGGTATATTTGGTTTATTTTGGGTCTTGATTTTTCCACCCTCAAAATGTTTTTACATTTCATCTTCTGTGCTTACACCTGCTGTTATATGAGTATTCTAACAACAAATTTTAACTCTCTGAGCTGACATAAATGATGTTGGATATCTTGCATAATCACCACAAAATACTGAGCAAGAGAATTACTACAACTACACGATTTGTCTCCGTCTTCAACTGCCTTGCAGTTAATTCATTCAGCTTTCACTGCTAGAAGGAAATCTCCAAACGTCACAATTTACAACCAAATTATCTTGATCTAAAGTTATATTTTCACCACATATCCTGCCATGTTATTTAGTTAAAGATCTTTAGAATGTTTGTTGATGATTTGTCCTTGCCACTTCAAGTTCATGTTCAAAAACATTATAATTTCCAAAGCATCCTCCTTTTTTCACCCATATGAATTCTCCTAGCTACCTCAGAGTTCCCAGTCCTCTGAATAACGAATGAATAATTTAAGACTCAATTTCTTAATCTGTTGCATTCATTCATTTTACAGTGTGTTTGATGAGAATTGAAGGCACTAACCATCTCGCCCAAATGAACATCTAAGCTGTAAATTTTTTTTAAAGATTGATTCTGTGAGAAAGAAAACTAAATAGAATTCAAAATAATTAAATGTGAAGTCCATGAGCATAAAGATATTAATTAAAACTCCTTCCTAGCCTCAACGGTTTAAAGCTTGTAGTTAGTATTTAACATAAAATCCAGTGAGTTTTACACTACATTGTTTCATTTCCAACACTCCAACAACAGAACCCTACAGTATGAAAGGAGAATAGTTTACTCAGCAGATGCTATCCACTGATTTCCAATTCTAAAGGAAAAAATATTTTACAAAATATGTTTTTAAAAAGCTACATACACCTAGCATTCTCTAGCTTTATTTAAATCAATCACCTATATACTCTCATCCAATATATTATCCATTATTGTGCCCTCTTCTCCTGATGATTAAGGTCATTTTTCATTGAAAATAATTTTTTTAATATAACTTTAACAATATTTAAAGGATACAATTTCTCACACGCTTTTGTTCTAATTCTATTTATTGGAGTTTAATAAAAAATCTAAAGGAAGCAAACTTACAACAGTTAATATTAATTAATTTAGAATGTAATTTACTCATTGGAGTAAAAAAATTGAGCTCTTTATTAAAATATCTTTACTAAAACAGTGTTTGCATATTAATAACATCTATTTTTATGTATTTGTATATGCAGACTCGAATCTAGGCAAGAAAAGAGAGAGGACAGAAGAACTGTGATAAAAGCAATAAGGACATGAACTTGAAATATAAAGAAAAATAAAGGATTCTCATAGGATACAGAAACAGCAAGTTCATCTTCCTGTAAATTAGAAATTATAATTTCTAAATAAATAAATAAATAAGAAATATGGTACATAACAATCCTTCACATTTATGCATACAATGAATTTGCAACATATATAAAACATTATAAATCTCCTCATGTATTTTAAATGTGAGAAAGAATTAGGACCAAAATTATTTATATGTAAACCATACCAAATGTACAATTTGAATAAGCTATTGATACAACAGAAATAAGCAGTCACGGTTCAATTAAAGCAACCTGTTACTTCCACATATAACAGCTTTCAACCACATCTGTTCTAAGGAGAGCCAAAGATCACCTGAAACTGCATAGAGAAAGGGTAATGGAATATTTAGAAACATTTTCAAAGAATTATTAAAGCAAGGAAAATGAAGCAACTAAGCTTTCACTGTTCACAGAAGTTAAGAGTTGTCCATACATAGCCAAAAAAGTCTCACCTTTTTCCAGTGCTTCCCTTCAGGCTTCTCTTAAGAGCATCAACAAAGCAAACAATGCCAACATTATCCAACTCCCATCAGAAACTACAGCATTTACAGTCTCTTAGTAAGGGAACTCTAGATAGACATGAAATATTAACTTGTTTGTTCTGTCAAAATTAGCTAGGAAGATAATGATCTATCCCAGAATTTTTAGAGTCTTTATACAGAATTTCTGACAACAATATTTGCAACCTGTAAACTCAAAAAAAGATTGAGCACTGTTGCTTTACAATGACCTTCTCTTCCTTCAACTAGCAGGTCACTAGCTTTATCCACCAAAGTACTTAGTTTTTTCCTGTGTTAATAATTTACCTCAGAGAGAACAAACAATAATCATTGTGCAAATTTCATTTAGTACAACACATTTTGTTTTCTAAGCTAGCTTTTCATAAAATCAAAAGCTTTCAAACACCAGTCTTAACATTTCTATCTAGATAAGATTTATTCTTTTTATGAATGTTTCTTTAAATAGGTGTAACCTGATAGAAAGCATGACAAGATGGCAGAGCAACAAGGTCTTAGGCAACAGCAAGTAAGGATCTGCTTAGATAAGATAGCAATAAGTACAGAAATAAGGGGGGAAAAAAACAAACAACTGCTTACTTATTCCATATCATAACATCATGTGAGGCACTGGGAGTTAAAGAGTTGATGCTCCAAGTCCATGGACTGCCAAATTTATGGGTATCTGGCTCTCAGAAGAGAACTGCACATCCCAGAGGTCTTCGTATTCCCATTTTTTACCCAGAGGGAAAGATAAAACTGCACACAAGTTCTTAGACTTCATCTTTTTGCTGTTCATCTGAGCAGTGGGAGCTTCCTAGCCATCTTGCCTTCAGCTTTAGGGTAAGGGATTCTGTTTTGGACACTCTCTCATTTTACTTGATTTTTTAACTTCAATTCTAATTAGATTGTGTTATACTGTATTATTTTGCATCCAAATATCTCATTTAATAAATTGGCTTCCTCCTCAGATCGTTGCTGCTGTTTTGTTTTAGGCCCACTTTCCTACCCTCTCCCTTATGCCCCTATCTCTTTCCCCTGCCCCACTAGTCACAGAATCCATCTGAACTGGCCCATAAACCATTGACACCTACCAAGACCCAACAACTACCTCTTTCTCAGTTGCTCTTTTGTCCAACTTTTCAACGAAATTTTTTCTAGATAAATTCCTGAGAGACTTTCTTTTTCCATGTAGCTAATATTATGTAATGTAAAAGAAAAAAAAATTAGGAAACAATCAACTGACAAAAAAAAAAAAGAGAGAAAATGTAATCTTTGTAGTGCTTGAAGAAAAACTGATATCAGATGCTCATATGAACAGCCAGGCTTGTTGGCTTTTTTACTTTGTTAATATTATGTCTGATACGTTTACCTGAAATAAAGGATTTGAAAGTGATGTCATACCTTGTTTCCAAAGACTTAACCAAACCTTGAAGCTGGGAGAACAAATTCTTAAAGTGTTGTTTATTTTCATCATCCACTTTTTTTCCATATTCTGCTTGCTATAATCTACTTTGACAGCAAAATAAATGAAGCATTGCCAGTAATGGACATGTTTTTATACCCAACAATAGGATTGCAAAATTTATACTTGTACCAAGTCCTCACACAGATACTCAAAACATACAAGACACCAAATATAGCAGTGAAATAAGTGATATGATAGTATTTTACTGTCAAAACTATTGACAGTTGAAGTGGGTCACAGACCAAAGAATTGTATCTCAAAACTTTCTATTAGAATAAAAATAAAAACCAAAACTTTAAATGTTTTTTATGCCTTAAATATTTCCTCATATATAAGAGTGATGAAAAAGTAATTTCCATAATATCAGCGTACTCAGATTTTTAATGTCTTATTTTCGTACTTCTCAGTTGCTAGCATAAAAGATAAATTTCACCGTCAAATATTTAGCAGAAATTATACATACTTTACATATATGTATTATATATATATAATATATATATATATATAAATGTATTGCATTCCTTCCTGCCAAAATTTAAAAGGAAGCATTATTAAAGAAGTCCTACCAATACTTCGATTAAGTACATTCATCTCTTTTTGAGCACAATGACCTCTAATGCAGAGGTTTTCTTGTCCAATTTATGATGTCCCAAATAATAAGCCTTTCCCCATTTCTTCTTGAAAGTTTATTCTAACAACTCTTGCTCTTACAACACTATGCTTTCCAACTGACCTAAATGCTAACTTTTTAAAATATGTAAATTTGTATTTGCTCTGCTAATACATAGTTACAGAAAGTACAGACACTTATTTGCATTCATAGATAATATAAAAAAAAAAAATCAGGACATTCCAATTTTAATTAATTTACTTTAGTGGTAATCCCATATGAAATTAGGGGAAAACAGTGTTTTGTCCATATCTGATAGATGGATAGATTTGTCACTTGCAAGAGAAATTCCGAAGGCACCACTATAATGACTATGCTGTTAAAGGCAATAGTTCTAAATGCGAGATAAATTGCTGTGAGAAAAGCAAATGCATTGTCAATGTATCTTCAAAAACCTCCTTAGCAGTTTTTCCATCACTGTTTCACATTGTCCTCCTTGGATCGATTTCTCCCACCTGCAGAACTCTTTCACTGATAGATTTCATTACTTAAATTCAGCAAAAGGGTAACAGTTTGTCTACTTTGAGTAGATGGATTTACCAGCATGTATATTTTCATCATGACTAAACTGAAATACTGGGAAGTGCTAGATGTGCTGTTTTTTTATAATGAATTCATACTTTATTTTTCTGGATGTTTTGGATAGCTTGGAAAATGAATATAATTATTCTCAAGTCCATTGTAAGAACTGAAATAAACATACCAACTCAGAACTAATTGGTATTCAAGTTTATAATTACTGGCTTTGTCAAATAGATCTATTCTGATTGTTTCCTTTTATTAGTACTGTCACTCCTTTTAAACTTTAACACTGTGTTTAAATCAACCTGTCTTTAGTAATTTACATGAGTTGCACAATTACACAGGTAGCAATTAGAGTAGTTTGGCATGAAAAGAAACTCTCAAAAAAACAGTGGATCTATACATTCAGTTCATTAGGTGATTACCATTGTTAGTTTGATGTCAGATGGATATATTTCAGGGATTTTTCTATTTAATGATGGCTCCTGTAGAAGATGTTTTAAATAAGAGTTATACCTTTGTGTGTCTGCTTTAATAACAGAAAAAAATATAAGTGGGAAAAACTAGCTCAGTTAAGTCACTTACACGTCTGTCAAATTTTGAGACCTTCTCATGATCTATTTTGACTATCTATCCAGTTGGGTTTACAGTACAATTTCCTCCACTATGTCATTAATTGAGACTGAGTTTTTCAATGTGAAATCAAGCTGACCATCTAGAAACTACACATGTAAACAGGGATTTTAAAACTTTGTTTTCTATATATACTTCTGGAATTTCAGACAGCATAAATTAGCATTGTGATATCAGACCTCTGACTAAGAAAACTAACAGTGAAAACCAAGAGATTTCAGCTCTGTCCTCCTACCCCCACCTACCCCAGATTCCCTCTCAAAGCTGTCTATGACAGTCGACAAAATGCACACAGATTACTGCGGCCAAAGCATCATTAATGGATCCCAGAGTCCACTGTCTGGTTGTCAATAAACTGTACATGTTTGACACGAATGGCATGATTACTGAAATAAGAAAAACAGATATAATGCAAAAACACATCTAGTTAGTGGCTGTGAAAAGCATCAAACATGCATCTGTAACAGCATCTGTAAATTCCTGAGGAATTTACCACAAGAACAACTTTAGCCAGGGATTGCAGATATCCAGCAATGCCTACAGGTACCAGAACTTAGATGTACCTATTCTTGCCCTCCTGTTTATTCTCTTGAGCCTTATTTTTTTTCTTGTCCTTCACACAAATCAAATTGAGCATATATGTCGAGGACTGGTGCAGGGCAGTTAACAGCAACCCCGATATTCCTGAGCCAAGTGACAGGGAATTCACATACTATTGACACAGGTATGTGAGTGTGGTAGGCAGGACTTGTATAGAGCTATCAGCTTTCACACCAGAAGGTTCATCTTTGAGGGAAACACAAGTCTTTGTCCCATTGCATCAGATATACAGTGAAGAAGACGACTGCATATAACTGTAGTCTTAATGCTCTTGATAAAGCAAGTCTGAAGGACTAAGTCTCTAAACCCTAACACTGCCTACTGTGGATTGTAGGCCTTGCAGTAAACTTCAGTTTTGACCTCAACTCACAGCATGAGATTCATCTCATCCAAGTGTACATGTCCTCCAGTTAAGTACATTCACATGATCTAGTTACTGTAAGTTTTACAATTAATATATAGTTTATTCTAAAGTCACATATTTTCCCTTAGCAAACACCTTTGATATCTATACTATGCATTTAAAGGCCAAGCACGTGTTCTCTGGTATTCACCAAGGATTAAGTACTAAAATGAAAGTTCTGTAAAAGAGAGAGGCAGACATCACTGCATTTTATACCCTTAAAGTAGATCAAGGGCAAAAAATGTCTCCTCAATACAGATGAGTAGAGTTTAGATGTGAACTAGATGCCAAACAGCTCAGCCTTATGAAAATTAAAGTACTTTCATGTAGCCCCATGAGACGAAGATCCTTATAGGATCAGACTGGTGGGATTTTTTTTTTCCCTGACTCCTAATTTTAGCCAAACTACAAGTTGTTTTAACAAGGGTACCTTTTCATTTAGTAAGTGAAATAAACAATGGGAAAACGATGTTGCAGCAGCACAAAGCACAGAGTCAACTACTTGAAGTATTTAACTGCAGCCCACAGTGGGTTTTGCAGTCCTCAGTGAATTTTGCCTCAACAATGCTTTTGTGCATATGGAAGTTGAGCCATACATGGTCCAGTAACGATGTGAGAATATGCAGGAAAACTCTGACTAGCTTTCCTTCTTCTCCATTCTCTCACATAGGCACATAATTTGGCCACACAGTTTAACACCTAATTTGTAAGTCATCTACTTGCAATAATGAAATTAGTACCATACTGGGGATAGTTGACTGAACCAGTTCTAAACAGCCAAATTCAAGCATTCTGATTTAAGACACATGAAAGTAAAGTAATATGTGTATATCTACTTATTCAATTCTCAAATACCTTTGAGGTTCCCCATTTGTTTACTTAGTTCACTGTACCCTGCAGCTTTGTTCTGTTTAAGCACTTACAAATATTAGAATTCCATTTGCCTTGACTGAGGGTACGATTTTGCACTCAAGTCTGTGCCTAGTAGAAAAACTAAACTGCAAATTTGGAATAGTTTTCCTTGTTACTCAGACAGAATATGGTTCAGCAACACTTTTCCTTTCTCTTTGAAACTGGTAATTCTTTTGAAGCTATCTTTCTGAGCACCAAAATCCAAAATTAAAATAAGACTTTTTTGTACACTTCCAGTGAAATCACACATCATAAAAAGGAACTCACCTTCACCTAAAATAAAACAAGCCTTTAGCCATAAGCTTGTTAAAGCATAAGCAAGAGAAAATTATCCACATATTCCAAATTTGCACTTTTTACATGTTATTATATAACACAATCTTAATTAAAAAATTAGAAAAAGAAAAAATACCTACTCCTATAAATGGTCATTATTTTATGGAAAAATCTAGAACAGTTTCACATTAATGGATCAGAAATTGTTGACTAGAAAGTGCTATAAAAAACATAAAATGACATGACAAATTCATCTGCAGACAAAGCACACTGTTTTGTATTAAACATGAAAATGTTCACTCTGAGGGTAGTATTAATGAGAATCTTATTGATTTAGTCAAACCTTGTTAGTTTCTCTGTAATCCATATTGAGCTGACTTTAATATAAATATTTTGCATAGGAAAAATCTCTAAGTTTATGTGTAAAATATGCATTTATTTCCATATAATATTGTTTTTTGTCTGTGTGAATGCTTGTTATCTATAATTCCTTAATTTTTTAGGTGCTGGTTATATCACAGGGGTGCAATCTCCAAGCTGCCATCAATAATAACAAAACAAGCAAACAAGATTTTTTCTCTTATGATGTGTTTTTCTTATGTTAAACATCAAACACAAGCAATAACAAAGACTCAGCCACATTCAACAATGGTGCCAATCAAACAGAGACAGAAAATTCAATGGAAGCCAACAAAATGAAATAAGGCATCATTTATGTTGTGGCAACTTGAATAAGAAGGTATTTGGAACAGGTAAAAAAAGATTTTCTTTCCTTTTTTTTTTTCCATTCGTTTGTACACACATCTCAAACATTAGCCAGTGTGCTGTCAGTTTAATTCGTAGGAGGTTATAAAAAAAACAACATCATGTTTTCTATCGTTTAAACAAAGTGCTTTAAATCTACAAGCATAAGGAAAATTGTTCTCCTAAAAACAGACACAGAAACTGATGACAGTATCCAGCCCATGGATTTCACAGTACTAAACCAATCTGTTTTTCTGTCAATGTGTAAAAAAATCTGAATCAATATGCCTTCTATGTGAATTAGTATGTTCCATAAATAGGCTAGTTTAAGATACTATTCACCACCACTCCACAACTATCATCAAGAAAAATTACCATACAGTATAGATAGAGCCACAAAAACGTTTAAATTCCAGAATTTGCTTCTGCAGAGAGTACAAACATGCATCTCTATTTTCACTCAATTTGTAGTACGTAGTTGGCACTAAATGAGTCTTCAATTACACCCACAGTCACCGGAGTCTACATGCTTCCATGCAGGTAAAACTGAGTACTATCTGTGATCTGCTTTTTCTGGGATATGTTGTTTACTTGTAAACATATTTTTAAGTGTTGTTCACTCTTCAATCACATTCCCTTTCTTGTAGATAATCTCAAACAATTTACAGTAAAACAAATTACTGTTGTTTTTAAGCGCACAAACAAAAACACTGAAGTTCAACTGAGACAGCTCACTGTCCTTACCCACAGTTACCACTAGTCTGTAATGTGCATGCTCACAAAAGGGCCATTAATTTTCACTAGTACTGGTACTAATAACAACATTAGCTGGGCATTCAGGAGTAACATTTAAAAACAATAAGAAAAAAGGTAGAGATACTCACTTCTCTGTTCTTCAGACTCGCTGGTTAAGCCTCATTGCTCCAACCACAGGCAGTGCAGCACAACTGATGATCCACAGAGCCAAGTGTGATGCTCTACAGTGGTGCTGATGAGATTACATCCAAAAGGTATGAGACACACACTAGCCAGAATTGGGCCTCTGAACTGAACTGAAATGATAATTCTTGTTCACAAATGCATACTTATATACCTGAGTAATGCTTAAATGAGCTAAAAACCTCAACTCATTATTTAGCGTTTAACTCTACGGTATTATAGGATACTTCCTGAGACTCAAGCTTTGAAATTCCTGGAAATTCACATTAGATCTACCAGCCAAAAAAGGAGAATCATCTAGTATCTCCTCAGAGAGGAAAGTTTCTAATTTTTGTATTAATTATTATTTTTAGATGAGCAGTAGACTCTACTTATCTTGATCAGCAACTCATCCAACAACTTAAATCCTAGGAGGTCTATCAGCAGGAGCCGGCAAAAATATCTTGTACAGGACAAGCAGCCGCTAATATGACTGAGCTGGCATCTGTACCTGTAGTAGTTCAGAAACATAATAGAGAGTACCTGTATATCACCGTAAATTAATTAATATCAAAACCCCTCTTCACATAATAAGGATCTGATCAAAATTCCTAGTCAAAATGAGTCAGGAAAATCAAGAAGCAAATTTCCCTAGCATCTGTTCTGATGGAAAAAGAGCAATGGTTCACACACAAGTGCCAAAGTTCTCAGTCAGTATGGTGAACTAATGGAAATAATCACTGTGGACAGGAGTGTTTCAGAGAAAATAAAGTTCCAGATTAACAAATTGCCTGTGAATCATTAAGAGATAGGGCATGAAATTATATTAAGCCATGGCAACAAAGGGCTTCCAATTATTCATGGAAAAAGTCAACCAAGACAAACTGCTGCAGCATTCATTAAACTAATGAGGGGAAGCACCTTGAATTGCAGTCTGGGGATAATAACTTGAGGTCAGAATGCAATTTGATGCAGCTCTAGTTTGATCTCTTTACTAAGAACTATGACACTTTTTGAAAACTGAACTTTATGGAAATCTAAAGTCATAGGTAGGACTGCCTTCTCTTCAGAGAATAAAAAGGAGAAAACTTGTATGAAATACATGTATGTCTTAGTTTTATTTGAACATTACTCTGTGCCTCTAAGTTATAGGAAAGCCTTAACCTCAAGGGCTGCTTTTCTGAGAAGTATGAATATCAAGTGAAATAATTTGGATTTCACATTAATCAACATACTAAAGTCAGAGGAGGTAGAAAATGGATGTAAATTGTTAAAAAGGAATTAAAAATGTGACACCCACAATATTTCAAACAACAACATCCATTACACTAACACAAATGGATAACTGCAAGCTGTCTATTTTGGACTGTGCAGTAACAATCACTCCCAAATTTTCAGAGCAATTCAGTCACATTTCTAGGACATTCAGGAGCTACCCTAGGCCTGCAACTGTCCTACAGCACAAGCACAGCAATACTCAGCCAAAAAACAGCTTGGTGCTCTCAAGGATCAACAGAAATTTCCTTATCAGATTGATGTTCCAATCCTTGATGTATTCCAGACTATATGCCTCTGACACAATCAATCCTCTCACTTTTGATCCTCAGACAAACATCTTCGAGACCTATGCAGAACACAGCCCATGTCATTTTAAATATGAGGTTTCTGTTATATGCTCAGTGTGCTCTGAGACCTGAAATCTCAGTTTCAGGTTCCTGTTACCCCTCCTTCTCCCTACAGTTCCATCATCCCACTCACCCAAAGTGTGGGTGTCTCTTAGACGCATCAGATGTTTTTCATGGCACCTTCTACATTCTGTTTTCAGCTGATAGGCACCAAATTCAGGTGAAAAAAATTAGCAATAGGGTTATTGCTAGCCTGACTTAATTTGAGTGAAACTAATCAAGGACTAACTGGTTAATTAGTGGTAGTGGACTCATGGAGGCAATAGCTTTCAAAAAGAGGGTAGAGATAAACTGCAAGCTAGGCTGAAGGGTTCTACATCTAGCAGTAGTGTGGAAAAGTTTACCTGCCTGACAGATTTATATAACATCCTGGCTAAAATCCAGACAAAGGCAGAAGGATTTCCGAAGCAAAAACAGCAATTAAGTCTTTGTCTTTCTACAAGTTTTAAGGAACAAATTATCAGGCAGAACCATAGGAAGCGTTGCATGTGTACAAGGGAACAGACAAACTTTTACCAGGAACTATACGTTCCATTCTGGCATTATTTCTAAACCAGGGAGTAGGGTCTTAATACCATGTGTCCTGTATGAGTAACCACAAACCTGTAAGCACTGCCTCACATGCTGTATTTTTTCCAAGACAGTAGTAAGTAGGAAGCTTCCTTACAGACTGCAACTATTTACTCTGCTAATATCAGAAACAATCTGTGAGTGACACAACATAGTTCAATAATCAGGTCATAGCCTGGTTTATACAAAATGAGACAAAAAGTTTATGAAAAATTTTACCCAATGTTTAGCCTGCAAACAGAGAAAAAATGCAGATGAGAAAGTTGCATGGAAAATTCCACCTTTTTTTTTTTTCTCCCAGAATTACTGTCTTCCCAGAGGAAAAAAAAAAAAAGAAGAAAGCACTCCCAAGTTCAAAAAAAATCACTGTACTTTTTACTGAAATCAACTGTTTTGATTTCACAGATTATGCCACCCAGGAGATAACCCAAGTAATCCTAGTTACCCATTTTGGATATTAAAGCCTTTCTGTCCAAAGAAAAAGAAATTTACCATTAACACCTGAGCAGTATAGAACAAGAGTTTGCTCAGACATCATGCATGTCAGCTCTGAAATCAACAGGCCTGCTGTCCAGCAATCAGCACTGTGGGGCTAGACAAGAGGTATTTCATTCATCCCCATGGCAGTCAGTATCGACCTTCTAAAAGTAAAGTAGCTGTTATTATTTCGGACATGAGAGAAGGAACATGGTAGTTTCAACAACTGCTTCACAAGCAAAATCAAAGCAACCCTCCCTGGATTCACCTGAGTGTCTAAAAAAGAATTTTTTTTCTAGAACTAAGCTGTTGCTTCTCTCAGAAACAGGTGACAGATTTAGACAGAAGTTTAAGTCATACCTGCTTTAAATGTTATTATAATATCGGTAACAGAATAGTTTGACATTAAACATAAAACAAATACAGCCATTGTAAATATTGTTTATTGAATGCCAGAACAATGCATAAGGAATATTTTCGCAAAGAAAATATTGTAACAAATAAATAAAGGCTTCCAAAGTTGTAAGGAACTATAAAATGCTGTAGATGTAACATAAAGTAAAACGTGGTGGGTATTTTGTTTGTTTGATTTTATTAATCCATTATGAGTCATAACATTCATCACTCAAGACTGCTGTATTGTCTCTGCCCTACCTGACATATTTCACAAGATCAAAATCCTCCAGTATACTTACCTTGTTGCAAATTTTCTTCCTTTGTAACTTTGGAAAGAAACGATCCCTTTAGATAGCTCAAATAATAAGCCAGCCTTGACAAATGAGATTTGATTACTTTTGCTTCAGCCTGAATGAGAATAAAATTGTTATCACAAGATTATCCACACATATTGTCAATTCTCGGATGACATTTGGACAAATTTCACAACTTATGGATGTCTATTATCTCCACATGTAGCGGTAGTTCTAGATTAGCACTGAGTTTGTCCCTTGAACTTTTAATTTTCCCCATCATGAGTTCACAATAATAATCTGGCAATGCTTTAAATTATTCAGTTATAATCTACAAATGAGTAGAGTTCTCTGTGCATCCACCACCATCATAAAATATTAAAATACTGTACTGCGCTGCAGATGAAATGTGTTCAGTGTGCTTAGAGTTGCTTGAAAGAGCACAAAATAGTATTAAAAAAAGAATATAACAGTATAACAGCTAGCTGTTGATTGACAGGATCAGTATTGCAGAAAAAGAAAAAAGCATACTAAATTGAACTGTGCTTCAAAAAAAAAAAAAAAAGCAGGGGAAAAAGTCAGTTCTTTCCAAATGAGAGGATACCTCAAGAATGAAAGAAGATACTATGCTCATATTTTCTAGAAAACATGATTTTTACAAATATGGAAAAGTAAAGTGAAGCAGAACCCACAGCAGACATTATTTGAGCATACTCCTTTACGTGCCCAAGGTACCCCTATAACTTGAATTATCATCTCAAATATTCCTGCTAGAGCGGTTGCCCTTCACATTCAGTGTTCACAGTCCTCAATCACTCATTGGAGTGAAGATCTGCTACAAATGCAAGAGGAGGATTAAAAATCCGGGGGTTGGATACATTTTTTATTTCCTTGCATTTTCAGTAGTAAAAAAAGAAAAACCTTCATCCATCACTTTGATAGAAGTCCACAGGGCATCCATTTATTCTATTCAGAACAGGATCCAGTGAGTTTAGAGCCTTATTTATGTTCCTTCAATGCTCAGACGTTACATTTTCTTGGCTGTTATCTGAGCATTACTATTTATTATTAGTCCACAATGGCGATTCTATTGTAATGAACTGTGATACACTGACATACTTTATGCTTGCTGGTCGTATTAAATTTATTGCAATTACTCTTGAAGAAGATAGCATAGTTTAATGAAATCTCATTGCGGGGAAGGGAACTCCTGCACAAGTCTTGTTGAATTTTCTGTGAGCCTGTGCTAAGATTTTCTCTTCCAAAAGCATGAATGACTGCCAGTCATCTTAAGACTAATGCTTTATGTAATAGAAAATTTTAATTTAAAAAAGAGCGATAAATTCATGACAGATTCATTTCATATCAGTAGAGAGAACATGCAGTTCTAGGTTTTTGTTGTTGTTGTTGTTTTTTTGTTTGTTTTCTTTTTAAGATAAGCTGTGTTAAAATGAAATTCCAAAATAGAAAATGAGGCTTTAAAATAAACCTTTCTTATTAAGTAAGACTGTCCATTGAAACACTTTGTTTTCAAAGAGGTGCTTTGCCTTCAGATGTTTGACTCAGCAGGAATGTCTGATGACCTGGGTTCCTCTTTTAGGTCTACATCAGGTCTGCGAATACATCCTAAATCACTATATTAAGTCTGCTGAGAACAGCAGGGGATCTCAGTTTAAGATACATTCTGAAATCTTGAGCAAAAGTAACAGCACAAGCAACTCCAGGAGATGGAGTTCAATATCTACAGTCAGTTCAATAGCTATGAATATGGCCATCCTTGAAGAACTGGTGTGGGTTCAAGCACTGCCCGATAATCACTTATCTAATTTATTTGTGAGTGTGCACCCTTCACAGCCCTGGTCCACAGCAGGGACCCTTTCCTTTTTAGTTGACTGTTGGAAGCTGCAGTCTGCAAGAGTCACTGCAAACCTCTCCTAGCTTCCCCATGTCTCCCAGATATTTCAGCCACTCCCAAGGGACCACATTAAGCTTTCCTACTGGAAAAGCTTGTTCATGGGAATTGCCAGACGTGTAGAGCATGTCCATGGCTTGTTTTTCAGCACTTAATAATATACATCTTTGAATGGGAAGCCCAGGAACCATATAAATGATGTCAGCAACGTTTCCTGCTGGTTCTCTATAGGCTGGCCCTTTTGCCAGACAAAACTTTTAAATAAACATTGCAAGACTCAATGTCATTAGAAAAAAAAAGATGTTTTGTAATTTAAGAAATCATTTAAGTCAAAGTTATCATACAGATATGTTGCAGTGATATACATGATCAGTTCTCTACAGCAATATTCATTGCTGCTATTTTATAGATTTTCTTGATGTTACACCTGAGACGAATTTGGTTGCTGCTTCATAAAAATACCATTTGAAGTCTTACTGATAGTAATCAAGTGAGCATCTCATTATATTATCCCTCAATTCTTAACAATAGGAAGGAGTATCCACCAGGGAAGGCAGAAAAGGCTAATCCATACATTTCTCATTAGCTGAAAAGGAGAGAAACATTCACTTGAATAATTGAATATGTTTAGCATCACAGCCTGCAGTTAATCATGTTTACTTACCCTTACTTCTACGTTTACAGAATGATATCACATAGGTTTTAGAATGACATTAACAGTTATCAATATGCAAACTAACTATTCAGGAGTACATTGAAAGATGCAAATTTTTAAAGCTGTGAGAAAATATCTGTACTAAGAATAAATGCAATTAAGTTTGCATATAGCACCATTATTCTAATTAATGATCAATAATAAGCAAATTTTTGAAATAAAGCTAAAGTGAATGATTCACAGGAAGTAATTTACTCAATTAATTCGCTTTAATTTTCTGCTTGAGAGTTTTTCTGTTACCTTTTTGAATTTGTTTAATGATTTCAGAAGTTTTGTTTACACAGACTGTTAGATTTACCAAGTGAAAAATCTGTCCTTAACTCCTAGTTTTACTATTCAGAATACAAAAGAAAATATGAAAGACAAATCCAACATATCACTGTGAACCATTTGTGATAGAACAGCTTGAAAACAAAAGAGCCAAAAGGCAATTCTTGGACAATAAAATATTAGGGAAATGTATTTAATATCTTACTTTAATCATTCTTGCTGCAAATATGAGCATCTGTTCTTTTTATTTTCACCATGCACTAGGAGAAAAAGTTGAGAAAGCAAGAGAACTTGTTCTCCATGGAAGCTTCTATTTCAAATCTGTGATAATTCCTCTTTTCAATTCTGTTTGCTTAAGATTTCCTCACAGTTGGGTTATCTAGATTTTCTGATCTTTTAAACTTAGTCAGTGTTCTTCTCTTGATTAACCCACTTTCTGGAAATCCACCCTAGAATGTGCATTGTATGCTGGGTGGAGTACACATGCATGTTACATCATCTTCCTTGTCACATTAGTACAATGTTGATTTACATTAATTTCCTGTTGTACCAAGGAGAAAGAGTTCTGAGTCTGTTTCTAAACCCGCATTTGTGTATTAGCATTATATTGCACTTGTCCTAAATTGAAATGCTGTGGGTATTTATTGTTTTTGTTTGTTTGTTTGTCTGTTTTTGTCTACTGTATGCAATCTTCAAATCTCCTTACTCTTATGATCTTGGCCATGTGAGCAAATTTATCAACCAAGCTTTCACTTAGAATCAACAGAAAATATTGAATGCTCCTAGATACAGGAAAATGATATATGTAGTTGCATTTAGTGTACTTCCTTTCAATTGCACATACGCATGAATGAGAAGTTAGTCATACTCATCCACCTACCTCCTCTTGGTTTCTTTTGTATATCTGATTGGACAGCTATCTTATCCTAAAATAGCCTTTGCAAGACCTAAAGCTATATTAAAGTGATGGGAAGGTGGAAATCAGTGACTAGATTTGGGGTTCCTTTTGTACTGTTCTTGGCAATTTCCCAACAGAAAAAAAAAAGGAAATTCAAAGTTCTAACATAAAAAAATGTGACTCTTCAGTGTTTGTGAGTGAGAAACTAAGAACTTTTCAACCGTTTTAACTTGGGAAACAGCCTAATCTGTCTAAACACTCTGTTTTCCGTCAGACGAGATGACACTATTCACAGTGTAAGCAAGACACTTTAGCAAAAATATCTGTATCAGAGTTCTAATTGAACTACATATACAGCAGTCAACACCAGTTAACTCCTTCACCAAGCAATGACGCTCATACCAAGGTAATTCAATTTGCTTCGGATTTCCCTGCAAATGCTATGAATGACTTTATTCAAGTACTGGATTTTATGCCTTAAAATTCTACCTCCATGCATAGCAGGAGGAGTACCATAAATATTACAGATGTACTGATAATGTCTATAATTATATAATATACTGCAGACAGATGTGAGCTTGCTTGGCACAGTCTGAGCCAAAACACTACATACAGTCTCACAACAGCACAGGGTTAGGATTAATCCAGTCAGAATAACTCTGGCAATGTGATCAATCTTCACAGAATATATGAAAGCCAGTTTCTAGCCAAGACCAAGACACAGGGTGAAAATAAAACCCAACAAGCATAGATACACCAAGAAACATATGGTCCTTTGCATCTCTGAAAGCAAGTTTGCTGCTCCATCACTTTCATGTGCTAGAAAAGCTGTTGCTTAACTCAAATGTAATAAGTTAACAATGAGTTGATGGCTGGTGGCCCATACAGTACAGCAGACGGTTGTGTTAATGCATTAAAAATATTAATAGGTGTGCATCAAAAGAATGATGTTAGCATTATCTCAGTTGTTGCTGGTCATGTATGAAGTCTAATGCACTAGTCTTTCATAAAAAATGCAACACTACAGCATCACAACTGTTGATAGAATGTTCTATACATAGGAAAGCCGCCAAGATATTCAGGTTCTTTGCATAGTAATTGAACTATGCCTTTTTAAATAGGTGTTCCTTCTTTTTGATTTTCACTGTATTTTTTTTCCTCTGGAAGCAATAAATATACATTGAGATTTCACTTCTTTTGATATACATTATAGAAACAGTCTTTTTGCAAAATAAAGAAAAAAAAGCTGTATATATATTACCTAAGATATATTTTTTTAACATTCCCTCTCTTTTATTTTTTCCTAAATTGCTGAGCTATTTGCTGAAACCAATCTGTTTTCAAGAACAGAGACCTGGATTGTACCTCCTACATCTGAGTCTTCTGCTTCTGTAATTTTAGTGGTTTTACTCTTTTCATATAATCCCACTTATCATGCTATCAAACACTATCTTAAGAAGTGTCATCTTTCTTACCTCCTCCAATACCTCTGAATCCATGTAGTTCTATTGGAAAGATGTTGCAAAAGTTATTTATTCTTTCTTGTGAGGGCTAAACAGATCAGGCTTTCCATCTCTTGTGGCAAGGGATGCTCATGGTTCTTCCTGCATTCAGGCTAATAGAAAGCTAGTTTCAAGCAAAGCTGACCAGAGGAGGACACTATGCTATACACTACATCTTACCAGCATCTCAAAGAACAGATTGAATTCTTCAAGTTTTAATACATCCGATAAACTTAGTGATTGCTTCTTTCCCTACCTCCACAGCCATTCTAAAAGAGAAAACAAAACTATTTTTTTTAAAGGTTGTTTCTATCTGGTAAGATAAGATGCCTAATATAGTTGGTTTATTCCAGTACATCTGAAAGAATAATACTTTAGTTGATTTCATAAGAAGATCAAGTCTTTCAGATCACCTGGGAAATTCATGGACATGTTTTACCTCTCAGGCTACATTTTTGCTATGTATTAGCAGCCCTTGACCGCAAATAAAAACACTTTGGAGTACTATGAAGTATTTTAGTCAGGATGTATTTGTTCATTACACGGAATTGACTTTATGATAACTATATTCTGAACTGTCTTTTAAAGACAGTCTAGCAGTGTTGGAGACTTAAATGAGGTAGTGGTAGCATCAGTAGAACAGCACAGTTCTAGAATTACAGAATGATCACTTTTAAGTCTCTCAGTATTCGGTATATTCCAATGATTTATAAAACGTTTGCTACTTCAAATCCTAAAATGGATAAAGCTCTGTATTTACAAAGTATGGAAACAGGTTGTCCTACAGAGGGTAGTTTTTTTATGGTGTGGCTTTACAGTATAGTCTGAGCTACAGTACAATAACCCTGAAAAGAAAGCAAGTCTAGATATCACAAACAACCAATTTCACAGTACAAGCAGTCATAAATAGAGCTAAATTCCCTTTAGTAATAAACTATTCATCTTTGTGCTTCATTGAGTTCAAAGGAAAGCATTTTTCAGAGTTTAAGCAATTAAGTTTACATTTTATTTTCTTCTCTAGAAAGGAACTTATCACAAAAGCATGGGATTAAGAAGCCACTGCGTTACTGGAGGTATTCTCTGTGTATGAAATTTCAATTTAGAAAAGCATGTAAAACCCTAAAGGCAGTTAAGACCCAATGTGCTAAACCTATTTTGTTTTCACAGTATATTTATTTTGTATCATCACTGACCCAGATGATTAGCTGCTGAATTAGAATGCCTGAGCATTAGATTCAGCTAACAAAGTCTACCCAGCACAAACTAAAATGACAATTACCTATGCAAATCTGTCAAAGTTGGTATTGAAACAATACATGTTTATAAGTAATATCCTCAAAATCAAAGAGGTTATGCTTACAACAGACATTTAAAGGTATGCCAGGGATGACACCAGGCAGCACTAAGAGGACCCTGGGGACAGTTTCCCATGCAGATGCAACCAACTGGCAGAAGCACTGCATGTTACTTTTTACTCATTTCTGCCTTCCCCACTAAGCTGCCTGCAAGAGCACCCCAATGCAGCTCTGGCCAAGGTATGACAGAGTACTGGAACAACTTGAAAAGCCTGGTTTTCTAAATGAATCTCATATTGTCCAAAACCAATTAGGGTCCATTCACACCGTCAGGTCTGAGAGAATTATTCTGTCCTTCAGAGAACAAGGTAACTCCCGCTCTGATATATTGGTACACCTTTATGTGCTCAGTGCAGAGCTGACCCTTCCAGCAAGGCTAGATTCTGCATTTCAAGTAGCCTCGCTGACAAATTTCTTGCTTTATTTAGTGAGGGTTTTTTTGTTTGTTTGTTTGTTTTTGTTAATAGGGACCTATTGGGTAGGACTCCAGGCAATGTGTGTTCAATTTCTGTTGTTTCAGTGGGGTTATAAGCAGACTCTTCTCTGAAAGACAGGTGAGATACAAAGACACCAGATACCTATGGTTATTGTTATAGATCCCATGATTTGCATGCAGCACTTTGCAACACCATGACTCTCTTTATATATGCAAGACTGTTAATATTGGTGTCTTGTCCACACTACCTCAGGTAATCATAGTTTGTCAATCTGAACTTCCCATGCAGATCAGACTGAGATCCTGTGCAGCTAAGCAGTGCCTTTGTTTCAGAGGTTATCAGCAGCACATGAAATGATCCCTGCACATGATTTGAATACTTCTAAAGGTTTCCTTAATTATAAAAGGAACTAGAAGGATGCAAAACCACCATTATTATCATAGTTTCATGCTAGCTTTAGTAACTTTTCTTTTCCACTGATTCCACAGCCTTGGAGTTATTATACTGATAATCTATCCCACAGAAGTTGTCATGTTTGTACTGAAAAATATTTTAAACCTTGCTGCCTAACAATCTTTCAGAGATCTTGTTTGATGATGTTTTATTTCTTTTACATAGGAATATATTAAAACTAGCCGAACTGGCTCTTTTGCATAGACTTGCTCACCTAATATTGCCCTCATCTCAGGAATATGAAACAGCTGTGACAATCACGGTTATTTGCACACTGCTCCACTAATAGATTGAACTTGAAGATGGGGCACTTTTCTCTGTTGCAGCTAGCTTGTCTACAAATCATGATTAGTGAAAGTCATCACATACCTGAATCAGATGAAATATCAGCTTATGGGAAGAAGGAATTACTGGAGGAATTACTGGGGAAAGCAAATGTCAACGGTTTGTGGGCTGGTTTGGCCTGGTTCCGTGACAACAGAGGAAGGAGACCCACAGATCCACACCCTGGACAAGGGAAAGGGGGAAAGGGAAAAGGGAAAAGGGAGATGGGCCCTGAAACAAAATGGCGGCAATGGTCTGAGGAGGAAAGCTAGGTTACTAAATAAGATATCAGAAAGTAAAATAACACAATATAATACAATATAATTGGAATTGAGGCTAATGAATCAAATAAAATGAGCAAGAGAGAGTGTCCGATAAACGGAAGGCCTTACGCTAACGCTGAAGGAGAGACGGCAGCGAGCACCCACTGCTGAGTTGATCCCAAAGGAAAGAGTGTCCCGTGACTGCAGACAGTTTTTATCTTTTCCCTCTGAGTGGAAAACACGTGAAAATACAAAGCATTGCAAAGTCCTCTGGGGAAGGTAGTTCTCCCTTTCTTCTGAGACAGGCATATCCATAACTATCGATGATCCACAGAGCTGTAGCATTAACTCTCTAACTCCCAATACACCACATGATGTTATGATGTGGAATATCAACAATACAACAAAAATCATAAAACCATGACAGCAAAGCAAACAATCTTTTCAGGAAAAGGAAAATGAAGACAAAGTAGTGGTACTTCAATACAGATGTAGCCCATTGAGAAAATCTTGGACTAGATCAAAAATAGGATACAGATGGCTTTTTGGGCTATGAGGGCACACTGCTGGCTCACGTACAGCTTGGCATCCACTAGTACCCCTAACTCCTTTTTAGCAGGGCTGTGCTCCACCCTTAATATCCCTCAGCTTGTATAAGTAGAGAGGGGTGCCTCTACTCCAGTGTAAGACTTTACACTTGGTTTTGCTGAATCTCATGATGCTCTCCTGGGGCCACTGCTTGAGTCTGTCTGGGTCTCTTTGGATGGCAACCCATCTCTAGCTATGTGTTGACCGCAACACACAGCTAGGTGTCATCAGCAGACTTGCTGAGGGTACACTTGATTGCACTGTCAAATGTCGTTCATGAAGATGTTAAAGAGCATCAGTACTGCCACTCATCACTGATCTCCATCCAGACACTGAGCCATTGGCTACCACTCACTGGGTATGATCTTGTAACCACTTCCTCATCTGTCAAACACACCACCCAATAAGTCTGTATCTGTGCAACATGGAGAGAAGGATGTGATGGGGGACTGTGTCAAAAGTCTTACTGGAGTCCTGACTGATGACACCTATGTGCCTTCCCTTGTTCACTGATGGAGTTAAACAACCATAAAAAGTAACAAGGTTATCAGGCAGGACTTATTGGTGAAGCCATACTAGTTGCCTCATATCACCTCCCTCTCTTTTGTGTTCCCTAGCACAGAAGGATCTACTCCATGATCTTCCCTATTACAGAGATGAGGCTGATAGGTCAGTAGTTCCCCAAGTCATCCTTTCTACCTTTCTTAAAAAGGGATATTATGCTGCCCTTTTTCCAGTCACCAGGGTCTTCACCTGATCACCATTACAAATGAGCATGTCTAAAAACTGGATAGGACGAAAGCTAGCAAGGATGCTGAATGACAAGCCGAAGGCACTATTTTTTGTTGCTGCTGCTTAGACACATGAATTTACTGCTAGGACTCTGAAGGGTAAGGATTCCACTTGGAGTACAGAGTTACTACCAGATCAATGTTAGATTTAGTACAGTAATACTGCAACTCTTAAAAATAGAAAACAAAGTTAGCTCAGGAGAACTATCTTCTGCAGCAAAACTCAACAGATAAGTATCACTCAGCATTTTCTCCTTTCTACAGACATATCACTCAGTCTTCCACCCATCCTTTCTACAGACATATCAGTCTTCTATCCATCTTCCACTTCCTACAAACAGGCTCTTATTCCCTTGATTCTAAATACAGTCAATCTCCAATATGGAAAATTCATTCTGCAGTTATGTTAACATTTCCAATACTAAACTGGTCATTAGCATGCAGTTATTTTTTTGGCATGTAAAGTCACTTCACTAATTTTCTGGAGTAAAAATAAAATTAAAACGCTGCCAGTAAATATATGTTGAAAAGGAAAAAAATCACTACAGTAAAAATGTTGTTGGATTTCAGTGTACATACACTTAACTCAAATCAGTGTAGGTACTCGACTGTATAGAGGACTTGAATAAGATGTGTATACAGTATTTTTTTATTCAAAAGATTATGAAGTTTAACACACCAAAGATTTTTATGCAACTCTACATGTATCTTAAAAGATAAAAATACTGACATCACAGTTCAGATGATTTACTGCAGTTAAAGAATATCATATCAGCTCTAAATGTCATTCACAGTATTTTTAGGAGGCATGGGTACTAAGCAGCCCATCTTTTCATCAGTTCTGTAACTATGCAAATTTAGGAATCTCACATTAAAAAACTATGAACAGTCATTTTCAATTTATCCTGAACAGGGATGAAGAGGAAAGAAAAAAAAAGAAAAAAAAAGGACAAAGTACAACACTACTCTTCTTTTCCATCCTTCACTCTTCAGCACTGTTTCATCCAAACATCCAAAATCCAGAGGTGAAACTATGATGAATCAGTGGCAATGAAATTCTGCTGCTATCATGGCATAGTAGGGAACTTCTATGTCACTAAGTCCAAAAGACTCATTTAAACCTACTTTCCCCCTGCTCTCATTTAAGCCAGTTACTTTTTCCGTTACATAACAGTTCCTTTTAATCACATTAACACCAGCTTCTTAAAGAAAGTTTCAGTTCTGGGGTGCATTTAGAAGAGCATGGCCAGCAGTTCAAGGGAGGTGATCCTCCCCCTTCTACTCTGCCCTTGTGAAACCCCATGTAGAATACTTTGTTCAGTTCTGGACTCCTCAGTTTGGAAAAGACAGAGATCTCCTTGAAGGAGTCCAACTGAGGGCAGAAAAGATGATAAAGGACCTGGAACATTTCCCATATGCAAAAAAGGCTGAGTAACTAGGATCTGTTCAGACCAGGGAAAAGAAGACTGACAGGGGATCTGATAAATGTTTATAAATATCTAAAGGGAGATGGGAGGCAAAGGGCTTAGTCCAGGTCCTTCTTGATGGCACATAGTGATAGGACAAGGAGCAATGTCCTAAACTGAACATAAGAAGTTCCATACTGACACATGGAAGAACTTAATGAAAAGGATGATGGAGCATTGGAATGAGTTGCCCAGAAACGTTGTGCAGTCTGATATAGAGATATACAACACCCACCTGGACACCCACTTGTACAACCTATTATGAGATACCTGCTCTAGCAGGGGGTTTGAATTCAATGGTCTCTTGATGTTCTTACCAATTCTTGCAATCTTGTGATTCTGTCATTCCACTGGAGGGAAGTTTGAAGTCAGTGTTGAAGAATTGTGACAGGGCAAACATAGCATACACAATTAAAATTAAACAATTGAATCTTCTGGACTTATTCTCTGAAGTCACTACTGCTTGACACTTTAAACTAGCTCCTTGCCAGAGTCCATGCTGGAGACTTGGTGGATACTAGAAGTTAGAAATTAGAAATCCGTCATAAGGTTTATACATCATCTCTGGTCTGGTGTGCCCCTGACCCACAAAGCATTCAAGGCCATCCTGGAGAGGCAGCAATTTGCTCTTTACTCTGTTTTGATGTGACACTATTACTTAACTATCACAAACTAACCAAGAATGCAGACAGTCATTTCACTCTGTATTCAATGTATTATTTAAATTTTAATTTTTGAAGCTGAAGCTTTTTAAGACAGAGCATGTGTCAGACTACACAGCAAGGATCTGGATCAGAATAAACTCTTTGGGCCCAGAAGTCCAGCCAGTGTTTCAGCCAGGACAGCGTATGCCCATCCAAACCATGGGCAGCAAGCTTCTCAATGAGAATGTTGCAGGGGACCGTCTCAAAGACTTTACTGAAGTCTCTTGGATGCTCACAGAGGGCAAGAGAAGTAGTCTTAGAGTTTCTTGTCAAGTTTAATATTTTCCCAATTTCAGTATTTACTCTTTCAATTTTCCAGGGGGTGAAGAGAGAAGGAAGGAAAAAGGGGTAACATGACAACACAATTTTGTCTTTATTGTACCAGAAAAATATTACGCATTACCATGAAAAATCGTTACTTTGTGTTGTATAGCACAGTAGGCAGAAAACAACCTTTCTGTTTTCTGTGGGCTACTACCTCTTCAAACCAAAACAAAATCTTTTTTATGCCCTTCTCAGTCTGGGATTTAGATTGTGCCTTCTGATAAGTTATTTCAAATCCTATGGGGGTTTGTACATGCATATCTGAGTGTTGTCTCAGTGACAAATGCTTTCCTATTCCAATGTAGGGTTATCTTTTATCTATATCTTCCTGTTTCATTTTCTATCGTACCTGAATCTTGGGGGAACACTATAAAAAGAAGTGTAGCATGTTCTATTTGTTGACAGTTTCATTTGTAAAAGAAGATTCAATAATGCCATATCTGCTGGTCATCTGTAAGTGTAAGTGGGGTCCTGCTGTCGGTGGTCTATGTCAGCTACATATCTTTCCTCCTCTCATTGAGCCTAAATATAAAACTGAAAAATGCAGAAAGATAAAAAAGAGAATACAGCTACCCATACAAACATCATCAAAATACAGTGATCTGCAACTGGAATGCTAAATACATTGGAGAAATCCCCAAAAGCAAGAAGACTATCTCCTCTTACACATACAGGTATAATAAACCTCAGGGCCCAGCCCTCCTTCTCCCACTCCATCTTTCTAATTTTATAAAACCCCTCAGGAGTTGTGGAAGAGAAAAAAAGAAAAAGAAATCCAACCAGTGAGCAGATTGTTTTTTCACCTTCAGCCTAAAAAAGCAATGTATGTATTGAGGAATTTCAAAGAAAAGGAAAAAGTACTCGGGTAGAAGCCACATGCTATTTCATCTGAACCCTTTATTCTCTCTTTACTTATCTACTACATTAGCATCTGCATACTAGCATACCTACCCACTGAACATTAGACATGCTTTAAAGTTACTGAGATAAAGCAATGCAAATTTACATCCAAACCTGTTGTTTTGTTGCATCTGAAACCTGCTCAGATAGAGCTGATACTCTAACATTCCTCACAAAAACGTTTAGATTTAACCTGCTTTCAAGCTTTTTGATGGACACTAAAAAAATTGAAGATATCAAGGTTTTATTCATCTGAATTTTAGCAGATCTTGAAAACTCCGTAACATCCTGATAAAAAAGACCAGGGAGTACTGGTGGATGGGAAGTTAGACATTTGCTTTCAGCAACAACAATAATAAAACAATATTCAGTCATTGCTCTGCAGTAACCTAAATTTTTGGGTTTTATTTGGATAAGGTTTCAAAATGGGGTGCACAAATCTTTTATAGATTGACTAACATCACTCCTTTTCTTGTCTTGAAGAAACTTCTTTAATAATCTGAATAGAGAATTCTCCCAAAAATCCACGCATGAAGGGAAAATTCCTGTTTAAAGTAAGTAGGCATAATAACAGAGAAATGAAATCAGTAAAAAGCCATAATGCCCCACAAAGGCACTATATCTGTAATATTTACCTCAGATTCAATTGAATCCAAATAATTTAAACATTTATCCACTGGTGACACACTTACCGCCTGAAACCAGACAAATTGGGCATATCTACAGCAACAAAGGATCATTCTTCTAAGAGAATTTGTTTTACTTGTATGAAGACTTAATATACTTGTTTTGAGGTTTTCCCCTGCTTCTTATCCCCCAACCTTAAAAAAAAAAAAAAAAAAAAAAGACACAATCATTTAAGCAAGTTGTTTCACTTCAGTAAACCATCTGTGACTTGATTGCAACAACCAACGCAGTCTAAGCTTTTAATTAAAGCAGATTACCACAGATCTTTTCTATATTATTCTCTCTTCAATCACATATCAAATCCTCCAAATCCAAGCATTGTATTTTCAGACTGCTTAAAACCATTACAGCTTTGATTCACCATACTGTCATTAGTGGTCTAGCTGTCAGTCACATATTGTTCTACCCTGTTTGAATGGCATAAGATTCTTAGTTATCTTTCTGAAAGCACAACTTTGTTTGAAGTAAGTTTCCCAGATTAAAAAAAAAAAAAAAGTGTTTGCAGTCTCTGTTAAAATAAATGCAAAAAAATGCTGGAAGTAGATTGTTTTAAAAATACTGTCAGTGAGCATGGGTCTTTGAAAAGAATTCTAGACATCAAGATATAGTAGTTACTGTCAGCATTATCTTACTATAGAGGAAGGATTGAAAAGAAGACGCTTACACAGTTCTACCATTTAGTAGTAAAACCTACTAGTCCATGAAATCAAAAGCTGTAACAAAGGAACGTTTTTCCTATTGTATAAAAATAGCAGAGAATAGGAGCTTGGATCCTGTCGCTTCCAGAGGTCCTCAAAGTCTTGAAGCATTAAATCATAAATCAGGGAAATAAGCAGGTCTAATTTCACAGTAAGTACAAACAAGATCATAAAATAGCTGAATTGGTTTGTAAGTTTGATGGCATAGGAGGAACCTACATCTATTGTAGCTATAATCACATGCTTTGCTTAAAACACACCTATACTTCTGTTTTCTTTCTGTCTTCTGTTTAGCAGGAATGCCTTAAGCAGGAAGAAAAGAGGTCCCCTGCTAGGTAGTATAAAAAATAAAAATAAAAAGCTAGTAACAAGCAATGCAGGTAGACTAGAGATTTTCAACATGCACTCTCGTTAGAAATAGAGAAAAAAAGGACAGAACCAAGCTATAGGAAAAATAAATTCTGTTTGGTCTGAGTGGGTGGAGAAAATTTCATTGCACTTTATTAAATTAAACGAATAATTAGCAATGCTTATCATCAGATCTAATATTTTGAGATTAAAATTTCAAACAGAAATCCGTAGACAAAGGAGTACCCATGGAAATAAGGAGAATCTTAAATATTATAGTAGAGAAGGGGATAGAAACATCACTGTTCACAGTGGAAGTTTGTTTGATCTTTTGGAGCTGAATGCTCAAGATTGCCCACAAGGATGTCAACCCCTTTTCTTCCAAATAGAAGAGTAGATAATGGAAGCAATACAGGAGTATTTTTATATAGATCCAATTGTTAGTAGATTAAACAATTAATTTTAAAGTGGAAAATTGTATTTTAAGCATATGAGACATCAGAAAGTCAATCACTAAAATGAATGCATAGTTTATCGGGTACATTTGTTTGTTCAGCTGTTTTTTTTTGTTTGTTTGTTTAAGCGAAGTTACCATCTGCAAGTAACAGAAATGGAAAATCATATAAGCTGTGAAATCTTGTATCTGATTATATTAAGATATAGAGCAAGAGCCCATCTAAGGAGCATTTACATACTTTTAGGGGAGGGATAACAGGAAGCATTTAGAAAGCGATGTTTTCAGCTTGAACACTAGATGGATTTTGAGCTTTTTTTTCCCCATCCCTAAGGTAAGGGAATTTAGCTACACTGTAAAAAAAAGATAAAGCCTATATTAAAAGGCATCTTCATTGTACTTGTTCTGTGACACACAGAAACTGAAATTTGACTACACAACTAACTGCCTAGTTTTATGGTATTGTAAACGAACCACTGGTTTGCGAAAATCTTACTGTTTCCAGAATTTCAGAAGAGTGACCTTACAATAGTAAAACAGGAACTGTCTGAAGAAATGCTTTTTTTCTGTACTTGAATTGAACCACTGAATGGAATGAAAAAGACAAAATATGTATGCTAGATCCTGCTGGTTTTATTTGCTGTAGTCTTCCCTCTTTACATATAATTTCTGAATCTGTTTTAGAGCAGATAGTCTGAATTTAAACTGAGTTATAAGAAATAACTACTTCTAATATTAAAAAAATAAATTTAGACCATAATTTATTTTCATTTTATTAAAATCATTAGTAAACTACTTAAAGTGTGAAATGTAGGCATGTCGTATTACCTGGAGTTCAGAGCTGTCTAAGCTTTAATGCGCCACAGAATAATGCGTGGACATGTCTTCATTATACAAGTCTCTTGTATGACATACTTGCTAGTATTTCAAAAGCTGCCACAGTACTGTTAATCATTCATAACACAGAAACATTCACAAATTGATTAATAGTAACTGATAACACAGAATAAACTGTCTTTAAGAATAGCAATTAAATGCTTGTACGCAGAGAGAAAAATCTTGAGATTTGACTAGGAAGAATAACTGAATAATTTGTGATGCTATATGTTGTTGAGGGACAAAGTGTATAGTGTATGTACATTTCCACTTCTGTGGAAATTGGTTTGTAAAATTATTTTACATGAAAGAAAGTGAAGATTGTGTGATGAGTGCTCTTTTTAAATTATAACGTGAAAAAAGGAAAAGTATTTTATTTGTGCAATGCTGTATTGAAACACAGAAGGATGAGGTCTGAAACACAGAAAAACTAGACAACAACTTTTTCCTTATTACATATAATGAGTTACTGCACTCTTTGTGTATACTCCAGGTTTCTAGATGCCTGGTGGCTCAAAAATTTATAATTTTGCTGGGGTATTTTGTACTGTTTTCACATGATAGAAAGTATCTGTCTTCTGGTATAAAGACTACACTGGATTTGATTTTTTGTGTAGTTTCCATCTTTTCAATACTACTGATTAATTTATTATTTCTTACAGCTATGAACGTGGCGAGATTGATGTCAACACCCACACGCATGTTGAAGAATACATCTTAAAAAACGATTATAAACTTGCCAGGATTGCAAGTTTGCATTATCTTTAAAGAACAGTTGTTACTTATAATGATGTTTTCTATAGCAATATTCACAGTTTTCTGTATTTATTCTTTCCCCTGAAGGTTGGATTGAAGGTCAGGAAGAGAGATTTCCTATTTATGAGTCAGCCAATATTTCCACTCAGGGAAATACCTTTTTGTTCCTTAGTTAAAACTCTCAGTCTTTGAGCATAAACGCTGGAGTTTTCTACCTGAATAACAATTTTTTTTTGTTGTTGTTACTGTTAGATGTGTTGGTAAACACAACTCCATTTAAATATGGTTTATAAAAATAAAATAACTACATGCTACTATAATTCTTTTCTTGACGTGGAGGAAGAAAACACATTTCAATCCTTAACGTCCATTCCTGAGAGTTAATTTTACAGGAAAAACAAACAAACAAAAAAACCCTTACTGTATGCAGAGTTAATACTGATATTCAGCTATGCATTTCAAAAGCACTCCACCACATTTTAAATTGTTTGACTATGTTTTCCTCAGTAAAATTATATTCTGACATCAATTCAAAACCCAATAATATGTGAGTTCAGTCCTCTACCCAAGAAAAACTGAGTTAAACGAGTCAGCAAGAAGATTTTCCGTGTTAAACAGCTCCTGCTGTAGGTAGATTTTCTTTAAATGTCTACTCCAAAGATTAGGTTTTGTTACCATTCTCAGCCATTTTCCCAAGGCTTAGTGTTTCTCCAGTCCCTCTGGAATAACACCTGCCTTTTAGCTTTGAAGATTTTGGCTTAGATCCATAAACAGATTAAAATTTAACATTTAACAAAGTTACTGAGCACACACCTCACTATTCAGCCCTCATTCTGCAGAAGCTGTCCATACCAGCAACTGTTGCAAAATGATGCCTGTCTCCCCTGGGTGGAAGAGAGTGGGGATCTCAGGAAAAAAAAAAAAAAAAAAAAAAAAAAGGATAGAAATACAGACAAAAGAGGGTAAGAATTTGTAACATGCTAACAGTCATAAAACAGAATTCTAGCTTATCTGAAGGCAAAATGCAAACAAGACCTTTTAAGACAAATTTGATATTTTTGAACATATGGCCTTGCAAGTGGAGAAAACAGCAAGCCTATTATTCTGACACAAATGCAATTTAATGAGATGTGAGATTGCTTTCCTGTTAGAGTGCATATCAAGGTTTATACAAACTAGTGACACTAAGGAACCAAGACACTTCACTCCTCTTTAATTTAATGGGACATTTCTATTTGGATCCCTCAGGCATCTTCAGAAGATTTGGGCTTAAAGTTCATATCCAGCATGCTTCAGAAATGCTTTTCAAATCTTGAACTTGCTTTGGAATACAAGCTCAATACTAACTAAGCACTATAATAATAATAATATAACCTATAAATATATTTCTAGGCATCCTGCAAAGAACTCACTGGGTCTAAGCCAGAACAAGAGTCTTATGAGCACAGGTTAGAACAATTTAAGCAGAATGGCTTTGACAGCATCGTGGCAGATTGGGAGGATAAAGGAAGATGATGTGGATATAATTCATCTGGATTTTAACAGGTTTTTTATCACAGTACTACACTAAAATCTCAGAGAAACTGACAAAGAAACTGCAAGAAGAAGTAAACGATGATGGAAAGAAACACCACTTACTAACAAACATGTCACGTAGGAAGACAGAAAGGTTTCATGTGAAACTACACAATGATTGCTGCCAAGGCCAGTACTATTCTATATGCCAAAACAGGACCTGTGGGAAATTAACATCTCAGTAGCACTTTCAAAGCAACAGCAGAGATTACTTAAAGTTGCACTTGGATTCATTTCCTAATCTATTTACCCAGAATTTTATGATTTTTTTTTTCCAATTCAAAGTAGAAGAAAACCTGAATTGTCTGTTCAGAGCATTTTCTAAGTAGCAAAAGTTTACATTACTTTTCTTAATCGTGTGATGGTTAGTAAACTTTTATATGAAGAAAATACCATCTTTAATGGGCAGCATCTTGCAATACTGAAGACACTATTAGTTGCTTATCATTAGTGAATTAGATGAATGCACTGTGCAGATCCTAGGACAACAAAAAGCATATTAAATGCAGTATCACAGGTTAATAATTTCCTGCTGACATACGCAAACCACTTAGATTTTGCAGTCGCATTATCTTTGTAGCTAACGGTTTTACCTCCAAATTGCACTTCAGGAAAAGAGTCTGGTGCATCCATAGTGCTTGTCCATCAGTCCCCCCCCCTCCCAGTATACCACCCCTACCTGTGTATTTACATTGTACTATGAACTTCAACACCGTAGCAGAGGTAAGTTTCTAAATGTAGTTTCAAGTAAGTGTCCAAATATGAGGTTGTTAATGCACTGCTGTTTTAAAAGTTCATCATTTTTAAAACATTTTTCAATTGAAGACAAATCTTTATAATCATTTGCCATCTACTGCTTGACAGGAAAAAAAAATAACAATAATTTGGATGAAGGTAGTGAATTTAAATCTTTGGCAGCCACTGTTCATTAGTTTTCTATATATAGTTTTCCATTCTCCAGAGTGTCTCTTTATCTCAGATAATTTTCTTTGTGTATTGCTGCCTCTACCAAGTACACAAGCGAACCAAAGGAATGCTTTTGGTCACTGCCTAATGAGGAGCACACATGTACATTCCATCTTTGTCCAGCATGCAGCATAACAGGGTCTCAATAAACATGATCTAAAAAATAATGTCTTAGAAGCACTTTAAGATAGATGCCTACTTTGAAGGAAGGTTCTTTTTAAGGTTAAAAGAAACATTAATTACTGATTGTGGCAACTTTAACAAGCTCTGAAAATTAGAGGTAGAATACTGGAAATACTTCATGGATATTAGGAACATTATATTGCAAAAGAGCTACTAACTCACAGTTCCTGCAAAGTTATAGTCAAGACCTCCTTAAGATAGAAAAGAAAGAGAGAGACTGAGAAGTATAAAGAAGTATTCTTCTAGCAAAGATGTGTATTCAGTATTCTTTTTCTAAGCACAGCATGCATAGGTTTAAAAAAAAATCAGCAAATAGATTTATTTTTATATATTTATTTTCAGAAAGTCTGAACTATGGCTTATAACAGGCTATTGGATTTTGAAACATGGAACTGGCATCAGCATGCAGCCTGATATGGGACTATCCACAGAAGAATTTTTTGTCTAAAATACCTTATAGTAAAGTCTTGCATGAAGATGTTATTAAAAAGTGGTTTCACCTGGTGTAAGGATCCTGCACTGGCAGGGGGTTGGACTTCATGATCTCCTGAGGTCCCTTCCAACCCCTATGATTCTATGAGAATCAAATGAACACAAAGAAGTGCATTACAAAATAAATTAACAAGTGTAAAATTTCAAACATAAACAATTTTTTAGGATGATATTTAAGTGTAAAAAAAAAAATAAATGAATTAGTTTTTTTTATTGTGAATATTCTGAAAGATCTGCTTGCCACAGAGATCCATCTCACAGGTCCATTGTCATGTAATCTGATGATATGGCTTTTCCCCACATGAGTGAATGTCAGGTATAAAAATCAGCTTACATTTATGGTAGATTTTGTTGTTGTTATTGCTTTCAACACTTCAGTTGAAATCTTATTCTTACAGACTTAGATAAATACTTTCTATGCCCAGTTAATCACAGATGTAGGATACTTTATTTTCAAGGTTCAATGGTATAAGCTCAACCACTAGCCATTGAGCTTTCCTGAAATCTCCAAGTATGCTGACATTCTTAGAACCTTCTTCAAGGCATGACGTTCCAGAGTAACCTGAACAGAACAAGTTTCCAAAGTTTTATAGTGGGTTGCTCATATTATAGCCCCTCAAATATTACATCATTCTAGTCTCTTGCCTTTTTATAGTGCCCTGTATTCCCATTCCCTCTAAGAACTAGATAGTCTCAACTCATATTTTATCAGTATCACACACCCTCACTTCTTTGTCAGAAATTCTTCAGTGATGACTCTGAAGTCTTTCAGACATCCCATTTGTATTATATATAAATGTCTGTAAATATATAAACTTTATTTTATAAGCTTATAGAGGATTGCATTAAAACATGTTGTGCTGAATTATAGCTATTTAACCCAATAATTTGATCATGCCGTATTAGTAATCTGACCTGACAATTTTTATAGAAAATGGTACCACTACCTCAAACGTTTTGGGAGGAGCCTCAAGTCTCTGTCACTTATAATTCACAGCTCTTTTAGAGATTTGTCAGCAATGTAGCTTTCAATTTACCTTGTGTCTATTTTGCTTATTTCATATAACAAATATTTAAAAAACAAAATGCAATTTATAGAAATTGAGCTTTGCCATATTATCTCTATCATATCAATATATACTTCTACTGACCATTTCTCTCATTTCAATCAAATCTAAGTGTGTGACAAGTCTACAATTCCTGATACTAAACCTTTTGCATAAATTCACTGGAATTTAACAACCATCCTCCTATGTTACCAGTAGAAAATGTTAAGTTCTTATCATTCAGTATTCAAAAAATATATAAAAATCTCTCCAAAAGACAGACTTCTTACTCTTCTCAATTCCTTCCTTCAGTGGAATCCCTGAGAAAAACATCTTACAAATAAATCTTTCTAGTGATGACTCATCCACATCATAAAGGCAGTACAAAAACAAAAATCTCCTCCCCTCCACACACACTTCATGTGTAAAACACATGATTATTGCAGAGAGATTACACAAGAAATGCATTTCAACATATTTTAGTTTTGCTCCAGGCTAACCCTGTAAAAATTTAAGCAATTATAAGATGCCTGGAACTGAAACATTCTGCTTTTAGCGTACAAACTAAGCATCTTCTCCGTACACACAGCATTTTTCTTTAAGAATTAGGAATAGCCTTATAATTGCTTTTGTGTTCTTCAACATATGATTGGTAGAGTAGTGAAATGGGGACTTGCAATGAATATTGTTGTTAATTTATGTTGATTTTTCCCTAGCATGTCTCTCAGTGCATAACACAAAGAGAAAGAAGAAAGAAATCCTCTTGTTTTCTGATATACCTTAAGAAGTTCCACACCTCACAGCAATACATTTTCAAAGGTTCAAAAGAAAATACGCACACCTCTCTCTCCCACATCTAGCATACAATTTCCCATGTAGTTTTAAATCTCATCTGTCCAGATCCCTTTTTAGGACCTTGTTTTCCCTAGGCAGATTGAAGCTTCCAGCCAACTTGGTGTCATCTGCAAACTCATTGAGGGTGCACTCAATGCCCTTGTCCAGGTCATCAATAAAGATATTGAAGAGGACAGGCGCCAGTACTGACCCCTGGGGAACACCACAAATGAGTGGTCATCAGCTGGATTTAACTCCATTGACTGGGCCCAGACCTCCAGCCAATTTCTTACCCAGCAGAATGTATCTGACCAAGCCATGGGCTGCCAGCTTCTGCATGGTATTCTGGAGAATACCATGGGATACAGTGTCAAAGGCATTACTGAAGTACAGCAGCTTTTATTTAATCCACCAGATGGGTGACTAGATTACAGAAGGAGACCATGACCTGCAGAAGGGAGCATGACCTGCCCTTCCCAAACCCATGCTGGCTAGGCCTGATCCTCCATATGTCCCACACATGCCATGTGATCTCCCTTACGACAGTCTGCTGCATAACCTTCCCTGGCGCCAAGGTCAGGCTGACAGGCCTGTAGTTTCCCAGATCCTCCTTACAACCCTTCTTGTAGATGGAAGTCACACTGGCAAGTCTACAGTCTTCTGAGACCTTACCAGTCAAACAGGAACGCTGATAGATGACTGAAAGTGTCCATTCAATACTTCCAGGTCAGAGAGGGGTACCCTGAGGATAACTGCTCTGACTTTTAAAGACAGATGTAAAGAAGGCATTGAGAACCTCAGCCTTTGCTTTATCCTCAGTGGTCACATTCCCAGCTTCATCCAGTAAAAATACTCAGCAAAACTTATTTTCTACTTTGTGTTTTTCTTTGTACCCTTAGAATTAAATTGAATATGGTCCAAATTTAAACTTGATTATTAAAACTTTTAATTTTAAAACGTTTCTGTGATTTGAGGTTTGTTTTTAAATATATTCTCCTCAAATCCAGTGTCCTACAGACAAAACAACTCTCTAATTCTACATTATTATTCAAGAAGGCAGACTGCAATCTGACCTGAAGCTAATGAAATTCTGAAGTGGAAAGGAAATACGTACCTATATAGGTGTGTGCAGTGCCGTAGTACAACTAATTAGGAGAAGATTTTTAGAAACTGTTATGCATCATGAGGAAGCAGTAGATAAACATCTCAGTGAAGGACTTGCATCTAACTCCATGTGCTCAGACAACACACTCCATAACGAAATCACATGAGTTTTCTATTCTACAGATGATAATATGGAGATGACAAGAGAAAAATAATTTGACCAAAACTAAAAAAGAAAAACCCTACCAAAAAAAAAAAAACAAAAAAAGCATACACCCAGCTCAGTCCATCTTCTATTAAAAAGTCCACGTTTCATAGAGAACTGAGTTCAGTGAGGCTTCAATCTTATTGTGCTCCTTAGTCACAGCTACCAAGATATACGAGTCTGCAACACAGAGCATAGTAATATATCTTCAAGACATCTCCTCAACTCTCCTCTGATGCACTGCCATGAAGATTACAAGTTCCACCATACCCATTGGGTTTCCCAATATCACGTGGTTTAGCAGCATGTGACCTGACAAACAATCACATCTTACTTCCTCTTCAGCCAGAGCTAAACCTTAATATACATAAAGCTCTTCTTTTTAATGTTCCTGTTGCTCCTCACTCAAACTCCCAGCTGGTCCAAGGAGCTTTCAGTGGCACTGACTGTTGAAAAAGAGCTCAGACAGCAAAGGCCATTCCAGGATGCATCCTATTGGCATTTTTTTCAGTATTATACTTTCAAAATTTTGCCTTAAGGATTTTCAGTGACCTCAGTTCAATCAGTACAGAAAATATAAAGTCACAGAGAAACAACTGGAAACAGTCTTTCTCTTAGAAGAGACATACTCAATGAAAAGTTTAGAAAATACATAATTCAAGCTGAACAGTTTTCAGATCTCAGGAAGTATACACTGCACCACTCTTTCACTATCCTGATTGCCACATCTTGCAACTTCACTAAGTATTGTGTATTAGCATTCAGTGTTAAAGCTTCTCCACTAGGACCCAAGTGATAATAAAAGCCAGTATAGTCTTCCTTCCTGTTTTTAGGTTTTCCTTAAACAATACAAACAAAAAATAATAATAATGCATCTATGGGCTCAAATAATTAGACAAAAAAAGTCATACACACAATTGTAGGTATAAATTCTGACATTACAGTCTCGTGACATTTAAGCTCAACATTTAGGACTAGTGCTGGAAGAGTTGCAAAATAAATTTGAAATGAATGTATGTGCAAAATGATTCACACTTGCTTTTAACAGAGACGTGAGAAAATGATATTCAAGCTGAACTGGCAGAAACAGTGTTAAAGCTATCCTCCAAACAGCCAGATGTTCCTCCAATTTACTAACAAGGATGGGTGCATTACCAGGTGATCCATGCAGTAATGTTAATGAGCTGATTGCCAGCAGATACACGAGTCTAGGGAGGTGCCAGGGAAAATAAATTGCAGAAAAAGGAATGAGTAGTGGACATAATTGTGCAGTACTGAAACTGCTTGCATTCTAGAAGTTAGCAGTATTTTGCCTGGTATTTAAATTGGCCGAAACAAGTTATATTTTAATTAGTATTGATGTACCTACAGCAATCCTTGCTTTATATTGAATCGATCCCTGCTCGCAGCAACATTATCATTTACATCAAACTATAGGCAGTTGAAGCCTGTTGATGAATTCAGTCCCACTTACAGGCAATAGAATGGTTTTTGCACTCTTTCAGTATTCAATAAAATTCTTATGATTCAAGCTTTGTCTTACATATACACACAGAGAGAGAATTTATTTATAAAGGCATGACATACAAACAAGTCACAGTAAAAGAAATTTGAAAAAACAACTTCAGAAAGCTATATGTACAAAACCTCACCAAAAAAAAATCCATTCTTTACCATTTATGCAGGTATGACAATACATATTTTCAGAAGAAAACCAAGATCTTTTCCATATTTTCCTATAGAACAGGTTAAAGAGTATAATACTACAATTTTTAAAGATTTCCCACTGAATTCTCTAGAATGGCAGACTGAGTGCTTCCTTACAAATGGAGGAAACAGCTTTCACAGCAATCAGAAATACAGTGAAAAATGACACCTCTGGTCCCTACCCACACTCCTGTTTGTCACTGGTCTTTCATCAAACAAATTATGGTGAAATTGAAAAAGAGGCAAAAAATCTTCAACAAATAGAAACCCAAAGTAAGGATATGGCATGAAGGAGGACAAAGAAATGCTGTTTGCTTATTTGAAATACTCAAATTTGTTACAGATTATTCAGAAAGACTCTTAGAAACTTAACATAAGGTTTTGTCATCCTGTGTTTCCTGCCAAGAAGCGTTCTGCTCAGACTTGCTAAGCTCTTTGAGAACACTCAGTTTATTCACACTGTGATTCTCTAAAGTTTACAAGAAAAAAGTTGATACTTGATCAGTACCAGTGTTTAATACCTGAGTGGTACCTGACTCCAGTCACCTTTACTGAAAGTCCGTTTTCCAATATTGTGGCATTAAGAACAGGCAAGCAGGTAGACAGGATGAAAAAAAAAAAAAGTAATAAAAAATACATTAGAGGATCACCTAAGCCTGAAAAACCATATCCTGCAAAAATTTAGCACACAGTATTTTCTATGCATTCCACTTTCCTTGAAGATTTACTCTGAACTGTTATAGAGGATAATCTAACAGGTACATTCTCAGATGAAACAAATACTTGTCAAATTTAATCTTCTCTTACCTGATATTTACCTCTGAATACAGTCAGAATTTTACTGTTAGAAAACCTAAATCAATGCCACGTCATTATAATTTTATGTTCCAGTTTCATTACTAAGTCACTGAGAGTCTGTTAGACTTACAAAAAGTGTTTGTGGAGAGAGCTGCCTACAACAGGGGCAGCCATGTCAGGGCTGTTGATGAGCAGAGCCAGGATTTTGAGCTCTTCTATGAAGAGTGTCACTGCTAAGAAAATGGAATCACACAGTTTTTTCTCACTCCTACCTCCCATAGGAAAATGAGATAGAGATAGAAGCATCATCTGTTCAAAGCCTCCACAGAGAAAGAAGCTACTGGCACACCAGTAATCAATTCTCTTTCACAAGAGAGAGAATAAATTCTCTCCTACATAGCATCAGGTGCATTTTCCCACTGTAAGCAGTTACTTGGCTCAGAACACCATACAACTCCTTGCACAACATGAGTATGTTACAAAATTTTCTGAAAGAGCAAATGGAAATAAATACATCTTTAATGCCATGCTTCCAGTTTCAGCTTTATTTTGTTACCTACATGCCACCTCCAGTAAATAAATAATCTCAAATGAGAAATCTCAAATGGATTAGTGTAATTGCTAAGGTAATAATTCTAACTCACAGAAACCTGAGACATCTTGACCAGAAAAGGAAGAGAAAACACCTCTTACTGAAGCAGGCTTTTATAAGAAGATAATATAGAGGCTTCAGGGCAATAAAGATGAGTTTGAGAGAAGTACAATCCATTTTTAAATTATATTACTGCTTAGTTCTTTTTTTCCTGAAATAACCTAATTCTCCGTCTCCATGTGCAAGCTCCCTTCTTTCCTTGTCTTCAGAGAAGGATGAGAATGGACATTATGAATTATTGATGTAAGCAATTTTCAATAGTTGATTTTTTTTTTTTTTTTTTTCAGATAAAGCTCAGGAAAAAGTTGGACAGGAGCAGAAAGCCTACTCAGCACAAGAAGCATGTGCATAACCATCTGTAGCAGTTCTGTACTTCTTGCTACCTTTCAGAAATCACTGAGACAATGGCATGAGTCATCTAGAGTAGACAAATTTAAACAGAAAAATATATATTTATCCAGACTGTTTCTCATAGGTATGTGGGTTAGGGTTACACCAATCTAGACTGTTTAGGACCCTGTTATACCCAGCTGACAGTGAGAATATTGATATGTGACTTGTAAGAATATATCACAGACACCAATACACCTCCTTCTTTGGGGTTCTACATTTGTAAAGAAACCAGCTCATTGTATCCTTAGAAATTGAAGGACTTTTCATTCAGTTCCCACATATCTTCTCTTTACCTCCCCCAACCTTAGTGAACTAGCCTTCATCTAACATCCAAGCTTTAATTCTTCAAAGCTTTCATATTCTATTTCTCCATGTATATGTGGTCACATTTGTCTCTAAGATCCCTGGGAAGCCAGGATACTCAAGGGCTTAGAAGAACCCAATGTAGTTTTTTAGCAGATACATGCCTGCCAAATACTGACATTTTCAGATAACTGGTAGACAACTGGTTGCACCAAAAGACCCTGAGTTCTTATTTTTCCTGATACATTTACACAAGATTTTATGGACTCAGGAGCGTAGAAACATGCCCACTGTTGCCTCTACCCTAGACCTCAGGCATAAATGAAGAGTGTAGAAGAGGATATTCTTAATATTTAATAGTATGGGATCAAAGGCTTTTTCTAAGCTCTAAGGAATGTATTTATTATTTTGGATATATATTACCAGAATTACATTTCAGGGGTTCATCTGAAGTTCTTGGTATGCAAATGCACTCTTTCACTCTCTCAACACTCTGCTCACTCTGCTGAAGGACATCCGTCCCAAGCTAATAGTGCCAAACATTAACTGTCAAAGACAGTCAAGAAAGCGAATCTAGCTTCACACTTGCCTTTAGCAGGAAAGATGAAGATACCAGTGATAGAGAAGAAAAAATCCAGTGTTATCAAATACGCAAGCCAAAGTCCACAGACAGTGCTAAAAGTGTACAGTGTTTAACTATTGTATTAACTGCTATAAGACTAATACTACTTAGCCTCTACAAAATTTCTTTTACTTCCATTCCTTAAGGCTATTGAATATTCAATGTCATTTCTTATTTTTCACTCCCTTCCTCTCATGTCTTACACTGACATTTTTATGTCACATTCAGTTTCCATATTTTTCTGTACAAGAGGTGTTTCATCTTAAAATTCTATTTGCATAAGCTATAGATGAAACCACATAGATGTAATCTGGATGATCTCATAATTATTCATGTTAATATATTTTGCTCTTGCTTATTACTTCTTTCTCCTAGATGTTCTTTCACCTCAAAAAAAATCTTTTTTTTCTTTTTCTTCCATTTCTTACTTCTTACAGTCTCCTCTTTCACTGCATTGTTTTCTGTTCCAGTTCTATGCTTAAGCTTCAGAGCTATTTCAGAATAACTCTGTATTTGTGAAGTGCCATGCAACTTTACAGCCATATATGTTACTTTTAGTGCTAAAATACAGTGATTGGAATGTTCAGTTTTACAAGGCTATAAAGTAGTTTCCACTTAAAATGGAAATGAGTAAAATCTTTAACATATATCAACAGAACCTGTTTGTAAAGTTTCATGCTCTAGTAACTTTTGTCTTTATTAAAGCTAAAGAAGTCAGTCCCATGTGTCACATTTAGTGAAACACTGGCAGCAATGGCCCTGAAGACATAATAACCCACTAGCCCAAATAATTCACACTTTAAATGTAAATGGCTATCTTTTAAATCTCCGAAGATTTGGTTCCCAAAGCCACCTCCAGAGATACATAGCCCATATTCAAAAACAATAACAAAAAAATACTTTCCATAGCTGCTATTTAAAACCAACCAAAAAAACCACATATGTACAAGAAAGTATAGCAAACCTAATAAATTGATTGAACTGTTGTGGTTAATACATTGGTGGGCTAACTGAACTGCTAAAACAGTTGAAACAATTGTTGGTAAGCTCTAGAAAAAAGCACGACTGAATGACTTACACAGCTGCTGCTTTGGTTTCAGTCATGTATTTGCTTTGCTTTAACGAGAAAGTAGTTTTTTACTAGCAGTTTACTTCAGATTTTAAATCAGTATAGACTTGCAGCAGTAGCTCAGGTGAAGGTATTTTTCTAAATTATCTTTATTATGCATATTGTTATTCTATTTTAGAATATGTAAAACTCTATCTATTGGAAATACACATAGCGTTACACATATAACTTGAAAATCACAGAACCGCATTGTTTGGGAGGGACCTCAAGAGATCATCAAGTCCAGCTTCTCTGTTTAAGCAGGCACCCTGAGATAGGTCACAAAAGTAGACATCCAGATGGATTTTGTATATCTCCATAGAAACACACTCCACGACTTTCTGGGTAACCTGTTCCAGTGCTCTGTCACCTTCACCGTAAAGAAGTTCTTCTGCGTGTTCATATGGAACTTTCTATGTTCAAATTTTAGGCCATTGCTCCTTGTCCACACAGCACTGAGAAGAGCCTCATTCATCATCCTGCCAACTCCCTTTAGATAAACATGAATCAGATCCTCCATCAGTCATCTTTTCCCCAGGCTGATTAGACCCAGGTTACTCAGCCTTTCCACATAAGGGAGATGCTCCAGGCCCTTTATCATCTTTGTGGCCCTTCAGTAGACTCCTTCTAGGAGATCCCTGTCTTTTTTGAAAATCTAACACAAGGAGTAAAAAGATCAGTGGGAAGCATGCATTTAAGCATATACACAAAACTGCTAATCTTTGACAGTGAAATATGTCCTCTGAAAACAAAACATAAAATGCTTTCATAGTTTGAAAATGATGAAAGAATGAATGATTCATTTTAGATGTTGAGGAGATAGAGTTTTATATATAAAAATCCTTTTTTCTTAAGTACTGCACAAGGGCAAAACACATTGTGAACAGCTTACATATGTGGCCACAATTAAAAAAAAAAAAAGCAAAAAAGAGGACTTTTTCCTCAAAATCAGACTAGAGTTGCAGCAACACATCAAGAAAAACATTGAATGGTTCTGTGATAAGACAAGTGCTGGCTCATCACATTGTTGCAAGTGTAAATTAATCATAATTCTCATCCACTGTTCTGTTAGCATTCAAAAAGACTGTGATTCATTTTAGGATCAAAAATATGCTTTCATTAATTAAAAATGTGAAGTTATAATATACACAAAGAATGATGCCATATAATTTAAAATCCAACAATTACTATTGGGATACAATAAGCAAAACATATCCTCTTAATTAAAAGTGGTTAAAGACATTATCTCCTGCTAGATCAGATGAAGCCTAAAACTGCTTCTTCAAGAATTTGCTTTTTTATTGAACGTTGTTCAAGAATCATTTCACCTGTATCTGTAATGTTGATATCCAAATTATTTGAGACTTCTACATGAGACTGAAATAGTTTGGACTTTTCTACATTTTCAATCAGAGAATCTAAGTCTAAGGGTCTTCAACTGAATTACAGAAAAACTCTTCCCTGTATATATATAACTTCTAACATGAAAAATGCAAGACAAATGCTGAGTAAGAAAGATATGGAAAACAAGAAACAACATTTTTGAATGCCTAAAGTTCATATTGTTTCGGTTTTTTTCATCAAAAATCACTGGTTGCTTACTATGAGACTACTTAAAGTCACAAGTTCCTCCACACTCAGAAGCAGCAGTAAGCCAACTGAAGGCTGATGCCCTCTATCTCACACACTAATTAATTCAGGGGAAACAGATAATCATCTTACTATTCTTACTTAATGCATCTGCCTTCCTAGTCGTGTCATCAGTTCATCTTCTTCCCTGTTCGTTCAGAGAAAAGTATCAAAGGTTTTGAAAGAGAGATCACATTAGAATTTAAAAATATGGGTGAGATGAGATCTTGTCCAACTTTGAATACCGAAAGAAAGCAATAACAGCTTGAAGGAACAGGTAAAAATATATTTGAATCCTAAGTATACACACATGCGTGTATATATACATATATACTGTTTTTTAAATGAAAAAACCCTTTGGTCAATTACATTCTGAAGTTCTCTTACATGCCTGTTATTAAGGTTAACAAAAAATTAATGAAATTTTCAATAAAAGATGAACCGGTGCAAAGACATTAAGAGTTTGATTTAGAGTACGAAACTTCCTATCCTCACAGCTGCACAATTTTCCTACTTAATTTACATAACAAATGAATTCTATTCAGATTAAAAGATTTCAGACTCTCTGTTCTTAGTGTATTTAATCATGAAGAATTACCTGGCACACTGACATTTTGCAGAAAATGAGATTTTGTACTTCTAATGGGCTATTTCTTTTCATATTATTTAAGAAGAGACCAAACCAAAATAAATTTATATACTTGCAATGAATCATGCTTTGGAAAGCAAGGTCTAAAACAATTTAAAAAATATTGACAACAATAATAAAAAAAAAAAGACTTCTTTTCCATTTTTTTCAATAAAAAATATTTATTTTAGTATGACTTCTAGATTTTTATCTAACTTAAAATACAGAAGTTGGTGCTGTTACCAGAATTAAAATCCCAGTTTGCAAAATGCAATATTTGAGTATCTCCACTGATGCCCAGAGTAGAATCCATTTCAAATTTTGCTGCATTATGTCGTTGTGATTTTGTGTGGGCGTTTTTCAGGTGTTAATCTGGTGGGCTATTCTGTTAATTTTGTTTCAGGTGTTTTGTTTTGTTTTTAAATGTGAGACTAAGGTAATCAATGAAGGGGCTAAATGAATCTGAACATTTTTACAGGATCATACTGATTGCATCCTTGAAAGAAGTTTTGTTTCTTTGGCTTTTGCTTTCATTTTTTTTTTTTTTTTTTTGAAAGACAGATTAATTAAATTGTTGCTACACCTACAGAACTAATATTTCATTTTATATCTTTCTTGAGTGTATTTGTGTTGGATTTGGTTTGGTTGGTTAATATCAGAACAATATGAGCTAATGAAAATAGGAACGTAAGAGAAAACTACTGTAAAAACATTAATATACGCACTCTTCCCCTCACTCAGTTCAAATATTTGTTATAGATGAAGAAAGATATTCATCACAGAATCACATAGTGATATTCCTGACTACACAAAATGATCATAACTTCAAAAATGGTGGAAATGTATGTTCCACAAGAATTATGTTTGAGAGGACGGGGAGTTATATTGTGTAACTCTTTACTTTTTAATAGTTTGTAGCATAAATATACTAGTAGATGTCTTCAGTCAAGTAATTAACCTGCGTTATCTCTTATAATCTCAGACTACTGATGGGAAAAGAATGGGAGCCTCTGAAGGACAACCAGAAATTATCTTAAGATTCAGTGCTTCTTCCTACATGCCAGCTCCTTCCATTTCAAGAAACTGATAGTTTTAGCTTTTTTGCTTTATTATCATGCAAAGTCTGAATGAGTCAGACAAGTGTTTAAGATCTTTTTACAGAAAGAACTTTCTAAGCTATATCCTAAATTAATAAAAATAAAATAAAACAATGTACTCAACAGAAAGGCTGCTTAGTTCAAGAAGCTTCCACACCTGATTTTCCTAGTTAGTTTTAAGAGTTTTAAGTCAATAACATGACATTTAAAATAAAAGGCATACTGATACTCTTATTTATGTCAAATCCTTAATGTGTTTTGCATGAAAATGCAAGTAAGAAATTACTTGGCTCAGTGCCCAAGGTAATTACACTCCTTGTTCTGTTGTCTTGACTTGCTGCCAGAACTGGCAAAGTAGGTATTTCCCTCAGACAATGTTGTGTTAATGAAAACTGTCAAAGTCCTTATAGGACTTCTTATTTTGTTATACCTAAGTTGTCACCTCACTTGGGTGGCTTGCTAGTCTTCCCTTTTCAGGATATATTTCTTGACTCTGTATTCATGACCAAACAATAGCAACCTGAATCATGTCCCGTTCCTTGCAAACAGTGTAATGAATAAAGGAACACCACTCTTTTGGTTTTGAATGGAAAAAAATAGAAAAAAAAAAAAAAAAAAAAAAAAAAAAACAGTTCTCAACAGAGCTTTAACTTCAGCTTGGAAGCTGGAGATAAACTATATTCTCTATAATGCGAAGTTCTGGACAGAACTCCAGCCTGCTAGAAAGAGGTAAGGAGTGGATGTCGAACTCACACCATACACTCACATACTGCAAAGGTAATAATCATACACATATATATTCTTGAATTATTGGTATTACTTGTAGAAATTTTGGAGAAGAATTGTTAATACATCCACACTGTTTTCAGAAAATTTTCGGATTATCTTTTCTCTCACCAGTGAGAGTTTCATTGTGAATTCCCAACATGAAATTCAAAACAACAAGCTTGCATGATGATGACGATGATGATGATGATGAGAGAGTCATAATTCCTCACAAGACCTAAGAGCTTTTGTTTCTTTACTCTCAGTTCTCAATTTCTGCCTTGTTTAAGAGCTTGAGCTCTTTCATTTCTCTTTCCTGCTTCGCAGCTGTGTGACTAAAAACAGTTCTCTTCTGGTGGTATAGTTTCCTGAGACAAAAGCAAATGCCACAGAGTTCATTGAATAAAAGAAGCTATCTACAGTCTTTCCATGGAAAAGAAGCATGTGGCCTGATTACAATCACCTGTGAATTGGCTAAAAGAAGTGTCAGACGGAATCTGTAGCCTCTGACTCCCCGGAGGAATGTGATGCAGTACAGTTCAGGTGCACTGTGAGGAAGCCATTGCTTCTCCTGACATCTGGATAAAAAGAAGACTGTTTACTAGAGCAACCAAGTGCACCATTCACACAAAGAACATTTGTCAGACTGTCTCAAGGAGAAAAAAACATTGCTGTGCTCATATTCAATCAAACCGGAGGCATGAAAGCCACAGGAGGAGGGTGGCTTGGGGCTGAGCATCTGTCTTGCACATAATCTTAGTGCCACAAGCACAGGAGAAAAAAAAAAAAAAAAAAAAAAGGAAAGAAAAAAAATTACTGAGCTGAAAACTTTATCAGAAATAAGGAGTACCACTACTACTTAGCATTCTTTTTTTCACGTCTGAAGGCGAAATCAATTACAACTGCCATGGCACTCTGCAGTACCTATTTTTTCCTAGAAGTTCAAATTTTGTATCATACATTAACAAAAAAGGTATTCACTGAGCCTAACAATGTTTCCTGTCTATTTTCAGCCAGTCTTCTGGACAGGAGTTCTGACTGCACAAAACAACACACACCAATTATACTGACAAAAGATATACTTTTGTTTCACTTTTCAAAAGAATAAAATCAAATCATCTCAGAGCTACTTATTATGGTAGGATTTTTTTTTTCCTGATTTACATTCCAAGTGAGACATTGCATTAGTTTATGCTCAGGTCTCTGACACATTAATATAGAAGTCAAACACAATAATGAATCAACACCTTCTCCTGTGGCCACTGGAAACCTTCTAAGGATGTGGACAGAAAATGCTTTAGATATTTTAACTGTATAACAAGATAAAGTAAACTGGAATAAGTTAAGAAATATACAAATTAAAGGCTTGTATACTTCTTATATACAAAGTATATAAAGAGTATACTTCTAGTATAGAAGTATAGAAAGAAAAAAAACAACCCAATCAGTGGTGCACATTATTAAAAAAGTCGAAACATTTCTAGGAAGATACTATATACAGAACTAGATTACACTAAGTTGATGTATACATGTACTTTCAAGTGAACTGCAAATTCTCCTCCAAACCTTACAGTGTATGAAGAACTGTGAATTTAAAAGAAAATCAATTCTTGTCTCTATCAAAACTAAATAAACAGTGAAAGAAATCTCATTTTTTCCACGAATGCCTGGAAGGAAGACCATGTATCCAAGTGAATCATTTGCATGTAACAGTGATGCAGGTAGTGTCACCACCTCAACCTACTCGCCACATTTCATCACTCCACCTCCAAATCAAGGATCTTGGAAAGCAAAAAGAAATAACACTGCAAGTACATTCAGAATTAGGCATGATATTTGCTTCTTTTGGCACTTCAGTAGAAGTTAACTACCAATAATTTAGAAATTTAACATAAATTGTTTAGAATGACACATTTTGTTTTTTAGTCTACCTTCAGACAAGAACAGAGAGTATTTATAACAACATACAGGAATTTCAAGTGAAAAAAGTAAGTTTTAAGTGTGTCACTAAGAAATGCTGAAGACTAAATGGTATAAAAAAAGGAGCTGCATAACAATGATACTGATACAAAGTAATTATCATCTTCTATTTCCTATTTACGTTCAATATAACCTCTTCTTATCACATAATAGTCGATGATGAATACATACTTCTTAAATAGCCTTTTATAAATTTTTATTCCAAACTGCTGAGTGCTTAGTGAGAAGAGGAAAAGGAAATCAAGTGCTGATTTCCACAACCCTTCTCCAACTTATGCTGTGAGCAAGCTAAATTGATTTCTAAAAGCATCATTAAGTTGGGCTATGGACTCGAGCTGTTTCACAGATGATCGTGCGCTCACTCTGTACTCCAAGCCAGCTGGAAGCTGTGTGGCTTCTGCTAGTTTTGACTGAAGCCAAGTTAATAAACCCTGATCTGAAGCAAAAAATATTAAATAGGTTATTGCATTACAGTAATGAAGCCATACGCTCCCGTGCTGCAAAGGGCATGAGTAGAGGCATGCAGGGTCAATTTAGGCCGTATGTAAGGCAGTATCTAGTCTGCCCACTAAATACAGTGGTGATACATAAGCTGAACAGTAAACTAACAGAGTGCCTATGAAGCAGAGTACAGCTCTCTCTCTCTTTATGTCCAGTTGTTTTAGAAGAAGGAGGATAGCAAGAGTTCAATCTCATGCCTTACAGGCAAATCACAAAGGATAGTGCCGTAAATGCTCCACTCCGTGTTTATCAAATGGATAGTTCTTGGCTGTGTGATGGCAGCGAACACATTCCTGCTTATGGAATCAGCTGAGATAGGAGTTACGGTGAAAGTATAAACCAGTCTACACACTGCAAACTCAAAATGCTACCTCTGTTCACTGTTGGGTTTTTTTGTTTGTTTGTTTGTTTTGTATTTCTGAAGTGAAAGGGAACTTCTGCACTGGAATGGGGATTTTGTTGTTGATTCTCAGCTTTTCACTTGACAGCATTAGATATGGCCGTTGTCTTGTTCTGATTTTCCCCACCTGAGATGAGTAGATAGAGATCCTCAGAAGAGAGCAAGTGCCTGCTTGTGTGCTTGAAGAATGAGGAAGAGCAGAATGTTCTCTTCCCCTTGGTCAAATGATCTGACTGATCCATGGCTGGACAAATTCTAAATCAAATTCAGTGCAGAAGACAACTAGGGTAAGTGCAAGAACAAGTAATGATGAAAAGAAGGATAGCTTTTTGCCTATTAGACTCCTGGAAGTGAGGAAATGACAAAAAAAGGAATTGGGCTGGCAGTCCAACTGACAAAAACGGGCAGTTTCCCATCAACACTGCTGCCCCATCTGGTGACTCTTTCCTGATTATCTCCATCTCAGGATATTGGCGTACTGGAGGCTTGTAGAATCTAGCTGATATGAGGTGATGAGAGGATGTACAAGAGATATAGGGATTGTGCCAAGCATCAGAAAACAGTGTTAGGACCTTCATTTGATTATGCATACTGATACGCAGCTCCCAAATAACTTTGCCCCTTTTTTGAAGCACATAGTTGCTAGAATATACGTGTACTGTTCATAACTTTCAGGAGGATATGGAGCCAGGTCATTCTGAAATATCGGTTGACTAGTACAGTAATACCTTGCTTTCCAAGCAACTATAATAAAATTAAACAGAATCACCAAAAAATATAAAACAAATAGTAAATTTCTAATGATGATCAAACTTCAGATTTTGCAGACTGTGACATATAAAATAAATAAACATATCAATATATTCTATGTTTCTGTGTTGTAAGAAACATTTTCAATTTGATATTTGCTATCTTGGTTTGTTATACCTCTAATGTATTATACTGATAAAATAAGGAAAATGAAATTGGGAACTGAATGTAGAAATATTTAAATTTAATACCACAACAATTATTTCAGTGTAAAATAAATGCATAATCTATTGAAACAAAACTCATCAAGAGAAAATTATTTATATTTCCAGGGTTTGTGTTTTACATTCAATATGGTATTGTCCATCAACAAGACAAGCTAGCTTGTTATCAGCTCCTCACATTTCACAATCTTATTTTCTATTTCTTCTGCTCTCTACAGTTCCTGAGTTCTAGGAGTGTGAAGCCTGAAGTATTGGTTAGAATTGAGCTTTTTTTTGATTTTTTTTTTCCTCTGACAAAGAGGAAATTACTTAAAGAAATCATAACTGCCTAGCATTGTGTTCCTGGCAGATAAAAACTTGCTCCGACTCAGATTTGTTAAGTACTGACCTAAAACCCATAGGGATAATATTAGTTCTGGCTTGTTTCTCTGCATTGGATTAGATTCAGTAAGCAAGGATTTCTGCAGAGAAACAAACCTTGCTCCTAACCAAGTTTAAAGAAGAACTACAGCTCTTATACTGATGGTGATAATGGATCTAAACTAGAAAGGTTTACAGACAGTAGGCAGCAGGAAAAAAAAAACAAGAGTTATCTTAAAAAGACAGATTACGTTTGCATGGCACAAATATTTTCTCAAATATTGAGAATTCAGTATCTGGAAAAAAAACCAAAAAAACAATATGCATGGAGTTCTTTGTCTTATTGGAGATTTTTTTTGCTTGTTTATTTATATTCTTAAATGCAAATTTTGATGTTTGACTTGCAGAATTGAAAAGAGCAGCCTTGCAAATGCAAACCAAGTGAATGCAAGGTTCTCTACAGAGAGTGAAGAGCAGAAGGAGGAAAGGTATGATTTGACTTCATTCTTCAAGCTTAACAACAACAGTGCCCTTAACTATCACTGCACAGTAAAGCATACAAATCATACACCTAAACAGTTTGGCTTTCAATTCTAACTTCACTTTGACTTGGGGAGTAGTTATTTATACTGAATACAGGAGCAGTCCATATTATGCATTCATCAGCTTAGATCTCTAATAACGATTTATGGTATTTTCTCACAGGTAGCATCAATGTTCTGTTCTCTTGTAGTAAGTTATATTGGACAGCAGATACAAATCTGTATTTTGAGATTTGTGCGTTTCAACAAGAGATTGCAATCTTCATTAAGTAATCAAAGCAATAATTAAAACTACAGCATTTTGATGTCTAAATCCCATTCACAGACAATATATTAAGAAGAATGAATTACTGACATATTACTTTTCCTTCATGTGTTTTCTATTACACTTAAATAACTATGTGATTAAACATCTCTACAAAGGCCACAAACTCAACTTCCAATATAATATAACAGTCCATAAGGATCACTGTTAAGAACTTCCTCTCGCAAATGACATATTTAGATTCTAAATATACTACAGAATGATACTTCAATATATGTATTTACTTCAACTTTAGATGGCTATCTGTTATGCCTAATAGAAAATGCATTGAAATCTTAGTAAAAGTAATGGCCAGGAAACATTCTATCCACTCTTCAAGACTACCTACATTACTAGCTAATCTTCCCTACTTGATTTGCTCACAATTAATTCTGAAACATGAAGAGGCTAAAACTGTTAAACACAAACTCTTTGAAAAAGTGAATTAGTAAGAAGCATGTGATGAAAAATGACATACAATGAGACCTTTCTAATTTTAAATGAGACTGTTAGTTTGACAATAGCAACTAGGTGAGTTCAGGGGCCATTACTACTGTTTTTTGGGAGGCACCTAAACTAGAAAATTGAAGATGAGAATCTTCATATAAAACTTCTGTTAGCTGTATTCATATCAAATCACTGTGAGGTTGAAGTTGACTGACATAATGCCCTAGACTTGAGAAGTTCTTAGGCCATTAACGGTTAACTAGATTTTCAAAACTACTCAGTGCTATTTAGAGTAATAACTATTAAATTATTTACAGTTCTGACGTGATTAACATCTTTAAAAATTGTTTTTGTAATTGAATACTGAGACAGATTTAAAATATAATAACAAAATAAAAATAAGTTCTTGTTAGTGCACTTTTTCCACGAATCCGTTTTTATTCATCTCTTATCATTCTTCAAATCAAGCACAAGATCAAAAATCAAATTATATTCTTAAATCTAATACGCTATGTTTACACAACTTTCTACAAATCTAAATAAGTACTTTTGTTATATATTTGTTTCGTCCATTCAACATAAATATATACATATGCACACATGTGTGTGTATAGCTGACTAGGTGAACAGTTTGAAAGGAAAAACATCAAATAGAAAAAACACAGTATAGCATCTTCTGTAGGGTACACCACTAAAGTAAATGTGATAGCCTACCTTCTACTACTGCCTATACTAAAACGCAAACCAGTAAGGTGTTATGTATGTAGAGATACAACAACAAAAGGTGCTAAGATCCAAATATCAAATAAAACACAGACACAAAAATTGAACTTAATTTTCCTCAGGAAAACAAACATGCTCCCTAAGTGATTTTGGACCTCTTCTCCAGATGATTTTTTTAATTTTTTCCTGATATTTTTGAGAAAAATAGGATGATTGTGTTAGTAAGGAGAACAAAGGAAAATTAATGCGCTAAGCATCAATCCTCTGTAGCATATATCCATCAATGTCTAAACTCATCTGTCTAAACTCGTTTGCTGCAGAAGACAGAAGTAAATAATCTGTTTTGGCTCCCAGATTCCTAACCACAGATCTGCCTCAAAGTATTGTTTTACATGCTGCTTTCAAAATGAATAAAAATACACATATGACAATTCCAAATATGATAAATTAAATGAGTCATAAGGAACAAGCTGACAAATTCTCTTATTTACCATTTCAAGCAATTATTTTCACAAAGTAAATTCAGATTTCAGTATTTCAAACTCTATTCTGAACAAAAATGTGCTTCTAAATTAGTAAAGGAAATATAAATGGTAAAAATCTATCCTCAGCTTTAGAGTACTTTAGCCCACTAGAATTATAAAGTCATTTGACTTACTGAATTTCAACATTCTGAATGTCATATGAAGATAGTATCAGCTGCAGAAAGATTCAAGTTGCCCAAAACCAGTCCATGTAATAATGTTTCTAGGTATTTTTTTTTTTTCCTTTCTGGAAGGATATTTTTGCAGAATATCTACATTTTAACAAGAAAGATAAGACATTTTTGTTTGCTTGTTTGTTTTTTCAAAACATGGAAGGTAAGAACAGAAGACTATGTTCCCAGAAACTATTAGCAGCAGATAGGACATTCTTCCTATGTGTAGGCTATTTACTTGTATTTCTTCGGTTTAAAGAATCAAGCGTAAGCATGAACAAGTATTTTGGAACAGTGAGGTATAAAATTGCATTAGTGAGTTAAGAAGAAGGAATAAAAACAAAGGAAATCTGTCTAGTTACAAGGATGAGTTAGGCAGGAAGAATGTAGAAAACATGATACGGTAGAAGGACGGGAAGACCAAGGATTTTTACGCAGAGACAGGACAGATCAAGCTCTTTAAGCTAAGTTATGATAGTTGTAAAGCAAGCAGAAACCGGTTAGGGGGAGCCCGTCCAGGGAGGTTAAAAGTTAACAGTGAGGAAGATGATGAGCCTTCACCCAGTGACCAGCAGGAGGAACCCGCTAAAATGGATGGCACAAGCGCAAGGAGGAGGGACAGTATGCAAAGGTCTTGGAAATGCAATGAATATGTACATGATTTCGGGGAAATTTGCTGAATACATACGAGTTTGACTTATATATGTAATGAGCTTTTGCTTGTCAGTGTGCAAGTTCAGTGGAGTGATCCCCCTTGTACCTGATGCATGAGCATCACTCAATAAATGCATGCCTTCTAAATAACTTAACTCTGGGTTAAGGAGTTTGATTCCACACATCAACAGAAATTTATTTTACTATTCAAATCAAGCCTATATGAATTTTAAAAATAAAATCGACAACATGGATTTCTTTATCTATAAAACTTACCACCTAAAAAGGGGCAGAAGTATTCCATAGCATGTTTCTGAATGTAATGATGCACATTAATGGTACTTCTTAGAGCCAAGATGCTCAAATAGGAATACATTAGATGAGCTCATATACTTCAATAGTGTTCCTGTTGAACATACACGGTAAGTATCATTTCTCATCAGAAAACATTTTGTGCTTTGAGAACTCTAGGGCTGCACTGGAGGAGTATAATCAAGCTATCCTTCCATGTTTGTCTTTCAGGGTATCATTCAAAAGAAAACTGCTGAATAGGTCAAATACTTAGTATACAATCACAGTAGATGTATGGAGTTCAAAAGGACAAAAATCAGGGCTGTAATCACTTTTTCCAATACTTCCTCATAATCTTTGTGGATTCTCTGGAATGCCATAAGAACAGAGCAGTCCCAGAAAGATGCCATTTGGCATTCCAGAGCATTCTCCTTCTATTTGCAAAGAAATACCACAAGAACAGTCTGTTCTTATAGTGAGATGGAAACTAGATCTCTCCACAACATTTTCAGTGCCAGCCAGCTAGTCCCCCATCTGTCTGTCAGCATGAAAGAGAGAAAACAAATGAAAAAAATGGGCATAGGAAAGAACCATCTGCTAAGGGGACAAAAAAAAAAAAAAAAAAAAAAGTGGAAAGAATTACACACAAAAAAAAAAAAAATTAAATGGGTAGCAGAACAAAGCCATGGCAGAAAATATCAAGAGTACAGAGCCACAACACCACTCCTCCTACCTTGCTTGTCCCTTCTGAAGAGCTTATAGCAATCCATTACAGCACTCTAACTTGGGGAGCAATTCCACCACATTTTCATAATGGCAACTAAGTCATAGTTCGCCTGCCTCACAGTGGCTTTCAGATCCTCCTGTTTGCTGACCATGTCTGTGTAGATACACGTCAGCTGAGCTCCTTCCTTCACCCCCTAATCCCATCATCATTCCTCTAGGCTCATCTCTAGCAGGCCTGGTTTTATCCCCTTCCCCTTTATATCTAGTTTAAAGCTTTCTCAATGAGCCTTGTCATCTCCCCTGCAAGGATCTGTTTCCCTCTTTGAGACAGGTGAGACACATCAGCAGCCAACAGGCCAGGTGCCAAGTAAACAGCCCTATGGTTAAAAAAAAACAACAAATATCTGTGTTTCACAAGCCTCTCAGCCATGTATTTATGACATCGGTTTTCCTGTTCCATTCAGTATCCTTTCCTTCCATTGAAGAGAGAGAGGAAAATACAACCTATACACCCACTCGATCCACTAACCGCCTCAGTCCCCTTAAGTCCTTTTTGATAATCCTCAGGCTTTTCTCAGTGACTTCATTGCTGTTAGCCTGAGATGTCAAAAAAGTATAATAATCAGAGGGGCAGTTCTGTATTCATGTCACTCGTAAAAACACTAAAATGGACTGTCCCTAAAGTGAAACCCTGGGGATCCCCCTAGTGACTGGATGCCAGCCTGATGTAACCCCATTTACTACAGCCCTTTGAGCCTGACCCAGCAGCTGACTGTTTACCAACTGTATTATGTTTCTATCCAAGTGTATGCTGGCCATTTGATACAGAAAGATACCCTGAGAGATATCTTTGCTGAAATACAAAAGATTGCATCTATTCTCTTCATCAAGTCATCTAGATGGGGAACCTTGTAGATGAAGGAAATTGTTTGTTAAATGGAATTTTTCACAGAATAATAGAATCACAGAATTGTAGCTGTTGGAAGGGACCTCTAGAGATCACAGAGTCCAACCCCCTGCCAAAGCAGTTCCCTAGACCAGGTTGCACAGGTAAGTGTCCAGGCAGGTCTTGAACGTGTCCGAAGAAGGAGACTCCACAACCTCTCTGTGCAGCCTGTACCAGGGCTCTGTCACCCTTACAATGAAGAAGTTCTTACACACATTTGTGTGGAACTTCCTATGCTTCAGTTTGTGGTCATCTCTCCTAGTCCTATAACCATGCATTGCTCAGAAGAGACTGGCCTCTTGCTATTGTTCTAGGATTAGGTGACCTGTGGAAGTATCTTCCAACCTCAATTAGTCTGTGATTCTTTCTTTCTGGAAATGCTCCCCAGCTGTGCGACAGTGGTACGCTCAGCACTCTATGCCCACATTTCCCCACAAAATTCTGTGAAGACTCCCACAGAGAGAGCATTTCATCACACAAGCAATTAACTGGCATCAGCAACAGCACCCAGAAAGTGTATGGGTTGGGCAGGTTCTCCACCCTGAGAGGATGGAGAACCTGGGAGCTCTCACATGACTGAGGCTGAGCCTTCCTGACTGCTTTCACCTGGTTCTGGAGCCAGTGAGTGTTTTTCTCCATGTGCAGCTAGTAGCCCTTGCAGAAGCTGTCAAGGAGGCTTGGGCTCCTGTTTTTTCTTTCAGCTCATCCTGAATGTGGTGGAGAAAGCATGGCACATGCCACAGCATTTGCCCCCTTGCACAGGTGCATTCTAGATTCATGGGAAGGCAGGACTTCCTCACCAATGTCTCCTCTGTTTTGACAGCTTAACATGGAAAATGTGCCCAGGAGGAGGCCTCAGGGCACAAGCAGGCAGCAGAGGGTGTTGTCTTGATGGGGACTGCAGTCTTTGTATACACAGGCCACCCCAGCGGCTGGCTGTATCCAGGTCACAAAGCCGTGGCAGGAGAGTCCTTGGCAGGCACAAAGGTTATTCACCAATTCCTCCACCAGTTGGCACTTGCCAATCATGTACAGTGTTGGCCAGTGCATGCACTTGCTCATGCATATTCCCATCCATGTGTTTAATTCCCAGTGGGATGATTCTTATTAACACCAGGTCAATGAAGAACATCCAACCCAAGGCCGCTAGAAGGTGCATGCTGTGCTTCTTGAAGGCCTAGGCCACAGTGCCATGACAATGCCCCTTTTATAGCATTCTAGCATTCTAACATGTTCCTCTGTGACTCATTCTGCTACTGTCTCACACATGGTCACATGCACTCCTCTGCTCTCCTCTCTCCTGTCTTCTTTCTAGTATGATGGGCTGTCAATCCTGAGCACTTCAAAATTAGGACTATGGCTTTTTGGAACCATCTTTTCACACACAGCTCAGTGTTGCAAGTTGCAGAAGCAAAAACTGTGCTACACTGTTGTTTGCTTAGAGATTTGAAGGAAAAATAGGAAACAGTAGCTTAACCAAGTAATAACCTCAACACCCATGATAATTTTAATTTTCATCCAAAATACAAGGAAAATTACATGTGTCCCAGTTGTCTGAAGATATAAGCTATCACTTAAGAATGAGAAAAAAATTACCAAAAAACATCTAGATACACAATTCAACTGAAATTCATGTTTGATTTTACCTTCTTCAATGTCATTGATCTGTTTTCTCTTCTTTCCCAATGAAGGTGTATATGCAAACAACTGTGTCACTAGGAAGAATTTCTACTTTCAAGTCCTGACAGCTTTACCAGAAGTTAAAGCCTGACTTTTTGACTTTCTATCTCGGTTGTACTACAAACAAAACATGATAGCACAATCATTCATGGTTATTTCATTCTTGCAGTCATAAGGATGATTAACCTAATATTTTCCCAGTGCACTGGAAAAGCAAAGAATCATTCAGCTTTTGGAAGCTTTCTATTACTGCTTCTCATGAACAAATGTAGCAGGTAATAGTCATGAAGTTGGAAATTCCTACATAAATTTATGCTGAATAAATAACTTATTCACTCTGTTATTACTAAAGAATCATAATTTTTTGATATATGCAGTGCCAATATTCCAAACTCCTAATAACTCCATCTAAGATGAAATAAATATAAGCCAATCCAACAGGCAGTTGTCCAGAGGAATACACTACCTGTGCAGATATATTTTTTTTCACACGGAAATGAACAAAATAAGACCAAGTAGAAGGTTCTGTGGGTTTATACTTCTAAGTATACTCATAATAGTTGCACTTAAAATTACTTTCAGTTTTGGAAGTAGAAGTTGGGATCATATTAAAAAAGAAACAAAAATTCTTACATAAAGTACATCAGATAGAACATATAAACATAGCTTATTCTTTCCATTTCAATTGCTGAATCATTAAGAATCCATTATTCAGCAGTTATGGTATCTTCGTTGTATATTTGTTGCTAACTGTAAGCTACCTAAAGAGGAAGCAGTAAGTTCTAAACATGAGTTAAACAGATATGGTAGCGGCAGCATAGTCATGCTAAAATAACTCGCTATTTTTGAACTGAAAACTTTTGCCCATCATATTTCAATGTAACTTTCCTTTCTGAAAAAATGGATCATTGCTTCTGTGGCAACTGGGTAGACTATGCATACCACAGAGTTACCAAGACAGTAATTTTCTAAAGATTTTGTTGCTTATTCCTTTATCTTGTATTCCTAAATTTATTGGCTCATCCAACTAACTACATAATTCTTGCTCTGCTTTGAGCAGGATATCTCATAGTACTTCATCATAAATTATCGCATCTTCTCATTTAAATATTAAAAATACTACTAATTTATAATCAGTCTTGTACAAGCATAAACATATCAAATGTATAAGCATAAACACATCAAATTGGGAAAAGTAGATGCAGATTTCTTTCTACACTTAATCTGTTAGATTTTACTGTCTCACATAAATTATTACAGCTCCTCATGATGCTCTCCTGGAGGTACACAAGAAATCAGTTACAGCTGAAAATATACTTGTCTTGAAACATAGCAGGAACATTTGGCAAAAGATTTCTGTGTATGTACAGCCTGATGTTTAATAGTCTCAACACATATTTAGAATTCACATCAAGGTATTGGAAAACCCTTGAGACAAATTTAAAATTCACAGTCTGATGAACCACATTTATTCAGGCATTATTGATGTCTGTTCTAGAAACGTTTTAAAAAATCATAACATCCTCAAGATGATTGTATGTGCCATTTTTAAATCTCATTACTTTCTTCTTTAGAGCTGTCCTCTAAAACAGACTCAATCTTGTCAATATTTGCTCTCCTAAACTTATGCCATACTGTTTGTCTGTTCTGTTTTGTTTCACAACAGGATTGTGGGAATTGAAACACCTATCTGAACGTTTTGTCCAAAGTGCTGCCGGCAGGGGTGAGTTCATTCCCCTTATCTCTAGTATCTGGCTCTATAGTGCCTGTACGTCAAATAAAGGCTCTGTCACTGCCTTTGCACTGATCTTTGTAGTACAATGTTATAATAATAAAACATCTGTAATTATGGAGTCACCTTGAATTGATCAAAGGAGTCAACAAGTTAATAAAAAGATAATATTTTCTTAAAGGTGATGAAATTAGAATTGGTGTTTCAGTCTACTGTCTTCCTACTGCTTCATAAAAAAATCTGAGAATCAGGCAAAATTTCCAACATTCATTTCTGAAATAGTTCTATTAAATATAGAATGACTGAACATTTCATAGTCCTACTTATTGTGGCGAAGGATTGGGTTGGAATTTGAACTACTTCTGCTCTTGATTTTTGAGGTATGATAATGTTTAAGAATTAGAAATAATTCTGCATCAGAATAGTCAGAGGAAGAACCTGGTCTATAGGAAGAAAAGTTATATGAGATGAACAATGATGATTTGCAGCTAACATGATAATTCAAAAGAATCTTTTTAAAAAAATCAGAATTATCCTTACAGCTGACCCAAATCAGAGTGCTAAACACTGTATAAATTATGTTTAAACCAGCTTTTTGTAACTCAGAGAAGATTAGTTGGGGTAGAATTAGTTTCTTCTTCCACACTGTCTATTAGATTATAATGGGAGGGTTGGACTTGATGATCTCTTGAGGTCCCTTCCAACCCCTATGCTTCTATGATTGATTCTATGATAAGATTCCATTCAATTTTTTTTGTTTACAGAGTACTAAAACCTGAGAAAATGTAAAAAGCTCTAAAGCATAATAATTTTCTATTATAAAAATAACAAAATAAATGTGTTTATATTCATAGTCATCTACATAAAAATAATCATGAAAAGGAAGAAGAGAAACAAAGGGAGAGAAAAAGACTGTCTATTATTTATTATTTAAAATTCAGGAAAGATATTTTCTTACGAATTACCTCAGAAGCAGAATTTATAATATTAAACAAAAGAAAGATTACAGAATATATTTATCTGTGTTATAATTTAACAGAAGATATCAGGCCTACAGGAAACAGGATGTGAACTTAGTTCAACCATTAATCCAGAATTTCTAAAGAAAAAACAAGTAAGATTTTCATATGATTTCAGCGATCCACATCAAAAGCCCAACCAACATAGAAGTACTGTCTGTTTTCCAGAACTGTCTACTTCTGTTGACTTTTGATTCAGATGCAGTGTGACAGAAAAAGCAGTAAGAATGTACGAACTGCACTGCACAACTTCTCAGATCTTTCAGGTAGCAATATGTAAGCATTTAATACACATTAGAAGACAATTTGAACAAATATCTAAATATCTAAGGAAAGAAACCTCTTCTTGAAAATTATTTTGCCCTTATGGTTTGTTCATATCATCACCTTAGAGTAACTCCTCCTTCTAGAATGTTGTTTTTAGACTAAGAATAATGAGAGACACAATGAAAAATGAAAATGCTTCAGTTTCAGTTTGCACATGAAAAATTAAATAGTGAATTTCTGCAGTTTCCTTCACAACTACTTGCTCTCAGCAGAGCAGCTTAAGTAGGCATACTTGTGTAATTGCATTTGTACAAACACAGCCAGATCACTGTAATGACTGGCAGAACTCACTCTGACTCATGAGGTTCATCTCTGATCTCTACTATGGTAAAGAAGTTTCTCTGGGGAAAGCCCATGCTATGGTGAATGGAAGTTTCAAGAACATTTTATGAAGTTTTCTGTATCTGCACAGTTTGTTTAAAGGCATGAGTGCTTTTTTCATAAAACTATTCATCAGTGATTTATACATATTCTGGATTCAATAGCCACTAGCCTTTCTCATCAATTTCCATATAGGGGACTTCAGAATTTTAAATGTCTAATTTCATAATTTCATCCACTCTTTAAAAATTATACTTTGAATGGATATGAGTAAAACAACTGTATCTGTGTTGACAGACATTTTGTCATAATAAAACCAAAAGTAAGCTCATTTCAAATCTTAGCCAGTTTCTCACTCTCAAGCTGCCAAAAATTGCTATGTAAAATCTGTCAATTTTTAAATGCTAGCTACTGCATATTCAAAGATTCTTTAAGGAATATTTCCTAGAGTCCTATCACACCTAACTACCCACGTGTCCCCAAGTCCTGCCTACACAATGAAATAATTCAAGGTAGAAAGATTTTTCAGTGACTAAAGGGGGTGATGAGAAAAAAGGAGGCAGACTCCTTAGCAGGATCTGCTGTGATAGGAAAAGAGGAAATAGTTCCATAATATAAGAGGGGAGACTCAAGTTGGAAATAAGGAAGGAGCTTTTTTAAAATAAAGGTGATGAACCACTGGAACAGTTCTCCCAGAGAGGTGGTAGATGCCCCATCACTGGAGACCCCCAGGGTCAGGATGGATGGGTCTGTGAGCACCTGATAGAGCTGTAAATGTCCCTGGTCACTGCAGGAAGTTGGCCTAGATGGCCTTTAAGGATCCATTCTAATTCAAATGATTCTATGACTTTGTGACAATTCTGTGATAACAGAGCAACATTAATTTATCACATCTGAAGAGCAACGTAGATATATCTTTTTTAATTTTTAGACAAAATGAGAACTCAAAACTTGTTTCCAGCCTTAGCTTTCTAAACATTTAAATTCTTTCTCAGAGTTTACTTCTCCAAGTCTTGGCTGCTGGGGAGACTGTAGAGAATGAATTCTGCAGGACGTATTGTTAATCACAGACTTCACTTAAAAAAATTAAAAATCTCACCCACCAAATCTCCGTGCTGTGAACATTTTTAAGACATAATTTCTGCAGGGGTCATATTATGCCACTTCAACTCCACGGAGTAGTATTTGGATCTTGAAGAGCATCTCTCTTTAATTAAAGAGATTCATTTAGGCAGGGAAGGTTAGTCACTCTGAGTGAGAGTAGTGGAATTCAGCCTGAGACAACAGGACACTCTTTGCAATGCCAGGTTAACATATTATTTTATAATACCCAGGAAATGCATATTTCCTGAAACAAAAAGAGCTATTAAACAAGAACAAATGCGATCTTCATTTAAGCAAGGATGCTGCTTTTAATTCATCTGATTGTGTTAAACTGCTAATAGGCTAATTTGAAGAGCCCAACACAATCAAGAGACTGATATTTAATTAACAAAATTGCACCTCACACAATGCCAGACAAGGGGTCAATCCTTGAATAAGTAGTTCCCTAGAGGAGAAAAGCATTATTAATGCTGCAGAAATTAATTCTTCTGCTGCTAAATTACATTGATTTGGCAGGATACTATTGTTCCTTAGTTACTTCCTTCAGCATAACTTTCCCTGTTTTCCCATGCCAGCTTTTCTGTTTAACTGTTCCCTATATATTCTCTCACCCAGATTTTGCCTTATATCTCATTTTAAGTATTTGAAATTACATATGTAAACTCAAACATGCCTGGACTCCAGCAGTATTATTCATGTAAACTTCTGCCTTGATAACAGTAGTGTCATTGGTATCAATTTATCCTGTTTGTGGAAGTTCCAGAACTATGTCATCAAAATGGCTGCATCTGACTTTAAAGGATTTTACACTCCATTAATAATGCTAGGCAAACTTCAAAGGATTCATATAAATGCTTGAGAGTTCAGCAACGATCCCAGCCAACCCATATGTCTCAGCTTTAGGATGAAACTCTGTAAGAGCTGATTACCTCAATTCAATTTTATTTCAAGGGACTGCTCTGAATGAAGAAAGGGAGCAGCATCCCCCTGTTCGGATAGCATTCACAGAGCTTAAGTAGTGAGAAGCTGTGGGGAATACTGATGAACAAGAGGAGATTGTTTGAACAAAAGGTATTTTAACAAGAAAAGAGAAGCTCCTTGATGAACATATTCAAGAATCCTGGCAGGCATGATTTCATAGGTAGAACAGAGAATAATTTTCAGCCAGGCAAATTTCTTGCTCCTCAAATCAGAGAAATTTTAAATAAAAGTTTACTGAGGCTTAGCTGCAGCAACATCCAAAAGAAGGTCAATGAGTAGCAGTGAGGATCTTTAAGGTCAGTTTTTGATCAGCCACTTTCTCTTCTTACTCCTGGGGTAGGGATACTAAGTGGAATAGGCTTTAGTCAACAACCAGACTTGTCAGATGTAAGAGTTGATTATGGTTTAATATTTTCCATACCTGATATTCTAATTGTTATCCTCAAATGTTTTAAATTGAGTGACCTTCTATTATCTGTAATATGACAGTTATTTGATGATGACAAAGGCTTCATTAAATGAGTTTGCTTAAATGAATGCATAAACTTCAGGATGAAAATTTAGTTACACTGCATTCAACAGCTGCAGCCTTCTCTTTCTGGCATTTCTAGTTCTTACAGATGTTAGCCTATTGATAGTGTTCAAGTATTACACATAACACCTTACTATTTAGAGAAAATGGCAGATATCTACAACATATGGGAATGATTCATCACTGTGATTCAAATTGTAGACAATGTTTGTGCAAAAAATCAGGCAAGAGCTTTTTTTTTATGGAAAAGAGAATTAAGAATGAATTAAAAATATAGTGGTAGAGCAATGATGAACAATTGGCATAGTATTTCAGCCTTTGGTAATCAAAGAAAAAGGCAAATTGCACTTACATTCTATCATCTGGTAGGATACCAGAAATATTTATTCATTGGACATGAGCAAATTCCATTTAAACATCAATGGTATTTACCAATAGGATTTCCTCACTTCACAAAGAAAAAATTATTTTCATTACTTCATCGGTTTGAACACTTTTCCCTTGAAAAATGTCACATCCTTTCACTTTTACCCAGTGCATTTGTATGATTCATTTTGAAAGCCCACAAATCTTAGGCATATTTAGACCTTCAGTTACATGGATGTAACTATAGAAAAGAATTTTGATGGTATATCCTGGGGGAGAAGGATTATCAATAATACAAGCACGTCTGTGATCTAAATGGAGGAACTATGAAAATTCTTTACCATCATTTGTGAATCAGTAACTTTGTTAAAACCATGAAGCAGGAGTCAAAGTCTTCATTATGAGAATAATCTCAGGTGGAAATTTCTGTAAATTCCTTTAGAATAATCATACACTCTTAAGATAAATTATTCATAATCTTACACTCCTATAATATATTTAAATAGAACAATTGTTTGAATCAGAAGGTTTTTTCTGTAAATGAACAATGTCTTAGTAACAAAGATTATTTTAATAGATATTTGATTTTAAATTGAGCTTTCCCCATCTGCTCAACTATCTTATTACAAATACACACACACACAAAACATAATCTAAATTACATCTTTAAAGTTTAGATAAGTTATTTAAATATATGTGTATGAACCTTATTCTGAGCAGAATAAAATTGCAATGTTTCTCTTGTCATTAAAACATGATTAAAGAAATATGTTCATGAAGAGCAAGCCTCTCCTTCAAATGATTTAAGAAAAAAAATTCAGCGCAATCCAGAACCTTGCTTTGAAGACTCAAATGAGTAATGGTAGAACAGCTTTACTATGCTTCTTTTACTTGTGACATTTCTGTTAAGTGGCGTTTCAAACATTAGCCTAAGTAAGCCAAATTTTTGCCAAATTAGACTGAAGCATGCAAGTAGACACACACGAAGCATACTGCAATAGATTTAACTTAAAATACAACTAAGTGGCTAAGTTCATAATTGCAATTTTCAAAATGCTACTAATCAGTATTAAAAGAAAAATGATTAGGAAACAATAGATGCTACTTTCCAAACAGTGCTCAAGTGAGCCTGTATCTTTCAGTAAGAAAAAGAGTGAAAGGAATTATTTAAGTAAATAAAATATGTGGTTTTATTTATATGGTGGAGGACTATGGTGTTTCAAACATGGGACTGAATTTCAAGCTTACAAAACTCTATTTAGACTCTTAAATATAAATGCTATCTTGAATTATTATTATTTTTTTCCTGAGATATTAATCAGCAGGCACCAAAGTCAGGATACAGGCTTCCTGTTTAAACTTGTATTTGAAACTTTCTGCCATCTCAATGGAGAGAACAAGATGTTAAGATATTTGTTAGTATTTCATGAGAAGAAGACCTTCCAGCATCCAAGACTGCATTAAGTTTTCAATTCAGAATCCCTAGCTGAGAGGAACATCCTGAGTCTCCTATGGAAAGACTGCATAGTTTCTGTACCATGCTGAAAGCATTACACAGCAGCTTTTTCTATTAAAAACTTATGCTAACAGAGATCTTAAATATTACTTTTCTTGTTGATAAGCATTACGAATTGCTTTGGTGTCTGTCTTATGCTTTCATAGAAAAGTAGAATAATAAAATCCTTAGAGCTGGAAGGAATCTAAAAGTCATCTCATCTTACTTCCCTGCATTGAACAGGGACACTACTGCTAAATCCAGTTTCCCAGGGCCTTGTCCAGTCTCATCTTGATTATCTCCAGGGATGGGACATCAACAACATCACTGGACAACCTGTTTTAGTGCCTCATCACCCTCACTGTAAAATATTTTTTCCTTATGTCTAACCTAAATCGACCCTCTTGTGCAACTATATCCAGAAGAAAAGAGGATGGAGAGGGATGGATTTTCTTGACATAAATGACATAGGAGGACCTGTCTGTATACAACCTTCAGAGACATGACCATAGATGACAAGGGGTACTTCAATTTGTTCAATAGACTAATGTAGGAAGTGACCGCATAGTTGCCTTTTCACCAAGAACCAAACTTCACCTTCACTGTTACCCCAAAGTTACTTCTCAGAGAGTGAACTGTTAAGAATAGTTGTCACTTTTCCTTCTGCATCCCTGGGTACACTCCATGTTTTTCTTCACAAAGTTATTTATCAATAGAGTTAAAAAAAAAAAAAAAAAGCTTTTTTTGTTCTATTGTTTGTTAAAAACTGTTTACATTGTCTTTTCACTGTGAGATAGCACTATACTCAGATACACTACTTAACACTAGGTTGTTCCATCACAAAACATTGTGTCAAACTGTTTTTAGACCTCATACAAATTCTTTGGAAAATGAATGTGAGTCAGCCACATCATGGTGATATGCTGATAAACATACAAATTGTGAAATTAATAATCATGTGCAAATGGCCTTTCTATTAAATAAGCAGAAATACTTTATTTTTCTGCCAAAAAAGAAAAAAAAAAAGAGAAAAGGGCATTCAAAAATAAATAAATTATGTGAAATACAATGTTCATATTTTTACAGGTGTTAAGATGAAATACAAATAGAGTAACCAATATTGACATAAGATTTCCTGCTGATGAAATGATACAAATTAGATGTATCTTATCTGAGTGATACAGATAAGATGCTCATCGTCTTATGTTCTTGCCTGTTCTTTCTAGTAGAAGTTACATTTGTCATCCTCTGATGGACAGTGAATAGCTGAAGAGGTGTCACTGTGAGATTTACATTAAGCAACTTAACATTGCTGCATGTTCGGCTTGTAGAGAAAGAAACATCTGTCTGTCCAAGTAGAAAACAGACTTGTGAATCCTGTTGCATAACAAATACATTATCACGTTAGAATCATGATAGTATATGCCATTTATTTACACATTTGGTTTCTATTTCTGTTGCAGTAACAAACACTCTGAACACAGCATTTAGCACTACCCACTAGTGACAGAAAAACAAAAAATAATTTTAAGCTTATTAATATTTTTGTGCCCTCTTCTGAAATAACAGGCAATTTGTGTACTCAGCACACTATAGATGTTAGTATCCTAAAACCTGAAATGCAGTCAAGAAATTGTATCATCTATTCCTAAAGAAGCAAAGAATTTTATGGGAAAAAATAATGCTTCTTAACATGATGGTCCTAACACTGCAGATTAATGAAGACAAAATTTCAGAATAAATGTTACAGCTTTTAAACTTGTCTGTTTCATATTTTGAGGTCCAGTCAGCATCATTTCCCAGTGCTTTATCTCTTCAAGATGTTTGTGGAAAATGTTACTCCCCCCAGTAGTGTGTTGACAGCTATTACAATTGTTACTTCAGTTCTTAGGGGCAAGATACTTTTTCCTTAGGATCTTCAAAGAAACTGTAATCTACAAGAGACAGCTGTGTCCAGCAAAAAAAAAAAGAAAGTTAAATCTGTCAATATCTGCAACGAGAAAGAGTCATAAGGAAAACCTATAGTCATCTACAAGATAATATGCAGGAGTTTAATTGTTAAACTCTCACAATTTTTTTCATTTCCCTATTTTAATCCCATGATGATCAGTATTTGGCTTAGGATATAGAGAGTTGTACCCAAGATTGGCACAACATTGGAACTGGAAGGGAAGGAAAGAATCTCATTTCTAAACAAGTCTGTAGTGTTTTTATTCTGGCTTTTGAAACATACACTTTCTCCAAAGAAATTACATCTTTATTTCTTCCACTACTGAAGCACCCGTAAGAGACCTACTTCCTTTTTTAATCATGAGTGTTTGGGGGCTAAGTAAACTTGTTATGCTAAGCACCATACAGAAACAACCTTAGTTTTTATTTCTATGTAGGTCAGTAGTACAAAAGTCAAGGATTTTTCCAGTGGAAGAAATTTTACATGGGGTTAAATTTTCATACTGCTAAAGACAAATGAAATGCATGGAAGTTACTTAAAACTTCCCTGCATTAATTTAAATTATTTTTTCTTACTTTGAGGGCAAAGGTGAAATTACATACATATGATACTGGGAAATACTAAGAGCATGAGGGCATGACATGAAAATATACATGGGAGATTAATTCATCTCTCTTTATTCAAGAGAGAAAGTAGAATGACAAAACTGGAAGTAGCCAAAAAGTTCTAGAACTGTAAACCCTGTGTTAGCAAAGTACTAATTGAACCAAGAAAAACACCGTTCCCTTTCTACTCTTTCCTCTCAAAAGCAATCAACTGTGTGGGGAGTCATTCAGGCAGTAGCATACTGCAGGAAATGGTGCCACCCAAATAAAAGAAAGTGTCTTAATGTACCACCTAATTCTGGAGAAATCTCTGATTTTGCTGTTTTTGTTGTTGGTGGTTGTTTGTTTCAAAAACAATGATTAATATTCAAAATTATTCAAGCAAAATTGAGAGAAGTCAGTGTTCTCGAATAGCCAACTTCAAGTCACCGGTTTTAGTTTGTATTCCTTACACCACACATACTTCTTCTGCACCACATATAATTCTTCAGGTTATGAGGTTATGGAATGTTTCCTTTTTTGGAAACGTTCATGAAAGAGCAATGAGAAAGAAATGAAGGCAGAAAATTCTTTGATAATCAGCGAGCTTCTGCAAAAGTTTCACAATACTGTCATGATTGAAATGGATTTAGTTACTGTCAGATATCAAGATTTTCACTCTGCAAAAGGTGAATTTCACTAGATCATACAAGTTATACACAAGGAAAACCTCATTATACACACATAGACTTTGGCTTAGGATTTCCAGCTTTGATCAAAATAAATATTGGCTAGAATAATGAATTAGAACTCTGTTTTAGCATGGAAAACAGCTTCAATGTCTGTGATATGGAAAGAAAAAAAAAACAAAAAACCCACAATAACAACAACAACAAAATACAGAAAGACTTTATCCCCATGATCTGATTTACAAAGTAGGAGTAGCTTGCAAGTCCCACACAAGGCAGCAGCACTGGGAAAAAAGCCAGTGTTATTGCTGGCAGCAAAAGCAGTTTTAAGCGGTGTGCAGTTTTGGCACTGACAGGATGACTCTCTGCAATTGCTCCTGATCAGCACTGGAACATTCAGAAGCACAGTGAAAACCTGTCCTTAAGCAGTGCCTTACTGTTGCTTTCTGGTAGGCTCTCCAGAGAACAACCGAAACACTTCTTCCTCTCTTTGTTCTCACTGTTATTGGAATCTTCCTTCACTAGGTCTCAGGAAAAACATCCTAAATTCCACCCCAAAGTTGTTTGAGTTTCTTCCCTTCCATAACCTGGAGTGTTTTAGCCCTTCTGCAAATTTCTTTACCCATACTATCATACTTTAGAGAAAACAAATGTTTTCTCCACAATATATCGCACTATCACACAGGAATCACATAAATAGTATACAATTACTTCTATGCACAATGTATACATTGCAGGACCAATGCAGCTATTGTCAATAGACAGACATAAGCATCCTTCTAAATAATAATTCTATTCTCAAGCCGTTTGCCTTCTGTTTTAAAGTAACACATAAAGGAGGAGCCAATATTGTTCTAAAATCTTTGTGCTTGTTATTGCTGTGGGTTCTTGGAACTGTTATTTGAAAGTCAACAGCTGAAATTTGGTACTGAGAGCTGTCATCTGCTGCCTGCCTACAAGCTGCCAATGGGTTTTTGTTTCTATTGCTATGGAAACACTGGTTGGAATAATTTAGAGAAAAAGAAAGTATTTTAAACAGATAGAGTTTTCAAACTTTGACCCAAGACAGAATTTGCCTTTATTACCCATAAAGATCACCCTGAAAGGGTCAGGCAGGAATAGTGTGTGTCATTCCCCCTTATTATGATCCCTCAGTTGTCAAAACCACAAACCCAGCCATTGCATCATACAGACTTTTTGAAATATGCACCTTCCTTCCCAAGGACATCAGGTATGTGGGAACGTATGAATAACTTAATCTTATCATGCCTAGAAGCAGGACAAAGATTAACAATGCATTAAGCACTGTACCTGGAAAAAGGTTTGGCAATTTCTAGAGTTTAAAAATCACTTCTGGTCCTGCCTGATGATTCCCACATTGGATCCACAAAATGTATTGAACTGCACAAACTTCATTTCTTGTTTCAGGTATAGATTTTTCCAAATAATTGAATAAATACATTATTTCAATCGCTGCTGCATAGACTTGCATAATACTACCTCTACAGTGTTATAAAAGAATAATGTAAGAATAGTAGCCAAAATTTATCAGCTTTAAGGTAAAAAAAAAAAAAAAAAAAAAAAAAAAGATTAGTAGCCAGCTCTTGTCTGTCAGGTACTGAAACATTCATGTAGGTGCTTTCATTACACCTGAAAGTGATGGACTAGAAATGTAATTTCTACAAACATTTATTTGCATTCTCTCATCTAGTTTTCTTCTTTGATATTTCTAAAATTGTTTCATACATTTAACTTCATACATGTTAAGATGTCATTAACATGTTACACTCCCTTGCATTTTCCATTTTTTTTCCCCTGGTATTCTTCACAGCTGTGAGAAATCATTTGGATTTCAATTAGCAGCAGAAACAAGCAAACAAAAAAAAAAAAAACAACTACTACAGTTTAATTACTTTTTTTCATGTGCTACTGATGTCACTTTAGTTGGCTTGTGTATTAATGTGCACCTTATTAATGGAATTTAATTCTCTGTTGATTACTTGGCCCTTTGCTCCATGTACAGTTTTCACAGTGTTTATCGGACATTGTTTTTTTTCCCCTTTCATTTTTCCATTTCTTTATCATATCTGAGTTTTTCTTTCCCCTCTGTTACTTGAAGAGTACTAAGAGAGATGTGGTGGTGCTTCTCCTTCATCCATGAAATGTCCCCTATTCTATGCTAGCCACAGTTTCTAAGTCAGACTGTGTAAGCCAGAGGCTTAAAACGTTGAAGTTCCTCTGACACATTTTTTCTTTATTTAATACATCATTCCAGGAGAACATATGAAAGTAAATACACTCTCTACCCAGGTACTTCTTCTGATTTCTCAAAACATTACTACAGCCCTAAGCACAAACTATTGGATTAACAGGAAGAGGGAAAAAAACAAGAAAGCCTGTGAATGTGTATTCAGCTTCTCATCACTTTAATTGTTACCAGAAGATTTGTGAAAGCTTAAGTCTAATCTGCAACATACTGTCACAATAAAGTAATCTTAATTTCAATTATAAAAAGAAACAGTTTATCTTGATGCTTACTACATACTATTTTGTTTTTAAACTAACTGAATAGGTAAGGTAGAAGGTAACGATGTAAGGATGAAAAATCAAAATCTTGTCCCTCTGTGACACAGATGTCCCTGCCTGAATACTGTTTTAAAGAATTCAAGAACTTAACTAAAAAATGATACAGTTTGACATGGTGTTTTCAGCCCAGAAGGATCAGCAAAGGGCTACCAAAAATACATTTTAGGTTTCCTAACCATTAGGTGTTCCTAACACTTAATATTCAAAATAAAACAATAAAAATAAAGGTGAAAATACTGATAATAAAAATAATGAAAATTAAAGTAGCTCCACAACTAAGCCATTTCTAGCTCACGTCACACCTGAATGAAAAGACATGGCACAAAAATAAATCTGTATTTTTCATGTTATTAGAAAATTTAGGATTGTTTTCTTGTTATTCTAATCCAATGTTAAATGAATGGATTTCTTGAGGTAGATGACACCACAAGATTATGTAATTATGTTATCACTTGAACACATGAAATGAAAAGCAAAACAAGAAACCTAACATGACTCACAAGGAAGAGCAACAGTGGCATAGTCGCTCCTCTGCACTCTGAACCTGGGAAAGCCTATGATATCTGCACCTGCAGACCTTTACCTCTACAGTTCATTTTGGAGTAAGCCTGAAAAATATCCTTGAATGAAACTGCTTTGCTCTTCTTCAGCAGAAAAAAGTCCTCTTGAGAACCTCCTGTGACCAGAAGGAGGATCGCAAGTAAACTGCAAGAACTCCGAGAAAAAATGTAGTAAGCACAATTAGGAATAAAGAAGGTGAAGACAAGGACAAAAGCAACACTCAGAGAATTAGGAGATGAAGGAAAATATTCAGAGTAACTGAAAGTGCAGAAAGACATGGTATCTTTTGTCCAGTGCAATTATACAAAGCGACATTGTTTCAAAAGGTGCTATGAAAAAGAGGGAAAGATGAAAAAGAAGGAATTTTAAAGAAAATAATGGATTCATGAAACTGACACAAAAACATATAGTATAAGCTAAAATTTAGGCTTCAGTAAGCTTCTCCCATCGTTCAGATACATATCTGTTGGGAATTGCAATTTCACTAAGTTATTTTATCACAGTGTATCATTAGGACATCCCAAAATATGCCTCCCCCTCCCAGATCTAGCAAGCTGTGTTCAGGGCTATTTATTTCACACACGATAACCTCAGGGTTTTGGGTTTCTTTTGCTATTAGTATTGTCAATGGAAAGACCGAATATTAGCCGTATGCAGTTTTCAGTTTCTGAAGTTGCTTCAAATCTTTGCAGTAACTCAGAAAATACAGGTATTTTCCTCAGATTTTCATCCCTAATAATTATTTTGTTTTATATATCAGTCAAGTGTCAAGCTCAATTTTTCTGTTTATAGTGACAATAAAACTTGCTTGTAATGGAACTGGTCTGGGGATAGGCTGAATAGATCAGCAGAGACATTCCTGTTATCTTTGCCTTACAAGACACCCAATCAGACAAGATGCCAGCAAAGCAGGAATAAAGTAAAGCATAATTTGATGTCCCTGGTTGACTCAGCTCTCAAGAATAGGGATTACAGACTCAGAAACATACTGAATAATGTTATAAGGACATGTAGAACACTCAGAAAACCTATGTAGGGAAGGCAAAATAGCATGATTTTTCTGAGCACTTCTGAAGGAGTTTCAGAGAATCTAGATTCCAGTTCTTGATGGATTCAAGAGTCTATAATTGAACCACTGTGAAAAATATGATGTGATCCTAGGGCAAAGAGTAGGGAATTTTTCAATTTTGTTTTCCAAGTAAGTTCTTGAGAAAATTTCACATTTCAATGGGAATTTTATTTATTTATTTATTGTTAATTTCAAAATAGGTTTAATATTTCATAGCTCTTGGCCAACTTCTGTCTTCCCAAAGGCCTAGAAAACCCAACAGCATATATTAATTTGCTTTTTTTGAGTGAAGTACTCTAAAATAATGTTCCCAAAATTCTGCCAGTCTTTTTCCACTAAACTTCAAGGGCCTGTTTTAAGAAGTGCCAATTAGGAAAAGGAGTATTCTTTGGCAACTGTTGTTAAAGTCACTTTGGCATGTCTCATACCAATAGGGAAACAACTCCACTGGGTGGTCCTCCCAGAACTTGACAGCTATTTATATTCTATGCTTCTGTACAAAATGTCTCTAATTTCGTTACAGGCAATAGCTACTGTATAGAATTTTATTCCCTAACAGCACCTGGGGAATAAAAAAACCTTAACTAAACAAAGATTTGCAAAAATGACTCTTCAGTACAAACACTGTCATGCTATACTTCATATTTAGAAGTTACTGGAGTATAAATGGTATTTGCTCTTTGGAGAATTCTGCAATGGAGTTCTCTCTTGACAAAGCCTGTTACAACAGTATCTTAGAGAAGCAATGACAGTTCTCTCATTAGTGCTTTGTCTCAAGAGAAACATGTAACTAAATTCTTGAAACCTAAGATTTTTGTCCATTGTGAAATGAAGGACATTTACATTCTCTATTTACAAGAAAATGCAGGTTTTTTTCATGAGAGGAGTTATTCCACTGTATGAAAGGGCACAAATGTTGTTGACTGGAGGAGTGTAGTCTCTGAGAAGTCTTAAGGAGCAATGATTAGGCTTGGAGTAGTGATAGTGAAAATGAAGGGCAGTTCATTCACAGCTTATTGTAGAAAGCCTCTCCTTCTGTATATTATTTATCTCTGATGATCTGCAAAACCATGCTAATTCTAGTCCTCCACTTCTTATAGAATGTCAATCAAGTTGAAGTCTATGGAAAATTTGTGATGAAGATTTAATCATTTATAAAACATTACATAATTGTTTCTGTGGAAAGGCAAAAAAAAAAGTATTACTTCTACCTATATATCAAGTGGTAGATTCTACATCCTGCAGAAATGTGGTTAAAGAGCATAAGATGCTTAAATTCTCCAAAATAATCTATTGTCAACCAGGCAAATAAATGTTAGAAAGATAAGTACTCTAGCACTTAATGTGTCCAGGACAAGAAAAGCTGTGGTAAAATGTACAATATTAGACTGAAAATATTATCATGTCAATGCTTTTACATAGAATTTTAATTGGACTCCATAGTGAGTGCAAATTACCATTTGTGATTTGTTGCCACTATTACAGTGTTTCATTACAGTAAAGTAGGTTTTGAAAAAATATGTAAAAAGATCTGCTCCGTTTTCTGTATCCTAGTGCAGAAGCTCTCTGACAAATGGTAATTGCTTTAACAAAAAGGTCTAGCTAATTCTCACTGTTGCACATTCAGGCTGCTATACCAGAACAGAGAAATTGATAGGACAATTCTTTTACAGTGTTGCACTGAAAAATAACAGATGAAGATATCATTCGGATAGTTCCCTGGCAGGGAAGGGAGAAGTGAAGGAAAAATTTTATTTTAATCTTCTAACACTAGTTGAAAGAGGCACTTCTCTCCTTTTCTTCTTTAATGTGTGGACTCTGAGGATAAATATTAAGAAGAACCAGCACAGAAAAAAAATGCTGTAAAGCAGCTAAGTATGAAATTCTGTATGCTGAGAGAATGTCTCCATTGAATTTCCTGGCATTGTGCAGACTGCTCTTTCAATCCAGCCTTGCCCTTTCCTGTTTGTCAGTGATGGTGACTTCACTGTTCACTTTGACGCCTTCTTCTCTGCCTACTTCAGTTTTTTCACTTTCTCCCTTTTCCCCTTCAGTGTCTTGCTCCATTTTTACATTCTCCTCCTCTAACTAGAGCTGATTAGGGAAAGCATGTATAAATTATATTCACTGTCTTTAGAAAGTTTACTCTGTCTTGCTGCTACTTCAACCCCAAAATTTCATATTTGTCTTATGGACTGAAAATATTCTCTATTCCAAACAGCATACCTCTCCAAAATTGCATGAAATGCTAGGATCAGGAGGCTGAGTTCTTGGTAACTCTTTAGCAAGTAACAGTATGTTGACCACTGTAATTTTATCATGGTGTCAGCAGGAGTGGCTTAGCAAGGAATTCAGAAACATCAACTATAAACTGTGGCGGATAACGTGTAGTTTTTATAAATAAATAAATATCTAAAAACAAAGCTTCACTTCTTCTAGCAGACTTAAAAAAAAAATTGCAGTTCAGTTTGTCCAATCACCAAAAGCATATTAAAACTGCCCTGTTTGCTTCCTTTTTGCAGATTTCATTTACTTGGACTTTGCTATCACCTCATCTCCCTCTGTTCATCATCAGCCATCATTAAGCTCTCTTGAACTCTAAAGGTTAATTGGAACATAATTGTTCTCCTTTACAGTGACTGATACATACACTCTGGAGATTCAGAGGCTTCTTCCAGTAAAAATGTACTGCCTTTCTATTCAATTAAACAAGGAACACTTGAAATTCATGATAACTTTCATTTATTCAGATGGAGAATTAGGTAGTAATGCAATCAGCAAAAAAAAAACCCAAAACAAAACAAAACTAAAAACCCACTAATGCATATCCTGACTTTAAAACACTTGCATACCATGAGGAAATAACAACTCCTCATCCCTTTGGCCTCATCCATCTCCTTTCCTTCCCTCTTCCTTGAACAAGAAAATACAGAAGATGTTCACAGATAGTTAGAAGTTTTTACCTTTTAAGCAATAAATAGATATAACACAACCATCATCATTTAAGACCAGTTCTGACATAATTGATTTGGTTATTGATAAGTAGTTACTATGGCAGGATTAAGTCAAATCTAACCAGTCAATACAGAGATTAATCAGTGGAGAATCTTTAGAAAGGGTTTGAAAGTAATTGAGATGAGACTGATGAAACAATCCTTCTGGTTCGTATTTTTAATAACATATGCAAAACGTATCAGTTCTGCCACACTGCAGTTGCAATAGCTGTGGGTTTAAACTGTGCTACTTATACAACTGTACTCAGTTTTAAATCAGATTTACCACTCAGTCAGATACAGAAAAATAAAAGTCATAGAAAACCATCCTACTACACCTGTTTTCTCAGAATCCCAGACTGTTTTTTGTTCTCTGACTTTACATTTACATTCCTACCAAAATGGTTCATAGTAGATCATAGTAGAGCAGCACTGATGGAGAAAGGCAAAGCTATAATTTTAAGTTGACAGAAGAGGGACAAAGACCTTGGAAATAGAGGGAAATTTGGAAAGATTAATAGTGATCATAATTTTAGAGATACAGTGAATCTTCCACATGCAGGAGGGAAATTCTGAAGATGAGAGAGCCACAAATGGTAGAATAAGTGGTGAGAGGAAAATGGGGGCTACAATAAGACATAAATCTGTGTAGTACATGGGAAGGGAAAAGGAGGTTACAAAATGAACCTGAACCACTGGATGAAGAATTAGTATAACAATGCTGTGAGGAAGAGCACTGTGAAAGGCACTGGTGAGTACAATACAGATAATTTTGTATAAAATGTTCTGCCCCAAAGGAAAGAAATAAGAAAGTCATCTCCTTGAGAACTACCTAAGGAAAAGGAGAGAGGATTTTTTGAAAAATGTTCTGAATGCTTGGAAGCATTTTTTTTTTTTTGGTGTTTGGAAAAGCTGAATTAGCTTAGATTCATATGTGCAAGTGTTGGGGAGTGAGTTTCCTACGAGGAGTTCAAAATCTATGGAAATTCAATAATGCAGAAAGATTATTCAAAAAATATATATCCGTAACTACAAAATATATATCCAGTTGTATACTGGTCTTGAATATTGTCAATGTAGTGAAACATCTCAAGCTCCAAAAGCCATTTATTCAAAAGAAAAGATAATTCAATATAAATGTCTATAAAATCATTATCTCTGGTGGTCTATTTCCCTCTAATGATAAGACAGATTTAGTTCCGCAAAACTGATTTTGTTTTTCATTTCTTTTTTTAAATTATTAAAGTGAGTTGCCTGTCCTTGCAATTTCTGAGCTCAGTTAAGGGATAAAGTTCGAATTGTAAAGATATGCATGCAGGCAGCAAACGTTTAGATTCAAGTTTCTGGCAGAAAGTAGGTCAATTTTGTGTGCCCACAGTGCTTTTCTGAAAGGTGTTCAAACATCTCACTAATACTACAAAAGATGAGGAAAAAATATAGATGAAAGCATTAGACTTGAAAGAAAAAAATCACTAAGATACAGGAAAGAAAAAAAATCAGTAGATATTGTTCTCTCTCCCTTCTGAAAAGCCTTGATCGGTGTAACAATCATCTTCTCATTCATTTCCTAAATAGAAATACATTTAAGTAGCAATTTCATACCATATATTTAAAAATCTGATTAAGTTTTTGTTACATTTACTGAGAAAGCTTACCCTCAGCTCTAAAACGGTTTTCAAAATAAGCATTAGGATTGCTGCTACAAAAGTTCAATGCAAGTATTTCAAATTGCACTGCCAAATCCAGAGTACTTTTTTAATTAAATCAATGAACAAGTAATCTTGTTGGCATAACACTCTCAAATGTCTTGATAAACACTTCAGTTTGGTACCTATTAAAACTTATAGCAGCTTACAGTTATTTTCTGTTACAGTAACACGTGTCAAGCATCAAAAAAATTATTGCTTGTTTATTTACTACATCAGTCTCCCTAGATATGTAATTTTCAATTTCTGTTTTCCACTTCTAAACATGAATATATAAAGTAAGAGCGGTAGAGAAATTTAACACTAATTGCTAGTGAAAACAGCATCGTCATTTAAAATCATGCCATGACATTATTCTTTGCTATGATAAACTACTGGGTTCATTTAGTTTGTAAATCACTTAGACCTTTCACATTAGATGAAGAAATGACAAAGGTAGAGTTCATGCAATTAGTTAGTGATACATAAAAATTAGCTAGTCACCAGCTGCTCCACCATAATGAATGGAAAGGTGGAATACAGACTTCTTCTTGAGCAAAAATGAGATTATACACTTGGGGATATGTTTAATCTCACTAAGACAAGTGGTGCAATTACGGCAATTAAGGGTAAAATTGTCGAAAAACCCAAAAGGTACTTAGAGACAAGCATGGACATACAAAATTTAAAGAAAACTGAATATTTTCCTTTACCATTCGTATGTTTTATAAGCTATTCTTATTTTGCTGAGTTACTAGCTGCATTCAAACTCCCTTCACGTCATCACACACCTAGAAGAAAGACCGTATGACTGAAGTTCTGAAGGTTAATGATATATGATGCAAGAAGAGCTCAGAAAACAAGGAGTTTGTAAAGACTGATAAAACCGGGCTTATATAATCCACTTAGAAAAGTAATCATTTAAAATTAAATACTAAAAGAGATAGTTCCTACTGTTACACATCTTATAACAGAGATGTATAGAACTCTACTCTGAGATCTCTGTAAAGTAACTGGGTATAAAACTCAGGTAAAATCCTCATCAGGTGCTGAGACCTACTGATGATTTGACAAAACCAACCTTCCAATCTTGAAGACGGGTACTCCAGCGAATGAACATGTTCCAGTGAGAGTTAGCAATTAAGAAGAACTTTGCACAACAGTCTTCCAAGTGAACCTGGAGTTCCCTGCCTCCTAGCCAGGTACTGTCTTCCTCATCTGGCCTGATCCTGACCCCACCTGTTCACAGAGTTGTTCAATGACCAGGGTTGGGGCTGCCCTGTCTGCCCCACATCCTGCCACTTCTGCCAGGCCCTGCCCTTTTACCCCAACACTGGGAAGTCCCCACTGCCTCCTAAGCACTTTGGCCCCCACGGAGATGTCAGCCCTTGTAGCACCACAATGCACAGATAATACCAAGGTCATTTTCTCCTACTTTCCTCTACTGACTTTCCCATTCATATAGTGACTGTTTAAGAGACAGCACATGCTCACCCTAGCTTGATTTCTTCTTGCTAAAAAGACTGCTCTTTCAGGTCCATTTATCAGTATAATCAAGAGAATACTTATTACTTTCTAGGCATGCATTGCAGTTCCAGTTAGAATAACAAATGAAAAAAGGGATCAGTAAATCACTCTGCTAGATTGTTTTCAGCATTCACTAATTTCACTGCAGTATTTTTAGCTTACTCCTTACTATTATTCACTTATTCCAGAGCCGAGAGTTCTCACAGATTTCAAGAACTGTGAGTGTAAAATTACTTTCAAGACCTTCAGCTGGGAAAACTGTCAGGTCTGACTCTGCCTTTCTTTTACAAAACACCTATCAGTTCGTGCCCAATGCATTTGTAACAATTCAAGTAAAACTGTGCTGCGCCATGCAGCAACTTTTTATAATTGAAATATTATTATATACGAAACATTGTCCATAGACTTCAGGAAGACCTCAAAAATTCAGTTCACTACAGTCTTACTGATCTAATCTTACTCACAGTTGTATCCATTCCTCTTTTTCATTTACATTTGAATGTGCCGCTCCTAGACTTCACTGCAGAATGGTATTCACAGGAATAAGTAGGAGGGCTGCCCTGAAAGGAATGCTTCCTATTTTATTATATTGGTCCACAATATCTGAAGCAGATAGATGGTGGTGGTATTGCAGTAGAAGTTGAACCTTTTTGTCAGTATTTCCTTACATTTTGTTGCCATGTGATTTATGGCAGCAGAGGGCCAGTCTGACAAAATGGAGGTGTATATGAAGCAAAGATCTGCCACTGAATACCTCCATAAGATAAAAATGGCACCCACTGACATTCATCAACGCTTGCTGGATGTTTTTAAGGAGACCAAACAGTGAATGTGAGCACACTGAGGCAGTGGGGGGTGTGTTTCAGCACTTGTGACAATAAAATAAAAGACAAGCCACATTCCAGTTGTCCACGCAGATTTTTACAAGTGCAGCATTTAAGCTTTTGTTCATCCCTGGCAAAAATGCATAGCTAATGGTGGTAACTGTTTGGAAAAATAGTGTTTTGTATAAGGCATTATGTTCAGAACAACCCACATATTTCTGCTCATTGAGGGTATACCTCTGAAGAAGTGAAAACTTTGGTTCTAATTTAAAAGAGCTTAATTTCTTCTACACATCCTAAATTCTATATAGTCTATAAACTCTGTTCCAGCAAAACTGACTAGTTACCTCCTTTACCTTGTTTTCTTTACTGAGATATTAAAAGAAAAGTCATTCAGCATGGGAGGATACAACATGCTGAAAAAACAAACAAAAAAAAACCCCACCAACACTTAGAATTGGGAGTATGTCTAGATGTACAACAACTGGAGAGTTAGAATGGCAAAACCTTAATGTTCAAAGACAAAATCATGATGTATGGAAGTGGACTAAATCAATTACTAATTGTAAAGCATTAATTGAATTCTAGAGATAATCCAATAACTGCAATCTGCTGCTGGTCACACAAGTTGTGTTTAGCAGGGTGAGATCATAATTCAGGTCACTTTTGTACTTTTCATTGATTTTGGTTAGCAGGAGATTTGTGGTTCAGATGTGACTGTTCATCTCTCAACACTGATTCAGACTAACAAGAGCAATTACACTTGATGAAATACTTATACATTTAATGGTTAAAAATATTTTAACTTTAATATATTTATATTCACATATTTTTTATTTAACATATCCTAATATCAAGTCCTTGGAGCCCTGCCTTGTCTGAACCAACATCTCCAAAAAACAAAGGGAAAATCTATTTCCAGTCCTAAAGATAAACATCTTCACATATTAATAAAGGTAGAAAATTATGAACATTAATCCTTTTTCCTGAATAGAATCTGCTGAAGAGGAAAAAATAACAATATTTAATTTTCGTGTGAGCAGAACATAAATAGTATTTCTAGTTCTGATGCAAATAAGTAAGCAGTTCTAATAACAATTTTTATTCGCACTGTCTGGGAGGTGCCCTTTGATTCCCGCCTAACACAGAGTACAGGACTTCACAAAGTTGCACTCTGACAGGTAAATTTCAGAGAACAGTTTGGAATTATGCTGATGTAAAAAAAGATACAAACAAATGACCAGCAAGGATTACCGTACTGTGGGCTTGTGGCCAAACCTCTGAGCTCCATAAATATAAGGGGTATGAGATTTTAACGCAGTGAGCACAAAATGTCCCCTATCCTCCAAATGATTTGCAGAAAGTGTTGCATCTATGAAATAGAAATTTGTGTTTAAACAGTTCTATGAATAGGAAATCTTTATTAAATGACACTGATCTAAGTAAACTCAGTTATTACCTTAGATTTGCTTGTTTAGGGAATTTTAGGCCAAACTCTGTCACAGCAAGGGTTGCTAATATGAAGTGGCATAGATATATCTGCTTAAGCAACTTTATTTACTCCAAACTCTCCAGAGGTACATCAAAATACTTGAGCCCATGACTGAAGTCTCTCTCTTATAGCTTAATCCCAGTGCTTAAATACTAAGACTCTTCAGTCTATCATACAACATGACATTTTTAAGGATAAAAGACCTAAAGACAGGCCATGGAAGAAAAAATATCTATGTTTTTAATAATATATGCATCCAATAACGAATCTCATATAATCAGTGTGAGAAATGACAGACACAATGTCATCTACATGATTACTTGTTAAGAAACCAACAAAATGTTATTCATATACTTTTTTGCTAGCATGATTCAGGATCTTAACAGTACTATGCAACATTCTGACACTTTTTTACTGTAAATCCTTGTCAGAGTCCAATACTCTCTGGCCACTTTCTATTCTAAAAAACTTCCACACATGTTGTGTACAACATTTAATATAAAATTGGCATATTAGAAGATTTTAGCTGATTTAGCTGATTTCAGTCATACCCTACATTATTCTCTGAGCTTTTTGAGCACATTGCTCTTGCCCCCTTCAACTGAACCTTCTTTGATTTTAGAAGCTTATTCAATGAATCAAATCCTTTCTCTAGGGGTTTCTTCACTCATAATCCAAAAGATGTTATATGGAAAGTTCTCCATTAATTTGTGTTTTCAAATAGTGTATCTACATAGCTTCCATTTTGATTTACCTGCAAGTTTGTTTCAGAGGAAGGAGAATATATCAAATCACACTTACTGCATTAACTATTTTCTATAGCTCAATAGAATGCAGGCTGTATTCTACTTTCCTTAATGTATGATGTCCATGCAGCTTGTTTTGCTTACTGTTCATTTCTAAAAGTAAAAAAAGGGAAAGATAAACCTCAGAATGCAATAAGAATTGTGTATGTAAACCACAAATTTTGAGGAAATTTAGATGGCAAAACAAGGAAAAATATTTTAATTACTAACCCTGTGAATCACTGAATATCACCTGACAATACCTACTGATTAAAGTATAAAGAATACCTATTCTTTTAGCTTTAATATATTTTCTCTACAGTTCTTTTTATGTTGCTGGATTTGGCCAAATATATTGTGTTTCAAAGCAAAATGTAGTCTAAATAGCAATGCAAACATTAGCAATTTTCACTGTATCTTCTTCATTAGCTCAATGACATTCACAGAAACACAGCTTAATCTGAAAGCTCTTCTAAATTTCAAGTGACCTTTGAATCTCAGTCTGTTAGCTGTGAAATTTTCCTCATAACATAGGGTATTTCCTTTGTCTACTCAGAAGCAACATTGTCACAGCAGTGGGAAAACAAAATAATCTAATATTACATGAAAAAGCTTTTTTTTCTCACAGAATAAATTATACTTTATTCCACTACTAGATAAGAAGAAATGATAACTATATGTTTACATATTGATGTGTCAGTATTCACAGTTAAATGAAAATTGTGCACATCTTGAAAAGTTATGACATTAAGATAACATAATTAAATTCAGGCTGAATGTTTCATTTAACAGATTTATTCAACTATGAAAGAATCGTCTACAGGAAAAAAAAAGCTCATGAGAATTAATTAGGTAAAGGGTTAATGTAAAGTCGATTAAAGTGTTTAAAACATGAAAATAATGTGGCTATGAAAACTAACTGCAGGATTACATAGTCTGATAGTTTTCTGATAACAAAATTTTACCTGATCGGTGAAATAATAAACAATTATTAGTAGCAATATAGATTAGAACAGTATTATTTTGATTGATACTTCATGGTTTCAAGAACCTGTTCATTCTTTCAGAAATGACTGTAGCATTCTAAGTAACAAGAAGTCATGCAATCAAGCTAGTAGACTGTGTTAGATGTAAATCTGTAACTCTTTGTTTAAGGTGGAACATGAAGCCAAAGATGGTAATTCTTAGTTATTTTTGTCCTTTGGCACCTGTAACGTAGCAGCTTTTGAAAATAATTAATTACATTATATATCACTGCAGAGTGATTTTCTTGTTCTAAACAAAACAAATTCCTCTAATTATTTCTGTGTGTCAGTGCGTTGTTCATATTGCTGATTCACAGCTTTTTAATTTCAAGTGTTTTTGGCATTTTGCCCTGAATTGGCGTTAGATCTTTATCATTTATATTTGCAATATGGTAATTCTTTCCTTGGCAAAAGATGTGACACACACTGTGAGACACTAAGTAGCCAAGCAGTTATTTCATTAAATATTTTGAAAATATTTTTTGAATGAAGAAGCTTTTGAAGAAAATAGTGTAAGTGTCAGAGTTTTAAGATGCATATTCCATTTCACAGAGGGGTATTACTGATACATCTCCGCTAGTTTTTTAGGAGCATGAAGTACTCCAAATAAGTTGCTTGTTTTACTGGAGAACAATAATGAATGCTTGTGGAGATTTAATATCATAGACAACAGCAAATCCAGTGGCTGACAAGGACTCTAGACAGAAAGACAGGCAGAGATGAGTCTTGAAATAAATTTAACTTTCAAAATAAAGGCCAGTAGGATATCTTGACTATGACAATCATAGCTGTTTATAAACTACTGATACTATGCCTTCAATGCTCACCACCATTTCTGAGAATATTCTCTTCCTGAATTAGCATCTTGCTGCATGAAACACCCTCATAAAAAAATGGGTGGAATTCTACAGCCAGTTAAACAGGTCTCTCATTGCACAAAAAACTGACCAGAATTTGTAAATAATTTAATAACAATATTACAAAGGAATTTTACGCAGGTGACTTCAGTCTGTACTGTGATAAGTTAGCAATGACTATTCAATATTCCCTAAAGGATGCAATGGTAACATAGTGTTTTGAAATATTTTCTTTGTCCTGAACCACTAGAATTTTGAGGTTGCGGAATTCCACATTTGATCAGTTCACTTATATTAAATCCCTCAAAATAACATTTTTCCCCTTATCAATTAGCAGACATTTAAAAACCAGAGAATACTAAGAATTTTACGTTGCATGTATTTAAATAATGAAATAAACAAACAAAACAATGATAGAATATGATGGGATCTTTGGGATTAATAACTTAAAATGTAATCTCAGACGTCTTTTGCTTGAACTAATTTTATTCCTTGTTGTTAAGCACATTTTTTATAGCATTCTGGCCTAGACCTGTGAATAATTCTGATGAGTGCTAGCATATAAATCATAATTGTCAGACCAAGACATAGCACACAAGGCTACCACTCCTGGAAGCCCCAGACAGTGGAATATTTGCAAAGAAATTCCTGTGTGGAATGAAAATAGGAAAACATTTTTTTTAGTAATTTTTAGTAATTTTTTAGTAATTTTTAGTTTGATTTTGGTAGACTTTGTAGACTTAAATCAGTGAATTATTTTATCATTGAATATCCCATGTATAGTAAGGCAAGCATAAAGCATAGGCAGTCATAACCTCAGTAGGAATAATCAACTTTCCATATGTATCCTCTTAAACATTATTTTTGAAGGTAGACTGGTCACAGAGTAGAAAAAAGTATATACATCTATTTATACTGTTTTGCATGAGAATGGGATTTGGAGACAGAAATAAGCATAACAGCACTGAAATAGTGACAGGCTAAACCTCAGATTTTGAAATCTACAGAGCCTGTCTAGCTACAGATATACCTCTGCAAGGAGAAGAGCTGCTAAGCTATCAACTTAAGAAAAAAAATGGCAAAATAACATGCTGTGTGTAGTCAAATAAGGCAGCTGATTTCTAAGACCTACCTAAATAAGCCAAAGGATTTCCAAGTCCTCTGCCACTTGCTGGAGAAAGGAACTTAGATGTGTCTGTGGCCTTCACCTAAGAGTGATAGGAGAAATAAGGGCCTTCATAGTAGTTACATCTTAAGAAATCATCTATAATTTATAACTAAGTGTAATGAAAACAACTGGCAATCATTTAATGAATAATTTGTAAATTACTGCGCCAGTACTGACAAGAAATCACTGTTACAGAAGTAAAATTTTCCTCACATTTTTCTCTTTCTTGCTTCTTCCCTGTGGTGCTGAGGGCACCCCATGGATGTGAGTAATAGAGGAGCAGCATGTGCCTGAGGACAGATCCTCACAGGACTTTCCCAGAGTCCCCCACCCCAGGACCCTACCTCAGCCCCTGGGGCCAGCAGGGTGTACCCAGCAAGGCCACACTCCAGCTCCCACAGTCCCATTTGGCTGCAGGCCCTGCTGAGCTGGATCCTCCTGTAGGCTTCATATCGTGCCAACTCGATGTTAGGCCTACAGACGCCTCGCTGCTGCCTCCATTTTGATTCCTACTGTGATACTGGAGTGTGGACAGACACCAAATGAGCTGTAACACAGGGGTGATCCAGCCTATTTAGCTTCTGAGATGAAGAAACAGAGGTATGATTGCTCTCCAGATTAGTTTACACTCTGATTAAGTTTCAGAATTGGAAAATAATACTTTAAATCAAGTCACAGCCATAGTAAGGCGGTTTGAAATGCAGTGTAGTGTTTTCTTCAGCACTGTTTCACCACTGTGAGTATATTCAAATGGTTGTGCTTCAGCACAGAAAGTAAATGATTTTTAACTCGTGGGAGCTGTATAGCTATGGAATAACTTTTATAATATAAATTCTGAAACGAGGGGTTTTGACATTTAAGCACTTTCCTGGCTTCTAGGTATCATGTTAAATAGGATACACTCTCTCTTGTGAAACAGGTCTGTAAGATGGAAAAATACTGCACATCAAATAAACAGGGAACAGAACATTTTTTCATGTTTTATTGCTGTATAACAGTTAAAAGGAGACAAATGCAGCTGCCCAGACTCTTGTGGCACAGGCAGGGTAAAGCCAGCTAGATGCTTTATTATTTCTTCTTTAATAAGCCCATGCCTGCTGATATATGACATAGCATCTAATGTTTTAAAATCTTAAATTATCTTAAAAACTTGTTTAAAGTGTTTATAGTGGTTCTTCTTCCACACAGTTCCTGTTGATGGACAGTATCCAGAACTACGACAAAACTTGTACCAGTTAATATTTCTCAGTGTTTTTCTTTTGTTTTGCATAGAAAATTCTGTGGTTAGATAATGCATATGACGCTGCAATAAGCATCACAAGAATACTGGGGAGCTACACGCTTCATGTCAAAAACTGTGCTGTTAATGCATACATGTGGTAAAGAATGCAAATTCCTCCTTTGTATACTGGGAGACATTGTATCCTTTGCTGCATTGAGCTGTCATTAGGGCCTGATTACTATAGTGAATAATCTTTCAAGGTTGTCAAAGAATACAGTAGACCACAAACTATTTTTTTTTTCCTATGCTCTTTCTTGGGAATAAGTAATCAATATAAATAAACCCTCCCTATTCGCCTCTTACAACAAGGCCGCTCTTTTCAACACTTGGATTCTCCTTTAAGAAAACTTTGAATGATGGAAAAGAGATTCTCTATACCTTACTCTTCAAGATGGCAGATGTAAAGGACAATAAAGGCCACAGTAATGGTAGTACTACTGGAAAGAATTACTGAGCAAGTTTCATATGTTTCTGGGGCAGACATATTTTGTTGTTGGAGACGCGTACTAATATGCCTGATAAATTCCTTCAAACATAAGAATAGTGGAAGTCTGTAATAAAGATCTTAAAATGCTTCTTTCTTTTAATTTGATCATTTAACACCTTCCACAGTGGTTAGTCATAAGCATATACTGTACAGAAATATATCAGTGTCAAAAAAACAACCCCAGTGCATTCAATGTAATGTATTTGTTGAGATCAACAGTGCTAAAAGCATCATAGGAACTTTCAGAAATGAATAAATGTAGCTTTGTTGTGGTTAGATTCTTATTATGTTTAAACTTACTTAGCTGCATTTGACAAGATATAGTATACTTGAGATACAGTAAGATTATTATATCTTCAGGATAAAGAATCTTCTGTGACTTTGTAATTGAGTTTAACATTCCTAGTTCTGTGTTGTTGGAAAACAGTGTGTTAAGTCAAGGCAGAATATAAGAAAATGTTTCTGAAAATATAACAGCGCTTTTGATACAGGCTGCAAGTATTTTAATGTCTGATATTCTGAGTTCCACAACTTAGAGGAGAAAAAACACATCATATCTGGACAATTAACAGTCATTATACCTTCATCTCCATGTTATAGCATCCTCCCCAAAATAAGATCTCTTTTTTGTTTTATAAGAAAGTTGTTGTAAATCATGATTCTTCTGCTTCCATGAGAGAGATGTTCATTTACATTTGTAATGGAATCAAACAAGAAAAATCTATATATTTTAAAAATTATTTCTGACCAAAAAAATATTAACAAAAAAAGCCCATGCTAAAGCTTTGCTGCAGCAAAACCACAAGTGAAATACAAGAATCTGGTTTTCTTTGTCATTACTGCATTAACAAGATGTAAGGCCTCAAAATATGACTTTCTGGCTTAGCTGAAGTAACAAGTAATCTTCCTGGCACTTCTTGGCGTCCATAGGTCCATCATTGCCATTATATGTTCCTGTCAGTAGATATTAACCACATTAAACATACCAGACTTTATTCTAGTCTCCATTTTTTTTCCCCCAGACCTACAGAGTTGCCACTCCCATCTCTGAAGACACATGCCTTTTTATCTTCCATTCTGCTGGGTGAATCTTCAGGATCTGCACTCCAGATGACTTCCTTTCTGCAGTCCTACCAGATCATTAACCTTCTGTTTCTCAGTCATCTCCCAGTATGCCTAAGTTTTTGCCTAATTTAATGTTTTCCTTACTATAAGGAACAATCTAGATATGTGATATTAATATTGTTTGAAATGTTAGGCTGTAATTCAGCAAACATTGCATATTAGTTCTGACAGCAGTTAACTGGTGAAAACAAGCCCTTAGTATCTATCCTAATCATGAACTCTACTCTTTCAGCATTTCTAGAGTAGAAATGAAGGGGAATCTGAAGCTTGGAATTGGTGTGTGGGTTTAATGCCTGCAGGCAGATGTCAAGCTTTCTTCCATGTCAGAGCTCTCAGATAGTGTGTCAATTTGAAAACATTTTACATGACTTACTAAGTGTAGGTAGGTGCTATCAGACATTGTCTTTTCCTTTTGCCTTTTTGCAGTTTCACCAGAATAGGCTATCTTGACTGTCACGAAAAGCTGACACAAAAAAAAAAAAAAAGAACTGGCAGCACCCAGATGCAAAAAAAAAGTCAGTATCTGAAAGTAAGTAAACAACAAAAATTTTCATTCCAACTCAGTCTCAACTTAAGAAGAAAGATATTTATTCAAATGAAGTTGTTGCAACAGATTACTGACATAACTAAATGCTGAAAAGAACCGGTTTTGTGACCTTGACTCTCCCAGCTGAAACTTTATTGAAAGAATTAAAACCAGTATGTATTTTAGTAAAAACATAAAACTTTTCATTAGAGTTTTAACAATAACCACTCTATAAATGATCTGATCTTCCTAATTCTGCCTTGTGGAAAGAATTCTTGCGGTGAGCATTTGATGTTCTTGTCAGATTTTTGGATTTATCATTTAGGAAAGCATATGCCCCAATCTCTATGACAGGTCTAAAAGCTTGGCATCTCAGATCAGGAGCTAGTTTGAAGCTGTTGTGGACTTTGCCAAATCTTCCCAATTTCTTTTAGCTTCACCTCCTCAGTCACAAATTTTGGAATGTTTTACTGTACTAGTGTGCAATATACAATTATGCTTAATGTTATGTCAAAGGGCTGAGCATTTCCAAAGACACATATGGTGTCAGTGGTTGCTTTCTTCGTGACATTTTGTCTGGCTCCAAATTCTGCTCTAGGGTAGAATATAATGTTCCGTATCAGTTAGGAGCTTATTGAGATTCTGACTAAATATCCAGTCTTCAGTATCCAAAGCCCTCAAAGCAATTCCAGCAAATAGTTTTCTTGACTTCTAAATTTCCATAAATTTGATTTTAACTAATTGCTTATGCTTTACTTAGAGGAGTAAATCCCCCTTGGTGTAAGGGCAGAGTAAGTCCAAGATTGCCTCATGAGACTGAACTGATATACGCCACTCATCCCAGCGTTCTAAAGGAGATGGTTGATGTGGTTGCTGAGCCATACTCCATCAAGTCATGGCTGTCAGGTGAAGACCCCAGGGACTAGAAAGGGAGGAAGGAAGACCCAGGGAACTACAGACTGGCAAGCCTCACGTCTCTGCCTGGGAAGATCAAGGAGCAGATCCTCCTAGAAGACATGTTAAGGCACATGAGGGATGAGAAGTTGATCTGAGACAGCCAGCATGACTTTACCAGGGGAAGGTCATGCCTGACCAATCTGATGGTCTTATGTGACAGGGTGATAACGCTTGTGTACAAAGGGAAGGTGACGGATGTCATCTACTTGGACTTCTGCAAGGCCTTTGACATAGTCCCACACCACATCCTTATCTCTAAACTGGAAAGATATGGATCTCAGGGGTGGATTATTTTGTGGATAAGGAATTGGTTGGAGGGCTGCAGACAGAGGGTTGCGTTGAATGGCACTACATCCAGGTGGAGGCCAGTGATGAGTAGTGTCCCCCGGGGGTCTGACTTGGGAACAGTGCTCTTCATCATCTTCATCAGTGATGTCAATTATGGGCTGAAGCGTGTCCTCAGCAAGACTGCTGATGGCACCAAGCTGAGTGGTTTGGTTGACACATCAGAAAAAGGGATGCCATCCAGAGGGACCTTGACAAAGTTGAAAGGTGGGCCCATGTGAACCTCCTGAGGTTCAACATAGCAAAGTGCAGGGTTTTGCACTTGGGTTGAAGTAATCCAAGATATACATACTGACTAGGAGAAGAACTCCTTGAGGGTAGCCCTGAGGAGAAGGACCTGGGGGTTCTAGTAGATGAAAAAGTGAACATGAGCCAGAAGTATGCTCTTGCAGCTTGGAAGGCCAATGGTATCTTAGGCTTTATCAGAAAAGTCACGGTCAGCTGGGACTGGGAAGTGATTCTCCCTCTCTGCTCTGCCCTTGTGAAACCCAGTCTGGAGTACTGTGTCCAGGTCTGGGGCCCCCAATGCAGGAAAGATGTGGAGCTGTTGGAGAGGGTCCAGAGGAGGTCCACGAAGATGATGACAGGTCAGGAGCATCCCCTCTACAGACAGACTGAGCGAGCTGGGTTTGTTCAGCCTGGAGAAGAGAAGGCTGCAGGGAGACCTCATTGCAACCTTCCAGCATTAAAAAGGGGATTATAAACAGAAGAGGAATCAAGTTTTAAAAGGATAGACAGTAGCAGGACAAGTAGGAATTGTTTTAAGCTCAAGGAGGGAAGGTTTCAATTGCATGTCAAGGGGACTTCTTTATGGAGAGAGTAGTGAGGTACTGGAACAAGCTGCCCAAAGAGGTTATGTATGCTGCATCCCTGGAGGTGTTTAAGACCAGGTTGTACGGGGCCCTGGGAAACCTGGTCTAGTATTGGATTTGGAGGTTGTTGGCCCTTCCTGTTGCACAGGGATTGGAACATGATGATCCTCAGTGTCCCTTTCAACTTAAGCCATTCTATGTTTCTATGATTGTGATGGAGAAAAGCAAGCATACAAAATTAGCTTGAATATAGCTACATTCAACATAATTCATTTCTTTACAAAAGTTGGAAGATAAATGGTGGAAGAAAGACATATATTATATGGTCAAAATAAATAGATAAATAAATAAATGAGTATTATTTAATGTTATAATACCATAATCAACAAATTCCATTATGCAGCATATTTTGCTTAAAGGCAGACCATTTTTAGAGCTTTTTCCACTGAATGCTTTTTGTCAGTAATTGCCCTTTCTGTATGGCATTGATAAAGTCATAGTTCTTCAGAAGCTATTTTGTATAGTAAACGTTACTTTTTTTTTTGTTTCCCTTTATTCCATTTAATTAATGCTAATTCTGTTTTTCTTCTTTTCTGCTTGCTTAAAGGCTCTTAATGCCTGTCTGAAAAAACTTATTTAAATACCAGAAGTCCACACATAAATATAAATTCATGAAAATACAAATTCATGAATATATATATATACACACATATGTAGGAAACTAAGAAAAGAACGCTGCTTCTTTGAAAGAATTTAGGCAGTGCAGAAGCTGAAACTTCCATCCAAATGAAATTGATATTCTGTAAAGGTTTTTGTATTTTCAGATAGAATAAATTGTTATGGCTTTTCTAGTCAGACTTTTCAGAGGAATATATTATCCTTTGGAGTGACACAACTGGAGTATTTAGAAGAAAAGATAAAGAAGGCAATAAACTACTCCCATTAGCTCAAATGGTGATAAATATTTTTTAACATTCTGCATAAATAAAGCTTATTCTATCATTTTGTTGGTTAAAGTTGCTGGTATGCATGCTTTGCTATACTTACCCTCTGAATTAAAATAAAAATTTCTTAGGCCATATTCCAAAAACTAGACATATTTGTCCTGATATATTTTATTTGTGCAGATATGTGTCCATTTCCACTGCATTAAGTCTGAACATTCTTCAATGAGGTTCACTTACATTGGGTAGATAAGTTTTACAGCTGACTAAAAGCATAAAGCAAAATAGCTCTGTTCCTGAAGAACAGTACTGCTTGAGCTTGACCCTATAATGGATTTTCTTGTACCTCTCATGAAATAAAGAGCCTTTTTCATTCCCTGACAAAGGGACTCATTAAGGTTTGCTATATTTTGCTTTGGGTATGAGATTTCATTGTGTCCCTTTTGTAAGTATAATTTACTGGTGTTCAATTAAAAAAAAAAATAACAATCAGCAAACAAAACTTTCCACGTTTCTTATTGCAGATGTAGGAAACACAAGGAATATATTGCATTCAAAATCCACCATAACAACAGAATAGAAGCTCACCTTGAAAGGCATACTATAAAAATGACGTTGTTTCCCAGGAAAGTTTTCACTTCTAATGAAAACAGCCAAGTATATTGCAAAACTTTGTGCTTCATTTTTATCCCCTTATTTCTATTTTCTTTAATTTCATTCCTATATTTGACTGAAAGTTTGTTTGAATTGACGAAGCTTTATTTCCTCTAACTTTCTTGTATGTATCTCTGCCTTGATTCTGTAACCTGGAAGTCTAAGGTCTGTACCAGAATGGAAGTTTCAGTAGTCTTGAAGCATGAGTATCTTTGTGAACAGGGACATTGTGTCAGCCTGTTCAGTGTGGTATCACAAGAGTAACAAGACATAGTCAGTCCTATATGACAGAGTCAGAGTGATTCTTTTACAGCACCTTTGTAGGTGGGCACTGTGAAAAAGAACTGATCAAGCAGCACACACTGAGCCACAGTCTTGGTGGAAAATTTGTTCACCTGTCTTTTATATATTCCTTTCCTACCCTGAATGTAAATAAATTTATTAAAATTAAGTTATATAGTTCTGTAAAAACTGGATATTCTTCCACATTTCTAAAGTCTATGGATGAGACAGATGATGTCACTTATGAATAGCCTAGAAGTAATATTAAAATAGAAAGTTGAAGAGCTGGAGTTAGTTCCTCAAAAACATAGAACATGCTCAGTTGTGTAAAGAAACTCAGTAATCAATAGCTTTCAGTGTGCAATTTACAATGTCCAACATAAGTGGAGACTGGAGACTGCTGAAAATGTCACCAGTTGTCTATACAGAGTCTATACTACATAGCAATCAAATTAGAAAAGCAGTAAGTGTAGATTTCAAATTTCTGGTCATATTTTCCTTTATCATTAGTGAAGCATGAGCGGAGTTAACGATTATGTAGTTCATGAAATAAAAACAGAATATGGAAAAAGAATGAATATACATCCCTTCAGCTAAATTTTGTAAGATACTCTCTAGACAGTTCCGTATCTCCTGAGTAATAAGTGGGATAGATGTCAACCTTGAACGAAGCTTGAAATGTGCAGAGCTCGTTGTAAGGCAGGCTCACAATTCCTACATTGCAAAGATATAAGGAATAGTAATCCATATTTTATATAGAGGGAAAAATTTATCATAGTTGAGACAATCATTGAAGGTCGCATAAAAAAATATAGTGCAACCAGGTGTAAAGGTCAAATCTGCCTCCAGTCCAGTTTTTTAGTCATTTACTTTTTCTTGGTTTTAATCTTAAGAATAGCTTGTCCAGCTAACAAGGCTGAAGAAATTGCTCTATACATTTTAATAACATCATTTAGAAAAATGCTGCTTTAATAAAATGCCTTTCTAGTAGTCTTGTACTGTAAGAGGAATGTGTAGATCAGGTAACATGAAATGTGTTCAACCGTAAGGGGTAGATTCAATGTGGTATTGTATTTGATAGAATATCAATCAAATCCATACCCTGAGACTCTGCAGGAAGTGCGTGCCTCCTGGCACATAACAGTATTCTCTAGACACAGGCTTAGATGGCATGCTAAAAATAGCCAGTTCCCCAGTTTCCAATCATTTTTCTGGAAAGGCAAGTAACAGTTTTATTTATTACAATATGAAATCATATTTGATGTAAAATATCTCAATTTCTGAATGAAAGGTAAAAAGAAAAATCTCTTCCTTGCGGTTTGATATTCCTCCATTGAGATTAAAATATCATAAAACAACCCCAGTAAATAAGCAACACCAAGTCCTGCCCTAAGTCTTCTTTTTTGCAGTACAATTCTTTGTAGTATGGCATCAGCTCATCATGGGGAGAAGTGGAAATACAGAAGCATAAATATGTTGGACAGAACAGACGCTGTTATTGTCACAAGAAGAATTTTGAGCATGGGTGGTTGGAAAGGAGGTGAAAGACAGAATGGGAGAGAAAATAAGCAGTGCTTGCTTTATTATTGGGGAAGTTAAATAGGTCTTACAGTGTGATAGAAGGGATATCTCCTTTCTCATAAAAACTGTAATTGAGAACCTCTTATGACAGTGGTTCAGGATAACTTGAATTCTTTCTCCTGAGAAGTTAAAGAAATACTTGAACATATACATGGATATCTACAATAAGAAATAGTGTTAACTAATAGTATGTACATTTCTATATTTTTATACACTTCTTTCTAAGAGATTTCACTGAAATCGTATTTCTGTCCATAATGCCTTTGAAGACCCCAAATGGAGACGTTACTAATCCCCCCAGATTTACTGGTACTTGAATTTTGGTCACAACATGTTGATTATTTCTCTCTTCAGATCTAAATTAAAAGAACAAATGGCAGATAAATGCCACCAGAGGAAGTGCAAAACTCCAATCTTCCCTGCCAAGTGTGACAGAAAGGGAGTTCTGATCAAATGCTGAAATAAATTGCTGGTCTTCTTCATTTAAATAAAAGGAAACTCCACCACATACTGCCCACAGTGAAGTTAGAGTATTTTGTGCCCTCTTTGTCTGGGGATGTTCCAGGCTCTGAGAATACATCCTAGTGAGCTGACCCCACTCACACGCAAATATATTTACCTGAAGTTCCTGCAATGCCATTTGCTGTGTGGTCTTGTTCTTGTTCTCTTCAAGAGCTGATAGAAACTGGTATAAAGAATTGGAAAATCGGTGTTTTTACAGATTAGTGGCACTAAAAAGATGTTTAGAATATACTCTTTTCTAACTCACTGAATTATTTCACTGGATGTCTCTATTTTTACATCAGGGTTATGATCTTAAGCAGTCAATGTTGAGGTACAGTGATGTGAAGTAGATGCTAAAAGCTTGAAATTTTGATAGTAGCATGGTGAGAGTATACTGTTGTATGGCAGACTGTTCTTAAATAAGAAGCATTCCTGTGAGATGAAAATCAGACTAGCAATTTTGAAATTGTGTCATTATTTTCTTGTACATTGTGTGGTTTTCTCAAGATGCATTGGAAAACATCTTATTTGCTTAATGTTTTAAATTTTCCGAAATTCACAGAATGTTATTACAAAATGATTGTTGAGTGGATTATGTTTGATTATGATTTATTATTATTATAATATAATATTGTATGAATATTCTAATTTCCACCAGAAAAATCTTATCTTTCACTTTGTCTTCTTTTTATTTTTTACTTTTTTAACATCAGGAAGTTTTTATATAACTAACTATGGTATATCTGCATTCAATCTTCAGAGTTTTCTATAAGGGGGATGGAAAATTCTCTATTGCAGCAATTTTCTCAGTGTTATAAATTCAAACTAGATTTTCTTTGAATTATGCTTTATAAGTCTATTCCTATTTTTGAATGTCTTCACTTATATTAAAGGGTAGTATTAAACACAGCCCACCATTTGAGAGGAAACGTGTCTGGACTAGTTTACAGTGACTGAAAATTACCAGATGAAACTGACACAGAGTGTAACACAGAACTTATGGGAAGATTTAGAGCTTGTTTCTCATCTTTTCACTGTATATATTGAATGCAGCCACATACAACATGCAGATACCTCCAGACAGACCTCTTGTGCATTCCTGCCTATCACCAAAACTCCTAGATTAAAAATATATGGCTCATTAAACAGGAAGGGAGGAGTATATTGCCTTAGAAATATTACAGTCTGTCAGGATTGCCTTGTACCAGAGCGGAGACTTATCTGTAAAACCTGAACACAATTACTTTTTAATGATTTTATCTTGGCTCATTAGGAGAGCAGCTACCACTGAGACTTAAGAGTAATCATGTGTCTATACCAGTGGTACAGCTACAGTGCATCTTGGAGAAGCCCATCAGCATTTACTGAATTGGCATTGAAACTTAGAAATTGTAAATGAGATAGAAAAAGAGATAGAGAAGAGATAATATAAAGCTTGCAAAGCATGTCCATGAGATTGTATGTTATTATAACAGCAAGATTTTCCCTGATAGACTGTGCAATTTTTATAGAATCGTGGAATGGCTCATGTTGGTAGAGATCTTAAAGATCATGTAGTTCCCCTGCTATGGGTATAGTTGCCAGCCACTCGATAAGGCTGCCTAGGATCCCATCCAACCCAACTTTGAATGCCTCCAGGGATGGGACATCTAAAAACTCTCTGGGGATCCTGTGCCAATGCATCACCATGGTCTGAGTAAAAAATTTCTTCCTTAACAACCAGCTTCAATTTCCCCTCTTTTCATTTAAAATCATTCCCCATTGTCCTGTCACTATCAGACCACATAAAAAGTCAATCTTCCTCCTGCTTCTAAGCTCCCCCTCAAGTACAGGCAGGCTGCAAGCTCCTCTCCAAGCTAAACAAGCCCAACTCCTTCAATCTTTCATAATAGGAGAGGTGTTCTAGCCCTCTGATCATCTCTGTGACCCTTCTCTGGACACATTCCAATAGCTCTGCATCCTTCTTGTGCTGGATGGATCTGGCCTGTATGCAGTACTCCAGATGAAGCTACATAGGACTGAGTAGAGGGAGGACAGACACCTCCCTCTGTCTCCTTGATGGTCACGTTTCCTTTTATGCAGCTCAGGATACAGTTAGCCTCCCTGGCTGCAAGTGCACACTGCTGGCTCAAGTCCAGCTTTTTATCCATCAGGACCCTCAAGTCCTTCTCCACAGGGGTACTCTCAATATGTTCTTCTCCTAGTCTGTAGACTAGGAGACTGGGATTGCTCCAACCCAAGTGCAGTACCTTTCACTTGATCTTGTTGAATCTCTTTGTGTTCACGAAGGCTCACTTTTCAAGCCTATTCAGGTTCCTCTGGATGGCATTCCTTACTTCTATTATATCAGCTGCACCACTCACCTTGGTGTTGAAGCAAGGAATTGAATTGGATTGAGTCTAAACTAGGCATCATAGCTTGAGCAAACAGGAAACTTTAGGAAGAAATTCAGGGACCATAGAAATACAGGTACTGCTGAAGAGAGCTTATGTTTGCAACTCAACACAAGGGTGGTCCCATGAAGATAAGGACAACACAATGTTGTGTAGTGTGACTGTTTACAACACAATGGATGGTCCAGAGGAGATAAGGGGAATTGCTGTTTGCAACTCAGTGGGCGAGTCTGTGAAGACATAATGTAATCCCTTAAATATCTGGAAATTTACCATTGGAGATGTCACTCACTTTGGAATTTCTGTCCATCTTTGGAATTTAATGAATATCAATGTGTTATGCCTTTAAATGTGTAGTCATTTCTCTCTTCAGTGTGCATGTTTGATGGAGAGATCCCCCATGCACTCAGCGCTGTAATAAAGGGAATACCTGCTTGACATATTTCATTGTTGTGTCAAGTCCACAATGTTGGATTTCTCGGCAACAGTGTCAACAGCAATCTTGCTGAGGGTGCATTCAATCCCACTGTATGTCATTGATAAGTACGGTGAAAATCACAAGTCCCAGGATGGACCGCTGGAAGATAGTATCCATCACTGACCTCCACCTGAATTTAGAGGCATTGATGACAACCCTTTGGCTGAAACATCCAGCCAACTCTTTATCCACCAGCCTTCAAATCCATCTTCTCCAGTTTGGACATAAGGATGTGGTGTGAGAACATGTCAGAGGCCTTGCACAAGTCCAGGTAGATGACATAATCTGTTCTTCTTTTGTCCACCAATGCCATTACTCCATCATAGAAGGCCACCAGATTGATCAAGACCTTGATTAAACTGTGTTGGCTGCCTCATTCCTTGTGTGCCTTAACATATTTTTCAGGAGGACCTATTCTCTGATCTTCCCAGGCACAGAGGTGAAACTCATCAGTCTGTGCTACTCTGGGTCTTCCTTTCTTTCCTTTTCTTGAAAATGGGAATTGTGTTTCCCTTCTTCCAATCACCAGGGACTTTGTTTGACAGCCACGATTTTTCACTAATGGAGAGCAGCTTGTAAACCACATTAAAAAAGCTACTTCAGGACCCTGGAATGCAGTGTCATCCAGCCCCATAGACTTATACACATTCATCTTCATGAGGCAGTCTCAAGCTTGCACTTCTGGCCTGAATCACAGTGAAGACCTATGCAAAGAATTCGTTCAGTACCTCAGAGTTCTCCATGTTTGCTGAAGCCAGTTCTCTTTTCTCATTTATCAGAGGGGGTACATGCTCCTTGTCCTTTCTATTCTAATCAGTGTACTTGTAGAAACCCTTGTTATTTTTCACATTCCCTACCAAGTTCAGTTCCATCTGCTCCTTCGCTTTCCTGATCCCATCTCTCCATGTCAAGACAGCATCCCTGTATTCTTCCCCTATCAGCCTTTCCTGCTTCCACTGCCTATACTTCTCCTTATTTTCCTTCAGCCTGACCATCAGGCTCTTACTCAGCCTTGTGGATTTCCTGCTGGGGGATGAAGAGCTCTTGTGCTCTTTGAAAGATGTCCTTGACAAGCCGCCAGTTCTATTCCATTTCTATGTCCCTAAGGATATTTTTCCAGGGGGTCACATCTAATAGTTCCTTAAACAGCCATAAGTTCACTCTCCTCAAGCTCAGGGTCCTGACCCAGTTCTGCTGGACCTGCATTCCTTGAGTTCATTAACTCAGTCAGGGCATAGTCACTACAGCTCAGAATGCCTCCAATCTTAACTTCTTTAATGATCTCCTCCACACTGGTGAGCACCAGGCCCAGTGACACTTAACCCCTGTTTGGTCTGTCCAATACCTGGATGAGGAAGATATCCTCAGGGTACTCCAGGAGTCTCCTGGATCTTTGCAGAATGTACCTGTATACTCTTCTTGCTTATATTTTAACCTGTTTGGAACATAAGTTGTGCTGTATTTATCCATTCACTCATGAGATTTTTATTTTACACAGTCAGCCATTATAACAAGTGATTTCAAGTGAATGCCTTTCTGGTGCAGAAGGACAGGAAGATTACATTTCATGTAACTTTTCTCTAACTGGCATGTATCTTAATCATGCTGTATTCTTATGAGGTTTTGTAGGACCCTTAATCTTCTTAATTATTTAAATAGCTGTTGTATTTTGAGATACATTGTACCATCTCTAACTGCAATAGAAGGAAAAAACATTAAAAATTTGTCTTAAGAGCAAGTTAATTTGTCATTTGAAGTATGATTCATTGTTCACAGCAATATATGCATGTGTCCAGCAGCAATTTCACACATAGTGAGAAATAGAATAGAATATGTTACACTATATAATCAAAAATCAAAGATAAAGTCATTGAAAAGAAATCAGAAGTTCCAGATGCTGGCTTCTTTCTTAATATTGATGCATTTTGAGCTTTCAGTTTCCAGATTTATATGTATGTATAAATATATATGTTGCTCTGGGAGTAGCAGAAGCATCTTAAAAAAGACCTAATAAAGACTTTTTGGAATGAAAAATAGCAACTTAATTTCTGGTAAACACAAAATGAAAAATGAAAGAATTGAATATAAGAATTAGTTTAAACAAGCTATCTTGTTACTTTCTTTTTATTTAAAAAGAGAACACTGTCATAATTCTTTCCTTAAGGGATTCAAATTGTAAATCAAAATGCTATGAGGAAGCCAATGCAATTACACTTGTAACTTTTACTAGACACACAATTAATCTGGTTGTTCATGTAGAATATATTAACTGCACACTAACGGGTAGTGTAGTTCAAGATTGTTTAATACACTAGAGAGTACAATACTGTAATGAATATTAGTCTTAATATGTTATTTAATATACAAAACTAAATGCAAATTTTTCCTAAGGTGCTACAGATTTAGAAGATCTGATAAGTAAAACATGCATTTTATATGAGCAAAAGCGATAACCAGTTTCTTGCAGTAATTAGATAACTAGACTAAATGATGGGAGGAAAAAAAGGTAGTTTTCTCAATAACTGACTCCATAATGAACATAGGAAGTAGCAGACATAATGCTACCATGAAAGGAATTGAGATGGATAAATAGGATTTCTTTTGAAAGTGGTTGGACTAGGTCTACATATCTTTCCCTCCCCCATTTGACACTGTCTATTAGGAAGTCCAAGGTTGAAATTCTCATATTTGTGGGAATCTCATGCGAAACATTTAAGTTCTTACTTGCTAAGAATTTTATATAAACTTAGTAATTTATAGAACTTGAGTGACTATTATGAAATCTTCTCACCTCACGCACTTCAAACTGCATCCCAAATAATTTTACATCCTTTGATATTGTCATGATCATTCTTGTGGTACATGATGAACTGATGGTGCAAAGTCAACAATGAGCAGCAGCCAAGTGATACTGAACACTCACTCTCCCACTGAAAGAATGCTTATTGTCTTTTTTTCAGCAACATATGCCAGAAGGAGAGTTTTCTGACACAAATAGTTCACTAGTGATTACTGTTCATCACTCTGCTAGTCCTCAGTTTAATTTCTGAGATGCATTCAGTTATTAATGGTTGAATGGTAATGATTACTCTACTCATCACCCACACAGGGCAAGTTCTGCCCATAGATTGAGTTTAAAGGAACTCAATCTTTTATCCTTACTGCAAGGGACCTATTGCACATTGCTATGTGCAAGAGAATCATGATACTTGCTGAAAATCAAGGAAAGTTTTTCTTCTGCAAGTACAATTTCTCAGCAGCAATTTATTTTCCTTGACTTGCTACATATGTGTAAATCTGTCAACTAAAGAAATTCAGGAGACACTCTTCATAGATTCCTTAAATATGATTTGCATTTAAATAGGTGTTCAGCAGTGAATAAATGCAAGTACCATGCTTGCTTGTTCAATTATCTAACAAATATATTTGTTTAGTGGAATATCTTAAAGATCATGATAGTTTACACTGACTGTTACAGAATCCTTGCTTTCTAGATAGTAATTAGAAATGCGCTGAATGAAAATAGCTTACTATTCACCCCCAAGTCTATATACAACTCATAATGCCAGAGGAGAATACGAATTAAGAGAATGATAGGCCTTTGCTGTAGTTTTGTCTCTCACTGCTCCTATTTTTATACGTAGCGCTAAGATTTACTATGAAAGTGCTACATTTTGGTTTGAAAATCATATTTAAAAATATAATAATTTAAAATCTTAAATAAAATTTCTCTTTCATTGAAGAACTGCACTTTTGGCAGAACCAATTATTCAGAGAGTTGTCGGAAATACATTCTAAACTGGCAGGTAGTTGTAAATGTTATAACAATCTTTCCACTTGCAGTGGTTTCATTAGCAGCAGTGTACCACTCTACTGACTTGGCAGAGCTGCTGAGTGTTAAGCCAGTCAGAACATCTGACTGCAGGCGCATTACTTCTTCACTTATAGCTCAAACATCTCTCCAGGGTGGACTTCCAGCTGTTTAGAAGGGCTTCAGGCCCTTTTACTTTCTTTCCCATTAAAGACGATATGTCAAGAGAAATAATATATTAATATAACAAGATAACATCTGGCAGCTATTTCTGGCATAAGACATTCTTGAAAGCTTTTGTCGTCAAGTCCTTACATACACAGATTTTCTTTTACAGGTCAACCCAATCTGTTTCTGCATTCTTTCCCACTTAAATTCAGGCTGTTTTTATTTCCTGTATTTGTTCAATGGCTTTCTTGAGGACCTCATCTTGAAAACCATGGCTCATGGGGAGCTATGCAAATGAAAATTTCTATTTCAAACAATTAGTCCATGAGGAGCAGATTGAAGGGTAGGGACCAGGCAAAAAATGGTCAACTGATATCTCAGAAAAAGAGAATTGAGATGAGACAGAAATGATGAAATGAAAGAGCCAGTGCAGCCATAGGACTGAAGTCTGTGGGAAAAGTTTACCTAGCACCAACTCCTGTTCTTATAAATAGGTGCACAAACAGAATTACCACAAGCTAACCATTCCAGAAAACTGGCTATCAGCACTTTGGTGTCACCAGGAACACAAGTCATACAGGCATTTGCAGGAAATGCAAAGTTGATGTGTTTGGAGTCAAATACTTTCTTAAATGGAGAAAGATGCAGAAAAGCCTTGCCTCCTAGTGGCTGGAAAACTAGGAAGCAGGCATAAATCCCATTTTCATTAATTGGTATCCAGTTCAGATTTGCTTGTAGCTTGAATAGATTAGTTGGTTTAAATAACTCAAGTTTTCCTCAGTTTCAGATCTGCAAGAAGAATGACAACCACTAAATCACTTAATATTTGAATTCATTTTTCATGGGAAGAAAAAAGTGTTGATACAGAACTTAAAAGTAAATGGAAATGAGCCTTTAGAACAAGCTGAAGCTGATTACATTAGCAGACATTTAAATAATAGAAATAGCTATATATGGATGTCTTGATGTAATGTGCAGCAGTTTTACTTTTCTGTTTTTTATTTATTTATTTTTGTTCTGGAAAGGCAGAATGCAGTCATAATTGCATGGATAGTCTAATATACTTTGCAATCAGTAAGGAAAATATGATCCTGTCTGATGTAAATTTATCATCCATTTAAAACAAAATTAGTTAATAAATAAAATTATACAGTATTAATGAAAAGCCATTTCAGGAACGTTAGTCCTACATTTATGGAAATAATTTGTCTTCTTGTTATCTAATCTATGTGTATCAGGGCAGGAACTGTGAACATCGATCCTCACTTCTGTTCATCACCCTGGTTCTATCCATTGGCTTTTGAAATGGTTGCTCTTCATTGGTCTAGTTTAAAAAGTGAATTAGGGCATGTCACACACATCTTGAACAAAAGAAGTATTGAAATAAACGTAAGATTGTGAATTGCATAGATAATGACATTCTAAAAGCACAGAATGAATAATGTTGTCTGTATTTTGTCTACGTCTGTTACTAGGTGGACTCTGTAGTTGTTAAATTGTGTCTTAAATAAAGTATTAATATTTTGTCAGAAAACACGGTCATTTTATTTATTTAAGACACAATGAGCTGTTATGGCAAGTGTTATTCCTGATAACCATTGGACAGCCTGTATGGGTCAGGAGTTTTAACCATTCTGTTGTGGCAAACAGTTTGTTATTTTTTTTCCAAAGGTTGCATAATTGCTGTTTCCTTGGACACATCTCCTTTTCCCTATTCAAATAAATTTTGCTCCATTAAGGTTCTTAGAACTATCTCTAATAAAGTATTTTCCCGTGTTTAATTTGAAACCATCTTATAAATGCCATGGCTTCATGAAGATTGCAACAGGAAAGAACGTTATTTTTGTAACACACCATACCTTTAATTAAAACATCAGTAAAAGTTTAATTTTGGAATATATTAAGATTTTTTATTAGGTTACACAAATTGTATGCTAATTTTCATAAGAAAGCCAAACGCTACTGTCAGTTACTGCTCTGTAAATTCAACTGTCAAAAAAAAGACAATTGTCATCAAGTACAGTCCAAACCTCTGACTCATTACAGCAAACTAAAAAACAAGTATGTAAAGTTTTCAAGTTCTAAGAGCGACAATGATTTCATTGTCTCAATTAAAAAAGACTTGCTTACTTCCAGAATATTTGTTCACTCTTATACTTTTTTTCTAACACTACAAAATCCAAGTAAATACATTAGTGTCATTTATCAATCACTATGGAAGTTTGTGTACCTGTAATATCAACACTAAATGCAATTTAATTATTTTCAGCATGAAATTTGACAGAATTTTGCAGTTCACAGTTTCACTGTAATTAAATTATTCAGAGGCAGAATGTTCAGCTGACTTAAAAAGTTACAGTCTGAAAATGGTGTAATAGGAAAATTCTATTGAAAAAAGAGTAAAATATTAAAAATAAAATATTGCAGTAAATCTTGAATCCTTAGTGTACTCAAATCAAAGTCTGCTATCAAACTATACTACACCATTATCGTTTCAGAACCTGTTTTTTTTTTTTTTTATTTAGTAAAATACAATTACTGTAATTACTGTATAACTTGAGAGAATACTGCCTTCTATAAATTAGAAGATGTATTACATATTACAGACTGAAACTGAAACTTTTAACTTATAATTTAAGTAGAAGTTCACATGAGAAATATAATGAGAATATATGACTGTATTGTCATTACCTCTGAGTCTTACAGTACTTTCTGTGAAACATGAAGGGGGTTACATGGAATAATGTAAGATAGTACTAGTAGTAAGGAACACATAAGCATAGTGGTGTGATAAGGGTAATATACAATACCGCATCACCTACATTTCAAATAAAAATGTGTTTTTAAAATGATGTATTGAAAATCTTTCCTTTTTTTCGCCTCCCTCCCTCCTCCCTCCTCCCTCCCTCCTCCCTCCCTCCCTCCCTCCCTCCCTCCCTCCCTCCCTCCCTTCCTTCTTCCTTTCCTTCCTTCCTTCCTTCCTTCCGTCCTTCCTTCCTTCCTTCCTTCCTTCCTTCCTTCCTTCCTTCCTTCCTTCTTCCTTCCTTCTTCCTTCCTTCCTTCTTCCTTCCTTCCTTCCTTTCTTCCTTCCTTCCTTCCTTCCTTCCTTCCTTCCCTTCCTTCCTTCCTTCTTCCTTCCTTTTCCTTTTCCTTCTCTCTTCTCTTCTCTTCTCTTCTCTTCTCTTCTCTTCTCTTCTCTTCTCTTCTCTTCTCTTCTCTTCTCTTCTCTTCTCTTCTCTTCTCTTCTCTTCTCTCTCCTCTTCTCTTCCTCTCTCTTCTCTTCTCTTCTCTTCTCTTCTCTTCTCTTCTCTCTCTCTCTTCTCTCTCTCTCTCTCCTCTCCTCTCCTCTCCTCTCCTCTCCTCTCCTCCTCCTCTCCTCTCCTCTCCTCTCTCCTCTCCTCTCCTCCTCTCCTCTCCTCTCCTCTCCTCTCTCCTCTCCTCCTCCTCCTCTCCTCTCCCTCTCCTCTCCTCTCTCCTCTCCTCCTCTCCTCTCCTCTCCTCTTCCTTTCTTTCCTTTTTTCTTCATGGCAAATGACAGATATTAAGAATAAGTGAATTGGATGAAATTTTAAGAAGAAATAATTTTGCCTGATATAATATGAAGCACATATATATAGATAAAACTATGTTGTATTCCACTGTGAGAGGACATAATTAAAGTTACACATTCTCACTGTAGAAATTAAGCAACCTGTGAGTATGGAAATGAAGCCTGACACGCTTCACTTTTAGGATAAGAAAATGAGGGTTTTTTTTCCTTACAGATTCTCCAAAGGTTCCATCCCAACAAGCATCGGTTAGGATTTTCATACTACTAATAGTCCTTTTTTCTTCAGTTGGATAACCTTTCACTATTGCCACACGTGAAATACTGTGGCTTATGTTTGTAAAGTTCTGAGATATGAGAATATGTCAGTATTTGACATAGTTCTTGTAGATGTAGTTTGTAGCAGAAAAGACTTTATCCAGTGTGCTCTGTATAAGCTTCAATAAACACTTCTTTTCATTCTAATTTTGTTTGCAATCTCCAGGGCTTCTGGAAGTTTTTAGGGGATAAAAGATAATGTGGATAGTGAGAACAGCTAAAAGAGGAAGCAAAACTTTTCCCAAATTTTCCCAAATTCTCCTGCACCATTTTAGACCCCATCCTTAGGAATCAGCTTGAAATACAAGCGTCTAAGAACATTTTCTGTTCAGTTATGGGTGTAGGTTGCAGTTATTATATCTTCAATGCAAAATAATATGCCCCCCATTCCACCCTGTTTCACAGTTTTGTGACCTCAAAAATAATAGAGACTGAGCTAAAAAAAAAAAAAAAAGAAATAAAATAAAATCATTTTAGCAGTCCAGAATTTCTGATTGTTTCCTTTTGCTAGTTCAGACATCTTCACTTCCTGATTTGTTACTCATCATGAATTCCATTCCAGAGTCTCATTATTCCTACAGCACTGTAGAAAACATATGTTCCTAAATCAAGACTACAGTACAGTATGTAGTTTCTAAGAGTATTATGCTAAAATGCCAAACTCAGTGCTCAGGCTTCTACATATATTCATGTCTGTATTCAGACTAAAAGCTGGCTAGGCGACACGGTGTTAACAAGAATCATCTCTCTGATCTCACAGAACAAAACAAATGAAGATATGCACAAGGGACTATATGGAGGTCATAGTTGAGAACCCTGTTATGGCGCAGGAGTCGTGAATTACTGTATGCTTCCACAGAAAGAACAGTTTGGCAGTCTGCTAGGCAAGTGGTCCCCTGTGGCTTGTAAAGCAGCGTCTTGTGTCACTATGTATCCCATGGAGGATTAATGATTGTACTGTGTCTCTGTCAGTCTCCGACTTTATGGAGAATGTCTTGATAAGTGTTACAATAGATTCCTCTAACCAGAGGGCGTTGGTGAGTGTATTGGTTTCCAAAGAGAATGAAGTACAAGCAAAGAAGTTATCTGTCAAAGCTCCTGGTATTTAATAGGTCAGATACCTTGAGCGGTGTGTTCATTGCTAGGAATACAAAAACAACATTTGTCAATGCATTGCAACAAAGTACCCAGCATGTATGAATCTTGGTTCAGAAGATGAGAAGTAACAGGAAAACACTGAAAATATTATAATAAGTCTTGGCCTCATCAGGAAGCTTTAAAAGAAACTGCAGATGACTACAAACACAATTCCATACATACTCTTCTGATGTTACTACTTTTTGTGTGCACTCTACAGTAATACAAACAAATAAACAGAGAAAAAGGGAGAGAGAGAGATCTCCAGACAAATATCTCTTTCAGATTTCAAGTTTTATTAGAAGGATGTCTCTCCAAGAATGCATACAAATTGAAAAAAACATTCCTTCAAATTATGATTAATTGCATGTAAAAAAAAAAAAAGTTAAAAGGTGTTGAAAAATCTCAAGAAAAAATTATCAAAGAATGTACCAGAAAAGAGGAGGTATATTTTTCATGTAACAAAATCGGGAAGGCAGCAATATATATACATATATAAACTATATATATATAAATTGAGGGATAAATGTATCCAAAAGACTGAGGAAAAGAGAATTTTGTTTCTGAACATAGATTATGTAACAGTCACCTTTCATTCTTAGACCGAGAAAGTTTTTGATGTTCTCAACAGGACTCTTCCAATATCACCTTTAGAAATCTGATCCATCTATATACTGCCTTTGGCAAGATTAGAGGTAAAATCTAAGGTAAAATCTTTAGAGAAACATTTAGCCATTTGCTGTCATTGTTCTGGTTTCAGAAATAATGAGGGTAACACAGAGAATAGCACGATGAAGGCAGTGCAAAACTAATTTATTTGCATTACGCTTCTTTATTATTAGAATGTTTTTGTTTGTTGGTTTTTTATCTCTCTCGCTAAAAGGCTAAATTTCTCCTTCTGGAGTACACAGTTATTTATATCCATTGCTTTTCAGCAAAAACAGCTACTGGAAATCCAACTCTAACAGATTTGTGCTTGAAGGGAACAGGAGAAGGAGAGAGGGCCAAGGAAAGAGACAAAATGGGAGCATTTACTTTCTCCAGTGGAGGAAGTGTCTTGTCTTAACATATGCTTTAAACACTCGATGTAAAAAAAAAAAAAAAGTTTCTGATGTTACAATCCCTCTTGAAATGTTTATGCTTGTAAAAGTAAATGCTGCTATTATTGTATTAATTTTGGTATTTAAAAGATTTAAGCTCAATTCAAAGATTAGTGTATAGCTTGGAAAATATTAGTTTTGTTTCTGTATGCTCTGTATTTGACTGAATTTTAAGCTCTAAAGAGATTTTAAAAAGAATGAATGGGGGATATGTTGAAACATTTCTCTCGTATTTTCTCACTTCACACTCCTTTAGTAGCAATCACCTTTTAGATAGTGTCAGGTTATATCTCTCTCATGGAATCCACGTAAAAATGAAGATTATATCACAAAATCATAGTTTTCCATCACAAACTCTGCTTACACGAGTTCTCTATTTGTAATTTCAGATATTTGTAGCAACGAAATGTAGATGAATATCTTTGAAGCAAAGATTTACTTTGAATGTCCAGAAAGGCTTATATCTATTTAAACTCCTTCAGGAATTACATGTTGTGACAAGTGCAGCTGTATCAAATGGCAAATGAGCACTTTATCCTGTTTGAAAAAGCTATAGCAGAGGAAGTCCAGTGTGGCCACGTACTTTTTCTAGGGTGAATTTTCAATCTATGTTGAATACGAATGAGGAAAAAAAGTGCATGTCATTACATACATTGCAGCAGATGAGATCACTTTGTAGAGACAATATAATGGGTCTCGTGAGCAGAGAAGGGAGATCTGTTCACTGTTTGATGTCTGTTTTCCTTGAAGATGAGCATGTCTAAAGTGTGTGCTTAAACAGCATCTGCATGCTTCTGATGTTGTAGATCTTGGCAACAAGCTTTCTCGATATGGATTTTGAATTTACAGTGCACAGATGTTAATCATTAAGGCCACTCAGTGCCATACGAAATCACATATATTTTTTTTCCATAGACAGGCTGCATACATGCAGTGACTGCTCCTATCTGGATTGCTCAGCTCTGTGAAGAATAACATTTCCCATAATTCACAAATTTGTCCTCAGTGCCTCAAAATAAGCAGCTAACTATTATGGTTATTCTAAGGGATTTTTGGAAAAGATTAAGCCAGCACATTAGAAACTAGTGTGAAGACTAAGGTTCAGAACAGCTCTTTGGGGCTCTGAGAGCATCCATCTGAATGGGAGGAGGTCTTGGGGTGACAGTGTGCCGAGCCCAGAGCCCATGCAGCAACTTATCCTACTGCTGGCTACTGAGGGAGGCTCTCTAACTGCGTTGTACAGCAGGGTGGCTGCAGTCGGGGCTGACCCCTGTCTCAGGAGCTGCTTTTGGCTGAAGCCCTCACACTTGGTTCCTGCATGAGCTACAGCCCTGCTGTACTGCAACCCTGACCTTTTAATCTCAAAAAAAAAAAAAAAAAAATCTGGATTTGTGAGACTGGTGTAGACCTGTCACTTAATCCTCTTTTCGTAAATCCAGGTATTAGTTGTTAGAATAAGATAATACACAGAAAAAATATGTGATAACCATCAAGGACAGTTTAGTAGTTCAGTATATGTGACTAGCAGTTACAGGCAGCAAAAGTCAACTTATCTTTACAGGCTAAGAGGATGTGACATGCTCAGGAAGCATATGAGATGTGAGATAAAGAAGAGTGATGACTTCATGGGCCCAAAGGTAAGAGAACCCACTTGAGTGCCCAGTAGTTGATGAATATGTATTATATTATTGTATTTAGGTTTTAATGATAAAATCACATTCAGTTACATTACATACATTAACGTATTTTTTTTAATGTGTCAGTGTGTGCCATGACTGCTTTTCTTTGTGCTTTAATTTTCATTTAGAGGTTCTCATTTGGAGGTGCTCAAGGTATTCCAGTAATTTTATTGGCAAGACAACTCAGAAACACCTTCCCTAGAAGTAACTGCCCTGCTAGTAAAACAGTAGTAATTTTTACTACGAATTTTAAGTGTATTGTCTAAGGTTTGCTTTTATCATCTCTCTGCAGTCACATAATCATCCATATACATTACATTATCACCATAGCATACAACTTGCTGTTATTGTATGCTCACTGCATATTAGGACATGTGACTGGAAACTTCTTGAGGGAGAACTTCACTTACCTTGCTAATTTAATCAAAATATTATTGATTGAACAGGTTTTCACTGTCAACTTTCCTGTTGTTTGGGACTTTACGGGTAAAAACAAAACTGTTGTAAAAACCTAAAGATGACAGAATAATATAATGCCAAAATTATAATAAAATTCACACTATTTTTTTCAGTTCTTTTGTTTAATTTTATGAATGTGTCAAATTTTTATTCATTCTTCTTAAACTACTAATGTTTTGTAGACCACTTCTAATACTTTCTCTGCTACAGTATTCTACTTTCTTGCTAATCCCAAAATTTCTAAGACTTTACATTTGATTGAGTCTGAAAGTTATAGTGGATCTTGGGTTAGCTTCAATGGCCAAAATACTCACATGAAATGTATTTCTCATTAATATAAATAAATTGTTACCCGCTTAATTTTCTAAAAATTGATGTAAATCTGAGAAATAAATATGAAGCCAACTATAGATGCATTTTAACCCCACCTTCAGCCTTGTAGCAGATAATCACACAAATATATTTTTGTGATAGTTAGGCTCCTTATTTTTCTGTCAGTTTGTTTCTTAAAAATTGCAAACCAACGTTTCTCTTCTTGGACAAAAGTTGAATATTTTACTATAGGAAAAAGATGATTATAAAATCTTGAAAGAGCAGTAATAACTTTTCATCTGCAGTTCAAGAGCTCATTTTATAAACACAGGGTGGAAGACTCCTTATCCCATTTTAGCAGGTTACTCATTTGGTGCAGCTAGATCACTTTAAAGACATCTTCTCAACATTCATTTGAAGATTCTTCAATTCTTTCACCTCATGGAATATTCATCATCTTCATATATGAGGTTTCTTTGTAAACTATGCACACTGTTTTACATTCCCTTGCTTGCACAGAAACAAATGAACTGTTTGAGTTGAACAAATTGAATTTTAATCAAAGGGAGCAAGAATAACTTTAAAGGTACTATATCCATATTCAGAAGTCAAACTGAAGTCTGTTTTTAGTTATGTGATATAGATAATATTAAAAGTGTGCAGCTGATGTTTGTATTTTAGGATGTGAAAATTGCAAAAAAAAAAAAAAAAAAAAAGATGATGTCAAGAAAAGGCAGAAATGGAAAAGCACAGTTCTTTTCAGGTGTGATTTAAAAATATCACTATAACCACTGCTTATTCATATTTCAATTTTTGCTAATAATTTATTCACAATTCTTTTTGATGCTCCTGCAAATTACTCTTGGCTGTACAAGTCCCTCTAGTGGCATCTTGTATGTAAAAGATAACAAAAAAACTTAGTTCTATCTCTCATTTTTATCCATCCTCTATGTAATACCTGTCATGCAGTTTAAAACATTTAATATTTTCTGTTCAAATAGTGTTTATGTTATTTATATTATCAGCCTTTAGAGGACTAATTTCTTTAAAAAATCACTGTTTGAGTTGCTAGCAGTTCAGTCTTTAAAAAGCAGTAATTTGATTAAGACATACTAAGTTGTTTGCCAGTTCTTGAGCATTAGGAAACTTTTCTGGCTTTTGATTATCAAATGCTGTAGAGTATTTCTATATTCTGAGTTTAAAAATGCTCTTCTTGTTTAAAGCAGTGAGAAGTGATGTTGTTTAAAAGCAGTGGCAGTGGCAAAATTTATTTCATCTTTCTCATCTCTACAAGAACATTAGTTTGATAATTCTTCGAAAAAAAAAAAAAAACCTGACAATTTCTGCTTACTGTTTACTTTCAATATAGCATTAAGTAAACACTTCAGGAGAATGAACAATCCACCTTGAAAAGGTGCTCTGGAAATGCAGGCTTAGATTATTAAAAGCATTTGTACCAAAATATTTCAAATGCTTGCTTTAATTGATAGTTCCTATAGACTTACTTTCTTCTTCAAAAAAAAATCCTGTTGGTTAGAAACAGCTTGTTAGATATTTAATTCCCATTTCTTGTTGTTGTACCTGTCATTCAGATTCTGCGATTAAATAAAGATCATATGTCAAAAGATAATATGTTACATACCATATAATGCTAACTAATTTATATAATTTATGCTAATAAGTCAGTGTTGTCAGGTTCCAAGATACATAACCTAGCATTTATTATTATAGTTTTCCTCTGTTAGCAATTGATGACTACAACAAATACATTCAGTTACGTGTATTTACAGAAATATTTTACTTCTCACAAAAACAATGGTACTGTGTGGGGTAGTTCTGAACATTTTGAGGGCATTATTTATGTTCTTTTTTATACTGTGTAATAAGCACTTACAAAGCTGACAAATGTTTAAACTGATCCAAATGAACAGATTTCTGGATGCAAAGTGGAATATTTTCTCCTTTATGTGATGCAATTTTTTTATTTAAAATATTTTCTTCCAAATTAAAAGCACAGCTTCACTGAAAAACCTATCAGTTTCCAGTAATTTCAGTGGTCAAGACTGTCCCAAAATGACTCTTGTGTGTTGTTGTTTGAAGATAACAAACATGGAATAAAACGCTGCCAATATTTCTTCCTCAAAACCTTTAAAGAAAATTAATTGTTTCCTCCTAGTAATTCCAAGTCAACATTGGATCTCTTTACACAGTCAATGCGCACAGGTGTTTTTTATATAATTCACACAAAAGCATAGTAAATTATACTGTGAATTAAACACTAGCGAATAGAAGCAACCATGCATCCAGAAAGTAGCTGTTAAAATCCGGTTCCACATTATTAGAAAACACTGCGTGGATTAGTGAGAGTCAGCCAGCTGAAGATCTGGCAGCAAAGAAGCTTTATTAGTAAAAGCAGCTAGAGGTTCTTAGGAAATAATTAATTGTAGCAAAGAGAAAGCAACAGATATTTGTGTAGAGATGATCACTGTAAGCAGAGAAGGATAGAAGTTCAAAGTAATCCCTCCCAGGGGTTGCTGTCACAAGCATATTCATCACACATACACATCTTGGATTTTTAGTTTTCCTTATTATTATTATTTGTTTTGTTTGTTTGTTTTGTTTTGTTCTGTTTAATTTTTTTTTTTCTAAAAGAAATGTAAATCCTTTCCCATAGAGTTTTCACAAAAATGTGCATGTCCTCGACTGATTTCCTTCTGAACTTATAACCTAAAAATATCTCCCCCTTTTAGTAATGTTTTTTCTCCCTCTGTAGTGTTTTTCTGTGGAAAAAAATCTCATTTCACTTGTGCCAGCTGTTAACAGCAGTGTAATAGCTTCCTTTTGTTCATTCTGCTACAGTTTTGCCAAAGCTGTCACACCTACCTAAAGAAACTTAATCAAGAATGTAATACAAAGGAAAGTGACATCTCCTTTTTATTCAAGGTTTAAGCAAACCTCCTCTTAGAAAGATTCAATTTTCACTTGTCCTTTTAATGTGGTGAAAATGGAATGATGTAAAACTGCAGTCTGACATACCACATTGTACCACAGACTAGTAGCTGAATTTGGGTCAAATCAGTGAATTTGAATCAACTTTTTTCTCATTTACCAAAGTTTTAGATAAAAACAGATTAGTTTTGCAAAACTTAAGGTCTTTTCTTTCTGATTTCCTGTCAGTAATGTGTTCCAGGTTTCCTTAATGTTGTATCTACTTAAGCAACCAAGAAACATATTTATGCCCACAGGAGAAATGTGATTTGAAATTAGAATGGGAGTATATAGGGAACCAGGAAGGGAGAGATGCATTCAGAATCAGGACAAAGGGATGAAACCATTTTTAAATTTTGGTCATTTCAGTCACCACCTGTTTTTATCTGTAACTGACAACTACTACAAACATGATCAATTCAGGTACCTGAGATTTACATTGCTTTTAGCAGCTTCCATGTTACAGAAAAAGGCTGTAGCAAAAGTCAGGACAGAACCAAGTTTGTCTTCCTGTAGGCTACATTTTAACGCTGACAAGTGATGTTTGTAATTCCTTTCTGTCTCACTTGATTTTAAAGTCCTGAATGCTAGTGATCCTGTGCACTGAAAGAAGACAAAGACAAAAGTAACGTGTCAAAAAGATATCAGATCTGTACTTTTAACAATTTGGTCCCTGTATTTTCAATCTTTACTTTTTAACAGAAATTAAATTTCAGGTTTTATAAATAAGACTTGTTGGTACATAGCAGCATTCTTTAACAGTACTCCCAATAATTAATCATGAGTAGCTTTTGGACACTTACTCTGGTGCCTCAGTTCCTTCTCCTAATGGACCTTAGGCAATTGTAGTGAAAGTGAGAAAGGAGAGCATAAAAGATAAATTTCATAGATCTTAAAAGAATTTTCAAGATGTCATGGTGGTCCACTCAAAGCTTGAAGCTTAAGAGCCAGTCTTATACAGAACATTCTAGCTCAGTCCCACTTTCTGTGCTGTCTTCAGACAGATATCTTCTATCGAAATAAGTTTGAAAGGTACATGGCTCTGGGAATACAGCCATCTCCACAGGTGCTGAAAAATGTCTACTGATCGTAATGACACAATTGGCATCTAATAATGTAAATACAAAATCTACTGAACTCATGAGAATGTAAAAAGTTGGGAAATTCAGGTGAGAATTCTGCAGATAGCTAGAGTTAGAGGATGGCTTCCTAAACAGTAGTTAATGCTAGTCTGAAATTTGTTATCCTTTTGATAACATCTTTAAAAATTAAACAACTATAAATGCTAAATTACCAAATGCATAGTTAGGATACACAGGATACTTTATATTTTCAGATGACTTCTTATAACATGTAAAATCAAGAGCAACCACTTGAACTTCAGTGTTAGGGAACATATTTGAAAAAGTTATCATTTGTTCATGTGCATATTTATTTTTATACACACACACACACAGACATATACAGACATAAATATTTAATGGCAGGAAGAAGAAATAATCCCATGTCTCATTAGAGTTACATGCAAAATTACCCTGGACATCCAAATGCATTTTTCAAATGTCAAATATTTGAATTGTTACTGCTGATGAAAAGGAAGATGATGTCCAAGCAAAATTGTGATTTTAGGGCTTCTGACAGTAAGAAATTCTAACTGTTGGATATTTTATGATTATTTTAAGTGAAAAAACTCAGTGACATATTGGTATTCTCTGAAGTTCAATTAGCAAATTATGACAGCATTCGAAGATGTCTTTTTCATGTTTTAAGGTTCAAGTAAAGGTTGCCTGTGAGGACTGAATTCACTGAGGAGATAGTGAATGTCTACTTCCTGTTTGAGTGTGTGCCAAGAACAGATGTTTTCAGACTTGTAATAGTATGCTTAATGCTAACATTTTTTTTCAGAATTAGTTACAGTTAGAGTATTCTGTGTACAATGTCTAAGTGATTGCACCAGATTAACTTTGCGGTGGTGTGAAGGACCATTATCTATATAACTGAAAATATTTGACTCACCATTTTCAGAAGTAGTTACAAGTTAGACCAGCTATATTGATGTAATTGCCACCAATGTCTCACATATAATATGGTTACTGCAGACAATCACTAGTTTTCCATAGGAGCAATTGCTTTCTCTTGGAGGGGATTAGCTCAACTTGGTGTGCAGAAATGTATATGCCACATCACACCAGTTGCTAAGATAATACAAGCACAAATAAGAGTTACTGTTCAAACAGAACATTAATCTGTGATAATGATAAACATGTCTGCTCCGGTGCCTGAAGCAATTTCTGCACTAAGCTGTAGTCGGATAAGGCAAAAATATATGTCTTTATAATAAGTCTGGCTGTTCGCCTTTTGCTGTTATTTGTACTGAGCCAACCTCAGCATTCTCTCATTTTCAGCTACAAGGCAGTAGTACCAAAAAGGGAAAAACAATCAGGAAGATTCAAATCTTTAAGTAGATATGGTAGTGGTTCAAGTGAAATAGCATATAGCCACAGGGCTTGATTTTAGAAGTAATATATACTAAAGCATATGATTTTTTTCTGTTTTTTTCTGAGGTGTTATAAAACCCAAGTAGTCAGACACAGGCAGCTATAATTAGGCCACAGATAAAACAGTTCAAAAGTAAAACTCTATAGTTTTATCACTTTCCACAATATAAATAAATCTGACCTCACCTTTGGTTTCACGAGTATGGCATGAAATTTGAGTTCTTGTCTCTTTATAATAAAGAAACATCCAAATTTAAATGTAAGCATCTTTTAAAGATTTTTGTGTTTAAATTTGAAATTTAGATACTTAAAGGTGGACATTTAATCTTGTAACTGTAACCCAAAATATTTACAGCAGCAACGTTATACATTCAATTATGGCTATATTTATGACTAGTTCTAATTACTAAATAAATATCTCACTGTGATCATTAATTGGTTCTAAATATTCTTAGAAAAGAAACTAAGAAGCTTTATGTGCTTTTAGAATGCAGTCTAAGTCTTTTAACTTCTGAGAGATAAACAGCTCAGACACAGTCTTGAAGTATGCCCTCACTTAATCACTCTCAGTGATGTCAAGGGGACTATTTGGATAGTTTGAATAGAATCTCATTCTCCAGTAACTGCAATTCTTTTTTTCTTTTCTTTTTTTCTTTCTTTTTTTCCCTGAAAGCATTTTGTTCTTGAAGAAGACTCTGCTATCATTTTCAGAACCAACTCAGTTTGCAATTAAATAGCTGGAATTGTTGAGCTGACGGAGATTGATAAAGCCCTTATACAAAAGCCTACATTTCTTGCACTTCCGAGCTTGATTAGTACATAATTCTGTCTCTCGTGCATTTAATTTGAATTCTCTACTAAACCACAGTCATACCTACACTTCTCACATATCTTTGCCAGCACTGTGAGGAGAATTTTCTCTCCTCTGGCAGTGTAGTTATAATTTACCTTTGTGGTCTAGATCATTCATTCCTCTCCTTCAGATTCTTGGCTTAACTCATTCTACTGCCTTTATCTGGATTTCCTTTGCCTTGCTGCAGCACAGTTCCACTCACTAAACTGAAATATTGAGGATACTCACGGCCAAGCGATTTGCTACTCTTGATAGAATCCCAGGACTATTTTACTATTATTTGACTTCCCTGCTAAGCATAAACTTCTTAGATTTTAACTTTTGCTTTGTCTATTAATAAAAAATAAATAAATATGGATCTATACGGAGATCAGCATTCTATTCTAGATTCTATATAAATATAGACATTACAAGCAAAAAATATGATAATAGATTTGCTTGTATCACACCTTTAAAATGTTATTTTGTTTATTTTATAAATTAATGTGAAAATGCAAAAGCGAATACTAAAGATGGAGAAAGTGCCACAATAGATACAACTTTTGGAACTTTAATGGATAAACTTGGAAAATGATTAACATTTTAATGCCTTGTACATCATATAATCTTACAATTCAGCAATTTTAGTGTAAAAATAATTTGAGGCAATTCAAAACTCGTGAGAGTAAAAAGATAAAGATGAAACTCCTATACATCACATTTGTCAGTAATTTCCCTGAAACACTGTTTGGTATAATTGGTTAATTCTCAATTAAATTGCACCTTCTTACACAGTGCAGAGCATTAGAATGAGCGTGTTCAGACACTGGTCCATATTATATAAAGGTCAACTGAAAAGAAAAATATAATCAAGTAATGTAACTTACACATTTAACTGCTAAGACTTAGCAAACGATTTTTCTGGATCCTTTATCTGTCAGAATTGTTAACTTTAACAAAATTTTCTGCAACGTATTCAATTTACAACTGAAGTGCTGATGTTACCTCTGTACTTCAAAAAGTATTTTTTGATGTCAGAAATCAAATACTTATTGTTTTAGTACCATTGTATTCTAACAGATTTCTTTGAATGTAGAGTTTTGTTTTTGACTATGATCTCTTTCTCCTTCATTGTCTTTTCCTGTACAATGATGGGAAGAAAATAAACCTGAAACCTTACGAACCTTCATTCCCCTTGGTGATGGAGAGGTTAGTTTTTTAAACAAAGAAAACTGTCACAATCTGTAAATGCTTCACACGAATCTCTGCACATACCATAAGCAGATATGGGTCTAAGGTAGTCAGAAAAAAATGTATCAGTAGGTCTCCAAAGTCAGCTTGTCATTAAGTTTGCTAAAAATTAAAAGTGGTACTAAACTAAGAGGCATACTCTTTCAGATGAAATTTGTATGTTTCTAATTCAATAGAAATATGAATATATGAGAGTATACATCCAATATTATGGGAAAGTGAAGTGTAATTTATAAACCTGAGTAGGATATACGCTATTAAAAGTTTCACTTCTGGTTACACTGTCAAATCAGCAGTGAATTTTATTCATGGAAAAACAGCAACTGGCTCAGACTGTAAGAGATCAATATTACATTATATTCTTAGTACACATATTATAGTTTAGGTTAGCATGTGTGAGCTCTGCTTTTCTAAAACATTTTCATGAAAGGTGTGCTGGTCCAGATATCACGGTAATTTTAAAATCATAGAATCCTATTGACTGCTGCACGGAAAATGAATTTTAAATTGATTTTAAATCTGTTCTGTCAGAGTTTTAATTAAAAATGTTTACTTGGATCACACTAGATCACACACAGTTGTGAATAATGGTTCAAAGGACTAACATACAACACAACACTCAATATTATGAAGAAATTTTATTCAGATAAAGGAATAGTTTTGCTTATTTTCCAGGAAGATACAGTTTTTCTTATGATAATTAACACAGATATGACACATTAAAGACAAATTCTATGTATTTAACTATACAAACAAGATAAGACAGCAAACTACATATAATTCTGTGTCTATGTCATATTTCCTTTCTTGATTTGTTGTTGCTGTTTATTTGTTTGTTTTTAACAGAAAGGAAATAGCAGTGAAAGTAGAATAGTTACTTTTCTGTTTGCAGGACAGATTAAATTATCTTTCATTTTAAGAATGGGAATATTTATATTTCCTTGCTTATAAAAACATACTCTCCAGAAATTTGAATATAAAGATATTAAATCCATTAGTATTTTTTACGCCGATGCAGTTATGTGCTAGGAATAAATCTAATGTTTCACTGTTTACATACTAATAAGGAATTTTATATTTTGGAAAACACAGGTATGTAAAAAGGACTCTAACTTTTTATATGTAATATATTTTCTTTCCTCAGTTATGTTTAACATGTTTACACATCTGAAATGCAAAAGCACGACAACTAAGATTTAATTTGATTTCATCATACATGAGGCCATAAAAAAATAGTTTTTCTATTAAATGAACGAATGATGCTCTTTCAAAGGTGTTCCCCTAGAAATTCTGTGACCACTTAGACGCTGGTGAAAAGACTCCAGAGTAAATGCTCTTTCGTTACATAACTGTTTCTTTCAGTTTGGGAAGTTCCAGGTTACCAGGATGCTAAATGATGTTTTTGAAAGAGAGGACTTAAAAAGATTTTGTCTATGTTCCCGTCACATTTTTCCCTACCTCTTTTTGTATTCTATATTCTAATGTGACGTGTAGAAACAAAGTAAGTGGTAAATCAGACCTTCTAAGCTACTTGAAAAAAATCTAATTTTACTTCATTAATGACAACGAAAGATAGATAATGCACAGTGTGCCCAAACAATGTTTATACTGATGTATATGGAGATACACAGGTGCATTTAGGGAGAGTGTGGAGTGTATGGAGAGTGCATCTACACATCTGCATGTGTGTTACTAGGGCTGTCTGAGGAAAACCTGCTATAAAAAGCTCAAATGTGTGTCACGCAACAGCAGATGTGAAGGAGAGAATCTCAGTTTTCTTTTGTGGTGTGAACTGCACTTTTGTATTAATACATGGCAAGACTTCTTCAGAGGTTGCGGATGAGCAGTTGTGTCGATTATGCACATGGCCCAAATGACCCATCTTAATTTGGGAGACTTTGTGTAAGATTTCCTGCACTAATTTTTTCTGGCAGTATAGTCGCAGAGCACTCTACTTCTGAACAAAAACAAAAAAAGAATAGCAGACAAAGAACCTGAATTCTCATCCATAACCCCCAAAAGCCAACTGCACAGTATGTCCGTCACTTTCTTTTGACCTTGTTATTTCCAAAGTAGAACACTGTTGAGGCACTGTGGACTGCAATGCTTCATAATTAATTTCAGGTGAAACTTGAAAAATTGACCTTTCTCCTTTCATATGTCCACCATGAAACTAAGGCAAAATGCTAATAACTCTTCGACAATTTGTAATGTTTTCCTTAAGCTTTTCCTTCTAAACTTTTTTTGAATACGGTTTCACCCTCTTATGCGAGGCTGTTAATTCAGCAAAGCGTGGGGAATTTTGCAACACTGTGGATTGGCTATAAGCTGGAAGGATTCACATTAAATAAATAAATCAATCAATCAAAGGCGTATTTCTCCGTTGGCATTGCTCATTGAAAAACCCCTTTGAAAATAATCTGAGACCTGATTCTTAAATCTAAGTTTTGAATGTATTCCTCTTTATTGCATTACAAAGTGATTGTTTCCATTTACAGCTTCTCTGGCATCTTAGGAGGAGCTCTGCTAGGCTGTGGTTTAGGACACTGTGTTTGCGTTGCACACTGACAGCGTGGGATCTGCGGATGCGCAGAAACCTTGGGAATCAAACAGCTTTTCTTCTCCTACATGTGCATTCGGACACTTGGTTTTAGGAACTCATATGGAGAAATGTGGATCCTTACAAAAATGAGGAAGAACTTTTTTATTGTGAGAACGACAGAACCCTGGCACAGGCTGCCCAGAGAGGCGGTGGAGTATTCTCTAGAGATATTCAAGACCTGTTTGGACTTCTACCCATGCACCTCACTGTAGGGAGCTGCTTTGGCAGGGGGGTTGGGCTCGATCATTTCCAGAGGTCCTTTCCAACCCCTACAGTTCTGTGATTCTGTGATTCCTGTTTTGTTGTTGCTGTTTTCTTCTTGCCTTTGTACGAGTCCAGAAATCGAAACGCTCGATGAAAACGAAAGGAATGACACTGCTCCAACTGTCCCAGCACCTGGGACAGCTCCAAGCGCAGCACCCACCCAGCGCATCCATCCCGGGCTTTTTTTGCCTTGTCAACTAACCCCCTCTAGCGCCCAGCCGGCCGCATGTGACCCGCGGGCTGCGAGCCGAGGGGGCGCCTCTCCTCCCTCCATCCCTCCCCTCCCCTCGCAGAGACGCGCCGCGCACCTCGCGCCCGCACTCCCCTCGGAGGGCGGCTGAGGAGGGGCCGCCGCCGCCGCCCAAACGTTCTCCCCCCCGCGCCGCTCCCCGCGCGCTCCCGGCCGCACGTTTGGCCGGCGGGGCCGCCCGTGCCCGAGCGCCCCGGGCGCGGGGCCGCGCCGCCCTCCCGGCGGACCGGCACCCGCCGGGCTGGGGCCGCGCCGGCACCAAAAGCCGCGGCCGGGAGCGCGACACGCAGATCGGGAGCGAGCGGCGGAGATCGCAGTAGAGGAAGAGAGAGGCAGAGACAGAGCGGGGCGAGAGGCGGCGGCGCCGGGGATGCCGCCCCGCAAGTTTTGTTGATGCCGCGGAGAGCGTGAGGAGGAGCCCGGCCCCGCTCCCCGCTCTCCGCCTGCAGCCGAGCAGCCCCGGCGGCGGGGCAGGACCCTCCTCCGCTATGGGATACTGAAGCCCCTCGGCGCTGCCTCCGGCCGGGGATGCGGCGCGGACGGCGGAGGAGGCTGCCGGAGCTGCCGGCGGAGCCTGTGCGGGGCTGAAGGGCCGCCCAGGAGCGGGGCTCAGCCCCAAGTTGCCGAAGCTCTCCCGCTCTTCGGCGCCGCCGCCCCTCGCGGCTGTGCGGCGCGGGGCTCCCGCTCCCCTCGCCGCCTTCCCGCTCTCCCTCCTGGCCGCCGCCGTGCCCCGGGACGCCGCCGGTGGATGCGCCCGCCCCGGCCCGGGCAGCCCCCGGCGGCAGCGCAGGCGGCGCGGCGCGCCCCGGAGCCCGGCGGGGCCGCGGGCGGCGGGCGGGGGTCGAGCCGCGGCGTTCCCCGGCGGCCCGAAGGAGGACGCGGGGCGCTCGGCGGGCCCCAGCCATGGGGTTCTGCGAGGCGCGGGGACTGCTCTGGAGATTCGGCCTCTTCCTCCCCCTGCTGACGGCGCGCCCCGCGGCCGGCGGACACGGCGCCTCCAACCAAGGTGGGTGAGGGCGGCCGCGGGGAGGACGCAACTTTCCGGGATCCTCAGCCGGCGGTGGGGGGGCTCGTCCGGCGGCATCCGCCCCGGGAAAGTTGGGTGCGGCTGTGAGAGGGGAGCACAGGAGGTGACAGGGGAGCCGCGGCTCCGCGCTGCCCTCCGGAGCGGCCGAACTTGCAGCGGACTGAAAGTTGTCCCCGCTGAGCGGCATCCCTCCATGTGAAATGGGATTGCTGAGGGGATAGCTGGCTCGTGCCGAGCGGGCTTTAGGATGCGCCGCGAGCGGAGAGAGACACTTAACCCTTAACACCTGGTTTGGCTGCTCGAAAAGATCCTCGTTTAGAGTCTTTGTCACAGGTGCGTGCTCACCAGGTCCGGCTGAAGGCGGCTGTTGAATTGCTTCGGCTCTCATATACATACTGAAGCAGTGTGCCTCTGGGTTGGGAAGGGAATCACCCCACTTAGAGAAATGAAGATTAAAATGCACGGCACGCTCAGTTGGCACCAAATGTTGATAGGAAGAACTGAAAAAAAAAAAAATGGCACTGATGGTGAAACATTGTGTTCCACGTTATTGAACATCTGGATAGAGCAAAGCATTTCCATAACTGTTTATTTATTGTACAACTCTCTACTGAGTTGTGGAGGAGGTAGGATGCATCTATTCCTACATTCAGAGTCTTTCCTACCTTTTCTTTTTTTTACAGTTTGCTCTTGTGCAATTTACCAGTCCCAACTGAGGGTCTTACTGAGATGTGAGTGTGAGTGAAGGGCGGCTGTAAATGCTGCTTCTAGCATTTCTAGCAGAAATTATGTTACCTATTACTGTTGAAAGAAGTGCTGAGTATGACTGAGATGGGAAGTAATGAGCAGTCAGCTTTTTACTTGTGGAGTACTACCGAATTTGTAGTTCATTTATTTTCGCACTTTGTTTTTACATTCTTTTTCTCAGTGTTCATTATATGTACATGGGCAACAGTAAAAAAGGGGAATAAAACACCAGGAAAACAAGAAGATGTGATAGTTCAGGCACAAAACCCTTCAGCAGTCAGAGTCAGGTATAGTAGGGATATTCCTTTACCTCTTCCACACTGAGTGTGATGGATAATTTTGGTCTGTAAATGGATAACATATCGTCATATTAATGCTCTGTTGCTTTTTGTCCTTACTCTTGTTTTAGAAGACATCACATTTTCATGGAAAGCAGCACAACACAGTTCTTATACGTCACTCACATTAATGAATGCAAACGTCTGCCACATTAATATCAGACCCAACAAGACACAGGAATGCTCTCTAGAAGGATCCACGTGTGCTACAGAATAATTAATACATTCGATGTATTATTGAATTAAGTAGTGCAAGTTGGGTTGGGACATTTTAGTGTAAGTTGCTAAATCACTATTTGGTATCCCTGGGATTAAGTTAGTAATAATTTTGAAAAGCAGTTAAAAAGGGGAAAATGGTTGCCAAAGCACTTTAGCCCAAATTAAAGTCTGTTGAGGTTGGAGTGGATATTTTTGCTGTTGACATAACTTTTCCCAACGAGTTCACGTATTGAGGCAGTGGCTGCACAGAGTACTGATAAACTTCTTAACTTCTGAATAACTCCTCTTTTTGGCTCTTTGTTTTGAAACCTGTGATGCTGAGAGAGATCTCTTGTCTTTGGTTTTGCCATTTTACCATCGAAGTCACACAATTAGTCTTAACTCAACCGAACGCATGAACTGAAAACTTACTGTATTTTCACCCATTTAAAAATGCCAGTGATAAACATCAACTTTTAATGACGACTTTCTCTGAAACCTGAAATTGAATAAAAGAAAATTAGTACAATGAAGCAGTTTCACATAATGTAAATACTTACATGGAAAAGTTTTAAATGCCAATTACTAACGTGTAAAATCCCAGCTATGAAGAATATTTTGAAATCTTGTGCTGTTAGCTGAGGAAAAGTAAAATCTTTAATTTTCATAAGGTGATATTTCAGACTGTATGTCTTGGAAACGTGCTTGCATTAATTTGTGTTAGGTTTTCACTAATAGTTGGAGTAATTACAACTTAGCTTAGCTTTACTATCCAAAATGTTTGGCCTTCTGTTTTGCATTTGCAAGCATACCAGCACTAATACAAACTTGCAAAGATTTTGCTTGGATTGTTTGATGGGGGGAAAACGTGGAAGGGGAATAAGCTTCTTAATCCAATCTGGTAAACAGAAAGCACTTCCTCTTCATTCTTAATGATCTATTTTCTGTTACTACAGAGGGATTTTCAGAGAATTAATGCACTCCGGTCTCATAAATAACCATACTGGAGTTTATCTTTTTGTTTGTTTTCTGCGAACAGAAAGATATCTGTTTTGATATAGTTCCAAGACTCTCAGGTTGTCTTTCTTCAACCAGTAAATCAATTCATGGTGTCTTAGAGTATCTGTAGCAAGGCAGACAGGAACAATACTATTGACAGAGAAGTGAGCTTACTCATTCATCTTAATGGAGTGGTAAGTTCAAAAAACAAATAATGACCATGCCAAGAGCTAGATTTTACGGTTAAGAAAAATTCTGTACGTAAGCAAGGCCATGGAGCTGCGTAGGAAGCTACCTGTGTCACTGCAGTCTGAAACTGAACTGCGGGAAACAGAAACATCAATTAATAGTGTAGGTTGAGTGCATGCACGTTCATCTGAATTTTGATTGAGTGTGAGTTACAAACCAGTCGCGTTATTGTGCAAGATTTCAGCCTGAGCTGTTGGTTGGTTTGACTGCTGGAACATGCTGGTCTGAGCAACTACTCTCAGACCTAAAGTTACAAATAAGAGCATCTGAAATGTGACCTTTGTGTAAAACATGAGCTTTTTAAAATAGAGATAGCATTGTTTAATAGTATGATAGTATCCTTTGAGAAGCATGCACGAAAGTTTTTGCATACATGCTAAGCAGGAAGAATTTTTATATGCTGGTTTCTTGCAAACTATAGTTGCTGTTATCTGTCACCAGACAATTGATTTCTGAAGTAAACTACAGAGCTTGCAGGCTTCATCATGTCTACCAGTGAACTGTAAAAGGAAGTTGTGTGCTTTTTCAGTTACTGGCTGTCAGTATATCTTGCTAGGTTATGCAAGTTTCGTTTCTTATGCTTCCTTCTAAAAGGCATACATATTCATTTCCTCCAGCAAAAAAATGAAAAGTTTTAAGTTAAGAAATAATGTCAGGCATCAATTCCAAAATTCATACAGCATCTATTTTCACAGTGATTATATGTGATGTAAATTGGGTAGCTCAAAGTATATAATAGAGCCTTGTGATTCACATATTAAAATCTGAGACAGATTACTAGTGACCTTGAGTTCTTCATCAGTTCAAAGATGTTGGCTTGTATTTATTCATATATTTATTTTATGTAAGGACAATCTATCACGGAGAAGTACTCTTTTTGAATACAGCACTCAGTGGTATTAAAGAAACCAGGACCGAGTGTAGAGGCCGAACTTTCCTCTGAATGACACTGGTGCTAATATTTGCTGCTAGAGAATACCTCATTCTTTGAGAAATGTAGGTGTTGTGAAGTAGGCTGTGCTGCTGCCTGCACTGTACTCATTGTGGCAGATTCTGCTGTTCAGTTGTCCAGCTGGTAAGCTTTGTGAACATTTACATAATTGAACAAAAACAAAAAGCCATTGCAGTAAAAGTTTAGCTCTCTTTTAAGCATGTAGGGAAAACACAAAGCTTACCTCAATCTATTCAGATATTTCAAAAAAAAACTTTTTCTACCCTTTTGGCTTTTCAGTGATAAGGATGACTATGGAACCTCTACAGGTGTAAATATGCATGAAATGACTTTTTTACCCAAAAACCTAGATTTGAATGCCATAAATATCTGAGATATCTGAGATGGACAGATTTGAAGTTAATGCTTCAAGATATATTCGTGGTTTTGTATTTAGCAGTATTAACTGCTGTTTGAATATTTTGTTATTGTGGGGAGATTAGAATGATTGGTGTGGAAATAAAGATAAAAAATTGTATAGCTCAACAATCTGCAGTTAAGATCTCATGTTCTTCTGTAATTCTGTTCTTTAATTCTTATGTAATTTGGGGTGTGAAAACACCTCAGAGGATCTGAAATATTTCCAGAGTTACACAGTTTGGCCCTGTTAAGAGAGGATGCTAAATGATGGAAGGAACTATGGAAATATAAGCTGAAGAGAACAGATGACAGTTAGCGAGGAGCATTTTCTCCATCTCTCATGATTTATTCAGAGAGATCAGTGTTTTCAGTTTCAGTGGGTGTCAAGCTTGTGTTAGGAAACAAACCAGTGCAGTTCCTAGAAACCAGTCTAATGCTAGCATGGAGATGGTGACTGTCCTGCATCTGACTCCTGTAAGTTTTAAGTTCCTTTCCAGAAGGTCTGCAGCTGGCTGCTCTCTATCTGGTCTTAAAAACTGGATTAGTTATAGTTTAGGACTGATTTAGAGTGACTATTCCTATCTTCCTATGAATTTAACGGTCAGTACACCAACATAAAACTTTATGTCTGGCAAATCAAATAGTTCGCAAATGAAAGAAGGAAGGAGGCTGCGAGAAATTCAGCCATATTCCTATGTAAAAATCCTCCAGGGTTTCCAGATGCGTATATTAGATAAATAATTAGATATAAACTCTATCTGAGGATCCTCCTGGGTATCTGATGTTAGACTTCTCAACTGTGAAGTTTAGGGAAGTCAGTTGAGTGGATGGTTTGTCAATAAGATGTACAGTACTTTTTAATATTCAGTTTGTTAGCTACGTTTTGTAAAATTAAAAGCCTAATTTGATTACAGTCTCCCTTAACTAATCACCTGTACTTAGAAACTGATATGTATATGCAGTATGGGAAGCACTGCATTATTCTTGGATCCAAATATAGCACAATTAGGATATTTCCTTATTTCAGCTGCATGTGTAAAATGGAACATCTCCATTAGGATTGCTGGGTTTCTCTGCCTTGATTGAGGTAAAGAAGAGGCTGGCCTTTTGTATGTCATGCCCATTAATGCTGAAATCCATGACACAGAGGTAGAAAGGTGAACAATACAGAAACAGAAAAGTAGGGAAAGAAATTATTTATCTGAAATCTGTTCTGATATTAGGAAACCATGTATCACACAGATGAGGTCAAAGAAAGGTATCAGTTGTGAACAGTGCATCTTCAGAAACTGTTTTTGAACTTGTAAATGATACACCAGGCTTTACATTGGAGTGTTATGGACCGAGAACTACTAGTGAAAAGAACATTTCACTTGCATAATAAAAATATTTTTTTTTTGCTGGATTTCTTTGTCTGCAATGGTCTACAAAAATTAACTTATTTGACTCTATGAAAAAGCGATTCTTCAGATTATTTTTCTTAGATTGCTTTTTAATTTTTGAATGACTCTTTCTCGTAGTTTTTCCTTTAGTGAGCTTATTTCGTGACAACTTCTTAACATTCTGAACTTTTCTAGAAATGTTTGTTTCTATTTTTTAAATATATTTGTGTGACATTCTAGCAGCCTGAACACCTATATTTTGTTTAATATACTTAATTTGTAAATACTCTTTTTCACTTCAATATTTATTCCTCAAAGGAATCATCAGCCTATCTTCTGTTTTAATGCCAGAATATTTCCAGACAGTACTCTACAAAAGTCTCTAAAATTTAACACTGAAATTATCTTCAGTTCACTCATTTGTCTTCTAACCTCCCTAGTTAATTTTCCAGTCTACCCTTTATTTCATCAATTCTTACGGTAGTTCCAAATGATGCTTTCATTATCGCTATTGTGAGACCTTTTTTGGTGTACGTAGACTTGTGCTTTTCCATGTCTACGAATAATTCAGTTTAAAATTAAGGCATGAAGGAGAACTCAGTTCAATTAATGCAGCATCCATTTGTAATGCAAGAACTACTTTTAATCTGTTAGAGAACACAGCTTTGAGGCCAAAGCTGGCTTTAAATCAAGAGTCTATTTTTTTTATATGGGTATCTGAAGCTCGCTCATCAGTTATGGTAAAGAAATATCTTCCTGGTCAGTAGGAAAATTTTACTAAATTGTCTCATTCACACAACATAGAATATCAGTATGTTAGCATTTCCAACACTTATTAAGATCTCTGGATTTGGACTAAATTTTATAATCCTGTAAGAAAACATAAAAATACTGAGTATTGTGATGACGTTGATGATTTAATCATCATAGGTTTATTATTTTCAATCAGTGCAGGCATTTTTATTATGCTTTAGATGCTTTTACATATAATAATGAAATGCCACTCACACAATCAGTGCGCAGGTGTTTTTCCTCCCAGTTGGTGCCACCGTACATTTTCCTTCTCTTTAAACAGTTGTTTCATAGTACCTGAAATTTAAGCTAGCAGATACCATAGCTTTATGCATTTCTTTTGATCTATTTGCATTCCAAATACATAAAGCCCCAACAATTGTCACTGTTTTTAAGGTAATAGGGTCTCTTATCTTTAAATTGAGACCAGACTAAAAAAAGACTGAGCTATTGCTGCTGTTTCTTTTGATAGCCTAGTAGAGTCAGCTTTGCAAAATATCTTTAAACATATTTTATGAGCAAATTATATCTAGATTAAAAATAAAATTTCCTTTCTGTAGAATGATCTAAGGATTTTCAAAGCATTTTGTCTCTGGGTATAAAAAGGCAAGATTCACATTTATCAATTCTGAAATCTTGATTCAAAGTCAAAGAAAAGTTTCATTTTTAAAAAATGACGATAACAATGTAGAATACACCGTATGAACATCAAGCTCAGGCTTGAAACTGGGTAAATCAAAGCTAACGTGCCTTAGGTCTGTATGTTACCCTGTTATCTGAGAACCTGTGAAGCATAGTATATTTCAGAATTTGTTTTTAATCAATCCCAAGGTCTTCAGAATTTTCTCCCTAACTCTCACATTCCCCCCAATAAATATTTCCATCCCAGAAAGAGGGACAAACACTTTCCTCACTGTGTTTGGAAGTTCTGTGTTGCTGTGATTTTTATGCAAAGGAGCCAAACTGAAATTTTAATGAAAAATTAAATACTGATCTTGCTTTGTATTCTGTACCAGAGAAGGCTCACTCACCTGGTCATGAGCTGCCATAGTAATGTATGACCAGTACTGCTCTCTTCATATGAGATCCTTTTGCTATCTGTCCCCAAACGGTCCCAGCATCAGAAGCATAGCAAAGGTTTTCTTCTTCTCTCCTTTCACCCTCTTTCCCTTTCCAGCAGCTTCTCCCACTGTCTCCCTTGTACAAGTGCACTCAGTTACCATGACTTCTAAACTGAATCTGGATCTGATGAACTTGAAGTGTGCCTTCACTGTCACAAGTGGATTATAGTGGGCTCACTGATTACATGAGTCAAAAAACACGTTAAGGTTTCTCAGTAGAAATGTTATGTAATATGTTCTGATAGTGTTTTGCAAGCTCCTTAATTCCCTAATCACAATTGGTTAATAGTAAAGTGCTTGATATTTAAACCCATTTCAGCTTTGATGGTTACTTTAAATTCTTTGATTAGAAACAGCATTTCTTGAACAACACATACTCAGTCAAGTAATGGTTTTGTGTTTGTACTTTTGACATCTAACTATTAAAATTACATCTATTTTCCAGTTCTCACTTTTCCCTGCTTCTTCCATCTCATGGCTTCTCCACCTCTGTGAAGTAAGAGAAGTAAGAAAATAAAAATATAATTGGTTATTAGCAGGCATGTCTAATTTTCTTTTAGTCAGAAAACCAGGCTATACAGTGTGCTGGTTAAGATTATTTAATAAAAGATTATTTAATAAAAATGATTGGTCTGTGTTTAGGTAGATTTATTAGAAGCCGATAGGGGTTTTTTTTTTTCCCCTTAAGAGAAGTGGTTTTATTTATTCTGAGTTGACTGAATTCCAGACAGTCTTTGAAGGGGTCTGCTGTTTGCTGACAGGTTCACCAAGAAGACTAATACCAGATTTATAATGACTAGATTCACACCTGCTCCTCATGGGTCAGTGCTGCTTCTCATTGGATACCATAGGTAATGCTTACATGAAAAGTACTAACACGACCAAAGCAGTCCAGAATGTTTTAGTATGTAGATACATTAACTGCATTTGTGTTGCAACTTTCCTTCAGTGAAATTATAGAAGATTAAGCTTAGAATAAAATCACAGCTGCAAAAAGATGGGCAGTAGCATCATTTGTAACAAGCTCCTGTGAAGGTACATACACAGAATGAGGACATAGCAAAAGGTATATTTACTGGGAGTTCCACGGTCTCAATCCACTTAATGGCTTCTGCACCTAGGACAAAAGGGGAAAAGTCACATACTGCAAACAGTATAACTGATGCATCTAATGAGTGATTTGTCTTGGCTAGGAACCCTTGGTTAGAGTGTACTTGCTGCTGTAATTTCCATTTTCTGGCTGCTGGATACTTCTTAGATTAAAATAAAGGAATAAAAGAGTGAATTAGAAATCATTCTGTGCAGTAGCATTTAAATCTTGGTACAAGTGGTTAACTCCCTGAAATATCCCAAGCCAGTTTTCCCAATGCATTCCAACTGCTGGTTTAAAATAAAATTATATAGAAAAGTTTTGGCTAAAAATGAAAGGAGATCTAGTCATTCTTTCTGTAGTGTTTCCACTGTGGTTTGTTTATATCGCTGAAGCTGTTAAGTGCTTACATGCCAGAATGATACAGTAGGAAGAACCACTAGGAGCATTATGTTAGTTTTAATAATTTAGTTTAGTGAACTTTAGTTCTTGGAGGAGCATTTTATTTAGATAAATATGAGTACTGTTAATATTTAGAAATGAAGAAACATGCAAACTTAAACTGTAGTCAGATGCACTGAAAAACTAAACCCAATTGCTGCTGAGACAACAGTCAGAATGTTTTTCCTCTGAATTTGGTGTATGATAAAAACATCATTATATCAATTATTTCCTGATCGAGAATTAAAATGAAGGCAAAAGGCCTTATTCCCTAATTTAAGAAGTATACAGAAACATCTGTGCTGTGGATTAACCTGGCAGGTGGCTGAGCACCACACACTGGTTTTTTACCACCCTCTTCCCAGTGTGATGGAGGAGAGAATTGAAAAAAACAAAGTAGAACTCGTGGTTTGAGATAAAACCATTTAGTAAGATAGCGGAAAAAGGAAAAGGAAAATAGTCATAATTCTATAAAAATATATAAAAAATATATAAGTGTATGCAACAAGTGATGCACAAGTAATTGTGTGCCACTGTTAATGCCATATTAATGGTTACTTTTAATGAAGATGAGTATAGCCTTTTTCTGTAGGTTTTCTATAGGCTATCTAAAATTAAAGGGTGTCTTGTTTAGTAAAGAAAATTAAATGCTAATGGCTGAAATGAGTCAACATTTCTTGCTGCTGTTGTCCCTGTGCAAACATTATACTACATGCAGAGTTGTTTTTCCAGTATTTAATCTCTTCAAAAGTATTTTTTTCCCAATATTCCTGTCAGCCACGGAACTGAGAAGAAGAATTAAAGGCCCAAACTTTTTTCTTAGGTGACCAGTTTTTGACACCCACTGCACATTCTAAGGAATCAGTTTTTCACATGCTCATAAAAAACCTACTGTTGACGACTCTGAGAGCTATCTTTCTCTGAAGTTTAGATTTCTTGTGTTAAATTGAGTATCAGGAAGATGTGATACTTTCATTGATCAAATGTACACCTTGTGTTATGTGATACACTCAGGATCCGACAGAGAAATGGTGGTAGAATGAGAAATGACACCTTGGCTTTCAGTGTACAGTTCAGCTAAATTCACTATTTTTTTTTTCTTCTTGTACATAACTAAGTTGTTCTTTGCTTGAAACATTTTGATCCTATATAAAAAATTTATAAAAACTCCTCTTTTCAAAATGTTGAATATAAATGAAGTGAATATGTACCACAAATGAAAGATTTTAGACCTTCTTGCTGTGCTCTGTCTCCTAACAGACTTCCTGAAGTCAAAGACTCAGTCCCAGAGCAAAGGCTTTGTCCACTTGGCCCATGTTTGACTCAGTCTCAGGGTCCAGCTATCTTTGATGTAGACTGTGAGTCATAGTGACTTCTTCTGTGCTGGCTTTTCCTAACTTTTAAATGTGGGAATTGCTAATTCCATTAATGAAAAAATATAATTATTATGAATTTCCTTTCTGACCTTTCTGCATTTTCAGAAGATCTTTATTCTCTTCCTCTTCACAGATCATTCACATAGAATGCTGGTTTATTTAGGCTGATGGATTAATCCTCTACTAAATGATCTGAATTAGGGCAAGAGAGATTCCATTTTACACGGCATAGACAGAAGTCAGGAAGGCATGCACTTTTCCAATACGCTGTGTTAAGTAACGAAGGAATTTTGAAGAAAAATACTTTCATTCAGAGGTTACACAGCAGGGTTGTCCTCACTAGGTTGCATAAGAGCTCCAATGACTATGACCTCCTATTTTTTAGCTCCTTATAACTTATCTTGTTCTTCTCTATCTTTCTTAACCTTATTCTTCTAGATGGTTTGTGTCCTACAGTTTCCCTTTATTTCATTGTTCCATTCCTCACTTTGCTGCACTGACTTGGGATGTTTGTCTTTCTGAGATTCATAGGGATAAGAATACTGCTGAAAACTTGCTGCACTTATTGATTTGGCAACCAGGAGATACAAAGAGAGAATCTCTTATGCACCATCTCTGTCTTAGGCTGGAGTATGCTTGTTTGCTCTGTGGTAACAGTATCAGCACATTCAAATTGGTATGTAGAGTCTGTTAAGCTTGGAACACACTAGGAATAAATAAGCTTTGGCAGTGCCAAAATTTCAACATAATATAATGAACAAGTTCAGCTTGGGTAAATGTGAACTTATAGCAAAGGACATCAGCGAACTGCTATCAAGATACTCCAAATGACAGAAATGCTAGCGTTCATTAATTAAAAATGCAAAATATATTTTCCCATGTCTTGCTCTTGGAAATATTTGAACAGCTTTATTTGAAATGTTTTCTCAGAAATGCATTCAAACATAGAATTCAACATAGTACACTTCAGTGTGAATATTTTAATTTAAATAATATTTAGAAGGTAAAAACAAAAACAAAAAAATATCTTTTAAAATGTTACTTAGGTAACCTGAGCTATAGCCATACTTACAATGGAAATCACACTCATAGCTAGTTTTCCACTTCTTTACTTTCTCATGATATACCTGTTTTTGTGGGTATATATCAAAAGTTGTAATAATGTTCAGCCTGTCCATAATCATCTTCCTTACTAATTTAGTAAAAAGTAGTTTTAAGTTATGTCATGAAGACTTTCACTAGTGAATTTCCCTCATATTAGAGAATATTAGCAAATTATTTTTCATAGCTATAAGATGATAGATTTGTCTTATATTGGAGAGGTGTGCCTCAAGATATAAAAGCTGATTGAAACTGTTGACACAGATGGACGTTTTGAAAATAGAAAAAAATCAATAATATGTTAGACTTGATTGGATGTTGACATTTATAACCACACACAGAGAATATTAAAATTTACTGACAACAGTCTTCTTCCTGATTTGAATTTCTACTGCTATTCTTTATTTCAGATGTATCATGGTACACACATTATAAAGGTTAATGGACAAATGATGATAAAATTACCACATAGATCATAGAATCATAGAATCTTGTTGGAAGGACCCTTAAAAGTCATCTAGTCTTACTCCTCTGCAATGAAAAAGTACGTGTACAGCTAGTTGAGGGTACTCAAAGCTTCTCCCAACCTGAACTCCAGTGTGTCCAAGTATGTGGTTTCTGTTGCCCATCTGGGCAACCTGTTCAAATGCCTCACCATCCTTACTGTATTTTTTTTTTTTAACTAATATCCAGTTCAAATCTCCTGTCTTATAGTTTGAAACCATTTTCCCTTGTTCTGTCACAGCAGACCTTGTAAAAGAGTCTGTCCTCTTCCTTCTTACACCACCTTCACAGATTTAGATATTGCAAAGCTGCTATCAGGCCTCCTTGGAGCCTTCTCTTCTCCAGGCTGAACAACTCCAGCTCTTGCAGCCTTTCCTTGTAGGAAAGGGGTTCCATCCTTGGATCATTTTTGTGTCTCTTCTCTGAATGTGCTTTAACAGGTCCACATCTCTCCTGTACAGAGGACTCCACATCTGGACAAAACATTCCAGGGCTGCATTAGGCAGGTATTGACAGTAGGTGAAGGGAGGTGATCCTTCCCCTCTCTATACTGGTGAGGCTGCACCTAGAATACTGAGTCCAGTTCTGTGCTCTTCAGTACAAGAAAGAATCAAGTAAAGGACCATCGAGAAGATGGAGGGGGTAGACTCTCCTGTGAAGAGAGCTGAGAGAGCTGTGATGGTTCACCATGGAGAGGAGGAGGCTCAGGAAAGATCTTGATGTGTATAAATGCTTTCAGAGAGAGCACAAAGAGAACAGAATCAGTCACTTGGTTGTGGTGCTCTGTGCCAGGACAAGAGGCAAAGGGCACAACCTGGGACACAGGAGGTTCACTTTTTAAAAGGAACTAGAATAGGCTGCACAGAGATTGCAAGGTCTCCTCCTAGGAGATGTTCACGTGCTGCCCTGTCACGGCTTGGATGAACCCCAGGAGGGCTTGCTTGAACAAGGTACTCTGAAGGTCTCTTCTAACCTCAAGTGTTTTGCAATATTTTCAAAGCAGAAAATAACCCAAAACCATACTAGATGTCCATTTACAAACGAAAATGATTGAAGTAAGTTATCTGGAACTGCATTCCGTCAGCACATCCTTAATTTTATTTACACTGTAGTTCAAAAGTGCAATGTTTGCTTTGTATAAAAGGGATAAAGGAAAATGGTGAAACCTGATTTGCTGCATCGCAGAGCTCAGGTCTTAAGTACCAGACATTTACTAGACATTATGTGATGTGAATGGTACCAATATCAAAATGTATAAAAGCTGCAGTAGAGGCCAGGAGTGGAAGAGAAAGTTAGAGGAACAGATGTAATTCTACTGGTTATTGCGGTTAAGTGAATGTTTATTTGTTTTTTTCTTCCCCTTTCCATTTTTGGAATTTATTTTGCCTTTGTAACCCTAAAAAAGGTTGAAATTAATACTGAAGTGTAGTGAAGTGTTCTGATATGCTGTATAATTAGAAACCTCTTTGCTGGATGACAAGTTTGTGCATCTTGCTCATATTCTCAGAGTAAAAGCAATTGCCACCACCTGAGATGAGAATTTGCTACCTCTCCAGATCAGATGGAACTGCCAAAGCAGTTTGTGGTTGGAGATTTTTTACTTAACTGTAGCATGTAATATTAAGAAAAATTTCTTCTCAGAAAGGTGGTGAGGTATTGCAATGGACTGCCCAGGGAGGTCGTGGAGTCACCATCCTGGAGGTGCTCAAGAAAAATGTACATGTGGCACTGAATGACATGGTTAGTGCACATGGTAGGGATGGGTTGTTGATTGAATGAGATAATCTTAGTTGTCTTTTTCAGTCTTTATGGTTCTATATACTTTAAACTCTGAAAAAGAATAAATATAATAATAATAATAAAAATAAGTTAAGGGCCTGCTTAATTAAGAGCTGTGCAAAGAAATGTGGTTTTTTTTCTTTTTTTTTTCTTTTTTTTTTTTGCATTAACATATTTTAATAGTTAGCTGTGTGAATGCTTGACTCTTTGATCTAATGGATTATTTCTTTTCTGATATCCAGTGATTTCTTGTCTGAATGAAATATGATTACTCCAAATTCAGTGAATGCATTGCCCAAATGACCTGATCCTTTGAACTGCCTGGTACTAGTTCAAGCTGACGTCATAGCTATTCAGAAAAAAAACTGCTTTCAGAGTTTAAGCTTCAGGTTCACTACCATCCATGTGGAACATGTTGAAAGCTTTTTGATCTGGTATAAATTAAGAGAAATCTATAGAAAGTTTTTAAGTCACTGTCTTGTTATTAAATATGTAAGAATAAAGTAATATTACTGTTGGTGAGTAGTGTTCTCTGAGCAAAGTTAAACATATTTATGTAATTGTAAGGATGATTTTCATTGCAGACTACTGTAGGGAACTTGCTTTAGCAGGGAGTTGGACTTTAGAGATCCCTTCCAACTAAAGCTCCTGAAATAGCAGTGGGCTATCTTTTTTTTTTTTTTTCAAAATTTGAGACGGAACAGTGCATTTCTGAAAAGGAAGAAGAATATAGGAAGGCGGAAGAGAAGATTAAAAATCAAGTTCTTCTGACTCTCTCTTACTTGAATACTCCAATTTACAAATGTTTGTGTTTAGTTTTGGAGGAAAAATAATTATATGTTCAATAATTTGTCTTCTCCAGGTGTAAGTGCATTGGTTTGTAGATTCCAAGTAAGTTCTAGGTGTTTTTAAAAGTATGTTATTAAAGAAAATAAAAGGTTTTATTCCAGTGTAGGATAGGGAAGAAATGTCATGAACTTGAGTTCATTGATTCAATTTTTATTGCTCAAAACTGCTACAGTTCATAAAATTCAGTTTTACAGACTATTAGTCCATAATGTGGGTTATGTCCTTTGGAGACTTATGTTAAAGATAAATGGAGTAGTTCAGAAAGATCTATGTTGTAGCTTTATGGAGGAAGTTCAAGAATTATTTAAGTGCTCGTGACTGTGTTCCAAAAGGATGTGGGGCAAGAAGAGTTGCCAGCAGCCTTGAAGTTAGGGAAGGAAATCAACAGTGAAGAGTCTTTTTATCCTTTAGGAACTAGGACAATTTCCTTGGAGTTGAGGAAGAAGAATTGCTGTAATATTACCAGCATTGAAAGCCAGTTTTTTTTTGTTGTTGTTGTTTATATGTTTGTTAGTTATTCTTGACAGAGAAAATAGTAAAAATAATGCTTTTTTTTAGCTGAGAATTTGCTCTATCAAACAACAGTGTAATTGTTCTCTTTGTATCTGTTGTGATTTCCATGGAAATAAATAGGATACATTACTTTTAGAGCAACTTATGTGTGTCTGTGTGTGCATATATAGCTCCTCATGGATTGTCTTACTATTTCTATTTGATGGTCTTTCTTTTTTTATTTTGCAAGATACAAAGAGTAATTCCTTCTCTCCCTATAACTCCCTACGAAGTGTTCCAGCCTTCAGTTGTGTTCACAGTGCCTCTTCCATGAAAAAGCCCTTTTAGATCAAACCTACTGTAACCAAGGACATTACTTAAACATTATGTAAGATATGTCTCATGAATAGTTTTTGAGAAATTGAGTAGAAATTGCACAGTTATGAACTTTCTGTCTCAAATCGTGCCTCTTATGTACATCCTCACCTCTTCTGCTCTCTATTTAAAGCAGCTAAAATGCTTTTACAACTTGTTTCAGTTTTCTTAGATTTATTTCTAGCATTTATACAATAAAATGTACACAGTGTGGTAGAATAGTCACTATTTACACGGTGTTGTCACACAAACAGTAATTCAATAATACCTTAGCTATAAAAACACAAATTATATTTCCATTACTTCTGTAGTTTCAAAGTACTTTTCTGTCTGTATAGCTCTGAATTAAGCCTGGAAAACATACTGCATTCTCAAAGTCAAATTGAATGAAATTATGCTCAAATTCAGCTGTAATTTTACCTTAATGCATTATAATTCAGATGTCAGGGTTTTCTTCCCTAATTTGATTCCTCTTGGCTATTAGGATCACTCAGTACTTACTCTGTTTTATTGCACTTAGATGAAATAAATTAAGCTGTACAGCAATATAAAAGATAATATTCATTGTTATAAATTTGGCGTTTACATGAATGAAACATCTTAAATTCCCCCTTCATCTGTTTTAAATTAAGTATGAGATTTAAATCACTTGTTCTGATTGAGAGCAAGCACAGGAAATGAAGAGACTGTGGACAATCAAAAAAGCATACTGAGATTCTCATCAGAGCATTCATTATTGTTGGTGGGAAACAACGTTAAACAATAATTGGTTGCATTCATGTAGAGGGTAGAAAAACCTACCACAAGACAGTATTATATTCAGTCTGATAATGACTTTGAACAGGTGAATAAGGGAAAGCAACTTGAAGAGTATTTTCAAATTGCTCAGATAATGTGGTAGCTAGACAAGAAAGGCCTTAGATAAATGTAGGTTTATGAAATACGTGTAATAAGTCTGTATTCAGTTGTAGGTATTATCTCCTTTTATCTTCTTTCTTTTTTTAAACTGGGCTTGTGAATGTATTTTTAATTTTCATCTGTCATTGTTTTGGCTGGGATAATTTTCTTCATAGAGGCTTGTATGATACTGTTTGGGATTTTTGATGAAAATAGTGTTGATAACGCATTGAAGGCTTAGCTGTCGCAGAGCAGTGCTTACAGAGAGCCAAGGGTTCTCCTGCTCCTTGCGCTGTCCTGCCAGCCAGGAGCTGGTGGTGCACTGTGTGCTGGGAAGGGATGCAGCCCAGATAGTGACCCAGACTGGCCAAAGGGAAAAGAAAGAATGAGGAAGAAAGGAATGTTTGGAGTGATGGTGTTTGTTTTCCCAAGAAACTGCTGTGTGTACTGAGCCTTGCTTTCTTGGGAGTGGCTGTATACCAGCTGGCCCATGGGAAGCAACAAATAAACGCTTTGCTTGTAAACATGGCTTTTGCTTTACCTTGTAAACTCTTTTTGTCTCAGCCCATGAGTACTTGCACTTTTACCTTCTTGATACTCTCCTTCATCTCAGCTGGGGAGAGCGAGCAAGGAGCTGTGTGGTGCTGAGCTGCCTGCTGGGGTTAAACCACAACATCATCCTGACACCCTTCCTTTGAACGCTAATTCTTTCCATCTCATTCCTTATTTAATACTTATTATAATCTCACTCATCTTTAATACAGGTAGAGAAAAAAACTTGACCAGAAATGGTTCTTAGATTCAACTGCTTACATTGATCTGTGTTAAATCTGCTGAGGATACTACATTTACTTCAGAAATACGCTATCATTATTGAAAATGAATGCTCGTTTCTTGCAGATGATCATTTATCATAAAGTTTGAAATAGGAATGATGACAGTTTAGTTGTCTTAGTTTTATTATGTGCTGTAAATTGCTGTATTTTTAAAGACTGATTTAGAATTTTGGAAAAATCAGATACTGATTATATATTTTGGAATTTAGGTCCAATTCAGATGGCAGTTCATTTTAATGAGCGTGAATATGTGCAAAACCTATTAGCTGCCTCCTCTTCCCAACTTGTACATTATTTCACGTTTTTTGTGTTTTTTTTTTTAATGCAGTAAGTGTTTGTCATCTTCCCACACAGCCCAGCTATCCATTAGCACTTTTCAGTGCATTTTTTAATTGTAAGATGGTCAGCAATCCACATTTTCCTACAACCCCAGTTCTGCTGTTAATTATTTTTTTGCTTCTCGTTGTAACTAATTTTTAGTTTTCTTTTTGACCATGCCTTCCCATTGAATCATTTATCTCCAGGCTAGCCATGTTTCCCTCAGACAACTCAGTGTCTATTTGGACCCTCATAAGCTCTACCACCATCTCCGTATGACTGTATGTCCTTTTAGCCACATCAGTTCGCATAATACTCCTGGTGAATTCATTGTTTGGCTGCTGTAGTCCACCCACTCAATCCATTCTCTGCTTTGTAGACGTCATTAATCTTTTGGTCCTTAATCACTTTCATCATACTGTTGTTCCTCCAGTACTCCCCTTTAATCAGGGAGAAATCACTCAAATTTGCTCACTGTGCCTTTGGGTAAAAGTACCTGTCCTTCATAAACTCACCTTCAGTATTTAGTTTCTGGTTCTGTCTGCCACAGACAACTATTTCCCATCTTTCCTCAATACTTGTTCCTCATAGCTAGTTTCCTGTTTGCATCTTTTGCAGATAACACTGTACTCCATTTCTCCAGCTTTACTTCCAAATCCACTGGAATTCCAATTAGACTTTGTCTGACTATGCAAGTAGAGACCCTTAAAATCAAGGACCTTTGTGGGCAAGGGAGAACAATGAAATCATCTGCTCTGTAAGACTTGCAGGACACCTCAAAATGTACAGTTAATCTGGAATTAGTTGGCAGAGTCATAGTGGCTGATTGTTTTTCTGTCACTCTTTTTTGTGACTTTCAAACAAGCATGTAACCATACTGCAGTGCATTTCTCTTATAGAAAGCTACATTAGATAGAAACATACTGTTTTGGAAAGCTTCATTAGTAGAATTTAAAATGCTATGTTGATGATCTTCCATTGCAACAGCTTTCTTGTTGCTTTAATTATATCTGGTAAAATCTTCAGTCAAAGGTGAAAACAAAAAATTTCTATGAAACTGCATGAGCTGGGGCTTTAGATGATGGATTTGCATGAGCTGAAGAGTTTCCTAAAGCAGTAGCATAAAGTGCTTCTTCATGTGTTTTTCAAAGTATTTATGTATAAAGACCTTTCTTGAGAGGAAGTTCAGGGGCAATAGTAATTTGTAAGGTCTGGGTCTTTGTTGTGTTGGTAAAAAATATTTCATAGAATTACAGGATTATAGGGGTTGGAAGGGACCTCTGGACCTCATCAAGTCCAACCCCCTTGCTAAAGCAGCTATAAGAGGTTACACAGGCAGGCATGAAGGTGCATCTTGAATATCTCCAGAGGAGACTCCACAACCTCTCTGGGCAGCCTGTGCCAGCGCTCTTTCACTCTCAGAGTAAATAAGTTCTTCCTCATCTTTGAATGGAACTTCCTGTGATCCAGTTTCTGTCTGTTACTCCTTGTCCTCTTGCTGCATACGACTGAAAGGAGTCTGGCCCCACTGACTTGACTCCCACATTTTAGATATTTATAAACTGATGAGACCCCCTCTCAAGTCTTCTCTTCTCCAGACTGAAGACTCCTAAGTCTCTCAGTCTTTCTTCATACAGGAGGTGCTCCAGGCCCCAGTCATCTTTGTGGACTGGACTCTCTCTGGAAGTTCCTTGTCTTTTTGAATTGGGGAGCCCAGAATGACACAGTACTCGAACTGTGGCCTCACCAGCAGAGGGTAGAGGGGAGGATCACCTCCCTCAACCTGCTGGTCACTTTTTTTAATGAACCCCAGGATACCATTGCCCTTATTGGCCACAAGGATATACTGCTGGCTCATGGCCAACCAGTTGTCCAGCAGGACATCCAGGTCCTTCTCTGCAGAGCTCCTCTCCAGCCGGTCAGCCCCCATTATCCGTACTTTTCCTTTAAGAGTAATGCATCTCTATAGTCATGATGCTATTGGTACCCTTCTCTCATTTTCTAGGTTCAAACATTTCAGACAGAATAGTGAAAGAGAAGGAAAACAAACAGGCAAACAGACAAACAAACAAAAACAAAAAACTTCTGAAGAAATATGGTATGAAGCATCTTTCAATCTTTACCTTCGTGATAATCATTCAAATATAAAGATTCCCACATTCTGAAGTAACTGTGGATGTAGTATTATATGATCTATATAGTCTATATTTGGCCTTCGAAGTCCCCTGGCAGCACTCCAGCTATCTTCAGTGACATTCTCCTTGCATCCCTGGGATATCTAACAGACACTTAAGTCTCAAGCAGCCCTTCAAAGCAGTGCTTTGAACTCAGTCAGCTGAAGAATGCTTCTGAATTTCCAGCAGCAGTGATGCTGTGCTGTACCTGCCAAATCATCGTGCCCCAGATGTGTTCATTTCAGGTCACTGGAAGTCTCACAAATTCTTTCCACGTTCATGTGTGTTACACATGACTACCTCTTGTTACAAAACAGACTGCTTTCAGCTCTAGCAGAAATCACTGGTTTTACTTCACACTGTTTTAGCAGTTTGTTTGTTTTCTTTAATTATTTTTTTTTAAATATTACAATGTTATGTTACAACATTTTTTTTTCTACTGTTGCTTAAGTTCTAAGAGCCATGGACTAGGAAAAGACATATTGAAAAATATTCTCTGCATCATCTTCAGTTCATTTTTTGCACTTTAGAAAATTCAGAAGAATTCCTAAAGTAATATGGAAAAGCAATCTTTTTATTCTTAATGTGAAATCAGAAAAAAACCATTTAATTTCTCCATTTTGATGATCATATAGTCACAAAAAGAAGAAGATTGTAACTACATACTGTTGAATATGAAACCACCTATTCAACAGGTCAGGCATAAAAGCTTACTGCATGAATGATGACATTCACAGAACCATTTTATGCTCTTCAGTTATTTTTGAAATCTTAATGTCTGTGTATGTGCATTAGAAGTATATCACTCAAACCTTAAAGTCTGACTGTAGCAGAGATGAACACTTCCGTGCTGTGCAATCTTTTAAAGCAATTTGATTTTTGGTTAGATAGTCAAAACTCACTTCCTGTCAAGTAAATGACAGGATGTTGTATATTTATTTGTTGATAACATTAGAAGTATTGTAAACCTGATTATTTTGTAAAAACAATTGAGCCTTCATACTGATGTTCCATTGTAAGTAAAGAGACCAAGACTTTCAAAGCTAGCAATTATTAGCATGTGCTTTAGTTTGACAGCCTGACCTAGCACCTGTAAAATGTTCATGCTGTGAAAGCTTGGTGCTTGACACCATAAATTATAAATGAAGAGCTAGTGGAAAAAGTGACAGACTTACTCAGTGAAAGAGAGAATTACGAAGCTGAAAAACATTAAACTGACTGGTTGTGTGGATATTTAATCAAAGGAGAGAGGAATGATTTTATCATCATGAATGTAAGTCTGGGATATCTGGGAATATTTGTCATGAGCAGAACAACTCACAATTCTTCTTTCAAATAAGTTTTATTTACTTTGGTATGTTTTTGAGGCTCTGCATTAAAGGAGTTTATTTAATATAGCCAAATGTTAACTTCATGTTTTCTGAGTTGCCTTTTGAGTTCCTTTCTGGATGGGATTTTTCATAGTTCTAAACTTCTAGACCCTTCTTTCTGTATGTATTATACAATACAGGCGTATGACCAGCTGCATTCAACCTTTCACTTTCAAAGCAGGTGGCTTACTAAGCAAATGAGATGCCACTCAGAAATCAAGGGAGGCTTTTTGGTTGTTTTACTTGAGAGCAATGACACTTCTGAAAGTCATGAGTTCTCCTGCTTTGATATTCCAAGAGCTGGTGTCTCCACTGATGACTTGCTTTGTCCTCTGACAGTTAAAACCATTACTAACTACATCACTTTTAACAAACAGAAAATAATACAAATATAGACATGATAGTCCTTCCCTATCCTTTGTACATCTCTTGTTCTATTAGGTCAGGGAGCTTGTCCTCCCTTGAGTGTATTCATCATGTTTGTGGTGCTGCTGCATACCTGCAATGGATTATTAAAATATCCTATCACTTCTGGAGGTTTGTTTATATGACTTGTGAATAAATTTGTGTTGGTAATTCAAATTGCAGCAATGAAATTAATGGGAATTAAACTCCATATGGGCAGTTATGGTTTTCCACTGTCAGTGCCACTTCATACAGACACTATTTGCTTGCAAAATAAGGTAGTCAAGTACTGAAACAGAACACCACACGTGTGGAAATATGCACCTACCCTGCCAAAAGGCCTGAACTGGACCCTTGTCTCAGTTCTTGAGTTAGAGGTGCACAGGGGCCATGCTGTGAGTCAAGCATGAGCTCCAGCTTTTGTACCTCTGCTAACATCTGCCTGTTTTGTTCCTCAGAGTATCAATCAGCTATTTTTTCATCATGGTTAATAAGTAACTACTTGAGTAAGCACTGACTATTTATTTTCCCCGTTCCAGTCGTTCACTTCATCAGCTGTTCTTCTCCAACCATCTCTATTTAAAAGGAAGAGGTTTGTGTTGGTTCTGATTCTCATTCTACTTGAAAAGACAGGTACCAATACCTTGAAAGTACGTCTGCATCAATCTTTCCAGTTTTTCATGGGGAAAGGGGAACAATCCCTTGCAAGACCATTTTTTCACTTTACTAATAGAGGGACTGGATCTTTGGACGTGCAGTGTAGGAAGAGGCAGGTGAATAAGGTGGGTTGATTATCTCCATGATCTCCTATGAGAAGTTTAAAGGAGGAAGTCCAAAGTAATGTAGAGTTTGGGAACAATAACAATGGAAGTATTATCTTCATAATTGGTCTGAGTGACAGTTATGTACAACTATAGTTTTCCAAAATCTTTTGTGTGTTTTTTTCACTAACAGATTGTTGCCATGTAACTCTTTGTTTTATCATCCCTCCAAAAATGTTAGTATAAATGTTAGTAAAATATATGAAAACAAAAAAAGGGTTAACAGTAAAGTGCAGAGCATGAAGTCTAGTGTCATGACTTCACAAACCAAGTCTCAGTCTAATAAGGCTGACATCAGCACACAAATCATGGATACTTTGCCACTGCAAAGGAAGAGAAATCCATTTGTCTGAATTTCACTTGTTTCTAATTTCCCTAATGAAGATACACTTAGGTTAATAAATATAGCTGATAAAACTGTCAGGTGTTCATGTTCATTTAGAAAAACCTGCCCAGTAATCTGCTGTTGACATGAACATGATGGTGTACTGCATATCAACTAGCTTTTTCAGGTCAGAATGAAAATCACTATGTAGGGCAGCTAAGCTCTTATAATTGCGTGACTCCTGTTTTTATCTAGGCTGATCCTTGACTTCCTTATATCAAAAGCGTAGGAATATAGTATAGATATGTGACATAAACCAGCTCTGGTGTTATTTTCTGGATCTGCAAACCATATCAATTTATTTCATTTTAGCAGAAATCCCTGCTGTTAAGAAATGACTTCAAAACAAAAGCGAAGTTAGCGGTTAAGATTACACAGTTTCCCTGGCACTTGAAGTCTTTTTTCTTCTTCTTTTTTTTTTTTTTCTTTTTTCCCATGTGAAGATTTCTACCAGCCAAAACTTATTCTTCAGTTCTGTTTTTGCTGTTTGTCCTGCAGGGCTGACAGTACAGCACTCAGCCTCTTCTGTTGCATTACAAATGTAGAAATTAGTTCCTTCTGGCTGAGCTATGGATTTGAGAACCTCCTCCTGTCTTATTCCCCTGTTAGGCAGTGCAGTGTTCAACTAAATCACTTTGAAATCACTTTGACGCAGTGCTCTTGGGAAAATCTGTATTATAGTCTAGGGGAAGTAGGATGTTACCTATTTGGTCTCCATTTCACAGTTTCCTGAGGAAAAGTTGGGGGTTTAGCTGTTTCTGAGCTAAAATCATTTATTCCAAATGAGAATGTGCTTTCTTTTTACCTCAGTAATTTTATTTTTTCTTGTACTTGTGGACAGGACTCAGTTTGGAGAAGCAAGAATGTACGTTAGACAACAAAACAGACAATGTTTATGGTTGTCTTAGGGCAAAACAATTTGTGAAGCATAAAATACATAGTTAAGATATAACTTTGAATAATTTGGAGTTATAACTGTCATCCCAGGAAAAACTGAGCGCAGAAATTGCTGTGTGTTTTGAGCAGAACAGATACATTTTCTAGTTGCTCGCTTCCTTTGGTGCCTGTGAAAGTGGCAGAGTGGTTCCCTTGGCTCTGCGTTGTATTCATGAAATGGAACGTCGATCCCGTGGTACTGGGGAAGCTTTTATCTTCTACTGACTGGTGTTAAGTTCCCATGACTAATAAATTGTTTAGTTGCTCCTCTTTCTTTGGAATGTTTGTCTGTATTATTAGTAAGGATTGAAGATGTGTGAGGCAGCAAGTACTCTGATACTCAAAAAAATGTCAGTGTATTTTAGTAGATCCATTTAGACTTTTGTCCCTTGTATGTTGCTTTAGAGAGACTTTCCACACTGGAGCAGTCTCACAGAGATATGCAGAAAAAATACAGCAGTACATGGACTGTTGCATCAGTGTGGAGGTGACACAATCTCTAGTCAAACTGTACAGCAAGGTGCTCCTGCTCTGTGTCATCGTGCAAAGGGGCTCCTGTGAGTTCTGTTGCAAAACAGGAGGAAAAAATCATTTCTCTTTTCTTCATTTTCCTGATTATTCCTTTTTGTATGTCAGAGAAGTTTCACAAGATGTCTTGTAGAGATCTGCTACACAGATTCCATACCTTCCCTTGACTCAAAGAACTGTAAATGTAAATAGTTGGTCAAATATTCTCTATTTTAATTGGACTGAGACTACTTCAGGAATGAACTCTACCTGTTTTATGATGTCTAAGCAGAAACAATCCTATTTAAACAAAAGCAATTAGGCATAATTGACTAATTCATAAATCAGAAATCATAATTCATAAATAATCCATTGCTTCTTGTTTCTTGTTTTTTAAATTTGTCCAGCGTTTAAAATATTTCCTGATCCTAAAATAAAAGCATAAATAATAAAAAATCATTAATTATGTCCTTCTAAGTATTCCAAGATATAGGTATGTTCAGTGATCTGCATAAAGGTTATAAACTACAAATCACAGCTGTTAGTCAAAGCATTCTGATAAGTATTTGAAATATTGCAGTTGTTTATTTCACAACCAAGTGGCATAGGTGTTTGGGTATTTTATACTTGAAATTTAGCATAAACCTTGGCAGCATGTAGACGGAGGATTGCCACTTTTTAAAAATCCCCCATCTTGTTGTCTGAAAGGTAGATGTTGAAATACTAAAAATAGTCCACAGTAAATGCAATAGACAACAAGGAGACTATGTGCTCTCATTATAGTATTTTTATTCAAATAACTTAAGGACTGGTGTCTATTGTTCCCCAAATATGAAAGCCAGGGGCTTTCTACAGAGGGTGTACTTGTCTGACTATCCACCAAAATTCCATCAGTCATTTCCAGGTAAAGAAAATATTGACATGAAATGAAGCATTTACAAAGACAAAGAAGACAATGGTAAAAGATAAATACTAAATTAGTTGGTACTGTAGAATTCATAGAATGAATTAGGCATACTTGTAGAATTTTGCGTGTCAAGTATTGCTGGTTTTAACTCTCATTGAACTTTATTCATTTGGACTCATCCAGACTCATTCAGAGTATTTTTTCACCTCATTATGTCTCCATAAGTTGTTATTTGAAAACATTTGTAAAACTGCATTTTTGTTCACACAGGTCTAAGTTGTGTGGATGTCCTTACAGCTCCCTCTTCCAAATATAATCATGCAGTATGTTTATGTTTTATTCTTATAAAGTAATGTGATGATGCAATCAGAGATTAATTACAGAGCATGAATAATAAACAGAAAAGTCTGCATGGTTTGTGAAGGAAGTGGCGTATTTCTCTGAATACTGAAAAGCATATGGAGTTGAAAAAATAAGTATTTGGCAAATAAATTGTAAATAAAAGGGAACATAAAGTCTTGCAAAAATTGTATGCAGTGAGTTATAATAATCAGCTTTGGTCTTAAATACGTCTCATCCACTTAATTGTTCAAATGAAATACTGTGTCAGTCCAAGGTTAGTTGCTGCTTCTATTTCACTAGCTTCAGGGGTTTGACAGTACATGGAATAATAGTACCAAAGATACAGCTGGAGCCAATTGCCTCTGCCTCCATCAGTTCTCTCAGTAGGTACAAGACACTCTTTCATTTTAAAAAATTTCATAAATTACATCTCTCAGCATGGTATCTTGCAATTTTAGGTATCAAGAATGAAGTAAAGAATTTGGTTTATTTATCTTGCTTATTTATATAGCACTGTCACATAAAAACATACAATCCATAATCCAAATTCAGCACAATTTTCCACAAAAATAAATGATAAATAAATAAATGAATAAATCAGAGCTTCATCTTGCTTTTTCTATTTAGCCTTTCATCCAGTGAGGTTACACTAATGTACAAGGGCCACTCTGAAAGTAATGCCTCCTATTTTATTATTATTTTGGCCCACAGTGTCAGAGGTGGATGTTGGTGCTATGTCAGTAAAGGCTGAAACTTCCCACCAGTATGCTTTTCTGTTGCCCTGCGACAAATAACGGCAGAGGGGCCATCTGACGGAATGAAGTCTGACATAGAAATGTGTATGAAGCAGAGGGGTGGAACTGATTTCCTTCATGTGGAAAAAATGGCACCCACTGACGTTCATCAATTCTTGCTGAACATCTCCGAAGACCAAACAGTGGATGTAAGCAAAGTGAGGCAGTGGGTGGTGTGCTTCAGCAGTGGCGATAGTAACAGTGGGTCACTTCTGCTGGTGCAGGTTTCTACCAGCACAGCATGCAGGCTCTTGTTTATCACTGGCAAAAATGCATTGCTAATGGTACTGACTATGCTGAAAAATAGTGTTTTGTAGCTGAGAATTTGCTCTATTAAATGGTAGTGTTATTGTGCTTTTTCTATCTCTTGTAGTTTCCATGAATATAAGTAGGAGACGACTTTCAGAGCAGCCTCCATTAGTGAGAGGTCTGTAATGACTGGCAAACTAATTAGAATATGACATTGGAAAAAAAGAAATTCATGATGAATGGAAGAAAGGCAGTATGAAAAAGGCTAAACTAAAAACAAATCTTTTGGTGTGAAAAATGTGTGCTTACATTCTGGTGAGAGACAGAGCAGCCTTGTAGTCTCAGGAGTATGTGCATGTTTGCATGTAAGGTACAGAGAAGGTAATTATTTTGGCTCTGAAGTAGCAGGAGCACTATGAAAGTCTAGGAAAACATAAAATTTTATAGCAAAGGGAATAAATTTTAAGTTCATTAAAAATGATCTTGCTAGATAATAGGTAATACAGTTTTCTCATGGAAATAAGGATGAATAAAAAAAGGTTGATAGTAGGATTTTGTGCAAAAGAACTACTGTTTGTTTTAATGTTGTTAGTACAGAGACATGGGGTTTGAAATTACATACATCCAGGTAATAGCAGGGAACAGTGACATTGAAACAGGTAACTGAATCAATTTAGAAAACAATTATTCCTTAAAGGTCTGTATGGAATATATGGAAAGAAAAACGGTACTGTGAGGGAATTCGTTTTTGAAGATGGTCACTGGAGATCTCACGTGACTAGGAGTAAAATACCACCAAGGTAAAGAACAGTTCACTAATGTAAAGAAATACTGCACCCAGTCTAATAACTCATTAGTTGGAAAGGTGAATTTATCATTAAAGAGGTGTTGGTTTTTGTTCATGAAAAACTATCCTGACTTGTTCTCCTTCATTAGAGGTGAACTCACTCTGTGTTTTGTGTGTATACATGCAAATGTGAAAAAGGTCAAAGTGGAAATTACTTTTTAAAATTCCTGATTGTGAAATCATTGATAAATTTAAAAAAGGCCAGTTTTGGATAATAGCTCAGTCTGCTTTGGTAGCATGAAAACAGAAACTAGAAATAAAAACAGATCTTCTCATAATTAATAGAAAAAAATAGCATACAAGTGGAAATACATATCCATTAGAAAGTAACTTAAAAAGGAAACTTAAAACAGTAAATTAAAAAGAAACTTAAAATAAACTAATTATGTTAGCTAAAAGTCAAGGGGAATTTCTCTATTGTGAATCAAAAATATTGTTTGAACAGTATTGAACTATACTTGGAAAGAAATGCAGAAAATTAGGTGATCAGAATTGAGAAATTTAGAAATTAGCAATTTCTTCACATAATATGAAAAAATGTCAAGCAGTGCCCACCATCTAGCATAGAAAATTCTCTTCCAGAAGTCCTCAAAGAATTGGCTGAGGAGATCTCTGGGCAACTAATGGTAAATTTAATGAGTTTAGGGACAAAGGGAATTTAAAAGTATTGGAAGAGCATATGTGTTAGAGTACTAGTTTGAAAAGAAAAGAGAAGCTCCATTAACCAGGAAACTAGATTTTTATAAAAATCAGTGCTGGAGAGGATTTTAGAAGTCATTTAGCTTTTTCCCTCTGCCCTCAGGCAGTGTGAGCTTATTCAGAAAGCAATATTTAACATGTCTTAAAAGCCTTCTATCCTGGAGATTGCTCAACTTTCCAATTAGTCTCAACTATCTCTATTCTTTACAGCTATAGAGGTAGAAAGGATTTTCCTGAAGTCTAACATTAAATGCACTTCAGTGTGATTTAAATCCCTTCTTCCTTACTGACTATTAGTAAAGAGTACAGATCATTCTGTTTGGCTTAAACTGATTTTGATGCTCTTGGGGACTGTGATTGGGAAGCCCCTCTATTTTAACCTCCAATGCGCATGAGTCCAGTGCAGTTAGGGCCTTGCGGAGCTCAGCCCTTCTAGAGCTCTCCTGGTTCCTGCTGCTCTCCTGTACACTCTTGGCAACTGATCCCCAAATTTCTCAAAGTAAGGCACTGAAAACAAGACAGAGAACTTCCGCACAAATATCTTGCAAATGTTAAAGAGAGGGAAAGGATCGGTTTATGTTTTTCACTGCTGTAAACCTGTTTGTTTATTTTAGTTGTGCAACACTGCTGATACTTTGTTTACTGTGTGATTTGCTGTGACCCTGTATTCTTTTTCTGAAGAATTGCTATCTAGATGGGGGCTCCCAGTCCTTTATTACCACAGCTCATTAGTCTTGCCTAAAGCAGATAGCTGTGGCATGCAAAATAATGGAACTGTTGGAAAAAGGCTCAGTTTATATACATAGAATGAATGCCAGTTCATTTGTTTCCAAGAAAACGGGCCTGGTCAAAGACAAAAGAATTAACAACATTTTCCCAGCTGATTATATGTTAATTGCCAGGATGACTCGAATATTACTTATCTCTTCTCTCCTTCCACCTCAGGCAGACAACCACAGAGGTAATCTGTTTAGATTTTATAAAACATGACAAAATATCACTAAGTATTCTGACAGTATCAATCTTATCAAAGGTTCTAGTAAGTGGATTCGATAAATGGGCATCTAAGAAACCTTAAAGTACTTTTCAGTGATTGGTAAATCACAGAATTTTAGATATTCCTTATACACAATTCAAAATGCTTACTGGCTAAAATTATTTTTTAGTAACATGGGAATAAATAATAAGTCAGCAGCTGACAGAAGGAATAGTAGAGAAGTAAATAGACAGACAGAGGATATGTAGACAGAAAGCAGCCTGTAACACTTATTAAAGGTCTGTCCTTAAAAGTAAGACTTGCTTTAAGATAAACAAATGAATTCAAGAAGAAAAATGCAAACCAAATTGAAAAACAATGGTGAAAAGGAATGATTCAGTAAAGGACAGTGGTCTTGATAGATTAATAACTGCTACGGTAGAAAATGTGACGTGAGATATATGAATACGTTACAAAAATTGGGAAGGTTCTTCATTAATATTGTTAGAAGGAATGATTTCACAACAGTTCAGGTGATCCTTCTCTCAAAAAAGAAAAAAAAGAAAATAGAAAGAAAGTCCATAAAAACTGGGAAAAAGAAAATGCAGTCACTATATACTGTCCCATGCATTACTGGGGCTGGAAGTGAGAGACTTAAGGAGATCAGAGTTTTCATAATATAAATAGGAAGTGATTACAGTTGATAAGTTAGTTTTCAGAGAAAAAATATTGTGCCAGATTTGCCTGTCTCGGGATATAAGCAGTCATGACTGCCCTTCTGAAAGATAGCGAAAATTTCCATCTGCTGTTTGTGCATTTTTACCCTGCCTGGCAGAGACATCCTACATCCGTGAACCTGACATTGGCCACCTCACCAAGCAATGACAGCCGAAAAGTGTGCTGCCAGGCCAAGGAAGTTGTTACAGCATGCATAGCCACTGAGCCTAGTAAAGATGTTAACAGTGAGACGCATTAGTCTACAATGAGTGGGAGGTCAGTCTAGGTGATCTGATGGACTATTCTGATGTCAAGCAATGAATTCATGAACTAGTTTGGCTGAAATCCCTTATGCTTTTAAAACAGTTAGGTCAGACTGTCTGGAGCTGTGCAAAGAAGGGAGAAAAGAAATGTCTGGAAGTCTTTTTCCTTGGCTGTACCAATTTCAGAGTTCATCTTCAGAGCACAATCAAAATTAAAATTCCACACTCCCAGTCCTCAGAGCTGTGTTCATCATAATTTTAAACTAGTTCCCTCAGGTCTTGGCAAAACCTCTAAAAAGATTAATTTCAATTGTAAAGTCTAATAATAGCAGTGTAAGATATGTAGAAAAAAAAAAGGGGGGGGTGGAGGGTGAAATGGAGCTTGATGTGGCATAATGAGTTATAATTGTGTAATATCTATTAAAGAATATAGTGGAAAACAAAGCCAAACACTTTTAAATTATGAAGTTAACAATGAGTTTATAGCTGTATGTTTAAATCTGTGTATTACTGTTGTCCAAATGATAACACTCATAGCTTGGTTACTTAAGGAGCAGCACAAAACTGCGTAAAGCTTAGTTCTTTTCATCTGAATAGATTTGTAATTGTTCTTCATTTTGAATTGTGACACTACTTTGTAATAGCAGAACTCTTTCACTCTCCTTCACTGTGCAAGATTTACAGTCTGCGTCCCGTCAAAGACGGGACTCCTACTGGTGGAGGCTGGTGTCAAAAATGACAATAACATGGTTTTGCTGCAAACAAGTTATTTATAGCTTTTTCATAAATATTAACTTCAGTATCTCCAGGTATGCACTTCGCAAGGTAGCTAATGCCTTGTCCAGAGTGACCTCTTTGCATGAAGTCTCATTTACAAGGAATGGGACATTTTATGGCAGAGAAAGAAATGTAAGTGTAGGGACATGGGTCAATAAATACAGCTTTCTAGGAAATTTTCTTATTTAGGCATTGCACATAATATCCACTGTCTCTTTGTAGTCTCTTTGAGTGTGAATGTTCAGTTCCTTAAAAAATGATGCTATTCTAAACCCAGAGATGTGTTCATTCACGTATGTAACTTGGATGTATATTTGTGAGCATTTCTCTTAGTCTGGAACTTTTTTGGCAGAGTAAATTTTCTGCCAAGGAGCTGTTAGTTGGCGCTTTCTTGGCAGTGCAAATTTGTCTGCCATTAGGTCTGTACTGCTGGGGATATAGTGATTCTTAATTACCTCATTTAAAGCTAGCTTGGGTATCTCTGTCCCACACTGAAGTCTATCGTGTAGACATCTCAAAATCACTGAAGTGTGTGAGAATTTTATTACTTTATCCATGTCCTCATTTGTATAGCTGCTTCTGTCGATTTCACTGCTTTACAGGGATTTGTATTCCATTACCATAAATTTACTGTTTACTAGATCTGAAATTATTTGCACATTTTTGATTGGTAATTATATTATGTTTTTTGATAGAAGCACCCTTGCAAAGTCTCTTCTTTTTTTTTTATGATTTTTATTTCTGGCTTGGAAAATGCTGTTCTAATTCTGTTCAGTAGTTGTTTGAATTCTCCAGTTTGAGGCTGTAACAGATTCAGTTGACTATATGTGAGCATATGTAACCATAAATAGATTTACTAGGTGAAATGTATCAAAAGTTGTAAAAAAAAAAATCCTCAGTCTTTTGATGGGGATTATTTTGTAAATATATACAGGAAATATGATTAGATTGTACTTCGCTTAAATTTAAATGTTGCATATTATCAATGAATTCAGTCTTAGTTTTTTTTTGTTGTTTTTTTTTTTTTTTATGTATGACTGAGCTTTGAGATAGTACTTGATTAATTCAGGCAATAAATTAATAAATTCAGCATTCACTGAAGAAATGAATTTTTTTTCCTTGCCATATTTAGATCCTTGTTCCTTTGATTTATTTGTTCCGAATGCCTTGATGATATTTATGAAGTCCTAGCTGTGCTACCACAAAAATCATAAAAGTGAACCAACATGTTAAACTTTGACACCGCTAATAGCAGAAGTCAGTTTCTGCCTACAAGTCCATAGGTTTCACCATAAAATATATATTTTTTTATTTGATTATTTAATTGTGTTTTAAAGAATTAAAAAGTAATAATAGTACTTGATGAGTAGCAAAATATGACCTCAGCTGAGAAACAAAGATACTTCTAAATAACCTATGTAAGTTTGGTTTGCTTGAGAATTATTGGTTTGCTTTGAATTATTAATAAAGATTTTTAAACTGATGAAACAGTGAAGAGATGGTAAAATCAACATCCTTGTGGATTTATTATTTTTTTAATGTCATTAGTTTCTTTAGATTAAGGATTAAACATTTAAATGGAGAATATTGACTTTGTTACCTGGCCATAAATTTGCTGATAAATCTGTTTGAGTTTGAGGTTAAAAGTCAACATGCAGTCAAATATAGAAAAACTTTTAATTGCCACTAGTTCAAAAGAATAAGGAAGGTGTTAGGCCAGGTTCCCTCTAATCAACTGATATGTACTAGTAGTTTGCATGCCAGTGTCTTTTCCATAAGGCAAAAAAGCCATGACCTGACATCTACCAATGATGATATGTTTTATAGACATACTTTAGACTGTGTGACACATTATATTGTTGTAGACTTTACTGTCCAAACAATCAATGCATAGAAAGGAGGTGCAAGATAATGTGCAACAGCATAAAACCCCAGAATGTATGCAAAGTGGTATCAAACTAGTATGGTGATCAGAATGCTAGAGGCACCTATCCTATGAAGAAAGGCTGAGGGAATTGAGCTTGTTTAGCTTTGAGAAGAGAAGGCTCTGGAGAGACATCCTTGTGGCCTTCCAGTACTTGAGGGGAGCTCATTACCGGGAGGGAGCCCAACTATTTACATGCTCAGATAGTGATAGGACAAGGGAGAATGGCTTTAAATTAAAAGAGGGGAGATTTAGGTAACATGTTAGAAAGAAATTTTTTATTCAAAGGGTAGTGAAGCACTGTCACAGGCTGCCCAGTGAGGTTGTGGATGCTGCATCCCTAGATGCATTCAAAGCTGGATTGGATGGGATTTTGGACAGACTGATCTAGAGGCTGGCAACCTGGTCCATGGCAGGGAGGTTGGAATGAGGTGATCTTTAAGATCACTTCCAACCTAATCCATTGTATGATTCTGCAATTCTATGATATGATAACAGTTTAATTTTTCTCCATAATTTATTCAAAGGAGAATGGGAATTTGTGGCCTATGAAGGGGAACACAGCTTTCAAAATGTAGTAACTTGACAATTAAAATTGACTGCACTATGTAATACTTAATTTTATATTAAATTGTAATTTACGTTTTTTAAATTAAATTAGGTCAGATTAAATAATTCCATTAGAGGGCAGTAGTACCTGTAGGTATGAAATCTTGTGTACTAAATATTTAGTTTACAGTCAGCTTCTTTATTGCTATGATCTGTATTCTGTATAATTTTTTGCGTTAGTAGTGAAAAGAAGAGAAAAATGATGCTAAAGTAATGTAATATATTAAAATAGCGCAGAAGTATTTTGCAATATGCAATAATGCACACCCTGTCAGATATTACAAAAATAAATATTGCAGAAGTTATACGAAATAATTGTAACAGCTTTCTGCAGTGTGATATTCCAATGAACTCTAGATTTGTTTGTCTTTCCGTGTTCAGAGCTGTATAATTTGTGTACTGTATAACTTCTATTTATTTATTGAAGGCTTATGGCTTTTTTTCAAACATCTTTCCTTTGAAACTCTCCTTTTTCTTTATATTCTTAGCTTTAATGCTTAATTTCACATGTGGAATTTCTAGATTTCAAGGCAAGTTTGCAAAATCATGCATGCATATACAGAAGCCTTTTAATGATGAAGCATCATTGGTAGTGTCTTGTAATTTAGCAATGATTTCTGTAAAAGGTTTAGTTTTTGTATTAATGATATCTTCTAAGACTTTTGATAATGAGATTTAAACCTCAAAAGCTTAAATGTTTTTTTTGTGTTTCTGTGTGTGTGTTTTTATTCCTACTCCAACATTTCATTGCTTTAATAGATTTAAGCAGTTGTACCTGGCTGATATAACTAGCTCAGTTCACAGTAGTTTATACTTTACTGTCTTGTATACGTCTAATCCAAGCAATACCATTGTAATGTACCATTTCTTTTTCCATTTTCAGTTGTGCTGCTTGATACTACAGCTGTCCTTGGAGAACTAGGATGGAAAACATTTCCTTTAAATGGGGTAAGTTACTCACCATTTTGGTTTTATTGTCTTGAGTCTGGAATTCTGACACTACTGAGCTAAATGTCTGTTATACCTGAGAGGATATTCTTGCAGTGTGGATGCAATGGAAAGATTTTGGTTATTATCGGAACTAGATCAGCCTGCGTTGTAAGTGGGAGTAACAGATGTAATAATGATCTGAGTGCACATTATTATGCCATTCTCTGGCTTTTCTGCTTAAGAATCTGGCACATTTTAGAATCTAATTCTAACTGTTACGCATCATGAAGTTACGTATTAAAAATTCTTGTGTTTGTGACTGTGTTTATGAACACATCTTTTTTGTAAATTAGAAAGAAATATGAGTTTTGATTTTATAACGTGATTGAAATGAGGATTTAGTAAAATGGCATCAGGTTTGCTAAATCAGGAAAGCGTTGCAAGTATGTTAATGCTATTAAACCAGTGTAAGCATTTTGAAAAATATATTTCAGTAGGCCTTGTTGACTCAATTGACTGTTCTAGGTTAAAGTTCTATATTCATGTTGAAAATTATAGTCTCACTGTATTATTTGTACAAATGGACAGGCACTTGGCATTCCATTCTAGGCTGTGGAGTGTTGCAGGTATATGGTATATTTGAGAGTGCTGTGGCCAGCTGAGTGTAGGACAGAGGTACATTTTTGTTATTTGAAGGACAGCCCTAAGTTCTTTGCCTATGGCTACACTTCAGTGGTTGTGTTCTCTTTCTGCAGTTGATGCACTTAACAGAACATAAGAGGTGTTTGTATTTTAACTACTGAACTAAGATACAGTGTACTGGAGCATTTAACACATCATATTGGCTTCTAGTCCTGATATCATTGTATGTGCAGCTCTTGATTGTATATCACCTGCTTTTATATTAGCTGGAGTTATCTGTTAATTCTTGTGTATGGTACAGAGTTTCTGGATTCTTTGAAATTAGCTCAGAAAGTGATATTTTTCTGAGTGAAAAATCATGTTCTATTTTAATTTTATTTTTTGTAATCCATTCCAGAAGGAAGTAGAAACCGTGTATCCTTAATAATTCATATTTGTGAAATGCCTTTTATGTCTCTGCCCTCAGGGATTTCAAACGATGTGACATTTCTTAATCTCATAAACTTCATAGATTACTGTTTTTTCTTTTTTTTTTTTTTCAGTCCATTGTATTCCTAGACATCATTTCATTCTGTTATAGATACTTCCATGGCTCTCATATTGTATGCAGTCTCATGTAGTCTGTGATATAATTCTACAAGTTGTTTTTTCATTCAGAAACTCTAGATGAAGCAAATAGTCTTGTATATTAAATTTGTCACTGCATTTTCACGTTATTATTTGTTCTAGCAAAAAGCAAATACTGCTGTATACAGTGTTGAGAAAAGACAGAAAAAAATTCTTGTTCTAATTTTGTTGTAAATCTCATTCAATGAAACAGGGAGGCTGGCATATGGAAATCAGATATTATTTCAGATGTTCTGTAAATTCTGAAAAGCTTTAGTTAATCCAGTAACAGTCGCCACAATATACAAGCATAAAAAATGCACTTAAAGTTGACATAAAATGTGGCTATTATAAAATATGTATTTTGGTTGGTCATTGCCATTCATTTTGCAGCATATTGATGTTTTCAGGAAAATTGTCTTTGCCATTTCTTAACAATAAGGAGCACTAGTTGGTATAGAGAGAGTTTACCTTTAAAGCAGTGCTTGAAATTTTATTAGAGAATTTACCAATAAGGAAAATGTGTTCTCTTGTTTTTTAATTGTTAATATAAGCATGTGGGAGTAAAGAGGTTCTTTGAATAAGGAAAACATATGGAATAGGGTTTACTGTGACATTGGATAGGCCGAGAAGTCTGGAGTGATAATGCAGTGTAGAAAGGTAAAAACTGTAAACAGGGGAAAAGGAAGTCTTAATTGTGCATGAATTAATATAAGCTGTAAACTGAATAAAGGTTTCTATGCACTTGAGCAAAGAAGCTTTTCGAGGGTTGTACAGGTAAGAAGAATGCATTATTGGAGGAGGAAGCACAATCAGTTTAGGAAGGAAACTGAGACACTGATCACATCCATCAGTACATGACTGAGAAAAAAAAAAGGTCCTCTGTTTCTCACAGTGCAATGAAAGAAAATGTCTTAGTTCATTGTACTGGTATTGTAAAATTTGCTGTGAAAACCAAGAGCTAGTGGCAGTGCTGGACGTCTGAAACAGTGCGGGAAGAAGGAGCAAACAACAAAGCAAAATAAATAGTGGAGACAAACAACATACAAAATGAGAGTTCTCTCAAAAAGATCTGCAGAAGTTCTGATTAAAATCAATGTTTGCTGATTTTTCTGGGTTAGTTTCATTCCAACAAACTTCATTAAAATATAGTGAATGTACATAATGCTTTTGATAATTGATCATACTGAAGAGTTGCATAGAACTATTAAAATATGGAACATCGCATTACTTACGCTTATAAAATATTAAAGATACTGAAGATGAAAACTTAACTGGAATGTATTTCTGTACTATTTTTATCTAAATATTCTGAGACATGGTACACTGAAACTCGTCACAATGAAGCCCATTCACAGTGCATGTTGCTTGAGCCCTGTGCAGCCATGTCTGCGAGGAGGAATGTTACATCCTGCTTCTATACACAGCAGGCTGCTGCACGGGGCCTTCCCTCTCCTTTCTCTCTGCATCCTGACTTCTTCCTTCAGTCAGGGGGTCATCTGCCAGTAGCTGAGTGCTGTGCATGCAGCTTTGTGTGAAACAACCTCTTCCAGTGTCAGTGGAGATCTCTTCCAGGGTTGGCCATCTTATGAGCCAATCTCATAACTTCTCAAACTTGCACAGCAGCTGGGTGAGGGTAGCTGACTGCTGCACTAGGTGCTGGAAGAATTTGACAGGCCCAGCTGTTCAGATTGCTTCTTAGCACACAGCTGCTCACACTCATGCATATCCTCATCCATGAGGTTAATTCCCAATGGAATGATTCCCATCAACACCAGGACAATGAAAACCACTCATGCCATGGCTGCTGGCATGTGTGTGCCGCACTTACCGAAGGCCTGGGCCACAGTGCCATGACGCTGCCTCTCTTACAGCCTTAGGACACATACCCCCATCGTGACTCATCCTGCTGCTGTCACACACATGGCCACATCACTGCACTCCCCCTGTCTACTGTCTCCTGTTTCACTGTTTCCACTCCTCTGTTATTCTCTTTTCTCTTCTCCTTTCCTTGATCGATCAATATCAAAACTCTTGCACCAGCCTTCTCAGGGCTATGGTCATATGGTGACGAATCACAAGTTTTGGGCCAGATGTACTGAATTAGACCAACTAGGAAAGGAGCCCTCCTGAATCTGTTGTTTGAGAATAGGCAAGTCCTTGTAGGACAAGGACATCTGGGCTGAAATTTTTTAGGTTTTTTATTAAAGTTGCCTGTCTGAACTTTAATGGCGTGTACTTTAAGCTTCTGAAGGAGTTATTTAGCAGTGACCTCCATCAAATTGCTCTGAAGAGTTCAGGAGTCCATGAGAGCTAGTTGCTTTTAAAGAGACACCTTTAAATGCTGGGGTCATGCAATCCCATTGTGCCACAAATCAAGAATGCAGGGCAGAAAACTTGCCTGACTGAACCAGGTAACATTGCCTTGCAACTAGAGGAGAAAAAGAAAACACATAACCTCTGTGTGGTGATGCACTGTCTCCCTAACCTGACCTTTCACTCATCTCCCTTCTCAGGCAGTAGCCATCAGTGTTGGCTGAGGTGGATACATCTGGTCATGATAACTGAACTGAGATCAAGGTAGACTTGGAGGAAATAGAATGTATGAATCAAATATGGCTAGTATGCAGTTACAGCTGGTAGTCATTCATCTTACCCCACAAATAATGGACAGTGCCTGCTGAGCTGTCATTGCATGGCAGCAGGCTGCATGCCAGAGTCTTCCCTTTGAGTAGGGATGCTTCTCAAAGTTATTCATCAAAGCTGAGAAATTACTTTCTTGCAACATATTTTCACTAAGTGACTATCTGATAGCTTCTTGAAACTTCTTGAAAGATTGAGAGACTTCTTATCTGCTAATAGCTTTCTAATTTGCTGTATGGTATTGAGTGACATAAAGGATTGATTGCAAATATAATACATTAGACATAAACCATTGGCCAGAGGGTCCATTCTAAACCTCATGACTTGATGGGAGGGTCTCCTTAACAGTTTTGGCTGACCCTATTGTCTGTTCAGTACATAGTGACCTTACCATCATGAATCTTGTTAAGCCTCATAAGATTTTTTAAATCGCTACCTTATAGCAATAAAATACAACTGCCTTTGTACAAGTGAAGTGTATAATATCATCTGTGACACTCTGGAAGTAAGGTCTGGCTTCACAGGGAGAATGCAAAGCTGCAGTATACTTCTGCAGGGAGAAAATGAGAAAAGACAAAGCCCAGCTTGAGTTAACACCGGCCACTGTGTTGTCAAACAAAAATAGCTCTTTCAGGTATGTCAGCTGCAAGAAAGTCAATACTTGTAGTGGATGATCACATAGCAAGTAAGACGGAGGAAAAAGAAAAGGCATATAATGTTTTGTTTTTTTTTTCTTCAGTATTTAACTGTAATTATAGATTGTGGGCCGTCTAGTCCTCAAAGGAACAGTGATTTGTCATCTGTGGTCACTGAAGTTGTAAGAGGACAGGGTTAGCAGCGCAGCATTCATGGAACCAGTTGGCATGCACACCAGAGTGCTGAAAAATTAGCAGACATTATAGCTAGACCCCTCTCAACAATTTACCAAAGCTCATGTGGGTCTGGGCAGGTCTGTGCTGACTGGAATCTAGCCAGTGTTATATCTATCTACATGAGAGCATGAGAGAAGGCATAGCTAACTACAGACTTACTAGAGTAACCTCAGTCTCTGGAAAATTAATGAAGTAGATTGTCCTGGAGAATATTGAAAGAGATATTTGAGCAAAGCTATTATCTGGCATATTCAGCATGGGTTTGCAAATGGAGAGTCTTGCCTTGCTAATTTCATTTTCTTCTGTTACAAGGTCACTGCACAGTGGGTGAAGGGACAGCAGTGGATGGAATCTTTCTGTATTTCAGTAAGACTGTGATATAGTTCCTCATGGCATGCTTATAGACGAATTGTCCAGCTGTGAGATGAATAGCTTCATGCTGCGCTAGGTGATTAACTGGCTTGATGGCAGAGCTCAAAGTGTGGTAGTGAATGGGGCTACATCTGTCTGGTAGGTGGTGCCAGCAGTGTTCTCCTGGGCACAGTTCTACACCCATTCCTGTTTTGTATTTTTTATCAATGATCCGGATGCAGCAGTGGATTGCAGACTCATCAGTTTTGCTGATGATACTAAACTGGGAGGTTTCAACTAAATGTTGAATCCTGGGGGGATGAAAGGCCTTGCAAAAGAATCTAGACAGTTTGGAGCACTGGACAATTAGCAACTAGTCAGATACAGTTACAGACTGGGAGTAGAGGTGTTTGGACAATACCATCATTAATATGCTTTAACTTTTGGTTAGCCCTGGAGTGGTCAAGCAGTTGGACAAGATCATCTTTCTAAGTTCTATCCAGTTGAGCTATTCTGCTCTACCCTATTATATTATTCTATTCTGTTCTAATTCCTAAACAGTAACGGTTAGTTTGCTTGTTCTTTTGATAAAGACTTATTTAGACACTTTTTAAATTGTATATGCTGTTTATATTTACTGTACTATTAAAAAAAAAAAGTGTGCTGTCTGTATGTGCAAGAATAAAGTCATTGACACATCATTGCAAAACTACTCTGACAGTAGAACATTTTTAGCAGTAAAAGAATGGGATGATGGATTTTCTTGAGATTGACATTAAAAGGATTCATTAATTTATGGGCATACTCTGTCACAAAGAATGTTTCCATTAAATTAAATAGCAACTGAAATATTAATGTTTGGGATTTGCATAATTTTGAGTATGCCTCCAAGAACTTAAACAGACAAGGGTGAAATAGAATAAAAAAAATAGAAGAAGCAATTCTTCTGAAATTTGCAGACCTTTAACATTCACCTCCCAGTGTTTCTATTTATATCATATTAATAGTGAAAAACAAACAAACAAACAAGCAGAAACTTAAAAGCATTTAGCAGCTGTGGTAACTTCCTAAACAAGTACTTGCTTGGTACAGTATGCAGTGTCACCATTTAGGTGCAACTATGAGTCATGCACAAGTGCACTATCCGTTATTTGGTAATAAGTGATTTATTTTTTCTTTTTCTTCTCCACTGTTTGTACAGCCTTCCTGAAGCTTGTGTATACAATGCTTTTTCTTGAAGTTGTTCCTTATTTGCTTGTCATTTTTTTCCTTGCATTTTGAAATGGTAAGAAATTAGGTGCTTAGAACTACAAAAATGCAGTGTAAGTTAATATCCTTGAGGTCAATAGAATTGTTTTTTGTTGACTGAGTTCCAGTTTAGCTTTTCAGTGATGCAGTGTCTTAAGTTTCTTCTTTAATAATGGATATATCTAATACTTCCTCTGTTTTTGGGCTATATTTCATAATGACTGATTGATTTATGAAAACGTGTTTACTATGGAATGAAAGTAGAAATTTATTCAACAAACTCTCACTTCATAGTCTTGAAAATGCAGAATTTATGCCTGGATTGGTAAAAAAAAAAGGAAAAGTACCCTCTTATCTATTAAAAAAGAGAATGTTAAGTGTAAGCAAATAAGTAGGCCAGTTGAGTTCATAGGATTCATTAACTAGGGTTCCAGCTGAAGTCAGTGTAGTGAACTTGGGGAATAGATGATATTTGTTAAATTTACTCACCACAGTCTGTAGTGCTGTGATTCTTAGAAGGTCAGGTTTTATTATTATTATTATTATTATTATTATTATTATTATTATTATTATTATTATTATTATTATTATTATATGGGATTAAGCATTTAGTGGTTAAAACAGTTTTGAAATTCACAGAAGAAAGGAAGAGTATGGAAAGCCTAACTGAAATGTAGTGCTCCTCAGACTTCACTGATCCATTGGCAGTAACAATAGCAAAATATTATACCTTGGGAAATTCCATATCTTTGTTTTTCCTTTCCCCTTTTTATTCTTTTCCCCCTTTTTTTCCCTTCCCCTTTTTTTTCCCTTTACCTTTCCTTCCCCTGCCCTTCCCTTCTCCTTCCCTTCTCCTTCCCTTCCCTATTGCAGAATTTCATGTTGCAGTGTGAATTACAATATCAACAGTACTTCTGATCTTCATGTTGAATATTGTAGCCATTAGAACTCAGTAAATATTTAAATTATTCATGACCTGAAAGAGCAATTCATCAGAATGCCCTCATATGAGAAGCTGTAAGGTTTCAAGCATTGTCATTATGTTAACTCAGTAACAAGCATTTCACTAAAGTCTATCTTTTTTAAAGATATCAAGTAACTGTAATTTTTTTTCAGTAATTTGTTGCATTAATCAGTTAGATCACTGTTTTTAAAGTTTCTATTTCCTTCTATTCTTCCTTTTCAGTCTCATGTTGTATCTAAATAGATGAAGACCTTTTTTGCTTCTTCTTCTACTTCTCTGAAGTTCAAGTCACTGTGTGACTCTTTTTCAAAAATACTGACAGAAGTATGCAGTATTTTACAGCCAATTTCATTATTTTCTACAGTTACAAATCATCGTGCCACTTTCCTTTACTTTTCTCCTGTTAAACATCAGAGTTCCCACTGGGCTTCTTCACTGCAGTAATAATATTAGGAGCTTGTGTTCAGTTGATTCTCACCATGACTCATGGTTGTCTTTCAGAACTGATGTTTTATAACTCATAGTAATCCATTCATTAGATATAAGTGGTATTCCCACTCCTAGATATGTAAACAGACATCATCCTTGAATGAGTATTACCAACCAAAATATATCATCATGTGTTTTAAAAATTTGCTAAATAACTTACCTTTGAATAGTCTTATTAAAAAAAATCTTATTAAGTTTCATTTTTGTTTCTGCATTGCATATATGATGCTATATAACTATATGATATGTAATCATAATTTTTAGCTTCTGTTGCCTGTGCTTGAATATTGTAAAATACTTCTGTATCATAATACATAACTATAAAATGATCTGATGGCTTTTGGGGAGGTCATTTGTGGGCTAAACAAGGTGCTCTAGGGCATTTAGAATCATAATTAAGAAATCTGAAAGTATTTATCAGTTTTTAGTCTGACAAGAGCCCAGTGGTTCAAGAAATGTGACATAGTGAAAAAGGTATCATAGTTCAGAGCCATCCTTTGCTTCTTTAATGTCATATTTTGGTGGGTAGATCAATTGCCAGCTGAGGTGCCACACAGTTGCTTGATCACTTCCAACCAGCAGGGTGGGGAGAGAAATAAAAAGGCAAAAGTGAGAAAAAATCCGATGTCTTGATAGTTTTATGAGGAAAAAAGAAAGAAAAGATGCAAGAGCAATCACTCATGACCTCCCACCAGCAGACCGATACTCAGCCAGAGAGAGCAACAAATACTCTGAAGAAAACTCACCAGCTGTATTGCTGAGCATGACATTTGTATGGGATGGGATTTTCCTTTGATCGCTTGGTGCAGTTCTCCATCCTCTTGCCCACCCCTGCCCCACTCCTTGAGGGGCCAGAGTAAGAAAGATAGAAGGCCTTGATACTGTGTAAGCACTGTTCAGCAATACCTAAAACATTAGTGTGTTTTGGCCACAAAAAAACACAGCAACATGCAGGCTGCTCCAAAGAAAATTAACTCCATTCCTGCCAGACCCAGTACACAAATTTAAAGTCAGTAGAAAAAAATGTCAGTATCAAGGAAGACTCATATTCTTAACGTGTTTCACTTCTGTTCTTGATAAATAGCTTTCAAGAGTCCATGAAACAGAAAATTGCACCCACTCATTTAGATGTTGCAAAGGTAGCAAGAAAAGCTTTAGCCAGGAATTAAGGACATTTCTGAGAAAAAGCATCTGAAAGTGTAAAATCCTCTATTACAACAGTTCAACATCAATAAAAACATACACTTGTGTCTGTGAAAGCTCAGCAGTCAGCTTTCAAAGGTGTCACCAAGAATATGGTTTTAGTAATAAGTTTAATAGAAGGTAGGGATTTAGGTGTCAGAACATTTAACAGAGGTAAGGCAACGAAAGAAGCTAATCAGATTTTCACACAATCTGGGGAATTTAGAGATGACATTAAGAAAAATATTTTAAATCACATAGTAGAACAGTCATTTGAACATAATCAGTCACCATGCTCTGCAGTACCATCTTTAGAACCCTTTTTGACGTTTAAGGTATGCTGTACGATGAGAAAGGTAAGTAGAGAGTTGTTTCTCTTGAGATGAATATTAATCTGAAGGGATTTGATGATTAGATACATGCAGCTATCAAAGAAAGCTTTTCTAGAAAAATTACTGTTGCTAATCTGAGGTGATTTACCTTTGAGAGTCCACTTCCATGTTTCATTTAAGAGCACTTCCTATATTATTAAAGGTGTTTTGAAAAGTGTATGCCTCTCCGACTGCTAGTGTGCAAGTAATTGGGCACATGCCTAAGTATTTCTTTTTCTCAGTATTTCCTATTAAAGAAGCAAAAAATCTTAGTTTTTGCAGATAAATTACCTGAAAACACTATCTATGACTGATCCCCGTTGGATGAATGCAAGGTTACTAGTGCATGCTGCATCTGTAATCATGTCCTCCTTTTTGTCCAGTATCCTAGTTAGTATTCATTTGGTTTTGTGTGATACATCTAATTACAGATACTGTAAAGGAAAGCAATTGGTAAAATATAGTCATATCATTATTTGTATGTTGCAAACACATTGGGGCCCATTTGTGCTTGCCACTGTGCAGTCACAGATCTAAAGCAGTCATACCCTAAACAGTGAGATATAATTAGCTGTAAATTTAAAAAAAACACCCACTTGAAAGAAAGTGTATACAATGGAGAATTATAAACAGAACAGTTATATTTTAAATAGTCACTGTAAAAATAAAGCAATAGAAGTAGACTCTATACTGCTTAATCAAAAGCAATTTGTTTTGTTTTTAATCTACTGTGTAGTAAGTGTGAACTTTATGATAATAATGTTGCATATACTGCTTGGATTATTTTCCCATTCCCATTTTAGATTATGTTGTGTACAAATATGTTTCTAGTAAAGGCAAAATTTTCTGTCCGTAAGTGAAATAATTGCTATAGGTTATCTGCTAAGCAGAAAATCCCAGTTATTACTGGGTTTGTAGCAGGATGACCTCTTAACTAGGACGTCAAGCTAGAGTTTGTCATCTCATTGTAAGGTACCTGCTTTAGCAGGGGGTTGGACTCTATGATCTCTTGAGGTTACTTCCAACCCCTGTGATTGTATCATTCTGTGATTCTGTGATCTCTGTTTCATCCTCTCTGACTATTAAGATAAAACATTGCAAAGAGAGTTAAAAAACTATGTTGAATCCACATATCTGAAATTCATGTCTATAATCTTAATAGTGGATTGATGGACTTGGTGGACAAAGGAAGGGCAATTGATGATGTCTACTTGTACTTGTGCAAGGCCTAACATGGTCCCACACCACGCCCTTTTTTCTAAATTGGAGGGATATGGAATTGAAGGCTGGACTATAAGGTGGATAAATAATTGGTTGGATGGTTGTAGTCAGAGAGTTTTGAGGATGGTTCTATGTACACGTGCAGGCTGAACGTAAGTGGTGTCCCCCAGGGGTCTGTCTTGGGACTGGTGCTCTTCACTATCTTTATCAATGACAGACAGTGGGAACAAGTGTACCCTCAGTAAGTTTGCTAATGACACCAAGCTGAGTGGTGCAGTTGGAACAGTGGAAGGGAGGGATGCCATCCACAGGGACCCAGACAAGTTCAAAAATTGGGCATGCAAGAATCTAATGAGGTTCAACAAGACCAAGTGCACGGTTTTGCGTTTGGCATGAGGCAGTACCAGATATGAACTTCTTCTGGGAGAAGAACTTGTGAGCAGCTCTGTGAAGGAGGACCTGGGGGTCCTGATGGATGACAGGCTGGACATGATACAGCAGTGTGTGCTTGCTGCCTGGAAGGCCAACAGTACCTGGGGCTGCATCAAAAGAGGGGTAGCTGACAGGGAGAGGAAGGTGATTATCCTCCACTGCTCTGCCCTTTTGAGGCCCTATCTGGAGTACTGTGACCTGGGACCCCAAGAACAGAAAGGATGCAGAGCTCTTGGAATGGGTCCAGAGGAGGTCCACAAAGATGATCAAAGAGCTGAAGCACCTCTCCTGTGATGACAGATTGATGGAGTTGGGCTTATTTAGCTTGGAGAACGGTAGGCTTCTTGGAGACGTTGATGCCTTCTAGTTCTTGAAAGGAGCTTACAAGCAGGAGGGGACCAACTTTTCTATACATTCTGATAGTGATAGGACAAGGGGAGAATGGCTTTAAACTAAAAGAGGAGAGATGTATGTTAAATGTTAGGAAGAAATTTTTTACTCAGTGGGTGGTGAGGCACTGGCACACTCTACCTAGAGAAACTGTGGATGCCTGGAGACACTGGATGGGATCCTGGGCAGCCTGATCTAGGTGTTGGCTACCCATGGCAAACACAAGCCCATGACAGGGGAGTTGGAATGAGATATTTAATATCTCTTCCAACCTAAGCCAAGCTATTCTGTGATTCTGTGATTAGTGAGACTGTTTCTATTTCTTGTTCAAGATTAAATTTTCCCTGCTGCCTTCACACACCAAATATACTCTTTACTTTCCTGCTTGTCTGTATGTTCTCATGACTATTAAGGACTTTGTGTGCTGTTGAAAACTCCATTTTATTAGGATCAGGAATACAATTAAGATTAAGGAAATAAGCAGGCAGTCTTGTAATGTTCAGTGCAGCAAAAGTGCTACTTAAAATGTCGACCTTTTTTCCTTAAATGTATTTTTTTTGTACTTTGGTTACAACTAGTTGACGCACTTGGTGCCCAGAAACTGCCAAAAAGCAAAGTAAAGCTATTCGTTTCATTTTCTTAGTATACTGATTTATAATGTATCTTGTCTATCACATGTAATTTAACTACAACACACAAATCAATTTGATTATTTTTCAGTGCATGTTTCATCTTATGTTGCAAAAGAAGGCATAGCAGTACTTAGATTTTCTGTAATGTTTCCCTCTCTAAGTATGAGAAACAGTGTATGTAGTGGAGCACTGTAAATATCTTTCCTTTTCCTGTGCCACAACCCCAGAAAATGTATGCTAAACTCAGTACTGTTTTTTTTTTTTTCTAAAATGCATTGGTTGGAAGTTTAAATAGATAAGAATACTATATATGGGCTGCACATCTAAGTTCTGAGCATAGAAAATAGCTCTCAAGTCACTGCAAATTTCACGATTTCATGTCATATCATGGCTTAACAAAAGGAGGAATAGGAAAAAAAGTATAATGTAGTGAAAATTAACATGTTCTTGCATTTTTTTCTGTAGGGAAAAGGTGGTAATTTGAGAGGGAAAATATACTTGACTGGGGAAGCAAGTATGATTCACTTAAAAATTGCATAGGATGTATTTTCAGCTGTGTTGAATTTCAGAATTTTTACTGTTTCTGACAGCATGTGAATTCTCCAAAATTCAGAAAGTGTTTCATATCCATTCCCAATTAAATATAATATTGTTTCTGATACATATCAACATTCACTGTGCACAAGAAACATAGGTACAAAGCATATCAAACTGAATATTGCCTTCATTGTAAAATCATGAAAAAAGAAAGGAAAAAAGAAAATGGAAGAAAAGCAATATTTATGGAAATACCAGCTGCATACTGAATATCTCTTCGTTTGAACCGGTGTATTTTTAGAGGCTATACTGACCTCATGGGAACTGCCCCTTGGAATTTCTATGTGCATACAAAGTGCTCTCATAAATGCTTAAGTAGTTGATAAGTATCAAGGTATTCTGAAAAGCATTCTCTCTGAATTGTACAAAAGGCACAAAATATGTTTTTTGGGTTTTTGTTTTTCTAGAAAAAAAGTGGCCACAGCAAAATATGCTTTACTGTTTTTCCTTTTTCTTGTATGCTGAATTCAGTAATTAAATGAAACTCTTGACAAACTGCTGCTTTCTTCACCTTTAGAGACAGTAATAATTATATACTAAAAGTGAATCTTCCATGTGTAATTAAAATAATTAATACATTCTTAAGGGTTCACAGTAGTCTGACCTTGTATTAGAAGCCTTAACTTAGATTCAGAAGAAAGAAAATTAAAGCAAAAAATTGACAGCATTTTTGAACATTTTACTGATGTTTTGATGCATTGACTTAATTTTTGAAGTTACAGGAAAGCAAACTGTTTGTCAAGAAATCTGCAAGTCTGAGGCATCTTCCAAGCCTCTTTTAAATACATAAGCACACACATCATACCCTTTGCATATTGCAGTAAATCATTTACATTCTGACGGTGCTTTAAATTATAAGACATTGCATGAGATTTCACAGTTGTAAGGATGAGAAGATTGTATATAGTTAGTCTTCTGCTCTGCAGGAGTTCTTACTAAGTTGATCTTGACACAGTAGATAGGACCAGCTTGTTTGGGGCATAATTAAATAAAACTGTGGGGCTCTACTTCCCAGAATTTTTCCAATTGACTGTGGTACTTCATATACTGTTTGGCAACTCTGCCTGTGGCAGGAGGTTTGGAATTTCCAACCCAAGCCATTGTACAATTCCATGATTCTGTGATTCTGTGATTTTTTTTTTTACATTGGCTAGGAAGGACACTATTGATATTTTGTCATATCTCCATGTTTTTTGCAGTCCTCAAGGGGTGAACACATTTGGTTTTCTTCTCCGTAGTTACAGATTTCTCTTCCTGCTTTGCTTGGATCCATTTCTTTTCATTTGTCTGTATTTTATCTTCTGTCAAGAAATCCATGTTTTACCATCTTCCTGAGTGATATATTCTCTGTCCATAAAGTCATGCCAAAAACTCAAGTAGACGTATGATCTATGACCATACTGCAAGCTAGAAGAGGGTCAAGAAGCAGTAATAGTGTTGTGCATACTCCTTGACTTCCTTGCTGCTTTGTGATGGTCCCACTTGCTGTCCCTAAGACAAGTCTTCTATAAATTCAGATTTGGAGTAAGATTCTGGCCCTTCTATTCTTAGCTGTAAACACTGGAGTGGTATACCATGGTATACCGTAGGCTGAGACTTTGTAAAACATCATTCAGGTGAACTGAAAGTTTGATGCCATAGAAATTCTTCTCAGCTTTGTTCTCCCTGCCATTAGATGTCTGCTTCTAAACTTCTAGTGTAATTCTCGAGCAAGAAACCTCTTCTCTGAGGAGCGTTAGCAACGTAAAGTGTACAGCAATTGTCAGTCCAAAATGCAAAGAGCTGAAAACTACGGTTTTAAGAAAATATAGTTTATATAGTAGTTTGCGCACGACAGTATATTCTCCTGCAAAGGGATTCAACCAAGTATGGAGCCCTGCACCACATGGATTATGTATTTATGTGAACAGTCATAGCAGAGTTGGAAACTGTTCACATCATCCTAATAAACTACTTCGCAAAGTGGAAAATAGGCAGTTTGTAGATATGTTTACTGACTGCTAATATGGAAATTAAGTTCTTTGTAAGAATCACAACTATACAGAAGAAGAACTGTAGAAAATCCAGGCATTTATGAATATTAATTATGACTACATTTCAGACTTAAGAGAGTATTGCTTTTCTATTGTATTTAATCAAAAGAATCCCTCTTGAAGAGTTTAAAATGTGATATGTGACTTGCAGAAATAAATTGAAAGGTCACAAGTGCTTTGAGATGTAAAACAGCATTTTAGATGTAGAATGCAGATATTTTAACTGACTTCTTGTGTTGTTAAGACAAGCATATTTCTTTGAAGTAAACAGAATTGGATGGTCTCACTTTGCAAAATAGTACTTATTTCATTTTATATTTCCAGAGATTTGACCATTCTGTGTACTCTAGAAACAACCAAACCTTTTCCACTGTACCTCCTGAGAGAAGAACATAGGGTAGATGATCTGCCCCTGGGTGTCTTACTGCTGGGAAAGGATCTTATTATCCCATCTACTTGAAACATACAAGGACTCCTAAACAAGACTATCACCAAATGGAACAAAAATATTTAACTTAACAGTTATTTTAAAAGTTCTTGGAATTTGATTTGTAGTGTTACCAGATGGGCACATTGCATAGAAAATGAATGAATGTTAGTGGACACAACAGCTAGGTGATTTGACGATACGCTTAATATCATCACCTTGTTCAATAATTTCTCATCCTCTGCTAGTACTTTTTATCAGCTTTTCGTACAATGAATATTTTTTTTCATTTTATTTCATGAGCTCAAATATTTTCTTTTGCCTCTCAGCTAACTATGTAGTATTACACTTCCAACTAGGAAGTGATGCAGCGGTAAGCATTGGACATGTAATTTACACCATATAATTTGACTGTTAATGTTCAACTTACTGAAGCAATGTGTACTCACATTGGCTCTTGACATGTTAGAAGCATGACACTAACAATTTCATATAAAAGCAGTTTAAAAGGCTGATGGAGTTCATTTACACCAGCATAACTAAGGAGATTGCTTTGGTTCCCTGTTTCATGTAGGATAGCTAAGGAGATTGACTTCAGCTCTCTGATTCTTGCCATGATGGTTAAGGGAATTTTTTAAACACCTCACTTCATGTTGTATAGCTACTCTAAAAGGATTAGCTTTGGATTGCACTTTCACGTAGGAAAGCTAAGGGGATTAGCTTTAGCTTTTCATTCTATGACACAATAACTAGGGGCAGTTGCTGTCGCTGCTCATGTGCTTGCATCAAGAATTTTCTTGCCTTTTCTGTTCTTGTTTCAGTTTCTTTCTGTCTGTCCATACTACCCAAAGTTATTTTGCTTTGTTTAAGCTTTCTGCCTTACAATCAGTAAGCACATAGCCCATACTGACCATTTATCTATAAAATGAAGTTCATGAGAAGTAATGGAATTCCATGGGTTTTTGATCTCTCCTTCATTAAAATTCGTGAGTTACCATTTCTTCAGATAAAACCATGTATAGGAATTGCCATAGCCAGTCACATTGGTGGTTCATCTAATACACTATCTGATATCTGACAATGAGCATGACCATGAGCTTCAGCAGTAGGTGAAGGACTCAGGACTATTAACACTATGTGTTTGAGTGCAACTGCAGCAGAGATTCTGGAGTAAATCCAATAAAAGGTGTCAACTGAGTCACAAGAGGTATAGCCAAGATATTGTGGCACCAAACCCAAGACAGCTGACATTCTGGAAGGCTATGATTTTTTAGTTGGAGAGCAAAATTGTAGATTCAAGTGCGGTCAGAAACTCTCCATATGTTTCTTGCACAGCATTGCTTTTGTGAATATACCAGCTCCTGTTAAACCAGCCCTGAACTCTGCCTTATGCAGCTAGCACAGATTAATATTTCCAAACATAGAAGCGAGATGTCTGTATGTAAATTCAAAATAGGTACTTCATGTGCAGCTAAATAATTTATGTCTATACTGTTAAATAAATCAAGATCTGTGTGCTGGCCTTGAAGACAGATGTACATGTCTCCACAAAACTGTTATGAATACTTGCTCTTACTTGAGTCTCTATCTATGGAGTGAGCAGATTTTAGACCATAAATTTGGAAACTAATGAACTTCTTCCTTTGATAATCTATCTTTGTATCTTTTTTAAATGCTATTTATTTGTGTAGTGGAAGTTCTTGAAAAATTTAGATTTTTGTTTACCGAACTGCTTTAACATCTGTCTGTCTTCAAAGGTATGGATAGCTCTGAATTTTAAAGTTAAAAGTATGTTTAAATTGTCTGAAGATATGGTCTTACATATCTGTGTTTTGTCAGAATAGGTATATAAGTAATCAGAAGAAAACAGTTGTTGACTTTCAGTTTGGTACCCATTAGCTTACAACGGACCTCATCCTAACCACTTGCTTTGAGCATTCCCTGCCTGATGTGTCCTGCCCATATGTACCATGACCAGAAAATATATTAGTTGAATGCTAAGTAGCTGCCAAAGACCAAAGCCATGCCAGTGACTCTCCTGTCAAATAAGCAGAACTGATGATACTGACCTGCTGCTGTTGTCTTCATATACTAATATAGTATAAATATATTATATACTAATATAGTACAAATGTATTAATGTAGTACAAATAATATATCTTACATAATAAATAAAATAAAGTACAAACCTAATCTTAGGTGAAATATTCTTAAGAGAATATCTGCAGAAAATGTATGCTGCTTAATATACCTAATTTCTGTCATTTACAATGCAACAGAGCAAAACTTCTTCAGCACCTACTTACTGCAGTTAGTTGTCAGCTTACAAGCTGGTTGTTTCTATTTTGTGTGCGGCCACTTCAGTTTTATGTATACTGCTGTGATTGTACATGAACATGAGAGATGTGCAAACTGACACACACTCATCTAGGATTGTGGCCCACAGTCATCTGAATTTCTTTCATTTCATTTAGCTCAGTAGAAGTCAGTGCTTGAGTTCATCCCATTTCCTACCTCAGCTTTTAACTTCCAAGGCTTTTTCCTGTGAGATTTTGTCCTTTGCCCTTAAAAATTAGAGAATAAAGCAAATTCTATGTGAAAGTTCGCATGTTTCAAATGGAAATAATGATTAGTTGTTTCCAGAAACACTAACCTAACAAATACTGTAGAGTTCAAGCCTTTTATGAAGTAATGGTATATTGAGCCAAACATACCGCAAATCAGGTCAGTAAAAAATGGAATTTTCTCTAATGTCATTTGAGGTGGCACTTGTATGAAAATTTGGCTTTAATTTAAGCCTATCTAGTTTACCAACAACGCAGGATCACAGTATGATGAAGGTGAAACCTACAGTTCTTTCCCTTTCTGAGGGAAATGTTCCTCAGAAAATTTCCTGGAGAAATATGTTCTGTTCTTCATAATTGTTTTTAGTTATATACTGGAGATTGTTTCTGGTTGAGAAAGGTTTTCTTCCTTTACTACTACATAAGTGCCAGAATCACAGAGTAAGAGTTACTGCAATGGCTTTCTTCTGAATATTCTTTCCTCCTGGGGATCATCATGACTCTACTAGCTGGTTTCCTGAGCTAGAGATAAGTTATGATCTATGTTTATTATTATTATTTCTTAACTCCCTTGGGGTAATGTGACTGCATCTATTTCAAAGTTATGAATATATATAATAAAATATGGTATTTCTGACAGCAAATTAATCACAGCCACTTAAAAAATTTTGTGAATCTGTGGAATCTATATGAAGACAAGTTTTTCAGTATTGTCATATGACTTTTTGTGCAATACTATTGCACAAAGGAGAACTTACAGAAAATTTCATGTTTGTTTGATGTTTGCAGAAGAATGGTAGTCAGAAGAAAAGAACTTCAGTGAAGACAAATGTATATGTAGGAAGATTTACTATGTAATGAATTGCACATTTTTTGTTTCTTTGTTTAGTGTCACAAGTAGGGTAACAGCAGTAACTATAATTCATTATTACAGTCAACAGCATTACATTTTACAGAGAAAAAAGTCAGTTTGTGATAGCAGTACGAGATTGATTTAATATTTGTAAGAACCACAGTCCCAAATTTTATACCATGTTAATTTTTCAAGAAGGTAATACCTTTGGAAAAATTCTAAATCTTGTCTAAAAGAAATAGTTGCGTTTGAAATAACATTTCTACTTTTTTTTTTTTTTTTTAGAGTTTTAATTTAAAATGTAACTGTTATGATGTAGTACAGAAATATTATCAAAGAAAGGGGTAGGAAGTGTTAAAATATATGTTAAGAATCAATATATTATGTTCAAGCCACTATTTCCTGTTTTTGTTTTCGAAGATTAAAAAAAAAATGATTCTGTGCAATTTTATGTAGTTATTCAGTTATTTTTCCTAAGTTTCCTTTTATTCATAATGAGGGTTGAACATTAATTACTTATTTTTTGTTAGCTTGCATTTGCACCAAAAGCTGATTTGCCTGAATGGTAAGAATGATGATATGTAATCCCGGTGAGCACCAAACACCTCAGTAATGCTAAGCAGTATGGTAAAAACAGTTTTGCATCAACTTTGTCATGCTTAGACTCCTTGGAAGTGGAATTCAGCTCTTCCTAGGTGCTGTGTGATTCATATAGCAGAGAAAACCCAGCCTTGTAAAGTTCATGGCTTTGCATGATACCGTATGTAATTACTTTCAATACCCTTGGGACTATGGCAGTAGAAGAAAAACACTTCTATTTAAATTCCTAGTTTGTCTAAAATAACGCTATATCTAATGCTGACTGACATGGTATTTGAGAGAGCAGCTTTCTTAATCCCAGGATTTTAAAAGAATCCTTCTAAATAGTAAAGTACATTTGGAGGCTGTGACTTAAAATCTAGTGTAAAGTTCTTACCATTCATGGATTTCCTTGCTCTTTTCCCTTTATTAAAGAAAACAGGGGACTAAATTCTATCACATCTGAGTGAATGCAGAAGGAACAGGTGACTGCCTTGTCCGCTTTCCTCCACCCTATGAGTCTAAGAGTAGTGAGTGTCCATCTCAAGTCACTGGTAGCAGAGAGCTGTAGGGTTCCTGTGTTAGGTGAGGCAGGGCTGCCTCATACTCAGCACTGCTGGTTCCAGCTGACACCAGTGAACCCTCTGCAGGTCACAACCACACCCAGCAGTCATAATGGCAGCAGCTCTGGCAAAGCTCATTTGGTAAAGGAGAGGATGGACATAGCAGAAAGCAAGGAGTGACTAAAAAAATGAAAGAAACAGCTTGTGAACACACAAGTCAGAGAAGGAATTTCCTCTGAATTTCCCGAGTGCAAAATGTGCATTTGAACTTCTCTTCAAAAATTTCACCATTTACCTTCTAGGAATATTAATAGTGTAATACGAACTGTATTTGGTGTATAGAAATAGCATATGTTAAATATTTCTAAGCAGTGGGAAACTTATTTACCTAAAATGTGTATCAATGGCTACGAACAAAATCAAAGAGAAGATTACAGTTTACTGTCTCTGGAAGCAGAGCATAAATATTCAGGTCTGTGTTTATTGTCCAAGTATACACTTCACTGGGCTGCAGTGGGTACTTATGGTTTAGTGTGAGTATCTTTGATTGCAAATTTCCATTTGCCTTCGAGGAAAGCTATGCAGACAGAGGACATTTTTTGTCAGAAATCTCAAGCAATGTACAATAGTTAGAGAAAAGTATTGCTTAGAATGCAGCTGGGAGATCAGCATTATAGGGAAAAAGGAAAGGAGGAAAAAAATTTAGCTGAAAATGGATTTTGATACCCATTAAAAAATAATTAAATAAAGATTTTTTTTTTCTTCTCAAGTGATTAACATGTCTTCTCAAAAGGAAGGCCACTCTAATTATAAAGACCCCATAGATTAATGGCATAATTAGGATTTGTTTTTCTTTCTTGAGTTCTGGTTCTTGGTTGAGAGTTATGAATGTCATCTTGTCTTCTGAAAAAATAATGTGCATTATTTCCTTTTGCAAATGAAATAGAAATATTCTTCAAAGTATGTTGTGTTTCTACTGTCTTATATTGTTTAGAAGTTTTAGAATTTTGACTTCATCTACCTAAGGGAAAAAATTAACACTACACAAAAGTAGTAGAGGAATTTTGCTGTGTGAAACCTGAAAATAGTCAAAAATAAAGAAGCAATCAATGCATTCTGCATTTTTCCTCTGATTTTCTATGTAGACATAATCAAATACATTTTTTCAGCAGAAAATTCACAACGTTTAGGTAACCCTGACAATTCTTAGTTTTGCCACTTTCACTTTAAATTAATTAAAATACTGTGTTAAGTACAGACAGCATTTGTTAAAATAATTACTTGTTGGCATGCTAATAGCAGCAGTAACATCAGAAGATATAAATCTCAGTAGATGGGTCTCTACAGTTGTGATTGTCTTGTGATGTGCCATGTTAGAAATTACTATTATATCCTGATTGTTGTAAGTTTAGCTTTCTTGTACCCTGCTGTCTCACAAGTTTTCTGGATGCATTTGTCTGTTCATTTGGCTTACTTCTTCCCAATCTGTCGGCAGGCTTGCAACATTTTCATTTCTGCTAGCTACATCAGTTAGATTCCCCTCAGTGTTCAATCTGTTCTGTATTCATTTTGCCATGTACTGCACTGAATTTGTAATTATGTCTAGAAATAGTAACTGACAGTTGGTCAGTTGGAAAATGGGACAACTAAGAAATTATGGTGACATTAGAGTAACGTACTTAAAACAAAAATGACAGATCATATGTAGGGTAATTTAATAATGAAGTACTATGTTTATGACAACAGTGTTATGATTGAGTTCCCCAGTCAAGTGAAACTTTGCCCTTTTAGAAAACATTAATACTTTGTAATTCAAATGCATAGTCTCCATTTTTAATCTTTCACCGCCATCTGAAAAGTATCCCCAACTACAGCTGGCCTCTGAGATGTCATGATCCCATTTGCCAAATGTCATTTAGACTGAGGATTTGTGCCAGTCTCACACATCCACATAATCTAAACTATTTTAGCAGGGATTTTGTCTTTGTTGCCCATGTATGTTTATACTGCTATATTAATTGATAATAGTTTGGGACTTGGATGTCAGCTGTGTGCTTCTTGTCACCAGTGCATCATCTTGGTGCACTATTACAGTATTTTGCACTCTGAACATTGCTATTCCTTTTGTTGGTTTTGCTTATTAGCATACACGTAACCTTTGGATCCTGGACTTGTAAAATATGTGTCAGTTCACATCTTCAGAGTACTGTGGATAATTTAAAAACCAGAATAAAAAAAAACATTTCTGCTTTCAAAACAACACAAAACTCAGAGAATCCCTTGAAACACAACTCTTTGACCTTCCTAAAGGTAATATATTAAATATAATATTAATATATTAAATATATATAAATATATTAAAGGAATATATGCTATTTTACAGCTAGCAACAATTCGAAAACAGAAGTATTTGTTTAGCATAATAGCAGTGTGTGCTACAATCTACTTCTACAATAACGTGATTCTTTCTTACAACTTTGCATTTGTGTTAAGGTTATGCCTGCAAATGATAACTAGGAATTTTTGGGTTGGAAGATTTTCTCAGTTAGTTATTAAAGTCTTTTGCATGAAAACTGCGCAGGAAATGTACATTACATTAACCACTTCAAGAAATAAGAATTGGTAAGAGGGTGCATCCCTTTTTAAACCATGTTAACTATGTAATATTGAACTTGTTGCATTCAGGGCTGGGCTATGCATTAAGTTATTCTTATTCTGAATAACGGGCTATAGACAAATGTGCAAGGACAAAGAATAAAGAACTAGGCTGGTAACATTCTAGACTGAATGATGAAATCTACACTGAGAGAAAGAGCCAATAAGTGATTTTGGAGATACCAGCATCAACTTTGTATGTATATAAATATACTGTAAGAGGGTTTTTTTCCCTAACAGATGGTGACATGATCATTTTTTAAAGTTTGTGAATGATGAGGTCATCTCCTCTTGATTCATATTACTTTTTTTTTTTTTTTTTTTTTTGTAGCAAGTACAACTTAATCACCAGATATAGACCTACAATGGAATTCTGTATTCATTCAGGCTGATGGGTAAAATCAGATAAAACACATCATGCCAAATGTTCACCAGATGCCTTAAGTGCTTTAGAACAACTGCATCTATAACATAACTAAATTGCCAGAAAAACAAGTGAAGATAAACAGTGTAAGTAATCTGAAAGTGCAGGAAAGTGACATAGGACAATTGGTAAAATTGATGCAATACAGATTAGACATGAGTTTTATCAGTATTTCAAAATGTCATAGTATATTACTTTGCAGTGGAATATATTAGTCTGAAAAATGTACAATGATTTTTCAGTACAATGTGATTTTCAATAAAGCTTAGCAGCTCAGTATCTTTTCAATATAAACTTGACAAAATAGTTGCTTTTTGGAAGACTTTGTATCACAAAAAAAGGAAAAAGAAAGCAAAACCAAAAACAGAATGATAGTATGGTTTAGTGTAATGTTGCTCAGCTAGACTAGAGAATATCATGCTCAGTAGAAATATTTCAGATCAGTAAAATAGATAATTTCACATGTAACTCCAATCGATTTTGTCAAAACACAATTAGGTAAAAGTTTATAAGTTTAGTCCATTTATAAACTTAGGAGGCAGTAGGAAATTATTAGAGCAAACTTTAGAAATGCAAATTTGAGTGTCTGTTCTTTCTGCTACCGTATGAAGCTAACAACTACTCCCATGATGACCGATATGATGAGGATAAAGCCTATTAATTTTGCAAAAGAGAAGCTGGGCAATGTTCTATGTTTCTTGACAAACAAAAAAATTAGACTTGGAGATTATTAAAGTTTAAGGAAAAGAAAGACTCAATCAATGAAAAAACAAGTAAAGAAGATAAAATACCACATCGTTGACAGTGCAGCACAGAAAATCTAGGAAGACCAAGCACCCTATGTAGAGGGCCATCCTGCTAGAGTTTAGTGATACACTGTCTGCTTCTTTTGAAACAGATCACCTTTTTCTGTTGTAGCTTTAAAGGTCTTTGCTGATTACTCACATTTGTGAATTTTTCAAATACATTTTTAAAATTATCTAGAGGTTTGTGTTACGTACTAAAAGTCCTACAGATAAGTACAAGCCATCATTCCTACTATGCTTGCTTTATTCCTTTTAGAAGCGCCAAAATCAAAAGTCCCGGTGCATAGACTCCAACTTTGAAATATTTTAGTAGTACATATAATAATTGAAATTTTATTGCATTTATTTTTTAAATATACTTGTAGAATGTCTTCCAGTGAACATACGTTCATGTTGAGAGTTGAAGAAAGAAAAGTACAAGTAAAATAAGGAAGAGGGAAGGGAACTCAGGTTTAAACTCACTCACTTTTATTTTGACTGAGACAAGATTAATGCATGTCAGTAGTGTGAGTCCTGTGTTACACTGTGAACAACAGATGCAGTTAGAGGAGGTTTTGCTTTTCCTTCCTGATGACTTTCAAGTAATAGATATTATTGTTTTTGATAAAAAATTAAACTGAATCATAACTGTTGCTTTCACCATACTTGTCTGTTAAGAGAAAAACCTAATCAGACAAAGCGCAAACAAGGAAATATTTTTATTTCCATTTTCTCTCAAAATTTACAGAAGGTATATTATAAAATTGAAGGAGAAAAATAGCAATACATACTAATGAGGAAGATCATGTTATTGAGCAGTTCTATCAAGCTATTCCTACAGTGTACATATATATATATAACATTTAGTCTAAGTAAATGAATTTATTATCAGCTGACTTTTACTGCCACAGAACATACCTTTAGATACAAAAACATTCCTCAAAGTATAAAAAAATGGAGCAATGAGTGAAATCAAAAATAATCAAACTTTACATTTGATCTACTCATTAATAACACATGAAAGACAAGAAGAATAATGATTTTCCTGAAAAAAAACCAACTTGTTAGATAACTGTCTTAAATCACTTAAAAAAAAAAATAAACATACAACAAAAAACACTTCAATGGAGTTGCAGAATTATGCTCAAAAAGTGTAGAAAAAATTAATCTACTTTTTGTAGTAACCTACATTGTCCGAGAGGATCATTTATATGCAGCAACACAAGTAGTCACTCTGGTGACATAAACCATACCTCACTCTTGGCTTTGCAAGTGTTGTTATACTATGCTGTTGTACCAACCATTTCTCAAAATGATAGGTCTTCAAACTACAGAGTTCTGAAGCCTACTAGCATATAGTAAGTCTCCAGTGTATAGGTATTATAGAAGTGCACATTTTCTGTTACAGAATTTATACATGTTGCTGAGCAGTTGTTTAGGGTGCAATCTCTTGTAGTCCTGTAGAAAACGAATTCTTTACATTCAGCTGGCAAATATTTTTGATGATGTTAAGAACAGTCACAAGACAGAACAGAAATCATGTACAATTATTTTATGCACACTCCACTTAATTTAAAAGCTGTTGGAAGTTCCCAGTGTTCACATTAGCTCTGCTTTCACCTTTGGCAAAATTTGCTGTCACTGCTTCTCTACAGCCTTGTACAGTGCCTGCAACAGATGACAAACACCAGAGTTTTAATAAGGTTTTACTGTAAGTGGTTGATGGAGATCAGGAAAAGCTATCATAGTAAATGATGAGTGGTCAATTACCGTAAACAAGCAAAAACACTGCAGTCATTTTTTGTACAACATAATATCTGTATATTTTTTTGTTATAGGAGAAAAAGGAATTTATCTCTGAAAAAGTGTGCATAAAGGCCATGACTTATTTAATAGAAGTAAAGGGAAATTGCATTTATAATTTCTTATAGTTATTGTAGTTAAACACAGCTCCAGTTGCCAAAGCTAGAAATTTGATATTGGGTGTCACCAGAAAGGTCATATTCATGCATGATCTCTGCTTTGGTGGCCACAGATCTTTTGGGGAAATGAAAACATAGAAGCAAATATTGGACTCTTAAGCCTCTTATGAGTATAGAAAGTCAGAATGTTTTTTTTTTTGTTTTTTTTTTAACACTAGAAATTAGCTCTTTTCAGTTTCCTCTCTTGATACTATGTGCCTGCCATTATACAGGAAAATTAATTCACTACACTGAAGAGATGTAAGTGAACAGGAAGCTAAGCTGAAACAAGGTTTTATTTGATTTCATAGATGCCAGTTAACTCATTTTTGCTATCATCTCTCTGTCTATTATTAGTCACCTATACTCTGGGATGCAGAATGGCAGAATTGTCAAGGAAAATGGTTTAGAGGCCAAAGAGCCTAATTATTCTTGTAGGCACACAACAGTAGACACAGTAATAGAGAAGGAAGTGCAGAGTTACTATATGATTTAAAGGAAGAAATCAGACAGTAAAGATGTTTATACAGGACTGAGATGGTCAGGGTAACAGGCAATTAAAAATGGCAGTGTCAGTTATGTTTTGCATATACTGAAATAGCCACACAGAAGTGAGAATATTCCTTTCTAAGAAGTAAATTCCATAGGTCAGAAGACAAAGGATTATGCCCATATATACTCTTTGGGGAAAAGATATTTGAATGGAATCATATGACTTCTTAATTCTGATATTGTCACTGTTAGGAGAAAGTCACAGGTTCTATCTTAACAGTGTTAAATTTAAGCAAGGAAAGCCATAAAACTATAGAACAATGTTGGTTGAGAAGGACATGTGGAAGCCCAACCCCTTACCAAGCAAGGCTAATTTCAAAATTAGGCCAGCTTGGATTAGCTTGGATTCTTTTTCAGGCAAATTTTGAAGGTTCCTAAGGATAAAGACTCCACAGACTTTGGACAGCCCAGTTTCTTGCCTGACTCTCTTCACTGTGACCAATTATTATTTTTTAATGTTTTTAATTTGTTTTACCAGAATTCTCATTGGTCACATGAGATGGCTTCCCTATGTACTATTGCTGGTGACTTCTCTGTGACTAGATGTTTATTAACTGCTGATAGCGTAGTGGATGCCTCTTAAACCTTATCTTTAAAGGCTGAAAATAGCTTCTTCTACCTTATATGCTTCAGGCCCTTCACTGATTTGTTGAATCTCCCCTGGATTAACTGCAGAATGTCAGCATTCTCATACTGTGAGGTCACATCAGTTTATTGTCCACCAAGACTCTGTGTTGTTTTACAAAGCTCTTTCTGACTAATCTGTCTGATGTAGAACTATGTGGACAGCCCTAGTCTCCATGACTTCTAGGACGGGTTAGCCTTGTTTTTATTTTCCATACGATTCTTTTTTTTTTTTGCCACTTTACAAGAAAAGAACATAGAAGCAATTTCTATTAGTCTAGAGTATTGGACGAATCACAACAGTGTAAAGGCAAAAAGTACACAAAAGTGTAAAGGCAATGCAATGTGTTGTTTTGATCGCATGAAAAGCAGATCCCACCTCTTATTTTCAGCTGCTCCTGAACTTCTAGATCAGATGTTGTGGGAGAGAAATATTTTCAGGCTTTGCAAATCTGCCTTATTGCTTGTTCTCAAAGTTAAAGGCGAAATATAATTTTTTAACACATAATCTATTTATTTTTAAATTCTGCAACAGTACAACATAGACACACATGCAATGGCCTTTTCTACTTTCATTCCTGGGTTTGAATAGTTTCAAATGTTGTCCCCTTGGCCTTCTTCTTTAAATTCACACTATAGAGAAGTATGAATTAATAGGAAAGAAGTTAGCAATACGTAAACTCTCTCCAAGCACTTCAGTCTTACAAACTGCTGGTATCATGTATTAGAAATAGGACAGACTGACAGGGAGATGTGACCTCCCTAACATAAATCATTCCTTTCTTTACTTCAGAGAATTTTGTTATCTATCCTTTCTGTGAAATATATCAACAGATTTAATAAGGCATGAACAAAGATCTTCAAGTTTTTTATGTGTTGTAGGTATCAGGAATTTATGAGTATCAAGTCAGTTTTGTGCTGTCTAGGATCAATAGATACCAAGAGAACAATTTAATTTTATGCTTTTAGGCTTCATTCAAGAGTGTATATTTTGCTACCAAAACTACTGAAGTAGAGAGTTTCTTCTTCCTTTTTAAAATGGCAGCAAAGCAGGAAATTATCGTTTGGGGAGAAAAAGTCTCTTATTGTTATGAAAAATTTAGTTTAGAGCCCTTGTTAAAATAGTGAATCAACTATTATGTCTCTTTCTACTGTCTATTTAAATAGAACTCTATTGCTGAAGTTGTTTGTAGCTACTCTGTGTGAACAGAAAAGGGGAAAACTATAGGCACAGAAATTTGCAAATGAGAAGAACTGCCCCAAAATTTCACTCAGGTAAGTAAACAAATTATACATTTCCTTCTGTGTCAAAATGTATCGAAATCATGTTTCCAAATGCTAGAAGGTTTGAGGTCTTAAACACTGGTATTGTCTTTGTTATTGTTGTTAGCAGTAATATTCAATCTAGTAGGAAAGCAATTATTTGTGGAAAATATTCAGTATACTGTAATTACTGTATATGTATATGTGTAACTAGCTATTATTGCAAGGATGGTAGTATTTATTTCTGAGTCTCAAGAAAGAAAATTACCAAGTTTAATTAGATTAGTACAAGGGCTGCTCTGAAAGTAATGCCTGCTGTTTTATGATCTTGGCTAATGACGTCAGAGGCAGATGCTGGTGGTATGGCAGTTGAGACTGAAAACAGATAGCAAACATGGTAAGATATTCACCAGTCCTCTAGAAACAGAGTATCGAGAAAAAGCAGATAGTCCTTTGAGATGAGCGCTAGGTAGCTGAGTGCTTTAGGAAAAAAAAAAAAAAAAAAAAAAAAAAAAGGTATTGTTTGCTTCTTGATTATGTTATCATCTAAAGAAGCAATATTTTTTGTACTGTCTTTTGAAAAACAATATTACTCCATCAAAGAAGTGATTATTAAAAACTGTGCTTTCTAACAGTAATCTTAATGTTTACCTGTATCAAAACAATCAAATGAAGCTGACATTAAAAACAATTCACAGAAGCAAATATGAACCATTTCAAGTTTTACTGTCAAGGAATCTAAATTATGTAAATATAGTGAATGGTTTTGGGACTTGGATAATGAAATTTCATTTTACTAGAAGATTCATGTAATGCATTGCATAAAAGCTCCCTTTGGGATACTTGAAGATGTTGTTTTTGTCCAGGACAGGAATAACAGTTTCATATGAAATGTGACAAATTAACATACAGTATGATGTGCGAACTAGAATGTTCAATTTCAGTTGATCTGTTTTTTTTGTTTTGTTTTGTTTTGTTTTGTTTTTTTTTGCGGGTGATTTCTGTAGATTGACAAGATTCCTGTTCTTATCTTCCCGAGATTTTCAGTCTTTAGTGACACACTGATGCATTATTGCTAGGATGTGGATTTCTGAACTATATGAGAAAACCATTACATTTTAATTAATCTAATAACATATTCTTTCACAGACATAAACACGTACAGTGTTGCAGATTTAGTAAGATAGGAATAAATGTCTTTTAATTTATTACCAGAGGATCTATTCTAGTTCTAAAAAATATAGAAGCTCTAGTTTAAGTTGACCTAAACTAAAACTGTGGTCGTTATTTCCTTACCCTTACCTCAGGGAGTAAGGAAATCGTTTGGTAACTCGTCAGCCAAAAAATTACAAATAAAAAGTTGGTTGAGTGGTTATGTCATGTGAAGCTCTTTAAGCTTGATGTAAAGCATGTGTTCATTATTCTTCCTGAGAAGAATTACAGAAAGGTACGAAGATTAAGCATGAAAATAAAAAATAAAAATAAAATTCACAGTGAGACTTATTCCTACAACTAAGCAGTCATTATGGTGTCTCTGAGAAGTAAAGCCTTTATGTAAGAAGCTGAAGGGTGTGATACCTGTTCTGTATAGTGAACATCAGTTATGAAGTTTTACTAATATTCTAGTATTATTATTTGCTTCATTAACTTAGTAACCTTCTCACAATCACTGCCCTGCAGCAGCATTCCAGCAGAAACAGGGAAATGGATCCAGATGTACATGGACCAGCAGGGCTTAGTGTCCCTCCTGTGTGCCATGGATTTCCATGCTGGCACTCTGAAGAGCTCTGAATACCTCATATTTCTGTAAAATGAACAGTTTTTACCATTTTAAACTTATTAAAGCCAAGATAATGCTGATGAAATAATGCTGCATTCTTCCACCAAAATGATCAAATCATAGCTGGGAAATGCAGTTAAAAAAAAAAAAAAAAAAAAAAAAGTGGCTTATCTCACTTAAGCTACCTTGAGTTGGCCAGTTTTGGAACCACAATTGAAATTAAAAATTTCTAAAGCTTAAGAAAGCTTTTTCTTTCTCTCTATACACTCTATATAATGATCAGCAGATCAGCTTCTTTGTAGTAAGTCATTTTTGCAGTTACTGATAGCATACTTAGGTTTTTAATTCAGCATTCTAAAAACAATATTTATTGTAGTGAGAATTTACATGGAGAACATTTCTTCAAAGAACATCACTAGATAGTTTTGCGGGAAAATTGGTTTTACTGCATTTAGAAAATTTAATCAAACCATCTGATAAATCACAATAGAGCTTTTCCGCAGTGTAACTTAATCCATTTGATCTATGACATACAAATAGTTCTCTGTGTTGAAGGATCACAAATGCGATTTTTTCCCCCTACTTCAGTTGAAACACACTTTCAAGTTCAAAGCTTGATATACTGTTTCAGACAGCTATCAACAACCATTTTGTTTCATCAAAGGCTCAGCAACGCCAGGGGAAATGGAATGCGGAGCTGCAACTGCATGCCAAGAGTGACCACAGGCAATTCAGCAAAGGTTGCAAAGTGCAGCTCAGTTGTAGCTCAGAGCTACAGCATTCAGATGTAGACTTTTAGAAATATGGTACCAGGATCAAAATGCATGTATCGTAAGATCCTTAAATTACTCTGGCTGCCTTCAGACTTTCTTCAACTGCAGTAAACAGCAGTCACTTGTATACCGAAGAAGAAACAGAAATTGCTAGTGCAAGGTACTCAATTAACTCTTGAATTTGTTCAGATAAGGATTGCCTCCTTCATCGGATTTGAGGTGTATTGCAAGTCTGCATGTATTCAGTAGAGGAACATGAACAAAATGCAATTGTTTCCAGTGGGCCTTTTCAAAACAAATGTCTCACATAAATATTTCTGACAGAAAAGAAATCCAAAAGCAGTTTGGCCTATTTAAAGGAATGTAGTTTTCAAATTGCTTCAGAGACTTCTAATAGAAATGCTAAAATTTGTGAGATATGGAGATTCAGCATGGCTAGGTAGCACATTTTTTTTAGCTGATTCATTGCTTTTAGGTTGAATAGATGGATTAGGAATGTAATGTGTCTAGTAATATTTTAATCTTCTGGTTTTCTTTCTTTCTTTCTTATTAACATTTCCAAATAGAATAAGAGAATAGGAAATGAGATACGTATGTGAATGGAAAAAGTCTTTATGTAAAATCTACTATTCTTCAAACAGTAGATTATTAAAAACTTTTTTTTAAAATAGTCGGACACATCTTCTCAATTTAGGGTTTCTTCTGAGTTGTAGGAGATAAAGATCAGTAAAGGACAAAGTTCCCTGAGAGGCTGATGATTACTTAAAGAACTGTGACAACTAAAACCGAGCACCAGATTTCTCTGCAACTTTAGGTCCCACTGTTTTCTGTCCCACTGAAGTGAGGGATCCCACTACATTTGTCCTCTTACAGAATGACTATTTTCCATAATAAAATAAGTATTAACATTAAAGAGTAGCCAGAAGTATTGTAATCAGAAGTATTCTAAAATGGAAATGTTCTATATTCAACTGGAGGTGAAATAATGAACACTTATTTCGTCGTGATGATTCAACATGTTGTGTCACTTCTCATGCAGTGTAATTTATTTGGTTGAGAAGAGAAGAAATTGTAAGTCTTTGATCCCAGAAGGTATATTTAGCACAATGTTAAGATAATAAGTAGAAGATAAATAGGAAAAAAAAAAGTGCTCATTTGAAATATAGAGTTCATTGGAAACTTCCCAAATGTAACAAAACAGACCACAGGACTTAGTGTGTATGCTTCTGCTCTCAGATGTCATTGCTGAGTGTGGAATTTTGCTGTCCAATTTTGAAGCTGGGTTATAGAATAGCTATCATGACAGTGATGTAGATGAAGCAGCTGGTAGGAGACACCATTATCACTCCATATAAAATATTAGCAGAAATGTTATTAAGGTAATGGTAATCTGTGGACATAAATTAGAACAAGTCTGCAGGTGAGGGTAATTTCATTCATTAGACTCTCTTTTTCTGCAGAAAAGTCTTTCTTCTGCTCTGCCTTAGAGCAGAAATTTTGACTGTTATTGCCATGACTTCAATTAGTGCATTAAGAGCTGTAAAGTCAAAACCATTTGTTGTCCATAAAGTGAAAATGTTTACTTCAACATGTGAAAATGCAAGCATTTTAACAATAACATAAACAGTATGCCAATTCCAAAAATATTAAATCTCACAACACAATTATTGAAAATCTTTGAATTTCAAAAGCTACTAAAATATCACTTGTCTAGTGGAATTAGTTAAGCACAGCACAATTGAATGTAAATTAGGAGCATTTGTTCCAACAGATTTTTTTGTTCAGAATTTAATGGAACTTTCCAAATTTGCATACTTTGGTCAGACTAAATAAAAATGCAGCTACCAACATGTACAGTGTGAAATAATTTGCATAAAATACACATTTATAATAAAAGTTTGGAACTCTGTAATGGTAAACAAAGTTATGTTGTGGATGAAATGTTCAGCGTAAGATCATTTGGATATGTTGAAGACTTAGAAACTCACTTAGAAGATTCTTGTAAACACATTTTAGTAAATGCTTAATCATTTGCAGTATAAAGGCTTTGAAAAGACTGCATTTGTCACAAAACTGTGTTTGACACAGTAGTAGACAGAAGCTTAGTAGGGTATGGCTAGATGTATAGGTTATGGGTGATTGCTCATTCACATTAAACAGTTCAAGTTCTTCCACAGAACTTTACCTCTGTGAGATGGATGGGGCCCTAGGCAACCTATTCTGTTGGGTGGAAACCTTATCCATGTCAAAGGGATTGCAACTTGATGGTCTTTAAGGTTCTTTCCAACATAAATCATTCTATGATTCTCTGATTCTATGTAGCTGTGTATCAGATGGCCAGCTTCTGTGTAACTCAGGATAGTGTGAGACTGACAACACCTTTACATTTCCATCCCAAAACTTCTGACAAAATTTGCAGGAGAGGGGAATCTGCATGATATCCCCTCCTGCTCAGACTATTTTGTCAACACCCATGCTCAGTGGATGGATGACTGCAACTTCACTTGCTAATGTATGGGTCATCTTTCCAAAAGCTATAGTTCTAGCTTTCATATCTGCTTATAATTGGGTAATTTAGGAGGTGCCAACAAACTGCAGAACTGAAGATACTAGATACAATTTTAAACTGAGAAAATAAAGCTCTGTATGAATCTGAGTCCGTGTTCTGTCCATACATGCTTCACAGCTTCCCATATACACATCTACGAACTCAGTATTGAGATGTGTGTGATGGAAAGTACATTTGCCAGCTTACAGTTAAGGCCATATGTGCTTGGCCTTATGGTTTGGATGGCAAAGGCTAAATAAAAAGTAATGAGTTTATGTTAACCTACTGTTAAGAGAAGTTTGTTCTGGGAGCTCTAAATGGGACAACAGGTCTGGTATGTGAGCAGGGTGGCCTGATGGACAGTGAACATGTAATTTTCTTGTAACTACAGAACCAAGTCTGCTGAGGCAACACTGTCAGTGTAAAATGAGACCATGAAGTGTGCTGTATGGGAACACATGAGGACGACATGGAAAAGTCAGTTTTGAGCAACTAGCCTGCTATTTTCTTGTTCTTAGAGTAGAAATGATAATAGTTCAGTAATTCTATTAAGACAGCTTGGAAGAAAATGGAATAGCTGGTTGGATGTAATTTATCAGACGTATACATTTAGTGATGAAATCACTTATGTAATCCACAAAGACATACAGATTAAAACAAATTGAGGAGGGAGCCAGGCAGATGAAAGCAGGCTACTTTTGAAAAAATATATATGAACACCCTTTAATAGTGAGCAAAGTTTCATTTAAATTTATATACTTCCTACAGCAATATTTCTGTTATGCTTTACTAACGCTGACCATGTCTCAGTACAGGGGACAGTCCTTAAACATCTCAGTGGTCACAAATAAATGTGGTATATTTCTGACATGTAAGCTAAGTGCAGTGCTACGATCTATATGATAAACTAAAACTAAACTACCTTAAAACAGTTCTGCAGACTTCTAACACAGTAGTGTTAAGGAAGTTCAGGAAACTTTGGCATTTCCAGTGTTACTGTTATTGCTCCTTTTCTCCTATTTTCTAGACATCAGTTTAGGAACCTTTTACTTACAAATACTGACTTCTGTGGCTCAGTTTTATAAACACCTCTACCAGTCTTAACAAAACTGTAGCAGTCCAAATACAATTTCTGAGGTTATTTAGAAGAAAAAGATTAAGAAGAAGGTTGCTTTCACTCCCCAAATCTGAGTGTTTTGTAGAATGACCTCAGTATCAATTTGGTAGATTGTGTGAAGGAAATGTACATTCCGAATAGCACAAACAAAAAGGAGCTCACGTGAACAGTAGAATTACTTCTTAGTCTCTGCATTTCCAAAATTCATGACAGTTTATGGAGCTAGAATATATAGTCAGCTACTAAGCTGACAAAGTATACATGCTTCATAGTTCAGAAAAGTGTTAATCCACCTGCAACCACAGCATTTCTTCATCAGTTGCTCCCAAAATGAAATGTGTAATTCCTGACTGGTTATTTTTTTCTATTCAATTCCTAAATCTATCTCAAGAAGCACACCCAGTTAAATGCTCAACAATGGAAGCCTGAAGCTGGATTTCAGTCTTCTTTATGCCAGTGTTTTATGACCTGGCATACACTAAATCAGGAGAATGTGATTCTAAAAATATTGTCTTCCATTTCAAATACGGAAAAATACCTGCCTTAGTTGTCCTTGGAATAATTTGTCTCACAAATTACTTACTTAGTGTCATTTCAGTTTACAGATAAAATGAGGCTATGTAATCAATTGTTTTTTAGAAAAAAAAAATGGCACAGGCTGATGAAAATACATAAGGCACCTCAACAGACCTATAACCTGTTCTTAACTGTGATGGTGAATATCTTTTGCTAATCTCTGAAATCAATGTTTCCTACAACAGTAAAGCTTTCATCAGACCTCTAATCCTGCTTCTATTTATGTTAGTGAAATAAGAACAGAATAGGACTGAGGCTAGCATAAGCAAAGAACGATATAAGTTCTGTAAATAAACCTTCTCCTTGTAATCAATCACAGGGCAAAGAGCAGCCAGTATCAGGATAAGATATGCAAATAATTTGCTTCCGCTACTGTACATTAAATCTGTGATTTTACTGGTTTAAGACTTTTAGTGTGAAATGGTAGACAACATTAAAGTTTACATTGCAAGGACAAAAAAAGTTGTTTTTGTATATTGCAATATGGAGCATCTCAAATATCCTGAAGAGCAGAATATGGTAGGAACACCTTCCACCAACCCCTCCCCTCCCCACTTCTTGCACTGAGTTCGTATTTTATACAAAACCAAGCCAGCATGTACAAATGCTGTTTACTTCTTTGTAGAATAACTTCAGAACTTCAGTTCTGTTTTGACTCCTAAAAGAGATGTGAAATTTTGCAGTGGAGAATTCATAGTGCTTTGGTTCAAATCCTCTTGCTTCTGCTTTGTGTTCTTTTCTCAGTGGATAGAATACCAAGCCAGGTTTTCAAAATGTTAATGTATTGAAAATGGTTGAATATGTTGATAGAGTGTCAAAAGACTTAAGATACATGGTATCTTTATTGACATATGTTAGTGTTACATGCCATTACTCATAGAGATGGACACTTTGTCAGCACAGGGGCCTGTTTCAAAGACAGGTGGCTTGTTACTGCTATTGATATTGTCTTTGTTCAGATTGAATAAATGTCACAAGAAATACAAAGCGGTGCTGTTTACCTTTGTCTTGAATGGAAATGACAGATTGCACTTTGTCTCAGAGATACCACGGCCTCATCAGCTGTTCACAGGGAGGTAGGCTAGAGGAGGCTATTGTTTACACAGGTTACCTTATATCCCTGTTTCAGTGCTTCTATTACTGAAGGTGATCCTTCCCCATCTCAAAAAAAAAAAAAAAAAAAAAAAAAAAAAAAAAGCATTTTGAAGACCAATACATTTGTGATCATAAAGTACAGGATGGTGAAAAAAAACTAAATAGGTCTGATTCATAAAATCAGCTCAACCCTACACACCCACTGAGTGTTATGGTGCTAAACACACTTCTAACTCACTTAGAAATTATAAGTTAGAAAAGAAACAGCAGTTTGCAGTTGATAGCTGGCATTGAATGGGATGGTATAGCTGGGAAATATTGGAAAGAGAAATGAGAAATGTGAATGAAGAGAAATGTCTTGGTTTTGTGTACAGCAATAAGCTGTTTGATTTGTTGTTGTTGTTGTTGTTGTTGTTGTTGTTCTCAGATGTTAAGATTCTGGGTTAAAATGTTAGAGAAATAGTCTTTAGAATATGCTTGACAGAATGCAGTTTCTTTAAAATACAGAGATATGTAGAAGGGCTATCTATATCATATTTTCCAGGAAAAGAAAAGAAAAAAAGGGAAGGGAAGGGAAGGGAAGGGAAGGGAAGGGAAGGGAAGGGAAGGGAAGGGAAGGGAAGGGAAGGGAAGGGAAGGGAAGGGAAGGGAAGGGAAGGGAAGGGAAGGGAAGGGAAGGGAAGGGAAGGGAAGGGAAGGGAAAGGGAACAGAAAAGGGGAGGGGAGGGAAAGGGAAGGGAAGGGAAGAGGAGGGGAGGAAAGGGAAGGGAAAGTGTCAATAAGAAGATACAACTACCATTTAACAGAATGAGTAAATCAAGCTTTGAGTGCCTCTCAAGTTTCTTCAGCTTCTTGAGCTATGTGGTACATTAGTGGACGCTTCAAACTTAGATTCTAGTGCCTTCTATGTAAAGTGGCAAATGTAGCCACTTAATCTTGTTATTCTTTTAATGCACTTGATGTTCATGGTCATTTTTTATATAGATTAGAATCATAGATTCTATGAAATGTATTATGTACTGAGACAAAGACAAGAACACAATAATAAAATAAAATAAAATAAAATAAAATAAAATAAAATAAAATAAAATAAAATAAAATATAAAATAAAATAAAATAGTACCTTCTCTAAAGTAAGTTTTTCTGTAAGACACATTAAAAGCAGAGCTGAGTTTTCTGCAGATGTATACCCTGAAACTCTATTTTATCTCATTGCCTATGGTTTGTGGCACAAGAGTTTTGTGTTGTTGTTACCGCTCCAGCAAAGGCAAGCAGCAAGATGTGCTATATATACACCTGGTTTGTAGAATCATAGAATTGCAGAGTCGTAGAATGGTCTGGACTGAAAAAGGACCTCAAAAATTATCTAGTTTCTAACTCCCTGCTATGGGCAGGGTCTCCAGCCACTGGACCAGGCTGCCACATCCAGCCTTGCCATGAATGCCTTCAGGGACGGGGCATCCACAACCTCAATGGGTAACCTGTTCCAGTGCATCACCACCCTCTGAGTGAAACACTTGCTCCTAACATCTAATCTAAATCTCCCGTCTCAGTTTAAAACCATTCCCTTTTGTCCTATCACTGTTTATTTTCATATCTTTCCTGTCAGTCATATAGAGAACATGAAAGCAAAAAGAGTAAAAGAGTAAATGCGAATTTCAACAATTCCATACATAATGAATGGGCTTGCATCTCTCTCTTATATCTAGGTAGTGGTTTTTTTGCTGCAATAAGCAATATCCAATTGAGAAAGTTCACCCCTCTTAGAATATGACCATTTAATCAATTCTTTGGTATAATTCCATATTGATGAGTCTTTGTATCCCAGAAAAATTATTTTAGATTATTTAACATTTTGAAACAGTTCATACAGTAGTATCTCCTCTGCCAATATTTTTACAGAACGTACGAGGTCAGAGAAGCCAGAATTAGTTTCTTTATTGCTGCATTTCCAATAGCTAGCATTTCTATTACCTTCAAAAGATTCCATCTGCTTTCACATTGAAATAGATTTGTTGTATATTGGCAATTTATCTTCAAAAATATACTTAAAAGAAGGTTAGACAAATGGTAATCTGTTTGCAAATGCTGTAATTAGAAATAGCAATCACAACATCTATTTTAAACAGCAGTTACTTCAGTAGTTTGCCATATGCAAATTACTCAGAATGTCTCCTTTGTTAACTTCGAGGTTCCTTTTTCTGTAACTTTAACATCTGTGACAAGTCCAATGAAATTCAAAATACGGCTTGATTTAAGAGAATGTTTAAGAGGATGTTTTCATTCTGTGATGCCTCAGAAAAGGATTGTTATAGATTCTTTCGTAAACCACTTGCTAAAAAAAAAAAAAAAAGATGAATTAGATGCAGCTCAATTGCTTAGAACAAGAGAATAGATTTGTCTAAAAGTTGTAGCTGTTATATACAAAGACATTTTCTGTCAAATACAACTTATGAGCTCAACATTTCACTTTGCATTTGTAAGATTTTTTTTGACGTGTTATCCTTAATATGATAAAAATAAAACCTACCTATATGATAGTGACTCTAAATGATATACTGTACAGTGTTCTAAATAAAACACTAGGGTGTTGTTTTTTTTTAACCAGCATTAAGACTGAAGGTCTACACTCGTAAGGATTAAGATTCATTATACTGGAAGGTTATCTAATAAATTCTACTGAAAACCTTGAATGGGAAAGAGTATTTGTTCAGGCAATTTTTCTTCTCAGTAAATATATACCGATATTACAGTGTGTGTGGTGGTAGGAAATGACATGGTACATAACACTACGTCATTGGTCATCAAGATGAAATTGTGTATGTCATATTTAAATAACTACAGAATAGGAGGTTTTGCTATTTAAAATGTAAACTATTGTATGTGCTTTGTTTTAATTTTCTGCTTCTGTGGTACTGGCCACTTACTATTACTTAACAGAAAGACAAGAGAATTAAACTCAAATGTAGTAAAGAAGATGCAGTTGGAGCTTAAGAATCATTTTGCAATAATTCGGTTGTGGGTAGCAGCATAGGAGGTGCTAGTATCACAGAGTCACAGAATTACAGAACTGTAGGGGTTTGTGGGGACCACCAGAGATCATTGAGTCCAATCCCCCTGCCCAAGCAGCTCCCTAGCCCAGGTTGCACAGGTAGGCATCCAGGCGGGTCTTGAATGCCTCCAGAGAAGGAGACTCCACCACCTCTCTGGGCAGCTGGTGCCAGTTCTCCATCACCTGCACTGCAAAGAAATTCACACACACATTTGTGTGGAACTTCCTATGCATTAGTTCTCCCTTTTCTGCTTCAACAGCCCCACAGCAACTAGCATTCTTTGTGGCATAAGACTGTGCTTCATTTGAACACTGAGAAAACCTTGAAGACCAGAGCTGCAAGAAACCTGATGGGAATTCACTTGAATTAAAAAATAAAAAAAAGTAGGGAGAAGGGAAAATATAGAATTTGAAGCAGAGGTTCAGTCTTAATCCCATGATTTATTTTAAGACTAAAAGATGTAGAATTAGAGCTATTCTATTTAACAAGTTGAAGTTGACACCAGATATCCTAGTGGAAAATTTTATGTACAGCTATATACTTAGATATCTTCAGACAGATACATAGATACTGCAAAAGAAAAGTGCCTTGCCACTGATTTAAGTGAATTGTGCATAGACAGAATGCTGCAGAATATTTTAGAAGCATGCTTAACAAAGACAACATGAAGTTGAATACTGCTTTCTGGAAATTTGGAGATCAGTGCTTCACAGTCTGTAAAATTTCCCTCCTTTTCCTTAAGTGTATCTACTTTTAGACAAACTTACACTTTTGTAATATAATGTGAAGAGAAAATACTCAATTCTAGTGTTTGAGTTGTCCTAAAAAGCTCCCTAAAAGATGTCCAACACAGTAATCCTCTTTGTTTTCTAAATCCTACTCATAAAATATACCTGCTTGGTTGTGGAAATGTTACTGTGGGTTTTACTGAGAGCAGGCTCTCAACAGTTTTCAAAATCCTTCCAGTGTAGGTGTATGAACTGTAACATATGATCAGTGGTAACAGTGAGAGCAGAACAAAGCATTTACAGTTCGTCCCATGTAGTTGTTTGGAGATGTTATTTGAGGGGACAGTGTCAAGTATTTTCTTTATGATCATATCTTTTCTTATTCTTCTTTTTCTGTACTAAATTCCTGGAAAGAAATATGTAAATGGGATAAAAAATGCAGGAGGACTCTGATGCTAAAAAAATATTTAAATGACACGCATACAAAATTAGTCATGCTTTTCTGATATTTAGTAGTATATGTATGTCACGAAATTCACAACTCAACAGGGGTAGATCTATAATTTTTTTACTGACAGTATCTCAAAAAAGTTGATATGACTGTAAATGAAAGCTAGCTTTAAAATAAAGAGTTCACAACAGACTGCTGGTACGTCAGTGCTTTGTCATCACTGAGGGACAGCCCTCCTCCTTATGCTACCAAACCAGCTCTCAGTTCAAAACTAGGCATTTCCTAGCATCTTGCTCTGTGGATTTTAGATAAGGAATAACTTGCTTTTAGCCAGTTAGCTACTCATTCACCATTGATTGAAGTTTAGGTTTAGATAAAACGGCTTGAAAAGTGTATTGAATATCCAAAATGGACAGCACATTTATATATATTTATAAGGCATAAAAATGAAAAACTGCAATAATACTTTCTCTATTTGTAAATGCTGTATTTAGGCTGGACTAAGCCTAAATAGTGTCTCAGATAAAATTCACTGTTGATGCTCTCCCAGAATACATCTTTATAGGGACTTTATCTTCCTGTATCAACTGTAAGCTCTATCTTAGTGTGATATGCAAGCCTTTATAGCTTATTTTCTTTCCAGTATCCTTTAGGAGATTTAAGAGAGAAGCAGTCTTTCCCCTTGAAATGAATTTCATTTTTGTTTTTTTCAAGTGATAGCACTCTCCAGTCTAGGCATGCCTCTGCCTTACGTTAAGCAGCATTTCATTGCTTTGAAGCTGAAAATGTCTTTTCATAAAACATTGGTGTCACCTGATAGACTGGCTAAGAATTCTTTACATAGCAAGAGCCAATTGTTTCCCTCTTCCTTCCCCATTTTGTTACCTTCTGTTCTTTAGGATGAAGTGCCCTCAAATGACTTGGCTTTCTATTTTATATCAATCCACATGATAAGAAATATACATGATGAAAACATGCAACTAGGATGTGTATATATGATATACACATATACACATGATGTACAGATATACAGTCAGCTTGTCAAAGCAACAGTGCAACTGGAGTTGCAAATTCCTGAAAACTTTGCAAAGAGTAGCAGAAAAGCAGATTTATAAAATAGCTCTTGCAGGGAAGATGTTGCTTTGGATAAACATTGGTATTTTGTGTGGCAGAGCAAAAAATTCCTTCATATCCTTTTGGGATGAGTATTGGCAGAGTCCTATTTAAATAACTTTCAGCCTTCCTTTAAAAAAACAGGCACACTGTGATAAAACATTTCCCACTCCTTAAGCTCTACTCTTTTCCCATCTAAATACACATGAGGTGCAAAGAAAGAAAAGTATATTAAAGTGCTATACACTGTTGTTTCATATCGTCTGGTATTTCTCCTGTAAATTTCATTCTGCTAGACTAAGCAAAATGGATGCAGGTTTTTTTTTTTCTTTGTTTTTGTTTTTCTAACAAACCTGTATCACACATGGAAGCTACTGTATGTATTTTTTTATTCAGAAAGCACCCTTTTAAAGTTCTGACTATATTTCTTTATAATTTTTTTTATTGTTTTACCTGATTTTTATATTGTATAATTTAATATTGTAAGTCAAATGGATGCAATTGACTTATTCTGTAGTTTCATATGCTTCCAGCCTGTTTCTTTTCAGCAGCTTTTCCTGCTACGTGGATGAAGATTTTTATTTTCTTTTTCAATTTGTTCACAATTCTACTCTTTTTAACCCCTGTGTATGTCTGGTTCGCTCTCTTTTTTTAAAATGCTGTTATTTCTCCAGTACTGGCAATATACAGCAGGACCTCCTCTTTGCTGGATACAAATATATGTATGTTTTGCCTCTAAAGTTCCAGAGCCTCACACCAATTATATAAGGACATTCGGGAAGGTGAGGCAGGCAAGGAGGGAGGGAAGAAATTTGCCTGCTGCCCAGAGCAGAAACCTGCTTTCCTCCTTCTGTTTCTTAGGTTCCCTTCTTCTTCCTGATGGATGAGAGTATGGGAACCTTCATAAAAGTTTGATAATAAGAAGGTTCAATTGTTTTTAAACTGTTTAGTTAGCAGTGACTTGTTTGACTATGCTTCTTTTAAAGTTAGCACGTAGGTGACTGGAGGAAAAAAAAAAAAAGGTAAGTTTCTCAGTGAAAAGCAAAAGTGGAGATAAAATGGCATAACATAGGTTACAATGGTTGTAATGAAGATAAGATTGCATAGTTTGGCTAGCATCTCCTCTCGCAAGCCAGATAATTACTTAAATCCATCTAAGAAACGACCAAATGAACAAATGAGCAAATTAAGTGAGTATTTAGGTAAAGAAGGGTTCTGTTTTATTGTGTTATTTGACAGCTTTCTCGCAGTACCTTGTGTTTTTCTATCACTATGATGGTGAGGGTTTTTTGTTTGTTTGTTATGGTTTGTTTTTTTTAAATGTTCTGTTAAGTGGTTTGTTCTCTTTTCATTCTCTTTGGATTGTTCTCACTTGTCAATTACTTGTCCATATGTTGCCAAAAGTCTTTATCTGAGGGAGCAGAGAATTTGTCCATCTCAATAAACAAAGGACACATTGGGTTTGTAATTAAGAGGCAAAGATGCTGGTTTCTGGAAGTTACTGAAGTCAGTGTGTTTCCCCTGGATTGTCCCCTTTTATTATGTAAGATCAATAGGCTCTGAAATTTTTCCATAAGTGAAATTGCTTTCTTGTTAAATCAGTGTCAAATGGACTGTTTGGATACACACATTAGTGATCTAAAAACAAATTCTGTCCATCAGCATAATCAGTTTGGCATATAAGGTGCAGCAAGTATGTTTCTGGTTCCTCCTCCTGCATTTATATTCTTTGACTTGCTAATTTAATCACTAACAGTGATGCTAAGGCTTGGATTATCAGTGGAAGAGGTGAGCAACTCCCACTGATGTTGGTAGTTAAATTTTCTGTCTGATTTAAAAGTAAATTACATATTAAAAAAGAAATAGAAAAGATTGTGAATATGTGGTAAAGCTATTTTGCAGTGGGGCAGGGATTTGTTATCAAGTACCTGAATTTAATGAAGAACCACTGCAGTAAGAACTCCTACAGATAAATTGTTATTTTCACTGGCTGGAAGTTGGACATCTTTTTCTGTAGTTCATGCAGTTTTATAACATGCCCAATTATCTCTAGATAAAAACCACAAGCCAGCTTTATTACTGTGGCATCCTTTACTTTTGACTTATGGTTGACAGTCTTTCATTTGGGTTGCAATAAAATCGATTATTCTTGAGTTCCCTACTTTTTTGGGTTTTTTTTTTAAGAAAAAAAAGATTTTGAAGAGTGAAAATAAGTCTTTAGATGACTGTAGTGAAGAGATACTATTAAACAGCTAAACAGCACTGCCTGAACTCAGCTATTTGTATTAAATATTTTCTTTCTTACACTATTAACAGTATGAAGATGAAAAGTATGTATCAGTTCGCTGAAGTTGCTGGGTAGTAACATAATAAAGCTGTGAAGTTGTTCTGAATTCATAGCATGGACCTGCTTTAATTTTGTTATTTATAAGTCTAGAAAGATTCGAAATCATCAATGCTGACTGTAGATCTAAACATGATTTTTGTTAGTAAAGGTGGGGTACATGTAGGGAAGCGGGTTACTTTCATGAAGAGAAATGATACTTTGCATCAAAATAGGAGAACTGATAACCTGAAGTAATCTTTTATGTCCATAAGCACAAAGTTTGTTGCTGGTCACTAAATTACTGTATGTTTAAAACTTCCATTTGATTTCAGTATTTTCTCAGGACTTGATGATCTCTCAAACTTAATGGTAAATATTTGTGATTTAGGCAAATGCACAAAGTATATTACAGTTCTTGTTGAGCTGATCTAGTTAGAGAAGCCCGTGAATTCTCAGCATTGTTCATACTGAGTCTTCTCAGAATACTCTTGAGAATCTTTCTGGATTTTTTTTTTTCTCAGACATGAAGTGCAAACTGTATATGTTTGAAAAGTTTTCTAGCCTGTTCTGATCTCATACCTAGAACCTGCATGCTATGCTAGATCAGTGAACTTCCATCAGTCTTACTAACGTACAATTAGGACCAGTTAGCATACAGTGTGTATGAAATGACTGTATCTACTTATTCCATCTATTAATCTATTTGTAAAAAATTAAATAATATGTTAAAAATATGTTAAAAAAATAAATAATATGCTGATCATCTTAGCTGATATGCTTGGCTTTGTTTCACTATGCTCCTACTGCTTTGTCTTTCAAATCATTATCTAGACTATTTTACAAGCATGAACCTTGTCTCGTGCTAGAATCTAAATTACATTCTTCAGGCTATGATAAAAATATTAATTAAGCTTCTGATAACCTTAAGGATGCAAACTATCATAGCTCCTGCAAACTTTAAAGATATAAGCAGGATGAAATACATAATGTTTTATGTCCAGCAAGCTAGGCTATCTTTGAGATTTCATTAGGTCACTGTGCTTCAGTTTTCCATGCAAAAGTGTAACTTGTGGTTGCCAGGCTGATCTGCCTTCTGGACTAGGGCGCAGCAATAGCCTTGGTAAAGAAAGGAGGGGAGAGAGCCTCAGCCCTGCACTGCAGAGTCCTGGGGAATGCACTGACTTTGTGGAAGAGGGAGGTCTAACTGCTTTCGTTTAACAAACACGATTGCCTTGTTCATGAGTGGTCCTGCAAGCTTCCATGCTGGGAATCTCTGCTTTAAAAGCAAATTCTGCTACCAGATCTTTTGGCAATGCCTTGAGGTATCAGGCACACTGAGGCCTCTGTAGCTTGATATTAGCTTTTTGTTGCATCAAAAACTTTGCTTTTCTCATGCCTTTGTGAATCTACACTGTATTTCTGTTTTACAGTGGTTGCGGCTTGCAACCACTAGACTTTATTTTTTATTTTCTGATTGCATTTGTTGTAATGATTTCTAAATGTTGGTCGTTCTTCAGGGGAATCATCTGCCCACTCTAAGTGCATTAAAATAAAAGCCTATGAGACAAGCTGTGCCAGAGCTACAAGTTTATAAACTTTTAGAACAGTTGTTTTCCATTCTTACATTGCATTATTTGTCCAATTCTGCAGCTCATGAGCAACCTATTATCCAGTATGGTCTTGTTACAAATCAGTCTTTAAAGCTTAGTCAATAAAAAAATTGTACAGATTTTGTCAGGATTTAAGCAAACTCATATGTAGTCATAATCTGTCATAAATATTGGTGACTGCCTAAGCTGATTCGTGTCTCTTTTCCTCAAAGAAGAACATTTTACCTACTTTTTTTTATTTTTTTTTGGAGAAAATTGGTCAGACTGATAACTCAAGGCTCTTTCAAAGGGAACTTTGTCATCCATTCTGTTCAAAAATGGATCAGAAATGTCATTTGCTCCCTCAAGCTGACAGAATCATAAGAATGCAGCTTTCCATTTTGACTTTTGATATTCATCGCAGACAGAATATTTCTAAAAGTACTTGTTGCTGCTTTTGGAGAGTGAATCAGATGATAATGCAAATTTTGTTTACTTTTTCTCTTTTGAACATTTTAATCTTTTATATTTTCATAGACTACTAAATATTCTGATAGGATTTTGGTACTTTTCTCCTCCATTGGTTTTCAGCAGCCTCACCCTTCTTTCATCTGAGCGTAAGTGGGTTCACCAAAGACCTCCATGTACATCTCAGTCTGGTTTTCTTGCATCTGATCCCAAATGCAGCACCAGCTCTGCTGTTGCAGATATCCAGGAAATAGTTTTACTGCAAGAAGTGCAAGGATTTAGGCAGTATTTTCACCCTTGCAGGCATGGAAGTTGTGAATGCATATTTCCTGCAGTACAGCACCACCCAGCTTGATAAATCTGAACAGGATGAAAAGGAATTTGTCTTTTCATTACTTTCTGCTTGTTTTAACATTAGCACCATGCTGATTTTACTACTGTAAAGAGACAAACAGAAACATATATAAAAGTACAGAGCTATGTTTCAATGACATGGGAATAAAGAAATCTGTAGGAATTAAAATTCCTACACATCTCCTGAAAACTGAATGTCACAAAGGGGAGACAGGTACAAGTTACTGACCATAGAGTTTCAGCTGTCGTGTGTTGTGCTGATTACCTGGCTACAGCTGGGGGCTGCTCAAATATGAGTAGTGCTTGCATCTGTCCCCAACAGAAAAACAAAATTAGAAATTAGAAAAGGGAGGTGAAGATGTAGTGAGTTGGGAGGGGAGTTTTTTTGATGTAGATGGATTTAGGGCAAAATTTCATTTAAAAACAAACAAAAAATGTTGTGGCAACTGCTGAGTCATGGCCTGAATCCCACTGATTGAGCACCTGGAGAAAAGACCCAGTCAGTCCTGGGAGCACAGGTGAAGGCAATTTACATGTGTGACTGGAAGGGGTAGAGCCAGGCTCAACCCCTCTTAGACCCCATTTCATGGCTGACTGCCAGCGAGGAAATGTCTTTTGTTGGATATCCTTTCTCTGTGGAGTTTTCTATGTGAGCCTTGCTCCTTGAGTTGGCTGAGCTGTCCATTTTCTTCATTTTTGTAATGCTGTCTCATTGTGCTGCTCCTGTTGCTGTTATACCACTAGAAAATGACAGTAAAAAAAGACTGATCTCGTATTGTTGATGAAGAATTTCTTCAATCTGGGTGAGTTCTGTGTTGTAAAGGGAGTGTTGTGCTTGTAAGCTTTTCTCTCCTAGCAATGATTCAGTGTTATGGTTTCCTTAAGTAGGTTTTCCCCTTTTTATTTGAAGATGCTTATATGAATTTTAATTAAAATCTGGCTACATAAGTCATTTGTGAGACACATCATTGTTAATGTAGCTGAAGGTCAGCTTCCCTCTGAATTGCTATGCCAACTGTTTTTATGTCTGATTAAGATTTATTAGCACCTATTATAAATCCTTCCTGTCATTGTCTTTACAAAGATTACAGCAGTGCCTACAGACTGCATTTCAGTAGGTAGCAGAGTCTGGTCCTCTTCTGAATGGTCTTCGGTCAGGTTTAGCTGACTTGTAGACTATATGAAGTTCAGATAGGAACAGTTGATCTGTCTTGTATGAATACAAGCAGGAAATGAACAAGTTTGTGTAGGAATACAGAACCCAGAACTTCCATTCCCTAGTTAGATGCTTCACCTTAACTATTGTCAGAAGGCTTTTAGCTGCAGAACTTTAGCTGGAAAAATCATTCTAATTCTTTTTGTGCCATTTATATTATTGGCTCTGCTCTAGGTGGCAGGTAGCAATATTTGTTTTGTGTGGTTCTCCATTGTGCTTGATGCTACCTTTTTGATTATGTAAGTGAAGCAAGCTTTGTTGGTGCTGCTGATTGCCTACTGCTCTATCCAGTCCCTCTGGTGTTTTGAAGTGTGTGGCTTTGGGTTCTCACCTCCATTTCTGCCCTGCAACATCAGGTTTTGTAAAAGTGTCTGTGTGTGCTTTCTTCATCCCTCAAAAAAGCCTCCTCCAGATGGCTACTTCTGTCTGTTTCAGTGGTTTACTATTGCACTGTCAGTTCTAAAGAGCTGGCAGTGATACGATGTTTGATTTCCACTTTGGAGGAAAGACGTTGCTGTGCTGAACAGCTGTGTGTGGAGCACTTGGGATGGGGCACGTTGTGAGAGGCCTTGCAGGCCCCATGTCCCCAGTAAGGTCTCATGGGAGAAGTTTATTAAGAACTTAATAAGGACTTTTAGCATTGGTGGCCTCTCTAGAGAAGTTACTCCGTCTCATGCAGGTGAGGCAGGTCTTTTAATGGGCTTACAAAAATCTTGCTGCAAGATTTAATGGATGCACAACTATTTCTTTTGGCATAAAATTTGTAAGTTTGTCTTTTATTTCTATACTTTTGTAAGGCTCCAAGAGGTGATATGACCTGACAGGGTGAAAGTCCATGTCTCTGACTTGTCCAGCCTCTGCTGTTGCTCTGGGCTCTGTTTCCATCCTCTCATCTGCAGATTAAGGCAGCGTGCCAGTGATAAATGGCAAACTGCAGCTGTGTACAAGGAAGACTGCCAAGATGATTCTTTCATATCAGAATGAAAGTGTCTCATACATTTAAATACTTATTTACAAAACAAAGCACTAATGAGACTGAATTTCTCAAAACATTTAATTTAGATTCTCCTTTTGTGAGAAGTTTCCGAGCTTCAGAATACTTAAGAATTGAGGCATCGGAACAATTAATTCTGTTCCTAGAAATCCCACAGTGTTACATCAGACTGTCTCTCTGCCCTTCATCCTTAAGTAGCCCAAATTAGCAAATCCAGGAAAATCAAGATGTGTTTTATGGATTGGTTATGTCAACGAGCTGAGTCATTGTGAAAAAGTGAAGGACTGACAAAGCAGTCTTCATTCCTTCTCTCCAAAAATGCTCAAGATTAAAGTTCTGATAGAGGTGATGATGCGTTTGTTACTGAGGCAACTGAAAAGTAATGCATAGGAACTTATCTAGAAGTTATTTATGTATTGTGGATAGCTCAAGTGAGTAAGTAATGTGTGGGTAATTGGCTGAAAGTCTTAATCTCATTTTCGTTTTGAAGTCTGTAGTAGAGATATTTCAAGTAGTGGAATTTATGGACAGCAGGAAATCCAAATATTTAAATTACAGCGTATATTAAAATCCTATAGCTGCTGAAAGGGCAAAACAATAACAATGTTTCTGGAACTATGTAGCTAAAAAGAAAGTTGCAGGTAGTTAAATATTGAATAGATTCTGCATATTAATGTAATTTTCCATACAGATAATTGCTTTTCAAGACTCTGTGAGAGAATATACAAAATAAACCAGTTTAATAAACCAGTCTAAGTGGCTTTGAATGAAGTTGCTTTCAGAAAGTATTATTTTTTTTTTCTGATTAGGAATTTTATTTTTTTCCAGTTTCTATCTTTTTAGCACCCTCAGTATCAGTAGTTTCTTCTGGTAATGCCTGGATCACTAAATGATATGCTTCTGTGTAAAACATGTGGATGTATTTAAAAATAAACAATAACAAAAAAAAAAACACAGTGAACTTATCACACAAAATAGTGGAGGGGATGTTGTCAGAGCTGTCTTCACTTATTTGAAGTCGCATTTATGTCGCATTGGAGGGGTAAGCACGTAGCTTACATCTATGATTTTTTTTTTTATAGTAATGTGTGTACTTCTGTCTTGTACCCGTGTTCCTATAGCGCATGAAGATGCTAGTTATATGTCAGGTTGCAACTTGTTCTGTGTGATCCACAAAAATCAAGCAAAAGGATTATCATTATCCTAGGAAGTTTACTGATTAAGGTGGCAAAATGATAGTTGGAAGACCAGCAACTCTGCATAAGAAATATTTAGCTGTACAATGTTATCTTTGTAATCACTGAATCACCATATTTATAGATGAAACAGTGTCCAGATTCATGTTCCTGAGTGATGGCGGAAAACATGAGGAGGACTGTGCAAAAAAACAAAGCTTAGATTTTAGGATTAGTAGGAGTAAATTTACATGAGTAGCATCCGAAAAGATAATCTGAGTCTCAGTATGTTCATTCATGTGGATGCTCCTAAGTAATGAGGTTGTACATAAGTCAGGAGGAAGCAAAGTGTTTCAATTAAAAACTGAACTAATCAGAATTATAAAAATACTAATAATCCCGCAGCAATAAGGATTTCATCATGTTCTGAGAGCTTAAAGTGGAATTAAATAGCGCTATTGTTTCAGCAATATTGAATTTTGTACCATGCCAGCAGTGTATCTCGTACTAGTAGTATTTATTTTTAGGTTCATTTTTATTCATCTTTCACATTTGTGTTGATCTGATCTTTTAGATAAGACTGCATTTTGATTGAGGTCTGTTATGCATTGAGTCATGTTTAAAGACATTTGTTTGTTCATCTCTTATTTTTATATCTCATTCTTTCTTAAGGAAGGAATAAAGAATAGCAACTTGGAAAATACGTTGTTTCCCTGAAATATAATTCTGTACCTCCTGGATACAGCAGAGTATTTTTCTTGTAGGTTCTCTTGTTCGTGTTGCTCTGAGATAAAATATAAAACGTGCCAAACATTCTCACATAGTAAAATTTTCAGTTTGATATTTCAGTTAGTTAATATTGTTTTTCAGGTGCAGCCTCACCAGAGCTGAGGGATGGTCACCTCGCTGGTCTGGCTGTCTGTGCTATTTCTGTCACAAGGTGGGATGCTGTTGGTCTTCTTGGCCACTTGGGCATGCTTCTTGCTTGTGTTCAGCTGAGTGTCAACCAATATCCCTTCTTAATGTAAATAATTTCCCAGGTGTTTGACTGTAAAAACTGGCTCAGGATTCAGTTAATAACTGCATCTTCCAGTCAGCAGTCCAAGTATTTTCTTTTGCTGGCAAACATGAACTGAGTAGAAATGTTCTGTAATTTATTTGGCATTTTGCATGTATCAGGATTTAAACCTGCTACACACCGCTGCAAAATTGCTAGCACCAACAGACAAGCCCCATGAGGAATACTTGATAGAGCTTTCCTGTTTTTCCAGACCCACTTAACAGAGCTCTAAAGACGAAAACCAAGACAGCCTAGAGAATAACATACACATCAGATCCTGCTTCTAATAGGGATGCTCATGCTACTGCTCCAATGGAGCCAGATTGGATATATTTCCTAAAAGCAGGCAATGCTGTTTCAAAAGAATGCTGGATGGAATGCTTCTCCATACAGTGTATATACTATTTTATTTCAGGTTTACACCAACAAGGTTTCCAAATATAACATTCCATGTAGGACTTGCTGTTTATTAGGTGTTCAGAATATGAGAACTAATTAAGCACAGGATCCCAAAAGGCAATTAGTTTTATAATTGGCATGTTGCATTTCAGTGTTTCCATTTGGATGAATTGCCAGAGCTTAATCTCAGTCCAGAAGCTAAATAAAAATGGTGCTTTGTTGTCAGATGCACCAATTCAGTATGGGATGTAAATGTCTCTGCGCGTTTCTATGGTCTCCTATTGCTTATTATCTCTTGAACAGCTTCTTTATTGTCTATATCTCCACTAGATCTGCAGAGCCATAGTTGACCCTGTCTAATTACAAAGATTTCACCCCTTCTTCAGTTAAAGATTGTAGTGGGGGTTCCTGCTGTGGCTGGTAGGTGTTAGGCACCAACTTCTGTTACACTGTAGTGAGACTTGCATGCTTTGTTTGTTATGGCTTCCCTGGAAGCACAGCTTTGGATGTTGCAGAGACCAGGGTAGGAGAAAACAGCACCAGCAGAAGCAGCTGTGGTATATGTTGTTGGTTATCACTACCTATGAGAGTGGGATTGAATGAAAGTAGACTGCATTTTAGCACACTCTGTGCTCCAGGCTGCTTCTCAAATTGGTATGGTTGGCAAGTGCCAGTTCTTTAAGTAATAATTTTGGGTGTATGGGAAGGAGTGGGCAGGGATTTTATATCTGATTGCAATATAGTTTATTCAGTGCTCTGTTTAGGTCAGTTTTTGCTGTCTAAAAAGACTATCCAGATCATGTCCTTTAGCTCTAAGTGCTAAAATACTAATCTGTAACTTGTTTTTTCCTAAATAGGAAATGCTGTATTATTTTTTACTTGCACCAAATCCTAGAAATTTCCATTCTTGGAGAACCTTCTCTTGGTTGGTATCTTCATCTCTGGCTTCAGGAGATCACTGATAAAACTCCATTTCTAAGTCTGCACTCCCTGCAGTCCTGACACCCACTGTTAAGCTCCCAGCAGTGGGTTGAGCTTTGGTGTGGGCTACTGCAGTACTGTGTGCTGCCCCTAGACCACTGCATCAGTTTTGCTAAAGCTTTTTATTGTATTAAAAAATTTAAACATGGGGAGCCTGAGCTGCCATTTATGGAGGAACCTTTTAGAGCTTATTGAATTTAAGTAATAAAGGATTCATAGCTTAATAAATTTCCATTTGCCTTACGCTTTATGATGTGACATAAAGACAAGCTTGGAAAATGTACTGAACTTCTCAAATCAATTGGGATTAAATGTAACAGAGTGATTCATTGATCCTGAATGTCAGACTCCTACCACCTGATAAACTTTAATTTGCTTTTCTGTTGTTTTGTGTGCAAATGATCAATATTTAGACAATCAGTGCAACTGTACTGTTTCAAGGGTACATATTTTCTTAAGGGATTCAAACACATTTGTGTAATTTTTGTCATATTGGTCATAAGCCTTAATCGTTTCATTTGCTGTGTACTTCATTCCTAAAATGGGTGGTTTAAGTATTTTAATGATTTTTAAAGATACTTGAAGAGCTGGTAAGCCCCTCTGGGATGCTGCTTTGAAAGAGAAATAAACTAGGGAAGAGGGTCTCAAAATATCAATCCATTGTTCTCAGCAAGCCACTATCAAAGAATATTTTGTATTCTAGTGTCATCCGAATTCCAGGAAGAAAACTCTCTTAACTCCAACGTGGTGGTGTAAACAATAAAGTGCTGTTTTCTAATGATGTGTACCAGGCAACTAGAAAAATCAAGCACCCCCTCTCAGAGTACAAGTTCTACGTTTAAACAGTTAAGACATACATATGCAGTACATTTGCATACATATTCATTATTTTCCAAGAACTCTTTAATATATAATAATGTCCCTCTGGGTGTGTGCACTTGCATCTGAAGTATGATCACTTACCTTCTCCATATATTTTTCATAATCATCAGCTTCATCACTGCAACTTTTGGCCGACCTCTAGCTGTTTTTCCCCAATTTGGCAGACTTCCATTGCTTGTTAGGCCATAGTCAGCAATTTCCAGAACAATACATGTGAAATGCAAGAAAAAAGTCCTTGTATGTTGTGGATGCAGATAAAAGTAGTCTATTGAGGGATAACAGCACTGCTAAACACACCATGCAAAGCTGAAATGGAGAGTTTTAAAACTAGCACTTGTTGATTCCTTTTGCTAAACTAATATATTGGTCCTTAAACTAATATACTGATGCCTGTTGTTAAACAAACCGGCCTATGTCACCAGGGACCCTTACAGAGTGTTGTACTGGGATTTGAGAGAAGCCACAGAGCATTTGATTTAATGGCTCATGTAGGACTTTCCATCGATTTCAGCTGTCATCCTCAACTGGAAGTTCAGATCTAGCAAACAGCTAGTGGTTGCTTATTTTGGTGGTGGCTGAACCATCAGGACAACAGCTTTTTGATGTTATTTATGCATGCTGTTGTTTCCAAGGTTAGCTGTGCTGCTGTTTATGGAAGGATCAACCTCCTCTTAAAAGTAAAATGTGAAAATAGAGATTAAAGAATAGATACTTTTGCATTATTAAGGAGTTCCTGGAGAGGAGAGGAAACCCTGAAGCTAAACACTAGTGTTGTTCTCCTACCAGAAATATCCATCACTTGTATGAAGTTTTTTCAACTCATTTGTATTTCAGTTAAGAGCAGCTGTCAGTTTTGTCTGGCTGGATGCTATCGCTTTTTATCAACTTCATTTTTAAAGACAACAGGAAACCTATCTATTTGACTTGTCAAGTTTTGTTATCACTCTCATTTTTCCAAATGAACTAGTGCATATTTCCCTACTTCCATGCCTTTTTTTTAATTAATCTACTCACCAAATATGATAATTAATGTTCAGAAGAGTGTTTAAATTAAGAAGTAGGAAAATAGTGGATGATATTATCAAAAGAAAATGTTAAAGTGGTATGAGATTAACTTTGGAGAACTTTTTTAAAGACAATTTTACTTTTAAATAATTGAAATGGAAGTAGTCTTATAAGACAGCACTTCAAGATTTTTTGTATCCAAATGTGCAACTATCAGCAGTAAAAGGAAATTTAAATATAATATAAAATCAAATTTAAATTTAATATGAAGCAACAAAGGTCTTTATGACCTTGCTCTTTGAGTGTTCATTTATTCATTGTTGTTACTTTGAGTACTAATGGATGCTAGCAAAAAATCAGGGAAACTGATTTTTTCAATTAATAAAATAAATTGATCAATATTTAAAGGACATTAACTGTAAACTGTTGAAAAATCTTATCAGAAATAGAGATTTTTTTTTCTCTTAATTTTGTGGACTACAAGGAAAGATCTTCTATTTTAGACAACATTTTCACTACAATTCCTTGGAAAAACTGTTAGAAGTTTGCCACTTCTGTGGAAAATTAGTTTTGACCACAATCTCAGCTAGAGAGATTATGGAACATGAACGTTGTTTTATTGCTAATAAAAGCCTTAAGTATACTTTAGGGTGGAAAACACGCCATTTAAAATTTCTCTCAATTTTCTTTTTAGTTTTACTTTACTTTGGATCTCTTGCATTTTTATGTTTGTCATGATGAAACTTTGAAAAGAAAACCAAACTTCTGCCATGCATAATTTGGGAACAGGGTATTTAACTAGAACCTTCTGTTGCTTAACTGCATTTTACTTGCGTATTTACTGTCCAGGCTATGCATATACTTCAGCAGTACAGCAGTCTTATTTCCCCTGTGAAGCCTGGAAAACAGAGAAAGGAGAGTATTCATTGAAAGACAGGATTTTGATATTACTGTATGATGCATTGAGGATTAACTGTTGTCTGTTTGCAGGGGAAGTACTTTCCCTGGTGCAAAGGGCAAGGGTAGCACTGATTTAAGTACAATTCTCCATTCTGGTGTAATTTAACTGGAAGCAGATATGAATTGATATGATCATTACGCAGTTGATGAAGAGGAGTGTTTTTATTCTTGCTTATCACAAATCATCAGCTACAAATATGTATTTTTTTTTAATGTTAACCAGAAAAAAAAAAAAGATAAGCAGTGCCTCTGGTATAATCCTCGTGATAAGATAATGGAAGCATAGGCAGCATCAGTATCAGTAAATTAAAGATGCTTATGGATGTGCATTGCAGTAACTTGCAGCTATTTTGGAGTCCGCTGGCTTCCAGGAGAGGGTCACTGTGTGCACACTGCCTATTAAAAATGGCCTGTGGAGGTGTTTGATTCTCACCCTGGAAATTTTCCCTAGTTGTGATCTAGAGGAGTGCAGACATGCCAAATAATGAGATGGACCACTACCAAAACTTCTTACTGTTGTATAATTTAATACTGTAATTATTAATTGAAAATGATAGTTCACTTGTGCTCCAGTGCCTGAATTTTTCTTGGACAGTTTCACTTACCAGTTTATTAGCTTGCATTTCAAACCTTGAAGAAGCTGTGTGAGGGTGTTGGTTGTTTGATTTTTATAGAGATGCAGACATGCAAGGAGCAGTAGGAAATGGAGCTTGTTTAGTCCAGAAGAGGGCTCGAGGGAAACAAATGCAGGCTTTTTTTTCTGGCTGTGGGTGGTTGCAGAGAAGGAAAGAGGCAATGGCCACAGCCCCATAATGAGAGAAATTCTGAGCAAACAACAACTTATCACCATCAAATCCTAAAGCAGGTGCCCAGCATGCCAGCTAGCTCCCTGTCAAAGGGGGTAAGCTGGATGAGTCCCCAAGCTCCTCTTGACCATTTACTGGTTGGCCTCCAGGTGTCACTTCTAATTTTTTTTTTTTTTTCTGTAGTTGTGCAAACCACCACTGCATCACATTATGTGGCATAGTAAACTTTCTAAGGATGCTGTGGATGCTCTTAGCATGCTACTGGTTGGTTGATAAGAGGGGTGTTAGCTAATCAGACTGAAAAGCAGGACTCTGTGGTATTTAACCTACCTGAAACTCGCTGAATTCGTTATTAGTAAATTCTCCTAAGCAAGCCACATAGGAGCAGCAATACAGTTTGAATGACTTGTTAATTTAGATAGCATTATATATATACTCTGTGCTGGAGTGAAGACTCGCACATGCTTGCAGAGCTAGATCCTAGTACTTAAGAGTTAATTTAAGTGAGGAGCATTACAGTGTGTGACTTCTCAGTTTTGGGTTGCTAATTTTGGATTTTGAGTAGCACGATGATACAACTAGAACCCTAGAATTAGGGAAAGATCATTTTCATTTATTTGACTATGGTGTAGTCAAGACGGTAGTTTCTGTTTGTGGCTATTGCTATTTTAGCTGAAAGTAAACATAGGGAAGATGTCATTGCTCTTCTGTTATTTTGTGAAATAGTGCATCTTGAAATACCTTCCAGAGAACATACGTTTCTGAAATGCACAGACTTGTGTTATGGATGCACAGGCAAACAGAGCAGGCATTTGCAGCAGGTCTTTGTATTAAAAGCATCTATCTCAAGTTTATTCCCATCCCAGCTTACTTTCAATATTTTCTCCTATTGTAAAATGTTTTTAATACTTGCAGGATTTTTGCTTGATGCAAGTCTTTCTGCACAGATAAATAACCGTTGACTTTTCATTATACTTAAGTCTTGAAATAAGATGTAAGTATCTAAAAAGAAATTTATTTCCAAAGGGCCTCCATTGTACAGTGGATTTGCCCATTATGAAATGCAACTGATAGGGTGCTTTTTGTCAGTTTTACTACTGTTCTACACTAATAAACACAGATGTTACTGAACTTAAAAATTCATAGACTAGTGGATACAAATGCATGTTTCTGAAAGATGTCATGTCTTCAGAAGTAAACGTCTTTTAAATCACACCTAGTGCATGCTGGTGTTCGTTCCTGTCACATCAATTCCATCAGTGTATTGCAAATTCTGTCCTTTTCCAACAAGAAAACATGATCCGCTTTCTCTGCAAGGGCCAGAAAACTAGATGTGAACTTAGGCCAGGGAAGTAGATTATTTGGAGTGGAGGTGTATAGAATCTCATTACAGAACTGTGTTGTACTATGTTTCAGGATATGAGAGAAAAGTTTGATAATATTATCAAATTTTAATAACAAAATTAAAATTACAGTATCTTAATATAAATATTTTATCTTTGTTGCTGAATGAAGACAGTCATTAATGTCAGGATATGAATACAGCTGAAACACCCAATTCTGTGAAAACTTATTAATCAGTAAGACACATTCCAAATTAATTGAATTGTTAGATCATGGGATGTTAGCCTGTTCTCCAAAGCAGCCTTATCCTTGCAGATATGAGAAACTCAAAATATTCTTCACCAAGAGTAATAAAACAAAGATCAACAGATTGAATTGGAAATAAATTAACCTAATCTATGTTTATCTCCATCTATAGGATTTTTTTTTTTTATCTGGTAAAAATGCAGAATAGTGGAAATGAATAGAAATAGAATGAATAGTGGAAATAGATTTGTAAAAACGAAAGTCAAACTGAGATGGCATGAATCCATAGGGATTGTAGGCCCTTTGTCTTTAGGGGAGGTATGCATATGTTAATAGAATATGTGTGTAAAGAAAGGACTAGGTACAGAAGCACATGTAAATTTGTATTGATTCTGTTATTGTTTATTTTTGTGTTCTCTGTGATTTAAGGGAAAATTAAACTCTATTAGTTCACAGAATGTCATGAGTTGGAAGGTGTAGTGGAAATGCTGAGTTGTGGCTTGAAGGAGTGATTGAGCACCTGGTGGGAAGGCAGGGGTGCATGCAGTGTACCTGAGTGATTGGAAGGGATGGAGCCAGGATCCACCCTTTCCCACACCTCATGTAAGGATTGGCAATGGAGGTAAGGGTCCTTCGTCTGGAGATTCCTGTCTACTTAGAGATCTTACAGGACTTCTCAAGATAAACAGTTTCTTTCTGTTAGTTCCGTGGCTGCTGCTGTCATGTCTGAACAGATTCTCACTTGCTGTGGCCTGGGATCGTTCTGCTCTGCTGTCTTGCAGTCCTTTCCATTGCATTACAGAAAGGCTCCGCAAGGATTGCACAGTCCGGTTCTTAGAGAGATTTAGTAATCTGTAATTCCTGGAATTCTAAGATTATTTTGTGAAGCTCTACTAAATCTATCATTTTCTTGTGTGCTTTCTTGATACTGCTGTACTTGTTACTATCTGACTTGACCACAAATCTACAGAGGTGACAAAATCATACATCTGTCTGCTTGATGATCTGAATAATTATTTTGTTATAGTAAATAAAAGTAGAACATAGAGGGGTTAAATATATTGCCCATATTTATGTTGCTCTAAAGAAATTAGTAGCACAGGCAGTATTATCTGTATGCCATAGATGGCAGTTGAGCAATTTAACCTTAAGGAGTTCTACTTTTCAAGTTTGTCACATAACCAAAGTGGAGGATGAGAGGATCTAACACAAGCTATCCTTCAGTATGATATTCCTGGATTTCTATTACATAAAACCCTCATGACTGATTCCCTCCAGCTTTCTCTCCCAGCTTTACATGACTCCAGCAGTTACATGGTGTTCTGTTTTTAAGTAATAATTAAGCTTGTAGTATAAGAATGCCTAATGAGATGTGATGTTTGTCTGCCTCTTGTATTTCAAATGCTTTCTACAACTGCTCATTATAGTGTTTAGGTTATACTAATAGCATAGTGTCGTTAGACTGAGGTGTGAAAATCCAAGTAAACTGTTCAGTGTTCAGTACCTAGGGAAGGTTTCTCCCTTTATCTAGTAAGGGAAGATGCAGGTATGCGCATAGGCAGATACCCCCAAAAGTAAATCCTAGACAAGTACAAGTAGAAAATGACATTTCCTAATAATGAGATTTTACTCAATTGCTCTGTTCAAAAGTCTTCACTTTGTGTAAGTTCTTTTTTTATTCATATTTTCAGCTGGAAAGCATAACTTCTATTACAAAGTATTTTTATGTTCTCAGTTATCATCAGAGTACTAATCCCTCTATTTACTTTCATTATTTAGAATATCAATTGCAGATTTTAGTTGTCAAAATTTAGATTACCAGAGCCCTGAAATACTATTTGCATATGGTATACTGAAGTTACGTGTGCTCTATTTTGATGGCCTGCTTCAAATTTACATTTTTATAGACATGCTTCCATTACAGAGAGGTTTGAGAATATTGTGTAGGTAATGCAACTTGTGAAAATAATAATAATCTTGTAATAAAATCTGATTCCATTTGTGAAGGCAAGGGTAGAATGATATGTAACCATTGGATCTACAAGACAGGACTGCAGTCTTCCTAGATCTAACCTTCCTCTTAACCTTCACAGATAGCTCAGTGAGTTAAGAAAACAAAAGTTTATTAGCCGTGCCCAGTAGAATAAAGGTTGTTTTTCTTTCTCTGCAATATTAATGATTTTTCAGCTGACTGCATTTTAATTAAAACCACCAGCTTGCCTCTTGGCTTGCCACCCTCAGATGCTGGTGTGAGTTCTGCTACCTGTGTGCATACTGATCCAGCAGGGCCAGACAGAGATTGCTCCTTTCTGTGAGGAAGCACATCAACTTCTTTATTCTTTTTACTTTATTTTCGCTAATATCAGCTACTGCAGGAAGGCTGTCTATGTCATAAATTTCCGAGCTTTTCATGAAGGTAGAAAATGAGCAACTATTCCATCTTTAAGCAAGCACTGTTATAATTTGTGCAAATTGAAAAATTCTAATTCAAATGCTTATTCAAACAAACTAGGAGTACAAATGTGTTATTTTCACTGTTGTGAGAAGTTGAATGCCACAGCAAAACAAAGTACTGTAGACATTTCGGTGTAACTGTTGTATTAATATTTTGTGAACACATAAGATGAAAATTTTATTTTAAATTTCTCACTGAGGAAAGTACATTGCAGGTGGAGAAAAATATACTTTACAGAAAGTGAAGGCAAAATCAAGTGTTACAGTTTGAAAATGCTTACTAATCCTTCATGCCGTATATGCTTTTAAGCTGCCTCTACCCAGACATATTGTGTATAAGAACATGCAGAGGAACATTATTTGTGTGGGGTTGGGGTAGAAGTATGATGAAGTAACGATTTTCTTTGTTGTGTTTTTTGTGACAGGAAAAATCTGGTCTATTCTTTTGAAGTATGTTTGAGAACTCTTTGATTTGCAACATCCACTTTTGTTGCCTTCTGCATTTTTTTTTTTAATGATCCATTGTAACTATACCATGTAGATGTATTGATCATAATGTGCTTTCAAATACTTATTTGGAAAATAAGTATTTAATGTGGGTCCTACAGTACTGCTCACCTTTGCCTGGCAAATTCAATAAGGGCTGATTCAAAGTTGCAAGGTTCAACTATGAGTCTAACAATGTCTTTCATCCAGTCTAATGAAGGCTCTAGTATTCTGGTGTCCCTCTCTTTCGTTGCTGCTGTTCTAATGTGTGGACCAGCACAGTGAGACTGAGAGACAGCTGGAGCACGGAAGAGTCTTAATAGGACCTTGCTCCTTAATCTCTCTGTGCGTTCATTATTTTCCACAGCTAGGTGTAAGCAACTAGACTTTGTGTTCAAATAAAGCCATCTTTGCCTCTCTCTTAACAGAACAGCTATTTCACTGTGGTGTACTTGCTCTGCAGCATTTGTGCTGATTATCTCTCTCCCTTTGTAATACTGCTAATAATACTGTCTGGACGTTGAGGCAGCACTTTGAGCATTTTTCTTACTTTCTTCCTGTTCCTTACAAAACAGTTATAATGGGAATACTTGTTACTAGTTATGAATAAAATACGTACATATATTCGAAAATGCTATTAGAGTAATTTAACATTTCCTCTCATTAAATTTAACTAAAATCTGTTAAAATAGTATACAGCTGATAGTGAGTATTGTTCAGAACTTGAATATCTACAGAAGACTTTATTTGTATGTAGGCAAAATTTTAACGTGACTGTGACTTAAGCAATGTTGCTAAAACTGAGTAATATAGTAATGTTTCTGAAAAGACTTGCCCTGGAGCATTTACAATAAAAGCTAGCATATACTTGTTGCATATTACAGTCTTAATTTGGTTTTGAGTATTATATCATCATTTTTAGATAAATAATTTTTGAAGAAACTGTTAGCTTTTCATGTATTTTCATTATCTCAATTCTAGTGTTGCACATTAAAAATTAGCTGTAAAAACTTGCTTGATAGAAATAAAGAAGCCCCCAACACTCAAGCAACCTACCTGGATCTGTGGTAGGATGGCCTCAGCCAGCAGCTGCCCAGTATCTGACTGTAGCAGAACAGGGAAAGCAAAAGTGAAGAAACTCATGGGCCTAGATAAAGAGAATGGGGGAGAAAGTTTGTTAGCAGGAAGAAGGGAGTACACAAAACAAGCAGTCAGTCACCACTTCCCAGTAGCTGACTGATGCCCATCCAGTCCAAGAAGCCCCTCCCCTGAAGTGTTTGGTTTTTGGTTTTTTTTTTTTTGTTTTTTGTTTTGTTTTTTTTTTGTTTGTTTTGTTTTTTTAATCTTTTTTAACTGTGATGCTACATGGGAATATCCCTGGGGGTTTGAGCCATGACTTCTCCCAGCTTCCTGCTCACCTTACCCTACTTGCTGTGAAAGCAGATTTGAACAGAGAGCTGTACAAGCATTGCTCAGTAACAGTCATAATACTGCTGTGGTATCAATGCTGCCTTAGTCATAAATCCAAAATGTAGCACAATGTGAGCTAATGTGAAGAAAATCAAGTTTATCTCAGGCAGGTCAGAACATAATCCTAGATCTACACTCATTCCTTCCCACTAGAGGTTTATTAGGAGAATTGAGAATTTTCTGATGATTTGCAGCCATTATTGTTCTTACTTGTAAGTAGTTCTTTAGGTTTTGTGGTTTGTTGTAGGTTGGGCTTTTTTGGTTTGTTTTTCATAAGCTCAGTCAGCTTCTGCAGTATGGCTGGGTTGTTCTACATACATTCAATCAAGAGATATTTGTACTTCGTGCATCTGTTTTGCACTTCTCTCTTTCACTGTTGAATCAGTATCTTCATAATGTTTCATTTTCCATTTCTTATTTTCCACAGATTTCTTCCCATACTATCAGATTATCTAGAGCAAAATGTTTTATTTCTAAGAGTTCAGGTTAATTTTCCCAGAGAATACTGTTTGAAATTAGTCATGGCTGGGATTTATGAGGAAGTCTCATCCTTGTGAAATATTGAACATCTCTTCTAACTTGTTATACTCTTGCGCTGCCTACATGGCTGCTAGGTGTTAACATCTTATTACCTAGAGGCTTTATTGCAGGGAGGAAAAGTTGAGGTGAATATTTTATGTATATGAAATAGCTAAGCCTGGCTAGGATACATGGGATATTAGAATTAAATAATGTGAGTAGTTTATGAATCACATGTTATGTTTTGGAAAGAAACCTGTAAGCAAGCAAAGAAAAAAGTACTGTTTCTGCTCTCTGGGCCTGTACCAAGAATGAACCTAGAATAGTATCTCGCATCTACTTGACTTGGGTTGTTGAATTGTGACTTTTGGTTTTGTTTTTAATTTAGTAAAGTGAGCTTGATGGATGAAAGGAACAGACTCTTATTCTGGAAATGAGAGGTAAATTATAGGAAAGGCATTTTAGATACAAGAATGTCTGTGAAAACCAAAGAAGCTTGTTCAAGAGTATTGTGTGCATTTTGGTGTCCTTGGCACATAGGAATACCCTTGAGCAACTGAGATTCCTGCATTGATATTTCTATTAGAGTCAATGCATGTGACACAAGAGCCTTTCATTAGGGTAATTCACCAGGTGATGCATTCCCTGAAAGTACCTTTGGAGACTCAGAGCTACATGTAATGTGGTCTACGCTGAACTCAACAAGTGTTCATAGGCACGTGGGTCCAAATCAAGAAGCTCTGGAAAATTCTAATTGTTACATCCTGACTATGACAAATCAGAAAAAAAGGCACTAAATTTTAGGAAATCCAGCATGCAGCTCTTTGGAGTCTTAGTCAATAAAATCTCGTGGGGTACTGCCCTGAAGGATGAGGGAGCAGAGTAGAGCTGGCAGATATTTAAGGGATCTTTGCTTAGTACATAAGAGTTCTGCATTCCCAAGTGCAGGAAGTCAAGAAAGGAAGGCAAGAGGCCAGTGTGGCTGAATCAAGACCTGCTGATCAAAGGAAGAGCAAGAAGAAAATGTGCAGGGACAGATAACCTAAAGTATAGGGGTGCTGCTAGGATGTGTAGTGTTGGGATCAGAAAGACCAAAGCCCAACTGGAACTATGCTTGGCAAGGAAAGCAAAGAAAAAAGTTTTTCTACAAGTTCATCAACCAGAAGAGGAAAGTCTAATAAAGCTCACCTTAGTGAGCAATGCAAGCAGGCTGGTAACAATGGACAGGAAGAAAACTCAAGTACTCAAAAGTTTGTTTTTGTTTTTGTTTTTTTTTCTACTCAGTCCTAACTGGTAGCTGTTCTTCAGACACCCCTTGAGCCCCTTGATTTGAAAAGTGTCCCTGATTAGTGAAAAAAGGCAGTATTACACTCATTTTTTTAGGAAGGAAAAAAAGAGCAACCCAGGGAATTGCAAACCTCTCAACCTTAGCTATGCTAAGGAACATGGAAGAGGGGAAGATAATGCAGAATATACAGCATGGCTCCACCAAGAGCAAGCCTGATGAACAACCTGTTGGCCTTCTATGATGGCCTAACTGCATCAGTGGTCATGAGAAGAGGCACTGATGTCATCTATCTGGACTTCAGTAAGGCCTTTGATACAATCCCCAATAACATCCTTCTCTCCAAATTGTGAAAATATGGAGTGAACTTTTTTCTGGATGAGGAACTGGTTGGGAGATTGTATGATTCAAGTGATAATGTGCAAAACATGTCCTGCCTAATTATATAAAAAAAAAAAAAGCAAAAATTAAGCTACACAAAATGATCTGACTTGGATCAATGCAAAATAAATGGTTGAAAAATAAGTTGTTAAAAGGTATTTGTGAATGACTGTTGTCACACAAGTCATGTCACACAATGTCGTCTCTTCTGTTCTTTTAAGAAATACAAATGATGTTTTGCAGTATATACTAAACTCAAAAGTATATTTTCAACTTTTGAATAATTATACTCTAGCATGTATATAACACTTTGGTTCCTGTCTTCTTTTTTTTCCTTTACGATATTTAATATCTAGTGAAGCATTTTCCAAACTATTTCTTTGCAGCAGATTTTTTATCTATGACAAAATTTGTTAGGGTTGTGACCTTATCTGCCGCAAAAATTAAAATAACTCAAACTGAGATTAAAATAGAACAGTTCTGTGTTCCTTATATTTACTTATACGTAAGTAAAAAAGAAAAAAAACCAAACAACTAAATGGCATGAGCAGACTGATGAAAAGTTTAAAGTTGAGTGGCTACCTGCAGTTGCTATTTCCTCCTGCGATTTCTCTAGCAGACTTTGTTTTAAGAATGAGGAAAGACTATATTATTGAGGATTACTGCTTTTGCGGTTTGTTTCTTCTGTTGAAATGGCTATTATTTTTAATGTTGAAAGTAAGCAAAAACTGACTTAAAAACTAAAATATCTGGCTCGTGGGGTTTAGCATATATTAGATATTACATAGAGTGCTATTGATTCATGACATTTTATAGTGCAATTGTTGGTACTCTTGTAGGGCATTTCAGCAGAGCAGCATTTTTACCAGGCCAAATATTCTGTGAGGGTAATGTAAGCTAGCAAGTTGCTGGGGAAAAAAAAATCCTATATAATTTATTTGTCTCTTTCCAACAAAACTTTATTTGTCAGCCACTTAAAAATAGTGTAGCTTTAAGTAGCTTCGCCTTTCAGACTAGTTTCTAAACATTGCACTAGTCTGATGCGGGTTATCATTGTTCCCTCACATCCAGAAGATGGAAGCTAATCATGGGCAGAAAGCAGCTAGAGGGGTGAAAGCTCATGCCCCAAAGTGCTTGTGAAACTGGATTTCTTTCAGATCTTCATGTTCTTGTCAAGGATCAACTTAACAGAGCTGGTGATATTCACCCCTCCTGTACACAGTCTATGGCAGCTTTTATCGGAGGCTTTGAGTTGCATTCAACAGCCTCAATTGTTTGGATGGAGCATTGTTTCTGGAAATTTGTGCATGTTAATGAATGTAACGGTGTACCCATTTAAGTTTCTTTGAAACAAAAAACCCACCGGTATTACAGCAGCTGGGCTTCTGGATTTTCTGGTAGGAGCAGGTAGAACAGACGATTGAAAAAAAAATTAAATTAAAAAAGTTAAATAAATGGCTGAGTCTGGCTGTGTGATTTCTTAGAAAAGCTGTCATTGTCATTACCTGATATGTCCATGATCGTAAGATTAGGGACTGTATGTATAAATAGCTATCTTCTAGAATGCTGGATTCGTGAAACATTCATCAAAAAGGCAGGGATGAAGCTCTTATCAAGAAATCATTCAGTCAGTTGCTAACTTGGCAGCAAAGACAGTGTGCCAAGCTGCTTGGCTGCACCACTAACACATCATTCTCAGTTGTACTATTAACTGTTTATTGTGAATCATGTTGCCAAGATAATTAAAAATAACTGAATGCCATAGAAGTGAACTCAAAAAGGACTAGCCAGTATTGTGAAATTGTTTTGTGGAGTAGTCTTTGACACAGCGAATGTTTCAGCTTCAAACTACTAAACTGCTGTGAACTGTGATGCAGCAGCAGGAACAAGTAGTGATACAGATTGTGTGTGTGGTAGGGGTGGGAACAAAATCTGCAAATCTTGGGCACAAGTAGTTGTAATTAAACAGTAGTCTGAAGCTGGTTGGAAGGACAGCTGTTTACATGGGTTGATAGTGATAGGACAAGGGAGAATGGTTTTTAACTAAGACAGGGGAGGTTGAGGTTAGATGTTAGGAGGCAGTTTTTCACCCAGAGGGTGGTGACACACTGGAACAGGTTGCCCAGAGAGGTTGTGGATGCCCCATCCATAAAGGCATTCATGGCAAGGCTGGATGTGGCTCAGGGCAGCCTGGTCTAGTGGTTGGTGACCTTGCTCATGGCAGGGGGCTTGAGAATAGATGATCTTTACGGTCTTATTCAACCCAGGCCACTGACTGATTCTATGGTAACCTTCAAAACTTAGAAGAAATATAAGTAGCAGGAGGTAGTGCTGGTATTCACCTAGAATAAAAATGTTTGGGAAGTATGGAGTAGCACGGAGTACGTGACCTGGACATTTCTGATCAGATTTGGGACCTCTAAATAAGAAGTTGAATATCTTGTTGTATTTGGACAAGGACTTCTCTATACCTTCAGCTCATTATTGTTTTATTTTCCACTTAAAAAGTAGTTTGACCATAATTCTAGGTATATGAAGCTCTTTTGATTACGTAGGAATTAAGGAAAGGGTGAGCACAAGCCAGGAAAGATATGCAGTTAAGATCCTCTCTAGGACTAGCAAGTATGATAGAACTGTATTTATAGATACAGCTGTTAGCTAAGCATTCTGAAATGTTTATGGGAACATTGGAGTAAAAAATGTGGATTTCTATCAATTGTCAGATGGTCAGAATTATTGATACACTACATACTTGGCTCTTGAATTGATGTAGAAATTTCCTAGTTCTAGTGTGAACTTTATATATATAGTCCTGTGGTTTTCTTATTGATGGAAAACATATGGGGAAAAAGTTAAAATTCAGTCTTTGTAATAAATAGGTTATCCTATTTGACTTTCATCTGAAATTTTTCAGTGTTTTTCTTTCCTATCTTAATCCTGGGTCCAAATGCCTCTTTAGCATATACAAAGTTTATGTAAGAATAAACATGCAGTGCAAAGAATCATAAAATCCGTGAATGTATTGTCGGTCTGTAGCAGATTTTGAAGAACTGTGTTCTGTGTGATGTCAGATAAATAAATGCCATTTCACGGGGAGAAAAAAAGTCATTTTTTCTATGAGTAATATCTTGAGGTTTTAGTCCATTCATATGTGTTGTTTTTTTGCTAGTTGAGACTTCAGTATTTCTTTGTTTCTATTTACATAACACATGTATTTTTGTAGCTACGTTAAGATGACATTTTCTGCAAGCTCAAATCAATGAGCAGTAGAACAGCTGAGTACAAAAATACTGTCAACTTTGTTTCTCTTCTATCCCACCCAAATTCCGGTTTTGTAAAAGGTGAATTTCAGAGTGTGTAGTTTATATGTCTCAACAGTCAGATAATTAGCTTTTCTGGAATGCAGATGGATAATTTTCAGAAATCAGTACTTAATGCTGGAACTGAAATGGTAGTGTAGATAGCTATTAAGCACCATTTACTTATTTACATATGCATACTGTATGTATTTCTTGGTTGTGGTAAAGATAATTGAAACTTTTTTATAAGGTTGGATAGAAACAATGAAGAAAGTATACTAAAATACTCCAGCTTGCTGCACACTGATTATTTCAGAGCTCATGAGAAAACGTGCATCAAAATAAGCGTAAATATACATATTTGCTTCAAGAGGTGACTGCAAATTTGAGAAGGAATTGTGGGTAAATAGTCTAGATATATCAGTTTATGTAGAAAACTAGTTTTCATTTTGAACATCCTGGTCTAGTGGGACATGTACCTGCCTGCAGCAGAGGGGTCAAAGCTAGGTGATCTCAAAGGTCCATTCCAACCCAAACCACTCTATGATTCTGTGCAAGTCAGGCCCTGGAATGGGCTGCCCAGGGAGGTGACTGAGTCACGTCCCTGGTGGTGTTCAAGAAACCTGTAGATTTGGTACTATGGAACATGGTTTATTGGGCAATATTGGTGGGCAGTTGGAGTAGATAATCTTAGAGGATTTTTCTAACTATAATGATTCTATAACTGTGGGAAAAAAAAAAAAGCTAAAGATTGTGACAGTTGATGTTGTTGCACCTAGAAAGAGCTGTTTTTATAGGACTGTAAGTCTGAAGAAGCTTCAAAATCTTTTCTATGAGAGGTGCAGAGAAAATGCTTTCATTAGCAATCACATTCAGTGAAAGTAAAGCTTTTGATATGGTGGAGCACCACAGCATTTTATTTTTATAACTATGTTCAATTCATCCCTTCAAAGGGATAAAAGATAGATGATGTTTATGCCTCCATCAATCTGTGAGAAATGGTTTCCTTGAAACTACAGCTGCCTTTCTCAGGACACTCTCCTAACAGTGTCCTGTGAGTGATGACTCATCTTACAGACAAGGTCCTTTTGGACAATTGAAGTTTGTTAGCTATATCTTAGGGTGAATTATTTCTTCTTCTAAGAAAACAGTGCTTAGTGAACTAACAGTAGAGCATATAAAAGATAAATCTCTTCAACTCACCCTGTACTTATTTATTTTTTCCCTTTAGAAATTGGGACAGTAAACTTAAGGTAAATGTAGTTACTAAACATCTCGGCGTACTGTCATATCCCACCCTAAAAGAGAAGGGGATGAGAACTTTCAAGATGTCTCTTGTTTTAAAAGTGTTGGAGACTTGCACTTTCTGTGGTATACTAGGTTTTCTGCTGTGTCCTTTACAGTAAATCATCACAGGAAGTTATTCATTAAATCAGTCCTTTCTAATTGTTTTTTAACTTGCATGAATCTAAAAAGGTTGCAAACCTATATAAGTAGATAGACTGACCTATTCCACCAAGTAGGCAGTCATGAACAAAAACTCAGTATGTACCCAAATTAATTAAAGTTGTACATACAAGGAAAAGACAGGATACACTTTACACTGAGTTTGTGTACAAAGCTATATGAAGGTTATTCTGTCTACTCAAGTAAACCAATAAAATATATATTTTTTTCTTTTATTCCTTAGCTCTGCCACAAATTGGGCTTTTATCTAATTGAAAATGTGAGTAGTGGATGGAGGCTGAAAAAGTATATGAATAATTCATTTTCATAGTTGGTATATCTTAGTTACAGCTGGAGAAGGGATTGCCATGTAAAGAAGAGGAAATATCTGAGCAGGTTGTTCTGATACTGTCCTTGGCTCTAGTGAATGAACTGATTCCATTAACAGTTTATATATACTGCATGAAAATAAACAGCTTGTTGCTTCTTCCCTTTGTGCAGACAGAAGTGGGATGGGTACCAAGGAAGGGTAGCAGGTTGTTCCAGTAATTTTAAACAAGTATGATTGAGTCTTGATTCCCAAAGGAAAATAGCTATCAGTAAATATGCAATTGCATGGGTAGCATGAACAAATTCATTTGCTGGAAAACACTAGTGATTGGTTGGATATTTTTTATTGTTGTCTTTTTTTGTTTCTTTTCCTTTTGTTTTCTTCTCTTTCTGCTTTAGAATTCATGGACGCAGCTGGTATGCTTATCTGGTTATCTGTTCATTCATATTACAGACTTCAGTATTTTATTTCACATATTTGTCTCTATATTTATTAAGTATATTTCCAACCTGTAATTGAAGTTAGTCAGCCGAATGTTAATGCTCCATACTAATTAAACCAGGAAAATATATGAACTTTTAATGCATTTTTGTAGGAAGTTTGAATAAACTTAGGAACTTATATGCAAATAAATAGAGCTGCAGCTTATGTTATTCAGCTTACAATAACTAGCTTTCCTGCTCACCTCTCAGATTTTCCTTCCAGAACTTCTGGGGTTCACTTAACTGCAGGATAGGGTGATAACTGCTTTTGACTTTGATTTTAGCCTATCAGCTTATCCCTTGCAATCATAGTAATAGCAAGCTACTATCCCTTTAATAATTCCTTCAGCTCCAATTGTGATCATTTGTCTTTTGATGCTGATAGTTCGAAAGAGATAAGTAGCTTGAAAATAAAATGAAGTACGATGATGACCATATGAGGTGATCAATGAAAAATGCACACCTTCAGTTGTTCATCAGCGATTTGGTAGCATGCATTTCAATCTGCTGTACACCATGGGTGAGTGCTTCATTACACATGGTAGCACAACAGTTGGAGAGGACCAGTGGCAGTTTTGAAGTATCCTGTTGGACTGGCAATGTGCTTAAAGGCATACAGCTGTGATGCAAAGAAGTTTGGAAGTGTCATTGCCTCAGTTCATGTAGGAGAGTGTGGTGTCAGATAAAAGGCATCTATACCAATGTTGCAAGGTCTTCAGTGCTGTAACCTGTAGTGCATGCTGGTGAAAGTAAGTGATCTGTCAGTTTTCCTCTAAGTATCTTTAGTTTTCTTATGTCCTAGTACAAACTAATTTGTTAGTGTTTGTAAGGCTTTTCATCTTCTGAGTGCTTTATATAACTGCTTTGTAAATTTTTTTATTATTATTATTTCCATTCACTATAGTATCAAGGGAACTACCACTTTAAATGCATGCATTTATGTCATTTTTTTTTTTGGCTTTAAACTCTTCATGACTGGTAAAGCAGTCAGTCATTTAAATCATAGTATTGCATGCACTAGGTCATAAAGCAGGCAAGGTTAGCTTTTTTTGTTTGTTTGTTTTGTTTTCCTATCAGGTGACTCTGCCTGCCCTTATTCTTGTCTGGATTCTCAGCTGTCTTGGTTTCATCTGGGACAGAGTTGATTTTCTTCATAGTGCCTGATATGGTATAATGTTTTGGTTTTGGAAAAAAGCAAAACAATATTGGTAGTGCATGGATTTTTTCATTGTTGCTGAGCAGTGCTGTAAAGAGCCAAGGACAGTTTCTCAGCTTCTTATGCTATTCTGCCAGGAAGAGGGCTTTGCAGCACAAGGAGCTGGAGGAACTAGGACAGCTGACCTAAAATGGTCAAAGGAATATTCCATGCCGTGTGAAACAAACTTGAAAAACAGTGGAGAATTCATCAAGGGGGCAGACATGACTTGGAGGCTGGCTGGGCATCATTTGGTGGGTGGTGAGGAATTGCTTGTGTATAGCTTGTTTTGTGTGTGTGTATACACACACACACACACAAATATATGTGTTATTACGTCTTGCCCATGATGTCAGAGGCAGATGTTGGCAGTGTGGCAGTAGAGGTTGAACCTACTGACCAGTATTCCTTTACATTTTGTGGCTGCGTGAAAGATGACAGCAGAGGGGGGGCAGTCTGAGAAAACAACTTCTGACATAAAAAAGCAAAGGGCTGTCACTGAATCCCTCCTTGTGTTTCAACAGTGACAACTCAGACAATTATTTTTTTAATCATGATGCTTGGTGCAGCCACAGGACCTGTAGCAGGAGCAACTACAGGGCTCAGCACAACGGCTGGAGTTACAGCAGACTTGGTTGCAATGCTTGAAGCAACCACAGGGGCTGTTGCAAGAACTGGAGCTCCCCCAAGTTCTATCATAGCAATTGGAGAGTTGTCACTGTCATCAGATCCATAACTATTCTCTTCCCCTTGAGGATGCTGAATAGTGTTAACAGAGCACAATAGGCATACACCTCAAATGGTGCAGTGATTTGTGCCTCTTTAGGATCATCAGGGTGGCAGCAGGCCTTTTTCAAATATTCTACTAGTTTTTCACAGAAGTGAAATTCCAAGCACCCAGGGGTGCCTGCTGGTCCAGGCACCTGTCCATTCCATCCCATACCCCCTGCCTTTCAGAACTATCCTGCCTTAGGGCAGATCTCTGGGTGTTAATCTTGAACATAACCTGAAACACATTCACATGAGGTTTGAAAGCCCCATGGACATTCAAAATTCTCAAGAGCTATTATAACCAGTTCTTTTGCGCTAGAGAGAGAAGGAGAAGTGAACGAGAGACTGAGAAACTGCTAGAAAGTGGCCTTCCCTATCTGCTCCATAGATGGGCTCCCCTAGGAGATGTGTTTTATGTGTGTGAAATTTTTCAGTGTATCTGTTTTCCAAATATGCTTTGCTACCTTATGGTCTAGAATGGTAGAGATGGTGGTGTCTGTTTGATAGATTCTCTGTGGTATCCAGCAAAAACATTACTCCATGGTTATATTTTCCTTTGATGCATTATTATGCTGCCTAGATGGTGGTGGCATGGATTGACTGCCTCAGTAGTTTGAGCCCTGTATCAGGTAAGGTATTTTGAAATGTAACCATGCTTCTTAGAGTTTTGATCTCTTCTAGTGTGTGTATAATGGTATATGTCCAGGACTAATGATTCTCTTTCCTTCTGAAAGGACTGTGGTGGTCTCTTCAAACCTGTAGCAGGACTGTCCTTTTCTAAATTCTGCTCACTCTGTCTAATCTGCAAGCGAGTGGTGAGAAGTATTATTTCTGAAGTTGGTCTTGGCCAGGGTTCGTCCCCAAAATATCACTAGATTACACCCTCATTTTCCTGATGAAAGCATTCACATATGCCATAGTAATGAACAGGGCAGAAGAAAGCTGGACCATCAGTAGAAGCTCGTTCTTGTACTTGTTCAGTGTTCCATGTAAATAACCAGAAAATGACTCACCATTGTGGATTTTGAATTTCTGAGTATACTAACATCTTTCTGAGTCATCCTGACCACTTCAGGCTTAGAGCAGCTGTTCTACGGTCCAAGACCTATTAATCCTTGCATTTTGGGAACTAAATCTGCCACTTCCCTATATCTCTTGTTTAACTTCCTTAATTTTTCTTTCATTTTCAGATTCTGATTCTGTTCTTCTAATTAGTTTACTTATACACATTTTGAGAGATTAACCATTGACTTTGTCGTAGTCAGTGCCTAGGTGCTACTGTCTATGTAGAAAACAGATGTAAACTTTTTCCCCTAAATCTGGACTACAGTCACTATTCTACAGAGTTAATATAATGCATGCTATGTACTTTTTCATTCTGAAAGCAACTTCAAATCAGCATGATTTAAATGTATGATCAGAACTAGTTTAACCATTGCTCACTTTTGCTGGTTATGCAAACTTGTGTCTGGTGCAAATATGTATATACAGGGATAACTGTGAGGTTTTGTCTGCTTTTTTAATTATTTTTTTAATGATTGCATTTCATAAATTGTCTTCGTGGTCTTTGGAGGGTTTTTTGTTTGTTGTTTGTTTTTGTTTTTTTCTTTTCACATGTAGTGGCTGAATAACAGTTCTTTTGGGGGCTTGAAATCTCTGCAGATTAACACTTCTATTGTAACAAGTAATTTAGTGGTCTGCCTACTGGAGGATTTGTAGGTCCTGGGTGAGAGAAGGTTCAGATGAAGAAAAATGAGTTAGAGGGAGCAGGAAAAAAAATTGACAGTAACTTTCTAGTTTTTACTGTCATGTTTTAATTGTCAACTGTGCTTTTAAAATGTTGATTTTTATTGACCAGTTCTGTTAACTTGTATAGCTGTTTCTATTTGAGTGTCACTAGAGCAGATAGAAGTTTAAATCTTCATCTGTAGATGGTAGTGGAAAACAGTGTGCGCCAAGTACAAGTTCTTCTCGATTGCTTTCTAGCTTAGACCTCTCTGATCCCATTTCTATAGAGATCTCACTGGAGACAGCATAAGAGAATTTAAAAATAAAGAGAGTTTTAAAAGTTTTTTTTTTGTTTTTTTTTTTTACAATTCAGCTTGTTTCCATGGAAATAGGATCAAAAAGATTGTCAGTAGCTAATAGTTGAAAGTGAAGATTGTAGATTTCAGTAGAGTCCCAGAGGGAAAAGTCTGCTACCCCAAACAAGCAATAAAATCTTTCATGAATATCGTAATAATAGAAGGACCAATCAAATATTAGTGAAAATTACCATTTGCTTTCATTTTTCCCTCTCTTTTGAACTACTGCTTGGTTACTCAACTGCCCTTGGCTACAGGAATTACCTATATGTAACTTGCTTTGGATAGCAAGTCTTCTATAATGGCCATAGTTTGTTTCAGGGTTCTGACCTGTTCCAAATGGGCATCTGTGAGTTATGAGGGGGTGTATGTCATAAAATCCTATCACTTTGGATAACTTTCTAGCCTAGGAATCAAACGCAGCAGAACTCCTAAGGGTAGATGTACTCTTCCATTCATTACTCTACTAAGGGCTTGGGCCTAAGTAGCTGCAGCCAATATATTTGAGTAAAGTAAAATGTCAATAAAAACAGTCTTGTGTTGTGGAAGATGCTAAAACTGCTGTCCTAGATTGCATAGCTCTTGCTGGGATTGGTGGCTGAGATTAAGAACTAACTATTAATTCATCAATCTATGTGACAACCTGTAGGAGAAACGTTTTTCATTACATGTGAAGTTATCTAGGTATCAGCCCGTTATAAAATGAATATTTTCAACTACTTGATGTAATTACCCCTATTAACTGGAAAAGCTTCTTATTGTGGGGTTGGATATAAAAATAAAACACTGTAGTGAATCCTTCAGACACAAATAGGGCTGCTGCTGAAGTAAGAGTCTGATTAGTCTGGCAGCTTGTGAAGGTTGTCACAGTTTTTAAGAAAGGCAAGAATGAAAGCACTGGTATCTTTAGTTTCCCCATTCTTCTGTGCTGTACAACCTCACTTGGTGCACTGGGTGTAGCTTTAGGTGCCACGATATAAGAAGGACCTAGAACTATTACAAAGCATTCAAAGGAAGGCTGCAAAGACGGAACAGAGTCTGGAGGGCAAGATGAGTGAGGAGTGGCTGAGGTCCCCCATTGGCTCAGAGCAGAGGAGCTTAGGGGCAGCTGGGGGTAAGGGACAGGGTCTGCACCAGAGCGGGGTGGGCATGGAGCAGGCTCATGGAGTTCAAGGAGCACTTAGTGCTTTCAGACATAGGCTTTGAACTTCAGGTGGTCATGTGTGGAGCCTAGAGATGGACTGGAACATCCTTTTGAGTTCCTTCGAAATTCGGATATTCATCTGTGTAGAGATTTAAAAAAAAAAAAAAAAAAAAAAAAAGCTATGCTTTGTCCATGTAACAGATATGGTAGGCAAGATAGTGATAGAGAATTTTTATGTTTTTAAAGTATTTTTACTGTCAAGATTTTAAGGCTTGGAACTACATATCTTACTTAACGACTTCTGTTAATCCTTTCTGGTAGTGGAATCTTACAGTAGTTCAAGCTGTGTGTCACTTGCTTGGCAAAAGAGGAGAGGCCAGGCCTGTCAGGGTGTGGAAGTCTTTTTTTCATTTCTCTGAGCCAAGATTTACTTGGTATATTATGCATTACTTGATTCAGAGTATATTTTGATCATATTTCAAAAACCAATTTGGAAGCAATGGTACAGAGATGATTACTGTGGTAACTAGTCCTCTATTATGTAATTTTGACCAGATCTGAATTTGTTCTGATGTTGGCATGAATTCTAAAGTAACCTGTCCTTCCTGAACATATGTTATACTCAGAGTTCATAAGGCCTTGCAATATAAGAATCTCTTAAGAGGTAGCCAGCAGTTAATGGCCAGTACCTGTCCAGCAGTCATTTTAAAAAGTATGTTTCATAGGTTTTAAAGTAGAACATTGAGGCCAGGTTTTTACTTGCATTGTGATAGATAGAGAAAAAGGAAATCTCAAAAGTTACTGTCTATAAAGACCTTGACTTTTCTGAAAACCTATTGCTGTGGATAGTTTCCAAATCCATCCTGCAGTGATCTAATTTTTCAAGCTGGGGTTATTTCTGAAAATGAAGATCTAAACTCTTAATAATGCATTGCTTTTTTACAGAATAAGATAATCAAGTGCAGTTTTTTTTCTTTTTTCTTTTTTCACTATGTTTCTAAAATATTACTTCTTAATTAACTTATATTCTTAAAAATTTTAAACTGAACTCATATTTCCTACTTTTTTTTCAATCCGAAAGGCCAAGGGCCAACCTTCCTAGAAATGTTGAGCAAAGTAGACACTATGAAAATAGTGCTTAAGTAGTCAAAATGCATCCTTAGAAGTCTAGCTTTGAAGTAAAACATACTGATATTGTCTGTGTTAAAGCAGAAAAATTTGTGCCGTGGGAGTATCATTGGGCTAATGATATTTGAATTCATGTTTGAATAACAGTGTGCAAGGTCCTTATCTTGCTATTATACTCAGAATTGCATATTATGCATAATTTGAACATGGGCTTTGACAGTTTACATACGAACACCTGTATGTAATTAATGTAACATTTTAAAATGCCATACTGTGGATTTAACCAAACTGACTGCAAAGATGAGGAGGTTGTTAAGAGCAAGAATACTCCATAAACTTTTCAACTTTGAGTTGCTGTCTCAATTTTAAGCTTATGTTTCTTTTCAGCAGGCAAATCGCTTTAACTAAATGTGTATTCATAAACAATATTCAAAGTATGCTAAACTGTGAACACAAGTAGTGTGTATTTTCATGTTTCACAGTATTAAAACATCATAGTTTGGCATTTTGTGTAATATTGAGTAACAAGCTTCTGGCTTATTGACTAAATCTGGTTACATCTAGAATGCCATAAGAGAATAGTGTATTCAGAAGGCCATGCTAAAAGTTTCTGGTGTGGTGCAGTATTTTTGGGTACAGAACTACAAATAGTGTTGTGCTTTTTGAAAGAAATCAATATTTAATGCTATATTTACCTTGTGAATGCTTATTGAAAGCTGACTAAATTTTATTGAAGCTGCTTCAGAGTTGCTGGCAGTCCCTTAGAGCAGCAGATTATGTAGTAAGTTAGATATTGAATGATTCTTTCATATTTAGTACATGGATGCTTTTTCAAAGATGCATGTTTTCAATAGCCTCACAGCAGGGATTCCACCACATTTGGGAAGAATTCAGTGATGTTGATGCAACACAGAACTCAAATAAATAAATAAAAATAATAATTCCTACATATCTTAAATTTATAAGGGAATTTATAAGGGTAAAGAAATTATACTTTTTTAATTATTATTAAACAGAAATGAGTAAAATACAGAGTCTATGGAGCCAGACACAATGGCCAGTATTTCTGTCTAATATTGAAGCCACATTGATTAGAGATTTTTTTTATTAATAAAAATTAATTGTAGAATTTCTGAAAACTGTTTTATTCTTCTTTAGTTGGTATCTGCTTCTAACTACTGATATTCCTCTAATCTCTACATAAATAGTGTTTATTAATTCAGCCATAATATCATATACTCACATTTATGTATGCAGATTGGCTCTGTGTATAGCATAATTTATATTTTCCTTGGTTTTCAAACAGTCTGTTTTCTTTTCAGTGGGATGCCATAACTGAAATGGATGAACACAATCATCCCATTCATACCTACCAGGTGTGTAATGTGATGGAACCAAACCAAAACAACTGGCTTCGAACAAACTGGATTTCCCGTGATGCTGCACAGAAAATTTATGTGGAAATGAAGTTTACCCTGAGGGACTGCAACAGTATTCCATGGGTAGTGGGAACCTGCAAGGAAACTTTTAATCTCTACTACATGGAATCGGATGAGTCTCATGGATTAAAATTCAAGCCAAACCAGTACACTAAAATTGATACTATTGCAGCTGATGAGAGCTTTACCCAGATGGACTTGGGTGATCGAATTCTTAAACTCAACACAGAAGTTCGTGAGGTTGGGCCAATAAACAAGAAAGGATTTTATCTTGCATTTCAGGACATTGGAGCATGTATTGCTTTGGTCTCAGTCCGTGTTTATTACAAAAAGTGCCCTTTCACAGTCCGTAACTTGGCCGTGTTTCCTGATACTATTCCAAGGGTTGATTCTTCCTCTTTGGTGGAAGTGCGAGGCTCCTGTGTGAAGAGTGCCGAGGAACGTGATACTCCAAAATTGTATTGTGGAGCAGATGGGGATTGGCTTGTGCCTCTTGGACGATGTATTTGCAGTGTAGGATATGAAGAACTGGATGGTTCCTGTCACGGTAAGAGAACATTGATTGTTTAAAACTAGTCTTATGATATTATATGAATGTTAAATAGCCCATAGCATATTGAAAATACTTAATTGTGTTCTCAAGGAATGTCTCCTATTCAGAACCATCAAGGTCATTTAAAGTCACAATACTATAGGTTTCTACAAAAACATTTACTTTCTAAAGTTGATTTTAATTTTGTTGAAATTTTGAAGTCTGTAATGTAAATGTGTGTAGAACAGCTGACCACCTTGACTCCTTTTACAATGAGTGGAGATAAGTGAGCACATCGGAGCAGCTTCCTCTGACCAGTTTTAGATGCATATCTCAGGATGAGATGAGCAATGGTAGAAATTATTCCCTTTTTCTCTATATTCCTAAAAAGGGATATCTAGTCACTTAACTTGGATCTAGATTTTTCCTGTAGGTACACAAAGACAGAATTATTCACCTAAAGAGATAGTGTGATTACCTATGTTTCTTTAAAAAGAAAGATTTTAATTTTTCTGTGAATAATTAGTAATAGAGAATCCATAACTTGTGTTCAATTAGAGAAGTTTTTCTCCCTGTTCACATAGACTGCAGAGTAAGTCTAGTATTGACTTCCAGGGAGTACCTCAGTAGCCACTGAGGTGCCCATCTGCTTTGGTTCAATTTTGCTTTGTAGCAAAACAGAAGAAAAAAGGTCCATGTCCCTAAGTTACACAGGTGAGATCGCTGTTGCCCAAATACTTTGAAGTGGTACTTGTATGGATGTTATTTGGCAAGCTGTTCAGCAACCTTGATAGTAAAGGGTATTAAAATCATATTATACACTGTAATGAGAAAATGAGATCTGCTTACTTTCCGTTGTCTGATCCTGCTGGCATTAATTATCAAAATATACTTACTGCAAAGATAGACTTCTGCCATTTCTGGAAGCAAATACAATTTTCTACATAAGGTCAAGAGGTTTGCCTTTTAATGGGATAAGGATTTTCTTCAATACATCAGTACTCAATCATCACTCTAAAACTTTATAGAAACAATAAAACCAGCAACTAAAACCCACACAAAATGTTAGGAAACGATTCTTCTGTGTACTGACTCAAAATACTTATTCAACTGACAGCTCAGTCTGCTACTGAATGGATACCTCTTAAATTAAATGGAATATCTGAAGCCTAGAGTGTACATGTATTCTTAGCTTTTTGTCCCAAGAGCAATAGATAAATGTTTTAGAAGATCGTAATCTAACAGAGCTTCCATATGTGCTCTGAAATCATTTTCACAGCTGTCTGATACTTTCCTCTCAGTTATCTTCATTGTATTTTAATTTTAGTACTACTTTTCCTGACAGCTTCTCAAAGTATGTTTGTCTTATCTCTTGATAAATGTCACGCTAAAGGCAAAATAGTAGGACAAGACCCACTTTCAAAATGAGGAGCAATTTAATTTTATTAATGCCCACTCTATAGATGTATTACGTAAACAGTGTCTTAGTAAGGTTGCTGTCAGGGTGACCATGTTTCCCTTTGTGCCTAAGCTAATAGCGGAGAAGCATGCTTAAGTGGCTGGGAATGTTTTTCTGCCATGTGAATGTTTGAGAATTGTGAAGTGAACTGAGATCACCAGTTAAGCTGACATCGGTCTTAAGTACAGCTATAAGAGCCTACTTTGAGACTTCTGCTTCTAGGCTGGGGCAAGAATCAGATCTTAGAGTTAAAAAGATACATCACCAGTCAATAATTCTTAATTAAGAGTTAAAGACCCTAAATTACAACTTAAAGCTATTGGATGTTACTAACTTGCTGGGGGGGGGAGGGGGGGGAAGTGAAATCGTGTTTCCATGGAAGCATAAAGAAGGGGCGAAACCCCAAACACTGTATCTGTTTATTTATAAAATGCATTCACACAATAATTGTATATTCCAAGTCTCCCCAGTCCATTTTATCCCTCCCATTGCACCGTTACAAATCTGAGTCTTGGAAGTGCTTGATGCCATTCTGACAGTGCTTCTCACAGGCATTCTCTGTTACATACTGAGTGTATTGAAAATGTAACAGTTACGGCCTTCAGATCAGAACTAATCTAAACTGATGGCCATTATTATTCTTCTGTGTGACAATAAGTTGCAAAACAAAAGTTTTGAAATGTCTTCTGGCAAGTAATTGAGTGGTGGGCATTATACAGACTGATATTCAAGTATTTTTTTTATTTTCAAATTTGAGTCAAACTTTCAGTTATTCACTAGTGAATGGCTCTATGAGAAATAGCAAGTTCTTCATGACAGGCATAGTTTATTAGTCACAGAACTTTAAAAATACATACCTGTTTTGATATCTGTGGAGATAAGCACTCTGTGTTCAGGAATTACTACAGAATGTTATAACTTCAGTTATTTCAGTATTTTAGTTTTACATGCATCAGGCCAGTGAAGCTATCAGTACTCCCTATCCCTTGTTTGCTTTTAAAAGCACAGTTGTAGTGTGACAGTGTCTTGAGAAGTATTGATAATTTGCTTAAAATATCTATATTTATTAAATGTCTTCCTGAATGGTTCTAGAATTCAGAGACAACAGAGAATTTTTTGTTGATTTAGGCACTATCTTGGTTTACTGAAGTTGTGGGGAAAAAAATTCCATTTACTTCAGTATGTTCACAGTTATTCACAAGTTGCATGCATTTCTTAATGACATCACTTGGAAAAGGAAAATCTTTTCTTAACTAATTGTGTAAATAAACTGTCCATCTTTGACACGAATCTGCTTTCAAGATTTTTCTTCTCAAAATCCTTTAAGTGAAATAGCAGGAAAATATTCTTGTATTTCATTACTCATTAATAAATGAGTTGGCTCCAGTAATTTGGCTCCAGTAACCACGAACAGCGCCAATATGCTTTGCTAATCATTGATACCAGCCTCACTCACAGCTAAGGAGATGGCCATTCCATAAAAGGAGGAGATGCTGCACAGGCTTCTCATAAACATAATTAAAAGAAACAGTGTGGTATCTGCTCTGAATTTCAATTCAAGACAAAGGTCATCGTGAATTTAACAAATGCAGAATAGATGCAGGCAGTATCAGGCATGGTGTTTTTGTTTTTGCTGTTATTTTTGTTTGTTTTTCAATGCAAAAAATGAAATGATCCTGACAAGGAACAAAGGGTTATGTTTAGATTGTGAGCTAAGTAAAATAAAATTATAGTGGATTTTGTTGATTGATAAAGGAGTAAGAGTGAATTTGACAGGAAGCTACAGTGCAAGAAAGATTACAGGATGTTTTGGAAAACAAAGCAAGCATGTCATCCTTACATTTGAAACAGTTGTAATGAAATAGGTCATGTGACAGTTCTCCAAACATGAATTCTGTCTCTGTAAAGTTTGCTCTGTTAGAGTATTTGCTGCTTATTTGAGGTCTGCTTGCATTAGTTACACCATACAAGCTTTAAAACAGGGCTCTTCGGTATAATATAGTAATAATTGGTTGACTGTTAAGTTTGATTCTTTAATGATTTACCAAAAATCGTCTGTTTTAATAGAGGTTTGCAATTAATTACGGACAAAAAAGAAATCAAGAATATATATAGGAAATAATAATAATGATTATAGTAATTTTAGACTCTCAACCAATCAAATGCAATCCAGAAGTGTATTTAACTTCAGGAAGTTTATTTTTCTTGAGGAGCATTTTCAGGAGCTGTTCTGTGTTGTGTTCCTCCCCTTTTCTCTCTCCTGCTATCCCTTTTATCCCCCCAACAATTCTTCCAGGGGACACTAGCGCACGAAAACATGGAAAATTTGATTAATTTAACAAATACTTATTTCTGTTATTCATTACTCAAAATTATGGCAATATTTCTGTGTTTTGGGTTTCTGTCTTGGCAGCCTTTCTCCACTCTTTTAGTGTGATTCAATCCTATCCTCCATGAACTTATGATGTGGCTTTGTTACTGGTGGGTGTTGTACCAACCAGGAAGTCGCTTTATAAACTCAAGTGAGCTATTGTATGGAAATCTGGTGATTTATTAGAACCACACAAGTTCAGTGTATGATCATGGTTTAGATTCTTGTCCAATGGTGTGAGAGAAGCACAAAATACACGGACACTGAAATGACAGGGTTCCTGATAGTTACAGAGATGCAATATAGTGGGTTTTTTTCTGATTATTTTTTAAATTAGTTTTGAAATCCATCTATGTCTGCCAGCCCTTGGACACTGCAGTAAAGTGAAACTGAAGGAAAGAACAGAAACTCTTAGACTACAGAAAAGGGGCAAAATAAGATTGCATCTTAAATTGGATGAGTTCACAGTGCTTTTTTAAGAGAAAATCCTTCAACTGTAACAGCCAGAGTCCTTTCTGCAGCAGAAGTGGGACACCAGCTGTTTTGGGTAGCCATGGGCCAGAGTTTGTCAGGGAGGTTGAATGCATGAAGGGCTGTGGTCATACACTGGCTGTTCTTCCTTGGCATGAAGTGGGACAACTACATAATATGCTGCGATTCCCTGCCTCTAGGTGGCTGTGTGGAGTGATATGGCACGTCTCCTAGTCTAACACGGGTGATTATCTGTCTGGTGTATTTGCTTAAGGTATTAAGTGCCTTTTTCCTTTTAAAATAGAGAAAAAGATGTACTGATAATGGAAGACTTCAAATTGATTAAAAAAAAATAATAAGGTCCGATTGAAACCTTCTTTTGCTGCAGTCAGCATGTGCTGCAAATGGTGCATAAAACCAGTGGTGATTTGTTAATGAGCAAGAGGGGAGGTGGGTGGGAGCATGTGGAGAGGTAATGGCAGAGGTGACATGAAAAATATCAGAATGAGTGATCAGTTTTGTTGATCACTCCAGCATTAAATCCACGGTTATTCTTCACTAGCTTTTTTTTTTTTTTTTCCCTCTGCAGTGTTACACAACACATTACACAATGTGTTTTGTTTAGCAGATATTTCCAGTGGTATCCCAGAGAGCAGGGTGGCAGAGACACTGCCAAATTAATGGAATTCTTCCCCATTCTTGGTGTCAAAGACTACTTCATATCTCAGTCTTTTCCATGCTGGTATATTCACTACAATTAATATAAATGTTGTTCTTCTAGCAATACCTGTGACTTACTATGCAATTCCAAAACTCACTAAGCAGTTGGATTATTTTTTATAGCAAACATTTATTGGAATTTGTAGCAAATTCCTGAATATGTTAGTGCTCTGGAGGAAGATCATAATCTTAGGTTTCTTATTACTCTTAAGAAATAATGGGTTATTTTACATAATTCATGTGAGTCTCAATGATTTGATTTAACTGAAAACAGTGAAAGTACCTTAGACCTTAGTGATTATTAAGGATATGTGCTCTCTTGCTCGTACTACGCTACGTATTTTAACTTGAATTCTGAATGTGGATAAATGTAATTGCTATTTGAAATTTTAAAATGCAGTTTTTAGGCTGAACCACTAAATAGAGAGGAATTTAATATAAAAAAAGCATGCTTGAAAAAAAAATTAGGACTTGTGGATAATAGCAATGCTGTGTGTAACAGCAGAGAAAAGTAGTTGATAATGAAAAAGCTTCTGTATTTGTTTAACCACAAATGGCTGATAGTTCACTGCCAAAGATTGCACTTGATCTAAACTCAGGACCTATGTAGATTAGGAAAAGGAGTGTATCGTCCTGGTAGCACTTCAACATCTTAATCAATGACTTAGACTGTGGGACTGAATGTATCCTCAGCAAGTTTGTTGATGACAGTAAGCTGAGTGGTACAGTCATACAACAGAAGGAAGGGATATCATTCAGAGGGACCTGGAGAGGCTTGAAGAGTGGACCAGTGAGAACCTAATGAGATTCAACAAGGCCAGGAGTAAGGTGTCATGCTGGGGTTGGGGCAGTCCCAGATACGAGCACGGACTAGGACGTGAACTCCCTTAAGAGCAGCCCTGCTGAGAAGGACTTGTGAGTTGTGATGGATGAAAAGCTGGACATGAACCAGCCTTGTAGCCCAGAAGACCAGTGGTATCCTGGGCTGCGTCAAAAATTGAGTGTCCAGCAGGGAGAGGAAGGTGATTGTCTCCCTCTAATGTGCCTTTGTGCGGTCCCATCTGCAGTACTGTGTTCAAGCTTGTGGACCCCAGCACAGGAAGGATTTGGAGCTCTTGGAACAGTTCAGAGGAGGGCCATGCAGATGACCAGGAGGCTGAGAGCACCTCTCCTGTGGTGAAAGGTTGATAGATTTGGGTTTGTTTATCTTGGAGAAGAGAAAGTTCCTTGGAGACCCCATTGCCATCTTCCAAAACTTGAAAGAAGCTTACAGCCAGGAGGGAGACTGACTTTTTATTCAGGTAGATATTGATAGGACAAGGTGAAATGGATTTAAACTAAAATAGGGGAGGTTTAGGCTAGATGTTAAGAAAAAAATATTCATTTAGACGGTGGTGAGGCACTGAGATAGGCTGCCCAGAGAAGCTGTGGATACCTCATTCCTGGAAGTGCTCAAGGCCAGGCTTAATGGTTCCCTGGGCAGTCTGATCTAGTGGTTGGCCACTTCTCCCACAGCAGTGGGGTTGGAACTAGATGATCTTTGAGATCCCTTCCAACCCAAGCCATTCTGTGATTCTATGATACGTAATTTGACATTAGCAGCAGTCCACTTCATACTGTATATTCTTAGTATGCAGTAGTATACCATGATTATTTGTTCTTGCTGTGCTGAAACTAGTAGTGATGATTATATGCAAAACTTCTAATACTACTGGAAGCAAACAGTTTTTCTTGAGTTTTATAAAATATACGTATAAATGCATACAATTTTTTTCATCTATTTATTCAGCTGTGTATAGAACAAACATAGTTTCAAGTTGTTTCCTGACTTTTTTTAAAGCTTGGAATGCAGATTTCTCCAGTGGCTTTAATGTGCTTTTCCCCTCTTCATCAGACCTGTGTGGCAGTTCTCTGACTGCTGTGAAGAATGAATGTGGGGCTGTGTCTTGGAACAATGACAAGATGATCATAGTTTAGGTCACCAGGATCCCTTGCTGTAGGTGCACACCAGCTATGTGAGCAGTCAGGGTGCCAGAGCAGGAAACAAGGAAAGGGGTTGTATGTCTCATTCACAATTTTCTGTACATCTGTGTGCAGACATATTTCCCTATATATAAAGCAATCTTTCAAGCAGAACTGTCCATAATTGAATTATCAGTCAAACCTTATACTGGACTTGCCCGTGACAGAATAGCTATTTCTTGACAACTGGTATTAAGACATTCTAAAAGATTATTCATCAGAAATCAACAGATAAATACACCAATGTGCGAGTAAAATGGGAGTAACAGTAAGACAAAGAGGATGATGCTCTGGTGTGGCTAGAGGTGAAGAAGGTAGTCACTAACTCTGAAATTTTGTCCAATTATCCTCACTGTGATGGGTTTTGCCCTTGGAATGTATGTTGCATACTAGAGAATAAGAGACTAAAAGAAACAGTATCTTTTAGTCCTTGGGTAATAGAAACTCCACTTGCTTTCCAAATATTTTCTCTCTTCTGGGAGTTGCTACCTAAAGCTTGAGCTCAACCATCTGAGGATAATTTGACTTGGAAAACGTTCATTGCTCTTTACACATGATCAACTTGAACTGTTTCAGCAATCAAGTACTTTGAATGTTGGTGGGTTTTGCTTGAGTGGAAACCACAGAACACAGTATTTAATGTCTGTGTATGTTCAGTGTTGGTTGCTTCTATCCTGTTACAGCTGTAGGAAGCTAGAGAAATGTGATGGGGTTATCTTATTGCTGAGAATGTTCTCTTTATTATTTAGTTTTCCTCAACTACATATGCTTAAAAATTTACATCTGAATAAGTTCTGGAGAGCTCTTCTGTGACAAGTGCATTGAAGAAAGTATAAAATTATAATTATTTAGTTACTAAAAATACTAAGAAGTTTCTGATATTGCCTTGTATTAGGCATTGAATTTGGGCACCTACCATGAATGCTGCAGAAGAGAAATGCATTTTGAAGAAGCTGTCATTTGTAATCTTTGTCTCTAATCAGGCAAATGAACACTTTGTGTACTGCACTGTGATGTAATAATTGTATAGGATTTCCATAGAAACATACTGTAAAGAGGTAAGAGTTACGGCATAATAAGGGTTTGTTGTATTTGTCTGTTTGTCTGTGGAAACTGTTCCTAGAATTTTTAGTCACCATTGATTTTTGTGGTGGTGCTCTGAGTAATTAAAGATAAGCTGAGAAAAAAATTGGAGACAAAAAGGTCAGTGTAAGTTTCCAGGCTTTCACTCTACAATAAGCTATGGATTTATTTATTTATTTTACCATAAATTAGAAATTTCACTTAAATCTATGTAAACTTAAGACTCAGTATGTGTAAAGAGAATTCTGCTACAAATTCTCATAAAACTAAATTAATTTCTAGAAATTTTCTAATGTTGTTGAGTACAATTACTTAAAACTTATGAGAAAGAAATAAAACATTTTATGGTATTATTATGCATTTTGTCTAACTCAGAAAGTTGACCTCGGAAATGTGTGGATAATCACCTATACTTCCTCTGAAGCAGGTTATTAATGAGTAAAACGTTCACAAATAAACGGTAAAGCACATTCTGTAATTGAACTGTTCCCATTGAGGTTACCCATCATTTTATTCAGTCAGTTATGAAAGCATTTGCACTGAGAAATGTAACTTGAAAAACAATCAATGAGGGGTTTCCTTTTGCATGATTTATCCGGGGAATCACAAGTGGGAGTAAAGTAATCATGAAAATTGAACACCAAAATTTCTGATGGAAAGTTGGTCTTGAACACACACTCATGCACCAAAAAAAAACGTAGCAAAATGTATAAACTTGCATGACTTAAGTTATAAAAAGCAAATAAACTTCAAGTGAGACTGGCTTTAGCTAACTAATTTATTCTTTTCTTCCTGAAGTATAAATTGGAAAATAATATGGGAACTGAACCATTGACGTAGACTTTAAATTCATTCTACTTCAAAGACTAATTTAGTTTTCAAAGGCATTTAGTATTTAAAAGATTCTCAGAAGTCACAGCTCCCAAAATTTCTCAATTTAGAGGTATCATTTGAGCCTAAGTGGTCAGGAGGTTACTCACAACCTTCAGCATTTCCTAAATTAAGAGGAAATAGTAAATGAAAGCTAAAACAACAACAAAAAACTCTGTTTTTTTTCCTTCTAATTGTTATTATTTTTATTCTTGACCTACATTATAGAATATTCTGCTTGCTATCCGTACTGCATCCCACATCTGCGTACTGTGAAAAAGTAGGACTGTGCTATTACAGATACTTTTGATATGCACTGTTGGTCTTTGTTTTCCAGCATCAGTCTTGCTGGTGTTTATGTAAATATTTTCAAACTTATGTATATCTCAAATCCTTGTGTTTATCCCAACTCTTGTCTTGCATAATTCAGATGAATTCAAATCTCATTTAGAAATTCAAAAGACACATGCAAGACATTTTGTACTGTTCTGTGCAATGGCATAAATCTTTCACTGGGAATAGGGGTTGACTTGAAGAAAGAAGATTCATAAAGCTCAGTTTGCACTTCTATTTTGACACAGAAAAAGTGAAGTGTATCTTAGTAGTTGATTTGCTGGGAAGTGATTTGGAGGTTCTGGTGACAAGTTTCTTTGTATACATCTTAAAGATCTCCTTAAATGCAAGTCACTAGCAAAAAGTTTTCTGAAGTATTTCTATGGAAGAATTGCTTCCAAAGATAAATAAAGCAAAATAAATAGTCTGCATATTTTCTAAGGTGCTATCAGGCAAAAGGAATGCATCTGATTGAGTGTATTCATCTGCAGTCTCTTCCCCCTTATTATTTGTCTTTTTGCCTTTGTGATTTTATGTTTGTCAGTCTTTCTACTACTCATGCCTTACTTTGCACTTGTTTTTATCTAAGAATTTTAAAATTATTTTAATGTTTTATATTGATCATAGTGTGCGAAGGACTTCATTTTGTGAATGGGAAATACTTCGTTATCTGCTGCTTGAGTAGGATGCGAGTTTAGACTTTTAAGAGAAGATTTTAGTCTTCAAAATTGTTTCACTTGTAAAAGTGAGAGGACCGATCTGTTACACCTGGTAGTTTGTGGGTTGATTTTTTATTTTTTTAATCATGTTTTGACATCCAGGTGGTATGCTCATGTGCTTAACGTTGAATTACAGTTCTGAAGGAGGTCTGTAGAGTTTTAAAGGAACTTTGGTGTTTCAAATGCTTGCAGCGGGGATTTGAAAAAAATAGTGTACAGAAACAGAAGTTTCTTCCAAATACTGTCTTTTCCCCACAGCTTTATGCAAAGTTTATAAGCTATTATAATATGGATTGTAATTAGTGCTGTTATAGCTGGTAGCTCATATCAGTCTTTTAACCATGACTTGAATTAATGTACCTTGACATTATTTTGGTGGCTGCGTCAAATGACAGCTCTGTTTTGCCTTCAGAGCCAACCCAGCCTACTGCTGCCACAGCCCCTTCTAGAGGGGAGATGCCTCCCAGGTATCCCATCTCCCAGAGCTCCTTCCTTCAGGCACTAGCTCACTCCAAAAGCTTCTTCTGCAGCAGCTCCCAGAGTTGTCTTCAATTGTGATGTCCTGGTTGTTACTTGACATTCAGCTGTTTTGTGTGCAGTTCATGTGATTTAAGAGGCAATACATTGTTTGTTTGTTTGTTTTGGGGGGTGTGGTTGGTTGTTTTTTTTTTTTGTGATTAAAAGACATAAGGAGTTAAATTAACAAAGATTTGCTGAATCCCAACACCAACAAGGTGTAGTGGTGTGTTTGTTCACATGCTGGAAGTCCTTTTCTTGAAGACTGTTTTCTTAATTTTATTTTTATCTGTTCCATCAAATCACAGGAGAATATTCTGCAAAATCTTGCCTTGGCAAGAGGTGGCCAACCTGTTGATGGTGGTCTTTTAAGCACTAATGCCTATGAATAATCCCTCTAGCCTGTGAAGTAAATATCTCAGCAAAGGGAGGTGGTCTAGGGGAACCAACTTGCTGCAGTAAGTTTGTGTTCTCCTAGGCATGTGTCTGCTAAAGGTAGAATAAATTATGTAAAGCAGCTCTCATACCTACTAGCGAAATATCTAACAGAGCCGAGGACTGCACTTGAAATGTGTCTCTTTAAAGAAGCATTGCTTCAAAGGGATAATGATCAAAGCATGAATAAATTCCCAAAGGACATGGAAATCTATGCATAGAGATTATACTCCAAATGCTAACAATGAATGTTCAGTTATTTGGTATCTGGTTATTATATAATAATAGTTATGTATGTGAAATGTCTTAATTTTGCTGTGACAGCTTGACTGTATTCCCAGATGTTAAATATTTCAAAGCTTATCTTACATATATTCATAAACAAGATGAAAGTGTTAATTCTAATTAAAATGATACACAGTTCAGTAGCAGCCCTAATAAAGTCCCTGTGGAACAATAAATTTAATAGCAGTATTTCTTTCCTGCATAGTCAAAATACAGATCTAGTGTAAACTGGTCATCATGGAAAAACTGAGTAGTCAGGAGTGGACTATGCAAGTTTTCTTAAATCCTTTGACCATGTACAGTATTTTGAACAGCAGTGTCTATGTATAGGCAGTTAGTATATGAAAACAGAAAGACAAAAGAAAAACACTTTTTTAAATGCATTTTCAATTGCAGAAGTTTTGGTGTTGACTCGCTGGAATATCAGACTTAAATAATAGTTGCCAAAGTATTTTTGATTTTTCTAAGTCAAAATAGGTGTTCCACCACATTTGAAAGAAAAGTTTAAAGGAAGTCACACAGTTGCATCCAGTCAGGAGGCAGTTAAGACAGTGAGATTAGGGGAAATGCCTAGAGATGTGTTTGACCAGAAGTATTTAGGATGCCAGTAAAGGGAAATCCAGAAGTAGCAGAATTTGTATGCTTCCTTTTTAAAATCAGGATAGGGATTCTTCTAGAATAAATTAAGAATGTATTTGGTGACCTCTGCTTGTACTTTTCTTCATTTTGCCTATTTACAATGCAGAGTTCATCTTAGTTGTTTTAAATCATATGCAGCATTGCTGTAATTAACACGTCATGAAAAATTATGGTAGTAAGAGAAATTCTGTGTAGTGAAGGACTGAATCTGTAAAGTTTCTTTTTCAATTCTGTATACATTTTGATTCTTTTCTACAGATGAAATTTGGATTGATCAAAACATTTTGTCCTTTTTTCTTTGTACTATTCATTTTAGAATGCTGTCCTTAAGCATTATGAATTATACTGATGGTGACAGTATAAAATTTTTTTTTAAGTAATTGTGTTGTAGAAAACAGAAGAATAAAACGTGAGAAAGAACGTAAGCAGGGACAGGACAGGAAAAAGAAGACTATTTAAATCCTTGATAGTGGTGTTAGAGAACATGGTAAATAATAGTAGTGAATATAGAATAGAATGATGGGATGGGGTAGAAGTCATATAATAATATGACTTCTATGATTGTGACTGAAGATGATCCAGGAAATATTTTGAAAGGCAATCTCAGACAATGGAACTGTTTGAAAATGTTTTCTCTCTTACCTACTCTATATGGTGATGACTGGTAGCCATTAACCTTTAAACATTTCTACAGTAAATAAATGTAATGTGAAAATGGCTTATTGATATGTTAACAACGTTAATCTGATATCACGATCAAGCAGAGTATTTCTTTAAAATAAAACTTCAGTGCAGATAGGTTTTTTCATATGCTTATTATTCTGCTCCATGGCATTTTAGGAATTGTTCAGAAATTTCAATTGTAAACTGAAAACAAGACCAATTCCATCTTCCAGAGTGTTTCTGGAACAGAAACAATGGGCAATCATAGTAAGGTAGAGGCAGTTAGGAGTGTGTTTTAGCTGATGAAAGTAGCAAAATCCAATGTGACTTAATAGCTGAAATTAACAGGCAATATACACCACCAGACTGTAGGGTTAGTTTGCTATGGCAGCATGAATGTACCAACACACGTAAATTTAAGAAAGAAGCTGGATACTGACGTGCATGCCATCTTTAATAAAACTGTTGGGTATTTTTTAGGATTTTGTTTCCACGGAATGAGAGTTGTGTGGCTGAATCCTTTCTGCTGAACAGGCTAACTAGCTTACTTCTTTTTGTTGTTTGAATCCAGGGGATGGTCGGAATGTTATTAAAGTATTGTGAGGCAATTTTGGTTTTGTAGTTTCAGAAGAAAAATAGTGGATAATTTTCATTAGGGCCATACAAATCAGAACGACATCAGTGATTAACTAAGTAATTGTACATACATGAATGCAAATACAATCAGAAAAAAATCTATTAATCGACTTTATCAATTTTAAAATAGTTGTGTAGAATCAGAGGGCAGACAACGTGTACAGGGATGAGCAGGCACATTGATAATTCACTGTTAACATGATTTAATATTTGTGCGGCAGTTCTTCATACAAATGATGTGGTTTTCTTCTGTTTTAAATGAGCGATGTAAAATGGAAAATCGTGGGAAAAATGTATTCTAACAGTTCTGGCTCATTTATACTAGTGAGCTGATATTTATATGTAAATGGATAGCATTGACATTTCTAAGCTAGACATCACTCTGCAATGTGATAAAATTACAGAAGTCATAGTATGAAGTACTGTGGATAGAAAAACTAGGTTGAAACAGAATTCTTATGCAAAAGGCATAAGTAACCTCACTAAATGAGAATAAATTTAAAAACAATCCATTCATGTTCCAGGTAACTGAAACAAAAGAAAGAATCGTAATCAAAAAAAGCTACAGATACTGGTAGGGTTGATCTGTATCAGCAGATTTTTTCTTCAAAATATAGGTCGTGTTAATCACCATAGCCTACAGAAAAAAACTATATATTTTTCTACAGTAAATGTAAAATATTGCTTGCAAGCTGTTTTTAGATAAAATGTTATACCTTCCTAAAATATGTTATCTAGTCTAATGATCCACAGTAAACTGTACCATTTCTAACAAGAAACAAATGCAAAGAACACTCCAAGACTTTCTCAGAAAGAAGGATAGATGTGGAGAGAGCCAGCAGATAGCATGGGTGGCCAAGAGGGCAGGGGCACAAACGTGAGATGGAGGTAGAGATGATTTTTAGTTTTAGTGTCCACATACCTTTTACTTCTTTGCCAGTCATCTTATTGTCACCTCTTTATCAGTGACCTGAAGTCTGTGCTGCTGTACTCCACCACAGACGTCACTGGTTAACATAGGTGCTTCCCAGTGGCTGAGATTGTAGAAGAACTAGTACAGAAATCAATGTGCTGTTATTTTACTGTAGCTAGAAACAAGTTCATAGTAAACGTCATAAAAACAGTCATTTCCAGTTCATAAAGAAATACTCAAAATGTGTTTGAAGTAGTTTCTTTTTGTTGTTGTTGTTGTTGTTTGTGTTTTTACTTAAGTAACTCTCAACTTTGTAGAACTAAAAAATATGATTTTTAAGGCATAGCAAACAATGACAGAATCTACTGGATATTTACAGTTAGGAAAGGAATTATATATAACAACAAAAAGGATTTTCCTTCAAGGGAAACTGTTATCAATGTTCCTGATTTATGAACTTTCCTAATCCTTAGTAGTAAATTAGGTAAACCTGAAAGAAATTAAAGTGCAGTAGCTCTAAAAAAAAACTATTGATTTTTGACCAAATCAGTCTGTGGTAATTTTTAGTTACCTGCATGCAAAAACAACCCCATCAAAACAAAACAACATGGTGTAGTTGCTAGAGAAGCAATTTTGATAATTGTTATAATTGTTTGGACCACACTGTCTTTACCGAAATGTTAATAGCATCAGCAGAACAATTTAGCCTGAAAATCAGCATGATCAAGGACAAGAGCACAGAGAAACTTCTCTTTTACTTTGGAAGTGAGTAGCAGAAATATTGAAGATATTCCAGTAGTGTTTACTCTTGCCTTCAACTTTGAGAATGTTAGTTCTGTGCTTCCTTATATATTCTCTAAGATCTTCTTGCAATTGTTCTTTACCTTTTAAACTATGCTTTCTGGATTGTTGTTGTTTGTTTCATATGTTTTTAATTTAAGAAGAATAGAACAGGAATGAAAAAGATTGGCCTTAAGGAACAAATAAATGGTTGCAACAGCTGTAATTACTGAGAAAACTCCATGATAAAACTATCAAAGTAATAATAGGTCCCTTTCTCAAAAGCAGCTTACAACTGAGAAAATCCATGCCTTCAGTTTTGCTGTGAACACGTAGATGTGGCAGGGACCCTGAAAAAGGGATAACTTGAGAAAAACTTTTACGTATTATTCTTTTACATTACGCTTCCAAGCTGGTGATGAATGGAGAATTCAGTGGATCTTTAACAGTAATTCAGTACAATCTGGAATTCACTGAGTATATTTAACATAGTAGAAATTAGTGGTATTATTTTAATCTTTACCATCTTTGTTCAGTTGTCTTGTTTCATATCCTATCAAAGTCCTCAACCAAGAAATAAAACTGTTTAATCATTGCTACATTTCTTAGAGTAATTTTTATTGTTTCTAAAATGTCACCTCACTGATGTGTCTGAGTTTTATGGAATATACATTGTGCATCTAAACTCTGTACTCTGGCAGGCTGGAGAATAGAGGAAATGCTGTTTTCACAAGTGTGAAAGAGGTTAGATGCATTTGAAAGCCATTTTTTCTTGCTTCCCTGTAGAGTTACAGCAAGCACTTTCATATTAGTGGCTATTTATTAGGCTTTGTTAGCTTTATTGTTTTTACAGTCACAAAGTTTTAAAGCGGTTTGGATCAGGTTTTAAAGTAATGTTAATGTTTATAGCCACCTTGTCAGAAATGCACAGTATTGCAGTGTGGGAGAGGCTGGTCACTGCTGATTTGATGTATGGTAAATGGAGACAGTTTTGCTCCACCAGCCAGCGGTTCAGAACGGGAATTGAACATAATGCTCTCTGACTCAGCTGACATCTGTGTTTGACTAAAAAAGGTGATTTTCAAGGAAAACCTTCTGAGGCTGAACTTTGTGTTTGTCTGTGTTGTTTTAGGGGTTATATAATATAATTACCAGTGTACTGGAAAAAAAAAAAAGTGGAATGAAGGAGTGAATGTATTTTATTTATTAGCAGTGTCCCTGAGATACTTCAGTCTTCTTTCACACTTGGCATTTAAATATTGTCAAGATGTTACATTTGAAAACATAACGCTTCCCTCAGGAAAGTGTTGTGGCAGAACTTGCCCTCGTCAGTATTCATAATACATCTGCCAAGGAGTGTTTATCTGTCTTCTCCCTCAGGTTGCAATGCTTCTCTTCTGAGGGGATGTCTGCTGGTCAGTGTATTTCTCATTCTTTCAGAACAAGCATTTGCATATCAAAGGCCTGATATGAGTAAACATACTTTATACTTCCATCTGTCATTCTCTTCCCATTGAGACGCAAAATAAGAACAGCGTAGCAAGCAAGAGGTTTATTTTTCATCCTTTAATTCTATACCATTTTGCTTTGAATTATGAAGGATGTGTAGATACTCTTCTCTAGCTATTTCTTTGTATTAAGGTCTTTGGACTGAAGCTATCCTAAAAATAAAACCACTGCGGTTCAAAGAAGTTCTTCTAAGACAAAGGAGAGAGCATCTTCCTTTCTCATTACTTATCTCTGTATTTTGTAATATCTAAAGGAACAAAACAATTTCAGAATGTCCTCAGTCTTTCTTCATTAGTAAAAACCCAACTACTGTATATTTTCCCCTTCCTGTAAATTTGATTATTTTTAACAATGGGCATAATTTCTTGATATCTGCCTAAATTGTTAATTTTTTTTTTTTTTTTTTGCAGTTGTTCTCAGTACAGTATTTTCCTTTAATTTCAAGGAATGAGTTGTCCCAGAAACTATTATTAAGCATATATTAGAGACTGCAAGCAGAAACTGAATTACCATTAGTGTGGTGTGTGTGTGTTCATGTTTATTTTGAAAGCTAAACTCATTTAAAGAACAGAAATGAGAATGGGTATGCAACCCACCTCTATGCCCACCATAAGCAACTCAGATCTCTAAATGTAACCACCAGTAATGCATTGCCTATGAGTAATGCATAGATCTTCTATTATGGACTTGCTTTTGAGTAACACTGAGTAAGCTAATCAAAAAGCCCCTTAGTGGTGATTCATGGACAGAAATAGCATCATTGTTTTTCTCATGAATTACACCTGTCATTGATTTATATTATTTGAAGCTAGTGATGAGATCACTATGGAGAAAACATAAGAAGGATGCTGAGTTCGTGTGGAGCTTTTAGACAGACTTTCTTCAAAACAGATAAGGAATTTGGGACTGCAAAACACAACTCCAGTAGTCAAAAGAAAAAAGTTATTCCCAACATGCTGAGCCTCTCTGTGTTTTTTCTTGTTTCACAATTTAAACAGGCAGTGCCCAGGATCTCACTGGGCTGAGCATCAGCCCAGTGTGTATTGCAATGAAACAATTGTCCCTCTGAGTATTAACAACTTCTGTGATGGTCTCTACAGGCTCAGCAGGGAAAAAAGTACTGGCTGTCTGCCTTTTCCCATTTCAGCATCTGTTTCCATGGAAGCAACGTTTCTCCCCGTCAGCTTGTGTGATACAGTTTCCAGGATGAAAATACAGATTCATTGCTGAGTTTCTGCTCTCTTTTCCCTTTTCATTATTTCTGAAGCTTTGCTGTTTCTGAGTTGGCAGGAGCTCGTTGCATTGTGACCAAACAGAAGATCAGCTGTGCTTTCTTTTTATTGTAGTTTGAAAGTAAATCTAAATTTGCTACCAAATGGTTAAATCACCTTTGATAGAGAAAATGAGCTCTCAAACTCTTTGGAACAGGGATCTCATAGATTTTCACTTGTATTTGTACTGCGCTGAACCCAGCAGGGTGACAAATCTCAGCTGGGTTCCTTGAGCAGTATTTTACAGCATTAAACTTCTAAGATATCTTCTCAGCAGCTAAGAATACTAGACGCTGTCATAAACCATGCCTTGTTGTCCTAACAGTCATTCCTTTGACAAAGGTTAGTGGAGAAGAAAAATAATCAACAAAATGTCATCAATTCTTATGTCCAGCCTACTAAAACAACAAGAAGTCTACACACACACACACACACACACACAAAAAAAAAAAAAAAAAAAAAAAAGGAAAACAAATACTCTGTTACAGATCTGTGAAGGATGATTTTCCTTTCCCAGTAAATAAAGATTTCATAGGTTAAATTAAGGCCACAAGAAACACTGTGAGACTTCGTAGCCTCTGTCGTTGGACAGGTGTAGCTGAACTAAATTCTCTAGTGCCATGTTAGATGGGATACAATCCAGCAAACTTAGTTACATCAGCTTTTTAGTTCTAGAGCAAAAATGCAAAAAAAATAAAAGTCACTAGTATGGTAAGAGCATCTACATACTGTAAGTCATTTTGCTCCTTTCTTTTCTTATTTCACATGATGCTTTTTATTTCTACACCAGTGACAATAATGAAATAATCAGGGCATGTCTGCAATTCCTAGCACTAAACTTTCTCTGTCAGGGATTGATTTGTAGAGCTGTCTTCTCATGGGCCTGTGGAGCTTGTGGTAAGAGCTTGAAATAGAGCGGGTTGTGAGGGAAGGGTCTCAAAGACTAACTTCCTATAATTTGTGAGTGAAAGTTCTCCATAATCAAACTTTTTAATTCTGGATACCATGAATTCTGCATTGCTTTGAAGACATATAAGCAATTAATATCAAGATTGCTTTATGTATATATATAGCTTTATAATTTAGGACGGTAATATAAAATGGCTTCTGGTTCTTGCTAGAACTTGATAGAACTTTTGAAGTATAAACTGATGGTGTCAGCATGATCTCAAGCATGAAAAGAAGGCAGGTTGATGCACTTGCTACAAACTACAACTTATACATTATAATATCTTATTAATATTCAGATACTGTGAATTCCACTGACCTACTGTGAAGGTGACTATGTATAGGGTGATTTATGACCCAAGTTTTCATCTGCAGGGAAAGTTTCCTAAGAAGCAGGAGATACAAAAATAAATAAAAAAATGAAAGGCCATTTGGGACACTGATGTTCTGTGAATATTCAAGTTGAGTGAAAAATAAATCAAAGGTCCTGTGTTTTTATCATGACAAATGGGTCTAGTAGCCTGTTGACAGAAGGTGGAGAAGAAAGCTTGGCTCACTCAGGACAGTTGCCCTTTTCAGGGATAACTTGTGCACATTTGGTTTTTGTTTCTTGAGCTGCTTGCATTTTCACCTTGGAAACCGTAAATGATTGCTTTTGAGGAACTGGAAATATGGCAAATCCTACTTTCTAATTAATGCTAAAAAGAACGAGTGATTCAATCCCAATGCTCAGCCATCTGCTTTTGCTTTGTAGTGTTAATTTTTTTGTCCGATGGGACTTATGATGTAAAAAGTAGCATTCTAAAGGTTCTTCCTGTGACTTTGTGGTAAGAGAATGTACATGTATCATCAGTATTTTTAAAATGTATATATATTAGCAACAGTTGAATAAGCAATTCAAATTCAACTGAGGAGTTACTTTGAATTCAGAACCATATATTCAAACATAATGTGGCAAGTTTGTTTGTTGCTGTTTTTTAAAAAGACCACCTGGGTAAAATGGAAGAGATTTTAAATAGGAAATGCATTGCAAAGTCTAAAACAAAAAAAAGTGTACATTTATATATTATATTCTAGTTGCATATAATTTCAAATACTTTTGGATCTAGTGAAATAAAACAAGTATTTAAGACTTGATACTATTTTTTCACAAAACAGTTTAACATCTAGAAGAGTTCAAATTAGTTTGAAAAAAGCTGTCCGTTTCTCCTAAATTTCAAAAATCATTATGATCAGAAAATAGAGGGACTGAAAAGCAATAATGCAAAGTGGAACAGAAATGTTTAACCCAGGTTTTTATCCTCCGTTTTGCTGCAGGTGGCAGCAAAGCCAAGAAACATTATGCAAACAGAGGCATTGTCTCGAGTATCAATATTCTTTACCATATTACTACTGATGAAAAACTGGTTTTAAGTGCTAGCTCACTAATACTTATTTCAGTCTCTGCATAAGATAATGAATAAATGAGTCTGCTCAAATGCCTTTTCGTCATGGAAAATTCAAAATATTTTTTCAATCCCATTGTGGATTGGATTAAAATGTAGCATTGCTAGTGTTAAGATGCAAGGTAAGATTTTGCAAAAACATTCCTGTATGCACCTCTATTTCAGAAGGGTACCCCACTGAGAATCTGATGTGACTAGAATCTTAATTAAAAAATTGCATATATCTTTACATTAAAATGTCTTCAGCAGGCTTGCTTACCACCTCTATGGTATCGAAATAGCACTGTAGCAGTAAGTACAAAGGATCTGTCTGAATTACTGTAACACTGAAACAGTTCAAGCTGATCTTAACCATTGTAGTTGATTTTTTTTTCTAACGTAAATTGTTAGCCCAGAGGTTAATGGAGGAAGATCATACAACAGCTCCAGGAATCTAGGACTTTACAAGGTCAACACTGTTGTGAAATTGGGCTTGAAAAGAAGGAACCTAAGCTGCTTGAATTTGTTTGGGCAGTTGCAGTGTCAGAAGTGAGAAGGCTTTCTGCTGAGACTACATCAATTACAATATTGATTTAGCCAGCAGCTGAAGGAAAAGAGGATTGAGAATTTCTAATTTAACAAGAGGTTTGTTTGAGAAGAAAGACACATGATGTGAACAGCTCACTATTGGAGGAATACTTCTGTAGCATGATGGAGGAATGAGAACAAAAGTTGAGACATCGGATGATTTTTGTCTTCAGGAGTAAAATAGTGATGTTCTTTAGAGATGTATAGAGTCTAAGAAAACAGATGGCTAAGAATTTATACCCCTTTCCATATTTTGTTTTTCTGTTATTTATATTAATCAAGTGCTCTAATGATAGAACAGAAACCTGGTTTTTGAGGTGCTGTGCAAAAGTTGCCAAGAAAAGTTGGCAAGGTGCTTGCATAAAAATACAATTAACTCCAGTACAAACACAAGCAAGGAAACAATAGTATGTTGTTGGGCAACGCAGTCTGTGGTCTTACCTGAGAATTACCTTATAAAAAAAAAATAACGAAAATTGCTTTATTGAAAATAAGTGTAATGGAGTTTCTCACTGGGAATAATAAGTTTTCAAATGTTTATTGAAAGGAGGGAAGCACAGAAGCTCCCAAGTGAGAAGGTGACAGGTTCATAATGAGGGTTGGCATCTGAAGCTGACCAGAGATGGCAGACTTGGCAGTAAGCTGAGGTAAGTATGCTTGGGTGGGCCAGGTGCAGCTTTCATGGAGACAAGGCTCTTACCTTTTATGCTCTAATAGGGGTAGGCAAGGAGGGGAAGAGAAGGAAAAAAGTGGATGCAGAAGTATTCAGAGCAATCTTTTCAGCAGTATCCTGAACAATCATGAGCAGAATAAAATGTCTGCTAAGGCAAAAGAGAAAGAGTTGCAGTGATTTGATCTTAATAAATGAATTTGATTGAGCAGATGTCTTGGGGAAATAGTAGGAAAACACAGGTTTGTTTGAAAATCAAAGTTTGTTTGAAAAGAAATTCTTAATGGCCTTAAGGACTACCTATCAATACATTCTTCTCCCAAACATCCTGAAAATGGTGATTGTTTACTACTAATTAATAAGATTAAGTAGCAAGCAGAAAGCTTGGATGTAGTGAATACAAATAGGAGTTTCCATAAAGAAGAGGGACCTGCAGCCCTACAAATATTGTGAATAATGAAATGAGTATATCTGAAATTTGTCTGAATATAGTTCCAAAGGGAACTGCTTCTCTTTGCCTGCTAATAGTGCTTTATCTTACTATTTATTTTATTGCATATCATTGTTTAGTATTTTATCTTACTTAGAGGCATATTAAGGGGCTTTTTGATGTTCGGAAAGTATGTCAAAAAACATTCCCCATTCTCAGATAGATTATGCTCGTATGCTCTCCCACATACTGAGCTTACTTTTTCCTTCTTTCCAGAATGACTTTTATGTGATGCAGGAATGAATATGTCCACAGATGGACTATTCTTGTTGTTCTAGAATCCAAGAATAATTGTCATAGCAATTAGACAAAGAGATTGTTCCATTTCTCATGGGATATGGTGCAATTTAGATACTTCAAATAAGAACAGACATGTTTTTGAGTCTGAGGCATGAGGGTTTGGGTGTCTGTGGTTGTTTGTTGGTTGTTTTATTATATAAGTTCCAAATGTTTATGAAACTTGCCAAAGAATTTGTGTTGTTTAATGCTCTCAGAACATATGCTTGTAATCCTTAATACTTTCAAAATAACTCCAAGTTGTTGTTTTGTCTTAAACCTGTTCATTGTAACAAACATCTAGCAAATTTTAGAAGTATTTTAAAGGTATAGGGAAATTTTATCAGTATTTTTAACATTATTTAAAGGTATTTTAAAATTTTCATAGTACCTGTTGTTTTGGCTAGTTCCCATTTAACTTATTGCTTTTTGTCTGTATAAAGCTTCTCATTGCTTTCATGCACAGTTAAATTAAGGCTGAAAGGGAAATCTTCTCTATTAGTCTAGTAGAAATTATTGTAATGTAGAATAACTTTTTCTTATGTGTATACCTAGGGGGGTTAAATTCATTCCCCCAAAAATAACTTTTCCAAAGTGATACATAGAGCAGTTCTACATGGTTATCATTTGGATTGGGAGCACAATGGTCACAAATGTTACTTAAAAATAATGACCTTGCAACAAGAAAATACCATTGGAATGATACATTCTTCCAGGATTAATTTTCAGACTTTTAGGGATCTGATTATATTTTGTAGTCTGCTTCTATCTGCATGTATTAAGAAAGTTTTGTTACTGGTTTTATTGGTTGATTTTAAATCTCAATTTGAAAGTAATTCATGGAATGATCTATTTCATGGTGGACTTTCCTTTTATGACCTTGGGCATTAATTTTTCATCTTGCCCCTGTGCTGCAATGAATTTATTCAATATATTCATAGGATGGATAACCCTTCTACAATGCTTCTTGGATACCTGGTCTATGTATTACTGAAATGCAATGAGATCTGTGCTCAAACACAGTTAGCTTTAGTGATGCTGAGACCTGAAAGAGCGCACGCAGAGTCCTTTCTAACAAAGGATTTCTGTATGCTGTCCTTCATTTTTCTCAGAATAATCTATAATGACATAAATCTAATCCCTAGAGAGAACACTGTTGAACTAAGAGAGTTGGTACAGTGCTACTTGCCTTAGATTTACAGTCTAACTGTAACTGATGCTACTGAGTGTAGATTATCCTAGTCAAGAACACTTACTATATAAAATTTTAAGTCTTGGCAAAAATGTGAAAATCAGTGTTTGAAGACAATGATACTCAACATAACATAGTGTACATAAGGTAGAAAATATCTAAGCATTTTGTACTGTTAATCATTCATCCTGTACCTTGCATTCTTAAATCATTATATAGAGATGCTCCTAATGATTTTCATGGAAATGGAATAAGTCTGCTTAATACAGAAGGCTTTCATTACTTGCCAGCACAGCTGTGGTTCACACAGCACCGTCCCTTGGTTTTATGACAATGCTTGTTAAATTGCAACCTTTGGTCTTCCTCAGCTTACCTAACTGATTGGTGCCGTCCATAGTACCAACCCAAAGCACTCAGGGCATAAATACCGGCACCGGGCTCCTGGCACTTCCTGCTTTTTCCCACTGGCTATCAAAGTTAATGTAGTGTATCATCTAAGTATTCTTCAGTATTCCAAAGGAGGGCACAACTGCTGCTCCACTTTGCATTTCTTCAATAGAGCCAGAAATAGGTTAACAGAGGCTACCAAAACTTTCATTAGGCCTGTGCATCCACAAAAGCATTGTTGGTCACTTGACTAGTACATAAAGCAATGTAGTGAAATCAGACTGTAAACTAAGGAGATACATAATTACTGGTTTAAATTCATAGGATCACTAAGACTGGAAAGAATATTCTTGGTGTTGGAAATGTGTACCTACTGCAGATTTTTCCTTTGATAATTTTGAAAATTATATTCAATTCTAATTGATTTCAACCTGGTTGTAGTGATCCAGCTACATGCAGTTTCCTTTGTTGAGCTGCTGCTGGAGTGAGAAAAATTAATCCTAATTGTATTAGTTGGATCTTGTAGTATGACACTGATACTTTTTCACTTCATACAAAAAGAGTAATGTAATTATTTACCCCGAAGAACAAGAAAGTATAATCAAATTAACTGCTTTTGAACATATTGCAAATATTTTGTTTCTCCCTAATCTTACGCTTTCCAGCATTGCTATCTCTATTCTGTTAGACTAAGTGAGAAATGATTATGGTTAAAATTGGGGGAAAAAAACAACAAAACTTCTGCTAAACAAGTAAATACACTGGAATCTAAACATGTCAGGATCTTTTGGTTCTATTTTGCTTCTGTTTTATACAGAGGTGAGAAGATTTATATTGTTGTGAGGGGATGACATCACCTCCGTCTTAATTTTTGAGCTATTAATTATGTACATTGTGCCAAGTGTTTAATTCAGTGAATGGTTTTACTATTTAATCAGCTGCCATGAGTTTGATTCCTAAACAGCCAGCGTGATCTGAAGAAACACAAAATGTATGTTCTCTACGTACTCTGCAGCTCTAACTTAGTTTGACATGCTTTGCCTTGCATTTTTATCAGAAAAATAAAGGGCGTTGAGATTCAAGACTGCAGCTTGGTTGGCCTAGTTTCCACCCCAGCTCCAAGATAGCCGAATTATACAGAACAATTAGGTGATTACAAGTGAAGTGCTTCATTTTTCAGTGTACTTACTTGCATCCTTTTAGTGACAGAAAGTGGCTGTGAATCTGGCTTATTTACTGTACTGTCTACTGTTTGTGGGTAGTGAAGATGCCTCTAAATTCTTTCCTAGTTGTTTCATTATTAATCGCTTTTCAGAAATTGATTAATAACTAAACACTACAGTGAAAAAAAGGTTAAGAATATAGACTCGTTATTTAGTGGAGAAATGCAAAAATTTCATTAGTAAAAAGATAAAATTTGCTTAGAGAAGATTTAGTTAGGGAAATAGCTTAAAAAAAAAGGACAATTTTACAATTGTATTTTGGATCTCCTACTGTTTCCCAAGGAGACACCACTCTAGTAACTCCAGAAATTTTAATTTTATAACAAGCATTTTCTCTTTCATTTAAATTCTACAGGACACAATCCATAAAAACCAGGACACTGCATGTTTAGGATTACAGAATCATCTTCACTCATTAAATTTAGGAACTTAGTAAGACAACAACGTGAATATCATTGTGCTAAGAATATGCATAGTGTAATATATAAAAATATGATAAAGCTTCCATTACAGCTCATTTACTTATGATAGTTTCATTCATCATTTTAATATGGATATTCTGAGTGTAAAAAGCTGCTTCTTAATCAAGAACATCGGTGTGTATTTAAATGTGTCTATTTGTCTGCATACATTTGTATGTATATTTATACAAATATATGTATGTATGAACAGCAATTACATCTTCTACTCATGCATGCATTGCTCCAAACTTCTTGGGAAGAAATACTTTAAGAACTATATTTCAAATGATGATCTTTAGCTCTGTTCTGAGCTTGACATATTTTTATTATATTGAAACCAAAAATTTTCCATCAGTGGAGATTTATCAGTTGTATTTCAGGGGCTTTATTCATTTCAAATTTTATGATACATACAGTAATATTTTTTATTATTTTTCTGCCTTTGATTTTTTTCTGTTAATACTGCTGTCTTAAAAACAAGAGAAACAGGCTTTTGACAGTATTCTTGATGGTTTATTTTTGAAACTTCTGTCAAATAAAAGCCTTGATTTCATTGTAACATATCATCCTCACAAGGTAAGCCCCATTATCTATCTGTTGCATTGGGAGAATAGTATTGTACTTTATGGCATAGAGGAGCATGGTTCATCTGGAGCTATAATAAAATGTCAAAGCAACTGTTTCTTGTTTTTCTTCACTTTCTGATATTTCCTAAATACAACCTGCTGCTTCATGTTACAAATCTATGTTTCATTAATCAGTTCCTGTTATCTGTTGTATAAGTACATAGGTTCCATAATATGTATATTCTTAGCTTCATTATACTCATTTTGTCATTTCATGGAGCTTCCTGATGGAACTATAGGATGCGTATGTGCTGATCTTCATATCACTTGACTTCCCAATGTATTATAGAAAAGAACTGTATGAAAGTTATTTGAATTAAAGCTCGAAACTATGAGAAAATGCCCCAGGAAATACTTCATGTTAATATTTCATGTACTTGAGAAATTCGAATGCTAGACATTTTTCTTGAGCTACTGTGAGGTTCTTTCAGGCAGACTGTCTTCATTTTTCATCTTACTGTGAGATCCATCCATCCATTCATCTGTCCATCCATACAACAGGCCAACTTCAAGTAGGATATTTGACAGGACACAGATGCACAGTAGTATTTCCAGGAGCCTGTGGCCCTTCTGCAGAGTCTGGTTGGAACACTTCTTGCTCACTACTTGCTCACTAGTTTGGTTTGGCAGATAGAAGGAGGTTGAGTAGGCATCCTTTTCTATCCCTGTCTATAAAACTGCCTGTAAAGGTTGACCAGCTGCTATTCCCAAACACCTTTTCAACTGAATGCAATGTAGCTTTCAAAGTCTATATTCTTTTTGCTGTGCGACATCTAAGATACAGTCCGGTTGCCATATTCTCCTTCTCTTACCTATGTGGGTATTTTCAACAATGTCTTATGGTTACTGAAAACAAAATGTTTCACAGTAGCAGTTACACTTCTGTCGCTTTTTATATTACTGAATGTTCATCAGGTTGGACATGTGATCTGAATATCTTAGATTTTATGAAGAATTTATTCAACATCAAAATTACTGCAATTCCCAGTGTTTCTGTTTGTACTGCTCAAAAATTAATACCAGGGACCTAGATTTACACACTGAAATTCTGGCTGCCTAAAGTGGGAATAGAACAGGATAATACAGTTCTGTTGGAAGGGACGTACAAAGATCATGGGTTCCAACTGCCTGACCGCTTCAGGGCTAGCCAAAAGTTAAAGCTCATTAGTGAGGACGTTTTCCAAATGCCTCTTGAATGCTGACAGGCACAGGACATCAACTGCCTTGCTAATAAGGCTGTTCTAGGGTTTGACCACCCTCATGGTAAAAATAATAATTTCCAATATCTAAAATAAAGAGGATTTTAAATTTTCTGTGTTTTTCAAGCTTCTGAGTTTTCAGATTACAAGGAATAGCAGAGAATATACATAAGAGAAAACAAATGGTCTGCCTGAGTTTTCTCTTAAAAAATCTCACATGTTTTTTTGAAACTTCAGTGCTCGGAAAGCTTTAATTAATTCTCAATCAGAGTCTTTGAGTTGGGGTGCTAGAATGAGAGTACATTTTTCTTATCAAAATCTTGTTAGGAGGATGCTTCACTGAACATTTTAGTACAAATCTGCTGCCTTAGTTATTGAAAAATTACCATTAAGATTGCATTGCTTATTAACCACTTTAATTCAGTTCCAAAGTTCTATTTCTGAGTTTCGCTACAGCGGGAGAGAGCATAGCTTTCATTATCTCTTCTCTTTTGTTTAATTTTAATATTGCCTAAGACAAATGGTATTATAATCCTTCTGAGGAACAACTTTTACAATCTTATTACTTTATGACTTCAGGAAAAGTGCACCAGTCTCTAGTGACATTGAGAGTTGTATATATTTTTTTATCAGTTAGATGTTAATACCTAATTATTTCATTGTTAAATTCCCTTCCTGCAGCCATATAATAATTAAAATGCAAATAATGCTGGCTATGAGTTCCTGTTATAAAAATGTTCTTTCTTCTTAACTTTACCAAACATGAAACAGTTTGTGTAAATCATACCTATAACCTACATATAAGCTCAATCCTGTCTTGCAACTGCAAAGGACAGGGAGGTGGTCAAGAGTGTTTACTAACTCTCTTCTATCTCATTTTGCACCAAAGGAAAATATCTTCTTTCTGACTTTTCTTAATAATTTAAATTCAGCATTACTATCCCCTGGATCAGCACCTAATTGCTCTTATTTTCTTTTTACCTATCTTTGAGTATTTGTTATCATCAGTCTGCTATCTGTTATCATTCAGTGTGGTCAACATCCTCATCTCGAACTTTTCTCATTCTTTTCACATTTTTCTCACACATTTTGAATCAAGATCTCGAGGGCAAGTATGTCTTTTTGTTTTCTTGTTGTCCACTTCCTGATGCGGCATGTCCTGACCCTTGACTGGGACCCTTAGATACTATTACAGTATATGTACAGTATATAATGGAAGCAATGAGCTCCAGATAAAACAGAATACTTCAGCAAATAAAGCACCTACAGGAGAAAAATTGAGATAGCATTCCTTGAAACAAAATCTGCGGTGAGGACCATGATTTTAGGTCAGAGCTGCGTTATCTGTCTGCTTAGGTTGTGCTGTATTCTACAAAAGCCAAAGATGATTATTATTTTTCTTTACCAGAATTCTGTGATCACTTTTTACATTATAAATACCAAAATCAGTAACTAGGTTTTATAGTTCACAAAAATGTCATTGGCCCTTACAACCTCCATAATATCCAAAGCTGACTGACACAGCAGGCCTGATTATTTTTTTTAATGTTCTTGTGCAATTATAACTCATAACTTATTGTAGTATTTTTCTTCTATGACTTTCAGTGAAAGAACAGATATTATTATTTATACATAGGAACTTACTGACTTAATTTGAGTATGATTTTTTTTTCATTGTCTGTTCTATCAAACAATAAGGCATCAGCTTTTTTAATGATTTCAAAAACAATTAGGCTTAGAAGTCTCTTCTTTCGATTTTACTAGAAATTCCCTGCTTCAGGTTTTGCAGAAGACTTTATAGATGGAACCAATTACTGATTTTGCAGTAGATACAGATATGATGCTTTTAGAAACAGCTAATGCATTTGAATTTGATAGTCTACACCAATTAATATCCACAAGCTCAAGTATCTTGTTTATAGAAAGACTTTTCGACTGGGTCATTAAGCTTTAGAAAGATTTGTAATCTTCCAGGAATTTGATTCCTCTGATAATCACCAGGGGACTCCTCACTCCTACTTGAATATACTTGAATATGATGGCAGGAAGTGAAGATAAGATGATTGTATTGTTGGCTCAAGTACCACATTGCAGCAGATATTGCCTTGAGGTTTATGTTCTCAGCAGCTGAAACATCGGTATGGAAACAGTGGTGGCTGCTGATTCTGATCTGCCCATTCTTTGTGTATTTATTCTCTTAGTTATTTGTCAGAATCACGGATACTCACTCCCCCTCCTCCCCCCCATGATTTTCCTGAAAGATTGATCATTTTGAAGCTATTTTCTTCCTTCAGAATGCGAAAGTAATCCTTTCACAGTCATATCAGTAATTCTGAGTTATCCTTCACTTACCCCTCCATTTGATGCTGTTAATCAAAGTAACAAAATATTGATATGGTTCAAGTAAGAGATTTCCTAATTTTTTGAATATATATGTTAGCAGAAGAATATTCAAAATATTACCCTAATTTTATAAACATGTATAGTAAACAATTCTTACAAAAATAAGTGGAAAAGTCTCTGAAATTAAACTCCACGAAGAAAGAGTTTAAGAATTTCTTCAATAAACCTCTGCCCATTATATTAGCCAGGCTATGTAATTACTGAAAGGTACACCATGATTGATTTGTTTTTATCTTCTGTAATAGAATACTCCTCCAATAGTTCTCATGAAGCTGTTTTTTTGTTTTGTTTTGTTATGTTTTGTTTTGTTTTGTTTGTTTGTTTTAAAGAAACAATGATCCATGTGATCTTGTCTTTTGGGATTTTAGTTGTCAATGTTATAAGGCTGTGGTTGGCTCCAGAACAATGCAAAAGTAGTATGGGCCTGCTTCTTTTTAAAACAGCTTAAAAAGAAAATATTTCCTCTACTATAGAATTTCAGGGTAACCTTATAGGTAAGCAATAGCTGCTCATCTGTAGACTGCATAGCTGGCAGCAGAAAAGTAGGAAAATGCATAATTTACAAATAAGTGACAGCTGTAAAACGCAAGGCTAAATGCATGCTAATTGAGGTTGGTTTTCCTGCGTAAATAACTGGATGATTTTTGAAATTTTTCATTTTTAAATCATGCTGGAGAAATTCTGCAGGAAGTTTCCTGACATGACAGTAAAACTCATCAAGTAACATTCTCCCAAATGAACTGACAGACAGTGCTTAGTGTATTTGGTTTTATCATTATGTTTACTGTGGTGTCAACTAAATAAGTAATACAGTTGTGATGACTGCAGAGGAATTGGAGTGGGATCATTCCATTCAGTGATCCTTAGAGACAGAGAGCCCATGACTTTCTATGTGGAGAGACATTTGCAGGTGTAGATGTTCTTACTGCTTGTGTTCTTCTGATGTTAGTACTGGCACTGTGAATGACAAAAGGTCATACATGAAACATTGATGACAATTCAGAAGATGTCTGTAATTGAATACACACAAGTGTGAACAAACTTCATGTTCGACAGAATTTACGCATTTTAAAGATAAAGTTCTGTTGTTTAATAATTAGAAGATGTCATTCTGGTAACAGCCAACTCTTCAACAGTGTGTCTCATCTCAGTGCTTCAGTCACAAATGAAGTTGAAAATACAGATGTAAGCTTGTGAATTCAAACAATTTCTTATGGAATAACAACGTGTCTTCATGGATACTTTTCATATTATTTTATTTTTAAGAAAGATAAGCATTATTACAAAGTGGTAGTACATGCTGTATCTGAACAGCCTTCTGTTGGAAAGGAAATGAGGAAAAAGCACACCTGAGAGAAAGATCTAGTTCTTCTGTATGTTTATGTTAGTGGATGTTGACTTGTAGGATGACAGCACTCCAGTCTTCTTCATGGTCCTCCTCTGGACCTGTTCCAACAGCTCTATGTATTTCTTGTGCCAGGGATCCCAGACCTGGATGCAGGACTCCAGATGGGGCCTCATGAGTTCAGAGTAGAGGGGATTGTTCCCCTCCTTTACCCTGAAAGCCACTTCTCTTTTAATGCCATCCAGGTTGCTGTTGGCTTTCCAGGCTGCAAATGCACACAGCTGACACACAAAGTTTTTCATCCTGAATGCCCTCCAAGTCTTCCTACAGAGGGCTTGTCTTGATGAGCTCTTCTCCCCAGTCTGTACATGTACGTTGGACTGCCCTGGTTTAAATGCAACACTTTTCTCTGGGTCTTGTTGAACCTCCTTCAGTTCGTGTAGGCTCACTTCTCAGGCCTGTCCAGGTCCCTCTGCATGGCATCCCTTCTTTCTATTGTGCCAACTGCACCACTCAGCTTGCTGTCATCAGCTAACTTGCTGAGCATGCACTCAAACCCACTGTCTGTGTAATTGATGAAGATTTTGAAAAGTACAAGTCCTGAGATAAACCCCTGGGGGACCCCTTGTTGGCCTCCACCTGGACATAGAGCCATTGATAGCAACCTTCTGGCTACAGTCAACCAACCAATTACTTATCCACTGAATAGGCCAACCTTACCATCCATAATCCTCCAATCTAGAAAGAAGGATGTGATGTAGGATCATATCAAAGGTCACAACACATGCAAAACTAGTTTTGAAAGACTTCTGAAATAGTAGTAATAGGTACAGAGCAACTTGCTATTCGTTGAGAGGGCAGTGTCCTATGAGAATGTTCTCTAGCTACTGGGGTAGAAGAAAAAGTATAGATGTCTATAAATCATGTAATAGCAAGCAAGTGCTAATGAAAGAGTCAACATCCAAGCAGATGATCATAGATGGGTATCACACAGTGTAGAAGTCAGATCTGTATTCCAGGTTAATTCAGGCTCTGTAAAGCCTGAAGCCTTAATCTGGATCTGTCGGACAGTTTGCCAGGGGTTTTGGTTCAGATGCTTCAATTTAAGTTATGTTTACCAATTTTCTCACTGTTTAAAGTTAAGTGCTTCCTATTCATTAAAATGTTTTGTAGCTTTTTATTTTTATGATGCTGTAGGTTTGTGCAATAAGTGAGAACAAAAGAATAAATAAATGCTAGTGTCATTTTGAGCACTAAGTGAGACTGCAAATGAGAACAGCTTCAGAGGAACATGCTTAAAATACAGAGACTTCATATCATTCACAGGATTCTTTGTGCAGCAATCAAGGGATGAAACAGCAAAAAATGCTGGAAGTTTAATTTCACTGAGCTTAATCTATATTTTAATGTTTATTGTAAGGTTTAAAATTAAATAAAAGATAGATGGAAAGAAAATGACTTGTTAACATAAATTACAGTGACAGCTAGGATCTGTGATTGAAACCCAACAGAAATATGTTTTTGTTGCTGTACAAGTACTCTTTACTATATTTCAGCTCTGCTGCAGCTCCTTATCTTGCAGTTATCAGATAAAAATAGCAAAAGTCTCGTTTTTTTTTTTTATCTTTATTTGCCAGCAATTTAAAAATAAATACAATTAATGCCGGATATGAGAAAATACATAATGAGAATGTTCTGATTTAGACTGCATCAGAAATTTGCTGACAGCTGTATAGATGTGCTTTCTCTGACACACTTTTCTCAATTCTCTTTCATTTCTGTGTACAAAAAACACCAGGAGGACTGAAAAACAGCAACTGTAGACATATTCAGTGTCAAAAACATCAAATCACTACAGTGTTAGGACAGCCCAACAGTTCTTTGCCTTGAAACTATGTTCAGTAATTGCCACCTTCTTCCTGAGTATACTCATGTGGATAATGAAGGTGTACACAGGCTTCCACGGCCTCAGTCACTAGAACTGAAGTTCTTTCCTCATTGTACACAAGAATTTGTTTTATAGCAGAGCAATCTGTTGAAGCAGATTGTCATAGCTGTGACTGAGCTATGAAATGATCAGGGGACTAGAGGACTCATAAAGTTTAGCAGATGTTTAGAAGATGTTAGCAGATGTTTAGCAGTTTAGCAGATTATTGCAGAATAGGCTGTTTTGTAAGGAAACAGTAGCAAAATCTTATTCAGTAGTTACATCAGAAGTCTTAAGAGGCAATCCTATCAGCCAGAAAGGCAGCATTAATTTTATATTAACAGATATGTTATTTTTGTTTCTTCGTTTTTCATGAGAGCTTTACTGAACTGTTCTGTAAGGATATGAAATACTTTTTTTCAAATCTTTATCTTGATCGGTATAAAATCTTTAGGTACCAAATTTCAAATCCTTTTCAGTAGAAAATGAAGTGGGCTTGTTTGTGTGTGTGTTCATTTGTTTGTTTTCCCCAGGTGTTAGTGGTCATTTACACAGTGGGAGCTGTAACTGGAATATGGCCGTGTCTGAGTGAATCATGCTGTGCCTGCATAATCTCTACTTCAACCATTCACCTTAGATATAACAGGAAGGAAACTGTAACTTCAAAATTTCTGAAGAGTACAGCTAGTAATGGAGCTTGTAAAAGAAACCTGAAGTGGTATTTGATAAGCATAGTCTATCTGGAGTGCTTGGCAGGTTACTGAAGGAAAGTTTGTGTACCTGAAAGAACAGTATTTGTTTTCACTCCCATTTCTCCATCTCTGCAGTTTATAGTGCCTCACCTCTCCCAGTCCTTGCCACTGTTTCCAGGAAAGTATTGATGTCCTACGCCATTAAGTCACTGATATTTTAGAAACCCTGAAGGTGTGTCTGTCAGTGTTGATATTACATCTTTCTATTCCAGAGCTATGTCCAAAAGGCATGAATATTTCACCAATGCCTCCTCTTCTTGGAGAAGATAAATTCAACAACTGCTTTGTAATGAAAGTCTTCTAAGTTTTCTTCTCCTTTTTTCAGAAGTTAAATTCAATCTATGTCTTAGAAGGGGCCTTTCCATTCTATTCTGCATGGCAGTGGCAAGCAAGACTCAGATGATTCTCGTATACACATCAATTTTAAGTATATTGCTAGGGCTTCACATTTTCCTTATTCTTTGCTTGTTAGTGATTCCACAAGGAATAGCTGGAGACAAGCACATTTCTGACGGCTTCTCAAATGCTTGAGTGATGCCATGTTTTATCACCAGTCCTGCTCTGAAGCCAGTAAAGAAGCACCACATTTCACAGCTGTTCACTTAAGCTGAGCAAAACTGACTTTTAAAAAGGAAGAGGCTTTCAAACTCAAGTACTGTAGGGAGTACCATATTGCTGTAATCATACCACATAGACTTCCAAGGTATTAAATGTACAGCACTTTTAAGAGCCAAAAACAGTTTCAAATATTGCAAGGCACTCTTACAATAAAAATATATATATATATCAAAGGTTGAAGTATACAAAGCTCTGAGCTGTGTTGGTTCTTCTAATGATTACTCATGCATCTTCCCATTGTTCTTAAGGGGGAAGATGTAGGAATGTGAAGAATGATTAAACAGATGGTGCACAGTCAAGATATTGTTGGGCCTTCCACGTTTATCTGACTGTATAGATTCTGGTTTCCAAAAAGAAGTCCCCAGCGTCAGCTACAGGGTGTTATGTCTCTTCCCCTATTCAGTTCCTCCATACTGTGGTCTTTGGATTCCCTTATCCATCTTGCCACTTCCTTCATCATAACTGTTCATCAGAGACACATTTTTCCAATAAGTGATGACACTGCAAGAGAAGCAAAGTTGTAGAACTGATTGTGCTTTGCTGTGAAGTGCCAGTGCTGCAAAATGCTGAATGTACAAAACAGATCTCAGGAAAAATAGCTTGTATTACAAGACTGTAATGAACGATATGTCTTGTTAATCATTCATAATTGCACTCAAAAAGGAAAAAGGGTAATGGTTAATACGAATACTGCAAAAGGCAGAATCCTGATTAAATATGAATATGCACGGAAATGAATCTGCCGAGCAGTAACATGCAAAAGATATTTTGAGTCTTCTCCCTCTTTTCTTGCTCGTGAAGTGAAAAATATAATAGTTCAAAAAGAACAGGTGTCATTGAAAAAGAAAGGACAATGGCAAGCAGGACAGATTAACAGAATTTTGCAAAATGGTTTACCTGTATTTTTATATGGTGGTTCATATGAAAAATGTTCATAAAGTGGTGCCAAATGTCTCTCATTTAAATAAACACAGCGTAGAAGATACAGTTCTGTGATGCTGATGTTTCTCTGATGAGAAATAACTTGAACCACCTGAAACCACCCCCACTCTTGTCAAGGGTGAGGAAATGATCAAGATTTTTCTGGATTTTTTCACTGTTGTTTAAAAATAAATGTATTTAAATGCCTGTGGACATGTGAGTATGTCCAGAATATCAACCAATATGTAAGAATCAGACCTCTTTAAGATTTTCTTGTCTTAAAATGGGTAAAACTTGCATCATCTCTAACATTCATACAGTCCTACTGTGCTGAGGCATATTGCAAAAGTGTTTGTGAACATTCAGGTTTTCTTTTCAGTTGGTTATCTGTGTTTTCTTCTGCTCATATTTGTTTTATTTGGACTAGGAACTGGTTAGAATGGCTTATCGCTTGCACAGGACCACTAAATCCTGCTTCATGGGACAGTCTCTTGCTTTCAGAATTTATTGTTGCATCAGTACATCATTCATAGCTTTTTACTTTGGTTCTGTCTTCTCTTGCTATTTTATTTAAAATCAGATAGATTTCTGGATGAGTGGCCATGCATTCAGTATCTGTGAAGTGAAATAGTTTACCCAGAGATACCATCTTTTATCTCTGCTCTCTGATGTTTAGTACGTCATCAGTCCCATTTGAGGTTTTTCATGATGTGTCAAAAGCTCTATCACATACTGTTAATTTTATTTAGCATGTGCTAGTGAGGTCTTCGGTGTAGTTGGTCATTCAGGCCTGAAAATACATCAAAAGTTCATCCAGAAAGAAGAGCTGTTGACTACTACTCTGTGCATGTTTGCCTGAAGTGCTTCAAACTCTTCTTCATTTTAGAACTATCTTGAGAGTTCTGCTGTGTAACAGATTTTGGCCAAAATGAGGAACTCTTTATTTTCAGTGCTGTTACAGATTGCTAGCTCATATGTCGTTGTTTCTGTTAGCGTGCACAAGACTGAGGCTAATGGAAATGGGGTTTCCTCAGTAACACCTAAATATCCTGTGGCTGTTGATGAATTAATTAGGAGAAATGAGGAATTAATATCTAATGATAAAAACACGAACACAAGATGAAGCAAAAGACACATTAAATGCTTTCATAATGCACTAATGTTCTTTTTGATCAGTTGTTTGTTACAAGCCGTAGGATAATTTTTCTTTCCAATTCTATATTGAATTTATCTTGACATCTGCCTATTTACCAATTTTGGCAGTAGTACAGTGGGAAATGCTGCCTGATTGTGTAGGTATGTATGTGTTTATTTTCTCCCTTCCTTTGGCAGGGAGAACTAGAAAGGCAGCGCTTCTGGCTGTGTCCCATTGCGACAGAAATGATTCATGTTTCTCCAACAGCTGACTTGTGAAATGATGCGGCAGAAAGGATGCGCACTTGTCATTTAATGTTATTTTAGGCTGTAGCTACTATGATGCACTTCTTTTCAAATGTGGTTTAACCTTGGAAAGTGATTTTTAAAAGAAGGTCACCAAGTGCTCCAGCGCACATTTGACTCAGCCAGCTGGAATGATCCAGCCTTTGGGGGCAAACCCCACAAAGCAACAATAAAGACCCTTTCGTTGTCCTACTGTGTGCAGGCTTTGCTGCCTTCTGTCAGAAGACAGCTTGACTGATATGGTTGAGTATATCTGACAGAGTGCCTAAATGATATAACCTTCTGGGTCATAAAATTTGCATCAGACTTGAAGTAATGCTGCTATAAACATGAGGTGACACTCCACATAGCTAGCGTGTTCGCGCAGGAAGGTTCTGCAATATAAGGACTGAATATGACCTTGCTTTAGGCAAGCTGCTTCTTGAGTGAGTGCTGAAAAATATTGCGTGGTTCTTACGGTGTATGCCTTGCATCAGAGGAATGTGTCATTAGCTTGCCACGGGCTCAACTTGTGAAGGTCCTGAGATGAGAGGTTTGTTTCGTAAGATGATGACAATTAAAAATGGGGAAAGTAGTTTCAAAACAAATGCAGCACTATAGTATTATAATAAATATATATAAATATAGACATGATTTTTATGCACTATTTTAAAATTCAAATACACTATAATAATAACTCCAATAGTAATGGGATAATATTAACTCAGTGGTGCATGTGTCTGGTGCATATTATACTTGATTTGTCTTGTATGTCAACACGTACACTTGATCTTACATTAGATCACAGATGTATGCACAAAGCGTTAAAATGTGAATAGACCCACAAAGATCCGCTGTATAGCCATATGTACACATTCCTATATATTCATAATATCTGTATGCAGTAAGATGTCTGTTCATCTAGTCATGCACTCCAAACACATAATTTGAGATGGGCTAATTAATAGATATCTGAATCAGAAGGCACCATTGCACTTTTGATAATGTCAGTTTCTTTTCACATAAAACAGTTAATAAGACAGTTGTCCGTATTTTGATTATCTTAAAGATTGTCCGTGAACCTTTCATTTATTTAAAAAGTATCAAGCATTTGTATTCATTTACCAGGCAAAATAGACATGAAACTTCAGGTAACTTCTGTTCGGCTTACAGCAGATGCTGTTATGAGGTGAATGGAAATCTCACAGTCAGCTGGACTGACTCTGAGAACCGCTGCCAAATTGACTTCAAGTTTTGAAATAACCCTGTGACCAAATTTGAGAAAGAAAAATGATTTTATATTGGTATCTTTCTTTCTTCTTTTATCTGATGAAGATTAACTGCTACCGTATGCATTTCTTGCCTTGCTCCCTTCGAGTTTTATTTCAGTTTTGCTGCTTTATGGTAAGTATAGTAACTTCATGACATAATGCAAATCTGGCATTGAATAATCTGTAAGCATGGGAAAAGTAATAGATGGTAAATTTATACATAAAACAGTGGTATATTGCCTCATAATTAATAAATGGTCACACATTTATTCAGATATAGTAGATTCTTAAACTTTTTACTTGAAAACTGCTAATGTGAACTATTTCTCAGCTTCCATTTTTCGTTGTTAACATTTAATTAGATCCAAAATTCTTGGCTAGTATGTACAGATGCCTGAATGTTAGGATGTGAATTTGAAACTACAGTTACTTCAACTACAAAGAACAGAAGTGTTTGAAATGAACACAAAACTTTTTTTTCAATTCAGTGCAATTTCAGAAAAATAAACATTTTCAATAGGAGAAAAATGAAGGACTTATTTTATAATGCCCTTTCATTCCAGTTGAGTCAATTCAGGCTTCAGAGACAACTTAAAATGATGTAGTGAGTTTTACTTAACAGCTTTTTCTCACTCATTAATGTTTTTCTAGAATACTGCTCTCCCAGTAACGGACCTACATCTCCAGTGATGCAGCTTCAGTCCATTCTTCTTCCTAAAAACGTAATGCATATAATTCACCTCCTCTTTACTGAACAGACTTCATTACAACTAATGAATAGTCTCATTTTCTTAGCCTTCATTACAATCTTTTCAGTAGAGACTTCTCAATCTGTCTGTCCTGAGCTATGAAAAGCTTCCTAGCTTTGTTTCAATAATATTTGTTTTGATAATTCTACTTGGCAAATGATTTCAGGGCTATAATGTATAACATTAAATCCTTAGCTTACAGATTTATCTTTTGTAAAAACTATTTGGGAAAAAATAAAAATTCATTTTTCAAATTCACTTTCCTTTTTTTAAACATACAGAATGCTTTTTCAGTTTCACACAGCTCTGTTAATATGATTGCTCTGTCCAAGAGACACAAAATGAAGTCTTTTTAAATAACAACATTAATTCTGTATACATGCCTCTTTGGAAACAGATGTGCATGCTTGCTAGTATGTAGACGAAAACCTCTGTAGATTACCACTATAGATTTATAAGCCTGCAATGAACTCTGGAAGTTTTTTAATACTAAATCTCTGATGCAAATAGATCCTTAATAGCATAATCCTAGTAGCAGTGTATATAGATAATTCATTGATGGATTGAGAAAATAATTCCTCACGTTTCACTCTCCTTAATGTTAAGTGTCCTTCCAACCTATATTCTTTGCTCTTTTTGTTATTTATATGAAATACAGCAGAAAACTTATCTTGACCTCAGTTTTCACAATGTTAAAAAAAAAAGTCCAGGATATTTAAGTTTTCTTTAAAATAATGTTTTCTGGATGCTGAAAAAACACTGCTTTCTGCTTGATTTCCATGATCAGGTTCATATCCCTCCTGAAACATGGCTACTTTGAAAGGCCAAATTAAAGTGAACAAAATCTGATGCCTTTCCAAAACTGAATGGAATGACTGCTTTTTTTTTTTTTTTTTTTAAACTCTTGCTTACCAATTCTGGTTTAGGCAATTATTTATTGTACATGAATTTTGGGCATTCTTTATCATACTAAAAGATCTTTTTACTTGTGCTTCTAAAGTATTTTCAGTCAAACTTGAAACTTAGTCTTGTCCTCTTTACTCTTCTGATGTCATTTGTAAATTTGTTAATAGTTTCTTTTCATCACAGATTTTTTGCTTGAGGTTTTATTAACTGATGTTAACACTGAAATACATTCTTGCAGATAATCAATATCAGAAAAACTGAAGGAATTTTTCTTATATATATATATCGTCATTGTAACTGAAATTGCATATCTAAGTATGCTCATTTACACTTTCAGATTGAAAGAATGGCTATATTAAGCACTTCTTTAGCATGATATAGCTATCTGAATAATATCTTCTATCAAGTTGGAAAGCAATTGTCACATTATTTCTGGTTTATTTCTCAGACTCTTAATAAATAAGGTGCTAGAAATGATCCTGTGATGTAAATTTTAATAAAATGAGAAATGCAGAATTCCTAGGCCATGAAACTTATGTTGTTCTTTCATTTCAGTATGAATTTATGATGTAATTTCAATTTTAGTGAACACTTAAAAAGCTGAGTCATGTCATGTCCACAGTAGATTGAAAGTTTTTTAAGCACATTACTTGCTTTTATTTATTCTGTACCTTTTACTTAATGTGTTATTTCAGAAGCAAATATTTTTCTGTTCAGTTATATTCATTTGCATGAACACTTCAGCTGCATAAGAAAGGCATGTGCCTTTCTTCTTCTTCTTCTTAAAGGCTTTCTGGCCTCAGCTATTACCATAAGCTTTTCAATCTCCTTTATCTGCAGTAAACGGGCCTCTTTCCATTGATTTTTTTTTTTCTGATTGAAAAATGGGCATTATAATCACTCCTTGTAACAAATACATGACAGAACTATTGATTTCGGAACCAGTAGCTATTACTGGTTGTGCATAAGGAGGAATTGATAAATATATGCAGCTGTGTGTGAAAACCGTGTGCTCACTCAGCAGCACAACCTGATAAATGCCTGATGGTCTGTGTCCTGTGGCTGCCCTAAGGCTGCAGGGCTTTATATGAAACTAACTTGTATTCTCCAAATCTGAAAGACAGCCTCTCTAAATCTTGGTAGATGCCTCCATGAATACAGTATGAAATCACTGAATGATAGGGATTGGAGACCTGGAGATCACAGAATCCAACTCCCTGTTGAAGCAACTTCCTGCAGCAGGCCACACAGAAATGCCTGTCTTTCTTTAAGGAGTTCAGAATTGGACACAGACCCCAGATATGGTCTTACTGGGGCAGAGTACAGGGGTAGGATCACCTCCCTTGACCTGCTGGCCACACTCTTTTTAATACGCCCCAGGATACCATAGGCCTTCTTGGCCACAAGGGTACACTGCTGTCTCACGGCCAATCTGTTGTCCACCAGGACACCTGGGTTGTTCTCTGTAGAGCTTCTCTCCAGCAGGTCATCCCCCAACCTATACTGGCGCATGCAGTTATTTCTCTTGATGCATAGGACTCTGCACTTGCCCTTATTGAACCTCATCAGGTTCCTCTCCACCCAGCTCTCCAGCCTGTCCAGGTCTTGCTGGATGGCAGCACAGCCTTCTGTTGTGTCAGTCCCTTCTACCAGCTTCTTATCATCAGCAAACTTGCTGAGGGTACATTCTATCTAGTATATCTATCTAACAGATCACTTATGAAGACATTAAACATGATTGTACCCAGTTCCATCCCATAGGAAATGCTGCTGATGAGATCTTACTGACACATATATCAGTGTTAGTGTAATGTAAGTGTAGTTCACATAGTTCATGCTCCTGTGACTGTTTTTTTCACCTTTAAACTGTGTACATGAACATTACAGGTGTTGACTGTGAGTTAAATCCAGGATTTACTTATGTCATGGCATGCTGGGAGAAATTTAACTGAAGCCTGAAGTGGAATTAATAGCACATCATAATGTGTTTGTTACCTGCAGAGATAATAGCACTCATTGAAATGTGAGGCTGGAAGGGACCCCCAGAGATCATTTAATTCACTGATGCAAGGTATGCTATACCTGGAACAACTCTGAAGGAGGCTTTAGCAAGGATATTTTAAATATTCTGCAAATGAGGCTGCAATTTCCCTGTTCATAGAATCACTGAATACCCTGAGCTGGAAGGAACCTACAAGGGTCAATGTGTCCATCATGTACATGGGCCTCACGTAGTACCACCCAAAATCCAAACCCTATGTCTGAGAACAATGTCCAAGTGCTCCTTGGATTCCATCATCTTGGGGCTATGCCTCCTGCCCTGGGGAGCCTGTTCCAGGGCCCAGCTGCTTTTGGTGAAGATATTTCAGAGACGAATGAAGAAATTATACTACAAATGTTACTGAATGCAGTAACAGTAACCATTACCCAACAATAACATTACAAAGAGATTTTTTTTCTTATCTTTAAATGAACTTGGATTTGAAAGGATACCCATGTACAAGAGTTATTGAATTTTAATTTATTAACAGGTTGATTAATTTTGAAGAGAGGAGTAAATGGTTTGTTTAATTGCACAGTCTACATATGTATCATTCATAAGTATCTTTACTCATAGACCATGCAAAAACATAACTAGGCAAGTTAATGGTACCTGATACACATTACTGTTTTTCCTGAATATTTCTGTGTGTGCATGTATGTATAAAAATATTTAAATTTCACTTGGCTGTGGTATTTTAGAGTGAAATAAATATGCATGTACCTAAGCAGATGCTATACAGATTGACTTAGGTTAAGGGACTGAATAAGGAAAAAAAGATTTATCTAGACATCTTTTCACCCATAAGTGCAGTTCAGGTCAATCTTCATTTTTCATAAACTTATATTTTGATCATAATATTATTCCAAGTGAAAAAGAGGGAAAAAGAAGACTCAATTTGTATGAAAATTTATTTCAAAATGATATGTCATTTGAAGGACTGGTCTAATGAACAATAATAAACAGACATTCCAAAAGTAATAGTATTTTGACCTGAATTAAGCTTATTGACCTTATATTAAAAAAAAAAAAAAACAAACAACAAACAAAACTAAAATCTACTGAAATCAGCTCAATTTCAAACAATTTTACTTGTCTGTTTAACCAGCAATGTATTATCCCAGCAGCTTTCAAATTATAAACTTCTAGACTGCATTTTTCAAATCTGAGATGAATTTGAGTGATATTTCTTCTCCCTTACTTCTCATTCTCTTCCCACCTTGTTATCCTTCCAGGGTTCCAGTTTCCCATAGGATTTATTCTCTTGACCTCTTGGGTTTTTCCGAAGGGGAGGCCAGTGATATTATCCCGTATGTGTGCCTTGGTTATGCCAATCATCCAAAATCCCCTCGAGACTTTGAAAGATTGTAGCAGTAGAGGACAGAAGTTGAATGTGGCACATAGAAGAAATGACAGATAAAAGTTTAAAATTCCTTAGAATGCCATCAGTTGCTGCAGTCCCTAAAAGCACAGTTCTGAAAGGACTGTTAGAAGTGAAGCATGGACTGTAAATCAGCTTGAAACAGCCTTGTACTTAATGTTGGTGAAGACTTTCAAGGAAACACAGGGTGCGAGCAGCCAACAGTTTCAGAATGTCTTTGTGGAGAGTGCCAGGTGTGGGAAGAGTTAATTCTATGAGACAAGCTTATGAATAACACCGATATTTAGACAATATTTAAATAATGGATTTTCACAACACAGATAAAGATTGGACTCCTCTTTACCTTGCTAGACCAGCAAATATTTGCTCTATTAATGATTAATGAATACATTAGAAACAACCTGTAGAATTCATGATGCTGATGGTAAGTATTTCATGAACTAGTCAAAAATGTCTCCCCAATAGTTACATATTAATTATGTTTATAATTGTAGCATATACTGTCTAAAAGGGAAGGTGGGTATACATTACTAACTGCTGCAGAAATACACTGAAGTAAAGACATTGTAATTCTTGTCCTGAAGAGATTGTGATCTAAGTGCAAGCATGGGATAGGAAGATCATCTTATAACTGGCTTAGAAATATTATTTAGGCACTGCTCTGTCTCAGACTGCCTCGATAACACTATATACCAGACAGTACTATTTGGCACTGTTTATTCCTTGATTTCATTGGATATAATTACTTTTAACTTTGTGTGTCCATATTGGTTAGACAAATTATGCAATTTTTTGCAGTATACTTTATATGAAACTTTTTTTCCAGATTCTTTTTAATTTATTCTTTCCAATCCAGTTGTGAATATCTGAATCAGAAGTGATATATGAAGCTATTGCTTTTCTTGTATTATTATTCCTTTATTCAACTGAATCAAATCAGACCAGTGTCACTCTGTGAACCTAGCAGGATTGCTGTCCTTTATCATGACACCATTTCAGAAAAGTCTCATTTTACATTTTGGGTGTATTATAGGTAGAATTTGGAAGACTGGTAACTGACAGGAGGTTTGTTTGGCTTTCTGTCCACATTTTGTTCTGGTAAGATGATTAGTATCTGCTGATAGATAAGGAAAACCAAACCCCAGAGGTTAGTCTCCTTCCAGAGTGAGGCGTTTTCAGTGGTCTCAGATTTTAGGTCACAGAAGAAAGCACTGCTCAGCAGTCCCTCCATGGGCAGGGTGGGGACCTGTCACTCAATGGAGTTACTTCTAAGGCTCCTTCTGCTCCATCTGTAAGACCTCTCTCATGTGTTCCCGTTCTGAGCATTTTAGGCTAATCTTATTTATTCAAAAGATTATCAGTGATGAAGACCAGATGTTCTGATTCAATTGCCAGTCCAACTTCATAGATCTGGAAAGATAGTTGGTTTTTATTTGGCTACAAATGCCTAAGTATGTTTTGCAGTTATATGTCTGCAAACAGCCCCACTGAGCTCCCATAAGATACTGGCAAGCTCACGTATTTTTAATGCTGTATTCAATCAGTAAAGTCTATTGGAAGTTTGTTTACTCAATTTGAGCCAATTATCCATTTTAATTGTGTTTAAATATCTTTAACGAGGAGAGATCTGTTAAACCATAAAGTTAGATGGCAGGCATCTTTTGTTCACTTTCTCACAAGTCTATGTATCAAAATAAGTTACTATAGTCTACTGGGAAAAAGTCCAAATTATAATGTTTTGACAATGTTGTCACCTCTGGTAGTACTTATTCTGCTCAGATGATGATATTATCCATTAAAATGAGAGCACAGCACACATGAAAAGAAAATACTCTCTACCTTTTATTGTTTTGAATGAAGAACAGAGAGTAATAAAGATTATACTGGAATTTGGTCTCTTTTTAATTGCTGTGCCAGTGCTTAGCAATTGATAGCTAAAGTGCTAATTATTTTAATGTAATTACGTTTAATTATCATAATTGCTACTCATATCTCCTATCCTAATAGAGAGATGTTAAGGGCCTTATTCACAGAACAGTTATGTTCCCATCATGCAGGGAAAAACTAAATAGAATCTGTACCACAATTTTTGAAGCAAACTGTTCTAGTGACGATGGCTTTGGGGGCTGCAGTTTGAAGTGGGTGCCAATCACAGTGTGATAGCTTTTCAGAACTCTGCCCACAGAGCTCTTGTAAATGGAAATCCAGAAACTGGGAGCAGACAGCAGATATAACCATTTCTGGTCCTCAGTTTTATCCTAAAATATACCCCTCCAGTATTTCAAATGAGAATCAGCAATTATGCCTCTGATTGCAATCATAGCAGTGGTTATGCTCACCATGAACTGTGCTCAGTGGTTTGTAACATTAACTAAGATTTCTGTTAAATCAGTATCACACAGCATGCAGCTTAAGATGCCGTTTGGTATTTATGGTATGAATGCAGATATTTCATGTTTTAGCATAAAACCTGTGAGCATGATATATATCTGTGATACCCATATTTTATATTGCAATTAATGTATAAAGGCAAGTAAATAAATATTTTTTAACAAGCAGTAACAGCTGTTTCAGAAGAAGTCACTGAATTTTTGCTTGCCTAGCTCGTGACATAGTTGAATCATTTCTTCCCTTGCAGTTAGTTTGAGCAGAAGGTCATGGTGCTTGATGCACCTGAAATTTAGCCCTGGGTCATCATTTGCAGTCTTACGTTGGAAGTACTTTCAACTTTGTGACAGCTAAATAGTAGGTATAGTAGTGTTCTTCAGAGGAGATAAAGATCTATTATGGAAAGACTGAAAGCTGTAAAATTAAGTGGTTATTGACATTAATAGCCTTGTGTGAAAACATACCATTAAAACTTCAAAAAGCTTTAAAATAAATCCAGTGGGGAAAAGCGTCTATGGCTGGATGATAAAAGGAAATCTGAATGCTGAAATAAGACAGCAAGCACTCAGCTCACTTTTTGGCCAGACCAAAGGCGGTGCTTGTGCTTCACTGTGCTTGACATATCTGATATGTAGGGAAATATTGAATGGCTGGTTGGTTTCTGATCCAACAGTAACACCATGACTGATAATGTCTACAAAATATTTTTTAATATATGTGATAGACTTTTAATTTATTGTAGGTTACAGTAAATATCTGTTTGAGAGGATTTGAATACTATATGCAGAACATCACAATGATGATGGAGAATCTAAAGTCTTTTTTTCTTCAACAACTAGACTGAAGCAGGAAAGATGGCTTTATATGTTTCTTTTTTTGATATGGAAGGTATACTGACCTTCAGGACAGACAGCAAGAGGGAAAGAGGTAGCAACCTGCTTAAATGCCAGTGCCTGCATAGTCTGCATTTGTAAAAGTGCTTTCCAAAGTTATTTGATGTTATGAAAGTGTTTCAAAATTCTTGCATAGACAGTACTAGCCAAAACCTGCTGATATTTGCATTTCTGTTGATCTGTACTTATTGATTTTTCAGATACATAATAGAGCTGTCCATTATATTAAAAGCTAAAAGCAAAACATTTATAAACATAGCCATTCTAATTGCTTTTGCATCAGAGGAGAAGATACTGGTTCTTCACATAGTCACAAACCAGGCTGTGCCTGAAGCAGCATGACTGTGGAATACTTTCCCATACATCTTCTCTTCGTCCCCCTTAAAACTTCTAATTTTTCTCTTTCACCTATTCAAAAAATGACTAGTATGCTGAATTCTGATGAGAAGGAATATTCTGTAGTGAGCCTTCTTGCTTGTTGAATTAAAACTCTTGCTTTTCCTTCTAATGCTTTTTTTGATAGTTAGTTCACTAACATTTTTGCTCTCTTAGAAAGGGATTAAAATGTTTGTGGGATGTTTTCAACTCTCTCTTTGTTTCTGCACTTCAGTTTAGTGGGAAAAATGACTGAAATGTGTGGGTCTTACAGAGGATATTGGTTTACTGCAAAGTCAGTATGCATATTTCACATAAGGACGCATTTTAAATTAATTTTAAGTAAGGAAGAAGAATCTCTACCAAGAATCAAAATGAAAGAGATGAGGGAAAAAAAAATAAAAATTAAAAAACAAACAAACAATCCTTTTAAACTGAAACTTGTGGTTTTGTGGAGAGTTCCTCTAAACTGCTTCCAGAATATCAGATTGCTGTTTCTAGAAACAGGTTTTGGTGTTTTGTTTTGTTTTTGCAGTAGAAAAGAACAGTAATGCAGTCTTCTGCAAGGCTGCAACCTCCAGCCTTGGGCAGGGCTGCCCCCACCAGCTCAGGCTGCCCAGGGCCCATCCAAATTGACCTTGAGCACCTCTGGGAGTGAGGCATCCACAGCTCCTCTGGGCAGCTGTGCCAGTCCCTCACCATCCTTTGAGTTAAGAATTTCCTCCTAATATCTAATCTCAATCTCCTCTCTTTTAGTTTAAAGCCATTCTCCCTTGTCCTATCTCTGTCAGACCATAGACAAAGTTGGCTTTCCTCCTGATAATGAGCTTTTCTCAAGTACTGGAAAGCTGCAATGAGGTTTCTCTGGAAACTGCTCTTCTCCAGGTTGAATAAGCCCAGCTCCCTCAGCCTTTCTTCATAGAGAGGTGCTCCAGCCCTCTGATCATCTTTGTGGCCTTTCTCTGGAAACCCTCCATCAGTTCAACCTCTTTCCTGTCTTGGGGCCACATTTCTGGGCACTGTACCACAAGTGGAGCTATACTGAAATGATATTCTTAAAGATATTTCTGCAAAGATTTACATTATACTTGTTCAACTTCGATTTACAAATATAAAACCTCAGGAAGTTTTCTGACTTCCCACAATACTTCTCTGTATCCAGTGTTTCATTCACCATGTAAAATCTTGCTGTTTTATTTTAAATGTTACCATATTTTCCTTACTTTACTTTCTCATTGGGTCATTTATCATTTTTATTTCACTCCTTGCTTGTATCTGAACCTCAAACAGCACATATCAATCATTATTGTTCTATTGAAATTTTGTGTTGCATAGCAATACCTTGTCTTTCTTAAATTCATTCTTTCTTTTGTATTGCCTCTCTCCAAAGGAAATTCATAATTTGCAAAGAACTGTCAGCCACATCAGTTGCACCATGAAAAGTGTAATGCACCTCAGCATTTTCTTTCACAAAAGATTAGTAATTACTTCTACTTGATTGAGAAGCTTTAAAACCAGAGCACCAAATGCTGTGTAATGAGAGCATGGCCAGTTAGTAATGTGGGAGGCAGCCATGAGCAATGCAGATTACTTTAAGTGCCATTCTGCACTAGTTTCCTTGAAGGTGATACACTTAGCAGTGGCAGTGGGGAGTGGGTATCATTTCAGGTTTCATAATCGTGTTTACAGTATTTTTAGTGAACTTCAAAACTGTTCAGACTGAGTTTGTTTAGTATCAAAATCTAATTTGTATTTTATGCATAAAATGGCATATAGCACTCAGTAATAACTTGTATTCTTCAATGTAAGGACTGAGATTATTCTTTTTTGTGAAGAATTAATTGCTATATGTTGGATACCTGTAGCTATAATTGCTCTCCACTATTTTATATTTATCTGTCATTGTAGTACAAATGTAATTCCCGAGGTCTTCAAACCAGTGTTTTTAGGACACATTTTTTGTATAAAATAGTTATAGGCTGACAGCATATTTTATGTATAGTCTTGTGATTGCTGAAAGGGAACAAACTGAGGAAAAGGGAAAAAGAAACACAGAGAAAACACAGTGAGAAAGAATGGGAATAGGATATAATGGAAAAAATGGTTGTGAATAAAAGAAAAATGAATAGAGTGCTATCATAGGAAATATTTTCTTTTTCAAGGAAACGAATGTGGAGATGCAAAACAATGCCCAAAAAGTAGCACAATTGGTACAGTGCTGATGAGGGCTTCAGTGTATTTTCCTTAGGAGTTATATCAGCATTCTAAATGTTTATTTATTCTTAATGTCCTCATAAATCAAACATGGAAGATACATAAGCTGTCTGTTTCTGATTATAACACAACAGTGAATTCTCTGTGCGTTGTATAAACACAAATATCAAATTATATTTGAGCAAATGTGTTGGAAAACTGTTCTCACAAGCCTTGTGACATTTTGCCTTCATCTTCAAGTGTGAAGGCTTTGGGCAGGTAAAGAAGCCATTGGCTCTGAGATTGATTATGTTTGTGTCTTCTGACACCTGAACAGTTTAGTCACAGTCCTGCTAACTTGTATGTGGCTACAGATGCATCCCCTGTAGTCAACATAAGATTTTTGAAATACCTTTGTTATTCAGCACTGTTTCTTTCAGTTCAAATTACTTAGCAGATTTATTTTCCTTATTCCACCAAAAATGGAAATTCCACTTCATGAGAAGTGATTTTTTTTTCTTTTTGAAATAGCGGGGCTTTGTGCCATTCTTCTACCTATTTCTTGTCTATTTTCTAGCCGCTAAGCAAATGTGTCTGGACATTAATATCCAAGCATCAGCTGCACTGGTTTATGATGTATTCTCTGGTCTGGTTGATGCAGTGCAGCTTCAGCCACTCTTGCCTTTGGTCTCTGGCTCTCAGTTAGGGCTAAATGTAAACTAAAATCTTGGGGTTGCATTCCTCGCAAGAGGAATTGTTGGTCTCATATTTCAGCTGCTACAGATGTTTCATTTCTCGAAGGTAGGGTGTAGGGTTTTTTGTAGGTGTTATCTCAGCAGTAATACTGCAAAGCCACTTCTGCCTCAGCTGAAGAAAAATCTGATGGAGCTAAGAGAAGAGCCTAACAGGCTGGTAACAAGTTTCTAAGCACTATGGGTTTTATTTTCTGAGCATTCAGTAATTATTAGAGGTGGATGTGAGAGGACAGAAAGCTTAGCAGTCCTGAAGAAATGACTCCAAACAGTTCTTTTGTTGAAATCACAAATACTTTTCTGTATGTTAGTCTCCTTGATTTTTTTTCTCTGCAAGCAGGGGTCAGGGGTGAGTCAGCAGTAGATTAGCTGGTAGAGAGTGGTATTTAGCCAGCAAAGTTGATGCACACAAAGCAGCTTAGATGCCTGGCCAGCCTTCCCTGGGTACTTCAGCTGTATCAGTGCAGGAATCTCCTGGGCTTCTACATCCTCTCTGCCCTTTGGGCTGATCTGCTAAATGCAGGCCCATTCAACATGTCTTCAGAGAGGACAGGATAAAGTTGGTCCCATGGTGGCCTCAAGATGTTTGTGGAGTACAGGGACAGCATATTCCAACCACTACACAGGAAGAAATTGCCAGTAATCTGTATGCAGTGCACAGTGTGCTGAAACATATGCATACTCATGAGACGTATTCATTTATCTGTACAATGACATACTGAGTGCTCTTTCAGTTTTTTGCCTCAAGCTTTCCTGTTGTGTGAAGAATACCAACACAAAATGGTATTACACCTGAAATAAGACAGTGTTGTACATGTCTTTAGTGTTCCTTTCTCAGCTTGTTGCACCATGCTGTTTATATTGCCCTTTGTTTTAATTCAGTTAACGTTGCATTGAAATGAGTTCTCCAAATTCTAATGAGGACTCACTAATTCACAGTTTTTGAAATGCCAGATTTAACATTTGGTCAAAAAGAAGCTAGTAGATAAAGAGATAAAAGGGCAAGGATCTAATAGAAGATTAGGCCTCCCTAAGTCTCTGGGAATAATTAGAGAGCTAGTTAACCTATGAATATTTATAAATGTGTTAATTAAGGGATGTGTGAGTGAATCCACCTTGCTGTGTCACATACCCATTAACCTGAGTAACTCCCAGATGTTCATGGTATCTGTGTTAAGGACAACCTGCAATTCAGCTGTATTTTACTGGTTTGAGGAGGTCTGCCCAAGGTGATGCTTAAATCAGTGTCCTGCCAAAGTAAGCAGCACTGATTCAAGAAAGGCACTGTGCCGAAGAGCCACATCTGTGGCTTCCACGTTTTCACCTGTTTTGGTGCAGGAAGAGACAGAAGACTTTGCAAAATCATTTCTTTGTTATTTTCATTTGATTTGATTCAGTATCTTTGTATCCAGGTTTAAAAAATGCTTTACTCAGGTTAAGAGAATGGTAATATGGGAGAGGTTTACTGTATGCTTTTCTAATATTAACAAGAAAATATAAAATTAGAATAATAAAAAAAAGATTTTGTGTAGTATTTTCCCAATTTTCCCTATTAATAACTATTTATGCATCTTAAGTGATTTAATACACTTCTCAGTAATGCAGCATTTTTATTTTAGTAGGCTAAGGAATTGTCTTTAACTTTGCAAGAGCAGATCCCAGGCAAAGACTCATGAGCAAGAACAATCTGCGACTGCATTGTCCATGTTTGTAAGCAGACCTTTGGCTGGTCTTGGGCTGTCAAAGCATTCTTTTTGCCCAGACTAATTCTTTAAAGCCAGACAAGGAGTGACTTCAACTAAGACAGGTGAATGAAATGAATTTAGAATTTTGAAAGAGTTTGTTCCTTTCTGGACTAAGATTGCTAGTTTCTGCTGCTTCTCAAGAGAGCTTAAGCTGCATGCACCCTTTGTGAGCATTGACCAGTTGTGCTCAAGTGATTTGCAGAGTATTGCATGGCAGGTAGTTAGCCCTGTTTAGAGACAAGTCATGGGTGATTTAAAGTAAAAGTTGTTTTTGCTGTGGTATATCTTGAATTGTATCTGGTCTGTACTTGGGGACTTGAAGGGCAAGGGAATCCCCACTGTTAAAATGTATTGTCTTATTCTATTTAGCTTCTCTTCCTGGATGACGGAAGATTTTTCTGTTCCTCCCATGCACCTTGGAGCTATTTAATATCTGCTGTTTCTTCCCTTTGAACCCCTCATCTACTGTAATTAAGTCACCACAAAACGTTGTTTGTGATAAATAAATAGATTGAGCTCATTAGAACTCTGACCATAAAACATTTTTCTCATAATTCAGATAGGATTTGTGGCTTTTTTCCTGCCCTCTTCTAAGCTTTTCAGATACTTTTTGAAAAGCACTTCTCAGCACAGATTGAATGGTTCACCAAGGGCTGCACTGGGCTTCCCTAATGCCACTTCTTGGGATGAGCAGAGCGCCTGTGCATTTTGTACTGTGTCTTCCAGGATGCAGCCTGCTCCTTTAGACATATGACCCACTTTTCTGCCACAGAATACTCTGGGTAACAGTTGTGGAGGGAAAAGAGGAGGGAGGAAGGAAGATATTTCAAAAACTCAATGAAATGAGAGTTCTTTTGTACCAAGGGCTTGTGTTATTTTGGATATTATCATTGAATCATAGAATTGTTTGAGCTGGAATGGAACTTTAAATGTCATCCAGTCCAACTCCCCTGCAGTGAATAGGGAAGGGACTCCTACAGCTCAGTCAGGTGCTCAGGGCCCTGTCCAGTCTGATCTTGAATATCTGCAGGAATGGGGCATCCACCACCTCTCTGGGCAGCCTGCTCCAATGCCAGGTATTAATAGCAGTTTTAATCTGATCTGGGAACAGAAAGGTGATGTATTCTTTGAATACTGACAAATGTTCTCAACTACTGAGTGAACGTTAGAAAAGTGCCTGCACATCCATCCTGTTGCAAACCTCATTCTAAATAGGAAAATAATACTACAAGATATATATATATATATATATATATATATTATTTTTTTCTGTTTCTAAGGTCATTTATTTTAGGGAAGGCTTTTTAAAGTATTCAGAACCTCTTAGGACAGTGGTAATCTCACCTCAGGCTGTATGTAAATAATGGTAGTCAGAGACAAAAAAGTGCTATTAATTACATTGTCTTACATACTGCCAGCAGAAACCTTTATTGCTTTCTGTGGATGCAAGATCTGGGTTTAGAATAGGTCAAACAGCACATGACTGATTTCTGAGTTGCCAGCATCAAAAAATAACACTGAGTGCTGCCTCTCAAGAAGCAAGAATTTGGCTGGAATCTGCTGACAGCTGTGCTGACTCCAAATGAGCCCAGCTGGTGCAGGTCAAGTTGAAGCACCTGCAACCCTGCCAGATGCTAGACAGATCCTAGAGGATTGCCCTGGGCTTCTTCTGAAAATATCTGCAAGTACCTGTGGCCTTCACAGAGCAGTTGGAGAACAAACTGCTTTTAGTAAGTGACCTCCTTTCTTCTTTGCCAGCTTTACAGGACACCTGTGTGGGTAACAAGTGATGGAGAGTGGTAGGAGCAGACAAAGGAGAAGACACAGTGAGAGTCTGTGTTGTTAGTTCAGTCCTCATGAGTAAATTCTTTGCCAGTCTCTCCAAAATGGGGTCATAACTTCTGGTATCCCTTTCGAGCAGGAGGGCTGGTGCCTGGGGGCTGCTTCCTGCAGTGGGAGGATGAATCAGGAACCCTCTACTTGAATCAATGTGATCCTTTCCACAAAGCAGCAGAAATAGCATTCCTCCCAGTCACCAATATTTAAAAAATATATTTTTCTCATTTTATGATATTTTTTACTTTATACTCTGCATTTCATAACTTATGCCAAGAATAATAACTGCAATTCACACAACTTAAACTAGGGAGACTAATTTAAATTAAGGTTGCTATATTAAACTGCCCTTCATTCAGTGTTCACTGAGGCTGCGTTCCCTAACTATCCATTATAACATTTTGATTAAAACAGTCTTGAAGCAATAAAGACTTGCTTTGTCAATGCATTTAAAAAAAGAAAGGGAAGGGAAGGGAAGGGAAGGGAAGGGAAGGGAAGGGAAGGGAAGGGAAGGGAAGAAGAAAACTGCTAGTATTTAAATTTTATTAGGTTTAATGAAAATTAAGCATAGTTGGGTCTCTTGGTGAATTATCTAAACATCTGCAACTTAGGACTCTATCTCAGAGCTAGACTGATGAAAAACATTGAAATTCATAATCAGCTGTTTTGCTTAAAGGGCATAAACAATTTAAAAGGCAGGAGATGTTTAAATGTCAGAGTAATTATCCCAGTGTGGTCATGCTTACAAAGGAAAATGATCCTCTGCAATTCAAAAACCAAGCTTCAATTTTCATACTAACATTTATCTCCATAAAACTTACCCTGCAATGATCATTACTGCTAGCATTAACAGCAATTCTAATAGCAGTATTCAAAAAATAAGAGTTTTAAGTATGTTTGGTTATATCCATCATGCTATGTACTTCTCTCATTTTAAGTTTTTGAGTGCTTTAGGAATGGGATCGGTTTTGTTTAGGTTTATTTTTAAACTTATACCTTCATAGCCGAATGGTAAATGTGTGAAAAGTAATTTCAAAATAATTATCTTTTTTTTTAGATTAAAAAACCTGCATTTTTATGATGTCTCCAAAGTATCGTTAGCATCCTTCTTGCAAAAATAAATAAACAAAAAGTAACACCTGTTAAAAAAATGCTGCTTCTATTTTGCTATATTACAAATTCCTTCTGAATAACCATTTGAACTGTGCTTTTTACACTTCAGAAAATGTGCTTCATAGTATAAATATTGTGATGCAAAGCTTACTTCCAATGGAACTGAAATCGTTTCAGAAGAAGCAGGTTAGAAATACACTTTATCTTTGGTGATCTAATAGCGAATAAACATCTCAAGCTGAGAGAACAAGATTCACAGAAGGCAAATTAGCAGGTGATAATCCTTATTTCTGGCCATCCACTTTCCTCATTTATTAATGTTTGTTTTACTTTCTTTTATTATTTTGTCATTATTAGCAGCACTAAACACATTCAAACAAGACTTCTTGGGGGGAAGAAGGTTCTTACGTTTATTTTAAAGATATTTTTGGAAGAACTGCATTGCATAAGATTAGAATACTGAAGAATGAGATCAAAATATAATGAGCTGTGCTGCTTGTTAAGCTGCAGCTTGTTTTTTCAAGTTGTTTCAGTAAGTCAGCTCTCAAAAGCATTTAACAGTCCTTCAGACTCAAGAGATGCCAGGCTGTGTACTCTTGGTACTGAAGGAGTGATGGATTATCAGCCCTAAAAGTAAGATAAAGAAGGGTCTTTTTGACCACTCAGGTAAAAGATGGGAACTCTGTCATGGCTTTTAAAGAGAAACATTTTATTTCATCACTGGTATTGCAGCCCTCTTAGGTGCAAGCACATACTTCATAGAATCATAGAATGGCCTTGGTTGAAAAAAGACCTCAAAGATCATCTAGTTTCAGCCCCACTGCTGTGGGCAGGGTCACCAACCACTAGACCAGACTGTGCTGAGCCACATCCAGCCTTGCCTTGAATGCCTCCAGGGGTGGGGCATCCACAACCTCCCTGGGCAACCTGTTCCAGTGCATCACCACCCTGAGTGAAAAACCTCCTCCTAACATCTAATCTGAATCTCCTCTGTCTTAGTTTAAAACCATTCTCCGTTGTCTTATCACTATCAACACATGTAAACAGTCATTCGCCCTCCTGCATATATGCTCCCTTCAAGTACTGGAAAGCCACAATGAGGTCCCCTCTGAGCCTTCTCTTCTCCAGGCTAAACAATCCCAGTTCCCTCAACCTTTCCGCATAGCCTCATAGCCCTGTGATCATCTTAGTGGCCCTCCTCTGGACCTATTCCAAGAGCTCCATGTCTTTCTTGTGCTTTCCTGGATGCAGTTCCCCAGATGGGGGTCACAAGAGCTGAGTAGAAGGGGACAATCACTTTCCTCTCACTGCTGGCCACTTCTTTTTTAATGTGGCCCAGGATATAGTTGTCCCTCTGGGCTGCAGTTGCATGCAGATGGCTCATGTCCAGCTTCTCATCCACCAGAACCCTCAAGCCCTTCTTCGCAGGGCTGCTCTCCAGGAGTTCTTCCCCCAGTCTGAATAAATACCTGGGATTGCCCTGATCCAAGTGCAACACCTTGCACTTGGCCTTGTTGAACCTCATTAGGTTCACATGGGTCCATTTCTCAAGTCTGTCCAGGTCCCTCTGGATGGCATCCCTTCCCTCCAGTGCATTGACTGCACCACTCAGTTTGACCCTTGGGGAACACCACTTGTGACCAGCCTTCACCCAGACATAGAACCATTGATCAGAACCCTTGGACTGCAACCAGCCAACTAGTTCCTAATCTGTTCAACAGTCCATCTTTCAAATCCATATCTTTCCAATTTAGAGAAAAGGATGTGATGAGGGACCATGTCAAAGGCTTTGCACAAGTCCACATAGATGACATCTGTCACCCTTCCCCTGTCCACTGATCCCATCACTCCATCATAGAAGGCCACCAGATTGGTCAGGCAAGAGCTGCCCTGTGTGAAGCCACTTCCTTCTCTGTACCTGTTTTGTGGCAGATTACTCCCACATCTTGCTAGGGATTTATAGGAACTAACAATCTACATAATGAAAAACAATCCCTATTTCATCTGGGCAGTGAAAGTAGTTCAAATTCTGAAATTTCTTCTTGTGGCCTGGAATGATGAGACCTGGTACCATGCTATTGATTGTCTCCTAAGTGCCATTGCTTGAAACAGTTTTATCCCTTCTTAATCCTAACCATTATGTTAATTCAAAGCAGAAGAATAAAAATAAATAAATAAAGATCAACAAAAGTAAAGTAGGTGAAGTCTACAAAGCAAAATCATTTTGAGAACTGTGTGTCATTATTATATGCTTGCTCTGGTTCTGATGGTTAATGAGTGCTGTTGCTCACACAGTTCACTGTGATGCCATTTTAAAGTTTCTCTTCACTTTGGGTTTTTTGTTGTTGTATTTTTTTTTTACTTGTGCCATTCATACATTTAAAGATTGATATATGAAAAGTTTGAGCCCTCAGCTGCTGAAATATTTAGCAGTTAATGGCCTAATACAATCAAGAATTTTGCATGAAAATTGTATGTGGTAGGGAGATAAACATTCCAGAAGGCAGTCAGTGACCTGAGACTGAGATGCTGATTGCTGGCTTGTTGATGTGATGATGTGCAGTAATTATTCTAGTGAATTGAAGCTGAAAGTCAACGTGTATATTTATTAATTCAGGATAAGCTTCCTCACTGTTGACATCTATTTCCAGAGCACAGAACCACAGCTTTCCCATATCACTTAGCCAGAATAACAGTGACAGCATTTTGAGGATGTTTCAGAGAGTGACCTTTCTTTTAATAACATTTACATTAGGACTCCTAGTGGAACGGTTTTCCCAAAATTAATAATTTTTTAAGGCTTTTTGATTTAAGAATGTTAAAGGATAGTTATATTAAATTGATTTCTGTTTGAAAAAGAAAAAAAGTCATTGCGCTCAATCCAACCAACGCTGCAAATGAAGAGACATCCAAAATTGTTTACAATATTTTAAAATTACTCTGAATGCAAAATATGTTTTTCATTATAAATGAGTTTCCTGCATAATTCTGTGTGCAGCAAGAGTTGAACTACAAAAAATGACGTCTCTCCTCAGATCAGTGTTCCCTTTTCGTTTATTTGTGACAAGTTTTCCTTCAGCTTCATTGTTAATGAGATGTCAACAGGAACTCCAAAATCAAGGTTGTGCCTTCAGCTGAGATGTAATTCAAATGTGCTGGTGAGAAACCAGGACAAATACATTTTCTCATTAGGATTAGGCTGTTTATGTTAAAGATGCGCAGACTGAATTGTCATTTGCATTTACTGATAAAATGGCATATTTCTAATAAATTTAATGTTCCCCACCAGATTAGAGGCTGAAATATTAAATAGATGTCTGAAATACAGTGTCTGGTTAAAAAAGCTGTTCCAATTTTCTTAAATTCACGAGAGAGCTGGATGCTATTTCCCTATATTAGATCAAGTCTGCATGGCCAAATCTGTTCTATAATTTTTTAAAACATACAGTTTTTTTCAGCACTTGGGGGTGAATTTCGTTTTAACTGTAGATTTGCTCTTCTTCAGTCTCTCACTGCCATTAGATTAATTTTTTGTTAATCTCCTGTTGGGATGAGTAGCACCAGGTGGGTAGAATGAGGACCAGCCCTGCTGTGCACACTTCCCATCACCCTGACAATAACATGGATTTCTCCTCCAGGCACAAGCTGAGCTGCACCTCGGTTTAATTGATAGAGAAGGAAAATGCTGCAATTGCTGCATGCACACACTCCCCGTGGTGAGTTAGTTGCCAGTCCAGTGAATTCAGCAGTCCATTTTGAGCCAATTTTGGTACCACTTGCTCCCAGCATTTCCCTCCACTTGCCAGAAATGTTGCAGCTCTTTCAGCATCATGCTGGGCAGCGTATAGTACACTTGAGGCAACAAGTTTGTGTGTTTGTGCAAAATTCTTTCCCAGTGAAATGCAGAGTAAAGAGTTGCATTGGGCTGCTGCTTTACTACAGTTCTGGCTGCTCATTTTGTGTTCCTTTGTGGCTTTTAAGTGCTGCCATTGCAGATGGAATTCACGAACTTGAAGATCCTGCAGCCTGAAATCAAGCACCTGGAATATCTCTTTATCTTCTGTCAAAAGTATCAAAGTAGCTTTAAAATTGTCAGCTCTTTTTATCCTGAATATTGCTGCTTCTTTATTTGGAAAGTAAAATTATATTCCATCTGGATAACTAATATTATCTTAACTACAAATACAAAAAAATCCCAAACAGATGGAACTTATAAAGAAGAGTCAAAAAATGTAATTAGCTTGTGACTTTTTAACTGCAATTTAAACTGCTTTTTGGCAGCTCAACTTTTTTGTTCTAATTTGAAAAAGGATATGATTTCTTCATTCAATAAAAAAGCCATTTTTAGGACGTATAACCATTTGTGTTGGCAAAATTTGCAAGAGTCCTCTCTCAGTGGCAGAGATATTAAGACAAACGTTTTATTAGAGGTTTACTAGATGAAACTCAGAATATTAAAACTTCATAGAGCAGTATATCTATTTCCTGTTCTAACTGTGTGGGTGAGAAAGTCAGTAGATTAGGAGTAATAACACATTTCAATAGGCTTTGTTTTATGTACTTATGCAACCATTTTATTTAAAGAAGAGTCTTGGGGGCAGAAAGCAGCAGCCGCCCCTTTCCCTGGTGGTGAAAAATGGGGCTGTGTTGCCTCTTTGCTGCTCTGAGGCAGACAAATCTCCTCCAGCAATTTGTCAGCCTATAGACTGTTAGTCAATCCACAGAGGTCCACAGAACTATCAGAAAGGATGACAAAATTAATGGGGAGATACAAATTAAGGTTGAGCTGTTGGTTCTTCTGCAGGCAAGGAAATGGTAACAGTGATGAACAGTCAACATTCGGCTTAGTATCTCTCTGCTTTTGCTTTTTTCTGAGGACACTGGTAGTATGTGTTTTGTTTTTAGCTGTTTTTATTTTTGATGTTTACGTGACCTGCTGAGATGTGAATAGACTGAGAAAGACTTTTCAGCCTCATCATGTCAACAACTGCATGACACTACTGGTCCTTACCATTCAGGTGTTACCTAGCAGGGATTTGCTTAGTGTAGGCTGTGTGCTGTGTATTGTGTAACCTGTTTTATTCCTGGTGACAAGGACAGTGCTGGGGAGATGGGGGAAGATTTCTGCGTCCTGGACCTCCCAGAGAGGAGCATTTCGTGTTTCATATTTCTGCCAGTCTGCTGGGCTGAAAAGATAGATGGAGAGGAGTGTACTATGCACAGCATTTGTGCATAGAGATCAAAATGCTGTTGTACCTTCTCCCTGTCCCTGCTGCCTTTTGAATGGAAACTAACCATCTCAGTATAAGACACGTTAGGAAGGCAGAGGATAAACAATCTGGAGGCTTCATTATTTGAGAAATTGCAGGTCTCAGAATCCTGCTTTCCTCTCTGTCCTTGCCTTCAAGGAGGATGGATCATAGAATTACTGAATAGTCCAAGTTGGAATGGACACACAAGGATCATCCATTCCGGCTCCTGGTGGAAGCTGCTTGTCCCATGTTAGCTCATGTAGGGAGCTTCACAGTTACCTTTCACTTCTGCAAGCCTGTATATTAACATATGCTTACCACAGTAGTGATATCACTACCACATATTTCAAGATACCCCAGTTTTAAAAAGAGCTCTCTGATATAATAAACTGTGTGATCAAATCCCTCTGCAGATTCTCTCTTAGCCAGAATTTGTTCGGTGTTCAATAGAAAGGCATACCTTGGCATGGCAGTAGCATTGTAACTTTCCTCGTGCAGTTTCTGCTCTATAAATGCTGAGCTAAGGGTTTGTTTGTCAAGAGAAAATAGCGAGCTGATTGCTGAGACAAGCTGAAATTTAAAATGTGGAAGGCAAGGAACAGATTGCATATCAAACAATATTTTCTCTTGTCAGTAGAAAATAGTAACAGAAGGATTTTCAGTTGGAGAAAATCATATGAGTAATGTAAGTAGGATCTAAAATTGCCTGCTATTTAAAACAGAAAGAAAATTGCAAATGCAGTTGGCAGAGCCCTCACCAGCAGCATTATTTCACTGGGAAGGACCAAACAGGCAGATGGATAATGGTATATATCAGCTACCAAACATACTGCTTTTATTTTTTACTTCTTCCTTAATCTCTACTTTAGATTTCTGAAAAACTTTCTCTCTTAAATATTGGCTTTGTAAGATTCACAAAACATGTTGACATCCTTCATCTAAACAGTGTGTTCATTAAGAAAAGGTTTAGAAATGGCTAATTCTGACATGATCTGATTAGTGATGTGACTCATTCTAACTACTCTTTTTGAAGAATAGATTCCCTTTTTTATTGATTAATTTAGGGAAAAATTGCATCTACTTTTGAAGTTAAGAACAGTAGCAACTGTACACTATATGCAGTGTATTTTACTGGAAAATGTCTTCAGACACTTCCTGATTCACCCGTTCCCAGGAACCAGTGCTCAACCAGTAAACTATACTGTCCATTTTCCATGGCTGCGCTTCTGGATTAAATCTTAAAATTTTAAAATACTGACACTTAACGCAGGCAAAATGTTTCTTCCAGTTGGTACAAGCAGGACAGGGCAATACTCACAACTGAAATAGCTTCTGATCAGATGGGGCCTGCATGGTGCAGTTTTTTTGCGCCCTCAGATGAAGCTGTCCTCCAGTTTGTACTGGAAAAGGATTTCACATATGAACATACTGAGGGGGCATCAGGGCAACGTAGCTGATTTAGAAACTGTGAGGACTCTCTTTTCTTTGGTGTGCCTGGCTTGCAATGCACAGCAGCTTGGAAAATCAGTACTCAAGTACTCTCAGTTCCAATTGGCTTAACGTGTTTGAGAGTCAGTTGTTCTAGGAGAGCCAGGTTTTCGGTTTCTGAAGCTAAAAAGATTTTCAGTCTCTAGGAGGTATGCCACGTATTTGCTACTGAATTGTAATTACAAGAATAGCTTCCAAAAATCAACGGATTTAATAGAAGTTAGATTAATTAAAAGAGAATTTGTAAAAACAGTGTGTGGATCGTATTACATGAAACATTTGTTAAGTACTTCCATTTTAAATTGATGGAAAATTATACTTTAAAAAGTGCTTGGAGTATTAAATTTATAATCCCCAAACCAGTTTTTCTTGTTATCCCAGTTCAGGATCCATACTCAGCCTTTAGCCTATTAAGCATTATGTGCTATCAAAGTATCCATTTTTATGCCAAAGAGATGGTGACAGCAGGGAGGCAACACACCAGGCATGTTATTATCTACTGCTAAACTGCAAGGCAGAAAGATGCGAAGGCAGCTTTCAGGCATCTGGGTCACAGTAGTCTAAACTATCGATAGAATTATTTTTCCCTAGATATACTTGTTTTTCTTTGCTTGTCTTTTAAATACAGAAGGTATTTCCATCTAATGCTGTGACATTTGCATCACAGGGATGTAATAAATAACTTTACAGAATTACGTAGGAAAACACTGGCAGAGACTCGGTACAGATATTTAAGGGAATCGAATAAGATAAAGCCCTTCAAATTCTGCAGAATTTTCTGCCTCAAAACATATAACACTTAATTTGTTTTATTAGCTTAGGAGGTGTTAACAGAAAACTATTTACATTTAAGAACAAAAATTCGACTATTGCTCCCTTTCTATTTTCCTGTACTTCTCATTTGTTCAGATTGTTCGGAGCTGTCTTATATAGACAGTTCAATGCGTCAGCTAATTGAGTGGAAGCAGAGGTAAATACAGCAAATTTAATTGTAATGTATTTAGATTCAATTAAATGAAGGAAAACTTTACTGAAATTGTATTCTTAGTTGACTAGGGATATCACTTTAAATTCTGTCCTACTTTTTAAAATATTAACAAAACTGCCTGACAGTGTTACCAGTAATATTTTGAAGTTTATCAAAGAACTCGAGACACAGAGATCTGTAAGCCTGAAGGCCTTCCAGAGCCGCAGGCTGAGCTGATATGTCTCATACAGATAGATGTTGTCTCAGATACCTCTGGTGACTGTTGCAACCAGATTCCTGGCTCACCACTGAAAGGTCTGTCACCACCAGTGTTGATGTGTGGTGATCCTGATCTCAGTCTGTCTGCGTGCATCAAAGCTCAGAGCTAAAAGGCCTTTTTTCAGGTGCTTCTCACTGTGCCCCTACCACCTGTACACCAAAGCCCAGCTTGAAGAGAGGAGTTGAAGATAGGAATCAGAACAGAACACTGAGGTGGAGATAAATAGCATTATGAACTAATTGTCTGTAAAATGTTGTCTTCTAAACGTTATGTCAGTGTTTTGTTTAGACACGTATATGAATTTTTAAATATGCACACATAGCCAAAAGCAATAACCTTCAAAACAATAAAGGAAAAAATAAATTATATCCTTTTTTCTCATATGCTGGATTTCAGCCCTGAGAGGATTTTACTATCAAAATTATAAATCACTGGTGCATTACTGTTATAAAATAAATGAGTCATAATTTGAAATGTAACTCCTGAAGGAATTGGATGATCTTGGATTATTAAAATATTTTCCTGCTCACATGGAAAACAAGCAGAACAATCTGTCATGGTACTGGCCAACTCATTTTTCAGGACCTTCTATTTTTCTGTTTGTGCTAGCAAGAGCTATCATGCAAACAATTTGTTTTCCATCTCCTGAAGAGAATGCTGTTTGATGAGCATTTTGTTATTCTCAAATGAGTTGTGAATGCCTGAGTTTTTAGGACAATCTTCAAGCCAGTTGTTGGTTGCTGTGATATACCTTGACCGGAGAAAAAGTCTTTGTGTAAAGTTGTTATTTAGATTCAGGATTCCAGGCTTTCTACCAAGTACAAAAAATTATTCTGCCTCTTACTTTCAGTGTCTATAATGCAGTCAGTGAACTGATTGGCAACTCTGGTTGTTAAAAACATCTTTAAGCGCGGGTAGAGCCTTGAGCATGGCTGTTAGAACTTACTGGTGCACTCAGTGCCCCAACAATTTTACAGCAGCAAGTGCATTGGGCAATTAGCAGAGATTTAAGCCCGTGGCCTGTTTGGTTGGTTGGTTGATTTGTTTGTTTATACTTTATCTAGCTACTAACAGTTGCCTCTGAAAAGCTGCCGGTTACTACACATCCTTGAAAGACAGGTTCTCAATTCTAAGTCATGGAATCTGAATTCTGTTTGAAGGGTATAGCCACAACAGCAAAACGTTGTTTTTGTGTTGATCGGTATAAATGCAGAAGAAGTGATCATCAAGCACAAAAAGTGGCTAGCAGCCTCTTTTACTGAGAACAGAAATGAAAAACTTTGCAATCAGATAGAAAACTGAGATACTCGATGGGTCCTCTCTTTGCCCACTTTACTTCATGAGTTGGTCAGTGAGGTCTGTCTGCCCCGAGCCTACTGCTTTTCAAAATGGGAAGAAGTGATTGGCAATTCATACACTGCTTAACTGAATTAGCCAATGTATCACTCAGAGAAGGTACGTTTTCTTCATCATTCAAAAACGTAATAGTCTGACTGACAGCACAGATTCTCAGCTTAAAATATATTGGCTGTGGCTGTTACCCAGTGTCAAATTCTCTGCTCCTTAGCAGGATCATAAAGAAACCAGCCAAAGGACAACTAGTAAATCACTGAACTGAAGTCAAATGAGGTTTTAAATGTGAGCAGTTACAGCATGGATTCAGGACACTGCATCTCGGTGTCACTGGGGCAGACTGCAAAATCGAATACCAATAGCCATTAAATTCTGCCAGTCTCCCTCAAGGGCAGAGACCCCTTCACTTCTCCCATGGAGACTGTTTACAAAGTCTTTTTTTTTTTCCTACAATGCTGAGAGTCAGCATCCCCGGATCACTTTTACTGAGTACTGTTGGATATTAAGCACTCTTCAAACTACTAATGCAGAAGCTTAACTTCAAAGAGCTATTTCTTAAGGGTGCACCATTTCTTTTTAAATTTGAAAATTTCCATTTAATTTATGTAAACACTTATACATATTTTATAAATATAAATGCATAAGTACATATCTTATATAACATTTGAATTAAATTCTGTTCTCTTCCAGGGTGCTGCATGCCTGCCTTAGCTGAAAGTTAACTTATTTTCATATTATATACACATGCTTTTCTATGGTATATGCATACCACATAATTCTGCTGTAACTTATTTTAAATTTACTGATGAATTCCAATAAACAAATTCTTACAGGGGCTGAACATAAAGGGAATATATAATTATTTCTAAACATTTCTAGAGGACAAAAAAATCCATGTCATATTAAAAATAGCTATTTTTTGCTACCCAAGGCAATTTCCATTTTCATTTGGGATGTTGTGTGCAAAAGGAAAAGGCTAAGATATGCGTGTTCTTATCTTCTGTGGTGAGATGGCTTACTTTATGAAAAAAAAATAAAGTAATACACTGTGCCTTGATGTATGAATATATACTGAGTGTGATTCCATAATACGCAGTCATATTTCAGGTGTCAGGACAAATTCCTCCGAGGTGCTTTTTGATCCTACAATGTGATCATGGGTGTATACAGGTGATACAGTATTGAAACAGGGATCTTTGGAAAGTGGGGCAACTCCTGTCTTAGTGATACAGCCTGATTCAGTCAGACCAGTGAGGATGATGTTACGGGAATGTTACTAGGCTGTTCTGATGTACAAGAACACTTTTCTTAAAGGAAAAAAACAAGTATAATGTGTTAGCAAAAAAAAACAGCTGCTCAGACAGTAAGATTTGATGTTGAGTGTGTCTACATAGCAAACCAGGCAAACAAAAAAAACTTCGGTCAATAACTGCTGCATTTTAATTTTCCCTTCTTATTATTCCCTCCCTCTTTGGACCATTTTTACACAATGTTCAACTAATGGTATTAGAATTGTTCCATAATAATGGATCATTCAAGATTATTACATCAAATGCTTAAAATGCTTACATATTATTTCTTGCAGTACCAGCAATGTGTCCCTAACTGGAGTGCACAAGTGAGTTAAGTTATCAGCTTGTTTTTCTTCTGTAGTTGTGAGAGGATTCTAAACAACAGCATCAGATAAAAATGCAGATTTCTCCCTGCAGTAGCAGCCTGTGGTATTTGCAGATTGCCCTTCGCTGTCTGATGAAGACTGTGTCCTCTTACCACACTTAACATTTAAAAGCTGAATGGTGAAGAATGTTGAAATAATTGCCAAGGAAATAACACAAACCATTTCCAGTTAATAAACTTTTTTCTATTAATTAACTTTATTGCCATTTTTTACCAAACTGTTACACTTACCTTTACACTTGTAGTGAGTTTTATGGTGTAAGTGGATGAGTTGTTCCTGGTGTTAGCAGTTAGCTGAGGTATTTACATCTACTGTCCAGAAGGCTGTTGGAATTCCTTCAGTGTTGTGCTGACTTCTGCAGTAGTCAGCGCTGGTAGCCAGTAAGAGCAGGCTAGGTAGACGTACAGCAGAGGGCGTTTACAGAAATGAGCAGAAAGATTTCGCTGCAGTTAACAGGAAGGGACCTGAGGGAAGAAAGAATATGGGAGTCATTAAGAGAAGTTTTGATTTGGGATCATGGAGCCTCTAAGTGACCAGATCTGCAGTGTGGCAGCAGTTCTAGGATAAGGGAGAATGGAGACTCTTGGGGTGAAGATGTATGAAATGAAGACTTGATGGGGAGGAATAATTAACAGGGAAATCAATGGCAGAAAATACTGTAGGATTGCACCTGTGAGGCCTGAGGAGGAAATGGGGAGTTGGTATGGACAGTTCCACCCTGGTGTGTCTGACCTGGTTTTGAGGCAAGAGCTCAGGCAAGAGTGCCATCTATACCTCACATTGGTACAAAGCAGTTGTTGCAGAAATGAAGCCTTATCTAATGTTGTCCATGTTTTATTTACATAAAATGGTGCAAGGTCAGGATGGTTTTTCTCTTGGTCTGTCATACTTCGGGGCATTTTGTTGCTACATGGAGTTCTTCTTGCTTACATGAGATAAGTCCCATTGTTCAGAGGCAGGAAGAGACCAAGCCCCACTTGTGGTACAGTGAGAGGACTGCAGTAATGAGGAGCTATGGGAATGCTGTGCCGCCTTTTTCCAGCTTACAGTATGCTGTTCTGCAGTAACACATCCCCAGTACTGTAGAATGGGTATGACAGCAAAGTAAAAATTCCTAGTAAATGATTTCTTGTCTTGCTAAGTTGTCTTTACAGCAGCATATCTGGAGGAGAGGTGGGCAGGTAATTTGGATTCTCATGTTAATACATGTCAAACTGTATCCGCAAAACCATTTCTTGTCTTCAATTCTGTTCCTCTTTTTGAGCTTTTATTTAAATCTTCAGCCTGTTTAGTTCTTTTTATACCATGCAATTCTGAAAAAATCATCCTCACAAAGATGAGAATTCCCTTTCCCACCCATTGCTTCATCCCTCTGTTTTATGGTCTGTTATAGACTGCACTAATTGAGGGTTTTCATCCACATGATTGGCAAATTTGACTACACTCATCGTACCATTTAGTCTTTATTATCTTTGGGTTTGTTTACTACGCTTTCCTTCATAACAGGTTAATCTCTTCCTTTCCATAGATAGGCATCTTTTATCTCTGCCTTTAAAGAAGCTGTTAGCTCTCTACTGTTTCAAACAACCATACGCTTCCCAATGTCTTTCAACTTGAAGTCTCATTCAGTTATCAGGTTTTTTTTTGTCATTTTATATCACTGAACAATCTGTTTTCTTACACTTCCACATTTCACATTAAATCCTTTCTATATGTACTGGTATTTTTATCATGTATTTCACAACACCCATTATAAAAGTAGTAAGCAACTAAATTTCTTGCCATAAAATGATGAAACTCAAACTTTTTCTGTTTAAATAATAATGGAATTTTGTTTTCCTTTATGCTTTACATTTTGCCACATTAAATTAATAGTTGAATTGCCTTCATGAGGCTAGTTCCACTGGTGTAGTACAACCTTAACATTAGTGTACTTTATTTCATTGCCTTTATTATACCAGGTTATTTTTATTCTTTTATTTGTTTGCATTTACTGCTTTATTTATACTTGGCTGAAAATTCATATTCATTTATTTTGTAAAAATGGTCTTAACTAGTAAGTGCCAACTGCAGATATTTTAGTCTTATCCTGAACAATGTCAGTTATTGGTGAAGAGTTACCACATTCTGCAGTGTCAGTTCATCACTGATCTCTTCCTGCATTTATTCGTTGTTTTAAAAATTATTTTAAAAATTATTGAGAAAATGAACTGATTTTGATGTAATTCTGTCTATTAGAATACATTTCTCTAAAGTTCTGACTATATAATCAAGGAAGGGAGACTGTACTTTAGTTTTCACTCTAACTCATTTTGATATAAAAGTTAGTACGAAGCATTACACTAAACACTAATGTAAAGAGTCTTCTAAAGTTATGTGGTCTTTGCAACATGCAGTAGATTTTCCTTCTGGATGACAAGCTGAGATAAAGCATACTTTAATCTAGATCATGAAGTTGATTCTGATAATCATTTAGATTCAGGTAGTCTGAATTTAACGTAAATCAATGCCCTGCTAAGCATATGAGATTATTCCAATTCCCTACTTCTCCTAGTTTGTCTGTGATAATTTAAATTTGTTATATACATATTTACTTCTCCTGGTAAGAAATTTGTAATATATTACTACCTTACAGCTGACAGCAGGATGAAATTTGAACATTTTTCCCAAATAATTATTCTGGTTTTTGAATCCAAAATTAAATTCATGAATAAAAATGTACGAATAAAAATGTATGAATAGGAAACCATCTGTGTCTGTTAGCTGCTGAACACTTTGATTCACTTGGAGATTGATTCCTGCAGCAATAAAATAGGTGCTCAGCTTTTTCTCAAAGTAGTCTGAGACATGACGCAAAGTTTAGGAAGTAACTTTCAGTCTGTGTTTTTTTTCTCCATCTTTTCTTACTGTTTTCCACTTCAGAGTGTCTGTAGGTGCCTCTGATGGGAACGTGAGTTTTTTCATGGTGGTCCTATCCTCTGCTGCTGAGGCCCCCCAAAAGTGCAGAGGTTCCTGAATAGCACACATTCCTTTGGGCTTCTCACCTGCATTTTTTCACTTCCGCCTTTCCCTAGCCAGAAGTCCAAATCACTGAACTCTGCAGAGCATCCAAATTTCACTGTGTTTGTAAGGCTATTAAAGTTTAGTCATCTAATGACTAGGTAGACTTTTGCTAAGTATTATGGAAACAACTGTTTCACCTTGTCTGACCACATCTCTTGAAAATGCCTGGTTTATTTTTAAATCCTGCCATCTAGGAGACAAAAGCGTAAGTCACTCCAGGTGATGGGCCATGCATTTGATGGGTGAAGCTTTGACAATGTCAATACATTGGTGTGCTTGCTGTATAATTGTCTTTTTTCTTCCCTTGCTGTTTTCTTTCTCACTTATTTGAAGGTTTGATGCACCTTCTGTGGATTCCTCTCTATTTTCTAGCTGCCCAGATCTTGCTGACTAAAGGAAACAGAAGGTATAATAATAGTTTGTATGTTTTGGAACGATACCAGTCCTCAAGGCAGCTTTATTTTGAATTGGCACCAGTTTATTGAAATAGTTGAACATTCCCCAGAATGCAGCAAGCCTTCGATTATTTTTGGGTAACAGCTTTTAAACTCTTGCAGATGTATCCATTACTTATGGTGACCATAGAAGCTTCCTGTGGGACAGTATATTTTCTAAATTATGATATTAAGCATGGAAATTAAGTACCCCCAGAGTTAACTGTGATATGCTATGGTGCCACTGCATTACTGTAGTCAGCTAGGCAGGAAATGCTATGCAGATTTTTTTAAGAGGATTGATATATGTTTGTTTGTTTGTTTGTTTGTTTTTAACATTTAACTTTAAACATTATTCTGAGATTGACATACAGGGATTCAAAATTTCCTCTTTCAAATATTGCCTTAGTATATGGTGTTGGCATGCTTATTGCCCTTGCAAATACAGACATGAAAATGCAAACATAATTTTGCACTGAGACTTCAAGTTTCATGCTTTTTAAATCTTGACTGTAAATACTTGCACTGTATTGCTGTAGTTCTTTGAGATTTTACAATTGGTGATGAATATTAAGCATTAAAATGCTTGTTAAGGTCATTCCTTCATTAAACAAGTGAGATTTAGACAATGGAAATTGCAGATGTGCATTTGGGGTGTGTGTTAACATATTTTGAGAATCACTTATTGAGAGCTAATCTTATTTCATAATCATGACTTGACATATGTTTTGGTACTGAACAGCAAAAGAAACTTAGCTTAGTGTACCTTATTTCTTTCTCAGTACAAGACGGTAAGAATTAAGAGGCTGCTTCAACACCAGCAATTAATCCAATTAAATAAATTGTATTCTTAGTATAGATTGAGATTTTGTCTCTACATAGCGGAAAATCAAACATTGGCATGGTTGAAATATTGTGTATAACCTGCAGTTGTCACTCTAAAAGTTCCTATCTGCTGTTGGTCCTTCATCATATTAGTCAGCTCAACACAACGTTTCTCTGGAGCACTGTATGGAAGCACATGAACTGTAAGGGATTATATTCACAGTTCAAAGACTCATCTGACTTAAGCACAGTTTCCATAACGTGTGATAAAAATACTGTAGTTGCTGAGGGTAGCTCTGTATCACACTCTCTTTCCTTGCCATTTATTTCTGCTTTCTCACAGGCATAATCATCTTTCTGTCCTTTCAGATGTAGGTGAGAACTGTGAGTCAGAGCCTTCCCAGAAGGAAAGGTATCACTCAACCACATGTCTCTTTGTAAAGAAATTTAATGCACAAATAAAACCATCAAAAATATAGCAAATAGTATCTTAAATATTTACATCTTTAGGTAAAACAACCATTCTTAGCACTAAATCTAGAAGTACTTTTTCCTGTATCATTTTTCAATACTGTGTTGTTCTACTGCTTATAGTCAAGAAATTAAAACTTAATTTGTAACATCTGCATAAGTTTGGTGCCAGAATATCAGTAACAATTCTACACTATTTTGCTTGCATTCTTTTCCTTGCTGATTATCTTTCAGACTTATCAGTTTGCATCAGTTTGAAATGTACAGTGTCATCTGAATTTCTCTGTGTATTACAATAAAAAGTCTCTAGGTCAAAAATAAATGAAAATCCAAAAACTTATTTATACCCTATGGCCTAATAATAACTTTTTGATTAAAGAGTGATTATCTTGTAGCTGGATTGCAAAATATTTTCCACCTTTTTTAATTTATGAGATTGAAGAATTCTGTAGTAGTAGCAACATATTTGTTTTATGCTGGAGATTTCTCAGTGCTCTGTTGCTATCAGTGTTAATCAGATCATAGCCATGATATTTATCACCCCTTCTCTAGTTGCATTGCAAGGATTCAGCTTCACTTTTTACACGCAAGCAATAAATTATCGCCGTCCTTAGTGTTCTCAGGTCCTTTCTTGCCCCTACTGAATTAAGTCCACACCACCCACCTCTCTTTAGATGGGTTGATAAACTGTGCTTCAAAAGTGAGACACAGTGCAGTGAAAATATCCATCCAGATTTTGAAGGACGCTAGTAAATGAAGTCACTGCTAGAGTAAAAACAAGTGCAGTAACAACTCCCACTATAAGCTATTATTTTTTCTGTAGTATAAAGAAAACTTCAAGCTATCCTGAGGATTGAAGGCAGGGAGATCATCTTGAGAGGCAGAAATTTATTTTGATTATTTATTGTTTTAATTTTGCTCAGTTCTACCTAATAGACTTTCTTCTAATCATGAACGGTCATGAATGACAGCTGTGAATTTACAGAGGTTAACAGTCGTGTCACAGACAGCAGCAAATTTCACTACAGGTGTAGGATCCACTTGGATCCTGCCAGTAGTCAGCCCAGTGCACAAGTCCCCTGACAGGTGTTTCTCCTCACAATACTCAAGTGACAGCTTCAGGAAGACTTCCTGTGTACCAAAACAATTATATTTTCTAAACAAGCTCCTAGCATTCCCATTTCAGCAGTTTTCAGATTACTCGGAGAATGGCATGTCTGCTTGCAAAAAGTTACGGTGCCTGCCTGCTGGATAGGTTAAAAAAGAAGAGAGAGAAAGCTACCAGTCTTAAAACTTGTCAGACAGACCAAAGAATAGCTTTAATTGTTGATGGCCTCATCAAACTAAATGCTGAAGCTGTGAAATACGGGTGATGTGTTCAGCTTTCAGCACTGCTGTCTCCTTCATAGACTTCAGTAAATTACCCTAGTTTGGTCTTCACAAGCCCTGGTGCCATGTGCATTCGCTGCTTGACGCAGCTGACAGCATGCCAAAACCAAAGCTCTGACAGCGCTGCAGCTTTTCTGCCTGAACTTTATGCAAAATAGTCTGGTTGTGCATGGGGAACGTATTTACTCTTACTAATCTGTTAAGAATCAACATATTTTGTGCTATTTTAGGTTGGAAGAGAAGTGAAAGTAGAAGCTGTCATGCTGACTCAGACCCAGCATCCAATTCTAACTTCCTTTCTTTCATAAAAGCCGATATCAAATACTTCAGAGGGAAGTTAAAGATCTCCACAGCTGTGGTATCATCTGCCAAACATTAACTTTTCTCCTGATAATAATTATTATAATAATCAGTTCGCTTTAAACTTTAAAGCATGAAATTGTGTATCCAAATATTTTTGTTACCAAGAATTCTAAAAATTCTTGATATAAAAGTATCTTCTTCAAACTATGAATAAATAGTTCATTTCAGGTTGCTCTTACAGCATCAGGCATCATCTCAACTCTACATGTTATTTGGAAATTATGTATCTCAGCTTTTTATTCACTTCAACTCCAATATCCGTTGACTGTTCATAAGTTACAAAACAGAAAGAAACTGAATTTTCTGTCACTTCATTCATTGTCTTTCTTCTTGTTCTTACTGTGGTCTTCTATATTTCACTTGACAATTAAGGAATTAAAAAACCACTAATGAGTACATTAGATTAAAAAATATTCTGACCTGTGAATTTCAAGACACAGCTGTATTTTGGGAATCAAAGTTGTTATTGCAAGTTTCTGTTGAGACGGTATGAAATTCAGTTCTTGTTAAGAAGAGAAAGCTAAGATGAGCTGTTTCTAGGCCACTTGATGACTAGTGATGGTTGGTAAATGTGCTACAGCAAACAGGATGTATGTGAGTGATAGCCAAGTACAGGGTTATGTGTCTATGTTAAAGAACTGCAGTCTCTAAACAAATGGTTACAGGTTCAGTCAGACAACAAAGAATGTCTTCAGTAAAGGGATGTTACATTATCTCTCATAATGTCACTGTCAAAGGACTGTGACATTAATGAGAAACTCTTCAGATTCCAGTTTGAATCCAAATACAGTATATAGTTGTGCACACATTTGTTATTATTCTAAGCCATAAAGCACTTGAATTTTACAAATTTTGGCACACCTCATTGCATGTTTTGATAAAGAATGGATGTAAATCCTACTGTTACATACATATGATGTCTTTCCTTTAGCTCATTATGGATATAAAATCTTCCGTGACAACAGTTAACTCTGATAGGTTGCATAAAGTGTACCAGAGAGTTTCATTTTAGATAGTCACTTTGAATTTCAGATCCCTTAGCATTTAGAATTCAAATCGTCAAAGTAAATTCATTTATTAAAATGTAATTGCTGTTTTTGCAATTGCACGGTACATATCATCATGAAAATTTACTGTGTACTTTTCCAGAAAGAAACATACCAAACATGTATTGTCTGTGCAGTCAGTTGACAGTGGGAGCAGATTACGGAATTTCCAGAGTGTGAAAATTGGGATCAGAGTAAAATTGTCAAAATCATATCTGAGTAAATTTTAAAAGTCAATTTTATCTTTGCGTGTTTCTTGCTGAAAGCCTTCAAGAAGCAATTATCTTTCAGCCAGGGGTGCAGATGGATACTTAACACAATTTTCAGGAGCACCAGAAGGAGCCTAACTTCGTCTGAAACCAGGAAGTTTATAATTTCCGTTCATGCTCTTAGTGTATTTTCCATGCTCAGAATTTTCAAGGCTAATTATTACGGCAGCCTATTTTTTCTTCCCATCTGTGTGTTTACCTCTGAGCAGCTGAAAAGATCAGGACTGTGCAGGCACAGTCCTGGGTGGATTATTTACAAAAAAAAGCATATATCTGTAACAGCTAGCAAATCCCATTATTGAGATAATTACAAGATGCTTATGAAACACTTTGGAGATGTTTTAGTTGAGACGACAAGGTCATTTAGCCCAAGCCACCTGCAGCAAGGAGGCACTAAGCCAGTAGCCCCCAAGGTCAGAGGCAGATATAATGGCCAGAGCAGGTTTTCCATTATTTTGGTGCAAGAGGCGTGCTACAGAAAAGTTTTTTTTCATAACATTCTTTAAGAATTCATGCATACAAATTAAGATTTGACTGTTTAATAAATGAGTATGAATAAACATAGCATGAACCTGATCATTTTTAATCAAGAATTGAATTCAGAAGAGATTATAAGAAGCATTCAGAAAATCTCTTCTTAGCACATTTCTAATATAACCAGTCTTCTCTGGAGTTTTGTAAACCAGGAATCGTGCTTGTGAAATTCCCAGCTGTAGCAAAGAATCAACACAGTGCCTATGCTAGCATGAACTGAAGAACAAGTCTCTTAGTTTTAGATCCCTATCAATATTGTGGATTTTGGAATAAGTGGTTCTAAGAAAAGCAATGGTAAATATTTTTTCCTACTGCTTGATTTTCTGCTGTATTTACTACATTAAGAAAACTGTTTTGTATTCTTTTTTAGAGGTTCTCTATCCTAACCATTCTATGGCATCCAGAACCTATACTGAGCCCAAACCATCCATTCAAAGTCTCTATCCACACCTTTTCATGTCCCTGTCTTCTTTTGTTCATCTCCCTAACTTTATGAGTCAACTTTTGGGTCTTGCCAAAGATAGTAAAAAATCAGTTGAAGAGCTCCCTTTAACTTCCACAGGCTTTAGATGAATCTTGTATGCACAGTGTTGTTACAAACCCTGTGCTTCCAGCCCTGGAAGTCTAATTTTGCAGGAGTGTCACAGCTGGAGAGAGGCTGGGCATCCACTGCAGATGCTGGCTGTGGGTCTTCCTGCTGCTTGAAGAACTCCAGGGTAGGTGAAGGACTTGCAGGCAGCAAACATCCTTTCTACTTGCAGGATGCCCCCCCTGGGTATCTGGAGACGTTGCTGTGAGTAAATGATTCAAACAGCTGGTAAAGGCTGGCTTAAGTTTTCCTATTATTTTCTGAATGCATTTGCTACGTGTTTGTATGAATCCGTGTGTATGCATATATGAATGATTATTGTTTTGCACAATGCATCACTTGGTAAATGCATCTCATTTACTATTTCATAAAGAGTGAATCAATGGGGTACAGCATATTTACCACCCTAATATATACAATGGAGACTAATCAACTCAATGTGCAATTAGTTTTGCGTAACTAGAAATATTATGTGTACAACATGTTCTGGATACTTAGGTTTATTACTCTGGCAGTCACTGTTTGGTGGTGTTTCGGAGAGTATGTAAAATAAATGAGAACTCTTCCATTTATGTCAGCTTTTTTACTGATGTGCATGACTTGCTGAAAGAAATATTTTTTTCTGTCTGGTTGTGGTGTTTGATTCCATCTGAGAATGAAGGAAACCTTGGCTATATTTTACACAAGATTATTATTTTCTTGCTGATTTTATAATCTTTAATTATATTCATTTTTATCATAATGCAAGTTCCCACTAACAGATAAGACATTAACCGTATTTATTATTTGATTTAAAAATGAAGGTGTCTAGTTAATTGAAGTTCATTTTATATCAAACAAAAACTCACTGTGAAGCTCATTATCTACCCTTAGATGGAGATAGAAGGTACAATTAGAAATGAATTCTAAGCAGTCTCTATCTGATTGTTTCACCATTAACAGTCAGTTTTTCTTAATGTAATTAGGAATATTAAAAAAAAATTCTTTTCCTATTAATTCCCAGTGAGTTTCACCAGATTATAGTCCTGCTATTTTAAATATTTTCTATACTGATTTCCATGTATGCTCTGCACTCTGAGTGAGGCTGATTCTAGTTGAAAGCAAAACTCAAGAGAGCAAAATACCCCTTTGGGTTTCCAAGCTGCTGGTGTCACTGAGGCCTGGTGATAACCCACCTCAGCTTTTCTCATTTCTTTCCTCTTCCCTTCCTCTTTGATAATGCAGAGCAGAATACATGGCCCTTCTCTGGTTGATATTCCATTTAAATAAATGGACAACACAGTTATTTTGACAAGTTCTCTGAAACTAAAATTGGATCAGGGTTTCTGTGCCACACTGTGATGTTCTTTCAGTCAAGTAGGTGCTCATTCCATTTTCATTCTCATCCTCTGATGACTTGATCTCTTCAACATACTTCAGTCTACCACTGTCTTGCTCTTTTTCAGCTGATACCTTGTTGCAGTACTCATCTCCTTTCATCCCCAAATCCAGTCTTTGTTTCTCAGGTTTGTCTCACATCTCAGGTAGCATTGTTTCTGTACAGGTTGGTCTTCCTGCACTATAGCAATTCTCCTCTCTTCCATACCTTTCAAAGCCCCTTTGCTCACACAAAACTCTTTCTGCTTTATTTCTGCACTACTTTCTCATTGGCTCCCTGCCATAAGCTCTTTTTCCCAAAATATTTCAATCATATTCTCTGCCCTTGTGAGGCCATATCTGGAGTACTGCCTCCAGGCCCAGGCCCTTTAGCACAGGAAGGATGTGGGAACAGTTGGAGTGGGTCCAGAGGAGGCCATGAGGATGATCAGAGGAGTGGAGCAGCTCTCCTGTGAAGACAGGCTGAGGGAGCTGGGCTTGTTCAGTTTGGTCGGTTTGAAGAAGAGAAGGAAGGCTTCAGGGAGACCTCATTGCAGCCTTCCAGCACTTCAGGGCAGCTTACCAGCAGTTGTAGTGACTTCAAATAGTCTGACAGTGATAGAACAAGGGGAAATGGCTTTAAAATAAAAGAGGGGAGATTAGTTTAGATATTAGGAGTACATTCTTTACTCAGAGAGTGGTGAGGCACTGGCACAGACTGCCCAGAGAAGCTGTGAATGCCCTATCCCAGGGTTTAATGGGCCCTGGGCAGCCTTATCTGCTTGGGGGCAGCCCTGCCTCCAGCTGGGGGCTGGAACTGGATGTGCTTTAAAGTCCCATTCAACCCTGGCCAGTCTGTGATTCTATATTTCGTCTTTCCCCTGAATTGTGACTGTTCCATCTGTACTCTAGCTGCTCTGAATTCTTTCACCTCCACAAATATACACGATAGGATTACCTTCCTCCTTACTCTTATTTCAAGTATTTGTCACAGTGCAGCTGTGTACTGTCAGGACAAGGAGGCTCTGCCTTCATCATCTTATCCCTGTCCTTGTTTGCATTTGTGTATTCTCTGGAGATGATAACTTTAGTGACTCCTGCACAGAAACTTAAGTAGGTTAAAAAAAAAAAATGCAACTTGCATTTTACAGTGCCCTTATTCCTGACCAGCTGTGTCTGTTGAATGCCATGGCCTGACTCAGCCATATTTTCCAGTCCCAGATTCTCAGTTGCCTGTGCTAATAATTCAGTAACCACAGCGAGTGGAATCAGCTTTATCATTTGCAGACACAAAGTGAACTAACCAAAACAACAGTTTTATCTTAACTAGTTAGGCTGATCCAACTCACTCCATATTTGAAAGGTCAACAAAATCTTATGCAAGTGGGGGAGCTAATAAAAGTGGCTAAGCTGAGAGAGAAACAAAATAGGGCTTCTCTTTTCAGCAACAGCCTGTGTTGATCTATGGGTATTTGGAGAGACTGCAGATGCTAACAGCCCTACATATCTTGCTAGCTCCATGTGCAACATTTTCTTATTACAGAAAAGCCATAATTACATAGCATTTGCCTTATGCATTTAGGATCACTCACCAAAGAAGAAAAGAAAAAAAAAAAAAAGCAAATAAATAAAACCTCAACCTTCTTTCTCAGTATAGATTTTTTTCCTTTTCTACTTTCTAGTGTTTCTGAAAAAAAATTTTTTTCGTTTCTCTTCAAACTGAGTAACCCTTCCTCTCAATTTTGTGGGTCCTCTGAGAACAACTGAGGTACTTTGTTAAGAGTTCTTACAACATGTGCACAAATCTTTCTGTCCTTTCTCCACTTTCCATTAACTTTTCCTTCTCTGTTTTTGCAGTCAAGTCATCAACAAGGGTTACTGCACTTTTCACTATTAGAAATTTTGACCTTATTTATTAGTTCAGTACATTGAGTATGGAGATTGCACTCAAAAGAAAACAAATGATCCTTCCCATATTTGCTTTGCTCTCTCTCTCTCCGTCTCACATACATACACACACACACACACACACACACCTTAAGGGAAGGATTTTTATCTAGTAATCATAACCTGAAATTGAAGCCATGACATGGAAAAGAGACAGATAAGTAGGAATTAAATTAATACTTATTCAGGGTAGCTCATCCTTATCATCATTCTGCACACTTCATTATGAACTATAGATCTAAAAAATGCTTTTCAAACTACAGTCTCTAATGTTCTAAAATACACTTTTTCATCAGTTCCTCTTCTGACTTGTGTACAAGGATAAATGGAGCAAGTAGTTCTGACATCTTTTTTTCCCAAAGAAATGAGGAAAATGATAAACTTCACAGTCCAAACTTTTTGACAAATTTAATCGAGTACTCTCAGCTATACAATTCTCCAGCTGTGAAATGGATAGCACTGAGCACTGAAGGACATCTGTTTATTTAAGCAGGTGTGTAAGGATAAGCAAAGAAGTTTTCCTGCTGAAAGGATTTATGCCAGAGTATGTAATGGCAGGAACAGACAAAAGAGCAAGTGAGGATTTTGGCAGCTACAAACATTCAGATGTTCAGGGCTGTCTTGGTTCCACAGGTTGGGCAGCATCTGGACAGGTATGCTGTCACAGCCCAGGGCAGCACCTGCCTTGCAGAGAGCAGGGACTGAGGACATCACATTGCTCCACCTGCATTATAACAAAATTAGAAAATACAGTGCTACTATCAGGGAAATGAGATTAAGTTGTTTTCAATGTAAGGAACTGATGTTCATGCAGAGACATTGCAGTAAATTATTCTGTCCCTGAAACCACAGATGTGAGCTTATAGTAACCAATTATTTGGATCATCAGAGCTATGTATCTGTGATTCTGTAATTGTCGTTTATCAGTAGGATAAATTGATTGACAGGCCAGTTATTATAATATAACAAACTGAGATTCATCATAGTCAGCTTCAGATTTCTACATGTGAACAGACAGACGAGGCTTTATTTCTAGGAAGGGGAAAAAAAATAGCTGCTTTTGGAGCAAGATCAGCACATTGTATTTTAGATATTTACCTTAAGATGGTATGTTTATCAAAATACATATATGTGTATATCAAAATGATAGCCTAAAAAAGCTTTCCTCGTGTGTCTAGAAAAGATCTCATAAAGTGACTAGTTCAAGTTAGGTGCAAATATATAAACATTTGCTTAAATTCAGACAAATGCTACCTGTAGTATCCACCATTCTGTGTAAGACCTCTGCTTATTGGGGGCAGTGCAAAGAAAAATGACTGCCTCTTGTGAGATCTGTTTCATTCTCTAAAGTAATTTTACTAAGAATTTTACCTCAGTGTCTTGAACAGTGAACATAAGGGAATGGGCTACCAGGCTTTATAACAGCTATAAAGAAAAAATCAGGTTGAACCATCTGCAAAACATCATGAAGCTCATAAAAACAAACATTGAAAGACCAGCAGGGAACGAACAGATCACTACCAAAGATAACATCTTCAGTATGTGTTCTCCTGAGGCTGCAATATGAATGTGGTGAAAGTTTTATTGCTTGCGATGCTCATGCTGATACATAACTCTTATGAAGAGCGGTGATCATATGAGGGGTTTCTGTACAGGGCTCCGTGGACAAGACAACATTACTCCTCCTGGAACTGAACTTTGATGGTAATGCTAAGGATCGTGCAACATAAAAATCTGCATTTCCCTGTTCAATGCTGCTGTCCTTGGCCTTTTCCCTATAGGATTACCTTGCTTTGTCCTTGCAATTTGATGAAGCTAACAAGGCAGGCATCTTGCAACATCCTTTGACAAAAGGTTTGTTCAAATGAGCGCTGCCACTGAGTGTCAAAGAAGTCAGACATTTTTCAGTACAGTCAGGGCACAAGAATCTTCTCCCCAGTGCCATCGCCTGATTTCACATGCAGCCAGGGGAGAAGACCCAGTCTGCTTTTAGGGAGCATTGGGATGACAGAACTGGAAAACACACATCACATAGATCAGAGAAGGTCTGAGAAGCAGATGCTGTCAGACAACTTGATTCCATCCAGCCATTTTGTGTAACATGCCACTGCTGTTCTTAAACTACACATAACCACAAGTGGAAATGGGCTTTCTTATGAATCATCAAAACTGGGCTTTTCCTGTGAGCAACAACTCAGGATTTTGTGCTGAAACCATCTGTAAAGAGAAGAAGACGAGGGAGTGCATCCTGGCTTTCTATAAAGAAATAATATTTCAAATGTTGAATCAATTTTGAAATCCCTTTTAGGATTTAAAAAGGAAAAGTTAACTTTTTCTTTTCTATCTGATGGCTGTAAAGGCTCTGAGAGAGATCACTGCCATAGTTTCTGGTAAAGCACTTATTTATACATTAAACTACTAATCTCCTTTTAAAAAGGGGGAAAAAATATTGAGCATCAATTGTACGTTGGACACTCAAAATGTCTTTGGCTTTCATATTTTTTATTTTATTTGTCTAGGTTAACTTGGTTGTTATAGGCTTCATTGAGACAGCTTCTTCTGCATTTCCAATTTTTCATAAGGTCTAATGTCATGAGAGTTATGAGAACACTGAGGAAAAATTACTAATATCAGAAAAACAAATGTTATGTAAACATTGCAAGTCAGTGTATCCCTTCACATAGGCATTTTCAATTTGAAATGAGTTCTAATGTGGACTGAAAAAGCTACTCCAGATTGGCAGGTCGTGCTTCTCCATTCTTCTCCCTAAATAAAGCTTAACAAGGCTAAATAGAACTTCTTCTACTAGGAGACCTTAACAAAATAAAATGTAGAAGGGGAGAATAGCAGCCTCAAATAAACACATACTTAATCTGCTTTAATGTATCTTACTAGACATGAATCAGGACTTTTTCTTGCCAGGATTAATGCAGTAAAGGAATTGTTCTCTCAGCAAAAAGTATTCATAATTCCATTTTACACTGATAAATAATCTCCTAATACATGTTTTATACTGATAGAGGCTGGAAGTATAAGTTATGTATGAGGAGAGAAGTTGCTACAACCCAAAGCCACGCTAAGGAAATGAAAAATTTGATCAACTGCATTGATCCTGAGGCAAAATTGCTAAGGGTCACTCTTACGTCTGTAATTTCAGGAGTTCTTGCTGAGCATCAGAAAGTGGTAGCACAGAAGTATTTCCTATCAGCACATTTACAGGAGACAGCAGTGATTATACTTCGTTGTCTGTGCGCTGCCAGCCACTCTAAATATCTTACAGAGCGGAGATCCTTTCTAATCAAGTGCAATTCATTTTCTTATGACTTATGATTTCAGGGTTGATATTAGTCAGAAATTTGTCAGTTATTCTGTGAAACAGGAGATATGTTTTTTATTTGATTTAAGGTGAGATCAGGAATGTGTCTTTGTGTGAAATAATTTTTCCAATGTGAACACGTGTAAAGAAAGAAACCTGAAATCCCAAAATCGGATTATTTCTTCAGAAAATTAACAGATTTTTGCTTTGCTTCCGCTGTTTTTACTCAACAGAAAAGAGCATAGTACTTAATTATGCCTCTTTTGAAATTCATAATCGTAAGTTCAGTATCATTTATGAAAAGCTGAATGACAACTGGAAAGAATGCTACAGTGATTAGATGTGACTGCAGAGAAAGAGATCAGGATAACCTAAAAATCTGTTTGCTTTCACAGTACCTAAACTTAAATTTGTATGGTTTAGTGAGCTACAAAAGAGGTTTTATCCCTACTTTCCAATAAAATGTTTGTATAAATTAATACTGCTGTCAGCAGACCATAACATCTATTTTCTACGGACTTGCCTAATGTGAAAATTCTGAAACATCAAGGTAAAAAAAAAGAACTTGCTGTGGTAATAAAGGCATGCTGGAATAAAAAATATTTTTAGACAATCTGAAAAAAAACCTATTTGATTCTACTTTGGAAGCAATAAGCACCTGATTTCTTGGACAAAATCCTGCCCTTATAATATCATGTTACTACTTTAATGACCCCATGCAGTAATATACATTTCTGAGCCAGTGAGCAACCTTCAGGGGCATAAAAACTCAATTTCCCAATATCAAAGATCCCTTTTTTTCCCCCTTGGGAGAAGAAAGCATAAGGCTGTTTCCTACATTATTAACATTTTGCCTCGGGGCAAGTGGCAACATAATCCCTATCATTTTTACCTCCTGCTGCTCCACTGGGAAAACACAATCCAGGCACCTGTGTTTGTGGCTCTTCCTTTCATTCCTGTTCCCTGCTGTGCTGTGCTGTGACAGGACAGCAGCAGGTGGCGTAAATAAAGGAGAAAGCTTGCAGAAAATTATAGACAACTTCTGAGATTTTTGATTTGACAATATTTTGAAGCCTCATCTTCTTTGGGAGAAAAAAACAGATTTTTACCTAAACTCTTTGCTTTTGGTGCAGCAAGGATGAACTCTCCACCCTTTGGAGTGAGCAAAAATGTTATCACCACTCCTGAGGTGCTGAGCAGCTATAAAATACACTTACTTTCATTATTAGAAGTTAAATGATGTTTGTGAGTGTTTTTTTCCACTGCTGCTGGGCTTGGAAACTGCCTTAGAATGAAATTTGAGCTCACTGAGAATAAATGGACAGGGATGGACTTCTCTGTTATCTCTATATAAGAAATACTGTTCTGCTGCTTGTTACCAGTGGAAAGGTTTTAGTGCTTCCTGCAGAAGAAAAGAATGATCTTAGCATCTGGTCATTGGAAGCTGACTGAAATATGTTCCCACTGAGGAAGTTTCTCATTCTTTTCCAAGGTAAATAACTGTGGCTGCCGCTATTACCTAGACCCCCCAGAGACATTTACTGATTTTATAAATACATGGGACCAAAAGAGCAGACCTTGCCCTGGGGAGAACAACGCTTTTCTTGCATTCCTTGTTCTCAGTGGGAGCTCTCTCTTATCAGCAGACCAAAGACATGAGGATGCTCCATGTCTAACAACAGTGATCAAGTTTAGGATTTCTACTGTAAATAATAGCTTGACGTTGTCTTTTGTTCTGAATCAGAACAAATGGAATTACTGCCCAGTTTATTGCTAATGTTCCCACTGATCATTACTTTGATAGAATGACAAAAGATACACTTTATAGATTTCCTTTTAGAATTTGTACAATGTGAAATTTCATAACAGGACACTAACAGAAAACATATATTCTTATCATCTGACTTATCATTTTATAAAATACTATAAATACTATAAATTATAAAATGCTATGAACATGAACTAAGTGTATTTTACTTATTATTTCACAGTTCCCTTTTGTGCTCAGTTGACTTTCTGAATCATAGTTTTCCCTGTGTGTTGTAAAATGAGTTTGAGACTTTGATACATCCTTATAATGTCTTCTCACTTACAGTAACAGAATATAAAACAAAAATATATTTTTTTTCAATACATAGGTGAACATCGACATTAGAAACAAAATTTCAAATTTTTAATGAAGAATGCAGGTAATAATTATTTTTTTCAAGAAAATAAATGTTTCCTAGAGTTTTTATTGCCAACAGTATCATTTCACCTTTCATTTTTGTAAGAAATAACAGCAAAAAGTACTGATTACGGTCTAACTTGAGCCTCCTGATTCTACTTTGCAGTATAAGAGCAAGTGGGCTATCGTTCCCTAATCTATACATAATTTCCTGATGGATTACAGTACTGGTATTCTTGACAGTGAATCTATCTTTGGGTGGACATTAGCTTTTACTTCATCAGTAGTAGTAATTGGAATGAAAATTTGTAGGAATAACTGCAAAATTTGCTGGAAAAAGTGGAGCACATGAAAATAAGTCTCAGTATGTGACTAAAAAGGAAAAAAAAATGAAACCACAAATACAACTACCTGAATCTGGAGCATGTTGAGCATTTCATTTACTTCACGCAGTTGATAATAGAAAACTGTTTGTATGACTTAGAGGAGCAGAATTGAAGTGACAGCTGTTGATCTCAGAGAATGTGGCCACAAATAATTAAAGAGAAGAATGAAATTGTTGCAGACTCTTGATATCAGAGTGGAATTGGATGGGCATTAAGAAAATTGGGTGAAAAAAATATATATATACTTTACATTCTACAGGAGATTGCTCTCGTTCAACTGAGAGGTATTCAGTTCAATATAGAGCAGACTGAGGTTCGTGATTTTCAGTATGATTAGACAAACTCATGCATAGAAAATAGTACACTTCCTAACTGAAAATACAGAAGTGGAAAATTAACAGGTTGAATAAAGGGATTTCTCCAGCCTCTCTTCTGCTTGGAGTGAAACAAATCATTAAGAAACATGAATCTGAGATTCTTAAGTTTCGCATATGTGGCTAGAGTTTATAAAAGCTATGTATCAATAAGGTTTTTCTTGAGCATAGAGATAGATGAGGAAAGAGGTTTTCTATTGTCACTGATCATGGGATGTGACTAAAAAATTCATAGTAAAAGCTGTCTGGAAAAACACAAGTTTTCAAGAAAACAGGCTGCTTCCTGATATTAAACTGTGTTTTGCAGCATTTGGTAATGTCCCTTTAGAGACTCTAGGTCTTTTTTTATCACTATTTTCTTTAAGCACAAACTCTGTATCAGAAGACTTATTTGAATTCTGAATACGTTTATAAAATAGATCATCTCATTTGCCCCATCCAGTGCTGAATGAAAAACATGCAACAGTGTTCAATAATTTAATTTAATAATTTAACTGATGAGTGTTTATCACGAGGGCATTTGGAAATCAAACATAGTAGTCAATATCATGGTTACCTACAGAGGTTCCTGGTGACTGGAGGAAAGGAAGTGTTGCACCCCACTTCAAAAGGGGCAAGAGGAAAAAAACACCTGGCTGGATTAATTCCTGAGTAACTTTATCTACTTGAGTCTTGCTTCATGCCAGGGTGGGCCAGGTGTCTCTCTAGCATCTTTTCAACTTGAAGTATTTTGTATTTCTTTGGATTAAGAATATTTTCTTCTGAGGTTTTGTTAGTCGTTGCTGGGTAGTACTGACCTAAGCCATCTTCCTCAAACAAAACTAAACAAAACAAATATTTATTATTCAATCTGAATACAGTTAGACTCTTAGACTCTTAGAAAATTCAAAGTGACAGGGAATAAGTGAGGCTCTTATGCTCCCTTGGACTCTGGTGAAATATCAAATGTTATTTCAGATAATGACATTCTGAAGAACACAGATCTAATGAAGTTTTAACATTATTCAACCCTAGGGTTGTGGTGTCTTAGCTTAATTCCTTCCATTCTTCTGTCCATATAACTATTCAGCTCTGAGAGCTGGAATGTATATGCTCTTTTCAAAGAACAGCATTGCAGCCACTCTTTCCTCTGGCCTTATGTTCATTCTTTTATTACAGTCAATGTTTATATTGAAAAACTATAACCTCAAGCAGTTAACTGTGAAAAACAAGGTAGATATAATGAACAGCACTGTTTCCTGCTATTCAGAAACAGAATTAGGAATGATCCCTGCTTTGGTTTCTGGCGTGTAATAAAAAGTCGTATTGACTTACTATTTGGATTTTTTTATTCTCATTAGGAAGTTGCAGGGCATGGTAAAAAAAAGTTATACTTCATAGTTCTTTCTCAATATCCAATAAAGTATTACTTTCTATTGTATGATACATTTGCATAGTCTATTTCAGAATTTTTATAAATAATTGTTATCATAATTGCATATGCAGAACATTTAAAAAATACATTTGATCCTGTAAGATAGTAATGGTGAGATTCAGTTGCCTAAATGAAGGGTCTAGTGCCATTTTAAACTTCCTGATGTCTTATCTCTCAACTTCAGCTATATCTCTGGAAGGTTATAGGTATTTTGCAAGCCCTGTCTTATATTTGTTAATCCTGAATAAGCTAGGCCTTCTTAAATGGCACCAGAAACTTCTTTCTCAGGTCCAGCCTACTTCTTCTGACAGTTTCGTTTAACGCCTTAAGATAGAAAAATGCTTAGCACTTTCAGAAGTTGGTGGTTTTGTTAAGTTGATTAGGTCTAGTAATTTTTAAATGTTCTACCTATAACCAAAAATATTTTGTAGCTTTAAATAAAGATGAAAAGCAAATGTTTATACTACAACTGAATCTTGAGTTAACTTGTTCCTTGATTTATACTAAATTCATTTAGCATACTGTTTGTGCTCACTGTAGTTTTGTGTGTGTTTTTATTTTGTTTTACGCAATTTCGTATGAGTAGGAAGGCTGTAGATGCTCTTCTTTTCCTTGTCTCATTTGAATACGTAAACTTTAAAATGTGAATAGAAATTGAATAGAATGAAATATTAACATCAACCTGATGAGCAGCAAATTGATTGTTACATGATCCTCTGATCTTTTTACTTCTTTTGTCAAGAGTATGATTCTTCTTTATCATCTGACTTATCCTTAAGAAAAGTCCATCTCTTTCTGCAGCCAACATTATCTAACTTTGCTGCTTAATATTAGATACTTGCCAAAAAGTTCATAAATGAGGGCAAGAGAGCCTTTACACTACTCTTTTAGCAAATTCAGATTATGCCTGTCCTAAAATATTTTTGTCTCCAATTTCTGATGCATTTGCTGGATTGATGGGCTGACGCCAATGAGATGAAGTTAAGCAAGACTAAGTGTCAGGTCCTTTACTTTGGTCACAACAACCCAATGCATTGCTACAGGCTTGGGGAAGAGTTTGCTGGAAGGCTGCACAGAGGAAAAGGATCTGGGGTGCTGGATGGTGCTCAGCTGAACATGAGCCAGCAGTGTGCCCAGGTGAGCAAGAAGACCAGCAGCGTCCTGGCTTGTATCAGAAATAGTGCAGCCAACAGGAGCAGGGAGGTAATTGTCTCCCTGCTCTGGTGAGGCCACGATGTGAGGTCTGCATTCAGTTTTGGGCCCCTCACTACAAGAAAGATATTGAGGTGCTGGAGCATGTCCAGAGAAGGCCAAAACTGGTAAAGGATTTTGAGCACAAGTCTTACCAGGAGCAGCTGACAGAACTGGGATTGTTTAGCTGGAGAAGAGGAGGCTCAGCAGAGATCTTATCACTCTCTACAACTCCTTGAAAGGAGATGGTAGTGAGTTGGGGGTCAAACTCTTCTCACAGCAATAGGTAACAGCAATAGAACGAGAGAGAATGACCATAAGTTATGCCAGAGGTGGTTAAGATTGGATATTAGGAAAAAACGTCTTTTCTGAAAGAATGGTGAGGTATTGAAATAGGCTGCCCAGGTAGGTGGTGGGTTCACCATCCCTGAAGGAGTTCAAGAAATGTGTAGAAGTGGTACTTAGGAACCACTTTGGGCAATATTGGTGGTATGTTGATGGTTGGACTAGATGATCTTAGAAGTCTTTTCCAACATTAATGATTCTTTGATTCTATGTTTCTATGATCCTATGATTCTTTGTCCATCCCTTTGAAGGATTCATTGTCAAAATCAAGACCAGTGCATGATTAAGGGAAAACAAGTTCAGACAGTAATACGTAGTAATATCATCATAACAGTTAATGTGACTGTATTTCTTAATTTTATTTAAGGCTGTGGATGTGGTTCTCCTGAACACTGGAGTACTGTTTCATCATTGTAGCCTCTCCCCATTGCTGATGCTGTGCACATGCAAGGCAGGAAAGGTTATAAATGGGTGAATTAGTAACATAAGCAAATAGGGCAGCTGTTCAAATACTGCAGACAGTACAGATTCAACAGATGTCTGTTAATATACAAAATAACTGTTTTGGTGAATTTTTAGTGAAATTGGAAATTACTATCAATGCTATCAACAACACACACATAAGAAAGATGCACCAATTTTCAAAAACTGACAAAATAACAGTCTGGGAAACTACAGGGTAGTCAGTCTCACTTAGTATGTGGTACGTTCTCTTTGAACCTGGCCATTTAAGGATTAGGAGGAGACTGGGAACAGTCAGAATAGATACACCGAGAGAGTATCTTGCCCGGACAACCTAATTGCATTATTTGAGAAAAATGACTGGATTTTTGGACAAGGCAAAAGTCATTTACCTTAACTCTAGCAGGGCTTTCAATATTGTCTCCCAGCATGTCCTTGTATCTAAGGGATGTTGCTGTCTGGTGGGGAAAATGTAGCTTGATGGTCAGGCTCTGAAAGTGGAGATCCTGCAGGAGCCTATGCTGTTACCTGGTTAATACCTTCTTTAATAATATGGAGAGGGTGACAGAGTGCACTCTTGTCACATTTGCAGAAGACAGCTAACTGAGAAGACACTGAAAAATTCAAGGGCAGATCCATGGCATGAGGGAGAGAAGTAGACTTCCTTGCAATGGAGCAGGCTGGGGACTGGTGAGGAAACAGCTCTGTTAAAAAGGTCCTGGGGCCTTGGCAGACAAGGAGATAGCATGAGTCAGCAGGCCATCAGCCTGTGCTAACTGCAGCACAGACAGTACGTGGAGGAAAGAGATGTACTTAGCACCGCTTGTAGAATACTGCATCTAATACAAGAAAGGTATCATTAAGCTGGAGTGAGAATAGCAGAAATATTCCAGTAAGTAAACTCTCATTCATCTCTTATAAATAGTATCTGTCTCTGAAAAAGAAAGCTTTAAACACCAAAATCCCTGGAGAAATATACATAGGAGACCTACCTTAGGGGATACCGGTCTTTGAAATTCTTCTTCTCGAGCTTGCAAATGAAGAGGTTGTGGGTTCTATATTTTAATATCATAAATTCTCATTATTTCTTAACCCTGTAGAAATCTAGCACTGATCCTGTTTTATAGGTAAAAGCAAGCCAAAGACATCAAATACCCAAATGGCAAGCAGACAGAATCTTTCAGTTATAAGGAAATGTGTTCCAGGAATAAATTATGGTGAGTGCAGGGGTCTGCAGCTCCTACTGTTTGTTCATCCCTGCAGTTGCTGAATGCCAGTGATACCTAAAGTTACAATGAAAACCAGCATGGTGTAGATTCAAATGTTATCTATCTCATAAGTTACCTTCTTTCTTGCTGTTGCTTATCAGTTGTCATTGTGAAGTGTCCACTAGACCCTAATACTTCATTTCTGAGCCTCAGACATCCAACTGTGAATGAAGCCACCAAGAGGACTGCTAAGACTTCATGTGCTATATAAGTGTCACCTTCCTTACTGTCAGCTTCCTTAGTGGCATTACATTAATTTTTTTTTTTCTGTATTTTATACGTAAAATCCTATGTATGCGTCTAATTCTTCATTCTGTTTACAATAAGAAATTTCTCCTCATTGTGTGCATATCCTAATCATTACTAATAATTTTCCCTACTACAAGACACAAGTGTGTTACCTTCCTTAGAACCGACTCTGCTACTTTTGTGAAAGATGTTGTTAATGAGATGAAGATTTTCAAATGATCCCTTACTTTCATTCTAAAACATTATTACTCCATATAGATTAACTGTATCACTTCACATTGTACAGCAGTCGTGATTTCTATTCTGCGAAAGTTTTTATATCCTCAACATTGCTCTTCTCCTTTGAGAAAGTTGCATTTCCACTCTTTCTATTGGTACAGGGTTCCACAGATCATCTAGTGTTTCTATGGTGGAATGGGAAACTTTAAGAAGCATTTATGTGTATCACAGGGAGACAGACTGTACAAGCTCATTTGTTGTTTTGGAGTTCCACTATTACAAGTCTCTGTGTAGAATAGACAATGGGAGTTTTCTTAGGTTATTCAGAATTTAACTGATCATTTGCATACTCTTTGAGGAGAAAAGTAATTATCCAGTCAGTTGTGTTTTGCATTGCACCCTCCTGTCTTTTACCTTGAACTTCATAACATTTCTTGAACAATTAAATATTTCTAAATGGAAAGCTTTAAAAAATAGGTTGGATCATTCTGAGTTAGTCCAATTTTGGGCTAGAGAACAGTAGACAATATGTAGACTCCCTTAGGCATGTGTCCATTTGTGTATTTCAGTTGTGAGTTTGGACCCATTTCATTTGTTTTTTACATTCTAGATCAGATTTGTTACTTGAGACAGTACTTCAGAGTGTAAAGTTGTCATGGTATCTGCCTACTTTTATTTTAAAAATTTAGTCCTGCTAAAGTGGATAAAAATCAATTTAGAAGTGTGGGTTGAAAATGAGGGATGTTCATCCAATATTTTCATAATAAGCAGGGAATAATTCAATTCAGCATAATCATGCTTGAAATATAAATCCATATAAAACATATTATTTTAACTGAATCAGCTAATCTAACAATACTAGACACACTGATTCCAAAAACTATGTGTTGAAGTTACAAATTTTTATTAGAAGAAATTTTGTTATCTCTTTCTATGGCAAATTGTGTATTAATTTTAAATATCTGATGTTTTAATTCTTCATTGTATTTCATGATTAGTCTGTAGACTTCATTCCTTGTAATGAAGATTAAAAGAGGTGCAGGCTTTATCCTATCCCAAACATCTACTGTGATGCTAGGAGTCAGTTGTCACATTGGGATGAAATGTTAAAAGATAAGACATTACTTGAGTCAACATTATTTAGCAAATAAAATATCATTAATTCTATTTTAAATACAAAAATAGGTAGGTGTTTTTGAAAGAATATAGGAAGAATCAGTGTATTCTTGTGTCAGTGACCTATCCTAAGGTCATAGAAGTATACACTGAATATTTATTATCTCCTATCTCATATCACAATCACAGTGTTTAGCTTTGTGCTGACGGCTTTGGGATGCATCAAGTTTCGAAGGTACTAAATAAAAGACAAATTCTGTCTCATATAATAATGTCAGTGAAATTCACAGGATGATTAATGATTGTTCTTTGTTTGAGGGCTAATAAAATTCTGAGTTGCTGTGGGAGATATGCAAAATGCCTAATCCAACATCAAGTGTATGCCATTCAAGATCCTTTAAAAAGTCCCAGAAAGAGCAGAAACTGAATAGCAAAGTCTGAAATGTAAATATTTATTGGAGATATTTCGAATTTGGCATCATTGTCACTTTTACATTTTACATTCTTATTAGAGTAGATTTCCACTCAAAAGGACAATGTATCTTAAATTGAATTAGGACCAGTAAGGGAAATTGACTAAGCCCAGCTGAAAGCTGGTTTAATTATGTCGCAGTTCCTACCTGTAGATGTTCCGATTCAAAAATAATGAATAACTGGAGACTGGAAAATAGCACTTATGTAGCTCTTCAATATTTTTAAATTGTTTCAAAATCATTTCGAGTATTTTGTTAACCTTCTAATCACTGCTGATGTCTGTGAAAAAAAAAAACTATTGGCTTTGCATTTTAATTCTCCCTACTACACTTCATCTATACAGATAAATTTATATGTGTAAGTCATATGCATACATACAGAGGAGACATCATAACAGCGAGAGTAGTGCTTTCTGTAGTTCTGTTAATCATTATCAGGGCTGAGCTGGATGTCTATGAAGGATAGACTCATCACTCTCTCTTTCTTGCTGTGCTGATGATCAGTTGCATAGTGCAACCTAAAGCATTCATGCTTTCATAGAATGAAGGTTTCTTTACATTTTTATTGCACAAGGCACATACAGCTCACAGCTTTGAACTTGGGTTACTTCTGGTCAAAGTGGAACTTCGTAGCCTGTTAAACTTTGTGGGTGTATGGATTTCCTCAAGACTCATATTAATGTTAAGCTAGATATCCTGAGCTTTGTTGTTTTCCATTACTTCACATCATATACCTCTTCAAACATAATAAGTTTCCCTTCAGTTTTATTTGTCTTGTGTGTTCCTTACCTGTGTTCACATTTTCAGCAGTAGAGTAGATTTGTATGGAATGGAAAAGGTGAGATGTTCAAAGCCTGTGCTTTCCTTCAAACTCGTCAAGGTGCTTGGTTCAACAGTGATGAGAATTCTTTGTTTTTCTGTCTTTGCATTAATTACTCTTTTCTGCTCCTGACATAATATCTGAACAGTTCAATTGGATATTCAAAGATTCAGAGGTTGGTCCTTGAATTCTGTCGCATACTACCATGTTGTAGAATAACAGGATATTACCGTTTTATTTCTTATATGTAGGTCACACCTAAAGTAATGTGTCCTATTTATTTTCATGAAAAATCCAACAGATATAAAGAGTTCAATAATGCTATTTAATAGAGTATGAGTTCTCAGCTACAAAACACTCTATTTTTGCATACTTACCACCTTTAGCTGTGCATTTTCACCACCAAGGAAGAGTGCATGCCAGCTGATAAAAATCTGCATGCCATCTAGAACATGCCAAGTCCCTCATGTTGTTGTTGGCATTACTGAAACACACTACCCACTGCCTCACTGTGATCACATCCACTCTTTGGCCTCCATAAATGTTCAACAAACATCACTGAAAATCAATGGGTGCATTTTTTTCTGTGTGGAGGAACTCAAATACACCTTTTTGCTTCAACAGCATAAAACAGGAGGCGATATTTTTCGAGTAGCCCTCATGTATCAGTAGATATCATATGGAGAGTACATATCAAAAGTAATAAAGTAATTAATGAGTGAAACAACTTTTTGTGGGTGGAAGTTCTCTAGGTTTTGTTCCATTATACTTCAATTTTATACTTTCTCGTTCTATTTTTGGAGTGGAAAAATATGTATTTTTGTCCTTGCCAGTATCCTCCTAGAACTCTTCGTGCAACTTCTATCTCCATGTGTCCTCTTTGATCCAGTAATAAAAAAAGCCAGTAAGGACTGCAGTGAATTCGTGAAACTCATCTAGATATTAATTAGTTTATAACTTATTAATTATTCCCTACAGTTAATTGTATTTCCAGTGTATGGCATTAAGACTCTTCATTTGTCATTACAAAACATAGAATCTGGATTTTTATATGTACATTTGGATGTATAAAATTCTCTGTTTATAGAGATAGTAAGGCGTATGTTTGGGAAGCGCTCTTCTGCTATTACAACCACCTTTGTTTGCAGAGTAGTTTGAGCAGCTGATGTTTGGCAATGTCATGCCGTCTCTCCCTCTTTGCCTCAGGAGGCCAGGTTAAAGCTGGAGTTGTTCAGTCATGTTGCAAACTGTCCAAAGGTTCTTCCACTTCTCATTCTTCTTTCTGAAGTTTTCAGAAAGCTGCTGTGCTCTTGTCTTTACGTATTGATGCAGCTTACAAAACTTGCCTGTGAGCTGTATGATGTGCTCAATCAAGTGAACACTGACCTCACAGATAGTTCTCATTCACAGAAATTTTCCAAATGGAAGACTATTTGCTCAACAGTATTATTGTCTTTTTCCCATGTACTTTGCTTTACCTTTTATTCTGGGAACATAGACTTGTAGCCCCTTTGATGGAGATAGAAATTCTGAAAAGCTTTTCTGTCTTTCCTTTGGGGTAGTCCCCACAGCATTTGTCCCTGGCCTACTTGAAGTTGTTGTAAGGTAGCTCTGTCCTCAGTCAGACTGATAGAGCTGAAGTTGTTCCCAGTCTGGGATGCCCAACAGCTCTTCAAGACAGCTGGTAGGAAAACAGGCAGGTTTTATAGATTTGTTACAACTTATTTGTCTCCAAAACATCAGTTTTCTGCAACAAGGATTTTCCAGGGAAAAACTATTTTAGTGGTAAATTGCTGATCTGCTTTAAACACCAGCAGAAGGAGAGGTCACTCTGTCACTTTGGCAGTCTCATTACACATATAGCTATGGCCCTCAGAGTCACAAACATTCACTTATGTGAACTGAATTCATGAGAAAACAAGTACATCCTAATGGGTATAATTCCTCAGGTAGGAAACAAGACAGCAGATTCTGAGCTTCAGTGATACGTGGATTGGGTATCTGCTAAGAGCATAGCATGTTTGGCCTGTGAATTCTCTATCTGTTTAGCAATAGACTCTTTTAAGAAAGAAGAAAAGTGGGGAGATGTACATGTTCTTGTACATGTACAAGTTCTGTTATGGAATGGAGCTATCTCAGTTTAGATAGAACATGCATTTATTTTCTCTGTGATAGCAATCACATCTGTTATTTTCTCCTAAATCAGCACTTCAAAGTGAATAGGAACATGAAATACAGCAAAATTGTTTTAATCAACGGTATTACTAAATAGAAGACAAAGGGGGAAGGTTGGTTGTTTCAAGATTATACTTTTTAATCCTGAGAGATTCTTCCTAACAGCTCACTTTTCCATTTGGATTCATACTTTAAGCATCCTGCCATACTGAAAATCTTTAATATTTTAAATCATGTGTGATTTACCAGCTTAATCTGGCAGCAGAATCTATCAAAATCCTGTCTCCTCAGCACTGTGAATTTGCTCACATTCTAAAACTTCATTTTACATTAAATTAACAAATCAATAGCTAAAACGATCAATGGATTAGGTAGCAGCTGGTTTCATCTCAGCAGAAATGGATTGCTGCCAAATTCTGTGTTGCTGTTTAAATTGATTCAGCCAGACATCTTTTGCTCAAAAAGTCAATTGTGGTGAAAGTAAAGCATTTTGTTTAAAAATCATATATACAATTGGTGGTCCTTCATGCATGTATGTGCCTACACACACACTCTGCAACCTTGTTTTAGAAAACCCTAGGAAATAGAAATTGCTTTTCTGAGATAGCATCTCAGAACCTTTGTAAAGATGTTTTTGTTTTTTTTTTTTATTTTTCCCAGAGTTGATGCTGCTGTTTATAAAAATAAAAAGTTTTTTTTTTTTTTTCTATTTGTGTTGGTTTCTACTCTGAATTTCTAAGCATTTTATACTGCTTTCTATTTTCTCAGTCATTCAATGTGTACATATGATACAGATCATTTTCTTTTTTGTCACTGAATGCCAAATGAAAGATAACAAAGTACATAGTAGGCATTTTACAGGTTTTATCACACACCATTAGACACTAATGAACTATAATAATGATTCTGATAATTGCTTTCTCACCTCACAACACACCAAGAACTCAGATAATACATTTTTAGATCTTCATCTTTTATATAAATTAAATAACTTTATCAGTATGATGTAATGAAAATTCTGCTGTTAATGCTAAATAGTGAACATGTACAAGTGCCATATGTAAAACTGTGGTTTAGATGGGCACAAAACATTAGAAATTTCACTAGTTAGTGAAGTCAGTGTTGGGAGAAATTGATAATATAAACTAGTTCATTGAATTTTGGAAGTTTAAGATCGAGAAATGGCCTCAGACATCTTTTCCAGAGCCCAAAGTTTCCTACAGTATTTATTTTATGTTATCAAGTCATTTGCAGTGGGATTTAAATGTCATAGATTGTAGAACTTCCATATTCTTAGGGAGAAAATTTCATGTCTGGTAGATGTTGATATTGCTGTCTAAAATTTTTTTTCTTATCACCTGGGCTATACTTTTTCCTTTTTTTTTTAACTGTACTGTTTTTCCACTAAATTGTCACCCACCTTGTTCTCAGCGACTTCTCTGTTGTGTTTATATGGCCTGCAAATATTTGCAGATTGCTTCATTCTTCTGCAGTTTGCTGATTAGTCTGCTTCTTGTATTTAGCTATTTTAATATTTTTTAGTTTATGCAACACAGTGAAGTCCCTTCATTGCTTTTCTGTTAAGTATTTCCAACTGTTTAACCTCTTTCTGGGAAAGGGGTTCTTTGAAGGAAGGTATTTTTGCAGATAAGAATCATCAGAACTGACCATGGAAGTTCCTTGCTCAAGGCTGCAGTTGTGTACTTACCTGCATATCTAGTCAAACCCTTCAGTTACAAACTTAGCCTTGTTTTGCTGTGATTTGTCACACTGATTCACTGTCATTGTTTTTGTCATTTATGGCATTCATCTTCTACAAAATATTTGTTTCTAAGTTGGTTTCTTAGATGCATTAGGTTGGATTGAATAACTCATATTGAGTATTGTGAGAGGCTCATCTGAATGGTTTGCCTGTTACTAAATGCTGAAGAGAAACTATTTGCTTTATCATTCAGCCAAGGGAGTCTGCAAAGACATCAGCACATCTAAATGGGTGAAGAAATACAGAGAACTTTAAAATGCTTGGAAAGCTACAAGTTAGGTTTTATCATTCACAGTCATTTTAAATGTAATGGGTTTATGGGCAGTCCATTGTCTTCCTTTATTCTCAAACATGATAAAATTCTCATTGTCATATTTTTTCCACTTGAAAAGTTGTCTGACATTAAACTTACATCCCACAGAGGGCATGATCTTAGGATCATGTGGATCATACTTAAGAGCCCATATCCTTCCAGGTGTTTGCACAGTCCAATTATCTTCAGGAACCGATTTGAATATTATATAATCATTATTTCAGTGATACAAGCAATGTAATATGGTATCTGGTCAGTCAAGGAACTGACTGAATATAAGCATTATGTGACTATTTAATAAGCATGGGGAACATTCTTGATTAAGGAATACGGTGTCCCGCAAAAGGTAAATTTTAAAAATAAATTAAAAACAGGAATAATAACTTTTCCCCATACAGCTAAAGTGACACAGATGATATCTTAGACTCCCTCTACTCTAAGATTTAGGAATAACCCTTTTCCCTAGGATTTCTTGCCAGAGAAAACCAGTATCAAACTGGTGATTAGATTCTATTCCAGCTTCTCCTCATTCATCTCTGAAACAAATCTGCTGAATCTCAAATGAATCTCTCAAAGAAGAAAACACATAGTGTCTTTGTTACCAGTGTGTGATATCTGCAAAATCTGCAGCCTTACAAGACTCAAGAGTATTTCTATTTAGTGCTGACCCTCCTTAGATGTGGGATTTTGCTGTCAGGATTTCTAGGTTCTTATTTCAGGGCGCTTTCTAAAATTAACATTTCCTGTAATGTTCTACTTATTTTTACTATGTCCTGGGACTCAGTCCATCTCTGAGACTCTGAGATCATACAAATCATCATTGGGAAGATGGCACTTCTGCCATCATACGATTCAAACATTTCTCTGTCAGAGACAGTGCTTTACCGTGTAGTTCAGGTCATTAAAAACAAAAACAAAAAGCCAAACTAGCATACTCTGGTTCTTCTGAGAGTCTATTTTCTTGCTCAAAAATCCTTCAACAAAGAACAAGATCACAGAAGGATTAAGAAGGATATAGTAATGTCAGTGCTGGCCATCTGGTCGCTGCAAGTGAGAATTTCAAGAATGGTCTTTCTATTATTCAACTTTCCTGCCCATGCAGGCATAGACATCTTTCTAGAGTTACTACTGAAGTCAGGAGGAAGTGCTCTCTGAATTTTTCACCTTCACTTGTATCATGTTCCCCAAATATTTCCTATCATGGTAGCAAAGAAAGAAGTGGAGTTCACGCACACCACTAAAGAATATGAAAGCATCCTGAGGCACCTAAAATCTCCTATACTTCACAGAGGAGAAACAGCTGCCCTTCTGTGAGAGTTTTGTGAGAGTTTTTTCTTGTGGTAGATTCCAGAGGTCTCAGAGGTATAGAATTGTAGAATCATAGAAACCTTAGAATTGGAAAGGACTTTTAAAGGTCATCCAGTCCAACTCTCCTGAAATGAACTGGGACACCACAGCTAGATCAGGTTACTCAGGGCATGGTCCAGCCTCACCTTAAAAGTCTCCAGGGGTGGGGCATCAACCACATCTCTAGGCAACCCATTCCAGTGCTTCAACACCCTCACTGTGAAAGAATTTTTCCTTATATTCAACCTAAATCTCTCCTCTTTAAGCTTGAAATCATTTCTCCTTGTTCTGTCACCACAGACCCTGCTAAAGAGTCTGTCCCCTTCTTTTCTGTAGCTTTCCTCTAGATACTGAAAGGCTGCTATCTGATCACCTCACAGCCTTCTCTTCTCCAGGTTAGGACTACAACTGCTTTCAGGAATTTAGACCCATTTCTAACAATTTCCCTTCATGATAGTGTGCTGAAAAACAAAGCTCCTCTGATCTTCTTTGTTTCTCTGTACTCCTTCATTTATTTTATTTATTTTTTTTTTTGGACATGTTGTCATGGTAACATGCCATGTGAGACCAGGCTGGATCCTGGCCACTAGTAATGGAGTCATAATTCTATTTACATCCATGCAACCTACCTAACCCAGTCTTCACATAGCTGTTCAGCTACTACTTTTTTCTTGCAGAAAAACAGTACTTTACTGGCTCTGAGTATCATCAAGAAGTTTTTTTTTATTTGCTTTTTTTATCAGATGAAGGAGATAATACCATGGTTATTTCCTATTGCTACTAGGAATGTAGGATTGACACTTTCAGAAGGCTGAATCCTACATTTGCAGATTCATGATGAGGACAGTAATTGCATCAGCATCATTTCTAAAGAGGCCCAGCTTGCACACAGCATTATAATTATAATTACAATTTTTTTCATAGGTGGAGTTCCAATATGTTTTAGTCCATTAACATTTTAAGAATATGTATTCCTACCCCTCCATCTTTCAACAAGGTTTTAGTAGGTGGAACAGGCTAGATCGCTTCCCATTGTTTGACAGGTAACAACTAACTGGCTGGCAGCTCTGTGGAATGTCTGTAGAGCTATATTCAATTCACTTTCAGTCTTCACTTGCCTTTTAGTAGCTTGAACTTAAAAGACAGACTTTAAAACTCAGTAGAAGCTGATGTTACTGGTGTCCTCAGTGTGAATGTGTGTATGATCAACAAACACATCCTGAGGTGCCTCCAGTGGCTAGTGGGTCCTAATCCATTCTTTGATTCCCTCCACAAGCTAACAGTGTTCTGGGGAGAGGCAGAGCATGGCTTATTTCCTTCACCTCATTGTTCAAACAGTCATTACTAGCACCTAGCAATTCTCTTCACTCACCCCAATCCATCACAATACTTCAGTGGGATGGAGACTGGCAGGCAATAAAATGTCTCCTGGAATATAAATCAGCTCCTAATTTGTTTTTCTCTAAGCTATTATTTCTTGTGCAGTGGTCCTCTCCCAGGTGTTTTAAGCTTGTCAATCAGTTGCAGGCATTTGTTTTCCTTTTCTTGGCTGTGGTGTATCTCTGAACCTGGCAGTAACAAAGTGAAACACCTATCAGCTGCAATGCCATGTTAAACTCAAGCAAAATGCAAAACTTGTCACAAAGAAAATCTAAAACACAAACTACATTAACAAAAGGGCAAAGTGTTCTGCATCAGGATCTAGGTCAGTTCCTGGAATGTTGATAAAAGCTTGCTCTGGGCTTCCTCATTGCAGGTGGAAAATTAGTTGCAGAGAGACATTGACTGATCAGATAGGGATGTATCTGTGTCACCAGCAGAGCATTTTGGGATAGTAACAAGAATATCCAGTGCTGTCTGTGCCTGCATTGGATACATTTGCCTCGGATGTCCTTTCTGTGTACTGCTACCCTAGCCTACTTTTGCTGACAGTTACATTTACTTTTTGCACGTGCCCTGGAGGCTGTCGGAACACACTCACAGCCATACTGCTTCCCAGGTGATCACTTTGACCAAGAGGAACTGGTTGGCTCTGCATCATATGTGGGCAAGTCTCATAAGAAGCTTCCTTAAGCAAGTGAACACTCATCAAGCTGTCAGTGCTCATGCACTGAATTCAGATGTAGGGAGCTCTGCCGTACCACTCACTGCCTAATTGAGATAGACAGAATTGGTCTGCAATGCTAAAATAAAATAAAATAAAATAAAATAAAATAAAATAAAATAAAATAAAATAAAACACTTGTATGTAGCATGTAACAGGGAAAAAAATAATAATAATAATAAATGAGACTAGCTGCTAATTTACCTCAGTAAGTTTTGATTGGCTGTTTCCCTAGCAGAGCACGGTTCTGTGGTAGTGCATGCATGAATGGTCCAGGTCTGTGCCTGTATGGGAAACCCTAAATTATCTCTCCTTTTGGTAAGGCTGCATTTTTCCCATAGTGCCTTCCTGCTAGAGAGGCACGGAAGAGACCCTTCATTTATTCAGTTCATTTCTATTCCTGTGTGCTTTGCATGGGCTTCACATGGCATAGAAGTGGGGAAAAAAAAAAAAAACTGAGCTGAGTAAAGGCAGCATAGATGATACAGCACATTGCATCTGCATTCAGTTTATTATGGGATATTAAATCCTGGCCACTGCACTACTAACACTGAATCTGATGGTGTACTTGCTAGGCTTGCCCCATCATTAGGAGGATGCTATTATATGCTAGCAATATCAGTTTCATTCCACGTTTCTGGTGAGTGAACAAAAACGCCTGCACAGTAAAATGACAGTTCTGCAGTTTATCTGAAGTCATTCATTACAGCAGTGAATTGCTTGGTATTACACAATTAAGGATGTATTTAATAAAGTATAATATTTAATAAAACAAAACCCAGCACTAACTAACCAAAAGTGAGTCCGAAAAAGATTAGGAAGTCCCAGCCCACTCCTTTTAAACTGATCATTATCTCCCCATCATTGCTTTGAATGTGTGGCCACTGTATTTTTTATTTAAACAGCGTGCCAACTGCAGGATGTGCTAAAATGCATTACCATCAACTGCAACAGCTTGGCTGGCTGGCTGTGCATAAATCGTAGTAATTCCAGCTGCTTCCTTGCTCCACTGTGTATCAAAAGCCTCACCTTTACTTCTGTTTGTTTTAAACAAAGTCGAAGAGACAGATGATGCTGTTGGTGGTCATTGAAATGTTTTCATAGGAAAACAGACATTCCTACCTTGGGAATTGTTAAAGTCACATTTCAGAGTCTGTCCTCATCTATGCAGATGATTAAAAAAAAAATTGCTCCTCTTAATCTTAATGGTTTAGGGATGCCTTTAGAAATCTGGGAAAACTTGTCTACACAGTCTTATAGAGCCATACAAGGATTGTTGTTCTTTCTGGTGTCAAACAGAGTTTCTCCTTTTTATGTGCTTTCAAAAATTCAAATTAATTGTTTTTCAAATTCTATTATTTGCCGACACTTATGAGAATGGGTAATGCTACAATCTTGATGGTTCCTCAGTTTTTCCTCCGCAGCGATGTGGTGTCTCCCCAGCCACCTTACACAGGTCCTCTGACAGTTGTTGAAGACTGGGAAGGGCAGTACTTTCATTTTTAACTTCTCCCAAGTTTATTAGGTGGCTAAGTCACATTGTCCTGAATTATGCTCTCATCTTTGTGACCACAGTGTTATATAGATGTCAGAGCAAGCCCTTAGAAATCCAGGCAAGTTCTCCTTCTGTTTGCTGGAGGTAAGCCATGATGGCTATTACCGGGACTGTCTTTCCCCAGTGTCCCAAAATGTCAGTGCACTGGAGGAACATCAGTGTCAAAAATAGCTAAGTGCCTGCAGCCATAATGCAATATCAGCACAGACTGAAACTGTTTTATCACAGATACCACAGGAGTCCTTTCCAATGCCTGGCCACAACAGTGGCAGCTGATACGGACTCTTTCCTAAGAACTGGAGTTCAAAGCTCATCCTGATCAGATGGGTTGGAAATGCCCCTGATTTCTGAGTTTTTGTGGAATACTCAGAAAAAAGACCACACAGTTTGAGTTTTCCAGCAACCCACTGAGAAAAACGTTGAAGAAGTTTTTGCATCATCCTGTTAGAGAGGGTCCCTGAAGTCACTGCCAACAGCACAGAGTCACGTTAGCAAGAGAGCAGAAGAGAAACAACAGGTGTTGCTCAGATGTCTTATCCAGTGGGACCAGTGACTTTTGGCATTAACGTTAATGTTTACAAATAATTGTTTCCTGATCTCCTAGTCTGCCCTTCACTGGAAAGGCTGACTTTGTGATCTGGAAGCTGATATTGCTGGTTTTGATTAAATTACATGGAAAGGAGATTTTTCATCTTCCCACACCTCTTGCCAATAAAGATTAAGAGTCTCATAGTTGATTCAAATCTCATTATTCCACAAACATTGTTAAAATAGGGTCTACGTCAGTTTTGCATTAAAAAGGAGTCTATAAAGAAGCAGCTGTATTATTATGGGTGAAATTTTAAAGACTTAATTTGAATCATGAAGGAAATACTAGAGGCATTATGAAACCTAACACATTATGTACTACTGAATACAGACTGTTTCCAGTTTTCTATTTCAGCAATATTACAAACTTAATAACCTGCAGACATGCCTGTTTTGTTGGCTCTTTTCTGTTCTTATGCTTTGTGATTGCTATGGTAAGCCCTTTTTCTGTCTGTATTCATACAGGGTCCAAGTTCATTGTTTTCTTCCAAATATTATTAAAGGTGACTGGAAGTCTAACTGGCAGGCTTCTTTGTGTGATATTTGTATGCCTTGAAAGCTTAGCTGTGCAACATAAAAGAGACTGATTAGGATCCATTCTGAAAGTGCAGTACCTATGATATATGATGGAAGAAAAGGGGAAGAGGAATGAGAGAGCTTGTAATTAATTCCTTTTGGTAATCCTCGAAATAATGGATTCATAGCATGACCTGATATGAAGAATAGTATCAGAGAAGTTATGTGTGCTTTCTCAGACAAAAGCATCCTATAAATTCCAGTCTTGCACCTTTCTTAATCATACTGCCAGTCAGGTTCTTCTCTGTCACCTGCCATAGATATGAGATGCGTGCATGCGAGTTTATCACTCAGATGAGACAGCTTAGATTAATTCCCATTTTTGACCTAAGCTGCTGCTCCCTTTAATCCCTTTCTTATGCTAAGAAACACAAATCTAATGTGAAGAGATGTATTATTATTCCCTATCCTTGGTAGTATAGGATTATTCTCTCATTTCAATTCATGTTTACATTTAAAAAAAAGTTCTTCTATCACATTAATAGTATTGTGTAACGTGAAATACAAGGACTACAATTTTGGTTTTTGGATTCTCTAAGTTTCCAAATGAACTGTATTTCAAACACTTCTTCAAACTGAGAGGAGCAGAAGCAGACCCTGTTTATAACATGTATAGCATGATGAGGGCTTCAGTCTCACACAGAGCTCCAGATAGCATGTGATGCAGATTCAGCCAGCGATGCAGTGGGATCGAAGTCTTTTCTATTTTATACTTCCCAGACAACAAGTATTTAACTTCTTTTGACTTTAGTACTGCCTGACTAAGGTTCACATACGCTTTCACTGACCAATCCTTTAATTTTTTTTTTTTTAATTATTATTTAATTTTATTTTTTCACAAGAAGTACAGAGAACAGCTGCTGTCTTATAGGACCTTTTCAAATTGGGGACTCAGATTCTGTTTATCCATGGTCCTAGCCTTAAAAAGCACTGGTAATAATTCATGCTAATGCTGAATAGAGCTAGAAGAAATTGTAGAGAAGAAAAGGCACAGATGATGTTTTGAAGAAAAAAAAAATACAACAAAAAAAAGATTTTTTTTTAATTCCATAATGCAATTTTTGTTTGTTTGTCTGCTTGTTTCTTTCCAATCATTATAAAATTTCAGTACAAAACATATATGGAGTATTATGCTCAGATTCTCATAGCAAGAGAGTAAAGGAGGAAAGCAGATTCTGGAACAATTGCAGAAAGAAAGGCCAGGAAAAGCAGCTTGGGAGGGCAGAAAGATCAACGTGGTAGACAAGAAAAAATTGAAATGAAACAAAATGAAGAATGAAGCCAGTAGGGAGGGAACAGAAGTGCTCCATGGTGTCACTCTAAACTGTATCGTGTTTGAAATAGGTCTAGAAATTGCTAAGCTGAAGCTCATCTGATGTGTTGGAATACAGACTAGATAATCACAGTGACAGTTACCAATGACTACACTGTGAAATTAAAATAGCTAAGTTATAATTAAAATACTCTATAAATCCTGTCAAAAGAGTGAAAAATACTGTTGGTTTTTTTCGTGAGATATAATGTTGTATGACATGCACGTATTTGTTGTATTATGTATTAACTGAAGTAGCTGACTAGTGTAAGTTACAGTACTGTGGCTGAGTTTGTTAAAAGAGCTAGCTTCTTCACTCCAAATTCTTAATAAAAAAATGAATCTAATATATAAAAGGAACACAATATCCAACGAATGTGCCAAATGGTACATTGCCTGTTGTCATTATTTTGACAAATGCAGATCACTGAGCTTCACAGTTCAAAACACGATAGCAGTACAACCACATTTACTGTCAGACATGCAGACGCTGACCTTCTGCTCCCAGTCATTTTTTTTTCCACAGTGTGATAAACATGAATTTAAGTGAAATAAATGTGAATACTGACTGTGTACAAGCATTCTGCAGTCTCCAGTTATGCAATAAATGTAATGTTAACTGCAGCAGAGCAGATGCAACCAGCACCTACAGTAGGTGAGAGCTCCTGTTTACTGCTGCGTGCCTACACCCTACTTGGAGTTGCAGATATTCGTGAACTCCAGGCCTATCTACCATGAGCACTTCTCAATGACTATTTAGAAGCTGAAATTGAGTTAAACTTCAGTGGAATTAAATTCACAACCTGATGAGAAATAGTTATGCAGTGTCAGTACTTATCTGTTTTACAAATTATTCAGTACTAATTTTTTACTTATTTTTGGTTTGTTTTAGGAATTCCAGCTATGTCGACCACCTGTTAAATATTTTACGTTCTATATATTTAGTATATATATGTAACATGTCAACTTTTTTAAAACGTTTGATTGCTCTGAAATATAACTAACAACATATATGCATATTGCAAAATTATACGTTTTGTTTTCTGAATTAAAACTGATGTCATATTAAATGTACATATTTAAAAATCAGGATTTGTGGTTTGGATAGTCATCATAGGCATGCAATCCTATTTAAATGCTGTCAGTAACTTAGAAAAAGAACCTTTAACTAAATAATCTCTGGTTAAATGGTCAGTTTTATGCCAAATATGTGACTGCATGTTTTCAGTGTCTGAAAAAAAATACTAAGGTAAATTTAGTAAAAGGACTGTTCACGCTAACTGTTTCAAGGTGCTTGGATCCTCCTAGCCACAACCCTACCTAAACTACAAATTGTGAGGGTAATCAGCTAGGTGACCTTGCCTTTGCTATGAGCTTACAAGAAGATCTTGAACCAACCTAGCTGACCTCTCTAAACTTCCTCTCCCTCTCCCTCTCAATCTTTGTTTGTTTTTTGGTTGAATAGAGATATAATGATTTTTATTTCCTTTGGAAAGCACTTAACAACATAGAAGTAGATGCTATAAATGAGAGAGGTAGTGAACAACCATGACATCTAATTCAGCTGAAAGCTAGAATTAACCTTTTCTGGTACTTCTTCAAACCTCGGAAAGAGATGAAGATTTTATGAATAATGAGAATGTTTTTACGGTAATGCATATCTTTTTTCTTTGATGCTCAAACCACCCTACCCATACTAGAAGTCTTATTGGAAAAAGTGTTTTTCACATCTAGCTGGTAATTTGAGAATTTATATTAAATTCATGGATCATCTTTATGAGATTCCTATGAAATATCTTAATATGCTCAGTAGAAATACCTAGCTCTGATACTTGTCATCAATCATGTGAAACATTCTAGACTCAAGGACTGAAGAGGTATCCCACATAACCTTGGTGAAATGCCAATTAGAAATACTCACCTGCTAAAGGACACCAGGAGGATTCTTGTTTTATTATGTGGGTTTAGATTTGCATCACAAATTGATTTACCTATTGCTGTCTTCTGAGTTCAGTAGTAGAATCTTGTATACAGCTTTCAGAGCTTTATACTGGATTTCCAAGGCACTGTTTAAATATTTAAATTCTCATAAATTCAAGGATAGCAATGGTGATGGGTTTGGAGAAGTTGGTAATATTTGGTTATAAAATAAGAAATGATAAGAACATGGATGGCAAGATAAATGGGCAGTTTATTTTGATGACATTTGTGCATTTCATTTCACATATCTGTTAACAGGAATAAGAAAATATAAATGGATGCAACTTCTTATACAGATCATTCAAGGAGCTGACTAGGCTGGCAAAGGTTTATTGAATTAAAGTCTATTTTGTCATCTCTTCTATTGTTACTGTTACTGTTCATCTATCATCTACACTGCTCTCTGACACTGTATATAATACTAATAATAATTTGTAAGTTTTTGTTTATGTTTTATACACACGTAAAACTTCAAAGCATGTGTTTTTTAAATCGATTCTTTCTAAACTCAATCTATTTTTCTTACCTGTAATTCATTGGAAGGACAAAGTTGCAGTTCATACATAAATCTGAGGCTTCACATGTAAACAGAAACATAGCTTTTCATTATTCTGTAGTCACTATTCCTGCTGTAAATAAAGCAACATGAAACATAGTGAGTGGGAAGCCATAAATGTGTCTGCACGTATGCAAATACAATTTGATAATTATTATCATTTGGAGTTAAACACTGTGAGGGGTTCTACATTGGAGAAGGGAAATGAAAGCCTGAATGGACTATTTACAGAATTCTGTGTGTTGTTACCACAAATTTCTGCAAGAATTGGCAGAAACTAAGACAGAAGAAAGGTGAGCAATAGGTCAATCTCTTATACTGATCATTAGCTGTAACTAAAGTTTTCTGTAAGAATGGTATCCAACAACACAAAAATCTAGACATCCTGTCCTTTTGTATTAAAATGAATGGCAGTATGGCCAGTGAACACTCAAAAAGTGTTATCTATCTTTAAATATACTTGCATTTTATAGGCAGACATTTGCATAGTAATTACTAAAAAAGAAAAGTCTACAATTTTTTTAGTCTGAAATATCATTTGCTTGTGCTAGATTTAGATATAAACTGGAGATTTAAATGCGTGGATTTTGTAGTCTAATTCATAAATTACAAACTGATGAGCTTCATTAAAATTATTTTGTGTGAAGAAATGACCTCAAGGCATACCAGGGAAATTTAGATTTAACATTAGAAAGAACTGATTCGTGGAAAATGTGGTCAAGCATTGGAACAGGCTGCCAGGAGAAGTGGTAAATTCCCTGTCCTTGGAGGCATATAAGGAATGCTTGGATGTAGCACTAAAGGAAATGGTTTAGTGATGCAACTTGGTAGGTCAGGCAGATGGTTGGACTTGATGCTGAAGGTCTGTTACAGCCTATATGATTCTGTGACTCACCTAGTTGATGAGGGAGAGGCTGTGGATGTAGTATACCTAGACTTTAGCAGAGCGTTTGACTCTGTCTTATACAACATTCTCCTAGAGAAGCTGGCTTGTAGCTTAGACAGATGTACTCTTTGCTGGGTAAAATCTGTCTGGATGGCCAGGCCCAGAGAGTAGTGTTGAATGAAGTTAAATCCAGCTAGTGACTGGCCACTGCTGGTGTTCCCCAAGGGTCAGTTCTGCAGCCAGTCCTGTTTATTACATTTATTGATGATCTGGATGAGGAGACTGAGTGCACCCTCAGTAAGTCTGCAGAAGACACTAAGTTAGGAGGAAGTGTCAATCTGTCAATCTGTCTGGAGGTAGGAAGACCCTACAGAGGGATCTGAATAGGCTGGATCAATGGGCTGCATCCAATTGCATGAGACCAAGTTCCAGATCATGCACTTCAGTTGCAAAAACGCCAAGCAAGGCTACGTGTTTGGGGCATGATGGCTGCACGGATTAAATTAATATGAGAGTGTTAGTTGACAGCCAGCTAAACATGAGCTAGCAGAGTGCAGAGGTGAGCAAGAAGGCCAACAGCATCCTGGCTTGTATCAGAAACAGTGTAGCCAACAGGAGCAGGGAGCTAATTGTCTCCATGTATTCAGCTCTGGTGAGGACACACCTTGAGTACTGTGTTCAGCTTTTGGGCTGCCTCACTACAAGAAAGACATTAAGGTGCTGGAGCATGTCCAGAGAAGGGCAACAAAACTGGTAAAGGATCTGGAGCACAAGTCTTATGGGAAGTGACTGAGGGAACTGGGATTGTTCAGTCTGGAGAAGAGGAGGCTTGGGGGAGACCATATCACTCTCCACAGCTGCCTGAAAGGAGGTGGTGGCAAGGTGGGGGTCAGCCTCTTCTGCCAGGTAACAGCAATAGGATTAGAAAGAATGGCCTTAAGTTCCACCAGGGGAGGATCAGGTTGGATATTAGGAGAAACTTCTTTTCTGAAAGAGTGGTGAGGCATTGGAATAGGCTGCTGGGGGAGATGATGGGGTCAAGAACCATGTGGATGTGGCACCGAGGGACGTGGTTAGTGGGCATGATGGGGATAGGTTTAAAGTTGGACTAGATAATCTTAGAGGTCTTTTCCAACATTAATGATTCTGTGATTCAGTAATAAGGTTAGAATAGAATAGAATAAAATTACATGGTATTTAGTACAGTCATGCAGAAGATATGAAGAAGTGTTTGAAATATTTTTGGGTAATTAAGGGCATTATTATACTGCAAATCTGGAACCATTCAGAGATAAAACAAAAGAAAATAGTGTTCAATTCCCAAAGAATTATGAAAGCTTAGCATGTTATTGAATATGCAAAATCAGAGTTGAAATGATTTGGGAGTCACTAATCATGTTCAGTGTCTTTAATAATCAAGCTTGTGATTATTTTTCTACAAACATGTCAAAGAGAATTATGTTTTAAAGACCAGAGGCCTGATTTTAGATGAACATTTCAGCATTTTTTGCATCAGAAATTGCACACACATTCAATCACCTACCTGCTTCTGGGTGTTTATATATTCTCCATGATTACAGTAATTTTGCCTTTGTGCACAAACTCTTGAATTGTATGTGCAAATAAAGCAGAGGCTTAAGTAGTTTGCACATCCAAATCCAGACTTGAATGTGCAACCATAATTAAAGACATAAGCATGTAAAAAACATTTTCAAGTCTCTCCTTTTAAAGTCTGGATGATATAAAAGATTTCTTGCACTGGGTTAGATTGTGCTCTTGCTATGATTCCTTCCTAATTGTAATAGCGCGAGGCAGTTACACAGAGAAGGAACAAAAGGAATTGTATAGCTTTATCTGATCTATTGCAAAAGCAATTGATCTTGTGAAAGTTGTGAATCCAAGAAAATGAGTGCTGAGATCTTAAATTATTAAAAACTACAGTCTTATAATAAGCCCATAACAAGAAATGGTATCCTTGTAAATGGTGACTGCACTATTCTTCAGGTTTTTATTGTGAATAACTGCCTGTAGGAATATTACATTCCTTCAAGTTATGCCTTCTCCAGAAAGCTGTTCTACAGTTTTGTAATAAAGTAATAACTCATGTCAAGGAGAGCTTCAGTAGGCTTTCAGTTTACACCTTGAGTGTGTGCTGAGGCATGAAGCCAAGTGTCATTAATTTGAGAAGTGTGCTGGTAACTTATTGCTCTTACACAAAGTCAGTCAGGCAGTAATGGGTTAAGCAGACAGGAAATGTTGTTGCTGCAACTAACAGCAGGAACTTTTGATATTTGTCACAGGTTGAAACCTTACCACTCCAGAAAAATCACTTCCAAAAAAAAGCGTCTGTGAAACAGATGAAATAATTGATGTCATAAGAATTAATTAACCCAGGCTAGGAGATTCACTTGTTATGAACAGACAAATGTGCACTGCAAATTCAAATGGTCTATTCTTACACAAGGACTAGAAAAATGAATCACGAACTATTTAACATGCATAGAATTGAAAATAAAAACATGTTTTCTCTTACTGTGAAAGGAAGAGAGAGGAAAAAAGAGAAGTATTAGAGAGATACATCAGCTTACAGCACCGGTAAAATGGAGACAGGAAAAATCACATCTGTGTAGGGTTTGAAAAAGGATACCATAAGATCAACAAACTGTTCTCTATATATCAATTTTTGTACATGTATCAGTAAGAAAGCACTAACATATTTTGAATCTTTCTAGTAGCAGAAAGTGTTTTTCTAGCTCAGATGAAGAGAGAACAATTTTATAACTGTTACCATCTATAAACCTTGTAACATAAAACAGGAGGGGAAGGAAAAATGTATATGGAAACCAGCATCACATCAGCCACTATCTGAACGTATTTGTGATACTGGAGAAAAACTTGCATACAATGTGATACTTACTTGAACTGAAAACAAAGCTAGCAACACAACTTTGAATTCAGAAATTTGTCTTTTTACAAGCACTGTGACAACAGATGGGAGAGTGTAGAAAATCCGGGGTCTTGACTTAAATAGGCTGAGCTATTTTTTTAGATCCTATACTACCACCAGCCTTTGCAAGACAATTGTGTTCTGTATATTTACATTCCTCTTGATGATAAAACATACACAAGTGACCACCTCCTTGGAGAAAGGCTGTTCTTACATTTCTGATAGAGATAACATGCAAAAGGAATTAGCTACCAAATTGATGCACTATCTACTGACAATTTTTTCTCTTGCATAAAAACATACGTGATTCTTTTTGCAGTTGTCTTATAAGGTACATAGTAGTGTAAGTAATTCTGTGAAAACAGAAGGCTTCATGGTCTATCAGCTTGGACACTAATTTCTATTGGAATGTTATGGGGAAGATCCAGCAAACACCTGTTCTTTCCTCAATTGTATTACAAAAATAATGTCTTACTGCTCTTCTTTCAAACTTCTGTTTTGTAATATGCAGTTCTGACAGACTTAGCAAACTTCTGTGTTCTCACTCCACCCAAAAAGCCTTTCCAGAAACAAGTAGAGTATAGCTACTATTTCAGCTTTCCTTTGTGGAGAGCAATTTCATTTGCTGTATAGTTCCCAGTGATGTTGAATTAAGTGCTCTATGTGTGTGCTACAGCATGATACTCTTGGTCTAACAGATGTTCTTGATTTCTTATTTCTGTATTGCTTTAGTCTGACTACAGCAGAAACAGATCCCTTTATCTATCTATCTATCTATCTATCTATCTATCTATCTATCTATCTATCTATCTATCTATCATCTATCTATCTATGTTCCCAAGTACATAGAATTAGCAGACTGTATATTTATTTTGTGATTGAGCATAGCCATCCTATGTATTATCGGTGAGTTGAATTTTGCTGAGACAACTTCAGGACAGTGTCAGCTGAGGACCTTCCAGAAACATCTTTCCTGCCTTTCTAGGGAGAGTTTCTGCCTTTACCAATTAAGGAGAGCTTTTAGGGCCACATGCACTAAATCTACAGTATGTTTAGGTACAGAGCTCATCATTGTCTTCACGTGGTGGAATCACAGATTATTTTCACTAAAAATACTAAAGCAGATTTGGTGTTCCTGCCTGGAAATTATGAACCAAAGTCTTCAAAGATCATGTTTTTATTAATGATGGTCCCTTGAGTTAATGCAGTAACACAGTGCTGCAGTGATGTAGTAGTGTAAGTCTATGTGGTTAAAAATTGGAGTCTTCTCATTCTAATAGCTGCAGTCTTTTTATTCACTTGGTTGCCCAAAACAGTGTCTCTCTCAAATCACTGACACGCCTTTTCTGGGCAGAGGATAATCACTAATCTCTTTCAGGAACATCTCAGTGGCATAAAAGCTGCTTATGTTTTGATTTTAGCTTGAATTTATATTCCACTGTTGGAGTTTATACTGATGTATATAAGTGAATCTCATGCAGAGTGAAACTGAACAGTCATCTCTGAAGTCCCTTTAGGCAGGTGTAACTGAGCTAAACATGAATTGCAATATTATAACTTGCTCTAAAAAATTAGCTGTATTGACTCATCAGTGTTGATTATAAAATTCATTTAAAGATGAATTTTAAAAGTTTGCAGATCCTACTTAAAGCAGTATAGCCTATTTTATGATCTGTATTTATTTTACAAGGCACAGTCTTGACCTATAGTTTTGGTCCTTGATATTTCCCATCAAATGAGCCTCTTTTCAACTGCTTACAATTTTGTCACTTTTCAATTTATTTATGCTGAACCTTCTTACTTATCTTACTCATCTACATGCTGTGGATGTAGTTCTGAGAATTAAGTGAAAAAGTTATGAGTACTGAAATAATTTTTCATCTCTTTTTTTCATCTATTTTTTTAATATCTGTGCTTCCAGAATCATATTCTTAAATTTAAGACAGTATTTCAATACTCTTTTTATTTATTTGTTTTTGTGTTTGTTTTTTAAACAAAAACTAAACAAACATGAGTCCTTATTCAAGATTTTTTAAAGAAGTTAACAGTCTACGCTGCAGTGAGAAGCATAGCATTAGTTCTTGAAGAAGGTAGCTCCTCAAGCTTATCCAAACAGCTGAATAATTTAGTCCATTATTTGGGAAATCTGTTACACATAATTACATTTTCTGATTGTTTAAGGGTTTTGTTGTTTCTCCTTGATGAATGACAAGATCTTAGGCATTAACCTTTCTCCTGTAATGCTGTATTGTAAATACTCTTTAGTTTTGTTGTTGATTTAAGTTCAGTAAGGTACAATTACAAAACGAAGTCCAAATAGGTCTTTAGGAAATAAGGACCTTAAAGTACATCATACATGATGCTAATTACATACACAGCTACCTGTCCTCTCTTTTCCACAGAAAACTATGCGACATTCAATACTTCTACATTTGATTTTGAGAATTCAAAATTGTACTACATGTAGTTCTGTGAACTTCAAGAGTATAAACTTACAGAATAGTCTGAAAACTAAGCATATCTGCCGAATATGTTATTACACAATAAAATAAACAATATTTTAATTGCACTCCTTCATCTCCTAAATCTTGGGAGATCACCTCTATCATTTTTTTTTTTAATGTAGCCAATATTTCCTGTTACTCATTTTAGATTTATTTTACTATTCTGAGGACGGAAACATAACATAAAACTGAGTTAGAAAACATTTCTATTATTCTTTGAAGCTATTGAGCCATTTTACATATAAACATTATTATTATTAATATGTTACTTAGCATCATATACACCTATTGATTTACAGTAGAAATAAATGTTTTGCTTTGCTCATTATAAATTTGATAAATTGAATATGATATAGGTTGCATAGTTCTTAAGCTGATGATGTCCCAGTATCTGGATTTCCTGTGATGTAATGCAAAAAAGACTCGTATCCCATTATCCCCTTGATTTCATTTCCTCTACTATATTAAATATATACATATATATTCTAACAGATAAAAAGCCACATTTGTGTATGTAATGTATGTGTGCGTATGTACATACAGACAAACATTCAAAACAAAATACACACTTTTCTCAGAGAGGGAATGATGGTGGCACACAGGTGAAAAAGAAAGAAAGAAAAGAAAGAAAAAGAAAAGAAAGGGGAAGGGGGAAAGGGGAAAAGGGGAAGGGGAAAAGGGGAAGGGGGGAAGGGGGAAGGGGGAAAGGGGGAAAGGGGGAAAGGGGGAAAGGGGGAAAGGGGGAAAGGGGGAAAGGGGGAAAGGGGGAAAGGGGGAAAGGGAAAGGGAAAGGGAAAGGGAAAGGAAAGATTAACAGTGTTTAAGTCTATGCAGGCAATGTATGAAAACAAAACAAATGTGTCTAGTTTATACAGACTTTCAGGAAAAACATATAAATAAGGTATTAAATATGATAGATAGGCAACTTATGACACTATCATTCTGCATCTAGTTAACAAAGGAAAGAGCACACTCAGATGTGTCATTCCTACACTAACACTTTTTCTGAATCCCGGTGTTTCACTTGACTGCAGGTTAAGGGGAGGCCAGAATGCTGACAGCCACTCTTCCTCAAAGACTCTGTAAATCCCTTCCCTTACTAGGCAATGACAAAGAGCAGGTTTTGATAGACTCCAGAGCAACAGGAAACCAGCCTAAGTCACCAAGTAATTGTTGCTCCGTATGCAAAAAGCAAAGTTTAATAATATAATTTGTTTTCACACTGCAAAAGCTATTTGAGTCACCTCAGTGGCAAACAAGATGTTTCTCTTTGTTGTTATCAGAAGCCTTTAGTTGCCAACTTAAAAGGCTTTGAGAAGTAGCTGACAAAGCAGCTTAAGAAGTGCAGAATAGTATTCACCTGTGCTGTGCTGTGTGGATCCTAGCTCTTTGATGAGCTATTGAATTGCATCTAGTATGACAGGCAATGATAAATTTAATATCATTGACTGTTCTTCTTGTCTGTGTGAGCTTTTAGACAAAACTGAGATTCTTTAAAAACATGATATGTGAGCTGAATCACTGCTCCAGTTATTGTATTACAACTGATGTTTTATACAGGAAAAAACTGTATAGATGTGAACTGAAAATACTGTTTGATATACACCAATTATCTCTTTTGTCATTTCTTGTAATCATTTTAATAAACAGTCTCAGTAGAATACTGGGAAATATGAGAGTGACAGAAAATAAGTCATGAGAGAGAAAAACTTTAGCACAATGGGAAAGAATAATTAATTTAATTTACCTGTCTTCATCACGTAGTTTAATTAGAAAAAAGCAGCAAGTTTTTCTTTCCTCTCCCTTGCTGCTATCCAGAGTCAAAAGATGTGAGTAACACTGTCTTCTGCTCTCCACCTCAAAGAATAGAAATATTAAAAATCAGAAGATATTGGCAAGCAAAGAGCCCATTTGGGCAATACAAACACAGATGCATTTAATTGCATACCACAGCACATCTCATCAGATTTACTGCAGATAAAAAATAAATTTATTCAATTTTTCTAAAATGGTCAGGTCATTCTGACACTAAGTTGTCTGTGAGTATATCACCTTACATCTGTAGGAAAGGAGCCAAACAGGATCCTTGATTTTTTGACACATGATGTCTTTTATTCATCTGGCTTCAACTACATGTCATGTTCCTTATTTTATAATCTATCATAGCTGGTCATCCTCCAATGAGTTCATCATGCTTCATGTTTCTGGCAGCTCTTCCTGCATAGTCTCACAATTGATTTGAACATGGCCCAAAGTGTATCTATTCTTCTTTCTCCCATTTGTGACCTGAACAAAGGAAGGATTATGTGAAGAAAGAAAAGAAATGAGATTACTTAATCAGATAGTACTCACATTTGAAGACTGTCATCATAGCTTCTATTGTCCCAATTTTTTAATATCCTAATCTTTTTGTTCATATTCTTTTGTAGGTAAAATATAATGTGCATTTCTCATTATATTATTTTCTTCTGTTCTTTTCTATATGATTCTCTGTTCTTTTCTACCTATATTTAATAGAATATAAATAGAATAAAATAGTATTATAGTTCCTAGTATCTATGGAGAAGTGGAGCCAAATGGATTTCTCTTTCTGTAAAGTGATAAGATATCAGAATATCAGAAGATTAAGAGGATATTAAACTTGTAATATTTATATATTAACAGAACATAACAAATATAAAAAATATCAGTCTCATAGTACAATAGCGGGTTTCAGTAAGCAATTTAAGAAAATGTATGAGGCGTGGAAAAGCATAGCAAATTATATGTTTCAGAAAGATTAAACCAGCTCTTCCACAGAGCTACTGATAGTTACTATTCATTGTAATGACAGCAGTCTTCTCATTTTTAATTTGATTGATGGTCTCTCAGCCATCTATAAAAATCCCATTTTCATGAGAAATATTTCCCACACACAGACCAGCAAATGTCAGACATGCATAAAAGTTGCTCCTTAGTTTTCTTTGCGTTGCTTTTTCTAGGTAACCATTGATTTAATGGATTGAATGGAAGCATTCAAAGCTGGGTTGGATGGTGCCCTGGGCAGCCTGATCTGATAGGTGGCAGCCCTGCCCATGGCAGGGGATTGGTCCTTATGGTCTCCCTCCAATCTAAGCCATTCTGTGATTCTATCATTTCATTATTCAGATCTTATAAAACTGTGTGAAATCAGGGTATGTCCTTCACAATAACAAGCTCCACACAGCAATGAAAATGCCCCCTTTTTTTTAAAACTGCAAGCTTTATGGCCGCTATCATGACCACCATATCTGCATTGGTCAGCATGTGAAGTACCTCTCAGGTGAGGAAAGGACGCAACAGTCATAGCCCTCTTGTGCAGAAAAGACTAGTAATTGATCCATTACCTTATTTGTTACACAAGGGCAAATAAAAAGAACCTTAAAAATAATGTCCAGTCTTGCAGGAAGTGAATCCCCTCACTGACTGCAAAGTGCTGTGAGAGCAGGGCCTGTTAGATCATGTGTAGCCTTTGTCTGGGCCTACTGGCTTTGGTGATTTATCCAACTTCCCAAAGGAACCTCAGCGTAGTGTAGTTTTCTTTGCACTTTCTACTGCATATATCCAGTTGTTGGCATGTGTTGTTGGGCCACTATGGGGACTGCAGTGTCCGAGACTCCCTGGATAGGGCCAGGCAGAGCCTTGAACTCTAAACTAGCCCAGAGTCCCCATAGCTGACCACTTAGTGGGGAGAGGTGTTGGAATGTCATCTGGGGTGGTTATGACCGTAGGCCATGCTGCTGTGCATGGTCAAGAGCACAAGACCCTTCAGAAAACACCATCCATACTGTTCCCACCATCCTGCTTGGAACCATGAAGGTTGTATCTTATTTCAAACAGTATCTTGTGGCTCTGGTTCACAGTGCACCTCAAATGTTTTTACAGTCTCAGTCAGCACCCCTGAACATAGCACCAACAATGCTAAAACTCTTCTGCAATTGCTGGATGAACACCTCCTACTCTCATCCCAAGCTGAGATATTAATAATTCATAAATCACTTTCTTAAAGAATTCACCAGAGCTTTGCAGTGTTCTCTTTGTATGCATTCATGTATAATACAATAAAAAACTAAACATCATACATTCAACATTAAATAAGGAAAATGATAGTCATTACTAAGTTTTTGCAGCTTAAAAACACCACAATCAAATCCTGATAAAGCTGTAGTACAGCACAGTCATAGATGTGTTATCATTTGTGATGCCAACTAAATTACCAGTATTTCTCTGTATGATCACTGGTATTTCACTGGAGAAAACTTTAGTGTCTTTGAATTGTTCATTCAGACACCCTGCTAATTACTTAGCCATTAAGACAATATTTTATTATCATCCTCCAGGCTTTACAAAAGTCAAATCTTATACAGTTCATTATAATTAGTAGCTCAGAAAGTCACTTCTGTTAGATAAAGTTAGGGAAAATAAAATGCCTCCCAGTGATTTAGAGGTTAGAAAAAAAAAAAAAAAAGTGGTAACAAACATAAAAACAAACTCATTTTCTTGGGTGGGGGGAGATAGTCATCCATGCACAGATAATATGTGCAAATGATATACTTAGCTACTAGCTGACTAAAGGAGATGTTATAAGGAGAAAAACTTTGAAAGTACTGATTTTATCTACCCATAGAAAATGAAATTTCCTGCATACATAAGCATTTAGGACAAACTTCTAACTTGTAATGTATTTTATAAAGGCTGTGATTTTGCATGAAAAAGATGGCTTTTTTCCCTCTCAAAATACAAAACCACAACCCATTAATAATTAAGTCTCTGAGTTTCTGATTTGCCCATCAGGCACTTTGTGCACTGTGTGAGCTCTGAAGAATGAAAAATAGAAATGGTAGGAAACTGGGCAAAAGCTAAGATGCTGCTTCAGAATGGAGTTCAGCTATCATTAAGCATGTACATAGTTCTATTGATTATACTCTTCAGAGAGTAATATCCTTATCCTTATTTTAGATACCATTTGAATTTAGGACTCTGGTTTTGAATACCTCAAGCACTCATGTATGGTTTGGTATCACAGTGACTTGGAATTCTCATTGTCTCATAGCTGAACATTTACAGACTCCAGTATTACAAAATGTTCTGTACAAATTGGAAATGGAACACAAATACCATTGATTTCTTTGCACAATTACCCTGTAAGTGTTGAGTGGAATTTCTCTGAGCTGGAAGTGGTTTTATACAGCCTTAAGCTCCATGAAGGAGACCAAAACATACTCAGTCTTGTTATAATATGCCTAAGATTAGATAGATTCTTCTTTTCTTTGTGGGAGGACCAGGATTTACAGTCCATGAGATGTGTAATAGTATACTTAGTTTGTAGCAGTTTAGTGTCAGGCCATAAACAGACTGCCAGAATCTAACTCATAACAAATCAGAAGAAATCATAGTCCTTAAAATGTGGTACTGTACACGTTTCATGTTAAATAAGCTTTTAAAAACTTGGGTAGTAAATCCAGTTTTTTGCCACTTTTCCATAGAAAATGAAAAACACAGCAATTGTTTCTGGTTAAAGCTGAAATTCTGCCACTGAAGCATATTTGTTAGTAGAGTTTAAACTTTGACTTGTATGGCAGCTGAAGTGCTATATTTCAGTCCTGTCCTGCATATTCAGTGATCTTAATAGACTGTTTTGTTTCACCTTGAATGTGGACAGTGAACATTGAGTTACACCAAGAGCTGAGTCTTCCCAGGCTTGTGAATATGTGGGAGCTTTCAACTTGCTTATGAAGGGCTGGATTTTATTTTAAAAAATTATATGAAAGCTACTTTGCTGTCTTTAGAATGTATGGGAGATATCTGACATAATGGTGCACGTATTTGAGCTGGCTTAAAAAAAAGTAAAATATCTACATATTCACACATTTTTTCCATCTCATTTCCATGAGTATATATGTGTTATCTTTTAAGACCAAAACAAATCAAACTGTACTGAAACTATAACTGCTTTAAATACACTCCAGAAAACCATTTTAGAATAAAACATTTACATTTTTTTACAAGTAATTGGCTCTTTGAGTTTTATTCTAGAATAGTGCAAAGCTATAAGTTTAAACCTGTCTTGAAAGGGAATGCTGTGTTTCTTCCAGTCCAAAGCGGTTTATCATTTGTGGAATGGAAGGGAAGATGAAGTTATTTGATAGCTGACAGAAAAGATTTTGGAAGTGATCATAATTTTTATAAGTTCTCATTTGACTGCAAAGTTAACCTTGGATTGCCAACTCTTTAATCACAAAGTTCTTTGTGTGCCAATGCACATATATTAGCTATTAAAAGCAAGAATTTAGTATTCATCCTCAGATAAGCTATGATATGGTTAGGGCATGAGAAGAAAAGGAGCAGGTATTCATACCACCCTCCCCATATTTTGCTTTTTTTCGTCTCTTACTTCCTTCCAGCAAAGATAAGAACAGTCAGCATCTCCAGTACTGCTGTCTTTCTTACACCAAACCCACTGTCATTCCAGTCAGTAGAAAATTGCCACTGACTGTAATCACACAGGTATCAGACCAGCAGCCATTTAAAGGGAAAATCCCTGCTGTTCCCGCCTCTCTTATCTGTAGCACCAGAAATACATATTTTTTTTTTCTTTAATGGCAGCAGGGCAGAATTCCTTCCTTCTATCTAGTCAGCCAAGTCAGAAGAAAACACTGGGAGAACTGCTGAAGTAGTCGAGTCATAATTAAGCTCTTAAAATTACATATGAAAAATTGGCTCTTGGATTCTGGTAAAGAATCAGCAGTTACTTTTTTCAGTTCCGCTCACTCCTTTTTCCCCAGACACTTAATGAAACCACTTTGGTATCATGCAGGTCCCTTGGAATCAGAAGCAAAACTGATCTGTGTATATGTTATCTAAAAGTTAGTACCTTTTAATGGCTAACTTAATTTGAATTGACAGTTAATCTGTAAAATTCATAACTCTTGGTATTTATTTATAGAGCACTTGATTTTAATATTGTTATTTTACCTTACTGCAAGAGAAGGAAATGAAGCCTAATTTCTGTAATGCCATGTTAAGAAAACAGTCTCAAATATGTCAAAATGAGAAAAAGCCTCATGGGTCTTAGAAATAGTAATTATAGCAATAACTTTCATTGTACTGGTGAAAATCAGGAGTAATTTGAGCCTGTGCTATCTGTACATGCTAGAGTTGCTCTTCCATTTTTTGTTCTGTTAGCTAATTGGGAAGTCAGAAGACAGTGGCTGCAATATATACTGATGTGTGTAAATGTGGTAGCTGGAAAGAGAAGGGAAGAAATCCCTGTCTAAGCATGTGATGATTTCTGAGTGTAAAAATAATAATTCAGAGTGCTAACCAGGCATTTTTATGATAACATGTATTTTAACTAATTGTTTCTGCTTTTAAACGCCAACAGAAGGGTACCTAAGGTTGTGCTGTGATGAACAACCTCTGGGACTCCAGCTCCAGCTGGGTGGGCAGTGGGCTCTGATCACTGCAGCATGTGTCCCCAGGGCAGCTGCTATCCCAGTTGTTTTTTTACACAGTGAAGAGTAGCCTGAGGCTTGCTGTAGTTTGTGCTAGATTTATTGGCATCTCTTTCCTAGTCTGCAAAGGTTGTTACAGCAGCACTGTGCAGCCTTCAGTCCAACAAGGTGCAAAGGACCCAACTAATGTGATACTTCTTTGAATGTTGGCTCAGGGGACTGTAGAGAGGTCAGACCCACCTGTAAGTACAGGGATGTCATCCCTGCCTCATCAAGGCATTGTGACAGTAAGCATACTGAGCCTTGCGAGTCTCTATTATTTAAATGAGGAAGCCATATAAAAAGCATTGACAGATGAGAAAATGTCCCATTCTTTCTATTTATTAATTTACAGGACCTACATAGATCATAGAAAGTGTGCTTGTGTTTAGTGATATTAGTGAAGTTTTCAAAGTTTTCTAAATGACAATTTCAAGCAGCAGCAAAGGCTGTCAGTAAATTTGGAAGTTGTCTCTTAATGTTTTCCCATCCAATACCAATAAAAGCTTCTTTTGTTGTTGTTGTTGTTGTTAAGTCCATAGACCAAAATAAAAACTTTGAAGCATTAAGTGGTGAGAATAACATGTATCTAGATTGGAAAGGAAAGAGAACACATTATAACTGCATGAAGCAGATTTTACCTATGGCTAAAACTCACTGCTGTTAATGAAATAATGTTTTTTTGTTTTGCAGCTTGCAGGCCTGGATTCTATAAAGCATTTGCTGGAAATGTAAAGTGCTCCAAGTGCCCTCCTCACAGTTCAACCTATGTTGAAGCAACTTCAGTCTGTCAGTGTGAGAAAGGTTACTTCAGAGCTGAGAAAGATCCACCTACTATGGCATGTACCCGTAAGTCTGATCAGTACCACTGTCTGCAGTTCTCTTGTGTTGCTTCATTTATTCATTTTCTGCATTCAAACAAACAACATGAGATTGTACATTTAATGAAGACTGTACATTTTATGAAGAAAAATTACCAAAAGAGATTTTGTAAATCAAATTTTGAGCAACAGATTTCTATTTAATACTGGTATCCCTAAAAATACTGACTTGTTTCTTACTTAAATGATTTATTCACTTGTAGTTCTGAGAGGTAATGTAAGGTATGTAATCATTGTCGTATAGATAGCAATGTTGAATTTTAACTGTGAGTATATATTTTAAAGACATGAAAATACTCTTGCATAAAAACATCCAAAAAAAAGAGTAGGCTTATAAACAAAAGAACTGATATGACATACACTCCTGTCTCCTCAGATTAAAAAAAGAAAAATTTAAAAGTACTGTTGCAATAACTAGCAGTGCATAGTCAATTTTTTTGGTGTGTCATGTAAAAGTTACTGAGCTGCCAGCAGAACTGAATTACTTCCCTTGCTAATGGCAGTCTTTCCGTATGACACTGTATTGGATAAATTGGGAATATATATACCACCCAATTTGGATTCATGAAGTTTTATGCATTCCATAATCCTGAAATCATTACATAGAGTAAGCCATTGCCCATCCAATGAGTAGGAGGGATCTTCACCAAAAACATATTTCACAGATCCATGGCACTTATCATAAACTTGTCTAATCTAACCATAGAGCATTCAGAGGCAAAGGTAAGTCCCAACCTCCATCTGCTTAAGGGTCGTAAGGTTCAGAGAAGGACATCAAGCCAACTAACACAATCTGCTGTCAGATTACTCTGGAGCAAAGCAGATATGCCCATCATTTTTCACAGGGGGAAAAAAGATGTTTTTCCAGACTTCCCACAGGAAAATAGGCTTACAAATAATTCCACTCAAATGAGTGCCCTGAGTACAAGCCTTGAAAACTTTCCCACAGAGCTAACACATATTCCAGGCAATCTCATCAGTTTCATACTTAAAACAATGGTTTCACTCACGCATTATGCACATATGGTTCCATATTATTTATGTCATTGATTTTTCATTTACAAAAGACAGCTCTCTGAAGAATTACTCATACATGGAATAAGGTTTTCCTAATTATCTTTCTGGGCTCAATTTTAAGCCCAGCTACCCACTACTATTGGTAAGGTAGGCCAAGAGCACAGGAGCCATGTGACAGCTGGAAGTGGGTACCTACAGCACCCTGATCCTGCTCCTTCTTCCCCCCCCAAAAAGAAAACAACAAGATGCTGAGAGCTGTTTTGTCTGAAAACTGACAGGACAGTCTTGGCACCAGACCCCTCTGTTTCTCTAAGGACTTCAGGCAAAGCTACGAAGCAAACTGAAGCAAAGAAGAAGACAACCACGACAGAAGTGCTAGTGCCCATCTCACCTCAGGCTTGGAGAAATAACAAATAAGGGAGACAGTGAACCACATTCTAGTTTCTGCCTTGTTCCTTGTTCAGTGCCACCATGCATTACCTCTTGTTCAGCCTAGACTGCAAACTGTCAGTATTTCATTGACTGTAACAGCAGATATATTCATCTTATACCTACAATGATGATTATTTCACTAATTGTCAGCTCTGCAAATGACTCTGACTTCTGACAGTCAGACTGTGCTCTTATCTTCTTTCATATCATCAGTAATGAAGAGTCTGCAGGCCAAATTATTCCCTAAGTGGTATCTTTAGCCCCACTGCTTTCAAATTATGCTCTCAGTTATTAAAATTATGTTTCTGTCATAAATACAACCTCACTGCTTCTGGAGGGTCTGTACAGATGTGGCTAATTTAAATTTAATAAACAAAGATACTAGTGATGTATGAGACAGGGTAGAATTTAGTTTGTTTCTTCCAAACTGTCATGCTTTGCTCTAATAAGAGGAGCTGAAAAGACAGGAAAAAAATAAGGCAACTAGACTTCATAAAGAGAAGTACAGTAAAAAAATGCATTTTATAAATAACTATTCTGGGGCCAAATCTGCATCTTTGATGTCAATCTGCAAATTTGTGTTCTTACATGTCAGTCACATTTTTCTTGTGAGCTTTTAATCAAGAGTTGTTCTTGAATCAAATAAAGAATAAATAGTGAGTTCTCTTTAGAAACCTCTTCATCTTCAAATATTTTGAACCAACTATATTCGTATCTTTTTTTATTTGATTCCCTAGATCATGCAAAGCAAGATGTGTAAATTAGGTAGATCACAGAATCATTGACAGGCTTGAGTTGGAAGGGACCTTAGAGACTGCCCAGTTCCAATGCACTATCGCATGCAAGGTTGCCACCCACTAGATCAGGTGCCCAGATTTATTTTTTTTTCTCTCTTTGCATTCCTTTGTAGGATTAGATAGTATTCCTCAGTGTTTTTCCTTGGTACTGGAAAACTTGCATCAGCAGCAATATGGAGATTAAGGACCTTGATTTAAGACACCATGCGTTTAAGAGTTTAGCTTCAGGCATCCATTTTTTTCAAGCTGAGCTTTGAATCTAATTTTATTAATTCCAGGAAAGTGCATACTGTATGTTTTTCCTAAGTTGTGCAGTATTTTATAAGAGCCTGTACTTTGTAGAAAAAGATAATAGAAGGAAAGAAGAAAGTTACATTAGGGTATATTGTTAATTACTTTCTCCTAGCCTTATTCCATTTGATTGGCACTCTTTATCAATCTCTTGCTGCTATTCTTTATCCTTATTGTATTTCTTTGCCATATGTGAATGTACTCTATCAGTGATCTCTCTGTACATACAACGAGCAACAAATAGCAGCATTATCTAATTCCCCATCTGATTACTGTGTACCTAAATTCTAACATTTCCCACTATAGTGTAATTGGATAGACTGAGCCATCTTTTCAAGGGCAAAGACAGGCAGACTGGGTCTGAATGCGTCTCATGTTTTGCTTAAACAATTTTGCACCAATACCAGTTATGTTCTGTTCAGTAACCACTGCTACAAACTGTGTCCTCTATATTGAAGCTGTTTAATATCCATCACCGTTTTCCAGTGGTAAAATCAAGCAACATGCTTGAAGCCTTTGACTCTACTGCCACTATTGTTATTTATATGCATATACTTGGGTGGAATTTATCATTATGCTCAGACTTGGGAGTATTTGTTTGCAGTCACTTGTTCCTATCATGAGGAAATTCTTCCTGCCTGTCTCACCGAGAAAGAAAGAAATAGTTCTGAGAAGGCAAAACAGTTATACAGCATTCCAAACCAAGTGGCAATACTTATCTACGTTGCATATTATGTATGTGTATAAAAAAGCTCTTATGAAAATAAGGGATACAGTTAGATGCTGATTCTGGGTATTCTCAAGAGATTATTAATTTTTGCCCCATCCACTGAGAATTTAGTAGTCAAGTAACACCCAATTATTAGAATTCAGTAGTTGGTAATGAACAGTTCTCACTTGAAAAAGCAGAAAGCATTTTTCAGGCTATCATTGCCCAGTGTTTAAATACTGCATTGCCTTCACTGGACTTCTGCAGCATTTTGATTGTTCCTCCCTCCTTCCATGAAGGACAAAATGCACTTCATAGAGGGGGAAGATGCACAAAGCAGCTAGATGAGGTGAAAAACACTGCATGAGGCATAAACTCAGCTCTGTAGCTTTTGGAGTGAGTGCTTCTTCATGAGACATCAGTTCCAGTCTGCTCCACAGTGTGTAGAGGTACGTTTTTCATTATAATTTGTAAATGAAGCAAAAGACATTGCTCTCACTCAGGCTGTGTTTTATCCAAGAAGAGCTGCCTTTTTTTTTTTTAGTGCTCACCCATCTGAAGTGTGGTTTACTCTTCTGCTTAAAATCCTAAGTCATGAATTTTGCTGTTGAGAATAGGATCCATCATTTTCACCAACACACTTGGTTTCCTTAAAATTCAATGAAAGGAAATCCCCAAGAGCTTTGCACACAGACGTCTGCAGAAGGGTTATTGCTGCCAAGTTTTTTTGGTGTGTTGAATAATCTTTGTATATTTTATAAATGATAACAAAGCAATCAGGACACATTCATAAAAGCCCAGTGACACATAATTTAGCTGAATCTGAGGGCTAGAATTAATTGTTTCTCTTTGTTCCAAGTTCTAAATCTTAGTAAATGATTCACCGCATGTCATTACAGCTCAATATTTGCATGAAATCACAGTTTAACTGGCATAATTTAACAGCAATTAAAAAGCTATTTAATCGTCATGCAAATTGGCATGAGGGGCCTTCAGTATGAAGGGTGTCTGAAGTTTTTTGCAGACGGACAGCCATATACTTTCAGACGGACAGCCATATACTTTCAGACACCCCTAATGTCGATAATATTCTCCTATTTCACTGAATTATGAATGTACAGTAATTCATGTTTTCTCTTATAATTGAGAACTGAAGCCCAAATCATGAATATAGCAACCTTCACTCTACAGTATACATAAAAAAAGTTTATTGATTCCTCCACAGATAGCATCTACACGAAACTACAAATTAAGTAGACTGAAATTCCAAAAAAAAAAAAAAGCAAAACAAAACAAAAAAAGTTTCCTGGTGCCCAGATACACATTTGACAGTCTGTTCTAGTGTGCCAAAGCTTCTGAAATAACATACAAAAACTGAGCTCTGATGGCCCATTGTCATATCTGTTATTTATGTAGGATAAAATTTAAACCAGTTTAGAAACACTGGCTCCAGTCTTAAGAGTGATTACATACGCACTTAATTTTAAGTGTGTGAATATTATCCATTATTTCATGGGGGTTACTGACCTGCTTAAAGTCATGCACATACATGGATGTGATTAAGGCTCATCCTCAGTATTCCTAAAACTCCTCATTGGCTTTAACAGTGGGAGTTTGTTAAGATAAGTCATTATTTAATTATCACAGTGTTTTTAGAGGAAGAATAATTATCCTCTCTTCTGCACATAAATACTAAGTACTGAAGCTGAATTTATCTGCTCTGGCTTTAGTTTATTCCAGACTAAGAACTGTTTTCCAGAGTTGCTTCAACTGCCAATGTCATAGTAATTTTATGGGAAGTTAAGAGACTTGTAAATCTGAGTCACGCTCAGGTTGTAGAGGCTTGTTTAGTACATCAGCCTCTGCTTTTCCCGTTAGTGGAAAATGAAGCACCAATATAGATAGTAATTGTTAACACAATACTTACATATTACATTATTTCATATTTCAGTGTTAGATTTATCATAGTCAAAGGCCAGGAAGGAAGTAGTCAAAATGGTTTGTGACCATAAAAACTGCAAACTACAAGAATAATTTTCATCTGTCAGGTTCCAGAAATATTGATTTTCAGCTCAAATGAGGCACATGCCATTCTGCAAATAATTTCTCACTACTATGAATAATAACTGCTCTTTACTGTCAGGGACTTTCTGTCTGCCTACCATACACTCTGCTCAGATAGATATAAAAATGAATACATATTCAAAATATTTAAAATATTCTTACCTACTGAAAAAAAAAGTATTATAGCACCTCGAAGTATTTTAATTCTTAAATGCTTGGAATCTTAACACCTAACTCAACAGTTACGCATGCTAATAAAACCATAGCTTCTGTTGTTTAGTGTTACAGAAATATCAGAAATCAAAAAGCAGTTCAGATGCTCAACTACAATTCACAGAAAACCTCAGCATTTCTCAGTTGACATAGTCCAACCCATGCCATATGAACTCTTTTTACTGTATTAGATATTTACCTCTACATAGTGTGTTACTACAGTATAAGATGAAGTAACATTTTCATTTAAGGTGTTGTCTGTTTCTGTAGTCTGAGTCATCTTCAAGAAATAAGAAGTTGAATGTATGAATTTACTTCAAGTATAGGTACATATTTAAGATCTACTCTTGGGCTTGATTTTCTAAGTTGAAACATTTTTGTTCAGCCCTCCCCCCCAAGCCCCCAAAATAGCTTAAAATTATGGGAGATATTAAGAAAAAATAAAAAATTGAATATCTAGGAAAAAGTTGTGTAGCTAGGATTTTTTACTGAAATATTGGATCTTAACTTATATGTGAAATATCATGAAGAGCTTTAGTAATCTTTTTTTCCTTCCTAATGCAAAATTATGCTTTATCTGACTATCCTTAGGATATAGGTCTTACCCTTTTGCTACAGATTGTTGAATTGGAACTTATGAAAGTTTTGATCAATTATTTTGGAGGGTTTTGTTAGTTTGCTTATTTAGTTCTTCTCTGAGCGTCTAAAGGTATTTATAGAAGATCATTATGATATTCCATTTATCTGACTTTCTTAGAATGGATTGACTTTGCTGCGCAGTTTCTGGAGTGAAATTTACTATACAACAGTTTTCAAATTCTTCATATAGTCCTTTAGGCGGCTTGAGAGGCCTTGGAATAATGAAAAGCTCTCTCAAAGTTTAACTACTGTCTCACTATAAACTTCATAGCTACGTCTTAATGGCAGCTTGTATAAAGTATGAACATCTGTAAAGCAAGCTTAAAGTTTTGAAAGGCTCTGCTAACCACCAATTAAACCATCCTTGTGCACTATGACTTCATCTTGAGATCTGAAAATGTAATGCTCATTCAACTCAAGAAAAATACAGAAATAGACAGTTGGACTTACCACAGTTGTCTTACTTATGTCAAAACCTGCAGTATAAAGCCTTTAATATTGTTTTGTCCATAAGTTTTATGGATTTTTAGAAATTGTCTTTGAAAACTATGTGTCTATGAGTGCTCTGTTGAAATATGCAAGGTTTAAAAAGAAGAATGTATTAAATAGAGATGTGATTGATATTCAGAGTTCCTTTAATGATTTCTGCCTTTATCCCTTCACTAATTCTTGTCCAGATAAATGAACCCTCATGTGGTTTATATGTGATGCTACAGCTACACAGTAGGTCAGCATAACAGCCTAAAATTTGCTGGACATGCCTTGACTATTTGTGAGATCCATTGAAATGGTTCCTCTGACTGTACACACAGAGCTTTACCGCCTATTTGCTACCTGAGAGCTTTCCTACTGTATTCTACTTGCTTCTGTTACCTTTGCATCCCTCCCTATGGTCTTCAGGAGATTGTTTTCTCCTTCCTTCTGGCCATCCTTATAGATCTTTGGCTTCCAAGTGCAATGTCTTCTCTGTAAAGCTGAAGTTTATAAGGGGGCAGGTAGAAAATAAACCATGTTAACTGTCTTTTGTGCCTAATACTCTTAACCTGTGGCCTCCTATCGCCATTAATGAATAGCAGCAAAGAAATCCCAGAGGATATAGCAGGAAAGGATAGAAAAAACCTTACACTGAAGGATTAATACAAACAATTTTACTTCTTGTAGTTTTGCCAAAGCTTTTATTAATTTATTTGCTTACTCAGTTTAAATCTTATAAAGCATCTAAGCATGTAAATATCAGAAAAGCCTACCTTACTAGACACAAAATAAGAAGTAATTTTTGTGGTTAAATCTCTTTATCGTTAACCCACAAGATCAGTAGATATTTAGTGCAAATTTATGTTATCAAGCCTAAATTAGACATTCCCAACTGATTTATATGTTGCCTTAAATTATTTCTGAAATAAGTTCTAATTATTCCGATTTTTCAACTTATGATAGTGCCTATTTATTCTTTCTGGTTAATGTTCAAGAATTTAATTGTCTAGACAATTTTTAAAGTTTCCTTTGAATTCATCATTCAAACATAAGTATTTTTAGTCTCTTTGTAAGTAATTGCCTTAAAATTAATATAATTCTGTGTGTTTCTACCCCCCCTCACCTCCTCCCCAGAATAGACAATTGTCACTTAGCAGGCTTTCCTTATCTTCTTTACAGGGCCACCTTCTGCTCCCAGGAATGTCATTTTTAACATTAATGAAACAGCTCTCATGTTGGAATGGAGCCCACCAAGTGACACTGGAGGAAGAAAAGATCTCACTTACAGTGTCATCTGTAAGAAATGTGGGTCGGATGCCAGCCAGTGTGAGATATGTGGGGGAGGAATCCGCTTCATCCCCAGGCACACAGGTCTTATCAACTCCTCTGTGACGGTGCTGGACTTTGTATCACATGTGAACTACACCTTTGAAATCGAGGCCACAAATGGTGTCTCGGAGCTGAGTTTCTCTCCAAAGCAGTTCACAGCTATCACTGTTACAACAGACCAAGATGGTAAGTCACTATATTGCATGTCTATTACTATACCCCTGTCATCCGTGCATATATTAGGGGTATCATTTTGATTTTTCAAAGTCTGGGTCAGTGATTTGATGCTTTGCAGGTTGCAACATGCTTTTATGTGCGACAGCTTTCAGTTTCTGCTGATGAGGGCACTACATACTTTTGTCAGTTGGTTCTTGACCCCATTACACAGCATAAAATGACATACTGTTTAAATCATCTTTCTACATGAATTGAGTCCATGCTTTAACTACCTGAATCTACTAGTGGTTCATCGTAAGTGGAGTCTGTGTATGTCGTTTTTTCAAGTCTTTCGATATTTCAGTTTTGAAAGACTAAAGCACCCCATTATCCATCAATTTACAAGTTAAAGTTAAAATGAAAGCAAACCAGTTTACTTGTGTGTCTATGTTTCATCGTATGAGTGCAGCATGCTTCACTGCAACACACTCCAACATCTGTATGAGACATTTTCTTAGGTGCGGTAACCTAAAAGATTTTTTGTTCCTTTAATCGTCCCTTCTGTGTTATTGTTTCTGAGCTTCCCTCCCCCTCCATTTCAGTTCAAAGTCATGTTGAAGACAGTCCTTTATGAGAAACCTGTGAAGTAACCAGGGATCTATAGCTAATTTCTACAACTATTTCCTCTTCCGTCTATGGAAATGATTTCTGTGCCAACAAAAAGCAATGTTAGGTTACCAACAAAGCAGTCAATATGGCAGTGCTATCTTCTGGCTTGTGCTGCTGTAGATCAAAAGGTTATTTCAAAATTATCTCTTGCTGACATTTGTTCCAGAAATATTTTTTACCTACTGTGCAATGACATTGCAACTGTGGCTGAAGTGTTTAATGTAGGACAGGAACTGAACTGGCCAAATGAGGGTTTGGTCTGGCAGACCTTTGGAAATATAAAAGTATTTACAAAACCTGCTGGTGATGAGGAAGGTTCTGTTTTGTAGGAAGGCCCTGGGTTCTTTCAAAAGAGGTAAGCAAAAATCTGCTTACCTTTGTATCTGGAACAAGCAGTTTTGTTGATGAGTAAGTAATATTTGCCTTTGGGCACACCAAAATTAACAGCTTGCTGTGTTGATGATGGTGATGATAATCACGATTATGGCAATTCTAATAATATTCTTGGAAATGGATTGGGAAAGCCATGAAAACTACTCACTCACCCTTAATACGATGATAGTAACAGAACAGCTGATTATATAAGATGCTTAATGATACATGCCTGGCAATGAGAATTGTCTTAAGCTCTTAGGCTATATATCACATTATGCAACTTCATCTCCTTTTTTATTAAAGTGGTGCCAGAAACTCCCCTATATATATGTATTTTTGATTGTTTTGTTACATGATACTAAATGCAAGTCACTTAGCATGTGGAAGTGGAGGTCACCAGAGATATGGTTTATTTTTAGTGACTAACAGCTGTCTGAACTTGCCTTGTGAATTGAGGTAGGCTTGTTGCTGATGTCTGTTTCTGGTTTAAGGTTATAGATTTTCACTGCAGTTTACTCAAAACAGGAAAAAGACCAATGTTTTGATAATTTGTGACACACTGACAGTAAACTCTAGAGCATAGGCTGCTTGCATGCCCTACAATAATTCTTACATTGCTTAAATAAAAGCTGTTGAAAGGGCCTCAGAGAATTTAAGAATAGATTTCCAAAATATCAGTAGGTTTATTTGGATATAAAAAGACAGCTTTGAGGGAGGAAACACTAATAAATGAAATGGAGGCATCTATAAAATGCAGTTATAAGCTAAAATCGTTTTGGTAGGCTTAGAAACTTTTTTGTGTAAAATCATAAAAATGTTAAGTACATATTTAGAAGGTAAAGAGAGGAAGGTAATGTCATATGAAAGAGATCTTGGAAGACAATTAATGGAGGTTTGGTTTATGGAAATTGAGAGGACATTAATAAGCATTTTTTTGTGCATTTAATTTATTCGTGAATAAGAAATGGTAGTGTGGGGAAAGTTAGGGTATCTGACCTGAGAAAACAAAACTGTAGATCTAAAGCTTCAGAGCACTGCAGAGATTTTATTAATGTTTATAAATCACACTAATGTTTTCTGATAAAAGGATTTATGTCCTTTTTGATTCTTATTGGGATCCAGCTATTAGCAAACAATTTATCGTTTTATTCTTGTCATATTTACCAAAATTACTAAATTGCAGTAAATTGCAAATGCCTTCCAGATGTATCACCTAATGGTAATTTCACTGTTGCAGTCTTTCCTTATAACCTTAATTATCCTGAAATGGGCACTACTTATTGCCAGATGTTGTAAAATCGTGTACAACCAAAAGATCCAAGGTTAAAGACATGATGTGATAAAAGTCAAAAAGCATCCTAATGTGGGTAAGGACTGCATTACCAAAAGTCCAAATTTAAAACAATTTTTTATTTTTTCTAATTAGAAAAAATCTTGATTAATAGTAAATTATACCTAAATCATACGTGGACAACATTCTTATCTTCTGTTCATGTCTTCATCTTAATGCATTTTTTTCATATGTATTTTTTTCATATTTTTGGTATAAACATTACGTAGTTCTAAATCTCCTTATTAACATAAAAATTGTTTTCTTCAGTTGTTATATCTTTCTCAAGTATGTAGAATATAATTTTTAGCTGTTCTAAATCCAAACCATTTTGTTAGGTACAATAATTGACATTAGCTGAGAGGTAGCATTTTATTTTCTTTGAGCATATTGGATTTACTTCCCTCTAGTGGCTCCCCTTTTTTTTTTTTTTTTTTTTTTTTGACAGTTTATGTGGAATTAGACTCTTCTTTAAACATATAAAATTGTTAGTTTGTTGATTAGGGTTTTCTCCTCTCTTTTTGGAGGGGATGCTACTGTTGATGCAGGATTAATGCAATGAAGTGTATGTACCATGAGCATACACAGAAACTGAAGTACTATACACCAGTTATTGAGTACACTCTGAGAGCATCAGAGGGAGAATATTTGCTGACAGGAGAAGTGAACTAATTAAAAAGTGATTAAGACTCATCTCTAGGAGCTGATATTAAAATCTTAACTGTCTCTACGTGGAATCACCACCATCAACAAGACTGAGTGCGCTGGTGAGCTCTAACAATGACAAGAAGCCAACTCATGGAAAGTAACACCTATTTCGAAAAGATTTTGCAAACTGCATCCTGCAAACCACTTCAGGGTTTGAAGGCCAAAGCATTTCCTGATCTGATTGAACGCTGAATGAAAACTTACTGACAGTTCTGTAAGCTGCATAAAATCAACTTAATGCCATTCATAACTTGTTTACTTATTATTTTTGTGCAAATATTCACAAATCCTGTAGCCTTATTTTTCTGACTTCCACAAGGAATCAAAGTTTAAGCAGTCATATTGTCTATTGGGCGCTCTGAAGATACCACAGTATCTTAATAGAAGAGAGAAAATTCCTCATCAAATACTGTTATTTTATAGAGTGCTAGGATGCCTTTTACTTGCAGGGGTGATGAAGTTTTATACAGCAGTAGTAAGGATGCTCAGTATGAAGTAATTGTACTCATTTGACTTTAAATCATTGTGTAACGAGGTAGAGAATTATATGCTGAATAGTAATTTATTTTTTCTTACAACTAATGGAAGAGACACCTCACTATTTAACCTTCTTAACTGCACCTTGGTGTCTGCATTACATAAAGAAAACTCAAAAGTACTTGAGTTTTTTCATGCATAATTTAAGTAATAAATAATGAATAATTAAACAAAACAGAACTTAAAGCAATAGTTCCTATTTCCAAATAATCATCAACGTATGCATTCACTCATTAAGAATTTGTATGTTCTATTACTTGAGTTCAGTGTTGTTTTTTAAAAGTTACACACATTTTATCCCTCTTCAGTCCTTCAGTTCACAAGTGACTCTGGCCTCTGTGACATGAAAGACCTGCTGGTGGACAACCAGGCATGTGAGACTTCCTTCTGCCCAAGCTTACACACTATCACTGTGCTTGAGGCCTTTCTATTTATGGCGCATCTGTCTGATGCAGACAGCCCGAGCCTATGGCAGATTCTGAAACTGCACCATTGCTTTGTTTAATTCATATTATCTTACATCCATTGGCAGATATATTTTAGGTGATGTTTTCTACAGTGGTATTAAAGCCTTGCCAATGTCTGAAAGTGATTAGCTTTCATTTAGTTCATGTCTCCAAATAACTTATGGACAGTTCATTTCTTCTAGTACAGGTGACTGCTAAGATACAGTTGTGCCCCAGTATGGATTGTCTGCAGCAACAGCAGCCTATTGCTACAGGCTCTCTTAGAGCCACTCTCTCTCAGAGCTGTGGGAACTGAGCATTGCATGGAAGGATTGCAGTGCTTCTTCCAGGAGTAAAACTGTATCATTACAATAGGAGTACAGACTTAAAGTTGTTAAGAACCTCATCCAACTATCAGGAAAGTATTTCAGTAGCACTTACTTCTACCAGGATGATTTTCAGGATTAATTCCTGATGCTGTTCATGGCATAGTCTCAGGATGCTCATTAGGATGGGGTGAAAGTGCCATGTTCACTCTTCCAAAATTGCTTCCCATAGTAGCATTGGACTTTCACCCTTAATCAAAAGTCAGCTTTCCTTTTTTCCTGTTAAATCTCAAAGCTCTATAGGTGTGATTTTCTTTTGTAACTTTAAAGACAGTAATGTTTCTCTTTATATACTGATATGACGATGTGCTTTAAAATGTCTTTCAAACTGTTTATGTTAATGGTGTAGAAATCTAAAGGAACAGCTATTTCTAATGAACCACTGTCAATATGGAATAGCAGGTCACATAAAAGCCTTTTATGAAACAGTAACAAAACAGCCTCCAGCAGAGCACGAGCCACAGGTATTGATTAAGTAAGAAATATCATGAAATTTTCATAGATGACAGTAAATGAGAAATCTATGGCATCTGTTGGTCTGATACCAACAGCTACTGATACTTTCACCAAACTCTGTACAGTTATGAGAGCAGTGCAGAACACTACTTCCAGTGCTGTTCATTTGAAAAATTAGAAGAATATTACCACAGTGGTTAATGGCTAGAGACAGTCCATAAAGTCCTATATGCTGCATGAAGGCAGTAAGAGAGATTACTAATAAATTAAAAAATGAGATGCACAGTCTCTTTTCCAATTAGGCATTTAATTAAAAAAAAAAAATCAGCACTGTGCAATGAATATTCATGCAAATCTGTGAAACTATATGTACATATATGCATATTTAACTCAGTGTGTGTATGCATTAAACATTTACAGTTGGAAGGAAAACCACAAGGCAAAATTGCCAAATCCTAATTCTCAACCACAAAAACATTAATGGAACTGCTGCACCTCTGCTATGAAGAAAGTCTGTGGGAGCTGCTCTTATTTAGCCTGAATAAGAGAAGGCGGCTGCAGGGAAACTTTAGAGTGGCTTTCCAGTACCTAAAGGGCACCTTCAGGAATGCTGGGGAGTGACACTGAGAGGATGTGTAGCAACAGGACAAGCAGTAAAATTTTTAAAGTAGGTGAGGTTACATACAGATTAGGAATTAGGATGGAACTCTTTACTTAGAGGGTGGTGAGGCCCTGGCACAGGCTGCCCAGAGGAACAATGGATGTCCCATTTCTGGAGGCGCTCAAGGCGTGGTTGGATAGGGCCTTAGTTGGTGGCAGCCCTGCCCATGGCAGGGAGGGTGGAATTGAGTGGGTTTTAAGGTCCCATCCAACTCAAGACATTTTGTGATTGAAACACAAAGTTTTGAAGAAAGAACTTTGTGCAGCGTCGTTATTACCCACAAGTTTTCATCTGCTGGTCACTTCTTAGACAACTTCTTGCTAATGATTCTTTACTGATACTTCTGATTGCTACACAATAAGCGAAAGTAAAAAATGACTTTTTAAATAGTCTTGATATATGTCTTGATAATTTTTAAAATATTTATATATTTTATTTGACAAATGTGTTCTCTTTCTCCTATCAGATATTGATGTTCAGCCATTTCTTTAATGCTGCAAAAGTCAGCCCAATTCCATTTACTTTCATTTCTCATTCACCAATGTCATCCATTAAGTTAGTTAGATAATACATAGCTTTAAGATATATTTCTTTAAGTTATGCAGCATGAGGAGACAAAATGAAAGTTTTGTTTGGAGGTGGAGGGGAAAGAGGTTAATCAATACCATGAAGTATTTTTCCCATAATAAACTTACCTGTGTGGTCTTTCAACTTTTTAATAGCTTCTTTCATTGCATAACACACTATTATTTATAACTGTTGGCACTTTGTCTGTGGCATGACTTTTCTGTTTCTGTTTAAAGTTGCAGTCGCAAAAATACTACACGCAATTTAATTAACAATTGTTTATTTAATAACAATAGTTATTTCAGTTAGTGAAAAAGGACATTTGTGGAGGATAAACTGAAATAATCTTTGCATATAAACCAGCTGCATACAGCTTTGAATAAGAAATACGCCTTTATTTTGTTTATTCCTTTTGTTGTCAGCAGTTGCTAAGGACAGTCAGCATATTCCATGATCAAGATCAAGGTGTTTATTCATCAACTTCAGAAATTTTAAGCAAAATTGCCAACTAAGGTTAATGGTGCTATCTGCACACCACTCAGCCAAGAGCCATATCAGGATAATCGAAGGCAATTTTATTTAGTTATAAGCTCTCACGCTGAATGATATGTAGTTATCAGTATCATTATTGATTATGCTAGGCAGGGTAGTTTGCAAGAGATTTCAGTTATAAACTGGTGACTTAAGTAATTAGAAACCTCTCCCACAAATGTTAATTGTGGGAGACAATTAATAATTAATATAATTAATATAAATTTATTTATAAAGTTATTCCCACTCACATTAGGAACCTTCTGTTTACAAAATCTTCCTAAATATTTCTGAAAGCTGTTTCATTAAAACACACATACACACACACACAAACCAACACAAATAACAGCAACAACAATCTATCTCTAGTGTTCTCAGTACATGACAAGTAAAACTGGGACTTTTGATGCTTTCTTGGCAAAAGGTGTGATTTTAGTCAAGGGTAGTCAGGGAAGACATTCATCACAACTAGTCAATCTAAAACAAATTGTGTTTGTAGATGTCTTGACTTTGACACAAAACTTTAGAGAGCAAGTTCAGGAAGAAGGACATAGTAAATTAAAAATCTGTTCTGCTGATGTTTGCTATGAGGTCTTTAAAGCAATTATGTTGGTAGCAGGTTGCTTCAATTCATTTCCTTCTCAGAATGTAGTTTCTTCATTACTCTGAACAACCCTCTCCTTCCACTTCTGTGACTCTTCTATATGCATTTGCCTTAGGCTCACAGTTTGGAAATATTTTTCATTTATATACATTAATGACATTAAATTGTGCACATCGGGATGAGGTTGAGAGCATACTCAAAATTACATTGTTTCTAAATCTTTGGAAATCTATTTGTTTTGCTCTTCTATTAGCTTCCAGGTAGCATTTCTAATAGCATACATTTACCTTTTTCTGCCCAAAATAACAATGAGAGACCTCCGTTTGCTATCTTCATATTCATATAAATATGTTACATATTTGAATGTCTTATCATTGTTGTGGCTTTCCACTGAAAAGAACAAAAACAAAAATAAAAAATAATAAAAAAAAAAAACCATAAAGAATGCTCCTCTGAAAATATTATGTTTGCCAGGGTATGCACATTTAATATTTAATTTAGAAATTTATGTTGCTTTTCACTGCTACTGCCGTAAGTTAGACTTCATTTTCCATTCTGACTCCTAGTCTGGCAGAGGAAAGGGAGGTTACAACCAATGTTAAGGAAGAAAAAGAAGGAAAAATAAGACATTCTTAATCTTTTAAAAATTATTTCCATCTCGTATGCTGTCTCTGGTTCCCCTTGAAAAGTAGATTTTGTATATTAAATATGCATTTTTTAATCTTCTCTTTAAGACTTCAATAAAATCTTCACTTAAGCAGAAATATTGTCAGATATTCAAGAAGTGGATACAGCTTCAAAAGTAGATTTTTCCAATAGGTGATCTTAAATCAATTTCATACTTCGTTGGTCCTCTGGAGAAAGTGCATCTAATTCTGTACAGGTCTAGCTATTCAGAGTATTGGTGACACATGACCATTCCCAACAAAATCAAGAATGTGAGGAAGAAGCATGTGAATGAAATAAATTATAATATAAAAACTAAACAGAACAAAAATAATAAAAATATCAAAGGAACAGTGTCTTTAACAAACTAGACCAATTTGTTCCCAAATTTCTTCCCTGAAATAAAAATGTCGTCTTGAAAACTGATTCTAAGACAAATCCAAGAAATTAAATGATTGCAAAATTAGAGCTAGTGTCTCAAAACTGCTGCACTGGAAGTCAAGCACAGATGTCCCATTGGCTGAATTGGAAGGGACATGTGGCTCAGCTAAAGTTTTATGAACTATTTTCTCCTCTTGCTTAGTTCTTTCACCCAGAGCACTTGGATAATGAGGCACAACTTTTCTGCTGAAGTTAATGGCAAAACCCTATAAATTGCTCCAGTATTAATGAAATCCCATTCACCATTGAATTAATCTACTTTTGTAAAGATTTTCTTTGTACTCATTCTATCTGAATATAAAGTAATATTTTTTAAATTTGTCTTCTCCAAATAATTTTAAATAATACATGCAGCAGCATCTAAATCGAGTACTTGATCCGTAATTGCATTGAAGGGTTTTGAAATTAATGTGCATTATCTAAGTAACTCATAAATTCTAACTTGTTATGCATTGCAAACAGCTGATATATGATCCTCTAAGTTTCTGACAAGTTGTTCATCCAGTTTCCAATACTATATTTTACAGTTCTGAAATAAATGATCATTTTATTATATTAACTCAAGTCGGTCTGGGAAACAAATTGTCTGATTCTGGTGACTGGCTCAGATTCATACAATACTAAACTCTAGGTTCCATTTTTCAAAATTAGATTGTCTTCCTAAAATTATCTAGCACTTTCTTTTATCCTGTAATTGAGGATGAATGAAGATTAAAAATATGTCGCATGTAGGGTAATAGAGCAGTGGGATTTGGAGTTTCTGCCTATTGTTTAATCATAGTATCATAGAATTGTTTGAGTTGGAAGCGATGACCCTTAGCGATCATCTAGTCCAACTCTCCTGCAACAAATAGGGACACTTACAGATCCATCAGGTGCTCAGAGCCCTGACAATGGCTTCAGTGCATAAAGAAAAAATATGAGATTGACATGTTTCTGTCAAACTAGAGATGAAATTTAGGAATTAGTCACAAAGTGACTTGCTGATGTACTACTGTCATATATGTGATAAAATTTTGGATTATTTTAATAACAAGAAAATCTCTAAGCTGATATTTAGCATACTTCTATAGCAAATTACAGAAAATATTAATTTCAGTTTATAATTCCATGCAACTCTGATTGGAATCTTTGAGGAGAGAAAATAGGAAAAAAAAAAAAAAAAAGACATTTTTCCAGTACGAGAAAGTCTATTTGTATTAAAAATTCTTGCTGGTGTTTGGAAGTGAATTTTGCATGGTCAAGGATGCAACTGACACCATGGAAGACTAAGTCTGTACCCTTTCAGAGAACATGTGACAGTAGAGCTGTACTGAGTTCCCTGGTATTTTATATTTTGATGCCAGCTGATTTAAGAGAAGAGCAGAGCTTTAGCTGCATTTATCTCCCTGACATCTGACCTGATCCTGATTAGCCAGGTTCAATGGCACCAGTTTCAATTTCAACTTTTACTGTATACAAAGTATATTGCTGGGAGATAATTGAAACTAAGCTTCACTGTGAATAGACTCTCCTGTCACAGTCCACAGGAACTGATATAGAAGGAAGTTGAGTCTACTGCATGAAACAGAGAGCTTCTGTGTCCCATTTTCCCACCTGTACCTAGCTGCTAATAACATTGACATGACACTGTAATGTTTTACATCATATCCGAAAGTACGTATCTGTTTATGTTGCTGTGAAGACATACTGCAGGGATGTATTATCTCTTTTCCAAATTATCTATTGCATTTGCTTCATTATCTTCCCCTTTAAAATTTTAACTTTTCTGTTGCAATCATTAATCTGTGACACAAATGGTTCATAATGATTGCCTGACATTTTTATGTAAGTGAATTTTAGATAGGTGTAATATTGGATGTTGAACAGTTCCAGAAGCCAAGCTACCACATAAAAAATAAATTCAGATCGCACATTCATATGCACAGTTGCATTCTGGATGTATTTTCTAGATAATATTTACATTCTCACGAACATAATAAATGTAATCTCTTCTTAACATCAGTGGAAATAATATGCTCTTCATTTTCTGCTATTCCATTTTAAGGTGATGGTCATAATGTCAGACATGGAAAATACGATATTCACATGCAATTTTAATAGAGAATAAGACTAACATCTTCAAAAATAATTTGAGTGGGTGGAATATGTGTCAGATTTTGTCAGATTTTGTGAGCAAGTTGGTATTATTCAATCTCTGAGTTGATGGAGATTTAAAATAATTGAATCTCAAACTTATTCTATAATTGAATATCATGGAAAGGGTAAAAGTACATAATACTTAATATATATAGCTTTATTTTTATATACGTGTACTTATTATACAAAAATCTATTTCAGCATAGAAATAGATAATGATTCACCGCTTTTTTTTTTAATCCAACTAGTACAAAATGTGTGATACATTAATGTCTTCCCATTTGATGATAAGATGATAAGAAAATATCTTTTTACTTTGTGGAAATATTTGAATAATTTTGCACTATTTACATCTGTACTGAAGCAATATTTCAGCTTCACTTCCATGTATCGCTAAAATCACATTTTCATTAAAACTATTAGAACCACCCTATACTTCCAAAAAGTCCATCAATTCAGTGAACTCCATTCTTTACTCTCTATATTACTCTATATTTAAACTATTTGCCTGTCTTACTGTTTAAGTATTGGAGTGACAGGTAACATTTTAAGTAACTGAGAACTGTATAATCTGTTTCCTCAGTAGAGTATTGTGAATTAAGTAGTGATATGACCAACATTTAAAAGCTGTTACAAGGGATTACAAAATCCCTCGTCCTTCCCCACAAGTAGTGAGGTACCTGTAGCTACTGATAGACACTGTGCCTATTCCACCTACTGAGAGAGAACTCACACAGTAGGGAAATTCTGTGCTTGTTTTCTGCAAGAGTGACAGGTGAGTGGCTGGTTTTCAAGGGAATTCAAGTCTCATTAAGCACCTCAGTGAAAGCGAATCACTGAGACCTGCAGTTCACTGAGCACTTCTGAAAATGCTGCCCCATCACTGAGACACTTAATGGAAACTGGCTTGTTTTACAAACCAGGCCATTAGTCCAATCTCAATCGATAAAATGCACTGGAAGTGTAACATTTACATCTCAAGAATGAAAACCACATATTATCTCTTGCACTGACAGATCTGTGGAGTAACTTTAAAATTAGGTGATTTAAACACAGTATGCTAGATGAGCATTTCTGGTCTCTTTCTATAACCTGAAACTGCAGGCCTAGTACACTCACCCTTATTTACCGGGTGGCCAGTGTTATGATCAGCCAGACTTAGATTCTGTTTCCTAGAGACTTAAAAAATCTACTTAGAAATTCTTTTTCTTTTTCTGTTCTTTTTCTATTTGAAAAATTCTTCTTATCTACAAAATTATTTAGATGATATTCATTGCAATACTGAATAATACTGTATTGGCTATACTGTTTTTACCTCGAAGTGTGAAGGGATTCCAGTATTCTGAGTTAAAGCAATGTGAAATAGTCCTCGTAAGAACTGCAATATTTGCAACACCAAATAATAGCATCACGGATTTATTAGCAGTAATACCAATGCTCCAGATCTTAATCAGGATTATTGTGTTACTTATTGTGGCTTTCATGAGCAATTTTATGCAACATAACATATTCATTTCCTTGGGAAATTATTTTTAAGTAGCTATAAAACTTAGAATATTGAGCACATATACTTAAGTTGCTTCTGTTATTTTCTTTTTTTTAAAAAGGAAGGTTTCTAGGTCACTGGAAAATTTCTCAAGTAACTCTAATTAAGAATCACAGTTTATATTTTACTGTGCTATCTTCAATTATATAAATTACCTACACATTTTTCTTTCAGATCTCTCTGATAATGGATCAGTGCTATTCCACATAACCCCTGTCTGTCCTTTGTCCCTTGTTAGCCCCAAGTCACCCAGAGGTTAGCCTCCATGTGGCATATACGCTGTAGATTTTCTGCTACATTCATATTCTCTAGAATTTGATTGCTTTTATGCACGTTACATCAGGGATCCCTGAAGGCAAGTAGAATAGCTCACATTTTAGAAGGTAAGGGATACGCTTTTGTATGTAAAACCATGTAGGACATAACCACCCATGAAATTAGTATGGCTCCATTGAGATACAGATATCCTACTCTTCAGACTTAGAATTCAGATGTTTCTGTAGCCTTCACTGGTAGTTGAGCACACTCAGCATTTGCACAGGTAAAGTATCCAAAAGGATCAAAGAAATATTGCTTTCAACTAGCTCAGTAATAGTGAATACTTAAACATTTTGTTGACTTTAAAATCAATAATTTTCTATCAGGAAAAACATTTGTTTTGTTTTGTTTTGTTTTGTTTTAATCTTGAAATTGGTACTGCTTTGCTTATTTTTTTTCTTGGAGTATATTTCCTGCATGGGAATTTTTGCTACAAAGTGGGGAATGCTACTTTTAGCTACTTTAATGAATGACGTTTGGGAAGGTAAGCAACTCAAATTAGCAGATTATGGGTTGATAATCCTGTAAAATCAATGAACTACAGTGATTCTAATGAGAGACTTGCCCCTGAGCGATTTATGGCTTTCACAGCTAAGATGTGAACCAGTGTTTGGTGACGCTAGTGATGTTAGAAAAAATTATAACATTTATTTTAAAAGTGAATTTACTAAAAGATAATTAAAGATTTTAAACTCTTTAAAATCATAACAGTCCTTTTCTGGATGGAAAAATGTGATTGAGGAAAGACTGATTAGGAAAAAAAGAAAAATAATGAGACAAAACAGAAAACCTCCTCCCAGAATATCCACATGCAGTCTTTTTTAACATTCTTAAATGACCTTTTGGGTTCCATGGAACATGAATGATAGGATATTTCATATGCTGTTATATGGAATAATACATGGACTCCTGCTTCTCTCCTCTCTGTTTTTCCTGTGTGTTTTTGCAGATATGCATGTACATGCCAACATTATGCGTAGACACATAGATAAAGTCTTTCCTTCATTAAATCCTTCATGAATTGATTCATTTTAGAAGATATGTTAGCAAATAATATCGATGTAAAATACAAATATACTTATCTTTGTTTGAAAAGACATTAAATAAGTCCATATTAACTGCTAACTGTGAAATACTGGACCAAATAATCCAGATTATACACCAGCATGGTTATCTAGAAACATAATTTACATTGATTCTGACAATAATAGTTTTAATGATGTCCTTCACTTTACTAATTACTCTTATGCTTTTGATATTATCTTCTAATACTGAATTACATCATAATATCAATAGTTTTAAAGGAGAAAGACATACAGTAGTAATATTCAAACAATCCACGTTTTGCCATTTGGGTATTAGCGCATGCCTCAAAAGGTTGCTGCTCTCACCTTTACTTGTTTTGCTGTATTTCTTTGAGGATGTAACATGAACAGCCCACTTCTGTACACCTAGCAGTGGCTTACTGCTGCAATAAAAAGGTGTTCTGAGTGTTTAAATGGGAAAAGAACTGCTTGAAGCATTAAATATTTTCTGTCAGGCAGCTGGGATTTAAGTGGAGTACACAGTTATAAAACAGTTTTTTCATCGATCTGAGCAGCTGAATTCTTAACTGTAGTTTACTTTCCCTCTGATTTTGAAATCCATATGTGCCAGTCATAGCTTTAAGAACGGAAATCCTTGGCATGGGAGTTTAAATTAAAAGTGATAAATTGGGACTGCTAGTGACCACTGCCTCAGCCAGACAGGAATGCTAGGACTGTAGCTTTAACCATCACTGCTTGCCTGATTTTAAATTGGTTTTGACAAATTAGGCAGGAAGTTAAATGCTAGTTTGAAATAAATATAGAAATGATGATGGGAAAAGGCGGTATTTATTTTTTGCTTCAGCAGTACCATCTGACATATCAAAAATTAAAGAAACTAATAAAAATTAGTCTGATATACATTTGCTAAGGATGTATATATTTGTGGCAATGCCTATGTGTGTCTGAAGGTGACTTTCCTTTGAGAATGTGTTTGCCAGCTTAAAAATGTAAGAGCAAATTGAAAGATGCATGAGTCATCCTTGTACCTAGGTTGTAGGTTGCTGGGGATCAGGTACATATATCTTTATCACTACTGACTAGATATTAGTGTTGCTGTCAACTGTTTTAGTGGCAGCAAGTGCCAGGATGAACAATTACTCTCTTTAAGAGAGTGTGACCTTAAAGACCAAGCACAGCCGTAAATCTTGTGTCTCCCTAAATAGTCTCTCATTTATTTTACTTTATGTCCACTATACACAGACATAAAAGCGAACACAACAATATTCAGGAACTTGCTGGACAGCAGTTTCCCTTTTCTAAAGTTTCAGATTTAATGTTGGTTTCGGTATCAGTGGGACTTTTTTCACAACTGATACGTTATTTGTTCTTTCTAACAACACATTAGTTACTCTTCAGTGACTATTTTGAAAGTTTGAAAAGGCACGAGGTGGTATGTAAACTGGTGAAGTGTTACCTCCGTTGCTTCAGGTGAAAAAAGTATTTCAGAAAGGAATTACAGAAGGTTGTCAGCATGAATGAGTCTTTACTTTCTAAATCGAGGAAGTATATAGTGGGCATATAATATTCTCAAGCTTCTGTACTACAGCCCAATCAATACAATTTACAAGGGATGCTCCAAAAGTAATGCTTCCTATTTTATTATGTTAACCCATTACATCAGAGGTGGATGTTGACAGTAGAGGTTGAACCTTCCCATGTTATTGCTGTGTGACAGATGGCAGTAGGGGGGCAATCTGACAGAATGGCACCAGATGTGAAGTGTGTTTGGAGCAAAAAAATGTCATGGAATTCCTCCATGTGGAAAAAAATGGCACCACTGACAATTCCTGATGCTTGCTTTTCTGGAGACCAAACAGTGAATGTGAGCACACTGCTGTGGTGGGTGATGTGTTTCAGCAGTCGCAACAGTGGCAGTGAGTCACCTCCTCTGGTGCAGGTCTTAATGAGTGCAGGCTCTTGTTTATGACTAGTGAAACTGCACATCTAATGGTGGTGCCTCTGTTGTGTACTAGTGTTTTGTAGCTGAGAATTTACCGTTAAATAGTGTTATTGTGCTCTTCGTATCTGTTGCAGTTCCCGTGGAAAGAAACAGGAGGTATTAATTTCCAAGCAACCTACATAATATGACAGTGTAAAGCTCAGTGCAATGATGACAGCATTAAGGACAGGGTACTGAACTGAGCTCTTTGTTTTTCTTGTTATTAACAAGCTTGATTTGCCAGTCACCTTCATGTCTGGTGCCTTCTTCTGCCTCTAATTTTCAGTGAGCCACCCTGCTTTCCATATCAACATATGAAGCTGCACACATTTTACTCTCTGCAGTTTCCTTGCTCCAGTTTCCAGTGTAATGTTCAACAGCTCTATTTGCTTCACCACTTGACACAGTGCTTCTGTCTCCTAAACCAGTGATTCACTCCTTACTCCATTTTTTCTTTCCTCTTTCTTGACTCTGTTTTTCAATAACTCGCGCTGCCTCTCTTCACTGGTCTCTCACAATCCTCAGCTGAATCATTTCTTTCATGTCACCAGCTCAGGACATTCTGTATAACATTTCTTCTTCTGCAGCACTGAGCAGCCCTTCCCTTCCTAGTTTTTATCCTAATCTTACTAGCATACACATCATATTTCAAGTCTCCTGCAGCCACAACTCTGTCTTTGCCTTTCGTCTTTGTAGTTTTGTAGCACTTTTAGCAGCTTGCTTTGCACTTCCCTTTCTATTATTGCACTTCCCTTCTGGTTGATTTCTTTCCATGCTAGAGAGTTCATGCCATGGTTCTGCCTAGAACTGATTGTTAATACTTCTGTACATAAATCTATCAGCCACTATGCAAATGTTGCCACGTTATCTATTCCTATAGAGGGTAGCCCTGAAGTTAAAAAACTGGCTCAGCACACCAGTGAAATGAATACTAAGGATAATTGCAGTATTCTCTGCAGTTTTAAATCTTCTACCACTTGGCTCGTCATGAAGTGAAATAGTTGGTTTATATTGTCACTAGGTAAGCCCTATTACTTTGGAGAGATCAGTTTTAGTCAAGATTTGTTGATGTAGTTGCGCTTATGTAGTTAATGGTCTTTCAATCCATTCCATCCTACACATTTTCAGAATTGTTTGAGACTCAGTGATAAATAGTTGCTGTATATCTTGTAGAGGCTCAGACTCTGAGTCAGTAAACTGTTAATAAACAGTTTAATAAACTGTTAAGATAATTGTATTAGTCTGTTGTCATGACCAGAGAGAAGGTCTTACCAATTTGGGAATGTTCTCTTGCACAATTTCTACTGGCACTGCAGCAGAACAAATGTTGCAATATATTAGATGGCTATATATACATATATATTTGTAGTAGTGTTTATTAATTGAAAATAAATGTAAAACCCATTGCCCTGTGTATGGATTGCATAGGAAGCTTCAACTTCTGATGGGATTTTGGGAAGGAGCACTTTCTACTCAGGCTATAATAATATGTCCCTACATGTTGCAGGTACTATCTGAACCCTGATGTTAGGACTAGAACTGGCAACTTTCAGACCTTGAACACTGAAAGGTTTGCAGTCTTTGTGCCATTCATTAAGGCTTATGTGGTTATACATGAGCTCACTAAAGAGACATGCACACTTAAGTGCACATTTCCAGTCTTGTTCGTATGGCAACTGTTAAAGAATTTCAATACTGATAGCAAAGATAGACCAGTTGTTTTGTCATTAATATGGAAGATGTGATGCTTTTGACATTCATTCTATTTAAAAGAAACCTGGATGGTTAACATGGTCTCATTCAATAGTCCATTATTTGCACCATTTGAAATCGCTGTTTTGAAATGTAACACTGCAGTCTGTTAGAATTGTTAAGAGTTGTACAGCTACTTTTTCTCAGATACAATCTTGTCAAATATATATATGTCAAAGAAATCTGCTACAATTCTTTTCAAATATGTTTAATAACTAGGTATGTATTCTGGGGACAGTGGAGACTGTGAAGCTGTTTGGTGTAGGTAGTTAGTGGCTATTGGCATGTTCCTACCTGAAATTTTATAGTGAGTGTGAAAGGGATAGAATCCGTGTCTGTAAGATCGTTAAAGCATATACTCTACATTTTCTAAAATCTCTGTAATGTAAATATGGGAATTTTTTCAACATATCAAACCCAGTTTATTCCAGCATTCACAGAGATTATCTGAATAAGAGTCTAGTTTAGTTAGTGCTTCTTGTGCTTCTTGATTGAGTGAGAAATACCACACTGAACATTAGAAGTGCCTTCTGCAAGTTCACTAAGTAACAGTTTTCACTCCCTTGGCAATACAGCGTATTGGAGACTCCTTGTTTGACCCGCAGAGTTACATATCTAGCAGTACACTATCACGTGTGTGAGTTTGGGAATATAAAATCTCCTGTCAAGCACTCATCTCAGTCAGCAATTAATTTATTTTTATCCTGGAAACTCTGGAGAGTGTGAGAGATTTGTAATCAGCATGTCTTGCAATTTAAAGGCAATTGTCCTCTAAATGCACTGGTTTCAGGAGTTTGATTCCTTCTCAATTTTTTCTTCTTGATATGCCCAAAGTAGCTCAATATCAACAATTTCATGGAAGAGAAGTATTTAGAAATATACCCTCTTTACATACTCTGCAACCATCATAGATTCTGCTATGGCTTTTTCAGTGAAGGTACACCTGTAACTAAAGGCATGCTTTTCTGCAAAGAGATTTAATTCAGCCATAAGTTGTGTGTCATTTCTTTTACTTTACGCTGATGTCAGAATCATAATATTTTCTTTTATTACTGGTAACTAAACTTCTTGTCAGCTATAAAAAACATGATGCTGCTTAATAGAATTGACTCCATCTAATTTATCACTGGAAACTTTAATTATCTTTGTATTATCCCCTAAAAAGTACAGGACTTTAATTTGAATTTGGTTAAAATAATCATTTCTTAAAAACTACTTTAAAAAATTACTTTAAAAATTACCTTACTCTTATCAAATGATATCATCAGCTGGATACAGGAAAGCAATGAATAAAGACTTTTGTTTAAAAAAGTCCTTAAGCAAATTCAGATCTACCTAATTTCAGCCTTTCACTTCCTAGTAGGTGTTATCCCTAGTTCTCATAAAAATAGCTTTCTTTCTTTCTTTTTTTTTTTCTTTTTTTCTCATTAATACAGAATCATTTTTATTATGTACAGTGGGACTGGAAAACTTCATTTCCTTTGAATTTGTGCTTGGGGCTCTTTCCTGTATTTCCTAGTGAGTTGGCTGGATCACTGAAAATAATTGCTGCAAGTAGTTCACAGTTACACTTTTATTGGTAGCTCTGTTTTTATGCAAGTATTGATTCTCATGAAAGTTGTAGAAATATGTATTCTGGACTTCTCACAAGTTGCTAAAATTGGCTGTTTATATCTGAATTTGCTTGTGAAGAACTAGCAAATAGGGGACATTGATAAGCAGTCTGCATGCTCACATAAGGTGCATTTGTGGAAGATAAATTCTGTTTCATTTAAAAAGAAGTATTTTGTATTATCAAGAAAAATACTTTTGCTTTGTTTAAGACACATACAGAGACAAAACCACAGTGAATTCATTACATTTTTCACTTGGAATAACCCTGTATTTTCCATGCATAAATACACACGTATGTGCATCAAAAGAATAATCAAAAACAAGTTTGACAAAGACATTTCAACTTGTTCTACCTGTGATTACTGGCAACACTTGGCTAATATCTGCTTTACTCACTGCACTGTGACAAGATACCATTCCACGTCTCCTCTCTGCACCTTGCCTATTTTAAGACCAGCTTATAATATAGAGACATCTCTGCAGTTATGAAGAATGAGCTTCATTATATTGCACCCCAACAAGGCAAGCTCAGAACGGCAGTGTTGGAGAATAACTGTGATCCCTGTTCTCCCTAAGCCATCCCTCAGAGCCCTAGTAAGAGCAGTATCTGTGGAGCAGATAAGGGATGGAGGAGCCGAGCTCCAGCTTTTGTCATGGATTTCTAGTTTAGGGTGCCCAGGCAGTTTTCACAGGCCTGGCTGCCAGAGCCTTTTGATAGTTGCCAGTAGTGCCTTTCCTCTGTATCCTCTCAAGCATGGTTGGTGCCAACTCTCACTTCCTAGGGCAGAATGATTGTGGCATAGATTTTTGTCTCATGCTGATGTGTAGAGAGTAATCCTGAAAGCATTTACAAATTGAGTTTTGCTTGTCGATCACTGTTAAATCAGCATCACATAAACCTGTCAGATGTCATGCCTCACAGCTATGTAGCTGACAGATCTGTCTTGTCATGTCAGGCCTCAGGGAGAATGGGAAGGGAGAGACCCTCCCTCACACAGCCATTCTATTTGGGAGGATGATCTGAAAGCCAGGATTTCTGCACACGCTCTGACTTTTGTCATTCAAAGTCATGTGCTCCTATACTCCAGCAAGAACTGTTATTTTACTCTGAAGTCACCTGAAAAATTCAACAAGGTCATTTCTGGAGGGTCTGGCATCTTCAGTATTTACCTCTGTTCTGCCAGAGTTAAGATTTCATCCTATAATCATCCAACTTATTGTGCAAATGAAATTGCACTGGACTAAAGTTAATTAGGAATTGGTTAAAATTCAGTTGAATTAAGTTCTTTGTCACCTGGAAAAAAAAAAAAAAAAAAAAAAAAGAGCTTCTGCATTATATTTGCTCTCCTTCCATAAACGCTTATTAAGGGTGGTTTATGTTAAATCAGGATACATTTTTCTCTCAGCAAAGGTCCCAGTTTCTGCTCCCATACTCCAGTATATTCTTATACTGGTCACCAGTTGAGAAACAAGGTGAAACCCCTCTACTATATAGGTCCTGAAAACAAGAAGTCCCCAGGTCATTGCTAATACTTGAGAACACACTTATGCAAATAGGAAAATCTTATCTTTTTGCTACACTGCAGATAAACAGAGAACTTCATGAAGCATCACTGGTGAGGCAGTTCCTTTCCCACAACAAAATCTGTGCCTTTGTCAAATTCTGAAGCTTTCTGCATATACAAAGTCATGTGTGAATATGTAAATTAGGTTATTAGAGACAAAAGCTGGAAGCTTGGAAATTATCAGAGACCATTTTCTGTGCTCTTGAATTAAACAGGAGTCATTTGTTAGGCTTTTTGCAGCTCTGGAAACAACACTGCAAGAGTGAATGCAGCCAGGGAAAACAGTGAATTGTATCTTTATATTTCTAAATACAGAACAGAAATAGAAAACATCCAAACATGAAAGAGCTGAAACCTTTTTTTTGGGGGGGATTGGGATGCTACAGAGTAGAGATTGTGACATCTGGTATCATCTTGGCATTTTCAAGTTGATTTCCAGACCTGTGGGATTCAGATAATTTTGTATAATCTCTCTAATTGGTGGCTCGATAGCAAAGTGCTCAGTAATCAGAATGCAGTACATCAGTTGTCATTGGTTTTTAATTCCTATTATTAATACTATACTAGTGATACTGCTGCTGGTACTACTGATTTCAGTATCACTATCCTAATGATCCATCATTAAAGGAAAATTCTTACTTGAGGTATGTATTTTCCAGCCAGCTGCAAGACTCTTAACTTTACTGTTGATTAAATTCTTCAAGTAAGGTCAGAAATCCAGTTTTCATTTCAAATAATTGTTTTTAAAAATTATTTTTATTATGCTTACTAAATTCCATATTTGGGAGTTGTTATGAAGGAATTAATGTAGTGCTCTGGCTGAGCTAAATACGCATATCAGCCCATATTCTTTCTAAGGATAAGTCACGTCAGAAAGAAAGACCTTTGCTGGCCTGTGAGACAGTGTTGGTTACTAGAACACACTGCTATGGATTTCTTTCCTCATATGTTCTGCATTAATGCTCGTTAGCATTCATTTAATTTTCATTTAAGATTTTAATTGACTCACCAATGAGAGGATAAAAGAGCAATTGGGAATAAGAAGAAATAATTCTGTACAGATTACTGTATTTGTAATTCTTCAGAAATGCTTTATTATGTTTTCACAACATGCCCAACACCTCCCAAGTGCAAAAGATGTTCTTTTTTTTAGAAGAGCCTTAGGATAAGCAGCATTTCCTGTTGGTTTTACTGTCTCAGTTGCAGTATTTACTAGCTTATGTCTGTGCCAACTGAAAACATATTGTTTTCTGTAAAATCTGCTACATTCATTACAAGCCAATTTCCTTGAAGTAATTTTCTTTTGAAGCCCTGGTTATGATTTTTGTACTTAATATTAACTTCATTAGCTGGCAAGTATTTGTTGGGATAGTGTTCTAAGTATATTTTCAAAGCTCAGAGATGAAGTGACATACTGAAAGAGCACTGTAATCCACTTCTTCTGCTGATGGTGTCTTTGTAATTCCTACATGAAGTATCAGATCAGTCTTCTGCCCCACCACCAGTGAGATCCTATCCTGCTCAGCAGTCACCCCCTCCAACAGAGTCTCAGTGCTTTCTAGTTTGCAGGGCTGATGAGAAGGGCTTCCTTCTGAACATGGAGCAGTAGCACTCCGTGTCTCCTGTAGGCAGTGTCCCTGTGCTTTTGTCAGTGTATTTGGAACTGAGCAAAACAAAATTTGGGTATGTGGGAGCAAGTTTATTCTTTATATGCTTTCTATGCAAGCACTTTCTACACCATCAAATCTTGGTAACTAGTGGTATGGCATGAGGAAATGGTTTCAAGGTGCACCAGAGGAGGGTTAGATTTGGTATCAGAAAGAATTTCTTAATAGATAGTGTGGTCTGGTGTTGGAATAGGCTGCTCAGCAAAGTGATCAAGTCCCGGTCCTTGGAGATATTTAAGAGATGAGTGGATATAGCACTAAGGGGCATGGTTTAATGGTGGGACTTTGTAGGTCAGGCTGACAATTGGTGATTTTGAAGGTCTTTTCCGCCCCAGATGATTCCATGATTCTATGAATGATCACACTGTAATTTAGCCAGATTCCTTTAGACACTATGTTCACATGTGCAGTGAGACAAGTCAAGGATTTACTTCAGAACCAAAATAATTTGAGAGATATCTGAAATAATAAAAAATAGTTCCTGTCCTAAGAAATCACTTTCCTGCTTTCAGTAAAATATTGTATAAATGACAAGTGCAATTATTTGGTTTTCTGGTAAGATGAGAGTTTCTTGTAAATCAAAGATATATAAAATAATGTGAATACAACACTTCTACTGTAAATGTAAAGTGGTCAGATGTCTGGCTTCTAAAGCATCCCAACTGTGTAGGCTTCATCATTTTCACTGAATTGTATTTAATTAAGGTATTGTGTACCTGGAGGCAAAAGCACTCAAATTTGAGGGATGGAGTAGAGTGACTGGAAACCTGTACTTCTGTTGACATTTGCAACATAACTAATCAGAAATACAGTCTGTAATATGATTTATTTAGACAATGTGCTGCTTAAGAAATTTTCAGTGAAAATATTCTCTCTTCTGTGTACTAGTTATGATTTTCTACAATGAAACAAACAGTACAGTTTATTTTCTTTAAGCTTTATAAGTTTACATGTTCTTTTCTACCATTTAAAAACAGAGTTGTAACAAGTCTACGTGCCAAAATACCCACTTTGGAAAATGGAAAAGATGATGGTCTAAGAAAGGCAGCAATCTCCTAAAGGGTGGAAGTACATAGTAGAAATGTGTGGTTATATGAAATAGGAAACTATTTAAGCTTTATGTACAAAGACAATAATTTAATTTTGAAAGGGCACAAGTTCAGGTTATATCTCACAATAGATACAGAAAGCCTTCAAAGTTTCTGACCATGTAAACTACAGCATTTGCATCGGTTTTCATGGTTTTTCAGGGCTTCATCATTTAGTTTTCTGAGCAAAGCTGCGTAAAAAATTGATTTTTCGTTTCACTGTCCATAATAATTATTGAAAAGATTATCCTAATTGAGTATATAAAAAAATATCTAAACATAGGTTTAACTTAAGCATGCAAGCAAGATTCAAAGCATTATTCTTTCTTCAAATCCAACCAATTTTTAAACTTTCGAAATTCTCCACCCTTCATGCTAATTGTTTTTCTTTCTTGCCTGCCCATAACACTCAGACAAGATAATTGGGTGTTAGACATGATGGAGGGTCCATTTAATACTGCAGCTTTTGCAAATGATGGGTCTGAGAAGCTCTGTGTACCACTACCTAGTGATTTCCGTCAAATGTCAATAATAAGGATTCAAATTTCTCTCTGATAAATAAATTGCTAAACATATTTGCCATTGAAAACTAGTGTGACATTAGCTGCAACTATACCCAGTCATGGTTCTGTTTTTTGTTTACAAAGATTTTACATCATTCCCTAATGAAAGGTTCTCAGTTTTCACAATTATGAAACCTTTTAGTGTCAGTCATTAACCAAGTAGAAGATACAAGTTGATTGACTTACGCTAGCTGATTTTCTTTTTTTTATTTTTTTAATACTAGGGACTGATTGTCAAAGAGTACCTTTGAAAATCTTTTTAGAAATGCAGGAGAAATATATAACACAGGAAACTCCAAGGTTCCAGTCATAGCTGATGCCAAAGAGCTTTTCCCTTTTGCTCCCCCTGAAGATGTGTCCCAGAATTTCCTTTTCAGAAGTTCCTGTGATGTAAGGTCTTACCTACATTGTGAGGTGAAGGAATCTATCTTGCCTTCCGAACATTTATTGTGATAAATTTGCTGTGTATATATGATTACAAAAGTAGATTTGTTGTGACATTATATGGGCTGGACAGGGATAATTTTATTCATGAATGTTCCTCTTCTGAAAGTTCAGAATTTCATGATTTCAAAGATGTTTTGACTGAATTTGAAGATCATTCTATTAATATCTAAGCTTTTAAACTTTATTTTTTCCAATTTAAAATAGAAAATGAAGTATAAAAGATCAAATCAATTCCCTACTTCATCTACTAACTTATCTCTGACAGTTATCAGTAGCAGATGAATCAGAGGAAAATTTAGCAATTTTTATATTTGGAAGTTACAAGATCATCATTTGGAGTGTTATGTCCCCTTGTATAGCACATTTGTTAGATTTTATCCTTTCCATATTGTCCTTAGAACTTCTTGTTTGTCTGTCAACACCAGTTCTGGTTTTGACCTATTGGGTAAGCATTCATCCTCACCTAGTGATAATTTATGACAGATGGAATTGAATTGTGTTACTTCGCATGACCATGTAATGATTAAAAATGTAAAAAAATCTGAATAATTTCTTTAACTTAAGGATTATGTAAAGGTTTTCCTTTGTCTCAAGGATTAAGTTCTGTAACTTGCTGTAGGAATAGGAAGGAAGAAAATATCAGCCAGTTTCCAGGTTGCTTATGACAGATTCATACCCAGAGCTGTGTGACATGGTTGCCCGCAGCAGCCTTCCAGTTCCATGTTTGCCTTTCTTCAGGGTTTTCAGAGGTTTTTAGATCCCTTTGGAAGCCAACTGAGATAATGTGGTAATGTGGATGTGCAGGTATCAGCTGGAGACACTGTGATTTCTTCACTGACACTGAAATAAAATTTTAGACTTTCCTTCTAGAAAGATAAATATTCCTTTATTCAATAAAAGGCTTCTCATCACCCTCTATTATTTGCAATGCACATTAGAAAAAAGTCATAACATAAAAGCCGAATTCTCAGAGGCTTAACCAGAAATCTGTTCAGTGTCATAAAAATTCATAGTATATTTGGACCTTCAGAGACCAAAGGTGTGAATGACTTCCTGAGTTGGAAATGGCGCTCTGTGAAAGTCTTGCTCACTGTCTTCAGCAGTTCAGACCCAGGGGATTGCAGTTGAAACTACTGCAGGATGACACAGTAAAATACAAAATTGTGCATAAGGTTGCAGGACTATTCTTTCTAGCCTTTTACCCAGGCTATAGCGCTATACTTTTGGTTGTCCATTTCGTTATTTTTATCTTTTCCTTTTCAGCTCCATCACCACCACTTTACTTACAACATACTGTTCCTCTTCTTTTTTAATTCTACTCTCTTTAATTATATGCTACTGGAGCATTTCTATATGATCAGCTGAAGAGGCGCTCGTTTTGATTTGTTTCTTCTATTTGTCTGACTGCTAGTATTACACAGTAGAAGGAACACGGCTGCCTGAGGTGCTAATTCATCACAGTGGGGTAGAAATAGCCTGTACTGGTAGGGTACTTTGCAGTGACAAGAAAAATAGTAGAAAATCTCAAAATTGCTTCATTTTACAAGTGATTTATCAAGTTATGAGGCAAGTAGTCCATCACTGTTTGTTGTTTTTTTTCTGTTTGTTTGTTTGTTTTGGTTTTGGGTTTTGTCTGTAAAAGGTTTTGACAATAAGACATTCTTCCCTTGCATAAAAATAATGGAAATATTTTTACTTCTTCCTATTATCTATTTCTTAAATATATTCCCTTCCACTTTTTGAATTTTCAACTGAAATGTTTGAAGGTAGAAATTTCCTGATGACGTTATACAGAAAATGGCGAAGATAATTTAAATGTCAACCTGATAAATGTAAAAATAATGCTATCTGTTAGATATAACAAAAAGGGAAAGAAGACAATTAGAATTGCATGAGGAATATTGCTACCAACCTACAGTTTTTCTTAACTACAGTTTTGGTGTTCTTCATTGTGGCAAGAAGGCAGATATGACCTGGAATTTTTAGCTCAAAAGAAACAGCAGAATAATCAGATTGGTAACAACTGACCTTTTATCTTTTATCAGGTCTGTTCTGAATGTAAGAACAACAAAGTAGAGACACATTTGTGGTGATAAAGAACTTTCAAGTTAATTACACATCAGTCAGTAATTCATACTCCCTGTTAATCACTGCATCACAATATTTTTGGACAGTATTTAGTATTGTACTTTTCCTGACAAAATGACATATCATCATAAAAGACTTCATAAATATAGAATGACCTAGAAGTCAAAAAACAGGATGCAGTCACTGATCTGAAATTAGATAAATTTTCAAATTAAATGCCTTTATGAAATTTGAAATTTATAATCAATCTTGCATATATAAAATAAAAGGTTCTCTGAAGCAAGGTGACATAATCAGGAATTATGCAGATGCCTTAACCAAAGCATAGTACTCCAAAAGCATTCCTAAGCAACATCAGTGAAACTGGCATTAACATCACTGTCGTAAGTTGATTGTTGCTAATACCTGACTTGATGTTTCCATCCAGTAAAGGAATGACAGGAAAGATGACAGAGAATTCACTGCACCTCAACTTAATGCGAAACTAAAATGTGGTTAGAATGTAAAGGAATTCAAAAGAGTAAGAACAGAAGTGAGGGGAGTCAGGAAAGTGAAAAAGATTTCGCTGAAGTTTTTCTCTAAATTATTTATGAGGGTTATGATGGAACCCTGTCTCCCTGTGCAAAACTCCTCTGTGTGACAGGGCCCTGATCCTATTCAGGCAGCACTGTATGATAAATATCAACCTTAGAAAAGATAAACTCTATGTTATAAACTAAACAGAAAGTAAATCTGATTTTCAGAGATTCAAGACAGAGAAGAGTTAGAGGGGCTACATGACAGTTCTACACCAGTCAGCATGTAAATATAAATCTACTTAATAAATCTAGGTATCAAGGAAATTAAGAAAACTGCACCTATCCTGTTTCTGTTGCCTCAGAGAAAATGCTGTTGTTCTCCAAGAGGCTGCAGGAAAACGAATATGTTATTTAGGAAGGAGTAAAGGAAAGTTGCTAAGGGCACAGAGAGGAGTAAAAAATGTACTGAAATAATTTCCCACAGACTCTGTGCTTGTGGAGAGAAAGTGCAGTGGTGTGACCACTGTATGATATCCCAAATGCAGTTAAATATTTTGAAGAGGAATGGATTAGTTGCTGGGAGTTTTGTTTTTCTTCTTTTAAAATGCTCTTTCTTATAATGTATTCTAAACAACCATCGTCACCTCTGCAGATGTTTTCTTCCAGATGTAGACAGAAAAGGATATACTTGCACATGATGCAAAGCTTTTGAACGCCAATTAGAAAGTAGATGTTCCACTTCGTAAGTTTCAACTCTAACATGGAGGTTTTTTCCAATGTATGTAGCTGGCTTTCTGACAGTGATTGGAAGCTCAGTTACACTTAGTATCTCTTTGCAGGTCCCATGTGTACAGAATCATTATCTGGGTTTTATTTTTTCATTTTCTTTAAATATCAGTGCAGACCATTTGACTGGTCTGTATCTTTATTTGTAAAGTAAAATCATAGAGAATTATCATGCTTCTCCAAATTGTATGCACAATGAGCAGAAGTATGAAAGCAGTGACAGTAGGGAGCAGATGAAAAGAACTCAAAACCAAAAGACTGATGTGTAAGAAGTAATGTCTCCTGTTCCCACAGAATTCAAAGACACATGAAATATAAAACATTTCTAAGAATCAGTGTGCTGTCTTAGGAAAAGATAATCTAAAGTTATCATATGTGCTACAGCATTCTCTTTTTTATCTAATGCCATTACACTGGCCAATTTTATTAGTGATTTTTTTTAATTATTTTTCCATTTTTATGTATGCAGTCAACATATATTCTTACCGAAGCTCCAAACAATTATTTGACAGGTTGAGGTTTCAGCATTACACCTCAGTGAAAATTTCCCTGGGTGGTTTCCTTCGTGCATGTGTCCAAAGAGCTCTTCAGTCATTGCCTCACTCATTTTCTCTGTGAGCTTCCCAGGGGGCAACACAGAAAGAGAACAAATGATAACAGGGCAGCTTTTGTCATCGTCTCTGTGTTTATAAAAGGTAAATACCAGAGTAACCTGAAAATGTGGAAAACTTCTTCAGTTGCCAAAAGGCCAGAGCAGTTGTTGGGCAGGAGTTGAACATTTTTGATGTTTATCTTTATGTTAGAATGGCTAGCATGTGGCTTATCCAATCAATATCAGTATTAGCTCTTCTATGCCTGGCAGCATTTGAGAGAAAAAAATTCTACAGAACATCAAACTGACAAACCCTTATGTATAGCAGCTCTCAAGATGAATTGCTGTAAAACTTAACACAGGCTACAGAAGAAGTCTCTCAAGTCTCTCACAGCAGCATCTGATGTTCACTTTCAGAATGTACTGAAAAAAGCAATGGATGGAGTACTTGATCTTAATTTTTCATTGAATAAATGGTGTCCAAATGCCAACACATATTATTTTTATTTTCCTTGTATACTTCTCAGTGCTTACAAGGAAAAAAGAATTAGGCTATTATGTTGTCCACTGCCTTTTCTACAAAAGACTAAATATTATGTTTCACAGGCTGTATTTATGGTGAAAAATACAGTAGTTTGTAAGTGACTTAGGGTATCCGAATTTAAGCAAAAAACTGCATAAAGCAGAAGATATTTTTTCTTCATATGCCTAATGAAATAATAGAATAACATCTGCTATCTGATGAATTAATAAAATGACAGGTGAATTACAAATTATATCTACATATGAAAATGCATGAATTTCTTGAAATATAGTGACCATCAGATTTATTGGGGTAAGATTATTAGGTAGAAATGATTAACAGAGACAGTAATCAATTCAAAAGGATCTATTTATCCTGCTGTATCACAGCAGCCTCTTAGTGTCCTTTGACATTAAAGTAAGAGTACTGGCATATGTACATGTCAATCATAGCATATAAAAACAAAAACAAACAAAAAAAAACATACAATCAATATAGAAGTGCTATGATAAATACTTGAAATATTAACCTTGATTCATTTTTTTTTCTGCAGACAAAATTAAATTACTTTTTCAGTCATTTTGGAGGTGAATTTCCAGTTATTCATAAAGATACACAGGTTTTCTGAGTGCCTGTTATACTGAGCCCTATATTCCTTTTAAATTTTATACATCAGTCCCATATACTGTGGCTTATCCTTGTGCATGATATGGACATGCATGCCCCTCCTATACAGTCCTACAGGAATTTCTGCAAGAAAATATCTTGCATTCTGCTGTAGAAATTTGAGGAAGAGAGTTTGCCTGTCCTTCATGAATAAAAATCTTTTTCCAGAATAATTTTCCTAATAGTATATACTCTTATCACTTCATACCCACAAGGAAATAGAGGCATCTACTACATGCCTTTGTCTCACTGGTTTAGGGGTGGATATCAATCAGTGACTAAGAAGAAATCAGAGACCTGTAAGGAAGAGGCCATGTTGCGTGTAATAGAAGGGGATTTAGAAGGTAATCTATGAAGTATCATGTGGCAAAATTGAGATAATTTTGTGGTACTGAGAGCTATGAAATCTGCTTCAGAAAGAGTTGTTCTATTTCATAGTGTGAAGAAGCACCAGAATAAGTAACTGCTAGCTTTTTATATTAATTTTTTTCTCTATTTGTTTACAAAGTCTTTCATTCGCAATATATTTAATTTGCTAAGTTAACATACTACAGATTAAAGAACTAGAGTAAAATATAGTTTGCTTTTCTTTTTTTCTTCTTTTTCTCTTTTTCTCTTTTTTTTTTAGCATTGCTCTGTGTAAAGCAGGAAGTATTTGCATTTTCTTTCTATTTACAAGGAATTTTCTTGGTAACAAATGGAACTTTCAACACAATAAAATTTACATGAAAAAGCTGTCCTTTGAGAGCTATGTAGTTGGAATGATGCCAGTCAATAATAGATTGCATACCTCTGGTTAATTTATTAGCCACCTGTTCCAGAATCCATTACAAGAGCATATTAAGATGCTATCGGGCTGGGACTGTATTTTCAACTTCAGGCCTTTGAGGGTGTTTTTCATGTAGAATGACAGTAATAGAAAACTGAAATGAAAAGTAGTATGTACTCCGCTCCATAGCAGAAAAGGAGGGAATATTCCATAGGTTACAAACTCTGCTTCTACCCATTTTTAGAACTGGTGTTTTATTAGGAAAACACTTCTTCACTTAATTAAAATGGAAGCTAATTAAAAAAAGTTGATAATGCTCATGCAGAGATTGCGAATATGACTGCAACAGTTGGCCTCTGCAGACCTGTGGACAAAATGAGAAGGCATTGCAGACTAATTCATTTGTTTACTGCCTTTCATGAGTGGTATCATTTTCTTATACATGTTTCTACAATTCAGGGCTTAATTTTTCATAGCCTAACTCCCCAGAGTTTATCAGCATCACATACAGAGGTACATAGCAGAGCTGGAAAATCAGAAGCTCAGAAGTGAAATGGAAGATTACACTGGGCCAACTTAGGAAAACAGATTTTAAGACTATTCATGGATAGATGAAGAGATTCATTGTCATTGTACATTGTCTGTGTCGCAGATTATTGTCCATTTGCAAATAAGGCAATCGGAAAGCACAATTTTGCTTTCAATACTAAGAAGTCCTGTTGTCTTACTTACCACGGGGTCTCATAAAAAAATATCCCAAATTCAAAATTAGTGCAGCAAGGTTCAGGGAGGAACTATCATAACTCTCTTCAGGAAAGAAAGGAGAGGGAAAACAGCAGAAATGGGAAAAGCAGACATTCTCATATGAAGTGTCTTTTCAGCAGCACTAATGGAAAATATTAATGTGAACTAAGTGGTCCATAGTGATCAGAAGCTTGAATATAAGCCTCCGTACTGACTAGACAGTAGTAGTAACTACTGTTCTAGTTTGTTACAGAATTTTTTACAAAGGTGTCTTAGTCAGATTCTTACTGGCCTGGTATGACAGGATGATAGCCTGAGGGATATTGCTGAAGGTCTGAAGACAGAGAGAGAAGAGCAAGAGCTGAAGTTGAGAATCCTAATTCAGCATCTCATCAATAAGAGTGTCAGAAAAATGAAACATCTGTGATTAATGCAGTATACCGCAGTCATCAGAATTGATTGTTTAATCTTAGATGAGACAGCAAGAGTTCTCATGACATTTCAGCCCTGTAGGTGGTAGACAGAATTGAAAAGTTTTTAGCTGCAAGTTCCTTAAAACTAACAGAGGAATACAGTCTTAAGACAAGAGTGTGCATTCTTGCTCTACCCACACCACTTTTCTATGGATAGAAGATGGAGTGATACTGCTGAACAAAAAATCATTTTTGATATTTTATTCAATCTCTAATATTTCTGCAGGATATTCCCAAGTGATAGGGAATAATTCAGGTACTGTACATTCTGCTACATTTGGTTTCAGCCTGAAGGAAAAGTAGCAATAAAGTATATGGAAATTAGGACCTTATCCTTGACTGCTTTTCATCTTGTGTAGATATGTATAGCTTTATAGAGTGAAAGAAAATATTGTTATTCTGAGCTGGTGTCTTTTAACTCTCATACTGCAAGACTATAAGTACTTACAGAAGATACATTGCTATAATGAAATAGATCCAACATTTCCTCAAGCAACAGCCTCGCTAATATGCCATTCTTTAAAAAAATGATACAGATACCTGATACAGACCCTTAACAAGTCATGCACATTTCTCCAAGCCATCCATGCTTATAGCTTTCCTGCAAATGAATTAATGCTGAGAAGTGCAATGTAAATAGATTTTTTCAGAGTCATTGTGTGGGATACTGATACTCTGTGGATCATACTATTGTTGTTAAAAGCATTCCCTGCCTGTACAACCAAAGCAGATGCTGTGTTACTAATTCTTATTTATTCCCACAAAAACCATAACTTTGATGAGTTAAGTTCTAAGATTTAAATTTTAAATGGCCAGCACAAGTGTCATTTTTCTGTTAAATATAAGTCTAGCAGGTCTGATTTCTGTCATTCCTGTTCTCCTATATGTTGCAGTATGGTGTATCATAGAATCATAGAATGACCCAGCTTGAAAAGGACTTCAAAGATCATCTAGTTTCAATCCCCCTGCAGTGGGCAGGGCTGCCAACCACTAGACCAGGCTGCCCAGAACCATATCCAGCCTTGCCATGAATGCTTCCACGGATGGGGAATCCACAACCACAATGGGCAACCTGTTCCAGTGTGTCACTGCCCTCAGAGTGAAAAGCATCCTGCTAATGTCTAACCCGAATCTCCTCCTCCTAAAACCATTCCCCCATGTCCTGTCACTATCTACCCATGTAAACAGTCATTCCCCCTCCTGTTTATACCCTCTCCTCAAGTATTGGAAGGCCACAATGAGGCCTCCCTGAAGCCTTCTCTTCTCCAAGCTAAACAAGCCCAGTTCCCGCAACCTTTCCTCATAGGAGAGGTGCTCCAGCCCTCTGATTATTTTAGTAGCTCTCCTCTGGACCCATTCCAAGAGCTCTGTGTCTTTCTTGTGCTCAGGGCCCCAAGCCTGGTTGCAGTGCTCCAAATGGGGGCTCACAAGATCTGAGGGGGACGATCACCTTCCTCCATCTCCCTGCTGGCCACTCCTTTTTAATGCAGCCCGGGATATAGTTGTCCCTCTGGGCTGCAGTTGCATGCAGCTGGCTCATGTCCAGCTTCTCATCCACCAGATGCCCAAGTCATTCTCCACAGGGTTGCTCTCCAGGAGTTCTTCCCCCAGACTGTATAAATACCTGGGATTGCCCTGGTCCAAGTGCAGCACCTTGCACTTGGCCTTGTTGAACCTCATTAAATTCACATGGGCCCACTTCTCTGGGCTTTCCTTCCCTTCAGTGCATCAACAGCAACACTCAGTGTGGTGTCATCCATCGAAGAGTCCATCTTTCAGATCCATACCTCTCAAAATTTGAGAGAAGGACAAGTCCAGATAGATGACATCTATCGCCCTTCCTCTCTGTGTAGACAAAGCAACTCCTTTGGGAGCCTTCTTTTCACTAAGGAAGTTCCTCTCAGTAGCCCTCTAACATCCCCACTAAAGGATTTTAGAGGCCACGCTAAGTCAGAACAGCCTCTGTGATTGCCTTTGCTGTGCAGAGGACTAACACATCCAGACTGCCCCAGGGACATTAAGTCATCTTTTGCTTCTACATGGCAGATCTTGAGATCCCTCTAACTACAGTACAGAGACTGACTTTCTGTCTTTTGTTTGAATACGGGGACAACAATGAATTTTTTCACCAGAATAATCAGTGCACGTTTTCATGTTTCCTGCAAAGTGGATGTTATTTTATTATAAAATTTTATTCTAGATTTTTAATCCATTTCTGAAGTTGCACCTATTTTGCAAATAATTACTCATTTTAACACAGCATTAAGTAGTGAAAAGAAAACAGAATATTGAAAGATCAGTGCTGTTATTTTTGTGAAATAACTCATGATTCCTTCTGGATTCAAAATATAACTAAGTGAATTTTTAAAAATTAGTGCTGTATTGTTTCCTCTGTTAAGCTGTCAGCGACATCAGTGCTGAAAAGCCTAATTCTGAAAATTGTATTCCTGTCAGATCAGAACCTTTTTGTTTCAGTTTCTGAACAGAGCTAACTTTTATCTCACCATTTTTATAAAAGGGTTGTCATCAATGTAACAAATATGTATGTTATATAAACTTTGGATAAATTCATCACCTTTTGAAGAAGTGATATTTGAGCCTTTACGTCTGGAAGCATTCACTGGAAACTGAAAGGTTGGACATCTCCTGAGAAAGATATATTTCAGGGCTTTAAAACCGCAATTACAAGTAGAAGGCTTTTGAAGCAAGTCCTGTCCTCACGTACAGACTCTAAGCTGTCAGTGGAACAAAGTTTCTGCCATAGCTGTTAGCAAGAGTGACTTTCTCAGTGTGAACAGAGTAAAACGTAATGTGTGTGTCCTTGGAACAGAGGTCTGCCTGTTCCATAACTAGAGACTGAAAAGAAACTAGGAAAAATAGAGTCACTGACAAACTGCCTTTCAGTTCTGAGAAACTAAGAGAAGTCTGGCATAGCAAAGGCATCAAGAAGAGGCATAAAAATGACAAAAGACACAAATGGCAGAGAAACCCTCAAACCATTGCCAGGGATCTATTTAGAGGAAGGATGCAGAACTAGATCAATGGGACATTTTGCTGAAGGCTTCCTATGCAGCAAGCAAGTTAGACTTTGATAAGAAAGATACAGGCCTTCTCAGAAGTGTAGTGGCTTGCAACTGTATGGGGTTTTATTCAGATCTAAGAAGAATATTGTTGCATATTCTATTTCATTTGCATGAAAATTAACTCTAGCTTTTAAAAAAGATTCTGAAGGCTTTCATGGTGTGAGGACATGCTTTCCCCACCCAGCATCCTGCCATTTCTGGTCGGTGGATTATGCATTTCCTCCAAGGGTAGCCAAATCAGGAAGACTGTAGTCTTATCTTGTTCTTCCCCTTTTCCTATCTCTCTCTGTCTGGTGATGATCGTATCCCTTCAAAACAATAGGATTTTATAAGACTTTGAAATGCACAAGAATATTAAAAATCAGCACAGGAGATAAAATCATAACCCAGTAGCCTTTGCCTTGTTGCTCGCTACGTCACAGGACACACTTCATTGTCCAGGGGAGTATGTAAATATGCACAGTGTTGCTATGCTTCCCAGAAGAAACCTTATCTATATTGTATGTTGACAACGTCCATTGCAGGACGATCTTTAGTAGATTTCCTTCTCTACTTCTAAAACAATACGGTTACAGTTATGCAGGAACTAATGCATGTAGGTTGAGAATGGAGCATGAAAGAATGAAGGTTGTTGAGAAAAAAAGTGAAAATTATGAGAAGTATTTAAATGCTGGAGAACAGAGAGGAATGTCAGGGACCTACTGTAGGATGAGAGTGAAGAGATAGAAGAGGGAGATACTTTGTTAGTGAGAGGTTTCACGTGCACTTTGCACTGGTCAGAGTAGGCTGAGCTGTCTGTGTAACCACTGCTGGGGAAATTTCTCAGGTTTTAGTTTCCTGTATGACAATGATGTGTTTGAAATTTGTAAATTTTACAAAACTGCTGACCAAAAGTGTATGAACTTATTCATATTTGTACTTCAAATGTAGTTAACTTTATATGAATGCATTTCTACTCTAAGTTTATTCTTAAGTAATCTTTCCATTATATGACTTAAGGCGTGGATGTCCAATCTTTTGGCTTGCCTGGGCTACACTGAGTGGAGAAAAATTGTCTTGGGCCATATATATATAATATAATATGTAAGTAGCAAAACTTATTAATTTTATTTCCTTTAAAACATAAAAAAGTTGGCAGCAAAATCATTAAACTTGTGGGTTGGACACATATGACTTCAGGGCTTCCATAGTGTGACACTAAGAGTAGGATCTAATCCCAAGCACTGAACTCGTAACTCTTTTAATATTAAAAATAAAAAACATTTCTCTTCAATTTCAATCATTGTACTCATATAGGCTTAGCTCAAGGAAGCTTGTAGTTCAAATGAACATTTTCACTTATCTCAATTTGTCTGTGTGTTAGAAGTGTCCAAGGTTTACTTTACCAAATGAAGGAGGTCTGCTTATGTAAAAGGAAAATGACAGTAATAACCTGTACATTTGTATGTACTGGAAGTACAATGATCTATCCTTCCATCTAAGTTGATATTATCTTACATTTCAGGAGTGAATGTTTATAATCTTTGCAGAGGAGTTAAGGCTGGGAAAATCTACCTTTGTTTGCCAACACTCCATCTGGTGTCTCGCCTATGCTGAAATCCTTTTGGTGTATCGCCTGGCCAAGTAAATAGTGAGTGCTGTACAACAAATCTGGTGAAGTATCAGGGTATGATCCAAGTTCAGAAAATGCATTCTCTCTTCTGAGCTGGCAATTCAATGAGTAGTCCGGAATTTGTGAAAAAAATCTGCCAGGTAAAGTGCAGTTAGTACATTATTTTCCTGTGAAGTACAGCCACAGGTAGTGACATGCTTCAGAGAGCTGAGAGAATTGATACTCCAAGAGACTCTAGACTGACAAATCCTTCTCAGGTAAAGCAACAAAGGAGCAGTTCACAGGAAATAAATTGACAGAACATAAGGTAACTCCCTGCAATGCTCCCTTCCTCTTCTCTCTCACAAGATTTAAATCACATAAATATACACATCTGCATATAAAAATAAACATTTGCCATGGAGGTTGGACCCAAACCTGACTTTAAATTAAAAAAAAAAAATACAAAAAAAAAACCAACAACAAAACCAAAGAGATCCGGTAATAAATATCAGGCCAACACAATACAGTTGGCACCTTTTCCTCAATATTGAGTCAACAACAAAGTGTTTACAAAGCCTTTTCAAATTGTCCTTTTCCCTTAGCTTCATTTTCAATCAATAAGAATGTAGCAGAATACAAAATACGTGAAACTAAAAAGTCCAGGGGGGTCCTTAGCATCTATTCCATCCCTTGCTTTCATGGTTTCTCAGTTAGGAGATTCTTCAGATTTCCTCTTGTGAGTGGCTGAAGAAAGTCTGGGGAAGGAGTGGGATGTGTCTCTGTCCACCTGAAAGGAGCAACATGTATTTACTGTTGCACAATAAATTTTTCCACAGTAGCTGTCTGTACACACACATTATGGCAAAAAAATTATTGCATTTGCTAATCATTCAAAGAAAAATTAATATCTAAGATAGGATGACCACAAAGTGAGCTGAATAGAAAATCCTGTAATAATCATTCTTGTAAACTTATTTATAAAGACAGCTCCTCACCACTGTTAAGTAAAGTAAAATGTTTTACTTTTTCCACCAGATGTGCAAAGGATGTACTAAATTATACTTATCTAGTAAAATGTAGTATCAGTAAGCATTCTAATTTAGTGATTCTTCACTGTTTGGTGTTTAAATTTCATAACGAGTCAAAGAAATAAATATGTTTTGTGATCAGTGTCACTGAATAACAGAATAAAATATAATTTAAAAAAATCATTTGTGAAGGGTTTGTAGATGTTTAGTAATTAGAACATAGGCATCCTGTTCTGTTATTAATTCTGTTTTATTTATGGGTGGGTGGAAAGCAACTGATATCTTGCTGTGAAAATGCACACCAGTCCGTTTTTCTGTTACACATGAGTAATACTGATGGAGTTAATTGGGCTGCAATGTGTAATGGAGACAGAATTTTGCTTGTCCCATGTTTACTTTACATTTACTCTGTGTTTCTCATTTATTAGTACTTTAGTTCAAAATCCACATCTCTGCTTTTCTATTCATACTAATTAAACAGATTTCTTGCAAGTAAAATTCTTTCAAGTTTAGTAGTAATGTGTCTGAACTTCTCTTATAAGAATTAAAACATAAGGCCTTAACTATGCACATCTGGGAAACAAACTGGGGCCAAATGAATGATCAAAACTCGTTCTTGTCTTTGCCATCTATTCAGGATGCAGTATGATAAGTTGTTATCTGAATATGGTAAGTCAAGATAAATTTTTCTGTAGAATGAAAAATAAATGCAGATTTGTACTACCTGAAGGGAGGATGTCAAGATGAGGGAGTCAGGCTCTTTTTGGTGGTGCGCAGTGAATTTAACAGACTTAGAAAGCAGGATTGGCAGTCACTGGTCTTTTGAGCCAGCGAATATTCAGAAATGTATGACAGTGCTCAGCTAGTGCTCTTCTATTATATGTGATCTAATGGCTGAACCCTTGTAGAGAGTGGCCTTCCCATGTAATATTATTAATCCAGATTGTGGCATATTGACAGACCAAGGAGTGTGTTCCCCCCTCTGATTAATGCGGATAGAGAATTTGCTTCCTCAAAGCTGGAAAAAGATGAGGTGCTCAGCAAGTGCTTTGCCTCAGTCTTCACTGGTGGCCAGGCTCACCGTTTCTGCCAGGACCCTGATCCTCTAGGTGTAGTGACAGGAGTGGGTTCTGTCCCACTGTAACAATGGAACAAGTCTGAGATCTCCTCATGAAAGTGAATGTATGTAAGTCCATGGGGCCAGATGATATGCATTGCAGGATTCTGAGGTAGATGGCTGATGCGGTTGCTGAGACTTTTTCCATCATTTTTGAAAAATCATGGCTGTCAGGGGAAATCCCCGGAGACTGAAAAAAGGGAAACTATTCCCATTTTTAAGAAAGGGACAAAGGATGACCTGGGGAACTACAGGCTGGTGAGCCTCACCTCTGTGCCAGGGAGTTTCTAGGAGCAGAACCTCCTGCTTACGATGTTAAAACACATATGAGATGAAGAGCTGATCTGTGATAGTCAGCATGGCTTCACCAAGAGAAGATTTGCCTGACAAATCTGGTGCCTTCTATGTTAGAGTGACAGCATCAGTGGACAGGGGAAGGGTGATAGATGTCATCTACCTGGACTTGTGCAAAGCCTTTGACGTGGTTCCTCACCACATCCTTCTCTCTAAATTGGACAGGTATAGATTTGAAAGATGAACTGCTCAATGGATTAGGAACTAGTTGGCTGGTTGCAGCCAAAGGTTTGTGATCAAAGGTTCTATGTCTGGGTGGAGGCCGGTCACAAGTGGTGTCCCCCAAGGGTCAAACCTGGGACTGGTGCTCTTCAACATCTTCATTAGTGACATAGACGATGGAAATGAGTGCACCCTCAGCAAGTGCTGCACTTGGACCAGGGCAGTCCCAGGTATTTATACAGACTGGGGGAAGAACTCCTGGAGAGCAACCCTGTGGAGAATGACTTGGGCATCTGGTGGATGAGAAGCTGGACATGAGCCAGCTGCATGCAACTGCAGCCCAGAGGGACAACTATATCCTGGGCTGCATTAAAAAAGGAGTGGCCTGCAGAGAGAGGAAGGTAATTGTCCCCCTCTACTCAGATCTTGTGAGCCCCCATTTGGAGCACTGCAACCAGGCTTGGGGCCCCGAGCACAAGAAAGACACAGAGCTCTTGGAATGTAGCTCTCCTCTCCAGAGAGGAGATTTAAAATGATCAGAGGGCTGGAGCACCTCTCCTATGAGGAAAGGTTGCGGGAACTGGGCTTGTTTAGCTTGGAGAAGAGAGGGCTTCAGGGAGGCCTCATTGTGGCCTTCCAGTACTTGAGGGGAGAGTATTAACAGGAGGGGGAATGACTGTTTAGATGGGTAGATAGTGACAGGACACGAGGGAATGGTTTTAGGAGGAGGAGATTCAGGTTAGGTGTTAGCAGGATGCTTTTCACTCTGAGGGTGGTGACACACTGGAACAGGTTGCCCGTTGTGGTTGTGGATGCCCCATCCGTGGAAGCATTAATGGCAAGGCTGGATGTGGTTCTGGGCAGCCTGGTCTAGTGGTTGGCAACCCTGACCTTGCAGAGGGATTGAAACTAGATGATCTTTGAAGTCTTTTTCAACTCAGAACACTCTGATTCATATTGCACATGTGCCAGCATACCTTTCAGAAGATGGAGATACAGGCAGGCAGTCCAGTCATATAAGAATGCTGAGGGAAAAGCAACCAGTGAGAGAGGATTTCTGTGGCAGCCTGTTTTCAGTGCTGACAAAAAGTTTAGTTTGCAGGAATGATTTCAAGTATCTGGCAGTTTTGAGGTTTATAATCAGTTTTCCTATGACAGCAGATTGCTATATCAACAGAGTTTGTTTTTCTCACTATTGCTGGTTAATTTTCACCTTCTATCACAAGAGCTGTTCTACAGTTTTCCATTCAGCATTCAGAGTCAATCCTTTCATCAAACACAGGCAAAGAATTCAGGAATGTGTACTACAGAGACCCTTACCCAGGAGCCAAGTTAAACAATATTAGGTCCACAGTTTCTAAATTCTTGAAAGCTCATCAACAATCATTTTTTATAATTTCAATATTTTTGAACAAAATTTTATCATGTAGTTATAAAAACACTTTCAAAAGTAAAATAATATCTTTTTTTCCATTTTTATATTTGCACTGTAGGTTTATTTATCTGCTTCAAGGGTATAGAAGAACAAAAAAATGAAACAGGATTTAGGCTTGTTTGAGATTCTACCTTTCCTGCTTCCTTATTACTTCAGATGTAATCAGGTTTGTTTCCTATAATCCTTTACAAGGAAGTATCCAGGTTGATTTAACATTAAATTAGAACTGAAAATGCCTTGTTCTTTCACACTGAAGAATCTTCTTTTTGACAATGAAGGAGTGTGATACATCTCTCATTCAAAAAAAAAAAAAAAAAAAAGGCAAAAAAGGTAGATTAGCATTTCATGTTTCTTCAGCATACTGGGTGAATAACTGCTGATATCTCTCTTCAGATTAAAAATGTGTTAGGTACTTCTGTCAGCGAAAAAAAGAAGTAATGTAATTCACACTTGACTATTTGACCCAACTCAGCATGCATATATCTGCTATAAAAGAAAGCTAGAGATCTTAAGAAGTAAGGACACTTCCACAGTGCTTCACTAAATAAACTGAGAAGTGCATCCGCCATTAACTTCAGGTGTACTGCAAAGTGGCACCACAAGCAAAGGCTGATCATAGACAAGAAAGGCAGCAATACCAGATCATGTCTGATAATGTTTAGAGTTATTACTTCATGTCAGGTTGCTCATGCTATTTTAAAAAGTCTGTGTGAGTATGAAAATCATCTAACTTGAAAAGGTGAAGACTGCTGGGCTATGGCTGAAGTCTTTCACAAGCAGCTGAAAGTGATTTTATGTTACTTGACCTTGAATAATACTTATTTATTGGAAGCAGAGAGAACTGCAGGTGTCTCAAGCTCCTTGTTTTGCAGACTTCACAAAGTTCTGCCAGTATCTAACCTGCGTAAATATCCAGGTATCTGTGAGTGCCCACCACTCATGAAAAGATATTTATTTAGAGCACGGCTTGAGCTCTTAAGATTAAAAAAAAAAAAAAAAAAATGAAATATGTAGTATAAAAATAGACAGAGACAACTTCCAAAACTGTTAATCCAATTTTGAAAACTTGGGATTCTTTACTCTTTTTAAGCTCCTTTTTTTTTTTTGTTTTTTTTTTACAGCCCCCTGTGAAAAAGCAAATGGCACATTGTTGCTATGTCCCCATGTCGTGCACTTTTCCATTCACTTCTGTCTGTTTGTATTGCAGGAAATCACTGTAAAGTCAGGCTCTGTGTTATGCTCTCTTCTTCCTCTCTGGTAACTATGACTTTACTTCAGTGCTTGACTGAAGTGTTTTGCAGTGTAGCAGATAACATTTTAAAAGTTGTATTTCTTCAAAAGACTTTAGTAAATTAATTGTTAGGAATTACACTGAAACATTTAAGCAGTTCCCAAATGAGTCTGATCAGTTTGTATTCTATATGTAGGTTTCCTGTTATTTATTTCAATGGAAACTACAACAGATACAAAGAGCACAATAACACTGTTTAGTAGAGCAAAATCTCAGCTACAAAACACTATTTTTTCAACATAGTCACCAGCATTAGCTGCACATTTTCACCAGTGATGAACAAGTGCCTGCACGTTGCATTCATGAAAGTCTGTACCAAAGGAGATGACCCACTTCCACTGTTGCCATGCACCATTCACTGTGCTCACATCCAGTATTTGGTCTCCATAAACATTCAACAAACATTAGTGAATGTCAGTGGGTGCCATTTTTATGGCGTGGAGGAATTCCATGGCATACCTTTGCCTCAGATGTATTTCTATGTTGGACACCATTCTGTCAGGCTGCCCCTCTGCTGCCATCTGTCACAAGCAACCAGATCTGGTGGGGAGGTTCAAACCTCTACTTCCATACCACCAACATCCACCTCTGACATTGTGGGCCAAAATAATAAAATAAGAGGGCATCAATTTTGGAGATGCATTTTAGGACATCAGTAATATGAGGAACCTAGAAACTTAGAGAATAGAAAATAGTTGCCTATGTGTAACAGCATGGACTAGACTGAATGTTTGATATTGCATTAAATAAGTAAAAACTGATAAATTATGCTGTGACAGCATACATATTTCCTTTTACTTCAATAAAAGGGATAATGGTACCAGATTAACTGCAGGAAAGAATTTCACACATCCATCTTCTGAGCATGATTCCAAACACTGATGTGGAAGATAGTGGCCAAACCTGCTATTCTTGCTTAGGACTTACATCTTTGCTTAGGCCAAATTAATTCATGATGAACTCCAATACAAATGTCAGTGAAAAATGTGTCTGGGCAATGGCATTAGTGAACTTTCAAGCCTTCACATGAGAAGACACATGTGATAGTCATTATAATGTGGTTTCATGGTTTGTTTGTTTTTTCCCGTGTCTCATATAATACAAATCAGGTAAATTGGTTGGATTTTGATGACAGTAAATGAATGTCCTCTGCATTAGTATTTCAGAACTATCTTGGTATTTAATGGGTAGCAGAGGCAATTTACTGTTCTGGATATTGTTTTGCTATGAATGTTGTTTCCAAGGCAATTTCTCAAGTAATTTTGATCAAGTAAAATTTAAAATAGTCATTGCTACTATGCCTATGGGACAATACTTTGTGAAGATATAGAACAAAAATCATTTGTGATAAAAGGCAGGAGCTAAGCTGCCTAAAACAGGCATTTAAAAAGAAAAAAGAAAAAAAAAAGAACAGATTTTTTAATATTATGCCTCAACCACTTAGAAGCAATCTCTAGTTTATATCTTACAGTGCTTCAGGAGATGGATATATGTGAATATATATATATATTTATATTTATATATATATATTATATATATATATATATATATATATTTAAGTGTGGATTTAATAGTTCAAAAAGATTGTCTTCAGCAACTCCAAGTATTACCTTAACTTTCAGATGTTTATTTTGATATGCTGTTAGTCAATACTGCAATCATGACATTTTATGCTGGAAGTTGGCATGTCAATAAGCCCTTTTTTCTCTACAGGCTGTGCAGTGGCATTTACTAACATTTTATTTAAGTTTTTCATTGAGCTGGTAGTGTGTGAATGTCACTAACTGAAGCAAATTTTAGACGAAAAACAGAAAGGCAAATTCCCAGTTTTAATGTCTACAATGTATGAGTTAAGAAATCTTTGATATCTGGAGACTATTTTCTTGAAGAGATCTTCTCATTCATGATATTTTCTTAATTAGATGCACACCAAATGCCACATAAAGGTGATACTCATGTAGAAGCATATCCTCCTTGGCTTGCAATTCATTTTCTTTTATCTTTAGAACTTGTACTATCTGAAGAATATGGTTTGCTCTCTTGAATTACAGCCTTAATCTTTGATTAATTCTTATGCCATTTAAAACAAACAAACAAAAAAGTTTGAGAGCTTTCTTAATCTAGGTCCTATTCTTACATGTCATAGTTTTCAACTAATAAAGGACTGCTTTCTTCCAATGCCTTTGAAATTCTTTCTTTCAAATTAGCCTACTACACATCCTTCCCCATTAGATCTACTGCTGTGCGCTATCTCTGCTTCTTGTCTTCTGCTTATTTTCTCTTTGTCTGGAGTTTCTTTCCCTCCTATTCATTTTTCATCTCCACGTATGATATGTCAGTATTTCATCCTTTAGCCCAAAAGCTCTATCTCTTCACATGTTGTAGGACTATATACGCTGTGGTTAAAATTAGCTTTGGGGTTCTCTTGTATCTGTGCTTCTGGATACTGTATATGCTTCTGTCTTAACAAAGAAGTGGGGCATAAAGATATACATGTTAGTATGTGAAAGCAGGATTCTCTGCTGTCATTCTTAGTATGAGACGCTCCTATATCATTTCACCAGTTTCATTAAATTGCACCAGGAATGAATTAAAGTTCTGTTATTTAACTGGTAATTCCAGAACTTAAAAAGAATGTATGATGTACACAACTAGTTTGTTCTCAGCATGCCATAAAACCCTTGAGTTTTTTTGTTTGTTTGTTTTCTGGTATAGTTTGTAATTGAACTTATAGTATAACCTATTACAGTGTAGATTCTGCTATATCAAAGACAGCTTACACACTTTTTCAAGAAACTCTGTTTTTAAATTTTGCCTTATTTTATTTTCAGTAAAATATAGAAAGTAATGCCAATTCACCTCTCAAAGATAATTTTGGTACTGTTTTGATACTAATTTACAAAATGCTGGGATAAGAACGTGGCTTCCTAGAGCCAGAGCAAATATAATGTGTGGGACTCATAGGTCAAAGGTCTCTTTTGACTCAAAGGTCAAAAATATTGAATGGCTTCCTGTTCAATGAATATGATTCATCCTATTCAGTAACCGATGTGGGGGAATAATAAATTCATGCATGTAATTAAGAATTGTACCATGGTTCAAATGAATAGCATTTAATTAGCTTGATGACCAGTCATAATTCTGAACTGTTCCAAATTTTGAATGACTCAATCTGCAATATTACCTTTTAAACTTAATTTGATATTAAGTTTATTATATGATAATAAGACAGGTACAAGAGTATGAGATTTTGCAGTTTGATCATAATTCTTAAAGTTGTAAAATCACAGAACAGTTTCAGCTGGGAGAAACATCTGTTGCTGATCTGATCCAAGACCTGATCAAAAGAGGTCTAATGAGATCAGATTGCTCAAGGTCTTGCCCATTTGACTTTCAAATAGCTGCAAGAAATGAAATGCCACAGCCTCTGCCAATGTTTTCCAATATTTCAGCACCAAAACAGTGAAAAAAAACCTAGTAATCAAAATGCAGTGTGTTACAGTCATCACCTCTCACCACTGTGCACTTCTGAGAAGAGTCTGTCTTTAGACTGTCATATTTGGAACTTGTAGATGGCAATAACATGTCCCCAGAGGAGTTCTAGGGTTTAACAACCCTTGCCCTCCAGTGTGTTAATCTTTCTACAGATTTGGTTATCAAGCGCAAATTTACTCCATGCCATTTTCTAGATTCTTAATGAAAACATTAAATAAGATTGGCCCAAGTAAAGACTGCTGGTGGATGTTGCTGGTAACTGACTATCAGTCTGACTTTATGTTGTTAAACCTTTGAACCCAGTAGTCCAGTTTTACACCTACCTTGTGGTCCACTCATTCAGTCCATACTTCACTAATTTGACTATAAAGGTACTATATTGGAGATCATGTCAATGATCCTCCTAGATACAAGGTGAAGAGCATCTACTACCCATGTCCACACACTCCTTCTCATCCATGTAAGAGATAGATGTGACATTTGTGTTTTGTTATCATCAGAAACCTCTCCTGATCACTACGACTTTTCAGAGGGGACATACAGCAGCCTCCCAGGGGTTCTGGACAGAATCCTCAGTAATCTCATGTGCTCTCTGGTCCCATGAGTCCCCAGATTTATTTATTTTTTTTTGTTTTGATTTTTTTTTACCATAAATGGGTTTGATACAGCTCCAAAAGCAGCCTTTCTTTGAGGACACTAATGATGATTGCTGAGTTGCTTATAGTTCAGGAGCTTCTGGTATCATCTTGTGACTGTACTTGGAAGGCATATGCTACCCTCATGTGCCTATATTTCTTTATGCTGTAGTTAATTCTGTGGTAATAGGTTGTGAATTCATCATACGATAACTCCTGAGTGTCAGTAAGAGCATATGTATATTCATATATGGATACGTCACAAGGCATTATGCCACGTATTCACACAGACTTAAGAAAAAAATAAAACAAATTAGATAAGGACCAGTCGCCCAGTTCTGAGATAGCTGTTGTCATTAGCTGCATTAGTTAGAGCCAACCAAGCTGAATCACAGCTTCAGGCAGGCCAAGTTATGCCCAAAGTTATGCCCCTTCTTTGTTAGATTAACCTAAAGTCTGGCCTATTGCAAGCTATAGCAGCACCATCTTTACTGAAGTCTACAAACTAGATTTGCTAGAAATGCTTGGACCTAGACTCAGATGCTATATATGTACCTTTTTATTTTTTTTTCTCCAGAGTATTCCCAATTATGTATTCTAATCAGTAGATGTTTTTAATCACATCTAGTTAATCAGCCAGATGAAATCTTTCTTCTGGGCTATTTCTGTCTAGTGAGAAATGTATTGTATGCGTCACAGGGAAAAGGTTTTAGGCAATTCTGTGACGTCTAAGATGACACATAAACAGAAACTCATGCTCTCCCAGGTTGTGTATACCTATCTGGGTTGCCTCAGCACTCAGATCAAACAGGGGCAGTGTTGTTGGCATGAGGAAACAGCCAACAGTTCTGGAGATGAAAGGTAGTGCAAATAAATTATCTTTGTTGGTGCCCACAGTTTTAATCAAATCTTACCAGTGCCATCTAAAAAGGTAGGGTTTATTTTTTTGTAAAGCTGCTGTATTCTTAATTGGCCTTTTGTTAGAAAACATTTGAAATGCTTAACTCCCTTATTCAGATGGGCTTTAAGGGTCCTTGTAAACTTGAAGATGGAGCAATAAGTTCTCAGATAACAGAACTCAGGAGAAATAGACCTTGAATGTGTTAGTTTTCTTACTGAGAAAGAGATCTCAGATAATGCCAGTTAGTTAAATAGTTTCCTTTACACTGAGAAATAGAATAGAGGAGTAATGGGCAAAAAGTGTTGTTCAGGGAGATCATTTGCAAGAACCGAATCTCATATTTTGAACTACTTAGCTACCCGCTTTACCTTTATACAGTGATGAAAAACATAGGCTCATTACCTATAAGTTCTGTATTTTGATTTAATTAATGATCACTTAACTTTTAGCAATGTATTTATTAAGTTAACAAAATTTAGTGCTCAGAATTAAACTGATGCCATAGTGCTAATGCATTATTATCATTGACTACAATTTAGATAGAAATATTTTTAGAAAACTTTTGTGAAGCTTTGTTTTGCAGGCAGAACACTGCGTTCTGCAAGCAATAAGCCCAGTGAAACCGCATATACTATGGTTTATAGTCTCAGGTACTCTTGAGTATACTCTTGGTATTTCATAAGTATTGAGAGCAGCTTTTTGTTCAGTGAAGGATATTAATAAAAGCTATGCTGAACTACTTAGTGCTTCTGGAAACCTGACACCTTGAAGACTTCTGCCCCATCTTTAGAGACTGGATAAAACCCTGGAAACCTTGACCTATCTGGGTCCTGTTTTGAGCAGAAGTTCAGATGATTACTGGAAGTCCCTTTCAAAGTGCATTCTTCTCTAATTCCATGCCTAGTGTGACTGGGAATGACTGGCAGCTCCGAAGCCTTTAAGGAAATGCTGGCAAGCGTATATATGAAAGGTCATGGTGTTCTCCTTTTCAGTAGTCCTAAGCTAGCAATAAATTCTTTAAACAGGCATAAATTGATTAAAAAATATTCACAGTTTATGCAGATGTATCAAGCCTTTGCAAGATACATCTCAATATTAAATATATATATATATATCATTTACAGTTTGATTTTACAGAATACTGATGAAATGCAAAAATATGCAATAAAATGTATTGATTTAATTAGACTGATGAACAGCCAGAATCTTTTTTCACAAGCAGCTGGTATATATTCATACTACAGGAATGGCAGGATCCCAGAAGATACAAATCTGTAAATAGAAATGAATAGTCCCCTGCAACAATATATATATATTTTTTTCTTTCAGATCTTTGTTTAAATGAGTTTAGATAGGAAAAGTTAAGATTTCTGAATAATTGAAGTATAAAGTCTTACAAGCTACAGTGAGCTGCAGACCTGAAAAAATTTTACTTCAGTAATTACAAGATCCTTACGTATTTCTATGTTTTTTTTATGTAGAAAGGAAGAGATTGTATGTAAAAGTAATTTATAGCTGAGGCTGTTGAAAACAGAACTTCTCCAGGATTGCTTTTGAGTTCACCCATAGGACCATGCAGTTATTTTGACTATTTGATTTTTCACATCTGCTCTTACATGGTTTGTCACCAATTATAATTAAGTACCAAGTTCTTATTTGATGAAAAAGTAAATAGGGACTACCTAAGGGATGCTCTATAATATCTAATGCTTCTTTTTTCTTCTCCTATGAACATGAGAAAACACCAGTAAAAATATACCAGAATGGCTTTGTACGTTACTGTTGTGGAAGCAATGCATTGGTTGGTATTCCAGTGATGGGGCTTTGTCACATGGTCCACAAACTGAGTGCCCTTTCTGTGATTTACCATATGATCCTTGACTAGGCTGTGTTTTCCATAGCAGTCTTGTCACAATTTGGTTGGTGAAGAAAATTTCTTGTTTATGAGGAAAAAAATAATAATAATTCCATGCAACCATGAAATGATTTTTAAGATTCTCAGACATTACTTTCAGAAAGCACCATTTCCACTCCTTAGTTGCTTTGTGATTTCTGGTCATCACTGTTGATGTAAGTGCACATTATCTTCTGCATTGCACTGTCTGCATTTTTCTATCACATAGATGTCATACATCAGAGCCATATTTCCTAACTTACACTTTTGGGAATAGAACAGTTCATACTTGCATCTGAATATATTAATTCATGAAAGGGAAACTGGGGCTGTTTTTCCCCTCTTTTTCAAAGATGTGTTTCTGGATATATTGCTTAGCAAGATCCAAGAGATTTTTAAGAAGCTATTAACCACCAACTCATCAAAGACGATAAATATTTTACATTTATTGATGACATTCAGTTCAAAAAGATTCCTGCCAGAATTGGGAAACAACAATCCTTCAGTCATACACTGTAATGCCCTTGTCTGCTCAGTGATTATAGACAGAACTGACACAGTCTGCTGTGGTTCAACACCACAATTATGTTAGCTCTACAGTGAGTGGATGAGTGAAAAATCTCATTTCAAAAGCTGGTTGATATTTTTTTTCTAGCTGTAAAAGAGTCCTAAAAATGAGAGCTGTTTTGATATAGTACATTCATATCCTTCGAAGTGAGGTTTCCTCTATAAACAGCATAAAAAATATCAGTAATAACTGCTGTAGAAAAACTTAAAAACTTCACAGACAGCTTTCTTTTACTGATGCTAACTGTATTTTATACTGTATTTTAGTTTCCATTTTCGTTTCCATCTAAAAAGTTGTAAAGCAGCTCATGCTATAAAGAGTCATCTTTTATGCAGAAACTCTATAGAGGTTTAGGAATGGTATTGTGAATTAATGACATTTATCTTCAGAGTGAGAAGTTAGCTCTAGGAGTTTATATGTAGTTTACCACATTATGAGTCTAATTCCTGATATCATTTCAAACTTCCTCTTCACTCTGAAATTTCTTTTTTTTTCTTTCTTTCCAAATATGCGTTGTGTCCCTCTGATCAGATAAATGAAGGCCTCTCTTTGCTCAGACCCCCCACTAAGGAATTATCCACAAATTATCCAGTTTCCTTCCTTTTCTGTTTGTACCTCAAATACAAATAACACTACATTAAAAACAGATATGCAAATATTCCATTTCTAGGCTGTATTTTCATTGAAAAGCCTCTTAAACCCAGCTAAAAACAGTAATTAGGGGTAATAGGAGAATTGTTGTGGTCCATTGCTCTGGAAAAATAAGGGTTTTTTCCAACTTAGTGATTCTTTTCCACTACTTATAGATATATTTCTGTGTTCAGCAACTCCTAGTGCAAGGGCTCGTCCAAGGGCATTACCAGCTAACTCAGCTTCTCAGCCATCCTTCACAGTGTATTAGCAATAACGTCATCAGATTTCTTGCCTTTTGCCCTATAAAACCCAACAAAAATTGAGTGAAAGCTGCCTGTTCATAGTACCTTTTCACCTCACTGCAAATCACCACACTGAGGCTCATACTCAAAAATAATCAGTGCTCAAATTTAAAAATAAAGTTAGAAAAATTGTTAATACATGAAAAGAAAACTAAATACCCCAGATCTCCTTCTTAACCACGAACGCTGAAGTACTATATGGGGGAATATTCATACTGTCTGTTCTTGGACATCTCCATTATGGGCCCAAGACATCTGCTTGGATGTCCACGGTGTCAAGTCCATAGCTTGGGAATGAGAGGCATGTGCCCAAGTAATAGCAGGAGAGCTCTCCAGTGTGCGTATGCCGCACCTCAGGCTGTCACATGAAAATCCTGGTTTTACCACAAAAGAGTTTCCAAGCTCAGGATATGTTTCAAAAACAGTGACAGTTTCTAAGCCCCTTGTTTCTTCTCTGAATAAAGCTTTCAATTACCCATCAGGAAAAATATATAAAATTCAAGGGGAAAATATGTAACGTGAAATACTGAGAGTAAAGTGAGTGAACTAATCTCAGGGATTCAGTAAAAACGTTTTTTTATATTTTTTTTTTTTATTTTATTACGCCTCTGTCCCATTCTCTAAAAATAAAACAATTTTGTTGTTAAGGGGAAATTGAGTCTTAAAAATTAATCTCTTGTGTCTTGTAAATATTGTGCATTTAAAAATTGCTGCTATTAAAAAAACATGGGTGGCCTGGCACTGGCAATGCAGTACAGTTGGCCTTACTGCTTCATCTGCACAGCTATTGATTTTTCTTTTTCTCTTCATTTTGACATTTCACATGATTTAATCCAAGATTCATCGCTTTGGAAATGTCAAGTTTAAGGTAGTTTTTTTATTGTTTGGGAAGAGTTATCTTTGAAATGGTTTGCTACTTATCTTTTTTTGAGGCAGTCGGCTAAACACATCAGCACTGAATCAACTCGGTATTGACTCAGTGTATTTTTTATTTCTTTCATAGTGCATTCCAGCATGCTTTTTTACTGAGTAGCTAATTGTATCAAGTCAAAGATAGCAGCAGCGTTTTGAATAGATTCCCAACATCTCAGCACATTTCATGAAAAAATGCTCTCTAGGGATAAAAGCCTTTATGCAGCATCACAGTATGTGATGGAAAAGCAATGGGAAGCAAGTGTAGACCATACTAATGCGTGCAGTATATACTACAAAAATAACAGATAGAATTTCTTGAAAACTGTACAGCACCTAACAACAACAAACGTGTGGGACACAAGAGGAACAGGATTCCAAATGGAAGCTGGAGGTCTGAGCTGAATAGAAGGATGTTAGCAGCACCATGAACTTGTTAGAGAGCTGGTGCAGCCCTCTGGTGCAACTTTGTTCCTATTTTTCCTCTGAATGTGTCATCTAACCAAAAGCCAAAGAGCTTCTGAAAGGTGATGCTGCCTTTACAGTCCTTCTAAGGGGTACTCCAATAGACATTTATAGTGCTGAATGGCTGCTGAAAATAAAACTTAAGGTGCTTGTTTACTACATCAGTCTCCCAGCAAACCCTGAAAGCCACACACCAAATCATGTGCCCTCAGAGGCCTAAGGTGTTGCCATGCATCAGAGAGAAGAGAGGCCACTAGGAAACTGCAGAGGCTCCCAGCAGTCTTAAATTTAATTTTAACACAGAGTTGGAATGAGAAGACATCTGGCTTGCAGGACAACCCAGGGAGACTGCCTGTTGCCATCTTACTGCCTTGAATTGTTGTGGGTTCATGTTATATGGCAGGATGGTAGCAGCCCGGCTCCACTGCCAGGCTGAGGATTCATCTGCCCTTGAACCACACTGTCACTTCTCAGAGGGTTTCTGAAACAGCATAATAGTATAGGGCCAGTCCCTCTCATGAAACTCACTTGCTTCTTGGTGCAATTCCCATCACAACAGGCGTCTGGGCTATGGAGAGATCTTTATACAGCTCTGATCTGAAAAGAGCTTTTAATCTCTCCATAATGCCACTCGCTTCCTCATTTTACTATTTGTTCCTGCATCTCAGTCTTTTCATTTCTGTTCTCCTTAATATGCATCACATCTTTGTCCTGCCCCACAATAAAGCATCTTGCCCTCAAGATGAAAAAAGCTACACTTACCCCTGAACCTGATGAAATCCTTTTCTTTCTCTGTCCCACTCATCGTGAGATTTCCTAATGGGCAACACTGTCATAATATTACCTGGAAACTTTTCCATCAGAGTTAAAAAGGGGGAAGAGATATTTCTCACACAGAACAATTCTGTGGTTTTAAGTGTTTTGGATTAAATATATAGGTAAGAATGTATGGAAAATATCTTGAAATAGTAAGGTACATAAGGTTTACCTTTGCTATGCAGAAACTGAAATTAATGTGGTGAATTATACAGGACAAGCTGTCAGAAGAACCATTCAAAAATGAATTTCAGAGAAGGTCTTATCTCATTGAAGTGAAGGTTGATTAATTAATTTTTGAAAGGCTGCTTGGTTCCTTGTCTGTTTTACATCTAGCATTATCTGGCATGGTGGTAGCTGCAAAAAGATTTGACCAGTTCTTGAGTCCTCCTCATTGTATTATTATTCAATACACTTACTAGGATTCAATTTTCTTTAGTGTTGGTGATTCAAAATTTCTTCTATTAACTTCTACTAACATTCTCATGACATTAAAGGGATGCCCTTAAGCAAATAAGAATTTAATATTCTGTAAAAGAAGTTAATCTAAATTTGAAATACAAGATTTTATGAACTGCTGGCTCCAGAACACCTAACATTCATCCCTTTGATGAGATTATTCAGTTTCTTTCCTTGAGGTTTCATAGGTATACAGTGACAGGTTTCTCTACTCTGCATTAAAGTACATTAATTGTAGTCATAGTTGCATCACATTTTATTGAGCCAGGTATACATTTATTTAATGATTACCCATGTATAATCTTAGCTACCTCATTGCCTGTCACATTGTTCCATTAATATTTGCAGTATCCTCATGTCAGAGTACTTTGTGCCATAGCCAGATGAATAGCTTGCATACAATTTTTTTCTAAGAGTAACCTAATGGTAGAAATGCCATTGCAGTAGTAAAAGTTTCTTTGTAAAAGCTTGGATAAATGTTCCCCAGTCGTATATTCTTGAATTTTTGATGGGGGGGCAAGTAAGTAGTCCATTCAAAATGAGACTTTGAATATGGTTTATTTTTTCTTAAACTATTGGTGCTTTCATAACTTGGAATTGGCACATCAAACTGGAAATACAAGAGCAAAGGAAGCTAATCAATGGCAGGTAGAAAAAATGTCATGCTTACTCACTTGCTAAGAAAGTGTTCTCTATAAAAATTATAGTGACTAGTGCTTTTGTAATATTATAGAGAGTATAATTTGAAAGTGAACACAAGTTAATCTGGACAACAGTGCAAGAAGCAGTGCTTTGAGTTCTGTCTGTGACTCCGGTGTAAATGTAAATTCAGAAAATGTTTTGTTCTCATCCGCAGCACTTACGTCAGAAATGCTACTTTTCTAGTAGCACTTAATCAGTGTCTACCTATTTATCAAAAAATGAAATGACACTGCAAACCTCTATCATAATTTTTATTTCTACCTCTGCAGTAGTTTCATTAATTTCTCCCCATTTGAGAAATGTTTGATGTTTTTTTTGAAGTACATGGGGAACATCTCCTAAAAAAGCAAACAAAACAGAAGTTTTTGCATCTTAATAAATGATTTGAAAGCTTGCTTTTGAAGTAAACCTATCAATGCTCATAGGATCCAAATGTTTTTCTTTCAAATAAATGGTTTCTTCTTGCAGTATTCTTATACAGCCACTACCATCTTGAGCAGAGTGCATCTTTCAAACCAAAAGACATGAAACTGCAGTGAGGTACACAGGATAGGATGTCTTTTGAGTAATATTTCATTCGGATATATGGGAAAAATGAATGAAAAAAAGAATTTCTTTGTCACTCTAATATCATGTTAATGTTAGGAACTGTATTTGATCATTACAAAAAATAAGTATTGCAGAACACAGATAAATTGAGACAAAGAGTGAGAGAAGAAAAACAATATAAGATTGGACATGTCCAGCCCTGAACTCAGCTCTTAACAGTTGTTACAGCCATGTTGTTGACAGAATAGGTAGGCATTGTGCCATTAAAAAAAAACAAAGCCTTAATTGAGTGTGTCTCCTGACTCATGGATACTCTTGAAGGCAGCATAGTGCCTTAGCATAGTAAAAGTGGGTCAACACAGTGATGTGCACAGTGCGACGAGAAAATGTTTGTTAAATTATCATGTAATGTCAGCCCTTTGAGTTGTAAGAAGCAGTTCTTATCATGAGATTTGCAGGTGACCACTCATATTTACGTTTAATACCAGATCTCGAAGAAGCAGGATGACAAGAAAATGAGTAAGAAAAATTTACTCTGCTCTTCATAATTATTGGGTATTCTGCAACCATATAAGATAAGTCTTATCAAGTTACATTATTAATTGTACCCAGTAAATCATTTTCTTACACATTCTCCTTTGCATTATAAGACACAAAAAAAAAAAAGTATTTTTTTCATAGGTTTCAGGACAATTAATGAGCCTGTTTTAGAAGCTATTAGACAATATTTCAAAGTACAACAATTTGAATCAGTTTTCTTGAATTATTCTTGACAAAAAGGTTGTCATTTTTCTACAGAAAAAAATGTTTGCAAATGAAACATTACTACTGTTCTCCAATTCTATCTTTTTCATTTGTTATATCAGCAGTATGAACAAGAACCATCATTTTCCCATATGTTAATATGGCATTTATGGTAATCCTTTGTCAAGAACTCTACCCTAAATTCTAGCACAAAATGCAAGGTTGAGGACCCTGACTTATGTACTTCCAGACATTCATCTCAGTCAATGCAAGTAGTTAGATATAAATCTGAAGTTATGTCCTGGGCTTTCACCTTTCTCTTTTGCTTTATACATTTTCTATTTGATGTGTAGTTCTTCAGAAAAGGGTAAAAAGAGTTTTTGCATTCTTACTTGAAGACATCTCTTCTGTGGCTTCAGAAATAATCAGTAAAAGGTTTCTTAATTCTATGACGGACACAAACACAGCTTATATTTGTTAAACAAAAAGACTTGCTCTGCAGAAGATGACAGTTTGAAATGCCAGTGACAGCAGGTTGAAAAATGACTTTTATTTAAAGATCCTCCTCAGAAGAAAGATGGATTTGGAAGGGGGCTTAAAGGCACCAGAAAAGCAACAATCATCTGGAATTTATGACATCTCTTTGTTTAATCTAGAAACAGAATATTTAAAGGAAAAACAAGACTGATTTCCTCTAGTGGCTGTAAGAATCGGCTCTGTTAGATGGCCATGCTCCCACTGGCCAGTAAATCCAGAAGAAGTCTGGATATTCAGGAAGTAGAACTGACAGTAATCTCCCACCACAAATTCAGGAACAGTTCAGTGTAAGATAACTATCAGTATGAAGGAACATGACTACAGATTCATAGGAAGCTTGACTTTCTGCTAAATTCAAACTATTAGAAAGAGATTTCTTTAAAGAATGTCTCATTGACTCCACCTAGACGTATTCTCTCCCATATGGGGAGGGCAGTGTTTCCATACAGCTCACTGAGAAATCACTTGGAAAGTGTGAAGTCTGGGACTGCTGCTTTTTGGAAAGTCGCAGTTATGAATTGTTTTATGTAAAACACTGCTGATTTGCAGAAGAATTTTAAAAATTGTGGTGTAGTTATTGATATCCAGATAATACCTGTCTTTGTTCATGAATACTAAGTAAGAAGAATCAAAAGTTCCAACGTTTTGAAGCCCTATAGAACTGCTGAGCAAGTTAAGTTATTTTCTGACAAATTTTGTCAGTCTGCAATTCAATGAGGAGAAAAGTAGAAGATAAATGTAAATAGCAGTAATGTGATTTAAAATTAAACAAGGCATTTATCTTTCCTTGCTGTTAAATGGATCAGAAACACACGTCTGTGAACTACAAATACACTGAATGCAATGTCTGGGAATAATCTTTCTTAAAATGAATATCACCAATAGTAGCAAACTTTACATTTGTGAATGATATTAGAAATCACTGAGCCATTGTAATTTAAGGTAGCACGTTGTAATTGAGAAATGTTATCTATAAGAAAACAAAGATGGCTTTTGGGATGAAATTGAAAGATGAGGTGTCAGAGCACGAGCTCCATCCTGGCATATACTACAGTTTCTCCTCAAGGGTGGTAATTTGAAGTAATGAGCAGTCCTTGTTGAATGACCTTGTACATCTGCTGTATTGCCTATTCAATCTGTAACTCTCTTTCCATCAATTGCACTTCCAGTACAATTAAATATGCCATCATAAAGCACTAAAAATGAACAACACACACTCTGCATATGTTCATAGCAATTTAGCCTGGGACTGGAAGGGTGGCAGAAGTCCATGTTAGACCTACTGCTCATGCCAAGGTGCAATTTGTTGATTGAAAGGTGCTCACTGATTGAGCTGGAAGAGGATGGCAGGATTTGTTTAGCATGCCACAGGAGCACACACACAACAATTTGGGACTGGAAAATGAGCTTGAGCCAACTTGCTGCTAAAGATGCCACCTGGTTGGTGTCATGAAGAACAAACTGCCCATCCCCGCTGCCCCATCCTCAGCAATTTAAAATCCTTCACAGCATAGTGTGAATAACAGATAACAGTTTTGTCAGAATAAAGACAAAAAAATAAAGAATATTTTGGACAAATTTTCTTTTCAGAAGGGTTCTGATAAACCCAGAGCCTTTTGTTTACGCGCCTTTATAATGTGACACACATTAAAAAAGCTTAAATCCTCTCAAATCAAGACAACGCCATCCTGCTAGAGGATCTTTGAGGAGTGGAGCCTCACGCCACAGGGTAATTTGGAGAAAATTCTCTGGTACTGCTAGGCATAAATGCATAAAGACACTTGACTGGTGAGAGGCTGTTCTTCCTAGAGGCACTTCCCAGCTGACTGTCAGCTCTCACCATGTTGCCTACAATGATTTGCCCACAGTAGAGGAGCGAGAACCCATGTCCTCTTGGTCCCATCTCACACACTCCCTGTCTTTACTACAGTCATGCTTTGGAAACTGAAAAATTCACCTACCTGCGGTCTTGCAAGGTCTAGGAAACTCTTTCAAGGTCTAGGTTTTGATAGCAAAGTAGAATAAGTAATACATTCAAACAAGGAAGCAATTAACAGCATTGAGAAAGTTGTACTCCTATTTGAAAATGGAAAACAAAATAAAAGGAGGAAAACAGATCATAATTGGTGCGGCAGTTACTAAGAAATCTGGAGTTTTAGACCATTAGCTTTATATAAGGAAAACATTCTGATTTTGCAGCCAGCCCTACAATATTTATGTGACAGATGATTGTTTTTTGGGGGGTTTGTTGTTGTTGTTTGTTTTGTGGAACTACCACTATGCAGATATGAAGGACATGGATGTTGGTGATTACCAAGTTATTCTTAATATTTTTTAAGTATTAAATTTAGGAACGGTTTCAGCATTTTGTAGAGACAAACAGAAGAGCAGTGTGAATTTCCTCCACTGAATTCTTTATTAAAATTCATCTTCATTTTGTCTGCAGTTTGTTGCTCAGAATCTGTCTTAAAGGTTATTTAAATGCATAGTTACTGATTTTGATTGCATTAGGGACAAATTCTGCTACATAACAATGGAGCAGTTTTGTATCATATTTTGGATTGAAGTTGGTAAATAAATGTAACTGAGCAAAATATTTCTGCTGATTGCAATGTACAGTGAAGAACCGATTAACTGCGTTTAATGGTCCTTTAAATATCTGGCCTTTTTTCTACATTTTAATGTGTTTTTAGTATTTGAAATTGCTATCTTGCAGGAGTTTTTTTGTTTATTTGTTTTTACTTTCATATTTGGTCAAAGCAAAGAAACCTAATTTCTAAGTATCTACATTACTTTCTTAATTTTGAAAGAAAAACATAAAGATTTCAGGTACTGTAGTAGAATGTATCTGACATGATCTTTCAAAAAAATGTTTGTTAGGACTAAATTGTCCACATCAGTAACAGTATTCTTAGAATCTCAGTATAATTTAATAAGATGCTCTGGAAATAATAGTTCAAGGATTATATGAATAATATTTTTCTGTAGGTACCTTCAATGAAAAGTTACCCTATGTAGTCACTTTAAACATGCAGAGTCTCCTGTCACTGTTCTAAATTAGTGGCAGTGACCCCAGCTGCAATGAAGCTGGGCAGCTGTAACTCTATCTGGATGCTGTAGAGCTTAGTACACTTGGAAATCCAGGCTGCATGATCAAATGCACACATTTTAAAATTGTTATTAATTTATGTGTAATCTATTGTAATAGGTTATTCCTTCAGTTATAAGGCTCTATGCCTGCTCTATAAACTTCTGGATCCAAACCAATCTGAAAAATAGCATCAGTGTAATTTGCAGAAAGTCCAGTGTCATGGTAATTCTGGTTAGAGTAATGATTCAGAAACTGAGTTGGTCTAAAATAATCCCAACAATAACCAGTACTGTTTATGCATTTAGGATACAAATCGTCTCAAATCATTTCAAGCAATTTTAATAATGTTCTGTAGTCCAAATGTTGGGATAGCTTGCTAGGAATAAGAGGGAAATGCAATTTATGCCCTCTCTCAGCAATTCATCTATTCATTTCTTTAATTCCTTATTTCTTGGATCCAAACCTTTGCAAAAGGGATTCTGTCCTTCTTGCCAAATTTTTCTAGCTAGATCATAAATAATGTATCATAAATGAGGAGTTCAGAGTACTCATATTGGCTGCTAGCATTATCTCCAGTATTTATCTTGTCTGTACTTTATATCAGTATTTCCAAATGCACTAAATCTGAAACTCAGGCCTTGTAACATTTTAATCTTTATGATCTCCTTGACAAAGAGTTCAAATGCACAATGCCAGTTTTTTCTACTGTCACGTCTTAAAAGCTTTCCTTTAGCCTGTCATAAATAGTGTAAGATTAGATTTCTTCTGTCTCAAGAATAAGATTCTTCGTCATTGTCTGATTTTGAAAATTCCTCTCACTCATCAAATTTCTCATCTGCAATGCTTGTGATGAAGCCAATAAGTGGAGTTCTGAAATTAATTTGAATTCAGCAGGATTGCAGTTATCAGCAATCATTGTGGTATGTAAGTTCTGTAGGATTTTAGTACATCATTTTGATCAGAGGGTTTTTTGTTGTTTCTTTTTTTATTCTTTAGAAACTGTATTCTCCCTGTGTTTTATACATATTGGTAAAAAAAAAAAACCTTGTTTGCATTAGGATGAACCTACATATTCATTAACACTGAAATCTTTAGTCATTTCATCTCTATGAAGTATATCTTACAGGATCAAAACAGAAGACTTGCAGCTGTATATTTACTTATGTAAATTAGCCAAGATGTTTTAAGACTTTTTATTAAAACTGTAATTACTGTTATTATATATCTATACAATATCATTTTTTCTTGGAAACTTTTGCTTTCCATCTGAGAATCAAAAGTTGTGAAATTACCTCTCCTGTGTGTTGCAGTTTTTTTCATATCTCCATCTTATTTTGTCTCCATGAGTCAGTATCTCACATCATAATTGCCTAATGGCCAAAATTAGCTGCTGGCTTTGAAAAAAAAAGAAACAGAGAAAATTATCAGTGCATGTGGGGACTAGAAAATTTGACTTTTTAAAAGTACAGAATCATAAGCCATGTGAATTAACATGCATATCAAAGACTAAAGGCATTCCCAAATTAAATGTTTAAGGTTATGGGCTAAGTTACATGATTGTTTTGTGTGATTTTTTTAACCAAAATTTGCATTAGATAATTACATTTAAAACACAAGAAAACAGACTTTATTTACTACTGAGATTTTCACTGCGTTGCAAAACATGATTTTCTTGACTTTTTTTCTGAGGGAGCTAGCAGAGGTGATTGCTGAACCATTCTTTATCATCTTGGAAAGGTCTTGAAGAATGGGAGAGGTGCCTGAAGACTGAAGGATAGCCAATGGCACTCCAGTCTTCTAAAAGGGCAAAAAGGTGGATCCAGGGAACTACAGGCCAGTCAGCCTCACCTAAGTTCCTGGAAAGGTGATGGAACAGCTTGTTCTGGATGCCGTCTCCAGGCAATTGGAAGAGAAGAAGGTTATCAGGAGTAGTCAGCATGGGTTCACCCTATGGTTGGTCATACTCAACCAACCTGGTAGCCTTCTATGTTGTCATCAATGGCTAGGTGGATGGGAGGAGAGCAGTAGATGTAGTCTACCTTGATTTCAGCAAGGTATTTGATACTGTCTCTCACAACGTCCATATATCAAAGTTGAGGAATTGTAGAATAGATGAATGAACGGTGAGGTGGGTTGAGAATTGGCTGACTGGCAGAGCTTAGAAGGTTGTGATCAGAGGTGCAGTGTCAAGTTGGAGGCCTGTACTTAGCAGTGTTCCTTGAGAGTCAGTGCCGGGTCCAGTTTTGTTCAACGTCTTCATCAGTGATCTTGATGAGGGGATAGAGCCCACCCTCAGCAAGTTTGCTGATGATACAAAGCTGGGAGGAATGGCTGAAATGCCAGAAGGCTATGCTGTATTCAGCAAGACCTGGATAGGCTGGAGAGCTGTGCAGAAAGAAACCAGATGAGGTTTAACAAGAAAAGTGTAGAGTCTTTCACCTGGGGAGGAATAACTGCATGCATCAGTACAGGTTGGGGGATGACCTGCTGCAGAGGAGCTTTGTGGAGAGGAACCTGAGTGTCCTGGTGGATGACAGGTTGGCCATGAGCCAGCAGTGTGCCCTAGTGGGCAAGAAAGCCAATAGCATCCTGGGGTGCATTAAAAAGAGCATGGCCAGCAGGTCCTGCCCTGATGAGGTTTCACCTGGTGTATTGTGTCCAGTTCTGGTCTCCCTGCTACAAAAAAGACCAGGATCTCCTCAAAAGAGTCCAGCAGAGGGCTACAAAGATGATAAAAGGCATGGAACACCTCTTTTACAAGAAAAGGCTGAGAGACCTGGATCTGTTCAGCCTTGAAAAAAGAAGACTCAGAGGGCATCTGATCCACATCTATAAATATCTAAGGAGTGAGAGGCAAAGGGACAAAGCAGGACTCTTCTCTGCAGTGTGTAGTGATAGGGTGAGGGGAAATGGCCATAAGCTGAAGCATGGAAAGTTGTGCACAAATGTGCATGGGAACTTCTTCACAGTGCAGGTGATGGAGCACTGACAGAGGCTGCACAGAGAGGTGGTGGAGTCTCCTTCTCTGGAGATGTTCAAGACCCGCCTGGACACCTACCTGTGCAACCTGGGCTAGGGAGCTGCTTTGGCAGGGGGTTGGACTAGATGATCTCCAGATGTCCCTTCCAAACCCTATGCTTCTGTGATTCTGTAGTTTTATGAGAAAGTAATTGAGATGTATTCTACATATATACAGAAGAGAAGTCACATCCTTAAAATAAACACAAGCAGAAATATTCTCTCCAAACAGCTGTTTAAATATATTGTAAAAACCTTTCTTTCACCTCACATTCTTTTTTTCTGGTATCATCATGATTGCTTCACACCTCTGATGTGTACAGACAAGTGTACACTGGTTTTCAGGTTCAGGACTTACATGTTCTCTGCCAAACAACTTCTCAGTAAACTGGTAAAAGCTGACTGAAGCCATATGGTATATCAATGTATTCATACTGTTATTTTTTTTACATAGGAAAAGAAAGCAATTCAAATTAAAAAACAAAACAAAACAAAACAAAACAAAACTGTCTTTCTTAATTTTCCATTGCAGGATGGTAGCACAATTTTGAATTTGAAGTGCCAATGTTTTATTTAGTTTGCATGATCAAAATCATCTCTCCATTCTAAAAACAGTTTGCAGTAAATGTATGTGTGTATAAGATGTAGTGCATTATAAAGCTACCAAGAAGCTGTCTGTTCTCCTGCCCTCTTATGTTCACATGCCAGGCAGACTGCAAGCAATCACTATGGAACCTTACTTTCTAGACAGTTTAGGCAAAAAGTCAGGTCCCATGTAGGTGATCCAATGGATGAGTGTAAGCACAGCCTACAGATGGCCATCACTGCCTGTGACATAGCAGCCATCATTGCAGTTGACAGCCTGGCACGCCACCTCTGTCTCTCAGTCTGCAGATGCTTACCTACCCACAGCAAAGGTGATTGTAGGTGGCCTTCCATGCAGAAGGAGGACAGAACTTAAGCTCATGTCTCTTATTCAGTTGCAAGATGCCTCCAATAATTTGCTGCCAGAACACAAATACGGCAGCTTCATTCTCTACATATTTTCTGTTTGACTAGTAGTAAAGATGTGCTTATTATGTTTTGACCTGTGGAATGGGAATAAATTTTCCTTATTTTATGCAGTGCAGGATATAAACAACGAACATTCTAGAGTTTATGATACCCATTCAGGCTAAATGTGCTGTGCAAACTTTATTAAGTAGTAAATCTTCTCACATGAGTTTTTAAACTCAGTTACATCTTTATTCCATGAAATGCTTCCTGTTTGACAGTGAGGATTCCTACAACAATTCTGAGTTCCTTATCCAAATAAGTCACGTACAGCCTATACTTTAAACAAAGCAATATCTCAGCCACTATGAGATTTATTAAAGACAATAATAACAGTCAATCCAGTGGTATACCAATTTTAGCATGTACTTTGGATTTGTGTAATTATATATGTAATTATATTCAGTGTCTCACTCTTGAGACTCCATGCATGGTTTACTCTGAACAGACTCCTTATGCAAGCATACTCCATACTAAATAAGTCTAGTGCATCTGAGATATGCCAGTGGTTCCACAGATTGTTCTTTATACTTTACTACAAACTACTCTACTCAACTCTACTCTACTCTACTCTACATACTCTGCAGTGTGAAAGACGCAAACAGTTTCTCCATGCATATGTGGTAGATTGAGTCCTGTCAGAACTACCACTCTGCACACACACCTTTAAAAAAAACAAAAACATAGTAAAATTCTTCATCAAGCTGTCAAGTTCCATTCCTGTTGGTTATACATAAGAGCATCTGATCACACTGTTGATCCATGTGGCCTCATCTTCTTTCTCTCAGAATAGCCACAATCTGAAGAGTAGAGTTGAGTAAGGGAAAGAAAACGTTTACAAGAGCCATTCCCTGACTATCCACCTAGTCTCTGAAAAATTGTACCTTCAGGACTACCTCGCCCAGTTGCAATTTGATACTTTATTATTAAATACATGTTAAAGGGAACCAGTAACAGTTATTATTTAGGAATTCTGCAGCTTAATTTCACATTTCATTGAAAATCACTTCCTTTCAATTTCATTTGATGTTGTTTTATGTGCTGAAAGAAGCAGGGAGCAATCACTCCTTACTTTCTCCATGTCATTCATGATTCAACCTTCTGTTGTTTGCTACTTTTCAGATATGAAAGTCCTATTTTTTCTGGAGTCACTTGTGTGTAATTCCCTCCACATCTTTGATGTAATAACTACTGTAGCTATTTTCTGACCCCTACCCTGGTCTTTTATATCTTTTTTGAAATGAGGTGTCAAAAATTACACACAGTATTCAACATCCATTTGAAACATGGACCTACACTGTGGCAGTGTAAAGTTCTGTTTTGTTCTCTTATCTTTTCTTTGTAATCCCTAGCATTTCATTTAATCTTTTTATCACAGATGAGCACAGAGCTGGCATTTTCATAGATCTATTTCTTTAAACTTGAAAATCTCGCTCCTGAATGGGAATGGTCAGTTCAGAGCTTATTTTACTTACGATATTAGGGTTTCTTTTCTCTTGTGCATTACTACTTCAAATTTTATATGCCATTTTACAATCCAGTAAGTATTTTCATGAAGTCCTTTCATAGTTCTTCACATTCTGCCTTTCTTAATACACTGATTAGTTCAGGAAACTTTTTCATGATTTATCAACATCTTGAACCACTCAGTGTAAGCCGAACATATTGCACTAGGCTGCTGGCAAACTTTTCCCACTGTGAACAACCACTAACCTAACCACTGTTTTCTATTTTCATCTATCCATACAAAGACCTGTTTTGAGGGACTGTGGATCATAAGAGCCCTGGAGTCTAGCCAAAGAAGGGCAACAAAGCTGGTGAAAGGTCTGGAACACAAGTCTTGTGATGAGCAGATGAGGAATTTGAGATTGTTCAGTCTGGAGAAGAGGAGGCTCGGGGGAGACCTTATCTCACTCTACAACTGCCTGAAAGGAGGTTGTGGTGAGGTGGGGCTTGGCCTTTTCTCCTGGGTAATGGTGACAGGGTAAGAGGGAATGGCTTCAAGTTGAGCCCAAACACCAAGCAACTCAATGGCAGCGCTTATGTATCTGCAGGAAGAAAAGATAAGAACCTTAGAGCCAAGGCAAGGAATGATGATCAGAACTGGGGTCAAAGGTACTCCAAGCAGGGAGATACCTAATGCTGGGTAACCCCCAGAGCTGGGCAATTGTAGCAGTGAAGGTTAACTACAGATAAAATGCTGCATGCTTGCTAGACTGCCCATCAGAAAGGCAGGATTCCGTGAGACTGAGACTGGAGCTCTGGGGCTGCACCCTGCTCTCTTGCACGACTGGAAGTTAGCTGGGGTATCAAGGAACCAGAAACAGTCCCACTGTGCAACAACGTGTGACAGAACAAGTGTTGAGAGCTTGCTGACAGCGTACATTTAAGACCTCTTTAAGCATTTGAATTGATTATGTGGGATATGAATGTTTCAGACACAGAGAACAGTGCATCTGTGGCACTTGAACTAGAATTATGAATGCTGAATGTTTCAATTATATATTTATAATAGCAGTTATATTTACAAGTGATTATTCTGAATACTACATACAAATCATTCTTGAAGATACAAAAATTTAATTATTCCATCAAGCTGTGTAAGCACTGAAATATATCAACTGTTGTCTTCCTTGCCATAAGATTCTCTACTTGAAATTACTTGACGTTGCCAATAAAAGCCTCTTATTAGTTACTCTACATTAGTTTTGTATTCGGAATTGTCTGCTTACAAAAATGTCAGGTAATGGGGACTATTGTTATCTTGGAGTCTGTAGTACCATGCTCATTTTTCTACCTTTTTTGAAAGGAAGCAAACAGCATCTTTGAAATTGGTATATGTATAACAGAATATACTTGAATAGCTGATGGCAAGTTTTGATGCAAAAGATCACATTATGAAATGTTTAATGCGTCTTATTTAAAGATATTACGTGGAGATGTTAAACTGACCACAGTAGGACTGCTGTGATTTTTTTCTTAAAAAAAAAAAAAAAAAAAGCAGTAAGGTAGTTTTGTGAAGGTGGTTTAAAGATGAGAAGTTTCTACTGGCTGAGGACAGATAATTCAGTATTTTAGAAGTCATTCCATATTTGCATATTTTTATGAGCAAAATTCATTAGCTTTTATGTCCGTGCAATTCTTTGAGAGTGCACATGCTTTTGAAGAAGACATAGCTTAAAGATAAAATGCATGCATGAATATAGAGATGGATAGTACCTTTTAAATAAACAGTTACACACATCATAGATAAATTCTTAACAGTGTCCTGTTGTGCTCACTGAGCTCAGTGCTGGAGGGAGGAATTAGGGCCTTGAAGCATATGAGATGCTTAAAGTTGAATAGGTGCATTACTAGAGGTGCAGAGTATGTTTGAGAAAGCACACAGCAATTAGCAGGTCCTAGATGGAAGAAGAATAACATCTGCCTCACTTATTCTGATCTCTGCAGAAAAAAAAAAAAAAAAAAAAAAAAAAAAAACAGGAGGTAGCTTGTGTTTCAGCTCAGACTTCTAAGTCCAGACACAGAAGAGATGCAGGGGCAAGGACAACGCAGGCTGAGGTTATAACAGTTTTAAGAAAGAACATTTTATAGTCTTCACAAGGAATTTAGCTATCAAGTTTCTTCAGTGGACTTTTGCAGATTATTCCTAAGAGTTTTTTTAAATACTTAAGAAGTTAATGGCCCAGGATTTTTTTTTGTTGGAGGAAAGAAAAGTTGTCTGCCTCTGAACAAGCTGCAATACGAGACAAAATATCTTATAGCTCATGGAGGTATGTTTGTGAGCCACCATTATTTGGTGGAACACCAAAGAAGGTTTGGGGTGCTCATTAATTTAAGACTTGCTGAGTGCTCTTCATCTCCATCTGGAGGTCTTCTTTGTCTACACTGTTTATACCTCCTTGAAGTGCACCTAACTTTGTGTGTCCTTTTTCATGCCAAAAGTAGCTTAAAGTTACCTTAAGTAATTTAAATTTATTAAATTTACTGTAGGTTATTTTAAATGATCTGAATCCCCTGTTGTAAATACAATGGGAACTGACTGGCACGTGAGGACTGATAATGAAACACCAGCCAACTCAAAGCTGTTATAGGTAGAGGAGTTCATTTTTAGGGCAGCTGAATCCTCTCTTGTTAGCCAGAGCCAATGGTTTAGCTATCCAACAGACTTTCTTACTGAGCTCCTCGTGAATTCAGTCAAAGCAGAAAGACATTTCAGGGAAAGATCAACTTGCATTACATGAGCACTTACAAGCCCAATTGCAATCTGTCTGACCACCCATGGTGTGAGATGCTAAATCAACACCACTAATAGACTGATCGTGATCATTTGTGAAGCATAGAAATTTCTGATTTAGGGCAGAGTTAGCATAATGTCTTGGCAAATTAATACCATTTATGTAAGTTCCTGCAAATGATAACAAGTATATCTTGAGGTAAACAGCTGCAATAAATAAATAGTCCATTTGTTATTAATTCGTTTCCGTAGGATTAATGTAACGGAAGTTTTCTCTGGAAGCAGAATAATATTATTAGAAAAATGTAATGAAGCTACACTGTATTTTGTTATTTTTAAAGTTCCTTTAAGAACACATTTTACTACCCTCTAATTTTTAAACAGGAAACTCAAAGAACTAGTGCAAAGTCAGGGCAGGGGAGACTAGAGGTGGTGACAGTATGTGTGAGGGAAGTCCTGGGCTGTATGGAGCTAGCTCTTGGTGTTGGCAGGATTGATACCCTCTAGGTAAGGATAAACGGAGAAGCAAATAAAGCAATGTAACACTGGGAGTCTACTATAAATTGAATGTGGGTCAGCAGTGTGCCTGGCAGCCCAAAGGGCCAACCATACCCTGAGGTGCATCAGGACCAGCACTTCCACCAGGTCAGGGCAGGGGTCGTCCCAATCTGCTCTACACTGTGTGGCCTCACCTCCTGCACTGGGTGTGGGTTTGGGTGCCACAGTGTAAGAAGGACATAAAACTATAAGAGAGTGTCCAAAGTAGGGCTACAGCAATGGTGAAGGATTTGGAGGACAAGGTGTCTTCATCACCCTGGCATTGATGGGAATCATCCCATTGGGTATTAACCTCGTGGACAGGGATAAGTGCAAGCATGTGTGGCTGTGCGCTAAGAAGCTGAGTCTGGACATGGCTCATCCACTGCACAGCATGGAGCCAGAAGCAGAGCTGGGGCAGCTGAGGGAGCCCTGCTCTTTGCTGCCCTGAAGCACTGGCAGCTCTGGGACCTTACTGGAGTCCTACTGCTGATTGGGTTCTGTTCGTGGAGGAAAATGAGACACTGGCCAGAGAGCTGCAGTGAGATTTAGGTCTGTGCTGCTATCCTTTCCATCTTCTTTAGGCTCTGCTTCTGCCTCAGGAAAGTGGAATGTAATCTGAGCAGCAGCAGCAACCAGAAAGCTCCAGAAAGGAGGAGGGCAAAGAGGATGAAGAAGACAGTGACTGGGATGAGACATACAACCTAGGCAGAGTTTGGGCAAAGAGCACCCAGTGGCCAGCTCCATATGTGGCCAACAAGTGCCAGTTAGTGGAGGAAGTGGTGGATGACCTTCTTTGTGCCTTCCACGGATGATCCTGCCACAGCTTCACGGCCTGACTGCAGCTGGTCATTGGGGTGGCCTTCGTCTATGAAGGATGGAGTGCCCACCAAGACAATGTCTTGTACCACCTGCTCATGCCCGCGAGGCCTCCCACTGGGCAGACCTTCCATGTGCAGCTGGGTGATGTGGAGGAGAAGCCAGCAAGGAAGTCCTGTTTGTGCGTGGAGCTGGAGTGCACCTGCATGAGGGAGCGACTGTTGGGGGATGTGCTCTGCTTTCTCCACCACGCTCAGGAGGAGCTGAGAGAAAAACAGGAGTCCAGACCCCTCAACATTTTCTGCAGGGGTTCCTATCTACATGCAGGGAAAAGCATGTGTTGGCTCCAGAACCAGGTGAAAGCAGCCTGGAAGCATGTGCCTCAGTTACATGACTGCCACCTGAAGGTGCTGCCCTCCTGACACTCGTGCAAGATCAAGCTGACTTCCCCCTCCATGAACACCTTCACCATCAAGATGACACTCGGGGTGCAGTTTGATGACTCAGACACATTCCTGAGCATTGTGTAGGCTATGGATACGTTTCTTCAGTTTTCTCTGTTTCTATCTTTCAAAGTATATAATTTTCTTGCTTAAGTAAAAGGGATAGTGTCGTTAATGCCACTGAACGAACCTCTGTTAATAGTTTGTGTGTGTGTTGTGTGTGTGTCTACAAGCCAAATCAACAGCTATCTGAAGACTTGTGCTCGTCTGATGGTTGGCATGGGCTTTTCCCCTCAAGCCTTGAAGACAGTTGTGATTTGCCACTTGATGACCATAGTTTGAGGAAATCTAGTGCAAGAAGGACTGCCCCCGTGGCTGGATCATCTCCTGTGGCACATTTGCTAGTGCTCGATGACTTGTCTTAGGATACCAGAGGATGCCTGAGGACACGGTCTTGTTGCTAACTTCTGAAGAGCTGGCCCACTCAACCTCTTCCAGCACTTCATGCTGATCCTGAAAGAGGTCTCAGGCCCAGCACTGCCACCAGGTGGTTGGAGGGGTTGTCCCGCCCTGCTCTGTGCTCTGCTGTCTCACCTGCTGCGCTGGGTGTAGGTTTGGGTGCCACAACATAAGAAGGGCATGAAATGTAGTATCAGGGGTTGTAAAGGAGGGCTACAACAATGGTGAAGGATCTGGAGGGCAGGGTGTATGAGGAGCAGCTCCCTTTTGAATTACAAAACAAAGTGTGATATTGGTTGAGGAGAACTTTTTAGAATACTTGAGGAGGATTTGAAATAGGGAGATTTACTTAGGGGAAGAGTAAAAGAGATTGAACAATATTATTATACAGTTATTCCAATGCAACAAATTTGTGCAATTTGACTGTCTAATCCTAACAGTGCTTAAGTCCTGTTTGTACCTAAATTAGTTGTCAAACTGAAAGTTTTCTAAATTTTCAAGTTCTGGTTCTGTGTATGTTTTGAACTTCCTCTGTGTTGGCAGCATTAAGGAGCTTGGAGACTTCAGTATAACTTACCTCCATGCCCCCTGTTCTGAGGATCAAGCACTTAAAAGTTGGCCCTGAAGCACGCAGCTGTGCATCACTAATGCGCTGGTGAGGATAGGAGCCATTAGTTCTTACAGCTACTGCCTTAGCTGCTAAGTGGGATGTTTTCCCTCTGTCTAGTCTGTGATTCAAGAAGCAATTTATAGGATAGCATTATGTAACAAAGTTTCCTTTCTGAGTTAAACAGAAGTTTCTCTGTTCAGTTAATCTGGCCCATTATTTTGTCTCTGACGGTAGGCAGGAAGGTACACTGATGAAAAGAAAATCAAACAGTATTTCCCCTCACGTACTTTTTTGCTTCCATCAGTGTTCAGTAGCATGTTAGATATGTTTTCTCTATTTCCTGTCTTAATGTCTGTCAACTTCTTAACTCTTGGGAGGATGTAGATTTTTGTGGTACTCTCTAGACAATGACCAGTGCAAACTGTCTGTGTGTCAGCAGGTGACCTGGACATTGTCTCCTGGGCAAGAAGTTGAGAAGAGAAGGACTGTAGTGCTCAGCGTCCTTCCGCAGATCTTCCTACTTTCCCTTTCAGTAGGAAATACCTCTGTTGTGATGTTTTGGCATAGAGGTAGGAGATGAACAGTAGACTTGGAAAAAGTCTAAAAGGACACAGTTCATCAGAAAGAATTTTGAAGAACACCAAAGCTGATTGACACAGGAAAAAAGAAAAAGAAAAAAGGAAAAAGAGCATGTAGGAATATCAGAAGAGCATAATGGAAGAACCCAGATGATTCATTAATTCTTGTTAAGAGGGCAGTCATCAGATAATTCGTTTCTTGAAAATAAAAGTCAGACTCATGAAAATTAGTGATGCACAGATCTGGAAGTGTGCATACCTAGGTTTCCATCTCACTTAGATTGCTGTCAGTAGATTGTCTATCAGTCTATGAGAATGGATATATGCAGTAATATAAGAACACAAGCTCTGAGACATAAACTATTAGATAATAGGTGAATAAGCTTTTCTTTTGAAGTGCTATTCATAGTTTCCCAGGATTACACAATCTTTCTTTGAAAGATTTTTTTACCGTCCATTGTCTGATCTCATTTCTAGGCTTCTCTGCTTTGTTGGTGTTTGAATTTTTACACAAATCAGAAAGATGCAAACTCTTAAGTTCACTGTGGTTCTTTAACTCTGGACTTTTTTGTCTTTGTGAATGAAAGAGACTCAGTCTTCTTTAAGGAGAAAAACACAACATGCATTTGTTTTTAAACACATTGATGATTAGTGTTATGTGTTTTCAGAATACATGAGTGCAGTAGTTCAGAAAGATGGCCTTTTCTGAGCTTCAGGTTCTAGACATAACTGAGTGAAAAGTGAGAAGGGCTATCCATACATTCCACCTGGCTGTTTCTTACTTTCAGGATAGATGTGCCCTGGTCCCTTCAAGTGTTATTACTTCTAGACCTCAGCTTGAGAACTTATCCGCAGGCTCAGAGGTGTACACATATGCCAGTGATCTAACTAACAGAAAAAGTAAATGCTCCCTCCCTGCAGCATGTTTTCCCTGATATATTGTCTATGGTTTATTCATAATTTGACCACGCTACTTTTTTTTATTCATTATCTCCTTCTGTCACACATAGAAACCAGAAACAGTGTATTGGTACTACTAACTATATAGAATGGTTTTATTTGCACATATTTGCACATTTACACATCAGTGCGCATCATCTTCCCTTAACCTCAGTCTTCTATTAATTGCCCTTTTGAAGTTCTTTGTATCTTTCCATTATCTTTCCAGCAAAGCTCATCACTGTCTTGGTATCTTCTCAAAAGTGTTAATCAGGCTGGGCTAATGCAGATATATTAGTTTTCAGCATGCAGGCTAATTGGTTAACTCTGTTACATCTGTTCAACACTGTGTTGGGTCCTATAGATCTACCCAACTGAAAAAGTGTTTTGTTTAGGATGTTGACATACCTGAAATAGCTCTCGCATCACTCTTGAGGTTGGCTGTAAATAAAAGCCATGACTGATTTTCTCTGAAGCTTCAGTGCTACTAGTGGTGATGCATATATCAGTCACTGTGGCTGAAACTAGGGGGATAGCTTTGCTCTACTGGCAGCCACCTTGGAGTTCAACCTTTACAAAGGCAGCTCGAGTGTGTAGTCTGTACCTTCTTCAGATGGTGTCTGGGAATTAGAGGTATGAGAGACTGCCCTTGAAGTGAGTTGTCTGGATCTCTCTAGCTACAAAGGTAAACATGACAACTTGCCAGAGTAAAAGCACAGTTTTTAAATGATTTACATCAAGTAAAATGAATTCCACCTTACTTCACTGTAAACTGACCACCTGACAGCAACAGTGTTTTTCAGTGATTCATTGATATACATCAGGTACAAACCAGTAACATTCTGGCCTTCTGGAAGTGCTTCTCATTGTCAGTCTTTTGATTCTGTATGCCAGGGCTTCAAAGGATGTGTTCTGTGCATAGGTTTACATGCTAAAGATTAAAGAGACATGTTAACACAAAACTGTGTTCCAAGACACAGTAAATAATAGCCCTTATCACTGCATAATGATTTTTCGAAAAGAGCAGTTAACAGCATAACTTTAGAATCTTTTTAACATTTATATATGTAATGTAATTTTGTTTGTAACATCAGTGGAAGAATTAATTTATGAGGGCATATTTATTTGACATCAGTGATACTTAAATGCTTTGTCAAAATCAACATTTGTGCAAAAATTGTTTGAAGATGTACATTCTGAGTGAGTATCAGATGTCTGCATGCCCTTACATATATTACATGAGAATATTAAAGTATGGGAGCTCTGCCATTCTCTGCACATACCAACAAACAGTCTTTACAGAAGGTTCAGATAAGATGTTGAAATAAAATATTCATGATTTTCTTGCTAGTAGAAAAACCTCTTTCAGACCTATAAAGTACTGTTAGACAGAAGATGACTTACAATCTGATATAGTCTTATATTTTGATATAAAAAAGGAAAGATTTTCTTGAATGTGTATTTTAGGCTGGTCTGCTATGTCCCAGGATGACTAACAATTAATGGAGTGAAAAGATGGCAGATTTCCTAGTGCTTTTTAACTTGCTTATTTCATTTTCAAACTTCTGTGATCAATTTAGCAGCAGGAAGTTCTGCATAGCAATTTGGTTTTAGTTGACCCTGGAGGGGTTGTTGCTGAATGAGACTTACTTAAAGTTCTGTTGCCATAATGACACCTTGCTGCAATAAGTGACGCCTTCTTAACCTCAAGTTTTATTTCCAATACATTTATACCAATTCCACGGTTATTTTAGGAGGCTGAAAACAAGGTTCTTCAGACAAATGTGTCACCACAGGTTGTCCCCACATCATAGGGCACCTAGCAGTGCTGGCTGGCATGGTATTTATAACTCACATAAAACATTAGATGCAACACATCTTTTTTCATGCTGATTAACATCATTATAGTTGCAATCAGATTCTGCTGATAAACCAATTTCTCCCACCTCCTTCTCTTCTAGGACAGGTTTCCTACAAAGGAAATGGTTTAAGCCACCCTGGTGTTGTTTCTGGGAGGAATTCTACATGTCACCTAGCATGCACACCAATTTGAAATGGTGTACACCATTCAATGGCAACATCTGAGTCAGGAGAAGCTGAGCACTCACCAGGGGTATGCCCTCCTGGACTTTCCTTTTCTGATTGAGGTACCTGTAGAAGCCTTTATTGTTCTCCTTTGCATTCTTAGCTAAGTTCTGTTCAAGCTGGGCTTTGGCTTTCCTGAACCCAACCCTACATCGCCTAGTAGCTTCCTTACGCTCTTCCCACAGTACCTGTCTCTGTTTCCACTGGCTGTGCATTTCTTCTTGCTCTTCAGTCTGACCAGCAGGTCCCATTTCAATCACACCAGTCTCTTGCCTTCCTTTCTTGACGTTCAACACCTGGGGATGGAGAGCTCTTGCAACCTGAAGAAAGCTTCTTTAAATATCTGCCTGTTCTGCTCCACTCTTGCCCATAAGGACAGTTTCTCATTATATATTGTTGACTGACTTCCTGAAGAGCGGGAAATTAGCTTTCCTAAAGTTTAGCTTCCTAATTTTACTCTTCACCCATCCCTCTAGAGCATGAACTCAATCATAGCATGGTCACTTCAGCCCAGGCAGCCTCCAGTCCTGATGTCAGCAATCAATTAAATTGCACTGATGAGCAACAGATCCAGTATTGCATCCCCCCCGGTGGGGCTATCAATTACTTCACTTAGAAAGTTATCCTCAATGCATTCCAGTACAGAGGCAGGAGAAGAAAAGATGATCTGCACATTGAATTCCTTTAGCCATCATCCCAAGGCCCTGAAATTCCTTTTGATAGCCCTTGATTCATGTGTTGCTGCTTCATCTCTCCCTGTATGGAAAATCAGCGAGGAGTTGTGGTCTGTCGGCCATGCCAAGCTAGGTAGTTTTCCAGTGACAACCCTCACCTGCACACCAGGGAGATGGCAGGCTTTACTAAGAAGACTGCATGCTTGACGGGCTGGACATTCAGTTCCTTGTAGGGAGGAATCACCTACAACCAATACACGTCTCCTCTTCTTCAGTGAAGTAACCTTGGTGTCAGGGAAGGGCTTTTCCTGGTTATGTTTTGTTAGCAAGTCGAGACTGAGTGGGCTGTTAGCACCCCCAGACAGGCCTTCCACATCCAGGGCCTCCCCTCATACCTGTTGTGCAGAGTCATCTAGAGGGGTGGAGCAGGCAAGGAGGGCTTTTTTTTTGCAGCTTCAGGCACAGACTTGCCTCCATTTGCTCTTTTCCTTTGTGTTTTTTGTTCCAGCCTTGCAATTTATTTCCACAACCTGACATGATATAGGCTGCTTTGGGTTTGCAGGTTTTTTTCTTTGCAGTCAACCTGTAGCCTGGCCACAAGGCAGAGCAGGTTGCCTACCTGCTCACACCTCGTACAGCTGTTTGACTGCTGCCCTATGAAGCCTGGGAGAAGCTCATGCATTCTACACACCCGGAGGTCTGAACTGCTCCATGTTTGCCTCCGAATTCATTCAGGGTTGCAATATCCTTCCTGACAGGGGCAGGCACCCTGTAGCTCTCCTTCGGGTGGATAGCATGATTAAGCTCTGTCCTTGGAGGAAGACAGTCCTGCACTTCAGGGTGTGATGACCCTGAACTTAACGGGTGATAATCACCTTATGAACTTAACTCCCTGGCCTTTAAGGGTACTCACCCTCCCTTGCACCCTGAGGTGCCGCGTCCGGTTTGCCCCACTCTGTAGTGACAGGTTATGCCAAAATGGCACTTTCCATGTATATGACAATATGACACATGGCCCTTTTCAGTTTCACTCTTTTGTTTGTTTGTTTGTCTGTAATTCCTAAAAATTTTCACCAATCTACTTTGAAATGAATTTATTCCGCTTCCTTCAGAAATACGGAGTGCATATATAAAGCAGCTCCTTAAAACATACTTTTATGGAAAAGATTTGTGTAATTATTATAACTACTGTAATTAAAAAAAAAGTGCAATATTAACGTACTTGAAATTGCTCACTGCATGGGTTATCGTGCAATACATCTCACATTGCTTTCAACTTTGAAGGAGAGAACAGAACACTCACACACGCTGACAGGTGATAAGACTATTTTACAGAATTTATTTTGAATGTTTTTTCATATAATCTGTTTTGAAGAAATGGGGACTGAATAAATCCTCTTAGAAAGTAAAGATCTAGCAGTGCTTCTGTCTCAGGCTTGTAAAATAGCGAATGGTGGTGCATTCTGTAAGTGAAAGAAAATCTACAGTGTTACAAAATTGTATGGGTGAATAATAATTATCTTCAGACATAAGACCACCAATAAGTGGGAAAGAAATTAAGCAGCAAGGAAGAAAAAATTGCATTATAGAATGTAGTAGATAAAAATGCTGTTGGATCTGCATTTAGCCTGGAGGAAATTTTGAGGTTGCATCTATCGTGACCTGAAGCCCAGAACACTGTAGCAGAATCTGTTTTTTACTAATGGGATTAAGTTCATTTGATTTCTATCCACCATTTCTGAGCAAGCAAAGAAAATCTGCAAGGGGAAAGAATTTAAAATGGAGGGAAAGATCATAATTATAGCTTGCTGGAGGCATATTTTTCAATAAATGAAGTGCTTCAAAAGAAGTGTACTGGTATGCTGTCTTTCGAATGCAAGCCTTTAGGGAACTAGTGTAAGGGTATTAAGTAAAAACATTACTTTACACCCACAGTTGTTAATTTTCTAACTCTAATGCCTTGTCAGGAAAAGTGCATACTCAACTTTGAACTCCAAGGTTAGCACCGCTAATAATATACCTTCCAAGCATTATGACTGTAAATTAGCTCTGAAATGATTAGGAAGATAAGAGACTCTATTATGTGAAGAATCGAGGATCTTATCTAGTCCCTATACTAATTGGAAGCAGCCTTACACGATAAGAACAGTAATTCTTATGAACTGAGCAAAAACCCAAAGATGTTTCAGGCATAGGAAGACACATCTTTGTTAGAAGCTTTAAGTGTTTATTTTAAAAGTCTAATTTATGTTCATGTTTCCAGGATCTTTGCTGTGTGAATTTATGTTTATTTTATACATTTTTCAGTTTATATGCAGCCCCTCATGTACACATTTCTAACATGGAAGTGTTTACGTACCAGAAATAATGAGAGGTAATAATATTTACATTGTAGGTTAGAATAGTTCAGTCACAAATATTAAAGAAAATTTCCAGAGCACGGGCAGGAAAGAATACAAATGTAAAGTCTCCTGAATCCCTATCACATTCCTCACTCATGAAATAGTGTCTCCTCCCTTGTCCTACAAAGATAGAAAGATTAACAAGCAAACACAGAAGAAAGAAAGAATGAAATGTATCTCTGCCAGGGAGCTAATAAACATATTGCAGGAACAAAGGCTGCTGAAGATGATAGGCAGATCAACTGCACCCTTGTCTGCTGACCAAAAATACATTTCACACATGGCATTACTAATGAAGGCTGAAGAGTTTTGACCTCTTAGCTTCTCTGGTAAATCCATCCTTCGTAAATAGCTCAAATGCCAATAATACTGAAGACATTATCATTGATCAGGAAATGTTATTTCATTACTTCCAGTTCTGTTACTAGAGTAAAATGTCACCTCTAAGAAAACATCTTGTTATTGCTTATTACCTGCCTTACAGACTTTCTAGAATCAGAAGTAAAATCAATATTGTTTTTTTCCTATGCTACCCTGGAATAACAGTTTTTCCAAGTGTGGAAAAGTGCTTACAAGTGTGGGTCGTGAATAAAAACTCAGACTTTGTTTATTGCTGTGTATAATATAAAATCATACTCATATATTAGAAGCTTGAAAATGTTATCTTTCTTTTAAAAATCAGTAAACCCATCTTCTTTTGTATTCTGACCAACACAGACACAAAACCAAAGTCAACTTTGATTACTCTTCATAACACTGATATTTCTTCTACTTGCAACAGTCCTTCCCATAATGAAAGAACAAGAGGAAAGCAGTCTCCTTGCAAGGTGTCGGAGCATGTTTCCCCCTTTAACAATATCATAGGAAACAAAAAATGCTTGGTTAGTGAGTTTCAGTAAGAAGCAATCTGCTAAGTGGGCCTCAGTGTTTTTCCTCAGTTGCATTTGAAAAGTGTCTGAGGTAGGAGAGAAAGAAGAGGAAGGGAACAGGCTGGATTCCCTCCTTTATTGTAGAAGCCTTACTCCAAAAATATTGTTAAAGCTTTATATTTGAGTGAGTAAGGTCTTTCCTATGTCTTGAAGGTGTCAGAGCTCTTGAGAAAAATAACAAGTAATTATTGCAATTCAGATTATTGATGGTGATGATGGTGGTATAGAAATGTGTGTCTAAATTAAACCATGTAATACTCACTGGCAGTATTTTATACACGGAGGTCCTTAGCCTTCTTATGAGGATGGAGTCCAAATGACTGGAGTTGCAGTCCTTACCACACCATGTGTACACCTTAGATTCCATTTACTCTCCCAGGCCTGCCACCTCAAATGTGTATCTGCTGGCACTTCATCAACTTTGGCCAAAAAAGATGGGAAAGGTGACAACAGTCATGTAGCTTGTCTTTTTGTTGGTTGATAGTTGCCTTTAACAGGAAAGCGTTCACACATTTCTAGTAGGTCCTGTTCTCACATCCAGTAAAATGGCAGTGAGCTGGCATGGTTTCTTTTCATTAGAAGAATAAGATTTGAAATGAAATACTGCAGGGGTAGAGTGGACCAGAAACAGACATCAGGTAAGCATTTGTCATCTGCTGCCCATTGGGTTTGAAGATTCTTCATAGTCAGCAGGCAGCTTATCAAAGTTGTACAGTTCTGTAAAATTTGTGAGAAATGTTGAAAATCTTTGCCCACTTTTAACAGTATGAAACAAAACATGGGAAAATTAGAAAATATAGACCAAGGGAAAAAACCTTTCAAAGTCCTGTAGGTCACCTGTTTTGAAGTCAAAGACTACAGATAAAGGAAGTCAGCCTAGGAAGAAGAAAGTTTCTATAAAAATGACATTGGATTTCAACCATCATTTAAAATGCACATTTTCTGCTTTCTGTACAGTGTATGAGAAAAAAGATTCAGTAAAAACAAAACAAAACAAAGACATTTAGAATAAAATAATCTCACTCTGAATTGAGGAATGAACGTTCATTATTCAGTTAAAATTTGAAAAGACAAAGAAAGTTATCAGACTAAATTAACAGACACTGACAGCACTATAGATGACTCATTGCAATTTGAAAAGTTTATAACAGTGTAGAGGAAAAAACATAGAGAGCAGATGGTGCAAAGAATCCTCAGTACAAAACTGAGATCAACACTGAGATCAAGAGCCAGAAACCATCCTTCAGCCTAGTACCAGTGACAAGAAAATGCTGCCATTAAAGTGATTAAAAGTCATGCTGAGTTTCAAGATTTTTTTTTTTTTTTTCTCAAATGGTTTCAATGGATAACCAAATTAGAGCTCTCCTGCAGTTACTGGATTTGAAGCAACTAATTAAAAGAACTTCCCATTGATTCATCATAGGAACATTCTAGCAGTCCTAATACAGAAGTTAGTAGAATTTACCTATCTTACAGTTTCCCAGTTAAAGAGAGCTCAAACAATAAATGGATAACATCGTTAATGTCTAAATAATTTCTGCTCTACCGAGAAACTCTTATAAGAAGTATAAATACAGAAAGGATTGTTTTTAAAATGACAGTAACTGAAAAAAAATAGAAACTCAGCAAGCTGCAACTTTTAATTACTTGGTCTTATTTGCCTATATCTGTACAATAAATTTCTGACTGGAATGCTTTTCTTTTTCTAAGTATTATTTAATCTTTTCAGCAGGTGAACTCTGTATGACAAATAGTAGTATCATCCTTCTGAACATACAAGAAATGGTTAATTGTGACTCTTTATAGGCTTTTGTTTTTGTTTTATTGTATTGTGTGTGGTGTTGGTCTTTTTTTTTTATAAAAAAGCTCACATATAGATAATATCCAGTGCCTTAAACACACACCTTCACATTTTGATTTATGTGATGCAGTGCTGGCAGTGTGGTACAGGTATGATGTGGGCATGGGACCTTCAGTTTCAAGTGCAGGTCAAGCACAGCTGTTTTAGAGGAGGGCTGAAGTAATTATCTTCCATTACTTTGCTCCTGAGTTGTTTCCCAGGGAGAAGACATTGGCGACTTCTCATATTGAGCATCTGAGATGATCTCTTGCGCCAAGAGAGCTATGACATTCACTTGCTCAAATGGAAGAGTTACTGCTGTGAGCTCAGAGCACACACTTAAAATTGTGGTATAAATTTGAAAATTGGAACCCAAAGAGAAGTGCACCACATGTGCTTACAAATGTTAGGTCATAATTTGAATAAGTGTAATACCAGTAATCTGTATTTAAAAAAGCCTAGGAGGATCAAGTGTTTTCTGCAGTCATGCTTGATCATTTTGCAAGGATTTGGGGACTGGATTAAAGAATGCACACTGCAGAGAGGTGAAGCTGTGGTGTGCTAGTAAGGGTGGCCCAGCTGAATTCCCTCAGTCATAAGCAGGCATGCAGAGTGGATCAGACAAATCTGCACAGCTCCCTTAGGCTCCACCTGTAAATCGCATCTTGACACCAGTGAATGACTCAAAATAACAAATAGTAATCAAATTGTCTTTTTAGGCCCTTGATTAGTGTTTCACAAATACAAATCCATTTTTGCTGCTTCGTGTTTTCCTTTCAACAAACCTGTCTTTGTTCCCAACTTAGAGTAGCTGATTTTACCCCAGAGTAATATTACTAGAACTCAGTTTCACCCTCAGTTTTCAAGAAGAAAAATTTCATTTTAACTGAGGGAGTAGTTACACGTACCCAGGAGTAACGTTTTGGCTGAGAACTTCTGACTGCATTTTAGTCATTTATTTGTCTGTTTTGCTGTGTTCGGTTATATGATGCTGTTTGAAGTCTTCCTGAAAAGCAGACTAATTCTTTATTCAGTAAGGCAGTATTCTTTTTTTCTCTTTTCCTTGCATCAGTGCTGTGTTTTACATGGTATAAGTATGGATGTGAAAAGGTTTCATGTGTAAGCTCTGTTTTGTTCAATTAATATCATTTTCAGTAGTTTTTCTTCTTTCAGTTTTTTCTATTGGGCTGTTGTCTTTTTATCCTGTTATAGAGACTGGACTGTTGTACCACAAAATAGTTATCCAAAGGGAGGACTGTAAGTGGGTAGAGGCTTACTTTCTGTCTCGTTGACACAGAGAAACTGAGATTGTTGTATGTGTGCCTGTGTGTAGAGCTTCCCTTTCAAAGGAACACAAGCTGTTCTGTTTTCTTTAGTGTTTGTTTCTAGAGTTTATTTATTGATTTCTCTTCTTAAACTTTCTGAAATATTTACAAGGAAGTAAACAAAGGTGAGGAATTTTGTGACTAGAAGCATTTCATTTTACTAGGGAGACTCCTTTATTCAAAAGATAAAAACTGAAGCCATAAAAGTATGTTATTTTTAGAGACCGCTCCTTAGGAGCTTGGAAGGGGTTAAGTAAGATTCATAATAGAGAGGAACGCAGGAGGGTTTGTTATAAAGCAGTATATGTTATTGAAGCAACAAATAGGGAAAGCTGTAAACCACTGGAAGTACCTTTTTTTATATATGAGGCAGACTCAGGAGACTGGTAGGACTCTGATGTGCTGCTCGATAGCTGATTTGTTCAGCTTTCTCTGTTGTCTTCAAGGCTGTTGAAAGATATGACTGGTTTTGTGACATTTAGGAAAGATTCACATCAATAATTGTAAAGCAGCTTTAGCGTCTGGAGAGTATTAGACTTCCTTTGCCATACTTGACAAGTTTAATAAAATAAGCAAATAGAGTTTCCTGTAATTGATTTTTTGCCCCATTCAACATTGTTACATAGAATGTCCTTTTATGTCCTTCTTCTTTTTCAAAAGGGCATCAAATCCAGCTCCCAAAATCAGTTAAACTCACAGTGAAATAGCTTTGCTCTTGGGTTCGTCCGCTCATGTTGGGCCCTTTCTGAAAGCTGCTAGAAGCAGTTCCTGCTCACTGCACAGCTGCAGACCTATGGTGTCAGTTATTGCAGGTAGACTGGGAGACCTCTGCTCTCGTGGCTTGCCCTAACCCTGCCGCTGCCCTGGCCTCCCTAAACAAGCCAGCTGTTGAATACACACATCCACTGCCCAGGGAGCAGAGACAGAGTATGTTATGCCTATTTTAGGTTCTATTGCATTATTTTACCCCAAGGAGAAAATCAAATGTTTGTTCTACTTTAGCTAACTATGACACTTAACGTGGGGTATCCTGAGTTTAGAGTTTGCTGTCTCTGAAACACAGCACTGCCCTGAACATGATGTCCTCAGAGCGAGCAGCTCAGTCATGCACAGACAGTGGTGGAGACCGACTCAGGCACTTCTTTCTGAGAGAGAAGTTTTGTATAAAGCCATTTCTCAGAAGCTGGTCTGCACTTTAATAAAGGAGTTACCAGTGTGTACTTGAAACATTAATTCCCGGTTATATGGTTTCCCTGAGAATTGCCATCTGTCACGCTTTTCTGCCTGTAGGTCACTCAAAGTTACCTCGGGTTGGTATCCTAAGACAGTAGGTTGAAAGGATAAACAGTGTGCTTTGTCTTTAACCCGTAGTTATCCTTTTCCCTTTCAGCACCCTCCTTGATAGGTATGGTAAGGAAGGACTGGGCTTCCCAAAACAGCATTGCCCTCTCCTGGCAAGAGCCGGACTTTCCCCATGGAGCCATTCTGGACTACGAGATCAAGTACTATGAGAAAGTAGGTCTAACAGCATCACCCAAACTCAGATCCTAAAGAGTAATATGTTTCATATTTTTAATATTAAAAAAGTACTTTAATTTTAACTTGATCCCACGTACAATGGTTTATAAGTAGACGTTTTGTACAGATTTTTTGTTGTTGTACTTCTGACTTGTTAATAACTGTCTTGTTTAATGTCAGAAACATGTAGAACAAGCAGGCAGTGGATATACTTATGTCATCGTAGCAACAATTATGAACATAACATCAGATAATCAAACATATTTTGATATATGAACTATAAAAGCTTTATACTGGAATGACACGGAAACAGTTATGACTAAGGTGAACGTCAAAAATTCATTTAATTTTGTGGCATTAGTTTGCAATAATCTGTATTTAAGTAATAGAATGCCTTGTTCAGAGGGTTACAAGAGATTGAAACTGCAATGCATTTTTATCAGATTTCTGGTATTTTCTCAAAATTATGTGGTTTCACATAAAACTGGACAATCACATATGGTACAAGAAAAGATACAACATGTCTTATGAAAGTGTAATCCGAAGCCTGCTTCTCCCAAAGCAGAAAACACATTTAATCATTTCCAGGTGACTACAGGACCTTGTAAAAGTGTAAAATTTAGTGTTAAACAGTGGCTTTAATCATAGAGATATAGGAAGGAAAATCTTGGTGTCTGTGTCTTAAGCAGCAATATGCTGTTGTTCTTGCTGTTTCTCTGTCCCCATCTAAAAGTCACAGTGGAGCTAATGGATAAGTGAGAAGATCACAAAGAACAGCAATATAAGCCAAGACATGAAAAACAGATTTAATGATGTTAGGCTCTGTAAATATCAGAATTTCCTTCCTTGGCTGCCCTTCTCTATTGAGATTATGCAGCTTTAATGATGCAGAAAAACGAGTAAACTGGAAAAAAATCAAACAATTTAAATAGTATAGCTAGAGAAGGAAACAGATTGCTTAGAATATTTGGTAGCCAAAGCAAGATAAACTTATTTTCCCGCACTAATGGCATTCTTTCAAGTTTTGATCCATCGTCATAGTACACTGCACTCTGACTTGCACTGATCACTTTTTATTAATCAATATTAAAATAATAATCAAGCAAATTAAAATAGAGAAATGTATACATTTTACACCACTTTAGTCTGTTTCTGTAGTAAAATGACTATTTTCTGTTCTCACTTTTTATAAAGCCTAAGGCGTTTTTTTTTTTAAACTATTAACTTCTCTTTGCCCTTAGATGTGGAGAGATAAATGCACTTCTGGCATTTTCCAATAGTCTCGTACAGGAATTATTTTCTCCCTAAGTCACTAACCGGACTGCATGTTCAGCTCTTGAGCATGCCTTTTATTAGTAAGTTGGAACAGATGTGCTTTCCTCTGTCAAAGCTATGTAATAGGCAGAAAGAGAGACACACAGTCCAGTACCCATAGTGAGCAGGTCACTTATTTGAGCAGAGGAATAGCTTTTTGACAGATTTGCAAGACCAGATTCTTGAATAGAGAGATGAATAATCTGGTTCTGCAAAATATTCTGCTAATTTGTAGTATTACGTTACAATATGTGATTTTTATACCACTTTGATCAACTTTGCTTATATTTAAATATTACTGACAAAGCGTAGATTACAGCTATACCACTGGGTAACTATAGCGTCCAAATGTGAATAAGATTTGTATATTAAAAACAAAAACAAAACAAACAAACAGCAACAGCAACAAAATGGACAGTGTGTACCTCAAAGTCAGAAAATATTCTCATGGGCTTTAACAAATTCATTATTCTTCACTTCAAAACTCTCCATATTAAATAGCACGTGTGTGTATGTCAGGTGTGTTTACAGCAAGTGTCATCTTTCAGGCTTCCCAGCAACCCCAGAAGAGGAAAATATCAGCATTTGTTTTATCAGGAGTAGTGACAAAATAGGAATGATGATGCAGGACTACAAGAAATGTGATAAATGAGATGAATCTACCACAGAGACATCCCTCTCTTGGAGGGCTAAAAATGCAGCTAAAGTTCAAAAACAATATAAGTATGACAAGTTCAGAAATATTATTAATGTCTTAAGGAGACATTGCAAACGCAGAAAATATCAATTTGCCTTAGATACTAATATACACATGATTTAGTAGAACGGAACACATTTTGCAGTCCTGTCCCTATCACTTTTTACATGTCATTTGTATTTGAAAATATAGGAAATTTTGTCCTTGCAGTGTAAGAAATTGAATGTCTTTGTCAAATATAAACAATATTGAAGTCTCAACAGGCTGTATCATTTTCTTAACTTTAAGAAACTCTACAAGATTCTGAAGCTTAAAAAGCATGAATATCTATTTCTCATAAGATTCCAGGGTGATATTTGCAAAACTATCAAGAAGACACTGGGGACTTTAGGGCAGCGTGCTGTCATTTAATTATAACCAGTAGGAATTCTACAACTCATAAATGAAAGTCACTTCTGGTCATGTCCTTCCAAGGTTTCATGTAAGATCTGTCAGGTTACAGAAATCTAGTAGCCATCTAACAAAATACAGTGAGTGCTCCACAAAATTAGGCTGTGTCCAGTGATTCTATAAGTAGCATAAATGAGTGATGGTGAACCCTGAACACACAGGAGCATTATTCCATGCATATGCAGAACAAGCGGAACAAGGGGAAAAGGCTAGATTGTGTAACGTGTGCATGACAGTTATATTCGCAGTCTTGGGCAAAACAAGTTGCACGTGGAGAACCATAGAAAGATCAAGAACATAATCTCTTATATCTTCTGAGAAAAATACTGTCATGTAATTGGGAAGTAGAGAAGGAAAGTTATACAAGGCTATTAATAAACTGCAAATACGGAAGCCATGCATTAATTTAAAAATAATAATGTGGCTTAGTAATTTGACTGCTTTAAAGCACCTTTTTCCACATGACCTTCATTTCTTCAGTGAATTACTGCAAAATATGCAGACCCATAGCTTTAACAAAATAAAGTTGCCTTTCTATCAGTCTCTAAAAGGAAAATCTTGAGAAAATTAAAAAAAAAAAAAGTTAAAAAAAAGTTAATTTTTTCCTTTATACTTTAAAACTATCTCAGATTATGACTAAAGGTTTTAATTTTTTGGAAGATTCCAGGGCATCATAATCTATTCATTGACAAAAAGACTGAATTCTCAAATCAGATGAAGGATAAGATATGGCCTTGTCACAATCTCGTAATGACAGTGAGTTCTTCTGTAGGAATTCTCTCATGGGAAATAAAACAGGGTGCACAGTGGATATAAACCATATTAGCTGCATTTGAGGTGGTTCAGTTAAACTGGAAAATGCTTTTTCCTCCCCTTTTCCACCCGAACTCGCAAAGTTAATCACCAAAAATTAAAACTCCCTGAGAGCTGTGTTAAGCATACCAAGCTGTATACATATCAGAAACCATATTAAGTTCTCCCATATGGCCCAAATACACCAGCTGGATGTTTTCTGCTACAAGATAATATACAAGTAGTGACAAAGCTGGTCTATAGGGAAGAGATTTTATAGAATGCACCCTACCATTATCCCAAGGCATTACAATGACATCTTGAAATAGAGTATCTTCTAGAGTATAATACGAAAAGGTAAGACTGGATGATATTTTCCTTCCTTCTTCTTTGATGAAATTTGCACCAGAGCCAAATTTCTTTGACAAAATACTTCATTTTTGGCAGACACAGTTTGCAGCTTCAAGGAAGTTTTCTCTTAAAAATTTTAATGCATCTGTAAGTGACAGAGTAGACAAGATATGTAGGATGTCAGATATGACTGTTCCTCCACTCGAGTATTATTTAGAGTTGAATTAATAAATGAAAGACAGAAAAAAGCCAGGTCTCAGAGGTAAAGGGGAAATTATTTTCCCAATGAGATTTTAAAAAGAGATGAAGAGCTGATGAAGCAGAAAGATAGAGAAAAGCACCAGATTTTAACAATTAGAAATCCGTATGACCTTGTTAATTTTTCCATCAGTTTACAGGTGAATTTGCTTAATTTGCAGAGTGATACTCTTTCTTAAATTCTTATATTAAACAAACACTGTTATTTCTTTGAATATTCATTAATATGAATTGAAATATTCTGAGTAGGAAAATACATAAGAGTTGGTGGAAAATGCCTTGATAGGAGTAACGTGAAGATTTAAGAATATCAATGCATAACAAATTTTGAATGAAATAATTATTCTTACAAAGAATAATGTGGAAATTTTTAAACAAGAAAGTAATTTTCTCTTGCTGATTTGTATGCCTACAGTAGTATTCTGTAGTTTAAAGCAAATCTCTGTCTAGAAACACATGCACTATATTATTTCAAAGTCATAGAAGTGTGTAAGTAGAATATATTACATACAGTGTAGTTTGACAGCAAAAAAGATGTGTCACTACGTGCATGTACAAGGATATGAACTGATATCATTGCTATTTTTCCATTTTTTGAGGAGTAGAGAATCTGATGTTGATGCTCAGTGCAGCACTGAAAACTAGCACAGCAGCAGTGTGCTACTTGGAGCCCTGGAGACGCATCACATTTGTTTTTGCCTTCGTGCCCAGAGTGTTTCATTCCAGCTTTTTTTTCCCATGTGAATTGCCAGTTTAGGGTGTATGACTCATCACTGTTTAGGATAGCAGATGTTGCTGTATGAGTTTAGTGAAGAAGGCATTTCTTCATCTTTTTTTGTAAAGATGAATTCATCTCTGTTCAGGCAGTATGTACATACTGCTTCTTTTCTGCCTTTTTTCTCTCTGCTGCAAAACTTGGCCCTACCCAATTATCAGCTGGAATCTTAGTGTCCAGTAAAAGGAGCCACATATTTTCACTGATCAAGACACAGACAGGTTAGGGTTAGGGTTAGTGTTAGGATTAGGGTTATATCAGAAGCTAAATCATGTAGATAAGGCAATCCCCTGAATTTCTGGTTGACATTTTGGGAAAGTGAAGCAAAATTAGCTTTTTCTCTTCTTTAGCCCTGTGACTTTCTGTGAGGACTGTGAGATGTGTCAGATTTGTTGACTCTTGACTTCTTCATTACTCGCTTCAATTACCCCAATCTTTCCAGATCTTTAGTTAACATTTTCAGTAGTGTTTAACTGAGTTAAACAGTACTGGTTTTTCAGATGCAACTATGGTGATACTTCTTTATTTCCCTTAAGTACCAGCTATTTCTCTTTTGGATTAGGTGTTGATTTCATGCTGGGTTTTTAAATCATGAATAATAATATATGCACCAGTTCCAATCCACATGAAGCTGAATGGAGCCTGCAGGCTGTGTCATATTCTTCAGGAGCTGGTACATATCAGCTGGTGTTGCTGAGGCTGGATTGCTAGCATGTACTGCTTCTTTCTCCAGGTATATTCTTCTACTCTTTCTAGATGTACCATAGCATGCTTGATGCCCTTGCAAGAAAAGGCTTTTAAGGAGAGGGAAGATTCCTTCAGGTGTCTGGCTAGTCAATAATTTTTTTAGATGTAAAATAGTATTAGTGTTAGTATTGAACAGTAATCTGGACAATTCTTAGCGTCATGCTAACCACTGTTGTTTTTGTTGGTTTTTTTTTTAAGAATTTTTTTTCCTGCAATATTTTTCAATTATTTGAATTGAGGCATAAGTGGAAATCTACTGCCAACAAATAAATAAAATGTTTCAGACATGACTAGAAGCGAGAAAAGTATGGTCCATGAAATACTACATTTTTGTTACATCTTCACCATGTTCTTGTGTAAACAAGAGCACTGAGAAGTTTGGGTGTGTAAGATCTTTTGGACCGTTCCACTGAACACAAACCCTGGTGTTTGACCAAAGCGGCAGGAGCAGATTTCCATGTCACTTCAAGCTCATGGCTCCACAGAGCACTTATGGCTTTCCTGGCCATTCAGAGCTCCTGGGAGATGAACCATGTCTGGGAAATGTTTTTAAAAAATAATCACTACAAATGCACTTAGGGTGATAATCATTAAAATGAAATCTCCTAGATTATTTTAGCATAGTAAGTGATGTTAAACAAGCTTCTCAGTTTTGCCATTCTGCTGTTATTAACCTGGTTTCCCAAGGGAAGAACTGTGAAAGGCTGAGATTCTAAAAAGAGAAGAAAATAGGTCTCCGAACTGTTGAAAATGAGCGTGAAAAATTATGAGATTCTGACCAGATATAGTTTTTGCCTGTGGGAAAGAACCTAAAGACCTCGCAGCAGCCATTATTAGTGACACTGATATAATTACTATTAGGGGAAAAAGAGATCTTACCTCTAAATATCAACTACATGTAATAAAGATTTTATCAAAGAAGTTCAGAGCTAGATCAACTTCATGAGGCACCTGGTTTATCTTCTAATGGCTTTTTTCTGTTATTTAGAACTCACTTCTGAAGTTTTGTATTTTATTAATAAAGTAGCCTACGGAACTATTACTGTGATCATTCTTGCTGAATGAAAAAATCTTGTTGAGAAACACTGTGCTGTTTAGGTGGCTCTGGTAGATTTGATTGGAAAAAAAGCATATTTCATTCTCTGCTGATGTTGTTTACTTGTTTGTAGACAATATGCTTTCCTCCAAGGAGAATTGTGTGCACAATACATATTCCAGAAACTAAGAAGAGCTGCACAAATGTAGAAGTGCATTAATGGCTTTGAATGACTTGATTTCAAAGTCTTTCAAAGATGTATGCATGGAAATTATGCAAACTGTTATAAGACAACAAACTTAACACCACAGAGCTAGTTCTATGCCTCAGAGAAATTTAAGGAAGCTAAATCCACTGGTACGAGAGGTTGATTCCTAAGAGGAGATATTATCAAATTAAACTTCCAAAAAAAAGTATTTTTATAATTAATTGACACAGCAAGAATGGTAATGTAAGCCACAGGAGTCTACTGTTAAGTCTGAGTGTGCGATTAGGTGAGCTGGGAAATCAGAAGAACCTCATGTTTTGTACTGCATTATTCAGCTCACACCTGAGATCAAAGCATATATGATTTTGATGATATGTGTTGTAAAAAAAGAAATGTTGTCTTTTCAGAGTCAATATATCAGTTGCACAGAAGGAAGTGTTTACTTTTATCATGCTTAATCTTGAATTGGCAAATAAGAGTATGCACTCTAAACTTAAAATATTATTATTGTTACCATTATTATTGGCCAGTTTCAGTGTAGTCACCTTTGAGTGTAGAAACACTAAGTTTTAGAAACATCTGAAGCTAATGAAAGTTTTAACTCTCTCAGGCATCATAACACACAGTCAAGTGTCAGACTTTGATTGTGAGAGTTTGACATATTGCCAAAAAAAGAACAGTGAATTTCATGAGCTGTGTTCCAGATATGTGTGTAATGAGTATGGATGCTAAACAACCATCTATGCAAAAATAATTTCCTTATTTCTAAGTTAAAAGCAAGATCCACATAATCATTACTCTAAAACCTATCAGGTATTTCCTTTAGTTTCTTAAAATAAGTACTTAGTTCTCAAGAGCCTTCATCTGTGAACCCAGACTGTTTTAAAAACAGTAGCTTGGTCAGTGTTTTAATAATACATAAGTACTTTTCAAAAATCGCTCTTTCTCAACCATAAAGACAAGTTCGCAGAATAAATCAAGAATATATGCACTTTGAGACATGAGCAAGGTTATAACTCCGTCTAAATGAAAGAAGGTTCCAGTATAAAATACTGTTTCACTTGCACTTTTTCTTCACTCCTTAACATAGGATATATTTAGTTATATTTAGATATACAGGATGCATTTAGGATATATTTGAACAAACAGAAGTGAATATACATGTATTCCTTTTGGGGATAGTAGAGAGTGTTTTTCTTTTCCTCTTTTTTTTTTTTTTTTCTTCTAAGACTGCATATCAAGTGTTCAGTAATCATTCAGAAGGATAGATTCCACTTATGATTTTTTTCACACAAGAATGGATATGCAACCACTGACTACATAATGTAGACAACCTCGTTTAATTTACGTATTGATGTCCCCAAAGCAGTTATGCTGATAGAAGAAAGGAAAATACACAGGGAATTTGAAGGTGTATTAGGGACACCCATTCTATTTTGATGCAAGAAGCAGTATTATTTTTCATGTTTAATATTATCATAACCCTTTTACAGATACACTGAGTAAACATTGTGTTACATTCTTCTTGATAGAATCAAAAGTGGCTTGCCTCTCATTTAAAAGCATGATTTTGTTATCTGACTCAAATTTTTAGAAATGTTATGTTATTTAATAACTCCCACATAGTTTTGTTTTAGTTTTGTACTGTAATAAAGTTCATTAATATTCATTTTGTCAATGTAAAGAAACTTTTTTTTTTTTTTTTTTAAATACGTTAGTATTAATAGTTTCAAAGTGCCCTTTCTTTATGTTCTTGCCGGGGAGGCTGAGTTACCAACTTATTATTATGTACTCCTTACCGAGCTGTTAATAGCTTTAGAGTCTTTTTCAGGAATTCACCTGCTGCTCATAAAAACATTTACGTTGCTGTAGGAACTTCACTCAGTTGATACATCTTCTGTTTGTAGTGACCTTGCTAGAACTATCTGTTATTCTTCCATATATTGCCAAAAGGTCTAGCTTATTATGTTATCACAGTAACAATTATTTTGTGATTGAGACTGTTATTTTTCAAAAAAAGATAGTTACATCTTTCTAAATTTCCTTATTTTTTTCAGAAGTAAAATTTATGTTTTTAATAACTTGAAGTACATACTTTAAATGATTCTAGTTAAATTGGAAATATACATTTATGTGATAGAAAATAATAGTATGATTTGCTTTATGCATTTTCAAAGTGCAAAATAGTCACTTTTCCTAACTTATAAGATTGTTTGCTGCGTCCTTTGTAGTGTACATTGAATACATAGGAAGTGATTTAAGTGCTGTATCTCATGGTATAGCTCTGGAAAAATGGCAAACAGACAAAATATAATACAGTGATAGAACAATTGGTTGATGACCGGCTCAAAGAGAACATAGCAGGGTGCTGAGGGCACTGCTGCTGCACAACTGGGGACCTTTTCCAGGAAGACATGAACCATAAGCTGAGTGAGGTCAGAAGGAACCCCATTAGGGACTGCATTAAGCAGAAGTGAGAGTGTACAAATATGCACCTGCTAGCGGCTACGGCTTAGATGGTCTTCATCATCCTGGCGTTGATGGGAATCATCCCATTGGGAATTAAACTCATGGATGGGAATATGCATGAGCTTGTGTAGCTGTGTTCTAAGAAGCTGAGTCCGGACATGGCTCATCCACTGCACAGCATGGAGCAGGGGAGCCAGGATCAGAGCAGAGGCAGACAAGGGAGCCATGCTCTTTGCTGCCCTGAAGCACTGGCAGCTCCAGACATTTGCTGAGTCCTTCTCCTGCTGTAGTATGGCGTCAGTTGGTGCAGGAAAACAGGATGTTGGCCGGAGAGCAGCAGCAAGATTTGGGCCTGTGCTGCTATCATTTCCATCTTCTTTAGGCTCTGCTTCTGCCTCAGGAAAGTGGAATGTAATCTGAGCAGCAGCAGCAACCAGAAAAGCTACAGAAAGAAGGAGAGCAAAGAGGATTGAAGAAGATAGTAACTCGGATGAGACATGCAAGCAGGGCAGAGTTTGGGCAAAGAGCACCCAGTGGCCAGCTCCATATGTGGCCAACAAGTGCCAGTTGGTGGAGGAAGTGGTGGATGACCTTCTTTGTGCCTGCTGCGGACGATCCTGCCACAGCTTCACGGCCTGACTGCAGCTGGTCATTGGGGTGCCTGCATCTATGAAGTATGGAATGCCCAACAGGAAAATGTCTTCTACCACCTGCTCGTGCCCCTGAGGCCTCCCCCCAGGCAGACCTTCCATGTGGAGCTAGACAGTGTGGAGGAGAAGCCAGCAAGGAAGTCCAATCTGCATGTGGATCTGGAGTGCACCTGCACGAGGGAGCGACTGTTGCTCCTCAACACTTTCTGCAAGGGCTCTTATCTACACACAGGGAAAAGCATGTGTTGGCTCCAAAATCAGGTGAAATCAGCCTGGAAGCACCTGCCTCAGTTGCGTGACTGCCACCTGAAGGTGCTGCCCTCCTGACACTCGTGCAAGATCAAGCTGACCTCCCCCTCCATGAACACCTTCACCATCAAGATGACACTCGGGGTGCAGTTTGATGACTCAGACACTTTCCTGAGCATTGTGTAGGCTACGGATACGTTTCTTCAGTTTTCTCTGTTTCTATCTTTCAAAGTATATAATTTTCTTGCTTAAGTAAAAGGGATAGTTAATACCACTGAATCTCTGCTAATATTTTCTTTTCTCTGTGTGTGTGCCTGTAAGCCAAGTCATTAGCAAAGAATAGTTTTGCTTTAAATATGACTTTTTTTTCAGCCAGTCACTTTTTCCTCTTTTCCACAGCTTCCTTTTGTTTCTGGTTGGTAAGAACATATTCCATAGCAAAGGGAAAGAGGAAAGTGTGCATTAGTTTGCTATATTGGGAAGAAGATATTTTGTTTATATATGCTTTAAATCAGCCCTTTCACTCTTCCTGTCCTCTCTACTTAAAATCTGCTTAAAAAGGAGTCGCAAAACCTTGTTACTTCAAGAGGTTTTAAGACTGTATGTTTTTTATTTCCTACAACTGTTATTCGTGTGAAGTCTAAAAAACCTGAAAAATACACAGAACAATCCAAGTTTGTACCTAACTGCTATCTTTGGACATGGAAGTAATAAGAAAATTTGAACGAGTGAAGAAAAAAAATGTCTTCAGGAGGAGCTGGAGAGCCTGAAATTTTTTATGTACTTAGTTAGAAAGACTTCTGGAGACCCTGGTGTGGAGGTTTTCACTGGTAAATATTTCTTATTAGAAAATAAACGTTGTCAGAGTAGCTTGTAAGTGCTAGAAAGATGGAATTTAATATCTGAGTTTATCTGACAATTCAAAATATCTACTCCGGCTCCCTGTATTATATTCTGATTGCACCCTGTACAGCTATCAGTTTAAGGTACAGACCTGTTTTTATTCCTCCCAATTTAATCTCTGGGTTGTTATGATCAGAAATGTCCTATCTGCTGCTTTTCCTTCATGCCCCTCCGTGTTAACCACACAGCTTTGCTCTTCCCACCTCTCACCTTACTGTGCTAGTGGGAGTGTTAACACTCACTCTGTCCTCATCTCTCCTCATTTTATTTGCTCTTTTTTAATGGTTCACCTCAAGTTTATTCATTCCTGCTTTTCCAGGTATATAAACCATTGAAATGAGGTTTGGTTGTGTGCTAACTGTTGTGTATTTTCTTTATGATTGGTTGTCTGCTCTTCTTTTCTTGTTGACAGCTTCACTTTATGTACAGAGAAAGTGATGTTGATCAAGTCTTGATCCAGCCTCACCTAGAAAGCCTCCAGGGGCATCAACCACGTCTCTAGGCAACCTGTTCCAGTGTCTCACCACCCTCACTATAAAAGACATTTTCCTTATGTCCAAAGTAATCTACTCCTTAAGCTTGAAGCCATTTCCCTTTGTTCTGTCACCACGGACCCTACTAAAGAGTCTGTCCCCTTCTTTCCTGTCTTATCACTATATTTCACCACTGAGAATGGTGAGACACTGGAACAAGTTGCCCAGTGAGACTGTGAATGCCCCTTCCTGGAGGTACAGAAGGCCAGGCTGGATGGGGCTTTGAGCAACCTGGTCTAGGGGGAGGTGTCCCTGTCTATAGCAGGAGGTTGGAACTAGATGATATTAAAGGTCCCTTCCAAACCAAACCGTTCTATGTTTCTATGATTCCATGAGGCCTGACCTAATCCTGCTGATGATACTGTAATAAGACAGAAGTTTATGTTAGAAGAACATTTTTAAACTTTTAGGTTTAAAAACCTAACCCTAACCCTAACCTTTTACAAAATATTGTAAAGATAAGCTTTCAAAGACAAATTCTGATTTTCTAAGGCATAGTCAATTTTCCTGATTTCAATGTGATTACTCCTTAACTACAGTGACCTAAGGGAGGTGAGACATAAGATATGATTATGGGCAATGAGAATTTTGAAATCGTGCTATAGGAATAATTGCAAAGAAAGAACGTGGTTTTTGACATTGATGGGGACAAGTTCATTGTCAGACAAATGCAGGCAGCATGCAGGCGATTTTTATAAGTTGAAACTATGGGGGCTATATTTTTCTGAGAAAACACAAGGAATAGTAACCAATTCCATAATTCACTGCTATTTGACTGTAACAGATTATCTTTGAACTGATTAATCACATATTGACATTACCTGGTAATTACCTACTGTTTCATTCTAATGTATATTGCAACGTTAAAGTTCAGTTGACCCTGGAGGAAATTAAGTGCTATCATGGCTTTTCCAAGGGAAAACTAAAGAAAGGGTAGGACGTTTTGACATTTCCTTTCATGGTGGCCCTGAGCTACAATTAATAAAAGTTTCTAGCTTCCAGAATTATGACCATTCCTTTAAAATAATGATGCTTCCTTTGGAGGTCACATTGTGTATATCCTTCAAACTGATGTATCAAGGAAAGTAGAAAAATGTGAACAAATGTTCTCATAAAATATTCTTTTTTATTATTTGAGCTTTTATTTAAACATTGATAATGTCTGAATCACAAAACTCTGAATCTTCCTTCCTTTAATGTGGTACTTATTCAGCTTTGACATTGTGCTTTAATGCACAGGAGAAAGACTGGTTCTCTGTGGCATAAAGATTGAATCTTTAGTAGTATTTCCTCTTGTTAGGTAATAGTTCTCCAAAAAGGCTAAGAAGGATTCTATGATGCAAGTAGGGAATTTTCATGCTGGAGGACAATGGATGTAATCCACATAGGTTTTCTCTATTTGTAAACAGCTGATAGAAAAATTTGTTGCTGTCTCCTTGAATTCTCTTTTCACACATACATTTGGAAGTTGTAGATACACAAAAAATATGTTTTCAGCTAGCAGAAGGCTTTAAAAACACTTTCCCCAGTATAAGTTTAAGAGGCTTCTCAGTTACTCATTGACCTTAATAAACTGAATACCTTGGTTGTCATTCATAAAATTAGATAGGCACAGAGTGAACTGCAAGAGACTGGTAATTCCTGGAGATCTGCTTATATATATTAGATTATAACAAATTATGTTTGATTATCTTTTTAAAATAAATACTGATATTATTTTGATTAGATCCATGTCTCTCTTTCCTACTTAAATATTACTGGTGATAAGTCTTGTATGACTGAAAGTACCTGAATTTTTATTAGGACTTTACTGGTAAAGTTAATATTTTAAAGGTTAGTTAAGCACAGTAAGCAAATTTCAGCATTTCATCTTTTATTTCCATTATTCCTTCTTTGCACTGAGTATTTTATGTGATATTATGGGTGTTATGTATTATCACCCATAGAATCATTTGTACACTCTTAGATAGCAGTGTGAGTCTAAAGTGATAAAAGATCATTATATTTTGTTTAGTCTATTAATATTTTACTTGATATGTATGCACAAAGACTTCATTTATAAGCTGTTTTCCTTTGAAATTAGGTGGGTAGAAATGAGAGTGCAGCATCTTCCCACGGGGTGATATGTGGAGGATTATCTGTTTGTAAGTTTTAAGTGTCATCAGGGAGAATTCACTTTCTTCTGAGCTTATGAAAAAAATGCTAATGTCATAATGGTATAGTATCTGGAAGATGGATTGTTATAACATTCATTAATAAGTTAGTTCCTTTCAGTCACAAGTAGTAAAGAACTATAATTTAATCTGATGATATTATGCCATCTAAATGTTTCATTACAGCACATCTTGATGGTACAGATTCAACTATTTTGATGCATTGCAAAAGCAGAAAGACATTACAACTCCATTAAATCAGTTTCCCTAATCTTAGACTATTAGCACCACTGTAACTTCCTTTCAGTCAGATAATTTATTTAGATATGGAAATATGTCTTTATGATGATATAAGATGATATAAGATGAGAGAAAAATTAAGGTATATATGGATTCAAATACTTGTGCAGTGGTCGCTACAGGAAGGTGTTTGATTCTGAATAGTGCTTTCATTCATGCACAGACTGAACTATCATTGATTTGTGAACACTCAGAATCGTAATAGAATGCATTAACAAGAAAAATTGTGCAAACAAGAAGAAAAGTGCAATTTCTTTATAAATAGAAAAAGCATTTCCAAAGTTCATATTATACTTCGATTTTTAACTTGGACAGGTAGTCTTAGAATACATTTTACTATAATGTTGATATCACTCGTGTGCATTATATAAAGTTTTAATTTCACATAGTCTCAAGATAGATGTGCAGTAAGTTATGGAGGAGTTTGTATGAATTTTATCAGATTCTGACTAGTTGTTTTAAGAGTACTTTAATACTTTTAAGAGTATTTTAAAAGAAGAGTTAAACATACATTTAAACCCTCAGCACCTGTGTTCTCAGAACTACTTACTGAGAACCTCATGCCATCTAAAGATCACAGTGTTGCTTTGATACTAATGTGAAGAATCAGAGCGTTTCTCTTACTTCTCTTTTTATATATACTCTGAGCTATACATAATGGCCAACAGTTTGGTTCCTGCCTACATGCAATGGGAAATACAGCTATGACAGTGAAACTTTTTCAATCTGCAGATTCTATACAATTCCTCTTTAGTTATCTGTAAATACAGAACAGGTGTAATTTTTTACATTTTCTTTTATCCTGTTCCTTTTACTGTTTATCTGTAACAGAGCATATTGTATATCCTAGTCTACAAAACTATGCTTCCTTTCCATGGAAAATGGAGTGTGTGACAGTATGGCTGATACATGTATACATTTTGCCCCAGCATGAAATCAGATTCTGGTAAAGGAATGCACTAACGTCTGGAAAGTACACGCAAGTCTTTCCGTATAAAATTCAGTTTACAAACACATAATACATGCAAGAGTAAGTGCATATTATTGGAGGCATGAATGAGACCCAGCATCTCATACTTCTCTGCACAATGAAATCGAATCATTATTTTCTGATAGAGTCCTTAGTCTCTCTGGGAGCAGTCATGGCATGAGGACTGTCCAGCCTGGAGAGTTAAATCTTCCTGTCTACTCCCTAACCTCTATGTGTGGAAAGCTCTGGCTTTCAAGGCAGGCCACAGATCTTGTCATTGTCATGAGAAGGGAATAGTGGCAAAATCATCCTTGATCCTTGTCAACTTCTGTCTCCACCTGTCCAGGTGTAGATCACAAATCGTAGGTAGAATTACCTTATACTGTATCATACTTCTATTTCAGCAAGTGATGGAAGCTAAAATTTTACAAAATAATTGGAAAATGTAGGCAATAATACTCTTTTATTTCAGTGGGTAAAACTGAAAGAGACAAAAATTAATGTGAGTATAAATTTAGCTAAGTCATTCATTGTCCACTACGTAATGCTTCTTTAAGAAGCCAAACTCTTACGTATTCTTACTGATCGTGATTTGTTGATGGAGGACTTTATCATCTTTTCCAGTAAGGAAAATGTTCTTCTGGTAAACTTCCTATTATTGATCACTACTTTGAAGAAAGAGTGTGTCTCCCTACAATAAAATGTACCATGTATTACAGGTATCTCAGGTATATTTTTACTCCATCTGTATGTGACTGAAGCAAAATTATAATCCGTGTCTTGGCCAAAACATCTAGTGGTTAATAAATTCATCCACTTTTCTCCTCTACAGAAAATTGGAAAATATCCAGTGTACTATCAACAGTGCCTTAAGGTCATTCAGATAGCTCCAAATATATATGAGGTTCTTGTGTCTTTCATTCTGTAAATCTCATTTTGGAAGAAGGCCACAGCCTCCTTTCAGTCATAGACAGACAAATCTGTCATTGGCATAAATGACTGCTATTCAGTCGAGTACAGTGAATCTCTACGCACTTCTTTTGGTGGTGAATTTTGTTCTTAGTACTCCATTTTCCACACCTCATTATGAAGTGTGATTTAGTACATACAGCATCTAACTGAGTAGTTTTTCGTGAACAGTATTGTTGCTGTTATTTTATATTTCATTCATGTCATGTCATTTTTTTTTTTGTATTTCAGCTTGTCCCACTGAAATAACCTTGCACAAAAATGAAAAACTCTAAAATAAACTTAAAACAGACAGAAATAATATTATCTAGATGAATACCATGGAACGTATTTTTTGTCTGTCACTAAATTTTGTTATAAAGCAAGAACAAACTGTCTTTACCAACACTGTGTTATTAGATGGCATTTCAGAGTAGTTTCTTTGAGAGATAAAAACATCAGAGTTTGAAAATACGGTGTCCTCTCTTTGGAGAGATCAAGCATCCCCTCTTTGGAGAATCATCTTATATATGAATGTAGGCCAAAATGGTTTATTTCTTTCTGTAAAACGATCGGAAGTTTCCAACTATTAATCTTTCTGTCTCTAGTATGAACAACTTCCTCTTTGTGTATATGTTTCTGAAGCTTTTTTTTCTTTCTCAGATACACCAAGGTGACAAGGTTTGCTTTCTCATATTTCGTTTGCTATTTCAAGTCATATACCTTTTCCCATATGACAATACTAATATTTATATGATAGTGCACCTATATACGTTGTTTTTTGGGCCATATGATGAATGTCATAAGAAGCTGTGGAAAGAAAAGAAGGGAAATGGATGGGCTTGGAGATGGAAGCTCCCAGAGTATATTACAGATGGCCTTGGGCAGATAGTGAGGGGAAGAAAGGCTAACAGCCCTTGTAGGTGATGGAAATACCCTGGCCATCTTACATTTTTAAATATATTACAGCTCTACACTGGAAAGTTGCTGGAAATTTCACAGACAACAAGGTGGTAGAATAGAAATCCCTCGTCTTAACAGCTTGATTTTCGGTCAGAATAAAATAGATTTTTTTCTGAAATTTCTCAGAAAAAGGAAGTTTAAAATCCACTAACTAATTGCTCAATTTGAATTTATAGTGTTTCAATTAACTGGGGAAATCTGATGCTGATAACATTCATAAGATTCCTTACAGAATGTCCTACTATTTCAATTTAAATATATGTTTCTTGAGGTTTCAAAATTTGTTAATAGACTGTGGAACAAATCAACACTTCCTTTTACTTTAGTTTCTCAAATCATTTCCTCTGTTTGAATTGAGCATGACATACAATTATTTTAAATATTAATCATTATTGCATACCTCTCTTCTCCTTAGCAGAATCACTAAGTTGTTTTGGTATGTTTGATTGATTTTTAATTTGGTCTTTTTATCCATCTCCCTGTATGTCTACTAGAAGAATACTGTTGTACCTCTTGCCCTTTGCTGATGTGGCTTTATTACACTGTGAATCAAGTTGACTTATTGTGATTACTGTTGGTTTTATACAGAAAAAAAAATACACACATGTTCAGAACAGGTTAGAAGTTCAACAATCTTCTTTTCTTGCTGTATATCTTCTGTGAACATGATTGTTTCCTTCTGAATAGGCTGGAAGCATCCTTTGAATAATATATACTTACTCTTAATATTGCTGCGTGGTATAATAAATTTATATGGAGCCCTATGGGTACCACAGTTGGATTATTAAGCATATGGCAAGGACATTTCATGTTATCAGTTTGTGGATGACTCCTACTGCAATACAGTAAGGCTAGCCTAGAGGCGCCATAGATAGTATTACAGCTTACAAATTTATCTAGTGATGTAACTAATGACAGGAAATAGTCTCTCTTTTGAGACATTTCTTCATTTAAAAGAATCACCAGCAATGTGTCTAGCACTTCCTTTTTGTGCAGAAGTCACTGTGGCTGATCTCCATACTACAGCAGCTCATCTGCAGTGGCAATACCCTGACTATGTGAGAATCAGGAGTTCTCAACAGATACCCATAATCAACTGGTAGGAAATTAGCTGGAGAATTTCACAGTGTCTCTCCTAACAGAGTGTGAAAGCGAATTTCATGTACTACTATCTGAAAAAAAAAAATAAAATTCAACATCAGTGAAGCAGTTGAGCCATGCTAGAAGTTTACAGACTTTAAAGTAAAGGTTAATTTTTATTTTCTTTTACCCACAGGTCTACCCACGGATAGCGCCGGCATTTTGGCACTACCTGCGGGTAGAAGTGAGTAGCGGGTATTTGAATACTCCCACATCTTTACTTTACAGCTTACTAGTGCTTACTGACCTCTGAGTTTGTCTATTGTGCAAATATAGTTAGCTGCCATTCTAGCTGTCATTTTCTGTGAATGTAGTCTTGTACTAATTCCATATTCTTTTGACTACAGTGTAATTACTAACCTAAGTCACAGAGGTGTGATGTGTTTATATGCAAGACTAAGGACAGAAAAAATTGATATCTAAGGCCATATCATACATTGTGACTATAGCAAAAAATCAAAGTACCAAAATCCATACCGGCACCTTCTTTTATTAACGCATTTTACATTCATGAGAAGAATATGGAGCTTCAGTTTTGCTGTATCATTTTTGTTAAGTTTGTACAACTCAACTTGATATCATTTCTCCCCTCTTTTGTCCCCCAGGAGCATGAGCAGCTCAGCTATTCCTCCACAAGGTCCAAGGCTCCAAGTGTTATCATCACAGGTCTCAAGCCAGCCACCAAGTATATATTTCATATCAGAGTCAGGACGGCAGCAGGATACAGCGGCTATAGCCAGAAGTTTGAATTTGAAACTGGAGATGAAAGTAAGTTTTACTGAAAGGAAAAAAACAAATACAATAGAAGTAGCATTTAATTTGAAAACAGTCAGACTCTGAGAGTTTAAATGGCTGAATCCATTCCACATATTTATTACAGTTACCACTGCTGTGTGACAAAAAGTAAGCCTCAGCCTCAAACTTCTAGATTTTATTTTATTATTTTTATTTTTTAGTAATAAATAAAATTTTCAGCCCACCATTGCAGCTGAAGGAATGTTTGCTTCTGCAAGATATTCTGGTTTGCCATAGATCCATTCTTTACTTAAAAAAGGCCTTCCTTTTAACCTCTGGAATTATCCTGTGTAAGGCTACCATGTTACTGAAATCCAGCAGCTTCATGCAGGTTCTTAGAATGCATTGATGGAGTCATTTCTCTGTAGTTTTTAGTGCTCTCAGAATATGATAAGATACTTTTGTATGTATTTCAACCATAAGTCTACTAAACTTGCCAGTGAGAAGCAAAAATCCCACATATTCTTGAAGAATGAAAAAAAGGCTTGGCTCTTACTCTGAACAATTTTGTATTGATTTTACACACTGCCTTGCACCTTCAAAGAAACCACGAACAAGTTATTTACAAGCATTTGAGATAAAATAAGTGTAGTAGAATCAGCACTAAAAAACTCATTAATGAAATTGCTTTAATTAACCAATTATGTGTACTGTGTTTTTTATTAGTTTTGGAATTCAAGTTACTTGAGCTGAAGTACAGACTCAAAACTATACAAGTATTTTCAAGAGCACCCATGGGTTTTTGTTCCATTTTCATTGCTTAGCTTCTATTTCAGAAATGTTTAAGAGACAGTTTTCCAAGTACTTTATGCCGAATTGGACTTTTACATTTTTTTCTATGTTGTTAAGCCAATTGGTTTGACAAAGAATTAAGCACTTCGGTGCTTTCAAGAATTCCAGTAGAACCTGTTTGTAACTTCTGGTGCAAAAAATACTAGTCTTTAGGTACAGTGGCTTATAACTGTTATTAAAAGTAAATGGTATTTAAACCTCCATGAGCCTGTGTTATATATAGACAAATGTGACTTACTTGAATAAATTAGGAACACTAGTGCTTATTTATGTCACCAGCACTGCTGATAGAAATGTCTCAAGGTTGTGAAAGTCTTACAAAAGCCCCTTATCCTTTTTATTGTTTTCCTTATTGCAGCTGCCTTGTTGAGATGCATGGTGAGCTAGAGTAATATGCTAATCCAAGTAATTTTTTTTTTCAGTGAGAACAAGTAACTAAACCAGTAACCTACAAAAAGTTGAGTTAGTTGAGTTGATAAAGTACTGTAGGCTTGGATCCATGCAAGCCAGTGTTATTACTGTAGATCCTACTGTATTATTAATTCACTCTTCCCTAAGATGTCATTCGAAGTGTCAAATGTCTTAAGAAGTTCAAAGTCGTGTAGATTTCCATAACATCCAGTGCTGAGGGAGTGTGTGTATTGGAGCACCTTTAGCTCTAGAATAGTGAGAGAAAGGACAAAAAGGACTAAAGGTAGTGCTCTGAAAAGCACAAAAGGTAACTTAGAAGCTCGAGTTTTTCTCCAGACTCACTGGAGGCAGAGGATGACTAGTCAGGCGATGTGGTTCAGACCTCCATTTTGAGATAGAAGAAAAGATCATAGATAAAAGTAGTTCACATTATGCTATTGTAAGTTTCTATCGGGAAAAGTATCGTTTTCTCTTTCTGGGAAATGCTTTTGCCACAGCAATGTTAATATGAGTTATTCAGTGTAAAAAAAAAAAAAAGAAAGAAATGTAGTCTTTACATGTAATGTATTTTTCAAATTTTGATCCCATTTCGAAGAAACACTGGATTTTGCGGTATAAAATGATATTATAAATGATGCATTTTCTGATTCTAAATGTCTGTCTTCCTATTGTGTGGGAGCACATGCTTTCTACAGAAATAAGTCTGTATTGAAAAAAATATATTACAGATTTCAACACTTAACCATTAACTGCCTCAGTGACTTCTAATTTACTGTGAATCTTGATAGTAAAACATATGCATTATATGTTTGCTGTTTACCAACATTTATTACTTAGGCTTATTCCTGACTAAAAGTATTGAATTTTGTTACAAAATGTAATCATTGTGTGATTGAAAGGAAATGTGAACAGAGGAAAAGTAGGCTTTGAAGGTACACATGATCAGCAGAGATGGAGGTAGAGTGAAATTCTGTAACTCAGTTTGAAATGGTGCTAGATCAATAAATCAGTTTAATTGAAAGGGTAGTTCAAAGGCATTACAATTGTAAGTACTACTTTAAATTTGAAAGGGGCAAAGAAAAGGGCATGGTGGTAAATATTACTTATTTCAAATAGAAGCAGTGCTCAATGACCAGTCAAATTATACCCTGACACTCTCCAAATATCTTACTTCCTTAAAGCAGTGTTTTGGAAGTAGGCCTATTCTAAGCTTTAATGCACTACCAGATTATTACAGTTATTCATTTAAACTCCTTTCATAACATCAACAAAACCTTTGTAACTGAAGCTTTTCCATCCGGCTTATGAAAGCAGATTGAAATCTAACATCTCCCAAAAACAGTATTGACTTGAACTCTTCCAGCAATGGGAAGCTCAGCATATTTATAAGCAGATAGTTCTATCATTTAACCCTTATAATTTAAAATTTGTCCTATATTTATAACCTGATCTTGTTGTTTTTTTTTTTAGGTTATCTCTTATTACCCTTTTCTGACAAATCAAAAAGTCTAATATTATAAAAAAATGTCTTTCTCATTTAAACATGAATAGGCCATTTTTAAGAATACTCTCATGTTTCCCATAAGTAAAATAAATGCTCTGTCCCTCAAAAAGGTAGTTTATCCAAATACAGAATCATTGTAGCTCTTCCAAATTTTACCATCATTTCTGAAGTGCAGCATCAGAACTAAGCCTGATATTAAACTGAACTGGAAAAGGAACCCTGTTTATGATACAATGAACAATCATACCACTTACCTCCTTCTAGTTTAGTTTTCTTTTATTTGTAGATCCAAGCACGTGCTGTTCAAATAGAGCATTGCCTTACACTGCTGATCACCAAAGCAACATTTCTGTGGATTCTCTTGTATTCCAAAATACTGACTTACTCTTAGATGTAGTGACATAGGAGGGTTGTGTTTAAAGTTATGTTGCACATTCAGTTGAGTGCACATAAATGATAAGTCACGCTTGCTAGCATGCACCAATCTTAGAAACCAGTTCAAATCAAGCTATATATTAATCTCTCATCATTTACTACTCTGACAGTATGCATTTCAGCTGAAGTTTTTCTAGCTTTTTGATGTGCATTCTTGTTTATTATTCTGCAAAACTCTAAATAATATTAGACCAAGACAGGCTGTTGCAGCTCCCTCAAACCCTACCTATTGTAAACAAGCTACATAATGAAAATTCCACACTCAACACTTACTTCTTGTAGTCTTTCAGTTAGCCAGATTTTAAGTTAATGTGAGCTATACTGATTTTATATGGAGTTAATATTTTCATCAATGAGCTGGGAAGAATAGACTTTAAAAAGTATTTGTTTTCAAAATGAACATTATCCAAACTACAACAAATACTCAGAGACCGTGTTGCCTACAAGAATGTGCAAAAGATTTGTACAATTTACTTCTGTTAGGCAGTGCAGTATTTGCATGCTGTGACTCTCTTTTGCAGGGTTTGTTATAAATCCAAGCATTGTTTCCATACCAGCCTTCCCATCATCAGGAAAGAAATTTGTATCTGACAGAGAACTAATTGACTTGTGCCAGAAGGGATCTAGGGGACAAACTTGCATGTATGGAGTGTGGGCTACTGCTTGAACTAATTGACTTGTGCCAGAAGGGATCTAGGGAACAAACTTGCATGTATGGAGTGTGGGCTACTGCTTGAACTGAACAAAGTGTGGCAAATGTAAGCACATTATGTAGTGTAGACTTTTAGATGGCTCAAATAAGTTAGATTAATAATTAAAAATAAAATAAAATAAAATAAAATAAAACAAACAAAAAAAAATACTAATAGAATACCTGGATATGAGGACTGTAAAAAATTAATTGATCCAAAAAGCTCTGTTCTTGTGGAAAGAGACACATAGACATAACATATACACAGATGTTGATTTTCTTGTTAACTTCACATTCTTCCTTACATTCTTAAATCCACAACATTCACCAGTAATTTTTCAGCCTCAAATCAGACTATTTTGGAGTTGTAGACAGATGTAAGTGAAACTTTGAGATCCATTTTTCCAGAACTCCAGAGGAGAGTCTGGAATCACTGATTCTGACAGAAGTCTCTCCAGTACTGCTTTAAGCACATGCCCTGATTTGTGCCATGTTAGAGAATCTGTCTAGAATTTTTAGAAATACATTGAGTTGCCAGTGCAGAATTGAGATTTTTTTATCAGAATGCTTAATGTTTTCACAGTAGTAAATCCAGTTTCTGAATGAAACCAACGAACAAGACTGCACGTATCTCCCATTTAGAAACTGCTTTGCTGTATCCATCCCCATGTCTGCTTAGTCCTGCTGTTCATTCTGTAGTAGTCAGCACTGGATACCTCACGGTGTTTCATTTTAATCTTGAAAGGTTTCCTTACTGTGTTTTATATTTTCAGCCATTTGAACTTCTAATATGAGCTTACCCTATCTGGTTCCCAGAAGCCCCGGAGTCTTTACTTTTTGCCTTTATTTCCTAAACAAGAGCAATTCCTTGCTCAGATAGGAAGTTTTTATCACAGGCTTTCCATTCACCTACTGGTCAGGAAGTTAATATTATTGGCAACACTTAGAAAGGAAGATTTTCAAGCCAAATGTATGCAAAGAATTAATACGAACTTATACTAGTAATAGTATTTCATTTCACTTTTAAAAGCCCTTTTTAAGATTGCCGTTCCGTTGCCTGCTCCTTTTCCCACATCCCCCCTGAGATTGAAGACCATCAGCTCACAGGAACTGCATCACTTCTGGAAAGGTAAAGGTAACCCTTGTTGGACATTTTGTTCTTCTTTCCTACTCCTGTTTTCCTTTAGCTCTGTTGCTTACAGTGACTTGTAAATCCCTCTGACAGTCAGTTACTGTCTATTAGAGCTCCAGTTCTCACCATCCATACTTATCTATCTCACAGCTACTCACTATTATCTATCTAGCTGTCTTTCTGTCACTGCTTTATCTTTCACACTGCTGGAAGGTATACTGTCTGATAGATGTCAAACTGAAATAACTAAAACATGTAGCTGAAAGATGAAAGAGATCTATCATTAGGGCTTCCAGACCTTTTATACCAAATATGCAAACTTCTAAATGATTTTGGAGACATCTGCTCAAAGAAAAGTGGAAAACAGAACTGGAAGGTTCTCTGTCTTGTATTCTCTTGCACTGTGAATAAAATCTGTGCACCATTTCTCACAGTCTTCCAAGTGAGAAAGTGGAGAAGTCTCAGATTTTTCCCTTCATCCCAGAGAGCAGAGGAAGGGCAAGTCCTCTTCTACACATTTGGGTAAAGAACCCAGTTGTAACTAAAACTGAAAATAGAATAACAGGTGGGATCAGAACTGATCTCAGACAGAATTTTCTTCTTAAGCAAGGAAACTGGACGCATTGTTGAGCAAGGAATCTGGAATGATGCAATTAGGAACTTTAAGAGTCATTTTAAGCAAATAACCTCCTTCTGAGTAAGTCATGAAGAGTAATGTTAGTAAACAGTTTGTTTGGATAATACAGTTTGGGGTAGATGTATGATGTGTTGTAGTTTCAGAATTAACACACGGCTTTGTATCAGTGGTGTCTACACCATGCTGAAAAGCTCTGACACCCAAACACCGTTGTACAATCTATTCATCTGCTGGGTAATTCATAAATCCTCCCGTATCTTTGCCTCATGACACTCCTTTTTAAAAGTATGTTTCTGTCAAAATGAACTTGTTGAGCACATGGGTAGAAGAAATGAAACATTATGTCAGGCATAATGGCCACTCAGATAGGCACTAAACTCCCTCATTAGACATCTCTGAAGCAGAAGCCTAGGATACAAATCCACCTTTTGCACCTTGGAGCACCAGGAAGGGAGCCATAGCAAACGCTAACCTTTTTCTTTCCAGGGCTGCTGTGAACTGTTGGAGGCGGACAGGACTGACCTCCCAAATAACACTGCAGCAGGAAGCAGAGACAGGTGTAATGTTAGAAATGGGAACAGGCAGGAGCAAGGGAATTAGGACAAGGGCAGTCAGAAAGCACAAGAGAATAAGGACAAGGACAGTCAGTTGGCAATCATTTTCCCATTGGATCTGCTGGTGGTTTACACCTTCCTGTTCCACCAGAGCTTTCTCACCTCCTTGCCTGTCAATGACAGCTATCTAATGGAGTGTGCCCCCATAGATCATAAAGCTAAGTTCATCCCTGTGATCACAGAGCTAAGAATCCCTGTGTGCAGTCAGCAGGTGCTGACTGAGATCATGCACTGCAAAGTGTAAAGAAAACAGAAAACTGATTTTAATTATACAAACATTGGCCCTGTTTTTTTAATGAATAATATTCTGGAAAAATGACTGCGTGATTGTGATCCCATGACTAAATGCAGCACTGGAACATGTACACACAAAAAGAGAAAATAAGTTGCAGAAACTTGTTTGACTTTGCAGTAGTAATTGTTTTTTAAACTTAGTTTTTCTGTCTTGCATAAACAAGAATACTCCTGAGGAAAAACACAGGGACATATATAAATAAGTACAGATGATGGAGAGGAAAAATAACATAAAAATCATGAAATGAAAAATGAAGCAAAAGTGAATAAAGTACAAACACAACAGAAACAAAGCATGCTAAAGCTCTTACTATTTATAACTTGAATATTACCTTAATTAAGAGAGAAATTGAGAAATGATAAAGAATAGAAAGATCAAGGGACATGCAGAATTTCAACTAGGACAAAAATTGTTCAAAAAATTGTCATTATTGAGTTTTCATTTTTAACATATTCTTTTTGCCTGGAGAGTGTTTTGTGGAACCAGTGTGCCAAGATTCTGTATGCACATATATGTCCCTTTGTAGTTATCTATGTCTTGTCCACTGCACTCTGCCTTTGTTGATTTTTAGAACGATCACTTGAAGCAAAAATGAGTATTTCCATCATTTTGCCTTACCTGCTTCTGTGACAGTTTTTAATGAATTCATGTTTTCCAATTATACTTGTCTGCTATTTGATATTTTTATCTGACAAGTAAATAAAGGTCATCAGGAAGTTTCAGGCTTGAAAGACCCTTTATAATTGTGTGGATGCTGGCATCTCTGCCAAGACACTGAAGTACACATGCTAGAACAGAACGATCATTTTTAAGAGTATAAAATCTCAACTTAAAGGTGTATTAGTTAGACACAAAAGGAACTAAGTCAGTGGGGAACTTCTTCCCATTCATGAACTCAAATGTTGTTTCTGATAGAAAAATTGTATTTTATTAAACTGATAGCATGTAGTCAGTTTTAGCTAAAACTCCAAGCAGCTTCATCGAGCAGGAGCAATCCAGGACAATAATATCTTTTGTTTCAGTATTTAGCACGGGTACTCTTTAGACAATAGGATTGGTTCCCACATTCCACTCTGAATTTGAATTATCTGGAAGGAAGGCCCTGGATTTTTTCCTCTTAATGAAAGTCTGTTGAACAAAATCACAGCTGATTAATCTGATTGTATCTCTTGCCGAGGTCACTATTTTTCTATTTTTTGCAGTCCTTTTTCCTATTAAAAAAAAAGAAAAAAAAAGATTGCTTGCAGTTTGTCTCTCACTTCCGTTGTAGAAATGGAAAAGGAAAAAGATACAGTAATTGAAAACCCTCCTTACCCATTACAAGATCAAACTGTTTGTCTTTACAACATTTAGCATAACCCTTGCTACTCTGAAATGGTATTCAGTCTTTGAGTTGGAGAGCCTACTACTTTTGCATTTTTGTTTGTGTGGCACCATATTATATTTTAAATAGTTTCAATTAAACTAATGCTTTGTGGAGCATAAGATAATGCAGAGCTACTCTCCATTCCTAAGGTATCACTAGATTCGGTTTGGAGATTAGCTGTTTAGTGAGTATTTGATAAAGGCTTTTAATACATGATTTATTGGAAGATGTGTGCATTTACTTTGTCTGAGGAGAGTTTACAACCAGAGATACTAAATGCCTTATAATTTACTGTCTGTGCCTATCTTCATTAAATTATATGGGCAGACATCTTGTGCTAGAAATTTAACAAGTTGTTTTTGCTGAAAATTGGACATAAATTACTGTTGCTTTTATTTGTTTCACTCTGATTACAAAGCCGGTTTATACTGCTAATTTCTAAGCCACTCACAAGTATTATTTAGAAGACAAATGGTTTTCTTGAAAACAGCTTTTTATGAGGCTTTAGGCAGTGATGTGTGGATTGCATTGGCCTTCATCAACTGGAAACTGAGAGAACACAGCCTGCTGAGCTTTCTTTTTGCAGCAGCCTAGGAGCTGTAATCATCTTATGCCCAAAGAAAACTGATTTTGTTGGCAAGTTAACAAAGTCCAAGTTGCTTTCTTAATAAATCTAAAATTTATTTTCTTTTCTACATTTACTGCTGTTCTCAGAGGTAACTGTGATTCTGTGGTCCTGTGAAATATATATTCTTCTTTTAGAACAATATTGTGTTTCTTATAGAGAAAGAAAGAAAGAATTAAGTAAATATCATATGGCGAAAAAATAGAAGTTTAGCTGTATTTACTTTAATAACTCTGAAGTCATAAAACAGGATATATGGTTTTTGTACTGAGTAGAGGAACAGCTTGACTATGAGCAGGTACTTTATCAATGTAAATATTTAATGTTATAAAGAAAATGTAGTGAAAAGCTCAAGCCTGTATAGACAATTTCAAGTAATCTTTTTTTACTTGCTAAATGTTCTACAAAAATAATGGAAAGAAACACATGAAGCATAAAATAATCATTTGAGGGTTTTTTGTTTTTGTGGGTTTTTGTTTTTGTTTTGTGTTTTTTTCCTACTGTGATGATGCCAGTCCTCAAAGTATATTGAAGATAAAACTATAAATCTGCCAGAATAAAGAATCTGGAAACACAGGAGAGTGTGTCAGGCTACACATTACATGTGCTTTTTCTGCTTGAGATTCTACTTAATCTAGCTCAATACTTCCTACATATGTAATGCTGCTGCTGGCTTATTTTTATATAGTCAGATGCACATAAGTTCATGCTGGCTCCACATTTTAGAAACTTATGAAAGTATTCCCCACTTCTTCATAGCTGGTACACAGCTAAAGGTTTTTCACTTCACAGATACATTTTCATACCTTGTCTGGTCTAAGCACCAAGAAAACTACTGCAGAGTAATTGCAACTTTTGGCTGGTTAAATGTTGTCACCCATTCTGCATGAATCCCAGGTACTGGAGCTTCAATCTCTTTCTTTGTGCTTTCCCTTCAGCTTCTGATATGGCTGCAGAGCAGGGACAGATTCTCGTGATTGCCACTGCTGCTGTTGGTGGATTCACTCTCCTGGTCATCCTCACTTTGTTCTTCCTGATCACTGGAAGGTAATTAAAGCTACACTGTTCTCATTTGCTCAGGATCTGTGTTATTGTCAACGGTTTACCGGGCTGGATCGGCCCGGTTCCATGACGATCGGTGCGGGGGACCCACGGACCCACTCCCCAGGAAAGGGGAAGGAAAAAGGGAAAAGGGAAAAGGGAGATGGGCCTAGAAACAAAACAGCGGCAACGATCTGAGGAGGAAAGCTAATTTACTAAATAAGATATCAGAAAGCAAAATAACACAATATAATACAATATAATTGGAATTGAGGCTAATAAATCAAATAAAATGAGCAAGAGAGAGTGTCCGATAAACCGAAGGCCTTACACTAACACTGAAGGCGATACGGCAGCGAGCACCCACTGCTGAGTCGATCCCGAAGGAAAGAGAGCGTCCCGTGACCGCTGAGGATTTTTATCTGTTCCCTCTGAGCGGAAAACATGTAAAAATACAAAGCATCGCAAAGTCCTCTGGGGAATGTAGTGCTTCTTCTCTTCTGAGACAGGCATACCTGGAATTATCAATGATTTATGGAGCTGGAGTATTAGCTCTTTAACTCTTAATGCAATACATGATGTTATGATGTGGAATACCAATACCAAAAATCATAAAACCATGACAGTTATCCAAACCTAAGAATTTAGAAAGACTAGCAAAGTCATTATGCTACATTTTCAGTGTTTTTTAAAATAAGTCTCTGACCATCTTTCTTCTGGTATGAGAATAAGGAGACCCAAATTGAAAATACAGTGCAACTGCACCCTCAAATATCTGGCATTAGAATACAAAGAGAAGAAAAGAACACAAAGCACAATATTTATTAATTATAAAATCTCTTCACTGTTAATTGTAAAGCTTTGGATACTGTGACCTTAGGACTTCTGATGTCTTGGGGCTAGCAATATAGTTTGGTAAAGACACTGGGAAAACAATTTTTTTTCTTTTTGCTACATTAAATTTGTAAGCAAAAATATCTTACATAGCTGTAATATATTATATTATCTTAATATTATATAATCTTAATTTATCTTAAGATATTATATAACAACTGATAAATGAAATTAAACTGAGGAAAACTTTACTCTAGAATATAGGGACGATTTAGATTCCTGAAGGTTCTGTTTTGTTGTTTAACATTTTATTGAAGATACTCTAGTAAATCTACATTACAGCAGCACTGTGGCAAGTGAATTCACTGACCTGGACAATGATTTTTGTTTTTATAATGTCAGTGATTTTTCTACTTACAAGTCCATTTCCTTTCTTATAGTACAGTGCTAATTGTCTACCTTTCCTCAACTGAGATGTTGGTCAGGATCAAAGAAAGACATCATGCATATTGGTTTAGAAAGCATTTTGATTTGAGTGGCTGGATGCTGTGCTCAACTACACACTGAAAGTTCAGCGGAATACACAAATTCTTAATGGACTTGCTAAAAATGCAGGTAGTGATAAGAATACATGTCCTTGCTGAAGCTCAGGTTCACAAGTGTCACAGAGCATCTGTTTTTTTGTGTGTATGTGACTTTAGGATTTCATCTCTTTCCTCCAGGAAGCAAAGCAGAATTTAAAATGGTATGTCCGCACCTCCTGTGTAAGACATTAGTGGCGACACAGTGCTGCCTTGGGTAAAAAAAAGTCTTAAAAATTCCTAATATTCTCTAGAGATATGGGGCCAAGCAGAATGAGTTGGGTTCTTATCTCCTGCAGTAAGTTCTGCAGGAAGAACTGTTTGGGCTTTGGTCCATCCATACTCTTTTTGCCTCTCTTTTCTTCATATGCACAAAACTGGTGGAAAAGCTTTCGTGTGAGGAGGATTCTCCATGGAGTTTCCCTCTTACTCAGCTAAAAGCTGAGCAAGTATCTCCCTAAAAGGGAGATAAATTTTTGGTTTGGATGGGGTTTTGCACCATTCTTTATCCTTTTTAGAGTTTGTTCTTTGGAGTAGAGATGTTAAAGTTACTTCTCTGAATGTGCTAATGGTCATTACAGACTGGATTGATATGAATAGACAGTGCTCTGTGTTCAGATTTGTAAATAATTTGCTGTTTTGTTTGCATACCATTACCTCTAATTAGGAAAGAAAGTGATGTCCCACCAGTGCAGGTATTATGTGAATAATAATAAATCTGTTTAAGTCTAACATTTGATTTAACTGAAGTGGCTCACACTGGAACACATTGTTATCTCAGTCATAGAATCTTATAAAATATTTGTACAATTACTAGAAGCACTGACAAACATTAGACTCATTCAGGCAGTATAGTTATACAGACAAAGGCAGACTTTGAGAGAAAATGATTCTCTGGAAACCTTGAGAGCAATTCCTAAAATCCTAACCTGAACTCTTCCCTAAGAAAACACTCAGTAAACTCAGGAATGAAAAAAAAAAAATGGAAATGAGTTTCTTTCTGGATTTATTCCTCCTGTTTGTTAATGCTAAGGATATCAGAAATTCTCTTAGCTTTCTAACGTCTTACTCAGTTGAACTATTTCAATTATGTAAGATGTGAATTCAATTTGAAGCACTGCTTAAATATACTGATAAGAATGTACTACATAGAAGACAGAGCAAGAAACTTTTGAATATACTATTTACTGTAGGACTGGTGACAAATTTCTGCGTGAGGAATGGGACTGGTACCCTACAGATGTGCTTTGCCTTGTTGTTTAGAATTAGCAATTTGATGAGCTATCAAGTCACAAGGCTGCTGATGAGTCTATTCATCGTGAAGAGGCTGGGTTAAGTGAGCACCTGTCTCCACAATCCACTGAGTGATTATCAACGAAGAGCAAGCCAGAAGCATGGCTCTCCATTGCAGATAGAAAAATAGTGACTTGAAGGTACAAGGTAGTCAGACTGGGGTCTTGGCTACCTTCCGGAAAACACTGTAGTAAAACTCAGTGTGATTTATCCTTACCATTACACAAATTATTCCTTTCTAGTAATTTTCTAGCTAACAGTAGTAGGAAATGGGGAGCTGGGGGAGCTGGAACTGGAGGAATCCAGCGCTGGTTCTCACTGGCATTTATAGTCAAATTTGGGGGGACTAGGGGGAATTGTTCGGGTTTAGGAGCTTTTTCTTTGAATGTTCCTCTGAGCAGACATTCAAAGTATAACACTTTGTGTTCAGTGTTATTCTTCATAATTGGAAAGTAGTGGTCTCAGCAACTGGCATACAAGTCAGAGATTTCCACAGAAGCTGAGTACCATGGTTACTGTTTCCATGCCTTAGGGTACATATGTAACTCTGAAAAAAACTTATTGACAGTTATGATAGCGTAAGAAGTTTCTGCCCTTCAGGTGTTCATCATCACCTTTACAGCAACGAATGCATTTGTGAGTGATCCTAGTCTATTTCAGTAGTTTGAATGAACCATTGATATGTGGTGGTTGTGTTCACTTATTTTGCATGTCTCCCCTGTTATTATTTTACTAGAAATACTATCTATAATTGTAGTTTATTTTATAAGGCTAATTATGTACACAGAAAAGATGGTTTGCCTGGCAGTTGAACAGAGCTACACAAAAGGAAAAATACTGGTTCTAATGGAAAAAAAATTCTCTCATGAACCCTGTTGAAGTCAAAGAACTTATGAAGAAATTGTACGCTTTTTTGACCCACTAGGTATAAAAGGTATTAGGATAAGATTTAATTTGTTTGAATCAATGTATGCAAACAAGAGTGAGGAAAAATACTAAGTATCAAGATTCTTTCAAACATGGGAATAAAGTATTGCATCAAACTTTAGTATTCATGTTCTCTACTAATCATCCACCTGATTTATTTTCACTGGTATCCAATCTGCTTGTAGTTCTTCATGTTTATTTTTCTCTTTGGTGTCAGAACTAAATTTCTATGGATTCAGAATGCAAAGATTTTGGCTTTCATAAAAATGCAGAGAAAAGTTAATGTACATTTATTTTATGCATTAAATCCATTTTAATTGAAACCTCACTTGCTTTTCTTAAAAGGTGCCAGTGGTACATAAAGGCCAAAATGAAATCTGAAGAGAAAAGAAGGGCTCATTTGCAAAATGGAAATTGTAAGTAGTTTAACAGTGTTACATAAAATATGTATCATATTTTAAATGAAAAGCATTCATGGTTTTCTGTACATCTTTTGCCCTTGATATTTTAATCTGGCCATTTGCATAGTTACTTATTGTTTGCGCCATCAAGACTGTTCTTATTTGTATGTTCTCTAGAACAATATAAAATTCACAAGAGGATTCTTGTGTGTTCTATTAGTCATATTTGTCAATTTTCCAGGTGAATTCCTGTGAATTCACCACTAGTCTGGGCCATGTTGATTATCTGTCTCAAAATTCCACTCCTAGTGACCATGTTCCTCATTTGTATTCGGTCCTCTATTAGTGTCTTTTGAGATCTACACTTCCAAACAGACAACAAACAAGACTTCCTTCTCTCACATTCTTTCCTACTGATCAGTACTGTGAAAGAAAAACTCTCAGGGGCAGAACGTTCATTTATCTAGCTTAGTTTAGCTACTTAGTTTAAATTACTAGTCTGTTTTATGTTGGAGTTGATTTTTTTTAAAAAAAGATTTTACTTTTTGTTAGCTTGTAGAAAGAGTATTATAGTTTTATTAATTTTTTATTCATTTTAAAAACATCTCCGGAACTGTCATGATCAAGACAAAAGGTAAGTCACAAGAAATGAAATCTTTTTTCATGTAACAAAACGGTATCCAGACAAGTGGCTTCGTCCATCTTGAGAAAGGGCACATTAGGCTATAAGAGATACTTCTTATATTTGTTCGCCATTTGTTTCCAAATCTGATCAGAAAGAGCAAAAGAACAAAACCTTCCTGCTGTGGAGTATGATATATGCCTCTGGAGGCCATGACTGAATTTGAGAAAATTCTCACTTAGTGTCTTTCATGCCAGGACAAATGATGACCCTATTTCATACTGACATAAAGCTTCAGCTTATGAGACTTCTCATTCCTTTGCAGTTATCCAAACATCAGAATTGAGGGAGCATTTCCCAGATCATGTGCTCCATAGAAAAAAGGATGAAGAGGAACTACTGTGAGTGATTGCAGTAGCTAAAACTGTGTGGCCAACAATACTCCTTCCTTTACAATGGAGCAATTCGTGCTTCCACCAGAAGTGCAGTTTTCACACTGGTAGCAATTCTTGCCTGACTGTGGGCTATTTATTGATTTGGTATCCAGCATCTTAACCTGAAACAATTTAGGGGCTCCACATTTCTACTTGGATCAGTACAAGTATGAGCTTTTCTAAAAGGGCTGAAGCTTTTTAAAAGAAATTCTGCATAAAACTTACGCTGGTTAACATTGCCTGTTCCTGCTACCAGCTTAGTCATATCCATGCTTTGCCTCCTCTGCACACCATCATGTGTTTATCCGTCCTCTCTCCCTTGGGAGCTCTTTGTGACTCAGAGGAAGATTTCAGGAAATCTGCTCTTTGAAGGGAGTTAGGTAAAAAGGGTCCATGATCCAGCTGACAATGTGAAATCCCATGATGTCTGGTGTGCTTCACATTTGAATATGGTACGTGTCCTCTTATCGGCCTTGGCTCAAATGAATATTGCAGGTGATTTGTTGAAGACCATCCATGTTCATATGCCCTCAACTAGGTGTCATCTAACGCATTTAGGCTCATCAGAAAATGAAATGATTTAGACTCATAAGTGAGAAGAGGAAAAAGACTATGTAGTACTTAATTCTTTTTGAAGAGGTTCTCTGGACCCAGCTGCAATACCCTGTGAAGCTGATGCAGTTTCTACATCAGTGTCTGTTAATGAATTGAAAGTTTTCCAGATCTTAATCACCACATGGCAGGAGCCTAAAAAATTTCTGATCCAGATAGTCCAAAAGAAACAACAGAAGTTCTTGGACATGCTACACTCAAGAGCACAAGGGATATTAGACATGCCAGAAAATGATGGCTTGCTGGAACCTACCAAAGCCATCTGGCACTAACCCACTGTTGCAGCAGCCATCTCCTAGGAAGCAGACAGAAATGATTAAAGCTTTGTTAATGGATCTGGGTATTTTTGTCTTGCACCTGGCTCGCTAGTTGAGCAAACTGATAATCATAGAAAAAAGCAGCACGGTCCTCCAGGACCATTCTGAGAGAAGAGAATCTCAAAGACTGGACCTGTTTGGCAAAATGAATGTTTATCTGTCCACCAGTAAAAGACAGAAGTAAATTAACAAGCTATGTTTTCCAAGTAAAGGACAGATAGTCTAAATTGTCCACGGGGTAACAAAAAGGAATTTAAACCACTTGGCAATATCACTGTCACTGCTGAGGATCTGCTTTTCCCCATATCTTTGAGCTTTCACTTGGTGTCTACGTAGACACACTTCCAAGTGAGCAGCAGTCTGCATTTTCTAAGATGATAGTTCCCAATTTACCAACTGCACTTGAAAAAATTCTTCAGGATGTAAGCTAAGTGCAAAGACAACAAAGAGTTTCTTCAAACTAAACTATAAAATGGTAATTGGAAAGGTAATACAATTTAAAAAATTCTTTTTGTCTTACCTAAAATAGCATTTTCCTCAAAACTTAGATACGGCTACTATTTAACTTTTTTTCTTGGGAGATGCTTGTGTTCAGCTGCAGCAGAGACAAAACTGCACCAGAGTTTGATATTATTTTATCAGTTGAGATCCAAAAAAACAGTTTTCTAAAGGCCTTTGACTATTTGTTCCTGTGGCACCTAAGTTACCAGCAAACATGTTAGTAACTAGAAGACAAAGATATATGGCGTTCAAAGAACCTAATACCTATATTTTCTGTGGGTTTTACTCTAACATCTGTTATCAGATACCATTGAATTCTAAAATGAAGACTGATAGAACAATGCATTCCAACAGTTCTGAAGAAATATTCATGCTTTCATTCACTTAGACTGTATTAGGGCACTACAAAAGGGTCCAGCCGAACATTACTCATATTTTCAGGCAATAATTTTGAACACTTTTGATCATGTCAGATTGGCACAAGTTTGTCTTCTACCTCAGAAGGTAAACTATAATGTCTTACAATCATCAATTGAAAAAAAAGAAACCAACCACTTGAAGGATAAATAAGGGTAAAAAGAAATATGTAAGTCTATGCTCAATCTTTGAAGACCTAGTGCTTCCAGAAAGTGGGAATAACTCCCATGTATTCTACACTTTGTTTCTTTAATCAGTAGTAGGTGTTGGAGTCATCCTTTGCAAGGTTCTGGCAATATAAAAATGATATATATATGTATACATATTATTTAAAAAAAAGGTATTGTGATAGTATGTGTCAAAGAAATGTTGACTCTTAGCATTCTCTCTGTTTTTTCAGTACGTTTCCCAGGAATCAAAACATATATTGATCCAGACACATATGAAGACCCGTCTCTTGCTGTCCATGAATTTGCAAAGGAGATAGATCCTTCAAGAATTCGTATTGAGAGAGTTATTGGGGCAGGTAAAAGCATATACACTCCAAAGCTATGCATGAAAAGCCTTTTTTTCTGAAGTTACCATGATGATGCAAGTAAATTTTTTGTATTTAGTATAGTACAAATGTGGGCATACTTCACTGATTAGACCAGTTTACTCTCAAGTGCCACTCAGCTTCTGATCTAAAGATATAGCTGCAGTTTTCCTGCCCTACTGCTGCTAAGAATCTCTATGTGCCTGTTCTCTCACACTGCTCAGATATTTCAACAAGCTTGTGGAACTTTGATACACAGACTTTCTAAATACATTGGAATCCATGAGAAATGTAAGATATTATAGATTTAGCATAAGTACTACCGTGCTTATCTATTTAGAAAAGAAAAACCAAGAAGATGTATGTAATCAAACATTATCCATATATATTCTCTCAGAGTTTAATAGTCAGTGGTTTGGGATTTCCAGAAAGTGCCTAATGGAGCTGTCCTTAAAGAACTGTTACACTCCTTCTTCTGAACCTGTCTGTTGTTCTGCCTCCACAGTTCTACAAGATCATGAGTTTTATGCACTATGAAAATATAGTAATTCTTACTTGATTTGAATTTGCTGTGTGGTAGGCCCACTGAGTTCTCCTTTATCCCTAAAGATATGTTTGACGTAGTTATTGGATTTCCTTACAGAGAACAAAAACTTGTAAAGAGTAGAGTCTTGCAAAACCATTTCTTTTAATGTGTGCTCTGAAACTCTAGGACATGTGGCATCTCATTATTGACCGAGTACTGAGATTGTTTATTCTGTTTTACTTTGTTGTTTATTGAGAACCTAGAGAGGCTCAGAAAGGTTCTTAAGGGTTTATAGAGCTAGTAGATCTCAATGCATGCCTTCTGACCAACAGCCCACCACCATTTCTCGCTGTTAGAATAAATCAAAATAGAAGAGATTGACAGGGAGAATCTGGAGTTTTCTGTCACACTTACATCCTTAGTGTTGCTGCCTTCACGCTGTCAGTGGTGAGAAATTTTAATCTATATTGAGCTACAACAAGAAGGGAAGGTGGGAGAGCTAAGTAATTTTGATGATCACAGCAACAGCATAAAATTCTGAGCTCCAGTTCCAACTCTGATACTCTATTTCTGCTTGTGAAAGGCATTAACTCTATAACTGTCTAAAATTTACAAAATATGGTTATTTCTCTCCATCACCACAGTACTCTTAGGAATGACTGAGATTTTGTAAATTGCTGCCTTAAAGATACTTACAGTTCTAACTACAAAGATTCTAGTAAGAGTCAGTATGCTCCATATTCCAGTGTCCATCTCCAAGCTATCTGTTCTTGGCCATCTTTAACAATATTGTTTTTTCCTTACTAAATATGTTCCAGTGTAAAAACATCATTTGATGGTTGTTTTTTTTTTTTTTTTCGGCAGCTAAATTTGGTTACACCTTGTGGAAGAGTATCAGCGATTAAAAAAAAGAAAAACATTAAAGACTGTAATTTTGTAATTTGTTCATAGTGAGCCTGTCACAGAACTGCTAACTGGTACTGTCAGGAAAATTATAATCAAGATCTTCTCTTTTACCATTGCTTTGTTTATCTTAGACACTTAAGAGAAGAGAGGCATTTTTCAGTTGAGGTCCCTCGTTTAATGGTACATTACTACACTGATAGCAAACCGTGCTGCTGAATGTGTTTTATGCCATAGGCAATGTCATGCTAATAAATGCAAATAATATAATAAACATAAAAACTGGTCTGTTAACAAGCAGTGAAGAGAAGGTATTGACTTGAAATTAAGAGAAAAATCTGTTTCACCCTGAAGTCCACGTAGTGAGAGTACTAGAGAGTATACCTGATTGCTTAAGTGAGATAACACGTAGCTGGCGCTGTGCGCCATATGAGTTTTTAGCTTGAAAAAGCCCTTAGAGGACTGACTTTTGCAGAAAACATTCTGTTTCATTTCTTTTATTTCTTCCTTTTTCAGACATACTATATGTATTGATTACAAAGCATATTGAAGTACCTTCAGCATTGGATGGCTGCTGATTTCAAAAGAGAATATGACAGGGAAGGATTGAGCTTATTGATTCTCATTCAGATGAAAATTGTGTCCTTATTCTCAAATTAATTTGTATATGAAAATTCCTTACTCAGCTTCTGTCTCCCTCCTATTTTATGTCCAGGAGTGAATTTTTGCCTGCACTGGTATATTTTATTTTTAAATTTTTTTATCTTATAAAATTCTGTATAATCTGCCATCTTCAAAGATATTTGCATAGTAGGACTTGCAGTCTATTTCAAACGAAATTCAAACCTAGTTTCATGCGGGCAAGATACAGGTTGTTCCTGTATCTATTGTTCCTGAGGCAGGGAGAGTACAAATTCTCATAGAGTTCTTGGATAGCTGCTAGTGGACATAACATATTGTAATTCATAGCAGTCATGAAGATTCCTTTATGCCTTCTCTCTGATTCTGTACCAAACTTTGCAACCATATGTAAAATAGACTTCCCAGCAGAATTACTTCTGAAAGATTTTTACAATTTTCACATCAGTGAAACAAAAAATAAAATATTTTACGAAATGTATCATTATTAATGATAAAACCCTTTGAAGACTGAATTAATGAAGATAGTTATTAGAACGGTGATTATTCATCAACTTGTTTTGATTAATATTTTTATTATGAATTTCTGTAAGTTTTTTGAAACAGAAACTTTTTCCATTTACTAACTAAAAACTTATATTTTGCAAAATATCAGATTAGAACATTGCAAATATTCTTTTTTTTCATAGATTTTTTGGACAAAACTTCTTGAAACTGATCTTTTCCTACAAGTATTTTCAAGTTTGCTTTCTTAATAGAAAAATTAATGTCCAAAAGCCCTTGACAGTTCACTAGTTGCATTGCAGATGGCTTTGACACTCAAGGCAGCATCTTTCACCACTTCATTTTTCAGCTTGCCCACCTCTGTACCTTTTTATCTTTTAAAGTAATTGGTAATTATGATCTTGGATTATATGATTTGGAAATGTACATAGTTTTATTTTCTACTGAATTTTCTGCAGCAAGTATCTGAGAGTAACACCATCAAATCAGAAGTAGTATTTTAAACAAAAACTACCAATTCTCTCACTTCTGATTATAGCACAGTAAAAAGTTGAAGTCTAACACATCTACTTATCCCAGGTACATATACACTGTAAATTTGAGAAAACAGAGCTTCCTATTTTATTTTTGTCATATGTTTTGGTCTCCTGCTTAGCCTTACAAAATCTAAGATACCCCTGTCTGTATTTACCTAATTACCCTTGTTCTAGGGATACATCTGAATGCTTCACAAGACACTGAGATTTATCTGAAATCATATATTAGCAATGTTATAGAATTTGATCTGTTTCTTTGGTGCCAGGTACTGGTATACTAAGACTAATACTAAGTTTCATGAAAAGAAAAAAAACAAGTATCTGAATTTCTTGCTTACTCATAGTCTGTTCCACATTGTGACGTTTTTCCATAAGACGTTAAAAGCTGAGTCAGAGTAGGTGGTATCAAATGGTCACACTGAAAAAGTAGTGAAATATTCAAGCAGTGATGACAGATTGGAAAACAGCCTTTTGTAGTTATAAAGATCAGGATGACACTTGGCCTACAACAATCAAGCATAATAGCCAAAAGAGACAGAGAATATGTTTGCATTTAATTGTAGATTTACGAAACACTCCTATTCCAAGTTCATACTGTTAGGCAGATTCTAATAGCAAATACGAAGCAGCAACAGGTTAAGAAATGCTGCTGAGCCCGTGAGATTTCCCACTTTGAGAAAAAACACTTATAAATGTGCTTAGCTTACATTTCTCATGGTGATATCAACCAAACAAGTGTTACTGAAGTCTACAATCTAGCAATAGTTGCTGTTCAAATTGTCAAGCTTATTAATCAATTCTCTTTTATTATATCAGCTACTTACAGCAAAATTCTAGTGTTGTTTAATTTCATAATGCTCATTATTGGTTTCAAAACACTTGGTAAGGTTTTTTGATCTTTAGTATTAAATATTCCATTATATTCCCAACTCCCACAGTTTGCTCTTCTGTAGCAAAGTTTGCCCTTCTGTAGATTTTCATAGATTTTCAAGATTCCCATTCAGCCTCTCTTTGTATGGAGCTCATTGCACCCACTGACATGTAGTGGCATCCTTTGGTTTTCTCCTCTATGTGACATGCACTTTTTTTGCTCCAGACTTTTTGCTCTTTAGCTTAAAGCTTCATCCACTCTTCTTAACAGGAGTTACCAGACATTCTTTGTCAAGACTTTAATCAAAGTGGCACTCATCCTTGTATTTTCTTTATTCTTTTTTCCAAAGGTCTAATGACTAAAAGTATGGCAAATGACTTGAGCTGTATTTGGTGCGATAACCTTTCAGTTCTATCAACAGTGATTATGTGTTTTGATCTCATGTAGTAATACAAGAATGCATATCAGGCTTTGAAATAGACTGACTATTCTTGTTTCGCTTTAAATAACAGGTGTATTATTACCAGGTGAGAAAAGAAATGTGTGGCTTCCATAAGGCAAGTTTCTGGAGTGCTCAATTAGCTTCTTTTTGCACAACTTACAATAAGACATATCAGTTTTATACCTTTTTTATCATATCAGTTTTATACCATATTATTTATATGTTATTAAAAGTGAACAATGAACTCTGTTGTTTTCTCTAGTTATCAACAGGAATAATGTTCACTTCATTGACATCTGTCTCTTACCTTCTATTTATTACAAGTATACCTTAACTGTTGCAGAATCAGCATTTGTCTTTATTATCTTCACAAAATCACAGAATGATAGGGGTACAAGGGGTCTTGAATATCTAGAGAAGACTCCACTGCCTTTCTGGCCAGCCTGCTCCAGGGCTCTGTGGCCATCACACACAAAGCAGTTTTCCTCATGTTCAGATGGAAATTCCTATGTTTCAATTTCTGCCCATTCCCTCTTCTTCTGTTGATATGGTTCTATGATTCTGTCTCATTCAAAACATTGAGGATTCATGATTTTCTTTTATGGTAGGATTTTGGAAATCCAAGTTATCTACTATTTTTTCAGTGATCACGTTCAATCAAATTGAGTTTAAGCTGAGCCTTCTAAAAAAATAAAGATCAATATCTATGAAATTCCTAGCCAACTTTCCCTTTCATCAGGATTTCCAGCACTTAAGTCTTATGACATTATTTTTATATACTTCATAAATCTTCAGGAAAGCACAAACATATTTATTTTCAAAAATTAGGTAAACATAAAAGAAATAGTTTGGTAGAAAGAAGATCTAGGAGACAGCTTTTGTTAGAATATGCAAATTTATTCAAAGGTTATGCTCAGTATTTGTTAATTACACTCTTGCACTTGTGTGATGTCTCTGTTTTGAAGCAAAAGACAAACCATGAAATTGCTTTTTTTAAAATCCTTCCACTCTTCCTGCCATCTAATTGAATAAGAAAAACTTGTTTTATTTTGTAATGGAAGTGACAGAGCCTAATAAAATACAGACTGTATGACAATATCCATTCTAATCCTATAATATCAGAGAGTTATATTTTCTGAGGTAAGACTTCCATCCCTCAGTCCTTTCTCTTCTGTATTTGTCTTATATCTAATCACACTCTTACAGGACAGAGCTCTCTTATTTTCTTTCATTCAGTAGTTAAACATCAAGGAAAACTATTTCCCCACTCAGTGGAGTTTATAACAAATTATATCCTCCAGATAAAAGTTGGTCTTTTTATGACTTTGTTTGTTTGTTTGTTTTTCATCAATTCTGATTCCAAAATGGCTGGGGTATCAAATTTGATTTTGCTATGGAAATAGCCTGCACTGATAAGTGCTTTGACATATTTTTATAAACATTGCTTTTGAGTTTTTGAATTATGACCCATTGAAACCTGACCTGCAGACATCCAGAGGATATATGATATGGGATTTAATTAACTTTTGAGTGGCTCTAAGATCAAAGTAAAGTTGTGACTTCTGTACAAACTTAACTAGTAAATGTGCAAAGGGAATAAAGAAGATGTGCTTTCTTCAAAGGCCCTTTCATACGCAGAATATCAGTTGAAGCAAGCTTTGCTATTCCTCTCATTACACAACAGAGTCCTGATTTGCTGAAACTGTTGGCATTCAACTTGTCCAAACAGTGACATAGGTAATTAGTTCCATGTAGGCAATAAAGACATTTAAATAACTCATATGGAAGTGCTCTTTGGTGCATAATGGCAGTAAGTACATTTTTAAATGCTTTCTACAACTGAAAGATAGTCAGATATTCTGATATTCTCTTGGCATTTCTGTTCATATAGGTGTTAATGCCACATCCCTCTTAAATATCTACAGAAAGATATTTTGTCATAATCAGAATTAAAATCTAAGCTTCATTACATCATTTCCTCATTATTTCCTCATGTATTCCTTTAGATCAAAAAGTCTGATATCTAAGTTCAGTTTCTAAGTGTCAGTAAAGCAGGATAAACTGGATGATGGAAAGCAGATATTTAGTCTGCTTTAGTGCCCATGATCTTGGGGTAGCGGCACCAATGAAAATTGTCACTCATGAGCTTGAATATCCTATCCATTATTTTTCACTGATAATATTATCTAGTTCTATGGACTGTGTGAGTCTTGTGGGGTTTTTTTGTTTGTTTGTTTGTTGAGTTCTAGATTTACTGATATTTACAAACAACACATAGCTATTAAAAAGGACAATTTTAAAGACAACTATTGAAGGTTAATTTGAAAAATAAGTTGTTTATGTTCAGTAGTACTAACTGTTTTTCAGGCATGGTGAATGATCTAACTTTTTTTGTATTTAAGGTGAATTTGGGGAAGTATGCAGTGGACGCCTGAAGACGCCAGGAAAAAGAGAGATACCTGTTGCAATTAAGACTCTAAAAGGTGGCTACGTGGACAGACAAAGAAGAGATTTCCTGAGAGAAGCTAGTATAATGGGTCAATTTGATCACCCAAATATAATTCGTCTTGAAGGAGTTGTTACAAAAAGTAAGTTACTATGATTAACTTTTTCTTGCTTTTCCCATTCTGTGCCTTCTAGTATCACTATTAAGAATTGTACATTTGATATGGATTGGAGTCTTCAGAAATTGTGGAAATCCTGGTGCCATCAGGTACTGCAGTTTGAGAGCACAGTGAGAAATGCGCAGCCTGTCTATTTTCAATTAGAAATATGTTGGTTATTTGTTTTGGCTTGGTTTGATTTTTTAACTAAAAATCCTCTTCATTCAAATAAAATTGTTACAGTTTTCTGTGAAACAGCATCGCAGTTTGCCTATGGGCAAATAGAATTCAGTAGAGAAAACCACAAATGTAACTGAGTTGACAGACAGGTCAGTTCAGCCTTTGGTGTTTGTAAGGTAGCTAGCAGCTGTATTCTTCCTTTCCCACAAACACTCACTCTCTATTCAGTTGAATTTCACTGACTTTGGTACCCAAAGAGATCAAATCTCTACTATAAAAAAAAGCAAAAATGTGAACTATTTTAAACTTATTGTACACTTTCAAATAATTTACTAAAATTCCAGAATAATCTATGAAAATGTCGTATACTGAGATTGACAAGAAGCTAACAACCTTTTTTCTCCAATGTCTGGCATTTTTATCCAGGTTTAAAATTTTTTTATGAAATACAGAAGAATATAATTTGAATATTATGTAAAGGTCTTATTAGCATGAAAGTAGTTTCTTTAATGCTGACTTTTTGCTGTATTTTATGCTAAGGTTTACAAGACATATTCTCGTAATTCCAATTATTGCCTCAACCCAGCCATTTTGTTTGCTGATTTGGAATGCTTTCTTATATTTCTCTTTTAAAAGGTTGCAGAACTTAACGTCAAGAGGAAGTTTTTGTGTGTGTAAGAAAATGATTCCCTCTTACCTTCACAGTAGATACAGTGAATGCAAATATTTCTTATTTTCACCTTGTTACAGTACCTAAAGTTATGCTTGGAAAACACAGCATAGTAGAGCACAGAGGAAATTATGTCTCCTGAACTCACGTCACTGGAATGGAAATTCAGTAGATTTAAGGGATGACCTTGTGAAAATCTGTCTCTCTCTGGTTCTAAATTAAGATGAAGAAGACCAATTTGTTCTTCTTCACACAGTATTGCAAGAATAAATTCATTATTGTTTAGGAATGCATGGTTATTAGACTAACAAAATCCATTATGTTGCACACTTCAGGAAAGATATGGCTTAGTCTCCATAGCTCTCCTGTCAGTTGCTACTCTGATGACAGCAAACAAGAACATGAGTTAATGCTGACTGAGCAGCTTTAGATATCTTTTTCGAGGTACGTGAATACATACAAACCAAACTGAATTTAGCTCCTTGATTCATAATGAGAAATATAGCATCAATTAGAATTTTACCAGCCATCACTGGTTTCCCAGGTGTGACCAGAATGTGTGGTGAATGTAGCAATGTGTCTCATCTCTGAAAAATTCTAAGGGCCGTAATTTATGAACATTGTTTAGATCCAATTAGTCGGTGCACACAGGCTACAGAATAATGTACTTGGCAATGGCATGGTTGTTTAATCTCTGCCACATTTATAAATTTTCTTTCTGTAATTCCTCCTCATCAGTCTAGAGAGAAATGCAAATTGCATTAAGAAAACAGAAACAAACAGATAAATCAGTGCTCCAGTGTTGGCCTGTTTGTTCCTGTTCTACAGGAAAAATGGTTATAGACAACCTTAAGTGAAGAAGTCATCATTAGTAGTTGTGCTTTTCTCTCAGGGGTCAATACTCTCTATTACTGTTTTTGGAATGTCTGCTTAGATGTAATATAACAACAGTAGATGTAACTGTTATAGTCACACTGAACTATAAACATTTGTGCCCCTCTCAGATAGAAAAGAAAAACTTCGAAAGCAATTGCGTTTTAGATTAGGTAGGTTTAAAACAACAATCATAAAATAATAATTATATAGAGTGCAAAAAAAACATGAGTTATCAAATTTCACCCTAAGACCTGGAAAGTGCAAAGTCTGTAAAATGCAAAGTACTAAGTTGTATAATACTGCTTTGCTGCAGAGAAGAAGTTAGGAGGCAAGCTGAGCAATGGGCACATGCACTCTAGTATGCTTCTCATTAGTTTTTATGCTGCACCATCTGTGATATGTAGAGAATAAAATGTCCTTAGATGGGACCAAAGTAGTATTTCCCTAAATGCCAAATCTTAAGATTGTATGAGCAAACTAGGGACAGAAGTTTCCTATGACTAAAAGATGTGCTATAGAAGTCAGACAGAACCTTGTCCTTACCAAATTATTTATGCAATGACAGCATGATTAAAAGTTGTTTTGTATTAAAACTTAGATTAATAATAGCAAAAACTCCTTAGGCGATGTGCATTACAGTTCCACTAACCTATAAAGGCATATTGGACACAGTAACTTTGATTAATAGAAGTGTAATGCTGTTCTTAGCACATGCTTTCCTCTATATAAATATTAGTCATTAACTTCTAGCTGTTGCTAATATATACTGCATCAGTTTGTAAGCAGTACCTTCCATTACAGCGTCATTGACTATTGAACAAAAAAGAAAAAGGATTTGATTGTGATAAACAGAAATGCTCTACCAAATCAATAGCTATTGACTGGGGCAATAACGAATTTGTCTGTTCATTACAAATGTGAGCTTTTATCCAGTGCTACCAGCTCAGCAAAAGAGAACTTTTAAAAGATACTGTTTCCAAAATTGCTGTGGAACTTGTACTGTACACAGCAAAAAACGCTAAACTAAGCCTTCTCAAAAGTAGATCTTCAACAGAATTTTAATCCTCTTTCCTAATTGCATTTTTCCTAACTGAGATCCCTAATTGCAGAGAAATATTGCTGTAGCACAAGTTCTTGGCTAGTAGAGTTCATTTTGAGGGCAATTTGCAAGGCCAATGTTTGCACAGAATCTGGATCTAGTAGTTCACATATCTTTACTAATCAGAAACCACAAAGGAATCTTTATTCCTCTTTGCTTTGTTTTACCAGCGCCACTTCTTTCATGGTTTGCCATAAAAGGCTGCTAATTGCCTTGCAAATTGATTAGAGATGCTTATGCACATTACAAAAGCATTCATGTTTCCCTTTCAAATCGTATCAGTACAGTGATAATTTTAGGAGCTCTTCTTGGGTGTGCCATAGTACATTCCACCAAGATGTGCATCATTGCTTAATACTGCTGCACTTTCATGCAAGTGTTAAGAAAAATAAAACTTCATTTTCCAGCGCAAACACTTGTAATCAATGCTGAGATCTGGGATAAGAGAAATAAAATGCATCTTCCATATCTACACAGTTTTGAAGTTTGTGTTGCAGACTTCCCATGAAAAGTTTGTGCAGTAAATACAAGCTAAGTTCATGGCAAACATCTGCCAGTATAATTATAGCAAAAGACAAATGAAAAAGAATAATCTCTGACTATCATCACTGTGCTGAAAGAACTAACTGGTATAGCTATAGCAAGCCAAACCTGAATCTGTGGAAAGTTTACCTTGATTTTATCCTATGCAATAGTTTAAAGCATAGCCTTGTCAGTACCATGTAATGCTGCGTCAGAACCAAGTATAAATCCATGGAATGTTCTTTATTGCAGTCATTGTCTCAGTTTGCTCCGATCCACCCCAGACTTTACCCTCAATAACTCTCAATTGTTAGAATTCATTTCTAAAGAATTGATTTGGTTTTCAAACTTTACATAATGAAAATTATGACAGTGTTTGTAACTTTCTTACATTGGTCATGAATTTGTACATCCAGGAAGCATTACTGACAATTTATTGTTTAAGTTGAGACTATTTGAAGTTGGCTACATTATGATAGCTTGCAAAATTTGGTGAGAATTATTCAAGAGAATGCCAGTGGCTTCTGAAAAGTGTAACCTTCAGAATGAGCAGAAAAGGTACAGTGTTAGTAAGTTCCATGTTAACATTATTACCTTGGTTGTAAACTACCGTGTAACCAATTTCAGATGTTGGCATTTGCCATTGTTACTAACCTTGGTACATTCCTGAGCCATCACTTGAATCTCCAGACATGGAGGTATGTGTTGGAAGTCAAAACAGCTTCAGATCCATCCCTTGAAACTAGGTCTTGTGCTGGCAGGCACTTGCACTTGCCTTATGCAACAGATAAGCCCAGCAGGGTGCCAAGGTTTTATTCACTCCTGAATATCTTCTGTTGTGCATATGGACCATACAAGTATGATGTAGAGTGACAGTGAGAGCATAGCTCTGTAGTATTAAACAGTGAGCTTTGTTTGGCATTAGACTTAGACCTGAATTTGTCCGATCAAACATATCATAGCTGTGCCCATAGTGATACACAAAACAGCAGAATTTCAGTTATGCTGTCAATCATTCTGTAAGTGGAGCTGTAAATTTAAATTTGGCTCACTGCCTTTATTTTTTTTCTCTCCTGTTCCATAGATAATTAGCACATTACTGAGTTCAGTACTGCTATAGCCAGTGAATAAACACAAAAGCTATAGCCACTACCATCATTATTAACCATACTTACTATATAAATTGATTAAAATATAATCCAGAGTAGAGTTTTGAATATTAGAGCTGTGAACATGACTGCTGTAACACAGACAAAGCTAAGAATCCACCGCCTTCTTGCAAAAGAAGCTACTATTCAGGATCTTGAAGTCAATGTGCATAATTAACTGAGTTATTTTTACACATGCATGAATGCATGTAGATATTTAAAAAAATACAAACTACCATGTATTCCATTTGATGAAGGTTGCTGTCAAGAATACACAATACTTGGTTCTCTTAGATGACACATACTTAGAGGAAGTCAGCCCTTAAGCCTCTGGAAAATTGAACTTTTCTTTTTACAATCTTAGAATTTTTTTTTTTTTTTTTATGAAAATTAGAGGGTCATTATGATTTCCTGCAGTTGAAATCAGTCACTTTTCTGTGTTCTGCTTTTCTGTTTTGCAACAAGCAAGCTATATATTATAGTTGTCAACTCTATTGTAACACCTTTCACAGGATGATAAGCAATGAAGAAAAAGCATGTTGCCAAATATTCTAACAGCTAACATCTTGTTAGCAGCAGCTTAATCTGGCCATGATATGATATCTAACACAACTAAACTTTTACAATTCTACTTTTATAGGTTATGTCTGAGAAACAAGATTTCTTTCTTCAGGTTCCTTTTGCTCTTGGATGTCTACGTTCAGTCATGTAGTACCTATCTTTCAAAGATAGATGTTTTGATATAAGATGTTGTTCTAGCAGAAAAAGAGGTGACAAAAATCATTCTGACCAACAGCCTTTAAGTCGTGTAGATAAGAAATGGCCGGATTTTTTTCTCTTTTTAAGGAAAAGCACAATCATCAATTTACATGATTAACACTGTGGTTATGGTGATCCTCACCTTCTGCTAGCAAGCAGAAAATAATTAACTGTGCGACTCATGTTTAAGTATGTGTGGTATTCAGTAGCAACCATTGTTGGGTTTTATTTTGATTTATTATTACCCTCTCAGATGTACTTCTGAGGTTATTTACTGCTGTCTCCATTGTACTACTTTGTCTTTACAGAATTTGTTTTGCCTGGGACAAGCCACAATGCATTCTGAGCCTAATCCCCAAGAGTTCCTTCCATTTTGGTGTCTTTCTCAGATTTTAAAACTTATGTTTAGTTCCAGCATCACAGTCGTTAAGGGAAAAACAGAATAACGACAAAAGTCCTGGGCTATGCTCTTTGTATCTTTTCAGGGCAATAGTAAACCACCTGAGGATGGCTTCCCAGCTGTTACCCTAGCTATGCAGTTATTTCATCAAAAGAGGAAATCACAATGCTCTGTCCTAACTCTGACCAGTCTGGGACATGCATTCATGACATTACTGAAACTCTTCTATCTGAAAGACCTATTTGACACAAGCAGAATTTATGCTGGTATGGTATTTGTTCTTGACAAATGCACACAGGTTGTTATTTACTACATTGTCAACTTCCAAGTATTTGCAATCATTTATTTTATTTTAGTTTAGTTTAGTTTAGTTCTTAGAAGTGAAGTTAGTCTGGGTCCTCCATATCTTCTTTATAAAGCGTTGCATTGTTGTAAACTTCATGAGGCATCACTTGATCACATATAATTGAGACTGGTATAGGTCTTGAAACGTATTATGAAAGCATGCAGACCAACAGTAAAGGAATGAATTAGAAATCAAATTGTTATTGCCACATATGAATGTTGTAGGTATGATCTGTTTTATCTTTTCAGTTCATTCTGTCTACAGGACTTTGTTCTGTCCTTCAGGGATCATTGTAGTTTAGCTACATACTGGTGGAGGTTACTTAATTCAGCTGTTACCAGGTCTACTTGATCAGAAAAACAGAAAAGCTAAAACAGTTCGAAGACATACACCTATATTCATTGCAATGCCTGGTTAAAACTGACCTACAAAAACCTTAATTTCTTTCAAGTTCATCTTTGCAAATTCAGCCAAGAGCTTTGAATGCTTAAACAAATTCCTCTCAAATAAAGCTTCCATGAAGGTGCCAACAAACCATAGTTAGAAGTTGCAACTGCAAGATCTTCTGCCCTGCTTAGTCATGTGCTCTTTGAAAGGGACAGAAAAGCAGGCAGCAATGTTTCTGTCTGTCTCGGAGTCAGAAGCCCTCTGTTTCATGGTCTACTAAATCAAAACGGATACTGCTGAAATAGGTTTATAGAAATATAAATATATAGAAATAGAAATGGAACTACATTCGTTTTAAAACCAGTAACAAAGAAGCACACACTGAGCTTTTAGCTAGTTTAAAAAGATTGTGCTTTCTTCCTTCCATTGTCAGTCAACCAGAATATGAAAAGTGGTCTCCATCTCACTACATATATATTAGGTGGAAATGCCATTGACTTTGAATTCAAAGCAGTTTGAAGACTTCCAGCCTCGGAGACTAAGTCCTCATTATAGCAGCTTAAAAAATCTTTTTCTTAGAGACTTCAGGAGTGTCATGAAACAATCTGGGTCATGTCTCATTTTTCAGCTGTTTTCGGTATAGTTTTGTTTAAGCTTTTGTTAATTGCTCACTGATATTTTTCTGTGTGCAAATTCAAATGCTGTCTTACACTGTGTAATATAATAAAACCCATCAGTGTTAAGGCTTTACAAAAGGTCTTGAGATCCAGAATGGAACTGTTGAGTGCAAGGCTGCAAACTATGTAAAATCAGCAGTGATTGGTAAGAATACTAAAAAATGAAATGGGTTCTTGAATTGACAAGAGAGACTGAACAGACTAAGTGGTATGATTGGAGAAAATATTGAGAAAATCAGAAAATAGCAAAACAATGAAACGCTGTAGAGACACTGGGAATATAGTAGTTGATCTTAATTTGGGGCACATTAACTAAAAAGTGTGGAAGAGAAGGCAATTGAATTAGTGCAGACTGTAGCAATCAAAATTAAATCAACATTAGAACCTGTGTGCTATTCACTGTTAAAAAAAAAATTTAATTATTTTCATAGAATCATAGAGTGGCCTGGGTTGGAAAGGACCTTTAAGATCATCTAGTTCTTACCCCTCTGCTATGGGCAGGGACACCTCCCTTTAGACCAGATTGCTCAAAGCCCCATCCAGCCTGGCCTTGAACACCTCCAGGGAGGGGGCATCCACAACTTCTCTGGGCAGTCTGTTCCAGTGTCTCATAACCCTCACAGTAAAGAATTTCTTCCTAACATCTAGTTTAAATCTGCTGTCTTCCAGTTTAAAGCCTTTTCCCGTCATCTTGTCACTACATACCCTTATAACAACTTATAGAATCAGTGAATCCTCAGTGCTGAAAGGAAACTTACAGGTCATCTATTTCAACTCCTCTGCAACTAACAGGGACACCCACAGCTAGATCAGGCCTAGCCTGTCCTTGATTGTCTCCAGAGATGAGGCTTCCATCTCTGAGTAGCCCATTCCAGTGCCTCACTGCCTTCGCTGTTAAAGATTTTTCTCTTACAGACAATCTAAATGCACTCTGGTTTAAGTTTGAAACCATTTCTCCTTGTCCTATCACCACATATCCTACTGAAGAGTCTGTCCCCTTCTCGTAGCTCGTAGCTTGGCTTTTCAGAACTCATCCCTACTTATTTCTTCTTGACACAGAAATATAGATGGGAAATTTCCTACTAGAGTAGCATGAAAGTTTAACACATTATTGTGGAAGAATGTCTGTTACATACCTGCCTAACTTCAACAACTCTTAAAAACTTAATCACTCTTAAAAAAGAGTGATTACATCATCAGAAAGTAGAAAATGGTAGTCCTTACTTAAAGCTGTGGTATTCTGTCTGGGGGAACTTGAGGAAAGTACTGGGGAAAAAGAGTATATCCTAGATACAGTTCTATTTAGAATACAAGCTTGTGTGGTCCATGGTGTAATGTAGTCAGGACTAATGTCTCATTGCATTAGAGTATACTTTATGTACTTTCTGTTCTTTGGTCCTGCCATTAGTCTCCTAGTTTCCAGCTGTTATTCTTGATGACCAGTCAGTTGAAGAGTGGTCACAATAAAGATATTGCAGACTGCAGTGATTAAGATAAGATTTTCTGCCAGACTGTCAAAGGAATATATATCTCTACATTTTTGTGAATTACTGTAGGTTCTTGATAACAAACCGAGATGTGTCTGGCTCTGGGTATAAACTTCATCACAACAGGTTTTGCCATCATGTTGTTCCATTATCTTTTGTGTTAAGATCCTTAAACTAAGACTGAATTTTTCTGGGAGATATCTAGATTAGATATTGAAATAATAGAGATAATTTGATGTTCCTGTCCAATGGCGAGTGCTAGGCCTAGATCTATGTCTAATATCCAAAAGCACAGCTTCCCCTTGAAGTGCCAAGATGAAAAATGAAAGATGAAAGACATAGTCATGGTAATTGTTAGGTCCACATTGTTACTGTTTAAAATAGACAGTTACCACTCTCACTGTCTTCTTTAAATTCACACTTACTTGACTGTATCAAACGAATAATATCCCTGCTGCTTTTGATTTAATACAACATTATTCTTAAAGTATTATCTTAATGCTGCCCAAAGTTTGCCTACGGCTGAAGAGTTCTTCACCATCAGTTTGCATTTTTTTATTTTTTGGGTAAGCACACTGCCTTAAATGTATGGAGAGAATACTATAGGACTTGCAAGGTACTGTATGAAGGAAATAGGATATGGAATATGGAAGGTTATTGAAGCCATAATGATTACAACTAAATAGTTTAATAATGCTGTAACCTTATTATGGAAGAGCTTTTCAATGCAGTGAATGTTGTAATGAGTATTAATTTTCTCTAGTCCGGTAGAATTTAGGGATCAGAGGGTGGATATATATATCTTAGTACTTCTGCATGCTGTATATATACTTATATACCTTATAAGTTTTCATAAAATATACAGGTAAAAGGTGACAACTAAGCTTTTTTTGTGTGTGTGCAAGTTGAGATGCTTAAGTAACTTCAAAAAATTGATGTAAATTCCTGGGTCGTGATGGAAAATAGACCATATTTATTTGTACTTCCTCATATGAGATAGGCTGACAATCTTTATGGGCATTCTAGTATCTGTCTTAGCACTTTCAACCATGTCGTGCTTCTATGTACTTGTCACCACTGTCTGAGTTAAAGCCTTCACAGAATAAACTAAAGGACTCATTTTGTAAATATTCCTTATTTCACCTAATATGCAAAGTTAAATATTTAGGTCAGTTTGTATGCTTGAGCTTGGATTGACTGAATTAATCTTTGTTTGAGCCATTAGAACTCTTCTGGAAAGGCTGTACCCCTTCTTCGGTTCACATAGCTTAAGAAATTATGGATAAGGAATGGAATAATAAGATTTTTCTTTCTCAGTGTTGTTTGGGCCTATCATTTCACTTTGCCTAATTTGTGATAAGACAAGATATGCAAGAGCAACATCAGTGATCAGTAAGGCGGGACAGGCTAATACATAAGGACAAGGTAAAGTCCTTAAATTTACCTGAACTAGGGTAAGAAGGAGCCTCATAATCAATATTCCACTACACCAAAATAGAGAAACCATTGTATCTAGAGAACTTGTAGCTATGGGAGTGGATGTCCGGGTCTCAGGCCCATTCTGTCTTGTAAACCTCTGGCTCAAGTTGTATTGTAGTCTTTACAAAAGCTTAAGGATTCATATCTAACTTTCTAATGGAAGGCAACAAGACTGAGATGTCTTTAATATCAGTTTCATATGAAGAAGAATAATTAAAATATGGCTTGGTAATTTCATATTAAACATCTTATATTAAATTTAATAGGAAATATGGGGAAAAGAAGCTTGATTATTTAGTACATGATCACCTTTCTAATGCAAGGATTGCTATAAACAACTGTAGCTGTAGCACTTAAAATGGTAAAGAAAGGAGTCAGAATGGAAAAGGAACTTCCTGAGAAATACCAGCTTGTTGTAGCAAACAAGATAGATGTATCTATTTTTCTTCAAACACAGCAATCTAAGCACTTGAGTGGAATATATTCAGTTGAGACATGCTTTAGACAAACAGAGTTGAGACAAGCAGAGATTAATTTTGCAGTGTACAGAGGTAAAAGCTGCTGGAAATGACAATTTTCAGTAATTAGCTGGAAATTGTTGAGATTTGGAAGTGGAGCAGACATATTATGCAATGAAAATCTGTTCAGACCCATCTGATTTATAGGCTGCTGAAATGTGCCATGTGTTGTCTGTGTTCTGCTCTGGGAGAGCAAGTGAGAACTTGAATGACAGAAGTTTGCATTGAACAACATATCCACATTTCATTTTCTTGTGTTGCTCAGCTTTGCAGCTCCAGCCGAGGCAGATAAATTTTTTGCATCCATGATTCTTCTAGCACCATTAACAACAACTATACAAATAATACCATCATTTTAATACAGTGTTGATCTGTAAGCTTCTTATTCAGAATCTATTCACTCAGCCTGTCACTACATTCTTTGTATATTCCTGACCCCTAAAATTCCTTTCCTTACTTTGCTGTGAGTCTTGCTGTATCCATTTCACAATCTATAATTATCTTTCTGATTCTTAATACATATGCAATTCAGGTTCCAGATGAATAAATAATTTAGATGCAACCTGCCTGGGATCCATTCCAGATTCTCAATGTTTTGGTTGGAAATACTGTTTGAATAAAATATTGCTTCCTAAATCTTACAGTTCTTCACAGATAGATACAGTCTTGTCACTGTTTATAAATCAGTAGTGGGTGGCAAGATTGTTGAAGAGGGACTCAAATGAAAGAGAGATGCCATGTAGAAAAAATGCATATTTTTTGATCACCATAATTAGTTGCTGTGAGTTTGCAGAGTATTCAATTTTAGTACATTCTCTTCTTAATATAAGCACAAACCACTAATGGCAATCCTGCAAGCTCATGTTAAAAGGAAAATACATTCAGACATTCCCAAATTGATTAATGACTACATCAATTGGTAAATATTGTCATTTTTCTACTAAACTTTAACAAGGTAATTTCTAGCAAATAAAATTTGAAAGTAAACAAGTTAAACTGATAATGAATTCATTTTGTTAACTAGAGATAATTTCATTCATCTGGAGAAGTATAGTACCTAACTTCGATAGTAGAAATCAGAAACAAACTACCATTCAGTTGCTAGAATTCGTATAATTGATTTCATTTATTCCTGAAACAACAGAAGCTTACTATTCTTCCTAGAATAACTCACCCACTTTGGAAAAGAGTCTCCACTTTTTCCTTTCTCTACATTCTCTTCTCAATTGTAGGTGAGTGCATTCTTCAGCATCCAGACATAGATTTTTTAGTTTTAGATACTGTTTGCAATAGTTTTCAGTTTTCAGTGAAAGTGTCTAGAAGCAACAAAAAAATGTGACTTTTTTATCTATTTAAACAGTCTACCCAGCATTCATCCTGCCTGAATCACTGTTTCCAAAACTAGCACAACAAAGATCAGATTACAGAGGTTCTGCTTAATGGTAGTCATCCTTCTACACCAAGCGAGCGAGATTGAGATATCCTCTGAATGCATGATATCCACAAAGGAGTAATTAACAAGCACAGCTAATTGTCTTTGGTCACCAGTGCCAGAGTCCATCAGGTAGCAACATAAGCAACCTACAGCCTGGTGTGTGCTGGAATAAATTGTTTGAACATCAAAAGGTTTTGCTAAGAATTTTTAATCTAGCATGTAGATTTATAAATGTTCAAACTGTAATACTGTACAGTACACTTCTACTCCAAGAGTTCCTTAATGATAATGAACATCTTGGAGTCGCTGGTTTAAAGGAGTCAATGTTTGTGATGTAAAGAAAATTAAACCTCAGTAATTAATTCCAGTAGTGTTTAGTGAAGTGTGAATTGATTAATGATATGATCATCAATAGTGAATGGAATTGTGAATGGACACAATCATAGTCATGCTCTATTTACAATCTATGTCTGTGTAACAGAATTTTTGTTTTGTTTTGTTTTTTGTCAGTTGATTCCTTGGAAATTCAGCCCCAGCTGTTTTTCATAACCGAAATCAGTGAGTCCTCAATAGCTTTCTAAAAGTGGAGAGTGTTTATCTTCTACTCCTTGTGAACAATTAGATCCTAGAAAAGAAAAATAATGAGATATCAGAATTTTAATTGCAGAATCGCAGAATGTTCTGAAAGTTGCATCAACACATCTATCCTTACATATGACACGTGAGAAGCTATTTTACTCATTGCATTAAAACCCACAGCACTTCTAAAACACGAAGCTTAAAATTATAACATTTATAATCTTTCTTTTCATGGAGGTGCCATTAAAAAGAACTGAAAAACTGAAAATTCTTAACCATCCTATTTATAAGATCTCCTCAGTATATCCCATGAGAGATTCCTATCTTGAAGGATGAAGAATTCCATAGCTTAGAAACTGTGAGATTTTACTGAGGATCTTTCCTTCCAAAATCATGGAAAGAGAGTGGTCAAAAGAAGACTGAAATAAAAATCATAATACAAAATGATGCATACAGAATGAATCACAAAGATTCAGGCTGAAATTGCAGGCTATGTTTTCTACATCATGAAAAATTCAATTCTGAAGTATTTTGCTTCCAGCTAATTTGATAATACACACGTGGCCATGAAATCCAAATGCACAGCATGCAGTTCATAGAACAGCATTCTGAGATTGTATGTATCTATAAATGCATAAAGATTTCAGTGCTCTTGTTTAGGGTTGTACAAAAGCTCTTTTCAGTTTAAGCACTGACTGAAAAACATTTAATAAATAGATGATTTAAACATAGATTCTTTTGTCCCATAAAAAAGCACATTATTTTCAATTACTATTCCATTAACACTGCGAAGATGATCCAAAACAGTTGTTATTGCTGTTAAAGGCTTTAATCATATTAATGTCGCCATACCAGTCTTCTCAGCAACCAGAACATCAGTGTGCTTTGACATTTGACACATTACAAAACAAATGGCTATAAGTATTTGCAGAACTCTTTTCAAGCAGTTCTTTTTTTTTTTTTTTTTCCTTTTTTTTCCCACTCGAATTGCTGTTTGTCCAGAAGCAGCAAGGGAAATTAATTAAATGTTAATATTCTACTCAAAAAATCTGTAACTTCCATTTCTTCCTCCTTCAGAATTGAAGCTTCAGGCATTTGCTTTTTCTCCCAGAGAAGTCCTAAGCAAAGACAAGCCTTGCTATAACTGGAATTTTCTAAAATAGTCACATTCTATGTCAGTACCCTCAAATCTGGATTTATTTCAAGCTGCCAATCAAGAAATAAGAGTAAGGTTAAAGTCGTGAGGACCTAAACAGAATCTTTGCCCTGCAAAGTGTTTGTCAGGTACACATTTGCACATTTCCAGAGAGAACACACAAAATTGAGTCTGCAGAAGAGATCCACAGACTTGATGTAAAAAATTGAGCCTTTTAAAATATTTTCCAACAGGAACTACGTTTTAGTGGTTTTCTTTCAGAAATGACACCAAAACATGTCAACTGTTTGTTATTCCCAAACCAGTAAAATTAAGAAAATTCAGAATTAAAATCAAACTGAGATATAAGCCCAACAAAGCATGGAAATATATTTTCCAGGCTCCTAAAGCAGTTGTTGTGCTATCATTCAAAAATATTGTGATGAAAATAAGCAAAGCAGCATATGTAGAAATTGAGTCTTTTGCTATTATTATTTTTAATTGTGTTACTGGAGAAGAAAGCAAATGCTTTCAGGCAAGCAAACCCTTCTTCAGATTATCTTGTTGAGCTTGGTTACTTGAAAGTTCCCCTGCTCTTCATAAGGATATTGGTTGGATGCTACAGGAGACTGACCTCTGGATGTGCCTTACATTCCCAATGGGCCATCACAACCCCAGCAGTACTCATACCTGTCCCCACGTTTGGTCATACATCTCCTTTAGCCTGCTGTGGCATGCATAAAATACTCAGGTCAGACCCTTCAAGCTCATGGTACAATCCTGAAATAATCAAACACTGTGAAAGTGATTCTAGGTTCTCCAGTCTTAATTTTTTTCTAAATATCATAAGTATATTTACTTTGTATTTCCCTCCATTTTTGCTGAAATTATTAAAGATTTTTTTTTTTTCAAAACAGCCAGAACTGGCTGCTACATTTGAGTATACATGTGTTTGTCACAGGTAGGAAGAATTCCTACTATTTTTAATTCTAATTTTTCTAATACGTATTTCGATCCATAACTTTTAAAAAGAGTTGTTTAGGAATTTCTAGGAAGTTTTACCATTATTTTTTTGAAAGGGAGACCAGTTTCTCATCAAAGATGCAGTCTTTTGCTCCTGATTTTTTGTCTTCTTTAAACGTGTGCTGTTTTCCAGTACTCTTAGGGTGCATTTGTGCCCTGGCCATTTTGCTTACAGCATTTTGCCATGAGGGGCTACTACAAATTCCAGTGATCTAGCAGCTCTCTTTAAGAGCAACTTGTTAATGTAGGCTTATTTAAAACTTTGGAATTCTGCTGCCCTTCCAAAAATAGTCACCTAATTGTAGACGAGATACATTGTCAGTCCCATTTAGAATAATGGCAGCTGACTGAAACAGGGCAGTTCTGCAGAAGATGTTGTCCATCTTGTTGTACTCTTCAGCTGTTTTTGAGAGGGAAGCTTTCTGTGGAGAAGTTTCCTTATGGAATAAAACGGGACTGAGGGCAGGGAGTAGCTTTGGTTTTAAAATAAAATACTCTAGTACATGCAATCTCACTAAGGTACACCAAAAAAGCATGAAATTTTGAGCAGCTCTTGGCCCATTTTTAAGATGCTCTAAGAGAATTAAGCCATGCAGTTCATTAAATTTCTTAGAGAGATTTTCATGAAGGATATTTTGATTTAAGATAACCAACTGTCTCACCAATATTATAAGCTTCCAGTTTTCATAAGCAATTCTTATAAATGATACAATTTCAATTGCAGTTTTTCCCTTGGAAATGTATCAGGAAATGTATATTTATAATTTCATTAGTCAAAGTCTGCCTGGTAAATAAGGAAGATGTCCTAAGTTATACATTGGCTGTATATGCAGGATTTTTAAGTCTTCTGGCACTTCCTACTTTGAGTTAATATTCCAAGTACTGTATTTTACTACAGCAAAGTTAAAAACTCAGGCTACTTTAGAAGTTGCTCAGACAAAGGTTGTTAAAGATCTACAAAGAATTCTTGGAAGTGCATTTGGGAATAACATAATTATTTGTGAAGGCTCTGGTTTTATATAATTCACTTCTAGTAGAATCTAAGGAAATAAAATTAGACGATCCTTTGAAGATGTATTGCTGAATGTAAGAGTGCAAATTTCCTTCTGCATAGCAGCATATATTTTATACAGAATTTGTTCACTAGCTTAGGTACCTAAGATCAGAATTTAGCCTTGGAATGTTTTCTCTTCATTACTTGCAAGATAATGGAAAACTCCCCATAATTTTGTGGAACCAGATTACCTTCAGAGTTCCCTTCCAACCTCAGCTATTCCACAGTTCTCTGATTCTGTGATTTCTGTATGGGTAAGCACACTCATTTTTGTTGACTGTTGTTCTTTGGTAATATTTTATCTTATTATAGTTTTGTGATCTTAAATTTCTGGTTGCCTGAGACATGTTAGTTATATGGGTAAAAATTTGGGGACACCAATTTTTACTATATCGCCTTTACTTCCATGAGTCAAAAAGCTCTGTAATACATAATTACTGCCATATTCAAAATCTCCAGATTAGGGCATTCAAAAATACTTCAGCTAATTTTTATAGACCCACACTTTCTATATTGTCTGAGAGTAGGATTAAATAAGCTCATCAGGGATAAATTTTATCCCTGCTTCTGATCTATTTTTCTTCTTTTTTCTTTTCACTTTTCTGTTTTGTTTTGTTGTTGTTGTTGTTCTTTTTGTTTGTCTTAGTTTGGTTTTGTTTGGTTTTTTCTTTGTTTGGTTTGGTTTTGGCCATTCAAAATCAGTATTTTGAATGTGCTAGAAAATCTGACATCATAATTCCAAAGTTTTATAAAACCTTCCATATGCCCCTGCATTAAAAAGAAAAATTACAATGTAACATGAAATTCCTGGTGGTCTATAAGGGATAAATCATTAGCATCACAAGAGAACAGACTGTAGGTTTTCTATACTTTCCATAATGAATGTATTACAAATTATTTTGGAAAAATGCTCTAACCTAGCTTCCATATGAAACTCTAGTTATAATAAAAGCTAGGTTTTAGCTAAGAATATAAGGTGCTCATACCATAAGCCAGATTTTGGCCTAGGCATTGAGTGATTACACTGGATAATTCCCCTGTTCAGCAGCAGGAAAACTCTTTCTACTTTCCATTCTTTAGTATGCTATGACTGAATGTTACACTCCCATCTTAATAAAAGTGCAGTTATGAGTGAAAACATCCTGAAGTCATTCCATTGCTTCCTGTCAAGCTGAACACAAAAGCTCATTATAGCCCTTCAACTCATTTCCTCAAGCATTCATTTGAAGAGTTCTTTACAATTTATCTTAGTATTTTACAATTCCTATATGAGAAGTATCAAGACAATTTACTATGTAGAAGTAAATATCATTTTTACATTAAATGCACTAGCTGTGCATTTTTCCTTTTTTTCAAATTCTGAACAAAATCTATGAGAAAAGAATAGCAAGCTAAAATCTTTTTATTATACTAGTAAACAGAAATAATCAACAGTAAACAGTGACCTCTCTGGAAAATATCCTTCCAGTTTATTACATTACCAGATTGCTCCTTTTGAATCAGAATCAAAGAACCATAGAATCACCAAGGTTGGAAAAGACCTCCAAGATCATCCAGTCCAACCATCCACATGCTACCAATATTTTCCCACTAAACCAGGTCCCTGAGTACCACATCTAAACGTTTCTTGAACATCTCTGGGAATGGTGATTTCACCACCACCCTGAGCACAAGCACACCATGCTTGTATTTCCCACAGTGAGCTATTCCTTATCCATAAGTTGTGAGCCATCAATGTGCTACTGTGCCTTCTGTATTCCACTGAAAGTAGCACAGTCCCACAGGAGTCAAGAAAGAGTATCTTACTATTAATACTAGTAGTTGGTTACAGGTTGCTTGCAGAGGAAGAGGGAGACAGTGGCTGCCCCATCAGGACTAAGTCACCTGCAGCCTTTGTGCAACTGGAGTTTGTATGTGTTCCCCTGCTGAGGGTAGCTTAAAGCAGTGCCCCTCAGACACTCTGTGGCATCGTAAGGAGAGTGAGCTGTAGTCCCTTGCTGAATTCTAAAGAACTTCTGTTGCTTACTCCTTGAAAAAGGTAGGATGAGCACAAGTCATATAACAATAAGAAATTTCATAAAATCACAGAATCACTGAATATCTCAAGTTGGAAGGGTCCCACAAGGATTATCAAGTCTAACTCCCAGTCCTACACAGGACGCCCAAAATCCAAGCCTTATGTCTGAGAGTGGTGTCCAAGTGCTCCATGCCCACCACCCTCAGCTGCTCCTCATACACCTTGCCCTCCAAACCAGACCTTTCCATTTACTTCAGTGAAGACATCTTACAAATGCCAAGAACATCTCACAGCTTTGAAAAAGATTCCTCCAATTTTCATTATGTACTTCCTATGGACAAGGAACGGGGAAAAAAAGAGGTCTATTTTGTTTGCATATATATTTGATAAATACCATAATAAGAAGAGTCAAGTACTTCAGAAATGGGGGAAATAGGCTTATTGTTATTAACCAAATTCATAATCTAGGTTTGATAACCACGTGGGGCTTCTGTGTAGTTGTTTTTTTTCTTTGGTATGTTACAGGATATGTTTAACACAATTCTTGCATCTCTGGGAGGTTTTCTAATAACCTACTTCAGACAGGTTGATAAACGCAATGCAGACTTTAGAAATGTTCTCCTTTTTAAAAGCAGATCTCCACGAACTGCATTGTTTGCACAAAGACAACTGACACAGTAAAATATAGAAAGATCGGTAGCCCAGAGGCTGACAGGATGTTGGCTAAAGTGCTCTATATCAGCAATTGAGGAGGAGGAAAGTTGGGGTGTGGGCCATCGAGAAGTACTGGTGCTGCACTGGTTCTGTAGCATGTGTGGAACTTAAACTGGTGGCTGTATTTGCACTCAAGTCAGCAGGTGTGAGTGGGTATGTGCTGTTATTATCAGAATAAAACTATGTTTAGTTTTGATGAAAAATAATGTAGGGTTTTGCAGCAAAATCATGTTGTTGCTAGCCCTAGGCTATTTGATGTGCCTTTGCTGCAGGGAGAAGTGGCTGTTCCCTCTGGCTGGCCATACTGTTGCGATGCAAGTGTTAATAAATGAGTGTGAATTAATGTTATGTGCTCTGGAGCTGAACTAAGCATCTGTATTTCCTTACCCAGCTATCTGCTCTTGCTCTTCTGTTCTATGTGGATAATATGCTGCTAAAACTGTGCCACTGTAGGATGCTGTACAAGTGACTTCCCTATCAAGTTCTATCATTTGTGGGATGATATTCCCCCTGGAGCAGCAGACAAAGGCAGAAGGCAGGCTAATTGATTCAGCACTCCCCCATTGCTTCTCAGCACAAGCACTTAGCTGTAATAATTGTGAAAGAGAAGAATTGATGCTGAGCTATAAACTGGTGACACAGAACTCAGTAAATGGCATGTACTCCACAAACTGTCAGCTATTCAGAGTATTGCCATATACTTTTACTCTTTCAATGCATTTTTTCCAGCTAATATCTGTAACTAATGTAGATTCCCATGTTTCAGTGGTGTAATGTTCACAGTGGATAACTATGGAGTGGGAGTAGGGGTTTGTTTTGTTTTTTCCCCATAATAAAACCACACCTTCAGGCTTCTACAGAACAGCTGTATTTCAGTGCTCTCAGGAATCATGGCATAATATACATTAACATTCCTTTTCCCTGTGTAGAACCTGTATGACGATGTACTAAAAGCTCTCCATTAGCATAACTCCACCCGCTGCAAAAATTGTGTTAATTTCCATACTATAAACCAGAATATTTATAATAACCTTGTCTCTGCATGGTGTGTGCTGACAGAATTGTATTTCTCAAGAAAATTGATTAACTACGGTAATATCCTAGTGTCTTGAAAGTGTTCAGTACAGTTGCTTTAAAGGCACTTTTTTTTTTAATTAAACATTAAGGTTTCTATATCTCTATCCCTATTCCTATATCTAACATATACCTCTAAAAAGTGAAGATTACTTTTCCAATTTGTGTAAAGCAGTAGGATGCTGCACATTTTTTGTTAATTTTTTGTTCAGATAAACACAATTCCAGTTTGGAAAAAGAGGAAATACTGTGATCTCATTGCCCAGTAATAAAAACTACTTATTCAGATAGAAGGAAATGCATTTCTGATGTTTACTGTTTAATGGTCATGTCCCTACCTCCCTTCTTCCTCTGTTGTATTGGCAGAGAGCTTTCTCCCTTTCTGTCTTGAGCACAATTCTTAGTTGCAGTTTTTCTTTCCAAAATTTTCTCATTGTTGAAGCAAACAAATAAAAAATTGAGAAATACTTCTTCTATTGTAAATTCCCAAAGCTCTTATCAGACCTCTGTCTTTCTATGGTGATTGATGGGAGCTATGAGAATTCATTTTCTTTCCTGGTTACCTGCAACTTCCAGATCTACAGTCGTGTAATAGCCTTAAGCCCTTATCAAACTGTGAGGGTGATATTACCAAACTGTTAACTCTCCTTACCAGCCATACAGTGTATGTTCATTCTGAGACATATGCTGTGTTTTGATCTAGGATCATGCATGCTTTGATGTGAATCAGTTTTCAATATGTCTTTTATAGTTTTATGTTGCTGGATACAAATCAAGGCTGATTGTTATCAACCTGATCTTTTTCAGAACATATTTGTAGACCTCTGGAAGTGACAAGGTCTTGTTCTTATAAATGTGTGTTCTGCTTAATAGGAGACATTTTTGAGGTGACAGCAGAGTATTTGTTTGGGATTCAGTTATCTAAAATGCCATTGAATGCTTCTTCTATGGTACCCAACTGCTGCTTTGCTGCTTGCTGTCACTTTCAAAGAGTGCAGATCTCCTGCAGATCTTGTCATGTCTGACACTCAAATATGACTGAGATTTCCTGCAACATCTCCAGTGACATAAAGTGTTTATGTTTAAGCAACTGGACTATACCTTTTTTTTAGTAAGTGAAAAAACATTATTTGTACGTATTCCTTTAATTATTTGACACTTGAAGACCTCGCTAATTTTAGCCCTCCTACTCTTTTAGAATACACAGATTGATTTGCTCCAAAATTTGGTTGCTCCTCATTTTAACTTTCAGATATGCACAGTAAGTGAAAGACTCATTTCTGTCTTTGTTACTTTCTGTAACAAAGTAACTTATGGCAACACTGATAGGAAAATTGAGTTATTTGCCATGTAGCTCAGCTTAAATGAAGGAATATTTCAGTGGTGAACCTCAAGCCATTTGGCTTTTCTGAAGGTCTGTATATATAGCACATGATTCACCATGAGTGTGCTTTGTGGTTGGTATAATCCATGTTTCAAAAAAAAAGGAGCAAAGTTTTGTTTGGGAAGTCTTCGTATGTTCATTACATAGCTGTAGTGTTCTAAGATGCTGTTTATATGAGAAATTATGGAACAATTTTTTATTTTAAAATCGAATTTCTGTGCGTCACATCCTGTACTCTATAGATGACCACTTCTAAAAATATTTTAAAATTAAAGCCATGGGATTTGGAAGACAAGACTGTCAAAGTTAGGCTTTTCTGGGATAGCCAGAGGGAATGCCTTTGTTGCTTGTCTTTGCCTATCAGATATAAAAATTCTATGCTCAGAGCTCTAATTAAAGGAATTCTTTTTCCACAGCCTATTGCAGGTCTAACAAATTTAAATGGCAAGTGGGGAATATATTGAGAAGAAACAATAGATCACTTGCTTGAAAGGAAAAATGCAAAGCTTACTTTAGATTACTTTAAGTTCAGAAAATGCATGTATGCATTTTAAACCTAAATAATCCTCACTTGCATTTCTTTCAGTTCAAAAAGCAAACAAACCCGCAGTTGCATGGATTTTAAGAAGGATGTTTTCTATCTTCTACAGAATCAGCTGTGAAATACCTGTAAGATGATAGAAACAAACTTACAATTGCCTAAATTATTAAATGGATGCTTGTTTGATGTACTTGCAAAAACAAACAAATTATTCTGATTGTCAAATTTACTGCAAGTTTGTATGATATTGACTCTGTATTTTTATGCAAGATTCATAGAGCTCTCCTTTCAAATGCAGATCCAGTGCTGGCACTCACTGAGCACTAACATGAGCGAGCTGTAATGGTGTCTCTCAACCTTTGTGCCTATGCTGAAAGCTGAAAAAGTGGATTGAATTATAGAGCTCTTATTTATCAGTGCTATCTTAGATATATCATAAGTATTTAATTTAAAATGGGGGGATGAGATAACCTGTTTTCAGAGATTAATCTATGCACTTAGGCAAAGATCACATGGACTTTTTCAATTGGAAGTGTGAAACATGATGGTGGCAATGCAGAAAGAGGCTGTAGCTATACTTGTTTTTTGCCAGCATCAATATACTGACAGGTGTTTGGAGATCTGATAGAAGCTCTGGCTTAGCAGTGTTATCTGTCCTAACACTAATTCTGGTTCCCCTGCTGCCCTGACCTGACATAAGTGCTTTCAGGTGCCTTGTCATAGAATTACTGATATAAAACTCAGCTCTGTTGGTACAGCTTCACCTCTACTAGTCTGTGCTAGAATATATTAGATTTGCATAAAGAACTGTAAACTGCCTTCACAGTAGAGTTATTTGAAAATATTATGAATATCCAATAGGTGTGTATTTTTCCTTTGAAATTTGTTTGGGTTTTGTTTGTTTGTTTTTCAATTCCTCATAGAAATGCTGGGATTCTCCAGTTGCAAAGTATGCAGAGATCAACCTCCTTCTGGTTACAGCTGTGTATTGTATGGCTTGGATAAAAAGTGATCAAAAACATTTAACTGAATTTCTTAAGATCTGTTCCAGTGAAGCCGCTGCTAAATTTGCAGAGAGTTGGTTATTTTTTTTTTCTTTAAACAGACAGCTTCTTTTATGAGCCAAAGAACAAGTCATTTGATTAATGATAATTTTTATCTCTTTGAAAGGATCCTTTCCGACCATTGGGGTGAAGTCTCTTTCGAGATTCCTGAGGGCGGGATTTTTAAATAGCATCCTGACCTCACATCCAGTCTCAGGGGGTGGATCTTTACCCCCCAGCATTTCCTCTGGTAGGTATTCCAGCCTTTTTTCCCCACATTGATTTTTCTCTTCACCCTCTGAACGATCTCTCCACAACTTTCAGGGAAATTGCTCTTCAAGGACTAGCTGTTTCCTTGAACCAATGTATAGGAGAAAGTGTGAGGGAAAGTGGTCAACCTAAATTCTGCAAGAGAAAGCCTGGTATCCTATAATCAAGTTATTCATGAAACAGACCTATGTACACCAGGGAAAAAAAACTTGCCTCAGTAAAATCCTGTCTTTATGTGGCACTGTGACACTTTTCTAAAAATTTATGTTTCCTTCCTAAAATATGGAAGTAAAAAAAATTGGAAAGGAAATATTTAATTAAGCACTGTATTGATGGTTGAATCTTTTGTATGCTTCCATAGTTATAACTTCTTTCTATCTCATAAAAACTAAAATAATTTTTAAAAATAACTTTTATAATAATTCGAACTACTTCAATTTTCTTTTGCAATAAATGAGAAAATCCCATGCTTTCTGTTGTCAGCACAATATTCTGTACTGTCTCTTGTTAGGTCTTCAGCAGAGCTATGGGTCTGTGATGGCACGGAGGACTTGGAGGGTTGGCTTAGGATTGAATATAGGCTAAGAATAAGAACACAGTGCCAGGTAAATAGGGTGCTATCTGGTAATGGGCTGAAGCAGCAAAGACAGGCCAGAAACATTCTTTCCCAGGAAGATTTTATGTGTACTCCCTTCTTCTCTGAAGCCATTAAACACCATCTGCCACCAAAGCCAATAAACAAAGAGTAAATAAATGTATCATAATTATGGTTAAAATTGAATATAAGTTCAGTTCTGTTCCGTTCCTCTCCAAGCAATGTATTTATATGCAGAACTAATCTGTACATGCGGTAATGTCGTGTCTATATCTTTTCAGGTCATCTTAGCAGTAATGTTACCTACAGTTTCGGTTAAAAAGAAAAAATTGTCTTATGATACAATTATAAGGCAATCTGAAAGATGGCATACATGGTATTGATTTGCTATACAAAAGATAATGCTATACCTCTCTATGTTTTGTTTTATCCATTGTGATAATTACAAGCCTCATTAATACATGAGAGTTGGTGTTGGAATTTTTTTCTTTTTTTTTTTTTTTAAGTGCTACTATTTCTTTGTTTGCTTTCTTTCTTTCAGTAGAAGCTTCTGAGCAACTTTCATGTCTTTTCATTGATTCTTTGGGTGTCTTTTCTCAACAGCCTATAACATGCTTTTCACATTTTTTCTCTTATATTTTATTATTCAATAGTCATTAGGCTGTTTTGGCAGAAAGCATCACAATTAGAATGGTATTTGTCACCAAATAGCTCCACCACCCTCCCTCCCGTGAATTCTCTGTTATGAATATTGTGTTCTGTGTAGTATATCACCGATTCTATTAGCTTAAATATGACTTAACTGCATTAATAAATTGACTTCTCACGTAGCTACCTACAAGATTTTCTTGTCCATTTATAAGATCCTCATGACTGCTGTTTTTCTGACTGCTTGTAAAACGTCACGTTTTGGATTTAAGTCATACTTTTAGTGTGATTGCCTAGTAAAAGTGTTTCATAATCTCTTGCAATTATATGTCTTTTACTAAGAATGCAATGTTTGAAACAAGGCAAAAATAGAAATTTAGCTACATGATGAGCAACATATACCCTAGCAAGGTAATGAAAATAATTGCTGTTTGGTCATGTCAATAACAAAAAAGAGCCCAGAACCAACTCCATAGAGAGAGAGACTGACCATCTTTTGTGAAACAATGAATATCAGGTAGTTGAAAGCCAGTAAGGGACTTTAACAAATCCTATGGAAGGTATGTGTTCCTTTGAGAAAGATTGTAGGGGTGGGAGTGGGCAGGTGGCAAGAAACTCCACATTAGAAGTCAGAAACTGCTATTAACAAATGTATCTTAACAACCTTATCCATAGTGCTTCTTCAATTGCACACTGACTTCCTAAATTACTAAAATCAGCTTTGCTATGTTTGTGAACCAAAACTCAATACACCTGGGATATGAGAGGCTCAGAACTGAATCTCTTACTCTTTATGATTCAGTAGAAAAGTTCATACTTGAATAGTAGACACTAGAGCACAAAGAGGGAAGGAATGTAGTCTTTGTCCCTTCCTGACAAAAAACATTGCACTCAGTACCTGACCTTTTTTCTGAATACTGCTTTACCAAGAAACAGAAATCCAAGGCAATACTGCTCACAGCAAGGAGGTTGAAACTGGATGATCTTTCTGGTTCTTCTCCCACAAGGCTTTTTTAAGAACTCATACCCTTGTTATCATGGCAGTCTCTGGCTCTTTCAGTAGTGATATGTGGGCAAAATAATCTGTCCATTGGAATCTTGGTGCTTCCTCCATCCCTGGCCTTTTTTCTTTCTCATTAAAAGTGAAAGAATTGCTGAATTTGTGTTTGTACTGGAGGAAAGTGTGCTTGACTGCTGCCTTTGATAGCACTGTGACCTCACCTCCATTATATGAGACTGTGGGGCTTATACTGGACAGTAGCTGTCATAAATCTAACAAAAGTACTTAATCTTTAATAACTTTGCTGAATTATACCATAATTGCTTCACATATAGCTTCTGTGTAAGATTTCAGTGAATTAAACTATGTAGAAAGCTTAAAATGCCTGCATTATTCTGCTATTAGAGTCATGGGGAACAAAGATAATGAGATGGTTTTATTTACTAGAACCTTTATTTCAAGCTAAGTGCTAGATTTTCTCCAAATATATATATATATATATATATATACACACACACACACAAATATATTTATCAAAAATAAACAAACAAATAACTAAATAAATAAATAAAGTGTTTGAGGAATTTTTTCTACAAAATTACCCAGAGTCGTTGCTGAAGTGAAATACAAAACTAAACTGAGAAGCCTCCCAAAGAAACACCTGAAAAACTGCTTGTCAGAGCAAAGTAGTACTTGCTTTCCTTTTTTCTTCATCAAGTTCAGTCAGGGAGAGGATACAGTGGGTTTATTTATGCTGTTATATTGACAGCCAGTGTTCAGTTGTGTGTAATCTAATGTTGAATTTTACATTGTGAAGAGCTTTGTGGGTATAAAAGACATATTCACTTAGCCAACCTAAAGCTAAAGATGAATTTGTGTTGCAGGTACGGAACATAACATCTTTCTTCATAAAATGATTGCCTAAAATGTATATGTCTTTTAAACCTGGTCATAAATATACTAATGCAATAGCATTTATATTTGATAGGTCACTGCTATACAGTGTTTCATTATGAGCAAGACCTTCAGGAGGCCTGCAAAGATCTGTCCTATGCTTTTGGAGGAAGAAAATGTCCCTTTAAGGAGAAGAGCTGCCTTTTGATTTAGCCAACATTTTTGTCATGGTTTTGTTAGTCTCTCATTATCCCACCTGTTAGCAGTACAGATTGACATGATTGAGTTGATGCAGGTATATAATGTAATCGACCAGTGGATTCACAAAAGCAAAAACTGAATAGAAATTTTAAGCTACATAACAATTTACAGTCCCCATCATACGTATATTGGCATGAGCAAGGAACCTTATTCTTTTTTTCATATTTACAGGGGCACACATACATGTGTGTGCATGTTGAAAGTAAAACAAACAGCTTAATTGCAGTGCTGCCTCTGTTTTTTCAAGTTCATGCCTTCCCAAACTAGTAGTGTTTGCTCCATTTGGGGAGAACTCTTAGTTCCTTTTCTTGCTGTATATTTGCAGCTCTTGATTTCAATCATGTGTAGAGGGTTTGTTATGTGAATGTATACCCATATTACCTGGCAGAGGTTAGATATAGAAAATGTTATGGTTTGCTGCTGTCTTTGAAGGGTGTTGGAGAGATTGTAAACCTGCTGGATTGGAAAGGAAGGGAGGGAAAGGAAATATCTTTACTGTTGTTTCTTTCAAGCTCTGAATTTCATTGTTGACAAGAGCAACTAGAAATGAGTGTCAGGCTGTGAGAAACTATGGAAAAGTCCCTGTTAAGCAAATCTCCCCACCTCCCTCCATGATGTTCAGTATTCCCACTCCATCAGCAAACCACATTTGTGGTAATATTCACATTTTTTTTATGGGGAGCTTCTCAAAAACCTCAGACAACTGTAGAATACTAAAGCAAGTGATTATCAGCTTTCTTTCCCCTAAAATTAATATTTTCCTACAATTTCAAAGTGCACCTGAGTGAGTCCATTATTCTTGATATTATAGAAGGTGACAATTGAAAGCAAATTGTATTGACAGACCCTTATTGAACAAAATTGCTCAACAAGAACCATCAAGGAGCAATTATGCATATTGAAACTTGACTATAATTTTCTGGTACTCCAATAATGAGAAAAGTAACCTTTTTTTTTTTTTTTTCAGTTAATGCTTTTTTTTCCCTATTCTGGATTCCAGTACCAAGCTGCTGTATTTTTTGTTGAACAAAAATTGCTAAACCTTTATTGCTTACTAACAAATTGATTCTTTCATTTCATTCTCTAGAATATCTGAGCCAAATGGCTCTTCCAGTTTTTTCTTTCCAGCCTCAAGTGCTATGTCATGGGCATGTATAGTCTGTAAACCCTGTATGTAATGGCATACATTTTCTGAGTACAGATGCTCAAGCTGAGAATGTATGTGGACTTCACCATGAGGCAGGTAAAAAGTACTTCACATCCAAAATATGGATGATCAGTGAGTAACATAAATAGCAAGATTATATTTTGGTGTATTAATGTTTAATTTGAACTGTAGAACAGGGGTTGAGTTCTGAGTGTAGGACGCGATAAAAGGAGGTCTCCATTCTCCACCCTTTCTAAATAGCTCGTTTCATGCCCAGTCATCATCATAAACAGTTCCAAGTATTTTAGTACTAGAAGTTCAGGAAAATATTACTGAAACCTCATTCAAGTCAGTATAAAGTGATCCTTAAAAAGCCTAGAGATGCCAGAAGAGTTCCAGAGTACATTAAAGTTTAGAAAAATAGCATTAGACTCTCCAACAAGGTGTTCAGATGTATTTAGAATAGTTCATGTGGCATCTTTTAGAGCTGTTCTTCCAATGTGCTGGTTCCTGTTCTCCTCCCTATGCACCTGTGAATTCTAATAAGACGTCTTACCCTAATGCTGAAGGTGTTTCTTTATAATTTCTGTTTTTTACATTCATGTAAACATAAGCAGCAGGAATGAAACAATTAACTAACTCAATATATGAAAACTTTTAGATTTTTTTTTCTGGAGTTATATGGCTGCAAAGTATAAATGCAGGAAAAAAAATCTAAATTTGAGTCAGTTATAATTTTAGCCACTATTTCCCCCTTGTGTACCCATCTTCAGCTAATGAAATACTGCTATTTGTTCTGTTTTTACCATCTGCTGCATTCCCTTTGCTTCTCTCACGAAAAGACAAGAACAAGAAAACAAATCATGGGAACAATGTAGCTACTTTCTTACAGCATTTTCTTACATGAACTAGAGAGCAGTTTCAAAGATTTTGCTCTGTAAGTGGAAGAATAAATATCCTATTTATTTTAAAAGTTATATTCCCACAATGGGAATGAAAGATTTAGTTAAAAGCAAAGACTGCAGAAATGAGTGTGTACTAACCGCATTCTTTTTGGTGGATTAATCTTACATAAAACATTAATTAAAGAGGGCTTTGCTGCATTATTTAAAATGACAACAGGAGACAACAAGCTGAATATTTTGTCATTGATATGACACTTCAGATTCTCTTCTTTATTCATCACTCTACCACTCAATTAAATTACATGCTATCAAAATCTTGTGGAAAAAAAAAAGAACTAAAAACATATATGCTGTGAATCTTAATTGCTATTTTGCATCATTCTGCATTGCCTGGCTTCTTTTTTTTCCTTTTCTGCTTGTAAAAAACAGAAATCAACAACAATAAAGCATCAAGCAGATTGATCAGTGAAAAACACAAAATTGTAACATGAATTCTAAGGCATCATGACACCAGAATAGGATGTTTGTAATTTAGGCTGGTTTTGTTTCCTTGGCATTACAGTAGAGCCGTGTGGGAGAATTCAAATGACAAACTTTCCCAGGGAAAATGAATACTTTGTCAAAACCAGTCAGCCACCTGTCACCAGGAGATGTTTGCATCAAAACCACAAATAACCCTGGAACCTCCTGCAGATTCATCTAAGTTTTGAGTAATCACATCAGTGTTCTTTTTTCTGGATCACGCAAAGCACTGACACTGCTCCCCTGTGTTCAGTCCAGCTTCCCAAGATGCAGGTCTGCCATTACTGATCCTTTTGCGTTATGCAAGCAGAGGATACTGCTTTTGCCAGTAGCCCAGGAAGGTGTCTGGCAGGGGCAGCAATTCTGGGTGTCTGAAACTGCTGCAAGAATGACTTGTTTTGCTGACTTGATTCTTGAACCCACTTTCAAACCTTTTTATATTCCCCCCCCCCAACTCAGCCATGAATTTGAATGTGCTCTTCTGGCTGCATCTGCTTTTAAATCTCAGTTGCTCAGATTTTTTTTCTGAAAAAAAAAACTGACCGACACTGTTTTTAATGTCCTTATTCCATGCCCTCTCTTACATGGATCTTGACTGAAAAATGAACCTGATGATTATTCAAATACTGTCCAGTGCCTATGCTTGTTTCTGTATGAAAATACTCACCTGAGTTAGTCAAGTCTTTAAACTGGAATCTTTAACATTTATCTTATCTTAAGTCTTTAAACTTTGATCTTGTCAGGACTCAGATTGTACCACAATGTATAAAGGGGAACATCTGTTCTTTGCTGCTGAAACATGAAACAGCAACTGATGTCATCCACAGGGTTTGGTCTCACCACGGACTTTATTTTATGCCAGTCCTGTGCTGGTCACCAGCCTCTGACCTTCTAAAGATTAGGATCCCAGATCATGTTTAGCTCATCAGAAATACAGCTGTGCTTCCAGTTTACTTCCCAGATCTGGAACTGATGGAATACAGTGGGTATTCATATCAACTGTCCTACTGCCTGCTCTTAGGATGAGTCGTTCTGTTTCTTGATAGAGAGGTCCAGCGTTAGATTTTCTCCTTGGATATACCAGAGCTGCATATCTCAACACTTTAGCCACTTTCTCCAGAGCTGACTGCTAGTCCCCTTCCTTCATCTGTGAATGGAAAAGCCTGTTCACAAGTATAAGTGCACAGTGAAATCACTGAACTAACGAAGTACTGAGCTGTGGAACAAAGTACAGCATTGTGTGTTGGTAACCAAATGCAGCCTGGCAGGGGGAACTTTTCTGTAGATGAAGAGAGCCACTTGATTTTCTGAACCTGTTTTTCCACCCCTTTGAAATCAGGTTGTGTCTTACCTTACATTTTCTGACACTTGAAGTTCTTCTATTTGTAAAATATTCAGAAATCATTGTATGAAATTTGCAGACCTGTAGAAAAAGAATTGTTTACAGGGAAAATAGCCAATTTGTTATCATTTTGATGATAAATGTATCCACTAGAATATGCTATGTGGCAGTTTTATATTACCATATCTTTAAGGAACCAAAACACTAGCTGAGACAGTTTTGATCTGCATATGCTCCGAAGATAAATATTACACTGAAAGTGTTATTGTGTGGACTGTATATTGTTACAGTCTTGCTTGGGACGTAAATATCTTTAGTGAATACTGCAGCCAAATTACCATGGCTTTTGTCAATTACTGGTGTATTTGACAATTATTTGAGAATTATTTGAGATTTCAGTCAGTGTTAGGATCCAGACATATGATTTTTTGCTTAAGGCAATCAAGGAATGGAGCTGGGTTCTGTTTTTGATATCTTGAAAGTTTACAGAATCTCCCACTGAGTCTGAGATTTAGGGAGCATGGGAACGGGTTCAGATTCAACATGTGGGAACCTGGCCTCCACCTCTGTAAATTTATTGTTCATTGGTGAATGTTTAATTATATGCAGATCTTCCAATACACAGTGACCTGTTTGAAGACAAAAAGCAATGTATATTGGTGTATTTACCAAATCAGACCATTCCTGTGATATCATATGGAAGAGCTGATGTTGTGTGTGTGTTCTTGAAATGACTCATTGGTATGAAGCAGTATTTTCATCAGGAATGACTTGATGTGTTAAGGCATGTCATTTTAAGTGATTAAAAGAAGATATCCATCATTTTAAAACCCATAAGCATTATTTAGTTAAAAAAAAAACAACCCTGTAATCTCCTTTTAAAATCTCCAGATAAATGCATATATATTTCATACATTTCATACTTATTTCAGCCTTGAAGTGTGTACTGTTGGTCTGAGCAAAATTAACAGCAGTTTGTTGGGTGGTTTGGGGGTTTTATTTTCGAAAGGAGGAGAGGGGTCTTTGCTTTGTGAGAAAACATAAAAGAATTAAAAATTGATTTTGCAAAATAAGTATGAAAATAATTTATGTTAGAGGATATGCGTCTAATGTGCATAAAAGATCAAAGAGCCGATAAGCCTCTAGGGAAAATTACAAAATATCTTCTGTAAAGTATAGGGTGCCAAAGAATTACTACCAGGAAACTAGGAGCATTGTTTTGAAGTTCAATAGCTCTGTTTGTCATTCTCTTCAAATGTAAATTTTTCATGAAAATGTTTTATTTGTTTATTTACCCAAAAAGAGAAATTTCTGAGTAACTGAAGCCTGAACAAATATACCATCTGAAAGCCAGCTTTACATCCCTATTTTTTGCAAGATGCTGCTGTCTGTAATACATTAGAAATTGCTACTTGCTTGAGAAAACTTGCATGTAAGGACAGATTCTGCATATGATAAGATCCTCTAGCATTAGGCTGCCATTTATTTTTCTCTAGACTATAGAATATTCCTTTCATATGGAGATTTCAGTTCTTGACAATAAGTAAATTGTAAATGCGCAGGAATCTAGATCATTCATGTGCTTGAAACTAAAAGGAGTAGGCTATACTACTAGTCAGCATAAGAAACACGAAGGAAGCGTTAATTTTTAAAATGCTCTGATCTCTACAAGCTTAAAAGTGATGTAACGTTTAAACTTATAGTGTAAAACTAGAGTTTAATCAACAGATGCAGATGAATATAAATAAACTGAATAGGTAATAGATGTACACTTGCAGGTTAGATCATTTAAAAATAAATAAAAAATGAAGCCGATAATGTAGTAATTCTTCAGTTTCAGAAAGGCTGTTGATAAAGACCAAGAATGCAGCTGACAATTTTCACACACACACTCAAGAATGTCTACTGTCTGAGCATTATTAAGCACTGTTTTATTCATTGAGGACCTAAACTTGAGAATGAATGCAATATGAACACCAAATTTTATTAGAATAAATGAAATATTGTGAGGGACTCCAGACAGACAAAAATAAGCCACATCAATGAGCATCACCAATGCATTCAGAATTCAGTATCCAGTCTAAAGGGAACTGCTTTAGCAGTGGGTTAGACTGGCTGATCGCCCAAGGTCTCTTCCCTTCCAACCCCTACAGGTCTTTGGTTCTGTGAACAGAGGAACTCCTCATTCACTTTTTTAAACTCGAGGTTGGCTGTAGGAGAGATAACTAGCTGTGGTTTATTGTATATTGTAGACAGTTTAATTAACACTTCCACTATTAATCAAAGTGAAGAGAACACTACCATGTACAGAAATGGAAAAATGCACTGGAATCTTCATAATGCCATTGTGTAATTTTTCATCTTGAATACTGTGTTTGTCATCACATTGTCCAAATAAAACATAATGGTAATTTCAAAGATGGGAAAAAAGTCCTGAAAGAGGTTTCTTTTTTATTTTTAAAATACCAGAACAGCTAAGATTTACAGTGAAATGTATAAAGTGAAAAGGGAGGACTTGTGTCTTTTACCACTTTGGGTGGCACTGATTTCACATAAGCCCCAGAAGACAGAAGATTTGTCAGGAAAACAAAAGTTTGCCAATTTAAGACTTTCTACTTTTTTCCCTACCTTATTAACATACATTGCATGGTGTAGAGCGGCTCATTTGCAATACTAACAGTTCGAAAAGGGACCCCACAGTGCAGCCTGATTAGCATGTCCATTGAGCCTCTCCTGTTAGGCAGTTCCAAAGTGGTGGCTTAGTCCTGGATATCAACAGTGAAACAGTATTTAGTAAAGTTAAAAGTTCATCTTTATGTTTGGATGTTTTATTAAGAAATAAAAGTAACTTGTAATTCAGTTTTAAAGAAGACTGAACAAAATCATGATGCCATCCTAGAACCAAACAGGAAGGCTATTCTGGTTGAGCAAAACTTTTACTGCAGTAACATAATGTATACACACAGGCACATATACAAACATGAACTCAGAATTTTGCTGGATTAAGGGAACATGCATGTGCATACATACATACCCAATCTAGGAGAGCTTTTCTGTATTAACTCTATTTTGATGTCTATCTGTATGCCCCTGAATCATTAAGATATTTTAGTTTGAGAAGGAAAATCGTGGCATGGAGAATGCAATGTCTTGGAGATGGCTTATGATTTTTTCCCTTTCTTCAAATATATCCAAAGTACTACTGAAAGATACAAATATATCTAAATTATATATAAATTAGATAGAGATGTTCTTAGTGAGAGATACAGCAAGAGCTGTTGTTTGGAAGTAATGGGCACTTTTTTCATTCTTTTTAATATGGGAATACACCAGAGCAATGCAGGATCTGCTAATTCACTGTCACGAAAAAAAAAAAAGGAAAAAAAAAGAAAATAAGAAAATAATTCTTAGAGAATAACACAAGGAATTGTGTTTGTAATATAAATGTGGATTCTGAAAATGGGTAACGTATTTAAATAATGTGACTAATCTGTGCCTAACAGCTGGAAATATGTCTGTAATCCTAATGTGTTTCTTTGCTGTTTTGCAGGCAGACCAGTAATGATTGTAGTTGAATACATGGAGAATGGATCCCTTGACTCCTTTCTGCGGGTGAGGTACCATTTTGTGATGGCATTTGAATAAGAAGTCATCCTAGGTTAAGATTTTAAATCATTTATCATAAATTAGTTTCTACATAATGTTATTCATGGAATTCTGGTGAAGAATGGAAGCATTTTCCCCAGGGTACATTTCTAAGGAACAGTGATACATTAGAGCATAGCTGGAAAAAAAGAAAAGAAGATTTAAAGTTAAAAATAAAATTGATTTCTTTTACAAGACTGGCTCCCATATTTAGCAAAATGTATTTCAATTAGTGTTATTGTGAAGGAAATGATAAATTGAAGCACAAATACCTAGGCTTATAGAAGCTCTTCACTTTGCTCAATCACCTTCAAAAACACTTTGTTATGATTCTTTTGGCTAGTGAAGTGTAGAATAGACTTGGTAATTGATTTTAATTATTTATGGTTACTTGCATTTAACAAATTGAATTAGAAAACAGTTCATGGGTGAAGTGTCCCAGCACTAATTAACCCCAAAAGGTCACTCTGTAAACATTAGAAAAGACCTATAGAAAGCATGCAAATATGTTTGTATTTACCTTTTCTTTAAAAGTAGAAGGAAGGGATGACCCCCTAAACTAAACCTATCATTAGTCTCTTTGTTGACACAACCATTGGAAATGCTCTGGGGACATAATGACATAACAACCTCTGAATTATTTGACTGGCAAGTATTTCAAATTTATCTTAGAAAGTAAATGCCAGACTTTACCAGCCTAATGCCTTGCCAATGCCATCTTGCACAATGCAAGGTGAGACTGTAGGCAAGGTCTAGGGGAAGATGAGGACTGTCATTTTGTGGATGTGTTTGAAAGGATGTCCTGAAAAGCAAAGTAGAGGTGTTCAACAGAGAGAAATCTAGATGATGATGATGAGGGAGGCTATGGTAGCAGGAAGAAGGAAATGGTTGGGGAAAAGAGTGAATAAGCAGGAGGGAAAGAATACCAACACATTAGAAAGAAAGCTGATCCAAAGAAGTAAAGAGGGAAAACCACACAGAGAGCACTTATTTGACAGCAGTTTGGGAAAAGAGCTAACCACGAAAAAAAGAACAGCATCTAGAACAGAGGGTACTATTTTGAAAGTGCATCAGGGCCATTATTTTAGATATTCCTAGATACTATTTTCTCATTCCTTTTGCTTTTGGTTATTCTGTTGTATTTTTCTCTCTTAGCATCCCTTGCTGTCCTCTTCGCTGACTATCCTGAGTAACATATTGTTTTTCTCTGTCAAGACATATCACAGACATCTATTTTGTTGCCAGAAACATAACGACAACACCATTTCTGGTGAGAATTTGACAATCTGTCAAAATGAAGTTATTTTCTGGACATAGTGTGGTATCAACAACATCTTCTAGAAACCAATTTGGTTTAGAATTTCAATCCCATTGCCTTTCTCACTCATCTCACTATCCACCTGCAGGAGGCAGAAAGTCTGCTGCTCATTTGAGGTCATGGGACTTCCATGTTCTGTAATTTTGCAGTGGTCACCCATGAAGATTTGCCATAGCCCAAAATTCTACTCTTTGTGCATGCATTGTGTGTACATGTGCAAAATTTCATGCAGGAGAATAAAAAACAAATAATGAAATAATTGGTTCCATAACATTACCTTTCTCTGAGATGCTCTATTATATCTACACATGTTATTATTCACATTCATTTAACAGAACAATTACTACTTATTGAGATACTTTAATATCAACTGACATCAGCAAAATTATGATGTTATTGTGAAGCAGTACTTCTCACATTGCATAAGAAATTGCAGGCAAAACTGCTGGGGGGAAGTGTGAGCTAATCATTTCTGCAGCTGGTTTCCATGTGTATTATTTTACAGTTTTAATTCACACTTCTGATATGATTTATTCTCCTAAAATGGTTTTTAAAAGCGATTTAGATAATATTCAGCATCCCAAGGCACTGTAGATATAACGTCAGCATTTCTGTTAATAATTAGCAGAGCAAATGATTTCAAAGTAACCTCCTTAAAAAGAAACCCAGGTGCTTCATTAGTTATAGTTGTTTCCTGCAGATGTAAGTCTACACTTCAAAAAGCTTTTGTGAAGATAGAAATAACTGGAGAGATTTTATCCTTAACAATCCTAGTGGAAGATACTCTGTGAATGTATCAATTTTTATGCACTGAGATTTGGAAAGGTGTATGATACTATCTATCTTATTGTTTAAAATAATAACTTGTTGTAGTTCAAAGTCTCTTGACAGAGAGACAGTGTGGAAAAAAAAGAATAATTTCTTGCCATAAGAAAGACTTCCTCCATGCCGCAATCTGCAGACATTAACCAGCACTGCCCTCCAACCTGTCATTGTCCAAAAGCATGCAGAAATGGGTCAATTACACTTTCTCAAAGGGAAGCCCTGTGACATGGTGAGCAGTGTGAGTACAATTCAGAAGACTCATCATGGAAGAGATTTTGCAAACAAGTTATGCCAGGAGTCCTGAACTCCTAAGTAGAAGTTCCCTTGAACCTTAAACCTAAGCTCTTAATAGTCTTCACTTCTTTGCTTTACAGCTAGGGAAATAAAGCACCAAGATGTTAAGTGAGCTTCACAGTATTCTGAAGGAAATGCATGACAGAGATCAGATATGAAATCAGTTTCCCTGATTACTAGGCCAGGGTACATCCATCCTACATCCTTTTTAGTGATGTGTTTTGGTTTGGGTTATGTTGCCAAGTTTCCCATACTAGTGCCTTGACTACTGCTCTTTGCATGAATTAAACTGCAAGCTCAGCTAAATTATGCCTTCCTCACCTCACAAAAATATCCTATATTCTAAGCTGTTAATTTGAGCTTTTGGGTAAAAAAGTTGGCATGCATTTGCAATACTAAGATTCTGTAGATATTTTTTTCTGGGAAGACATCAGCTCATTAGAACCGATTCTGTAAGATGATGGCAGTTCACTACAGCAGATTGTGCATGACCAGACATCTTGAATTGCTGGATACACATGGCCCCTAATTTCCCCCCCAAAAAAAACCAAAAAACAACAAAAAAGCATTATTTCATTATTTTTGCAGTTATGTAAAACTTGTTATTGTAGGATGAACTTCAGAATCATTTTTTCTCATGTAAGATTGATAAACAGAAGTTAATCATACTACTGTCAGGTAGGGATATTTTGTGTGTGAAACTAAATGGGCTGAAAATTCAGCAATTTCCTGTTCTGTTACCAACTTCACATACACTATACTTTGGCTGGGACATATGTCTTTGAGCTTCTGTCACCTACCTGTATAATGGAGATCTTAGCAATCACATCCTCTGAGCATGTGAAGAAAATAGGAGTAATAGAATCATAGAATCGTAGAATGGCTCAGTTTGGAAGGAACATTAAAGCCTCCGTGGCTCCAACCCCCTGCCATGGCCAGGTTCAGGCTGCCCAGAGCGCCATTCAACTCAGCCTTGATGCCTCCAGGGATGGAGGATCCACAGCTTCTCAGGACAGCCTGTGCCAGTGCCTCACTGCCCTTTTCAGGGATTCACCCTCTCCATTCCTCTCCAGGCTTTCATCTGGAGAATTGAATACAGGGATTAAGAAGCTCCTAAAATTTTACATCATTTTCCCTTAACTGTTCCCTTAAAACATGAGTGTTTAGCTTTCAAAGAAAGACTCTCCACTCTTGCCCAGTTGTGTGAACCTCTGAGTTGTAGGCAGAAGGTGTGCATTTATGTTAGATGATCTCAGGGTTTTCCTGCTTTCTTCTCTGTTACCATTTACAAGAGTAATGCTCCCCTTCAAAATTTGAAAACTGACATATTTCCTTTCACTTAAGAAAATCAAAATGCTCTTAAAAAGCCTAGATTTATTTACAGATATGCATAGTATGTTAAAATCCATTGCATATATTTTCTTCTTCCGAAGAAAGTATTTTCTAAAGTTCATATTCAAAAATAGGAAGTGCTTAACTATTTCAAAACATTAATGGCAGCAGACTGCACAGCAAATAACACCCAGAAATTCATCACCAAATTTTAATCCCTTGAGGCATGTCTAGCAGCAGCTCAGATAAGTGTAAAAGTATGTGAAAAATGATGTTACTAGAAGGAGATAATACTGTGATATATTGCTCTTTGATGCAGTAATCGTTATAAAGTGATTCTCAGAGCAGCTTTGCTATGAGGCTCACCCTTTCTTAACTAGAGTTTAGATGTTGCAGCAGACACCTTCCCTTAGTGAGGCTGAGGGTAAGGGAGAAAGGAGAAAAATGAAGATTTGTAGAAAGTTCTATAAAACTATGCTGTACAGTATATGTTGTAAATCCATCTAACATGGCCTCACTAGACAGAGTCAGCTTTGGGGAGCAGAGGCCAGAGGCCATTTCTAAGTTCAGCGGTTCCCCTTTTTATTTATCTGCATCCAGAGAGGCAACAAATTGCAGTGCACAACTAACACTCCTTGTTTAGCTTTCACACACAACATCCATGTGCACTTTTATTGATTGAAGGCATGTTCCTTCCGTGCCAGAGCAAAAGCAGCATTTTCATTTATTTTCCTTTAAAAAATTACTCTAGAAAGAAGAAAGCCTGCACTGGAGACTGCTAAAATGAGTAATTTTTTTTTTTTCTAAAGCAAAAAAAAAAAAAAAATCAACCACTTAGAAACTTGAGTTTGTATGAATGTGATACTTTAATAGTGATATGGGAAGCAGTACATGATCTAAGAAGTAGTCAGTGACACTGCAGAGCCGACATTTGTTCTCAACCAGTGTTTCATCCTTTTAAAGGGAGGTAAAAACACAGTATATCTGATACTACTGTGACAAATTCTGATTTTTTTTAATCACTGTAGATATTATTCCTACTGAGCAACAATGAATTTATTACAACAGTCTTGTATTTGAAGTCAAAAAGAATTTGTGGAATATGGAAACATTCAGTGTGCTCTATTCTTAGAGAATTTCTGGAGAATACATAAGAAGCTGGTAGATTACAACAGAGCTCGAATCAGCCGCGCATTGAAAGGAAGGGAAAAAAGAAGCCAAGAAATTACAGGGCAGTCAGCTTAATGTCAGACTGCTCTAATGTTTTTAGAACAAATTATCAAAAAAGTATTTATAAGCACCTTAAAGATAACAGTGTGATAAGTTTGAGCCAATGTGGATTTACCAAGAACAAATTATGTCAAACAGTCTGTTTTCCTTTTGTAGTGGGGTATATGATATAGGAGAAGCAGTTGATATCATAGATCTTGCCTTTACTAATGCTTTGAAATTCCATTGTGTGAGATCCTTTGAGCAGATAGAGAAATATGGTCTTGACAAAATTTCCATAATTGGATGCAGTGCGGTATAGAGACAATAGACTTCAGATGGAAGGTTATATGAAGAAGTGTTATTCTGCAGTCTATTCCCACATATTTTTATTAGGTTTCTGGATCCTGAAACTGTGATTAAACTTAAAGCAATTTCAGACATTTCAGACCTGAGTAGGAAGACAGACAGACAGGAAGAGAAATCTAGAATTTGAAATCATTACAACAAATTTAAGACATAATTTAATAACTACTTGGTTTTAGAAAATAATTGGAAATAAGTGAGGACAAGGTTAAGATACTCCACAGAGATTGGAATATTCAGGTATAGAGTAGGGAACAGAGTATAACTGCTTGGAAAGAAGTTCACTGGAAGAAATGAATCCAGACACTGCATTAGGTCAAGAACCTCACATTGCAATCAAGAAACAGGAGCATCTCTTGTTGGGTGTGTGAGGTTGCTTGAGAGAGGCCTCATGGTACTACATCTCTTTTGGACCATAACCCTTCAGATCCTTTAGGAACTGTATGAATTTTCTGGGTAGAGTACACAAGAAAATAAAAAATAAAATAAAAATTAAAAAAATATATAGACACTGAGAAAAAGAGGTCTGTGCTCTGAACTTGGTTTCAGGCTGAAGGAAAAGGTAAGAAAGAGATCATGAATTTAAAAAGCAGTTGTGAAAAGGATTGAAATCTGTTCTCTATGCTAGTAAAATAAAGGGATCTTATTTACGATGATTCTAGTATAGAACAGGTAGTATAAGAAATAGTGGCCCTAATTGTCTTTAAGTGCAGATTAGAAAAGCTTCTCAGGAATGACACAGGGCAAGGAGGTGATCTGGATCCCCTTCAAAGTCCCTTCAGTATCCACCAGATGTATTCCAGTGCACCCAAACAGGCAGGGACACATGCTTATGACCGGACAGCCCTTTCTTGTTATCATAGCTGGGAAAGGAAGGCAGGGTAACACGTTACAAGGTCGCTGTCACTTGTCTGACCAGATTTGAGTGTGTTTATTGTATCCATGCTTCAAAACAGCTCAGTCTTGCAAGATTTTTTTTAGTGATAAAAAAATTGCCAATAGTGGGAGGAACATGTGCATCTATAGTGACTTCTAATGGCAGTATAATAGTTAATTGTCCTCAGTGAATGGAAAACTCCCATTTTTAAGAAAGGAAGAACCAGGAAAGTACAGGCTGGTGAGCCTTAACCTCTGTGCCTGGGAAGATCATGGAGCAGATCCTCCTGGAAGCTATGTTAAGGCACGTATGAAATGTGGAGGAGATCCAAGACAACCAACACAGCTTCACCCAAAGCACATTGTGCCTGATCGATCTTTCTGCGATGGAGTGATGGTGTCAGTGGACAAAGGAAAAGCAACTTATGTCATCTACCTGGACTTTTGCAAGGCCTTTGACCTGGTCCTGCAATACATCCTTATCTCTAAATTAGAGAGACATGGATTTGAAGGATGGACTGTTTGGTGGATAAAGGGATGTGATCAATGGATCTTTGTCCATTGAAGGCCACACATAAGTGGTGGCCCCCATGGGTCAGTCTTTCATACAATGACCATCCGTGGTGAAGATAATCCAAGTTAGATCTAGAAACGCAGTTCTCAGTGCCATTCTCCTTTAACACCTAAAGACCTAAATTATCTGCACTTTTCAGAATGTAAGACAATAAAAGCATTAAGATCTTCCTTTGAATCTAAAATTGAATTCTGGTGTGGGTTTATCCACTCCAGAAATGACAGTCCACAAACAATACAAGAAGCTTGACTCACCACTCTGCCAAAAAGTTATTCAGTATTAAAACAGAAAAAGTCTTCTGAAAAAGAAAAAAATCTGTGGTCTTGTGGAAAAGCACTGAAATGGTGCAGACCAGAGTTAGAAACTACGAAGTGAAAAACAACGATAGGAACTTAAAATATCTTCCTTCTTTCCCTGAAATAGCCAAGTATCTTTACTGCCTCATTATACATCAGCTCTATTGAAGGTTCTGTAATATAATGAGAATACTTCACATACATAAGATTTTTGAAGGCCTGCTGCAACAGCAGAAAACAACATTTTTCATAGACATGCATAAATCCAACGAGAACCACACAGATTTTGCATTTATATTCAGCTGATAAGAAAAGTTTATTTAGCAAAGCCATTAAAGCCTGATTAAAATTTGATGGGATGATAGGATAAATGTGGTAAGTCCACTGGGGTCTGAGTTGCCGCCAGTATTGATTAATACCTTTAACACCCCAGTAGGAATCCTGTCAAAAGCATATTTCAAATGTAAGTCATGGGAATCAGAATAAAGCCCCAGATAACAGCAGCCATATCATTTGTATGAGTGTTTCATGTCTCTGTAGGACAAGCAAATGAAACAAGATAATGGAAAGTTGCTAAAGGATTGATTTTACTCATAAATGTATGTGGGAATTCACAAATTCTGAAGATTTGAGTCCAGATTCATATCTAGCATCCAGGGTTAAGTGTGGCCCAGGTCTCTGTCCTGGTTACATTAAATCAGACAAATATTTTTATATATTTGAAGATAACAGTTTGTAGATGGTAGGGGAATATGTCTGGCATGGAAACCAATGCAGAAGAAGTGATTACAGAGAGACTCACAAAGGAAATTGTTTTGCTGACTCTAAAAATACAATTTTTCCAGATACGAGGGTGATATTAAACAATGTAAAAACCAAGAATGAGAAGTGACAGATGTGGATGAAGATTCAGAAAAATGTTTGGAGAAAGGAAAAGAATGTAATAAAATTGTATCTGGTCTGTTAGCAAATCTGTCATTTCTTTAAAGGTGAAGATAAGGAGCCTGAACTTTTATGTCAAGGCAGAAGCTCAAAGAAATGTGAAAGAAGGAGAAAGAGAATTGCAAAAACATTTCTGCTATACTTGTAAGGAAAATACTGAGATTTGGAAGGAACAGAAAAAGGTTATGTTTTATGAAAAAAGTCAGTCAAGCGTGGCCTAGATTTGAAAGAGAACAAATTAAAAAAGAAAAGAATGAACACTTGTGATTTAAAGGGACAAAAGGTTAAGGGAAGTGTTGCAGATGACTGTGAGGTTGAAAGAATGGAACTGTGAATGATGATAAGGAAAAGGTAAGATCTACAGGTTGCTGGGGGAGTTGGTTTTGTTTGGTGGTCTGTTAGGGGGCTGTTTGTTTTGCAAAGCAAGCCACGGGTGCCTTGTTCCAAATCCTATTTCCACAGTATGCTAAAAAATAAGAGTTATTAATACAAAATAAGTGCAAAGAAAATTAACTGCAACACAGCTCAATAAAGTTACAGTGAATTGAAGACTTCATGCTATTAAATAAAAAGGAAAAATCAAATCCAGCATGGTTTCAATAGATGCAATATCAAATAGAGTTCAAGTCAATATTTTATTAGATCAAGCTTAAAGTCTTTAAGAATCTTGTATTTTGTCTTTCCTTGCTTAATCAATAATGGCAATTTTTGTTTAAATTATCTGTCACTTATACGTTTTGGGACCCTGGAAAGGTCCTTATTCATTTGGTAGGGGCCTGTGGAAGGAAAATCAAAGAGATCTATAAGAGGGAATTCCCTAATGTAAAATGTCTCATTATCATGCTTGTATCTTGATCCCAGGCTGACTGTTGTCTGTAGAACTAGCTGATTATCAGTGGCTTTGGTGGAGACAACGAAGTAGGGTAGGGTTTACAGGTATGGCATGATTAGAACAACCTGCTCATTTTTGGATGATATTTGAGGGTAACAGTATTTCAAAGCACTACCATCAGTAAGAAGGGTGAGAATATAGAAGGGAAAAAGTTGCTATGAGTTTGTCGTAAGTAGTTTGTTGGGTGTTGTTTTTTTTTTTGAAGATGTGTTAGTAAGTGTGCTTTTCTTAGAAACGGCTGTGAGATGACTGTGTTGTTCATACATAGCTTGTTAAGACACGAGTGTTGTGGGTAGCATGAGACTGTGAGGTATTCAAACTGGCAAGGAGCATTAGTGTCTAAACTTTGTCATTCTGATATATTAGCTTAGAATAGCAGCTTTGAAATCCATCTGTGTGTATCTTAAATGTACTACTTTTTTGGTATTTTTGTCTTGTTTTGTTATAACTGGATGCAATACTGTTTGTTGTTTCCTAGTGAATGTCTCTAATCTAGGATTTCAAGTACTTTTCTTCCAAGATCTTTTCTTCCAATTGATGTTATGAAAGAAATTGAGTTTCAAGGTGCTCTACAAACTGCATCATCCACATCATCTCTGCCTCTTTTGTTTGCCAAGTTTGTCTTTCTGTTTGTATCGAATGGAGTTTAATCAAACAGTGGTGACATATAAGAACAATTTTCTCAAAATTATTTATAGGCGAGTAACTTCTTCAATTTAGTACTCTGCTGTGCACAGAGAATATTTTCTTTTAATCTCTAAGGATGTATAAAGTATTTGGTTGAGTATAATATATATTCCAGGTAGGCCTTCACTGGGTATTGTTCGATACTGGAGTGGATGGATCAATAATATCAGGAAGTATTAGCACTAAACTTTTCTATTTTTTAATAGTGTTGTTTTTTTGTTTTTTGTTTTTTTTTTACATTAATTTTACATTGTTTACACTAAGTAAAACTGCATACTCATTCCTTTTTTCTTTAAACACTGATGTACCTGACTTACTATGCGTAAGTCTGAATCCAGTGTTTCCTAATAGATATGCTGAAATAATTTGCTGTTCAGTGATAAGCATATTTGTGCAGTTCACGGCATATTGCTTTCTTGAATCCAGTACACTTATTGGGCTTTACATTAAAGTTCTTCCCTACCAAATTTATTTTACCTAGACTTATGAATTAAGCAGTACGAAAGACCCGAGTGCTAATTTTATGTAGTCTAACACTGAAAATATTAAAAGAGAAAATGAAAAGTTAACTTGCTTGCAGGGAAGAGTTGTTTATTTTTGTTTGGCCCTTCTTGCTAACATAAAAGCTTGGCTTACTGAATAATCCATGAGAAGCTAAATGTCTGTTAGCTGAGGTCACAAAAATACCACTGTCAGCAGTCTGCCTTATAGGATACATAGAGCAAACTTCTGATTTAGGAGGTACAGAAGCATTATTTTTCATTTTGGAGATGGTAAAGTAAGGCCCACCAAGACTAACCACGTAGATGAGTGCAATTAACGACAATTTTGATGTTCAACACCAGTAGATTCCCGCAGGAGTTAAAGAGTCTAATGCTTTGGGTCTGGGCCTAAGTGACTTCTCAGTCAGCTAGGAAGACTGGAGAAACTGCCTATGACCCTGTGACTTACAGCCCAAGCTTCCTTTTCAGTCTATTGTGCAGAGGTTATATGGCATTACGTGCTGAACAGATTTTTCTGTATATTTTCATTCTTGCTTTAAGAAATTGAGGAAACCATTCATAGTAACTGAGGATAGAATACATTAGATGTGATCACTGGAATGATAATGCAGAGTATGGAAACTTTAAAGAAAAGGGGCATTAAATGCACAAGGAGAGAGAGAGTGACTTGTGTTGCTAAGGAATTTAAATGAAAAAAAAAAAAAACATGTTAGCATTGGGTGGGTTGGCTGGCAGGACTACAGATACATCTTAAATACAAGCTCTATCTAATGTCATTAGTACAAAATTTATGAAAACTAGATGTGTTCCTTGAACTTTCATCTTTACTTGCAGAAACATGATGGCCACTTCACAGTCATCCAGCTGGTTGGCATGCTGCGGGGAATTGCATCTGGCATGAAGTACCTCTCAGACATGGGCTATGTACACCGTGATCTGGCAGCCCGTAATATTTTGGTCAACAGCAACCTCATGTGTAAAGTCTCTGACTTCGGTTTGTCACGGGTGTTGGAGGATGATCCTGAAGCTGCTTACACAACGAGCGTAAGTTTGTCTTATATATTTTGAGCAGCCTTGTGCCCCTTTTGTTTCAGATTTATCTACACGCTAGCAATAATGGTTTGAATTGGCTGACTTTGTTCATTTATCAGTGTGTGCGGTAATAACCCTGCCAATTTATCAAAGGGATGTCGACTTAATTTTTTGTTGTATGAGAGCCTTACAATAATCTTTTGCAAAATTATTTTAAGCAAATGTGAAGATGTAACTGGGAGACTTTTCAGTTCTTGGTTTGTTTTTTTTATTTATTTTTACATTTTTTTCTACATCCTTTCTTCTGCTGCTTCCCAATGTTCAGTTGCAAAGATATGTGCCTACAAAAAGAGAGTAGAACCTCTCATTGCTTCATCTGATGGATGTCTTGCATCTTAAATTTGAATTTTATTTTATTTTAATTTAATATTTTAATTTTAATTTTTACCTTTTACTGGAGTATGTAGGACTTTTCTGTCAACTTTTGTCTCATCTCAATACTTAAAAATTCATCATATAATACAAAGAAATTTGTTTTTGTAATAGTTAATATTTTTGCATTTGTTGGTTGGTTGGTAGGTTGGTATGATTTTTTTCTTCAACGAAGTAAAATCTGGATAAGCTTGTTCAAATTTGACTTGAAATTAAAATTGAACTGCATCTGCAGTATGGAGTAGGTAGGGAAAGGATCATGTTGGAGACAGTGAAATTTCAAGCTCATATGCAGCACTTTTTCATCATAGTGAAATATTCAACAACATTCCTCTTGTGATTATCACCACAACATTAAGAATCTTAGTGACATTTAAACTGATTTCAAGTAATTTAAATTTCCATCAATGAAACTAAAAATATTTCAGAGCGAAATGCAAAGAACTTGTGAGATTGCTCCAAAAGTAATGCCTCCTATTTTATTATTTTGGCATACAATGTCAGAGTGCATGTTAGTAGCATGGCAGTACAGGTTGAACCTTCCCACCAAAGTTCTGTTACATTTTGTTGCCACGCAGCAGATGGTAGCAGATGGCCAGTCTGACATGGAATAGCATATGAATCAAAAGTGTGTCACTGAATTCCTCTGTGCAGAAAAATTGGCACCCATTGACATCCATCAACACCTGCTGAACATTTACGGAGCTATAACAGTAAATGTGAGCACAGTGAGGTGATGGGTGGTGTATTTCAGCAGTGGCAACAGTGAAAGTGGGCCACTTCCACTGGTGCAGATTTTGACAAACATGACATACAATCCCTTGTTCATCACTGGTAAAAATGCATGGCTAATGATGGTGATAATGTTGAAAGAGAGTGTTTTCTAGCTGAGAATTTGTTCTATCAAATCATGTTCTTTGTATCTGCTGTACCTTCTATAGAAATAAATAGGAGATACTACTTTCAGAGAGACCTAAATATGTTTCTGTGATAGGACAGTGACAGAATACTAATAGAGATGGTAAACTATCATTATGTAATTTCTCCATAAGTACTTTCATTTTGAAAAGTGACTTGTGGCCAAAATGAGCAACTCATCTAATTTAACTGCATTGTAGTAAGCACTGTTTTATTTGTTGCATTCAGTATTGCTATTGCAATGGTATTGCAGTCTCTTTGTTTAAGGCTAAAATAAATGTGTTCTGATAAATTCACTGAAGTAAAATACAAATCAAATTTTATAAAGCTGTCATGCTCTACGACAAAACAGGTTCCCTTCTCACAAAGCTAAGCTAAATGGCTCTCTTACTTTGAGGATTTATGACATCTCAGCAGGCACAGCCTTGAGATAGAAATGGCTGACGTCTTTTGCTATATCTTGCATTTGTGATGTACATTTTCTTCCCCTTTGTATATTGGTTTAGAATAGGCGTTATGTCGATTCTGTTGGTACATCCTCCCACGTGCAGAGCAAAAATCTAGAATCAGACTAGATAAAGCAATAACTGATAGGGGAAGGCAAGAAAGGAAACCTCTTAGAAAAATGCAACATTCTTTGCTCACGCTGAAACACTTGCTAGGAGACTATCCAGGAAAGAGTCATGGAAAACTTGTCAAGAGCTCCAAAGTAACACAATTTAAGGATAGTATATTTCCCCCTGTATGGCAACTGCTGAGTCACAACCTGAACCTCTAACTGAGCGCCTGGAGAAAAGACCCTTGTGGCCTTGGGACCACAGATGAAGGCAACTCACCTGTGTGACTGGAAGGGGTGGAGCCAGGCTCAACCCCTCTTAGACCTCATTTAAGGGCTGACTGGCACTGAGGAAGGCTCTCTTGTTGGATATCCTTCCTTTGTGGAGATTTTCCTGTAAGCCTTGGTCCTTGGAGATGGGCTCGGCTTTCATTTTCTTCTTTCTTTTTTATGCCTTCTCATTGTACTGGTCCTGTTATGCTATATTCTACCAAAAATCACAGAATAGCTTTTTGAGTTCTGTAAAGCTTTTTCTTGTGTTGTGCTTGTTGTTTTTTTTCCTTAACCTATTGAGACAAAGAATGTAAATCTATTTCCTGACCCTTCTTGTTAACATGGGTAGAAAAACTTAAAATGGAGTATAATTTCAGAATGGGAAGTATGAAATAAGAGTTAGTAATACTCAATTGCTAGTCTTTCATTTTCAGATTTGATAGGAAAAGATAAGGAAACTTAGGAATAACTAAAAAGTATGGTGGAATTTTGCCCTATGGAGAGTAAATTTTCATATTTAGTGTTGGTTTCCAAGGCAACAGTAGCTCATGAAAATACATTTCTAGTATATAAGCAAGCATTCCTGTCAATACAAAGGATGTACAAGCTCATGAATCCCTTTTTAAAATATGCTATTTTCTATGATGTGAATTGATGTGAATCTGAAATATATTCAGGGCTCATAGTACTTAAAAAAGAACCATGGTTCTCCAGGAAAAGTTATGTATAGCAAAATGCGTACATATGTATAAACAGATCAAGATCTGTGTCACTACTGCACAAAGGGCTGAACTGGTATATGTGTTAATGGTGACTCAATTCTGCAGTTAGATAAAAGCTTGCTTAAATACTGAACTGTATGTCTCATAAAGAAATATAATTGTAAATTTTTATCATTGGGTGTGTTTTTGAATTTAGCCTTAAGATGTACATACCAATTTCCTTACCAGTTTTATTGAGCTTCTGTGCAGGATCCAGCCGTTGGCTGCTGCTACTCATTTCCAGGCACCACGCATTCTGGATTTTAACTTTAACTTTTTAGTACAACAGAAGATTATGGAACTAGTCAAAAAGTAACCTATAAAAATGCATCTGGCATTTTATTGTAATCTGGCTATAATCTAAAAAAAGCAATGGTAAAAGCAAATGCAAAAAGGAAAAATTCACGTTTTTTTCCATGACCTCGGAATGCAGTGCTAAAATAGACTTCTTAATTAAAATGTATAATCAATGTATCTTCAAAGCAAAAAAAAAAAAAAAAAGTTACTGCATTTTTCTGCGGTGTTACATTTCTGAGTTTTGCTCTGTAATTGTTATACACCATTAGGGTAGTGCAATCTGGCTTTACTAATATCTGAATGAAAGAGTAACACTGAATAAAATATCTATCATCGTAGACTGAATCAGTTTTCTGGGGACCACTGTTTCAATTTTATTCCATGTTAAGTTCAGGACAGAATACTGAAAGGTGATTGATATGACCACCTGCATGTCCTGTATTTGTGTGGTCTGTTTCTGTTGTGTTTTTTAATAAACAAATAAGACTGTTTTCTAGCTTATAGCTTAGCTGTATGACATACAGTTGTATTGTGTTTGGGAAATGTAAGTTTCGTTGCCACAAGGTGCTGGTTTACTTACTGAGCTTGAAGTGTATCTGTTTCTACAGTATGTTATTTGTTCTAAAGGAGGAGACTCTAATGGACTGATTATTCTGTAAATCTCCCTTCTGCATCATTCTTTACAGCACAGTCCAGCCTCCTCTGGTAGGGAATGTAAAAGAGGGAGTACAAAGGGGGTTCCTGCTTAGAAAGAAAAAAGGATCAGGTGGGGATTCTGTGGAGTTTCCCTTCCTTCAAAAGAATAGTCATAAGTAAATCTTTGCATAAAGCTGCAAACTATACTTTTTCTGCAGACAACTTTTACTTTGGAATATGTAAATGTAACACGTGTTCTTGTTTTTAGAACTATAACTGCCATTGCCTTTGGTGACCTCATGCCCTGATCAGTACTTTGAGAAAGGAAGAGATTGAGTCAGCTTCCCTGCAACACTTCAATAATACTTTCAGTTGCGAAAGAATGAAATTTATATTTTATTTTTCCTCTAGCCTAGATTTAGATCGCAGGATATATTCATCAGCTGTGTCACAGCACTGGCTAGATCTAGCATCACCAGGGCTGCTGTTATATAATTACCTGATAGGATGCTTATAAACCTCTTTTGGGGAGAATGAGTGTTCCTCACTAGTGGTTGTTTAACTAGTCAAGAATTAGTTAACTTTTTCTAGTATTATCTCACGATCCTAAGTGTTAAGACAGGTTTGCATCTTAAACAGAAAGCATACAGTTGTGGTATTGCCCCAGGTTTAACATCTCCAAGCAAATCTTAAATATTTGTGCAAGGCTGAAGGTTTGAAGGGAAAGTCAGTGTGCTTGAAATGGTTTCTGAAATGATATGTAAGACCATGAATCTCAAAGAGCTACAGGTAGTCTTTTCAGAAAGAGTTGACCAGGGCTCCTAAGCTACTGACCTCATAATTGAACCATGAGAAACTATTCATTTGTTCTTCTTGCCTTATCTGTAGTTAACTAGCAAGTCCCATCAAGTAGTGCACAATAAACCACATGAACTGTATACCTATGCTATGAGCAGTCATAGAATGTTACTGCAACAGATTTTATTAACTAACACTATTATTCAAACACTGCTGTTCTGACATTCATATGAGCCTTAATTGCATACATTTATAATTGTTTAATTTTAATTTATCAGAATTGCCTTTTTCAAACTGTATTTTAATAAATTATTGTAAAAATGCAGGACACAAACAGTTTCAGCAGTACCTGCATTCACTTAGAATGGTAATGTCAACACTTGATACTAGAAATGTAGGCATGCTAGTATAAAACCAATGTTTTTGCTTTATTGCTAATTATGTGAATGAATATGATTAGCTTAGTTGGACTATTGCTTACTAGTGTGCCTCAGATTACTTTCTAATTTAATATAAAAAATAATTGTGACCATAATGGAGTGCATCTTGAAATACCTTTACGGTGTTAAATGTTACACTGCACAGGACATGGAATAAGCATGCACAACTCCTGATATCCTGTTAAAGAATTTTAAGTTCAGCTTTTTAAGGTCAGAGGTGTTGCTTTCAGCAGCATGTGAGGTGACACTGCTTTGAGGCACAAGCATTTGAATACAAAGAACAGAAGCTTTGAAAAAAAAATGTAGGTTGGTCATATGTTTTTATCTGAATTATTGGCACCTTTTAAAGTTAAGAAGCGAAACATATGAACTGTTGACTGTAGAAGTCAGAATGGATAAGGACTTTATGGAAAAGAATATTATTCATCTTCAGTGAGCCAAACAGCTCAAGTTCAGTTCTATTATGTAACTGCTTTTAGGTAAAAGGAAGATGATCTGGGTGATCTTTGTTTTCAGTTGTTGCAACGTTGCCTGCATGAATTAACAGTCTGTGTTGAATACTACTGTGGAAAAAGTATTCTCTTCATCTAGCCTGTATAAAAGTTCCGTGTTGGAAAATTAGAAACAGGTCAAAAACAGTGCAGTTGGCTTTACTGGACTTTTGTGAAGCTTGGTAATTAAATCTTCATATATTCCACACTAGTATGAAATTCCTTTGCTTTGTGTCCTTGAGCATTATCAATGAATAAACTAATTCCTGGCTCTAGTCCATATAACAGTAATTTGAAGAGGAGGAGAGGGGTGGGCTCCTGTTATTCTTGGTTACTTAAAGGCAATTTTTTAGGTGTAATCAGTTGCACATTTCAGAGCTCACAGGGAAGGAAGCTTGAGAGCAGTCTCTTATTGTGGCTGTAAGAGTGCTTAGAAGAGATTGTGTATGTTTCTGTCTCAATCCTTTATTTTCTCTGCTTGCATTGTGTTGCACTGAGCATACTCTGTCCACTGAAGAACAAATAACTATGACACTTTAAGAGACCATAAGCAGTAACATTAAACCATGATGTTTTCTTTTTTTCATTTCAGTTGAGAATCCCTATGTGCCAAAACACAGACACTTTGGTCTTTCCTGGGTCTTTTTTTGTTTGTTTGTTGTTTGTTTGTTTTTGTTTTTTGTTTTTTGTTTTTTTTCAGTCTGTTCCCACAAAATTGTCCTACACTGTATTCGTACATAACTGGCATCTCCTGCATTTCTAGTGACTTGATTATCAGTTTCTAACAAATTAGAAAGAGGCAGTAAAATTTCAGATTATGTATATATTTTGTGAGTAATTACATGGTAATGTAGAGAACAGATTCTAATAATTTTTGAAGGACTTAACCCTAGTTTATTTTTTCTAGCATAGAATTCTGGCATCCCATATTGAAGACACAGATCTAGGGGTCACAGAGTCCTTTTCCTTTTCCAGTAGCAGAACTGTGAGTATTGGAGAGGAAGTTGCTTATTTGTTTTGTTGTGAGGATGTTTGTTTGTATTTGTTATTGTTATTTGTTGAGGATTAGTGTTAATAATGTCACCAAAAGGAACCAGTTAAGAAATGGAGGATTCAGAGGACATGAGGGAATACCAAGGAGGAAGGAAAACTTGATATTCCTGAAAGCAAGGAAGAGTTGGTATTATTTGTTTTGATTGTCTTCAGCAAATGTTAATTTATAACAAAGTCATCCACAAAGAAAAAGCAGCAGAGGCTTTTCTGGGAAACTCATAGATGCTAAAGTCCAATATCTCCAGTTTTATGAAAATTGATGAGTAGAATAGGTGTGGATGTAGAACAATCTGGAGAACTGCAAGTGTAGTAGATTTCTGAGCTGTGGTCTTCTGGAATATGAGTTACCTTCTCCATAGCTGTATTCATCAATGATAATCAGGCATATCTTCTCTTTCCTATGGCATTTCATTTCTCACATGGAAGTTTTAGAGATGCTTGCAAAAGGGACCAGAATGTGTGATACTGGTGGTGGAACCTGGAGCTGACTGAACTTAGTTTGTGGGTTTTAGCGTTTACTTAATAAGACTACAAGGTTTTATACTGACCCTTGATAGAAGTTGAAGGCTTTTCACTTTCAAGGACCTCCCTTTAAAAATCTTGAGTTTAATTTCACGAAGATGGTATCAAGGTACTGTCTGGCTGAATGCTACAGCTGTTTGCTTCTCTGTGTAATGTTGCAAAGTATCTCTAAGTTTTGGTTATAGTAGCCATGATGTCAGATTAAAAAAAAAAAATGCCTTGTGCAACTACTGCTCTTAAAATAAAAGAATCTTGTAAGGGAGATATCCACCTAAATATGAAACAGTGGACTTTGAGCTTGGCGTGGTTTTTATTTCTGTTTTGTATATGGAGTACTTCTGTTTCACCACTTCCCCATCTCTCTGCAGTAAGATCTCTGATTCTGCTATCATTGGTGTCAGTATTTTGCTATTCCCTTCATCTAGAACAAGGAAGCCAAGTAGTTAGTACCATTTCTAGTTCTTCACGCGCACCTGAATAACCTCATGTGCATAATTTCAAAGTATGTAAATAAGATACTGCATTTAAGGAAGAAATTTTGAGACAAGATAAACATGTGTTAACTTAGTCTACTTTCAGAGTTTTGTAATAAAAATGTTAACTTGGAAACAAGACTGACCTAGTTATTCACCTTAATTAATCCCTAGTGAAATCAACTAGAGGAATTTCCGCTGAACACATAGAAATTGCAGTCTGCCTTAAATCAGAAGAATAACTTAAAGAAAGAAATTATTCATTGTTGCCTGTTTGCTTATGAATTGGTTTGCTTACACATAGGGAAGCCAAATTATTTTCAACTATACAGAAGCCCTTGGGAACCTTACTTTATATCTTTCCTGTACTTAGCAGACTTCCAGAAATTTGAAATTATAAATTTATATTTTTAGTATTGCCCTATGGCAGGTTTTCAGTGTATCAGTCATGCCAAGCTGTGAGTTCCTCTCTTCATTATATACATGGAGGTTGATCTTTAGCTTACTGTTGTTGCACTTCCCTTTGAGCAGAGTGCCACAAGAATATTGCAGCACAGTGGTTGTTAAAGTGGAGGGGAAAAAAATGCATTAGACCTAGATTTGTATGACTCTGATAAATCTAGGTCAAACAGCATAGTCTTTGCTCAGTACTTATTCAGGCGAAACTCCCATTGGCTTTTAACAAGAGTTTTGTCTGACGAAGCACTGTGGGATTTTGCCCTCAGTATCTAAAATATTTGATCAGTTCTTTGCACTTTGGAAGTATTCAAGAAGCACATCATATGTGTTGTCCTTGACTGCCCCGCTGTGGCTGTATCATCTTCTATTTAAAAGGTAGCAGAATCTTCCATCTCCACATTTAGCATGTCTTTGTTGTGGGAGTTTGAAAAGAGGAGGAAGGAGATTAAAAATGCTTTTTATGTATGTGTTATTTAAAATAATTCCAAGATATCTGTGCATTAATTCTAAATATTGCTGCATAAGAAGGGATGTGGGTTTTTATATACTTGTTTTAGATTCCTTTCTCTCCTTCCCTCTACTCTAGAATTCTAGCTTTTCCATTTTCATCTGAGGGCTTTCTGAGTGGATGGGGGAGAAGAACCTTTTCTCTTCTGGCTTTTTTTTCTTAGAAAATGTTTCACAGATTCCTATCACTCCTTATGCCAAATGAGGCTTTAGGTTCACAGTTTGAATACAGAAATCCATTCAGGGAGGTGAAGAAACCCAGTAGTTCCACTACATTTTTTTTCCATTTTTAAAGAAGGCATTACATTGAGGTCTATTAAACATGATCAAGAAATGTGCAGTATTTGTAAAAAAAAAAAAAAAAAACAAAAAAAAACAAAAAAAAAAAAAAACATGGAATGCAAAGATGTGAAACCATATGGAAGAACTGGTTTATATCTTAATGTTTTGGGGGTTGGACTAGATCCTTAAAGGTCATTTCTAACCCAGACTATGCTATGATTCTATGAACATGGCTTTGTTTGCTGCCTTGTTTTTTTTAATATTTTTTCTGAATGAATTGTGCACTTTGAGATGAGAACTGTCCTCTCCCATTACACCACACTACTGTCTGTGCTTAAATTTTTACTGAAATTGTCTTCTTATGCTCAGTGCATCATTTCTCCTTTTCTTCTCCCTTTTTATTGTATCTTCATTTATATCAAACCTTCTCAGTGGAACTATTGCTTTTTTTCCACCTGGCACTCTGCTTTTCTTTTCAATTCCCTCTTGAAGATCAGTACCTGAGGTTTTAATGAAAACCCTTTTGAATAAGATGCAGTCAACCTACCCTTTACTATAAAAATATTTTGGGAAAACCTCATAATAAATGTGTTGTTAATTTCTTTAGAACTTTTCTTATCCAGGCTGAATAGCTCCTAAACATTCAGAGTTTCTGCTGAAGTAAAAAGTTCTAATGCTAGGTAAGCTGGTATTTAATGTGATCAATTATCCTGAGCATCCAGTAGATTCTTTCTCCCACTGTAGCACTCAGTGGCAGTACAGAAGTGTATATGGTGAACAGTCAGATGTAGCCTGAGAAAAATGTACTGCATCCATTACTCTGAAATGAGGTAGCCAGTAACAGTACGTTGGCAGTTAAGAAATACTCACCTCTTTTTTTTTTTCATTCATCTGCAATCGCACATGTGGTTAACTCTGATATTTTTATGCCCAAACTTTGCAACTCAGCCACTACACTGCACAATTTTGCTTACAGAGTCTGAAATATGGAATATCTTAATTTTAAAACAGAGGCTGTTGTAAAATACTGTAGGTTTTAAAATACTGTAGGTGTACTCCTAAACTTAGAGAAGTAGTGCTATTGATTAAACCCTTAGGTGGATGTTCTCTGTTTATGTTCATTTTCTTCCATAGAACTGTGGCATCCAGCAGACCGTGTTGTTGTGTATTAGTGAATAAACAGTGCTCAACCACTGTTACTGAATTTTTATATTTTGTTTAATGTATTTAAGGCATATTGCTCTGAATTGATCATTTAATTTCTTGGTAGATTCTTAATATCATTATCATAAAATTTCCCAATCTAAGTAGACTCCCTTCAGCCTTTAATCTAACAGGCAGGAAAAGTTAATTCAGGCTGATAAATAATAAATGAAAGTACATCTTTAAGTAAATGTTCTTATATAAGTTTAACTCTCTTATGTCCCTTGCTTCATTTTCAGTCTTTCTCAGGCATAGCTGTCTGGCTATTTTTTTTTTTTTTTTTTGCTTTTGAGTTTAGTACTTCACCACAGTAATTCAAATAATTCAGTTGTGCTTTAAAAGTGAACAGCTCTTATGCTGGGCTGTGCTTTTGCTCAGGGTACAGATGTTGATTATGAGTGAAAACATATTCCCAGTTGTCAGGGAGCCTGAACTTGATGATTTGTCTTGACTAACAATTACATCAGTGTTATTCTTTTTTTAAATGGAAAGAATATATTAAGTACTGGTTTGTTTGGTTTTACCAAGTCTTTTGGGTGTTGCTTTTTTTTCTGTGTGAAGCCTAGTGTGAGAGGGTTTAGTCTGTGACTGGATGAACTCCTGCTGTATGTCTGCTGTAAGTCACCTATGGGAAAGATTTTCTTTGGACAATCTGAAAACTAAAACTTAAACTCATTCAGTAGAGGAATTAATAGTTATCAGTAGCATTTGATAGATCTATCTGAATTCTAGCCTTCAAGAGGCAGGTGGTGAAGTCCTTCCTGCCTTTGTTACTCAATTGTTTCTTTCAGATTCTCTATAATTTTCTATTCTTGACTTTTTGTACACGTCAGTCACACATTACCCTCCTTTTCCCTCTTCAGTGAGTGGCTGTTTTCTTCAGTAGTTTTCCCTAATTCATTAGGGAATTCATTTGCATTAAGCAAAAGTGAGAGTGTACAAATACGCCAGTTTTTGTCATCAAAGCAGTTGGAGTTCAAAACTTATATTGCTTTTATATATATATATATATATATATGCATAATGACCACAGTAATAATCCTTGGTGTATCACTGCTGGTTAAAATTGATGGTAGTAATACTACTATGTTCTTCTCACAATTAAAGCACACTGATTTAAATACCTGTTGTACCTATTTGGTGCGTTCCCACTCGACATAGTTGGACAGGTAACCACCAAGAACTTGGCAACCAGGAAGATTAAAAGGGAAATGTTTCATATTCAGAGAAGCAGAAACCTTCCTAGCCTCTTATAATACCATGTAACAGTAAAGAAAGTATATTGGGATGGTGTGAAGATAATACAGATCAGTAATTTCTGAAGTAGAAAGCCAGTAAGTATACCATGAATACAACAACTGAATCTGATACTTAATGCCAAACACTCCAAACTAAAGATGCAGAGGTAACTGGAATAAACAGCTCCAGTTCTTTTCAGTGGTCATGCCACTGAGTGCCTGTATGATTAAGATAGCTCAAGAGCTAATATCCATGCTCTCACAAGATATTTATCTTCTTCAAAATTTACTTTTAAGGAAACAGTCTAGATTTTTGGGATTATTTCTTTTCCCTTCCTCTGCCTTCTTTCCTGACCAGATAAAAGCGTAATAGATGCTCTCTACTTGGGACACTCAGGAGGTCAAAGAAGCAGAGAGCCATCAGAAAGGCAAGGAACAATTGAATGCTATTCTTTGGTTCTGTTCAGCTAATAGAGGTAGTCCTCATTTTAACTCCAGAAGTCACTCATAGGGACCTCCCATCAATTCTGTCTGGAGGTTGTAAGAGTGGCAGAGATCTGTCACTGCAGCCTAGGGCTTCAGTGGGTATGGCACCCACCTGCTACAACCAGCTGTAAAGAGTTTTATAAGGATCTTATAAGACTATGCCATAAAACAGTAGATGAAATTAACAGTAGGTGAACGTAAAGTGGTAGGTATGGGAGAAAACCAGTTCTAGTTTTACCAGTGTAAAATTCCGGAATATAGACTGTTCCTACTGTTAATACAGATAGTCTCAGCATCAGAAATCAGACAGTTGACACTGGTAGAAGCCCGTAAGTGCACATTCACCAGTGTTGGGGCTATCATCCATGGGAGTGCCTTAGGAAAGCTTAGTTCTACCTCAATTTGATATTTACAGTTGACACATCCCAAAGAATCAAATCTTCCAGTGCCAAGGGATATTCCCCTATTTAAGGCTGATTATTCCATGCTAGTTGGATTTTTTTTGTCCTGTCCTCAGATTGTTGCTCACAATACTGAAGGCAAAATGTAGCAGTAACTTAGCCCCCCTCAGAAACCACAGAAATTCATTTGATAGCTGTCATTGTACACCATGCAATTTTACCCTGTCACCTTTTCACATTAAGAAAAGGTGTGGTTTTTGGTTTTTTTGTTTTGTTTTTTTTTCCTGTAGCGTCATCTTCTCTGAGATGAGGTTTCAAGCAAAGCTTGGTACCTCAGGCAATTTCCCATGCATCGAGTAGGCTGAGAAGCCAGCTGCACCAGCAGTACTATGCAGCCAGAAGACTGCTGGGGTGGAGACACAGATTGCCAGGCATGCCTGGCACCCTGGCTTCCACCTCAGCTGTCTGCAGACCTTCCCTCATCTGCTGGTGGGTACAGACGTTTTGCCCTAAGCCCCCAAGATGGTTGTGATTTACCTCCTGACAACCATAGCCCTCTAGAGCCTGGGGAATTGCCCCAGTGGCTGGATGACCTCCTGTGGCACCTCTGCTGCTGCCTGGAGAAGTAACACCTCAATCACTTCCTCTTAGGATAAGAGAGGATGATATGTTTTCTATGATTTGCAGTTGTAGAATGGAAAGGATGTTAATGGGCAATCCTTCAGAGCATCTAGGAATGTCAAGGAACCTTATTAGACCATTTCTTAATAGCATCATTGAGCTATCTCCTTCACTCTTGTATTAATTCTTGACTGTGCAGCCTTATGTTTTTCTTAACTGAATTTTCAGTATGTTTTGTATATTAAAATAATGCTTCAGCCAACTAGTGGAGAATGTAAGGAATTTTTTTCAGTTCCCTTTGGCTTTAGGCTTAGGTGCTGAATTTCCTGGATGAGCAGTGACTTTTTTTCCATGCACTAATCTGAAAGGCTCTTGGCTCAAATTTGTAGCTTACATTAGAGTGTAAGCTGGCAGCATTCCTGTTCACGCTTCTGCAGTACTGTTCCACCTGTGAGGTATGGCATATGGACATGCTTCTCAAGAGTAAGTCGTTACATCATGTTGCAGACTGTTGTAGATATGCCGGTGCACTGTGTTGCTAGCTGAAACTGGAAGGCACACTTAATTCAGCGTGAATGGATTATTTGACATAAGAAATACAATCTTCCTGAATAACCCAGTACAGAAAATGAAGAAAAACTTTGTGATCTTTTTAGTCTCTTGATCATATTGCCTTTGTTCATAGCATTGCAACATTATAATAAGGTGAGGTATGGAAAAACAGAGCAAATAGAAAGATACACCTAACAGCTGTGACTAACAAAAGGAATATATTCCACTGTAACAGTATTGCTTCTGAAATTTGCTTAATTCATCAAAAAGGAGAAAAAACCTTACACCACAATGCACTGTAAATTATTCAACAGAAGTAAAGCACGCTATATGTGCAAGCTTTCTTTTCAAAGTCTTTTCAAAATAGGAGCTGCAAAGGTTCATGAAACTGTCATACTCATAAATGATTTAGCAGATCTGCTGCAGTCTTCTTGAGAGAAAAAGACTGGGATCCATAGCTCCAGTGATTTGTTGGATCTTTAATATGTTTGCTTCTTTCTAATCATATACAGAACACTTAGCTTCCATCAGAAATGAATCTATGAATAACATCTGCTTCTTAATTAGGAAAGGTTAATGGTTTTTTGTGTACATTCTTGGCATTACTGTTATCCACAGGATACTAATATTGCAGAGTTATATATGTGACAGAATAATCTACAGCTTAATATCAGATGTAGAAAATATCCTGTTTCCATGGTTAAATATCTTAACATCACTTGATTGATTGATTTTTCAAATCATCTACTTCCCTCCTTGCAGGTTTTAACTGTAAGTCGCTATTGATGGCTTGAAATCAAGTTTGTTGTAGTACCCTGACTTAGGCAGAGCTTTAGGCAAGCACGGAACTCTTGCTTGCAGGCTGGGATCCGTCACTCACTCACAGAACTATAGGATTATTTTAGTTGGAAAAACTCCTTCAAAGTAATGAAGTCCTACCAACTATCTAACACTAGAATTCCATTGCTAAACCCTGGCATTAAGTACCACATCCACACATCTATTAAATACCCCCTGGGTTGGCAAATCCACCACTTCTCTGAGCAGCCTGTTCCAATGCCTGACAACCCTTTCATGTAGAAGTTCTTCCAGATACCCAGTTTAATTCTGCCCTGGCACGACTTTGAAGCTACTGCTTTGTGTCCTATCACTTTTTACTTGAGAAAAAGACCAATGCCCTGTTCACTCACTGCAGCCTCCTTTCAGGTAGTTATGGAGACCAATGAGGTCTCCTCTCAGCCACCTCTTCTCCAGCCTAAACAGATGCAATTTTTTCAGCTGCTCCTCACATCTTGTTTTCTGTTCTCTTCTTTGTTCTCTGCTTTGTGCTCTTCTCTGCACACTCTGCACCTTGTTGGCCACCTCAGCATGCTGCTGGCTCATGTTCAGCTGGCTGCTGAGCAGCACTCCCAAGTCCTTTTCTGCTGAGCACCTTTCCAGCCTCTCTTCCTCAAGTCTGTACCACTGCATTAAGCTATTATGCCCAAGCTATTATGCACCTAGCATTTAGGCTTGTTGGGTGATGTGTTTAGAAAAAATGCAAGAAAAAGCATCTTGCTGACACATAGTTTTCAAGTTTTAAATGTGTAAAAATAAGGAGTTTAATTTAAAATTTGAAGTTAGTTGCAAGGACTACAATGCAAGCCTGCAAAACAAATGCATTGTAATCAAGGCGCTCTTTGACGTTGTCTTGAGTTTTTGCATTTAGGTTTCTGTCTGTGGTGCGCTGCATTTTCCTGGGGGTTTTTTTGGACAGATTTTTTTATAACCAATAATAAAAGGGATTTGTATCAGCCACCTGCACAGAAACTGATACCCTTTGGTAATCAGTACAGTAAGAAATGTATGAAACAGAATCATAAGAGAAGATCAATGTGACATGCTGAAGTATCTCTAAAAGAAGACTGTAGCTCAAAATCTAAAAGTTCTTCTCAGAAGATCTATGACATTAAGAGGAGTAGCAATATTTCACTTATCAGTTTGTGTGTGCAGACTTAATGACAGCAGCCAGACAGGCTGGATTAGACCAACTGCTGACATCTCTCTTGTCACCACTTTTGATTTTACTCTGAGTTTGCTTTGGGAAGAATCAGGTCCTAGAATATTCATAAGACTGACATTCTGATTTTTTTTTTTTTTTTTTTTTTTTTTTTTTTGGCTCTTATAGCAATGAGAAAACCTTAAAACCTTAAAAGCCCTTGAAAAAAAAAAAAAAGTGGTTTTGGTTTTTTTGGGGGGATTTTTTTAAAAGGTACTTGTCAAAAAACAGGTCATGATCTTTGGCAGTTTGAGTCACAATTTCTTCATGTGTGGAGTTGACATGAATACGTTCTGAAAATCCAGATTTTTCTGCATCAGAGAGATGGAGAAGAAAGCTGGTACAATTATTTATGTGGAACCTAAATATCTCCACCCAAAAACTCATGGTGTTATTATAGACGTGTATTTTGGTGGCGTTTCTGTGTAAAAGATTATTTTTTTTCTGTAGCTAGTATACATGTGATTCTTCCTTGTAGCATCATGCTACTCATCAGCTTTATAGTCCATGGGAGCATCATCTGTTGCACATTCCTATATGTTTCAGAATCATTGCATTTTATTTGCAAGTGCTGTGTTGCTAATGTGCCCACAAAACTGTTTATTACTGGGGAACAATTTCTTACTATGTGCGCATGCATTCCTTGTCAGATTGCTGTAAGGCAGCAAATTCTTTTTTTCTGTTCTGTTTTAATAGGCCTATATCTGTCAGTAACATAACAGGAACTGATATGACTTCATGACAATTCCAAAGGTTATTCACATGTGAGCCATCATGATCATCTCATGGGACTTTTCTTATTCCTTAATCTTGCTTTTCCTCTTTTCTTCCTTCTTTGCATAATTTTATCAAAGCTATAGAGCTGTAGACAGAATAGGTGAAAGGTGTTAACTGATCTTAGTCGTTGCTTGTACAAGATCATGACACTATAGATAAAGTAAACTGTGATGTTTACACTAGAAAAGGACCAAATGTGGTGTGTTCATTGGAACATCTGTGAATTTGACTTGATGACAAGTCCCAGAGCAACACAAAAAAGCCAACCCTCTTTTCCTGCAGCAGTGTAAAGTGTGTTCAGTCATATTAATGATAAGAGGTATTAAATTAAAAATAATAATAAAACACAAAGCAAAAAGTATGAAACTGAATGTTCATTGTGAAGGTTAGCATGCAGAGAAAATGCCAAAAGAGAGAAGTTATTATCTTGCTCTCTGATCATTTGAGCTAAACAGGAAAAATGAAATTGAACAGAATATGTGTTCTTGGAGGTTAGACATCTTTCTGCTGTTTTTGTAGTGTTTACAAAGATCAGAGATAAGATACAAACACAGCTTTACTTTGAGAGGTGCACCACAGTGTTGCACTGAGGAGAAGGTTTGATTTAATCTCAAAGCAAGTGCAATTTTTTTATTTTTTTTTTATTTTTTTTTTTTTAAGTCTAGAGATTTATATATGTTACTGGTGGTTAATAACTTCAGCAACATTTCCTCAGTTGTAGGTGGAATATAATGCTAGGCTTGGTAAGTATAATAAAGATTGCTTCAAGGAATTTTTAGAGATAACAGTTTTTCCTTACAGCCCCTATTTCGTCCTTTCCCAGTGAGGTGTGTACTGTGAGAATAATTTTCATTTTTCTCTATAATTATTTCATTCTTGCAAACCTGTATGTTGATTTTTACTTAAGTGAACAGACTGCAAAGGAGAAAGGGGTCTATATAAATATTCATAACCATTCTCTTTTAATTTGTTCTTCTATTTTTATAAGTACAAAATCCATTGTAAAGCTCTTTCCGCTGTGAGATGAAGGCACAGCCTAGGAAACCAACTGCATAAGCTGGGGCTTTGTCTTAGAGTTTTTTGCCAAACAATTGCCATTTTAGACAAAGGAGAAAAATGTCATTTACAGCCTCTTTTCAGTAATAGTAAGCATCCAGTAATCCAGTTACTGCCAGTGAGAGTTGCAGGTATTCAGCATATTTGAAAATTCTTGACCTCTGTCTGTTTCTCCTGCTGTTAAATGGAAGGTAGCTTCTTCAAAAGGCTGCTATGAGAGTAATTAGTTAGGAACCACGAAGTGCTCCGAAGAGCAAAATGGCAAAGGAGTGCCATGGCACCCTTTTAATGTTTAACGAATTTCAGCAAAACGGCCTCTTGTTCTGGGGAATACTTATGAAATAGAAAGTGTGAAAAACAACAACTCCTAATTTGGTTGCAGTGCTTGGAAAAATCATTATTGGTCAGTGTACCTCAAACAAAGGCTTTATAGGCTTTCATATAATTGCAAAGACAATTGAGGAACAATACAAAAACAAGCTTGTTTTTCTGATTAAGGGTTGTACATGGTACATTTGCTGTGATTACCCTGAATCTAAATAAGACAGTTTCAGCCCTGAGCTTTTTAACCCTTAAATATCTTCACATTTATTTCTAGTACACTTTTTCTGCTGCAGCAGTTGCCCACACCTCCCATATCTCATTGCCAAAATCCTTAAATAACTGATTAATTCTGAAGTGCTTTAAAGACACAAAATGCACCATAAAATATCATGTCTTTTTCCCCATTTTTCCTTCATTACACCATTAGTGTATGTTGCAAAAAACAATACATGTGGATAAACCTGATCGGTCCATCACTTCTGTTAATTCTGTGTAGCTATGAGAAACTGAAGACTAATTTTTACCTTTGTTAGATTTGTCTGTTTGTTTCTCTAAGTTCCATCCTTTGGATAAAACTTTGAACGAGGTCTAAAAAGGCCAAGACTGTGCCAACAATAGGTTTGTTTAGACAAATGTGATCATGACCACTTCAACAACCCAAAGCAGAAGCAACTGAAGCAGAGAGCAAAAGCTTCAGGGAAAAAAAAAAGTTTGGGGAAAACAAGGGACACCAATTCATATGTGTGTGGTGAAAAAACTAGTGAAAAATTTGATCTCCAATGTAAGCAGCTGTATTAGTGGTGAAAAGCACGGAGATTTTTGCATTAACATCTGTTTACGTGCTGCAGCAAACATGGTTGCAGTAACTGAGTGAGATCCGTAAGCCCAAAGTGAGGACAGTGAATACACAGAAGTGCTGTAAGCACACTGGGAAGGAGATGGCATGCACAAACATAACATGTAGGGATGCTGGATTTCTATAAGAAAGCAGAAGCACTATGGTGTTGAAAGCAAGAGTTGTGTACAAAATTAGAAAAATGTAGGTAAAACTTTTCTACTATCTTGACTAGCAAAAAGAGCAAGAAATGAGTGAGATACTGCCTCTAAGAATAATGCCTGAAACCATGGAACAAGAGATAAAGATGCTAGGTTGAATCCTGCAACCTTAAACATACTTTTCTCAGTCGAGATAAGTTACAGAAGCCATAGCAGATGCAGTTAAAAGCCAAAGATTTCTAGAACCCACTTGTATTTCAGAAGCAAGTTTCCTATCTGTGGATCACTTTCAGCACATGAGTGCAAAACAGAGGAATGGAAGAAAAAAGCGTTTAATCCAGGCACTGAAATGTGAGGGTCCTCTGCACATCTCAAGTAGACAGATTCAACTTAAGAGATGAGCTAAAGGCTGACCACATGGGCGGGGATACAAGATGGAAAGAGCAGTGAAGAGCTTCATTTTTGATTGTTACATCTTATCCTAGGAGTAAAACTGGATCAAAGCCTGATTTTTCTTCAGAACTGATTTTTATGTTATAGGTTGAGCACAGGGGGTTTGCGTTGATTTTTATTTCAAGGCTGAGTTATGCCAAAACCACAGCTTCATTAGTGGTAAGAATACATGCCATAGAGATATGCCATGGGAGAAGTTTCACAGAGTATGGCAGAAGGTGTGGAAATTTGTTAAAGAGTATAGATGGCTCATCTAGAGTAATTTCCCATAGCACTCTCTTGAAGTTATAATTAGTGAACTCTCGTGCTTGGAATAAATCAAGTACCATTCCGGAAAGCACTGACAAGTGATAATGGCTTCTTTTCAGCGTTGTTTTTAATATAATTGAATCACTGGACACTGAATGTACCTCAAGCTCATCAGCATCAGCCTGATATCGCTGTTTTTACTAGGTGTAATGATGCCCTTTCTTTGCAAAATTCAAGTTCTTTTTCAGCTATTCCATCAGATCTAAAGGAACCCTCCGGGTTATTAGGAACTTCTGATGAAAATCCATGTTTAATCTAGAAATACTCCAGTCAACACTGAAACAAGCAGTGGAGAGCTGCAGGTGCTGTAGCACATGCCCCACTTTGTTTTGTGCGTGGAAATTGGTGTTGTTTTGATTAGCATTGCAGCTCTAAGTTATATGAATCTCTGACTTTAAAAGTAGACTTGCATTTTACACAAGATCTTGGAAATAAGAACACAAAACTATGTATTAGTATTCCACAATTTCTCCATTCATTGTTACCAAAATCAGTTTGCTTTCATTTGCATAAAGGTACAAGATCATAATCCTGAAAACAAGGAGAGCAAATTTATAAACCAAAGAGTTGTTATTTTCAGTCAAAAGAGAAAAATGTTTTTTATTAAAATGTCATCAATTTCTGCTGTGTCTTTGATTTACTCTCTCTTTCCTGGGGAGAGCTTACCTTGAAGTATTTTTGATGCTGCAGGTAGAGCTGCATGGCAGATGCAGGATGGCTGCCTTTCGGAATACACATTGTTTTGCAATTGTCCTGAAGGGCTTTGGAAATCCATTTTCTTCTTCCATGTATTTATTTAAAGTATATAAGCATAACTGAGATGATTTATGGAAAAAAAAAAAAAAAACCAACAACAAACAAAAAGTATATGCTTTTTTTATAGCACAAAAAGGGACAGAAGTTGCACCTGTACATTATGCAGGATGGCCATGTGAATGCATCACTGCCATGCATTTGCACCTTAAGGCAGGAGCTAAACAAACTTTGACGTAAGTTAGACAGACACATGAACTTAATTTGCACGAAACTCAACTGTTAAAAAATATTTAGATGATCATTTCTCTGTGAACCAGTGGATAAAAAAGTTTTCTCATTTGATAATCTACCTCTGCTAATTTAATGTTTCTAAATTTAGAGAGGAGGGGAAACCCAGCTCATTTTGAACTAGGTAGATTTTTCCGTGAAATACAGTGTTTGTTTTGGGCTTAGATTTTTGTTGGTTTGGTTTGGTTTGGGTTTTTTTAATCAGTAAATGTACTCTCAAAGATCAAAATAAGTTTCATCTAATCTGATGAAGCTTTTGGGTGAACTCATTAAGGTAAAGTTGCCATTGTTTAGAGGGTGTATAGCAATTTATATAAACCATAACTGGTTTAGCACCAGTGGCAAATCTGATGTCAGAGAATAATTGTATCTCACATTGTGCCATGTATCTTCTTACCTTTGTATTCCAGTCATCTATTAAACAAAGTACCCCTGAAGATTGTTTATCCCTAGATAATAGTCTCTACTGTTAAGTACTACTTCATCACAATGTTTCTTTCTGATGATGCCTTACTGTAATGTATCATGGAAGTGACAACTAATATATTATACAGTAAAGTAAAATATCCCCTAAGCAGGGTACAGGGATGATAAATTATGTTAATATGTTATTCCCATTATATTATCATCAGTCAGATGATGATTTAGTATGATGCATCATCAATAAAAGATAATCTAATAGTGTATTAATCAAAACTTTATGCCATCTGGTAAATACAATGAGTTAATTCAACCAACTTAAAGGACAAAAGTTATCCTAGTTCCACAATTCACATGCAGCCTAAATTGAAACACATTGAGATACAGAAAATAACAATAAAACATATGTCTAAGAAGAGAAAAACTAGGAAATGTTGCTATTATAAAGGTCAGAGGCAGAACATCAGTACCTGCAAAGCAACATCACACTAGTATAGCCATTATATGTTGTATAGTAACAGCGCTATTAGGGTGACAATGCTATTAGAAGCTTCCACGTAACCCCCAGTCAGTGTTTTATTCTGCTGAGTTACTGACAATAGTGAAACATAAAGAAACTGACTTGACATTCAATGCCCTTTTCTCATTCTATAGAGAAATAGTTCAATGTGAATATTTACAGGAAGTTTCAACCATATTTTTGTGCCAAACTGTTTATCAAACAGATGGTTATCCTGCTATTCAACAAATTGCATGCTGACATGCTGTAGTGATCCATGGATGGTACCAGCCTGTCACTAGACCAAACAGAAATATCAGAGAAACTTTGTTAGTATCTATTCTACCCTAAGACCCATCAGAGTAGTATATAAATATATATACATATAGTTGTACTTCACGTTGGTTCACTTAGAAATGTAAAACTTTAGTGCTTCCCAATGTCCAGGGAATAATTTTATTCATTTTTTTTTCTCCCCTAAGTGAATTTAATTATTGAAGAAAGATGTAAAAGATAGTGTTATCCTTCCACACAGCAATCAAAAACCTCCACCCACACCCAGTGGCCAACACACACTATCATAGGGCAGTGTTTATACAGGTAACAACATGCAGGTTTGTCTCCTTAGTACTTGGACCTTTTTCTGTTGCTAGAACTTATAACAGTTGAACTGTTTATTCAATGAGTTCAGTCATTGAGAATATATATAAGTGATGAAGTCTGGTACAAAGATGTATACAGGTAGTCAAAGAACTAATAACCTCAAAACCTCTTGTGATCCTTCAGATAGCTGTCTACAAAGATACTGTCTGGCATGAAGAACAGCACAAGTCTGAGGCCTGTCTTTAAATTTCTTTAGCTTTCAAGCATTAACTTTCTTTACCCTGAAACATTAATAGCATATTCACATCCTCTCATTTGCAGTTACACTGTTACAACCTGTGTCTGTATTTTACCTGAAAGTCAACTGAGGTCACAGGAACGGAGTACTTATCAAACTCAGTGCTTTTTAGTTCAGCAGAACATCTCCAAAATACAATCAGTAGCAAGTTCCAAGGAGAACTGTAGCGAGAAACCTTTCATGTCATGATGCGTTCCCAGCTTTGGTTTTTGAGCTTTTACCAGTGTGGCTCAAAGGCTTTCTTAACTCAGAGATGTGTATCTGTCATGAATATTTCCTCTGTCAGTTCATATAGTTATTTTAGGAGATGTTTATATTTTTAGAGTTCATGACATCCCAGAGGAATAAATTTCTTTGTTAAAAAAAAAAAAAAAAAAAGAACTCGTTTCTTTACTTTTCTTTATCTGCTTTTTGCCATTTATATGTGATAAATCCTGATTCGTGCAAACATATACTCTCCATCTATTAACATCTGTATTGCATTTAGGGTTGTATAAATCTTTGTTCATTTCTTTAATTCCATACCTTTGAACACCTCTCCTGTCTTTTTCTAAAGATTTGTTAGTTTTACTTTGTCCTTTTTGCATGGGGGATCAAGACTACAGTCAGTAAACAATACGCAGGAGTACAGTAGGTTTCAGCAGTGCCATATTGTGCTGTTGTCAGATTTTTTCCTTTTCCCTATCATTTCTATCATTTTTTCCCCTTTTTGTTTAGTCTTCTCTATTGATCATGGAGTTCATAATTCCATATAGTTCTTTTTTAACCACAAGATTTCAGACTTGAGCAGAGATAGCTTAGTAGAGTACTGTTTTCTTGTTTTTATGTATAGTTCAAAGCATTTTGTTCTGTTTGCATCACTTAGTGACACTTAACTTTCTATCATTTTGTCACTTGACAATTAAGTAACAAAATTCTTCTCAAATATTTGTGGTCCATCATAATCTTTGCTACCGTCAGTACTTTTGCATTATTAGCAGTTTTTCCTGTTTACTATCCAGTCTTTATTGTAGCTTCTTTATACGTACACTGCCAGCTGGACATTAGGGTTGGTTCCTGGGGGATGCTGCTCTAAAAACTGACCTTTTCTGTCTGTTTGTTTCCTATCTTTAAACCAGTGACTAATCCATGAACTGACTGAAACTAAAGAACCAGTAAAGTCCTTCAGGATAAGCTGAGAAGTGACCTCACAAAAATGTGAACAGGAGATTTAATTCATCAGTTACTAAGATACTAATTCTTCTTGGCCCATCTGGGATGAAAACTGAAGCAATGATACTTGCAGAGTAGCTTAGCTTCATCATAATTCTGATCATCACCAGCTGTGTATGACACTGTAACTCTCAAAAGAAAAGCCTATTTTCTGTGATGTTTCTGATGCATTTTTAGCACAAAGTTTTTAAGAAGCCTTTATTAAATAAAATATTGCTGTACCCCACAGCAAGCCATATACAAACTTAATATCTGGGTCCCTAGACTCTCTTGTACAGTATCTCAAAAATTCTGCTGCAGTCTCATTTTGAAGAAAACATGCAAGTTTTTTGTTAATTGAATATGAAAATGTATCCTGGAGTCAGTGCTGCAGCTTATATATTTTTTAATTTTGCGTTTAAATTCATTTTATTTGTCCTCAAATTTCAAGTTTCCATGTATTTCTGAGTTTTTATTGACCATTTTTAATTACATAGTGGGGAAGAAGTATGGCAGGGGTTCTGGGACAAGGCAGTCAAGTCTGATCTGGTCATTGTGACAGCACAGGCAGAGGCCACTAGATTATCGAAACATGGGAATAGTTGTGCATGTCAACTGGATATTCATGTTGAAATTACTAGCTGTGAAATCATTAATGATAGTTAATCACACAAAGTGCTCAAGCAGCTCATAGTAACTTACTTTTGATAAAAAATAAATACTTCATGGAGCCCTGGAGAAGTCAGGGACATCATTTCAGAGGAAAATTTTGACTGACGCTTTTAAAAAAGCATAGTACTGAAGAATATTTTTGGGTTTTGTTTGGAGGTTTTGTTTGTTTTTTTCAGTTTAACTTGCTTATTTTTAGATAAATGTTTGTATTCAATAAGTCAGTTCTGCTGTAAGAATGCACATTGTGGCAAGTATCTTTGTAGCTTAGTTGTGCAACGTAAGATATCCTTCAAATAAGTATCTCAGAACAAATCCTCTTCACCTTTTCCATTGACTTCAGGACTACTCATATAATCAAAGTGAATAGGCTTTGGGTGTTCAGATTGAAGGACTCTGTAGGAGTAGCTTTCAAGAAATTGGTTACGGCTGTAATGTGAGCTGTGCTGACACAGCTGGCAGGTAGCTTGAAATTGATGCTCTCAAAAAGAGATAGATCTTTGTCAGAAATATTAGTTTCAAGAAAAATGACCTTTTTCCTATCTTTACCATCAAGTACTGCTATGGTTTCTAAACTGGATTGATACCTGATGGCTATGATATTTAATTTCAGAAAATAAATAATTTCTGTTATTGATGGCCAAACACCCAATATTGTAAAATTCACTGATTCATTCTTAGTGCTAGGGAAAATGCCCAGGTCCATCCTCTACAACTTTTGGAGGTTCTCTGGCCCAATGAGACTCAGTGTTACCTGTCAAAAAAACAGTCTCAAAGAGGTATGCAGAGTACGTGTGTTTATACGTTTATGTACAATTTCCTGGTTCTTACCAGGTTTCTGAGGGCACCATCACACCTCCTCAACATTGCCAATGGGCCCAGGCCTCCATTTCAGCTGGCCAGTAGCACCCATTGCCATCACCACCATGTTCTGCTTGTGTTCCCAAGCACCATGGGTGCACTCTGTCAATGTGGACACTGCCAAGGCTTCATCAAAGTCACTTCTGGCTCCCCTTCCCTTAAGGAGTGGTTTTAATCTTTGTGCCTTCTGTCGGCTGTAGCTGTCTACCTACACAGATTTGTAAAGCTGTCAACTTCTAAAAATTACATCATCTTTTTTTCTTTTTCTTTTTTTTTTTTCCCTCTCCTGATCTTTCTCCTCATCTTTCCTACTTTCTTCTTCCATCCTCTGAAAAAAAAAAAAAAAAAAAACCACTACTGAACTTTCAGCTATGGAGGACTGGAATCATTCCTATTTTCAACTGCAGACCCCTTTTCTTTGGTCTCTAGAATGAACTACTTAATTTGAAAACTAAAGAATATTCATTCTTAAAATAAATGAGCAAAAACATTTTATCTTTCAATGAGCACCTTTCAGAGGAAGACATTGTGGCTAACAAGAAAAAAATTCTATAGTCCTGTTACTTAACAAAAACAAGATTCAGCAACATCAACCGCGTACGTTTGGTCCCTTTCTGCATCTTTATCATCGTGTAAAGTTCTTTAAATTGCACTGTCAGGAAAACATGGTTGCAGGACAGATGTAAGCAGTCCAAAATATTTACTGCCATTTCACTTATGTGGATTTTGAGGGTCAAAGCTATTCATTTTTATGAGACTTATTATCTTTCAACCCAAGTGAATATCAGTGCCTCAGAACAGGCAAGGGACTGTATGCTGAAGGGTTTTGTTTGAAAGGAGATGGTGCCGGTGCTACTGACAAAAATTCCTGTTGTTCTGTAGAACGTTCTGCATTTCAGAATTGTTCAATGTTTAGAAGAGTACTGTAGTATTTTAGTTCTTTAATTTTTTAACTTAATATAGCAAGATTTTTTTTATATAAAAAGTCAACTGGGTAAGATATATCTGTTTTTGGGGTGGTTTTGTGTCTAACTTAACACTTCAAACTTCCTGATTACCTTCAGGAAGACAAAATAACAAGCTGGGTGCGGTACGTGGGAGAAGCATCCTGCTGTGCCTCTAATCCTAGTGCTCGTTAACATGAAGTGTTTCTGATAGTCGATGGACAAATGTTTCGTTTTGGCTATTTTATTTCTGTTTGTATCTTAACCACTGATTTTTTCCATCTGCTAACAGTTTTCCTCCTTCTTGAAAATGCAAATAAGCGTGTATTATATGAATCAATATTCATAAATGACACATTGTCAAGATCATAAATAATAACTTGTGAAAAATCTGATGGCTAATTTAGGGAAAATAAGTTAAGTTCTATATAATTAACATTAGTGTTATTAATCAGGATATTTGAAAGGAAATATATTTTTTCTCCAGATATGAGAAGAAAATCCTGTCTTTTTGAAAGTCAGGGTTTTTGTTCGTTCCAGTTCTGAACAAAATGGAGGACTGGCAGAACTGGCTGGGACTGGGCATGATGAAGGCAAACTCTGAAATACACTTTCAGAACTGTTTCCCTATCCTGACGTGAACTTTCTCAAATATTCCAGTAGTCTTCAGAGGATAATGTTGGTAATACTGCAGAGCTCTAAATTGTGATTTGACAGTGCTAAATTCTCACTATTCATAACTCTGTGCATGAAAAACTCAATTCATATGCTAAAATAAAAGCATCACTCCAGTAAAGTGGGCTATGGCTTTTGTGAAGGATGATGAATGATGTCCATTGTTAAAACTAATCTACAGTTACTTCTGTCTCCGTTCTGAAGTTTTTTTTGTTTTTTTTTTTTTTCCCATTTCTGTAATGTGGGGTGGAAAACAAGACCAATAATGCACTTGTGTCATGGACAATTATTGCACAATTCGACAACATCATACATAAAGGAATAGTAAGTGACAGATAAATATGAACTGTTGAGCTGGATTAGACTAATGGTGTGCATAGTTCAGTCCCTCTTGTCCTGGAGAGACAGTTCTAGGTGTCTGGAACTGATGGGTTTGCACCTCAGCATTTCACAAAACCTCAGTCAGCTCAGTGACAGCCTCTCTGCATGGTCTGTCATTCAGGGAAAACAAGGAACAGATTTTTCAACAGAAACACGTAGTGTTTCACATCACTGTTAGCTCTGAGGACATCATGGGTCTGACGCATTCTGTTTGGTTCTGACAGCTTACCCATCTTTGCACATCCATTGAGAGCTCATAAATCTTAGCTTCAGTTTTGTTTCTAAGGTTTTTACTGTATTGGAAGTTTCAGTGTACTGAGAGTTGCTTCTCACTTTAATTAGCCAGCAGGGCATGCCGAGAGTTCTGAGAATCTAACAGACTTCCTTCTTTGCTTCTGTGCCCTCTGTGTCACTTTTCACATCAAGGATTTTGAGCTGATGCATCTTGACCTTCATCTTGATGGAGTAATGGGCTGCAGCTGCCACTTACATTGTTCTGCTCGAGTGTTAAAGCATTTTTAAATATTTAATTAAAGACACTGTTCAAAATTGGAGATGGCAAAAATGCAGAGTAAGGAATGGGCTTTGATACCTGTTAGGCAGTACTCAGTGTCAACGTCGGTTGCTCTCTGGGGTCTTTTAACAGAGCTGATCATAAACAGTTTTTAAATGTAAGCCTGAAGAAGAGACAGCATGTTGGGAAGACTTGTCTCTCCCGTGCACGGCTTTAGGCAAAGAAAGGCATTCTGTAGCGTGTAATTGCAGTTCTCTTGCTAAACATATGGTGAACACAGTGCCGTTGCCAGCTCTGCAGGGAAAGCGAGTGTGTAGGTGTGGGTGAGCAAGGGGCAAATTCCATTCCAAGAGCTGATCTCTCAATAGTTCTACTCACAAAGCAGTGTCAGCTTAATGCTCTAATTCCAAGGGGATTCTTGACATTGCATTGTAAAATTACTTATTAAATGCAATCAAGAAAAAATCAGGAGCGTGTCAGCATTCAGCAGGCAGCATACAGATAAGAGGGCTGAATTCTAATAATTTGAGTTCAGTGTTCTTTTACCATGTGAAAATAAAATTAGCTCACCACTGATGTTGTTATTAACGTATGAGATGAGGCAGGGATATAGCATGAGCCCTAACAACACTTTGCCTCTTTCCCTCTTCCCACAAAAAGAATAAGGAGTGTGCACAAGGGCCTTCTGATGCACATTGCATCACTACAGTAATATAATGTAGACAATTCATAAATGTTCTCAAGTTGAAGGTAAGGCATTGTGTAAACAGTATTTATTATGTTCCCATTTAGATTAACGTATGAAAGAAAATGTCCATTGTCAATAACATGGCCCATTTTCTAACCAGGTGCAGGAATTACACTTTCAGCTACTCTAAACCTAACATGTATTTTATTACTCATGAGCAGCTTTTATTACTGTTCAGTTATATATCTCTTAAAGCACTCATATTGCAATCTCTGAATTTTGAGTTCACACATAAATAAAACAAGGTTTTTCACATAAGAAAAAATATTTTACAAACATAATTGTTAAAATTTACATTTTAATTATTACAATATCTTCATATATAAGATGAATCCACTGTAAAAAATCTAAGTTTTGCTTCCTTTTGTCATTAGGAGTAGCTTAAAAGATTTTTTTTACATTGCAACACTGAGCACATCTTATGCCCTTGAAAATGAACTGCCATGAATTTTGTTAAGGTTCTGTTCTCCATTCTCATTTTCACACTCAGTGAGCCACTTCTGTTTCAGTCCAAAAGGGATCAGCCAGTAAAGCTGTATGATGAAACTAGTTGCAGAGTCTAGTCAGATTCTTTAAAACTCATTTATATTTAGCCAGCAGTCTCAGATTGAGCTGCAAATGCTGCTCAGGAATACAGCAGCGACCGCTTTTTTGAGTATAATCTGGGAATACGTAATCAGACTCACGAAAAAAAAAAGCCTCTTAAAAATTTATCACACGTATCATGTTACCTGTATGATTTTATAAATATTAAAATGTGTTAATATCCAAATGCTTTTTATTTGCATGAATAGATTTGTGTTTTTCCTAAAAGTAAATATTGTTACTAACACACCACTTTTTATTAAAATTCAGATGTTGATAAAGGATTAATAAAACTCCACGAAGTAGAAATGTAGGCTCATTGTAAATTTGTCATGATGAACAGCGTGGAAGTCTGACAGTAACACAATCATTTAAACTAGTATTACATCTCCTGAGACTGTGATGAGGACATTTTTGTTTTGCATCCTCCCTCAAATGCTGTTGTGGCACTCCAGAAAGACATCAAGCAAAAGGCAGCATGAGGGGCTTCTTGCTGAGCTTAAGCTCAGAGAGTAACCTCTCATTGCTGTCCTGTATCGTTTGGCAGCCAGGATTAATATGACATGATGAGGAAGGGCAAGTAGGGTTTTCAGGGCAATGTCTCTTGTGATTATGGGTCAGCATGAATGTTGTGTACTTTATTAAAAACCATGCGTCTAGGTCCAAAGTCAGGAGGTGAATACTACAACCCTGTGACTTTGGGCCAGTAAAATATCTATTGCCCTCCAAAAACCTGCAGAAGACAGGGATCTGTGGATGCAGTTGTATCAATTTGACAATTAAGTGTTTAAAAATAAAGGAGTAAGCTTGGTCTAGTAAAAAATACAAGGCCTTTGACCTTATGGTGTGAAGGAGATATTTTTCCTCAGTCCCTGCTGTGATGTGCTGTATTCTGCAGGTCACCCCTAACACCAGGCATTTCTCAGGGAATGTCCCCTGATCAGACAAGCCCATCGCATGGTCCATGTAGGCACACATGTAAATACTTAAACCCTCCTCTGCCTAGGGAAGCCTGGGCTTATGCATCCCACTGTTGCTGCACCTAGGCTGTGAGTCATCAAATGCGCTGATCTGATTGATTTACAGATTTGCCTTGTCTTTCCTTGGGGACATCCCATCATGAATCTCATGTCAGGTGCTGGGCAGGACCCACTCAGGGATGGCAGCAGAGGTGGCACAGAGGTCTTTGCACCTCATGTATCTGGCCTGGCCACCCAATTGTTGGATTAAGGAAATCAAAAAGAGCAGTGATGTATCTTGGGCAAAAAGGCAAAATTATTACCTTTATCTTACTGCTTTTAAAATCAGTAGGCAGTTCGACAATGATGTCAACCAGAGCTGAGCAGGTAAAAATATATAACCTCATACAGAGGAGTTCTTGGCTACCCTCACAACTACATTACCCCATAAATGATAACCCTACTTCTTTCATTAGAGAATGACACTTGGTAATAAGAAGTTAGCTTACTGGCATGTCACCACAGACACCAAGCTTTGCTTTTGAACACTTTCTGATAGAACAAGCATCTTCTGAGTCAGCGTAGAGTCAGGCCTCAACTGTTCACAGACAAATAATTATATGTGTATTCAGTGCAAATTAACCAAGATTTGCATACTTGTTTTTAACTGTGGCTTCTCTTTGTCTGCCAAACCAATGTTCTAGTTCATTTCTTCTTTTGTTTCTGTCAGAAATGTCATCATAACACTGAGCAAAATCTATCACTGCTGGTTGAAAGCAACTCAGCTCCCCTGGCTGCCTCCTACCATCTAGTGGCACCTTCCGCACACTGCTCGCTCAGTCGGAACAACTGATTTGAATGACAATAAATACATGCTTTCCAGTGGAGAAGAAACACTCTGTTTCGAAAATGAAAAATAGTATTCATATACAAACAAGTTATAGGGGCCTAGATCAAATTCAGGGATCTAAATTAGTAATGTCAGAGAAAAGCAACTGTGCATACGGTGGTCCCCAAAAGAGTGAGTCAGGTTTGTTGATTGAGTTACCCCTATTTTTGTGGTAGCACCACAATTTTATGTTGGAAACTACAGAACAAAGCTATTTAATACCCTAAAGAAATACATGTTAGAAATACACTTGGTTTGCTTATGTAAACATTTTAACAGCACAAAAACACACTAAAAAGTATTAGAAGACCTTATCAAAAATAGATTATAGTTTCCTGTTCAGTTCTAAATTTTATTAAGTGCTTTGGGTGTTCCATTTTGTAATAAATGTTTCTATTTCATTTGAGAAAGGAGATTAAATGTCAGTGTATTAGGAATCTCAGTTTGGGAGATTTTCAATCAAACAGCAGGTTCTGACTAATTATATGGCTCTGAACAAACATGAATCATCTAAAATGCTTTCTATTCTCTGAACAGAGACTTTTTTTTTTCTTTTTTTTTCAAGAAGTGCTGGTTTTGGTGAATCAGACTACAGAGGGTAACAAATTTCTATCAAATTCTGAAAAAAAAAAACCTGTTTCTTCGCTTCCCCCTGCAGCAAATCAACAAGGAAAATCTACAGAAGCCACAAAGCAGGAACTTAGCATCCAGGATACTTCTTATTTTCTCTTAAAAATTTGTGCTATTCAGTGTTCCAGTCATATTCATACACTGTCAACATATTTTCCAGGGTGGAAAAATTCCCATCCGGTGGACTGCTCCTGAAGCTATAGCTTACCGCAAGTTCTCTTCAGCAAGTGATGCGTGGAGCTATGGGATTGTAATGTGGGAAGTGATGTCCTATGGTGAGAGACCATACTGGGAGATGTCCAACCAGGATGTGAGTACTGTACAGAACTAATCTGAACACTGCTGAAATGCTCCTTGAAAATTATTGTCACTCTCTGCCTTTGCTTTCTCATTCACTTTCTAGGCTGGAACCTCAACTTATCTAAATCAGTGTAACTCCATCAATTGAATAGTTAATTTATGCAACCTGAAAATTTGACCCACTATTACTAATACCTTGATGAGTTTCATCCAAAGGATTAAAGACATATTACAGAGTCATAGGCAGCTTGCCAGGTTCTGATGCTAGATATATATGGCTTTTATCCAAATCCCTGGGAATCTGCATCAGATATGCAATCTGATGCAGTTCTCAGCTAAGCTATAAATCAAAATCTGAGGGTATACTGGAACTATTCTGGTGATAAATTTGGACCATTATCTCCATTACACTCTGCTGGTACCCTTCAATGGGCACACATGGATAAGTGCTAAAGGAGTAAAGGTTAAGCTGCCATGAGAAATGTATTTGCAAAGTCTCCTTTTTACAAATTAAATGCATTATAAAATTTTAAGAATTTAAAGAAATAAATGTATTTTAAGTCCGTAAAGGCTTAACCACAGAGCAGGACAATAGTCTTCCCTCTTTACAAAGTAATACTTTCCTCTGATATACTTGCAAAACTTGCAGCCAAATAAGCTTTCCCAGTTGAAACACATTTACTTATAGTAACTCTGAAGGTTTGTCTTAGCAAATGTAGAAGAGAAAAGGGAGAATGCCTTTTTATCCGCCGCAGTTTAAATTGTTAATGATTTTGTTTTCTGATGCATCCATACCACTGCTCAAACTGGCATAGTCATTCTTCCCACCACACATCAACCTTTATGTCAAAATGCAAAATATCAGCCAACCCATGTTAACCTCTCTATGTGCAGAGAATGCCTCTGCTTGGGTTCTGAAGAGCTGACAAGACTTTTCCCAGATGGCTGTTTTCATACTGTTGCTAAGTTATTCAGCTGTTCAAGTCTGGTTGCTTGTTAAGGCTGATCAGTCATTTGGGGATAAGGATCTGAGGAAGGTTTTCATTAAGAAAGCATTCTTTCAGAGTGCTGGGAAGAAAAAAAAAAAGAGAGAGAGAGAAGTAGAACTTAAAAAACTAATAAAGCCTTATTTCCTTTGGACTTGTACTCAGTAGTACATATCCTACTTTTGTGAGTTTACCCTTTGGAATAAGACCATGTTTTCTGTACGTCATTCCCCATAGCAGTACCTACAGCTTCTATCCCTCCCCTATTCACAGATCTATTGTCAAATAAGCAGATGAGCCCAGTAGGCTCAATTCTGTTTTATACCACTGGCAATGTGTTAACAATTGAGATGACCCAGAGTAACTAAGATCTGCACATGGCTGATGAAGGACACATAGGAGATCCAAGTTCTATAGGAGCAACAACTGAAGACATCCAGGCAGGATACTTCAGGAAGTCTAAAATTAAACATCTCTGCTTAGATAACTGAATTAAGCTCACTTTTTCCCTGAAGCACAGTGTGTAATGCTCCACATGTAGATTTCTCACATATTTAGGTCTCTGTTTCACACAACTGAGCATATCAGCAGCAAACTTTACATTCTGCCCAGCTGATGATTTTAAAACAACTTGTTCAGTTTGATTGAAGTGTGCCAAATAGGTTTGAAATTAATAGAAGTGGATGAACAGGCAGTCAGGCAAACAGTATGAGTACCCCAGCTGTTTCTTTGCCTGAACAGAGTAACATTTATCAGCGCCTGAATTGCCACAGCATACAAACACTGATTTTATGGCAAAACAGACATTGTTTTCCTTAAAACGGCACACTGTGAGATGTAGTGTTTTAGGAACTAAGGAGTTAAGACATCTCTTGCATTCAGAAGAAAAGCTGAATGCAGTCGAGGCTGTATCAGCCTGTCCATTATGCACGTGCTGCTGCAAAACCTGATTACTCCGCATTGCATGGAAAGCACTTTGTATCCAAAAGCGCATAAGTCCTCACACTTTCTATCTCCCCAAACTAACAGATGCAACGGTTGGTTTCGTTGTGAGCCTGCTGTTAAGGTGAGATGGAACAGAACATGAAACCGAGAAAATGGTATTAGCATATCACAGAACAGCAAAGGCTGAGGGACCCTTCAAGACTGTCTCATCTAACTCCCTGCTCATGCAAGGTCAGCTGAACAGTTTGCTCACAGCCACCTCTCTCCTGAGTTTTGAACACCTCCGAGGAAGAAAACTCCACAGCCTCTCAGGGCAACCTATGCAGATTCTTAGCAATAGGAAAATACAAAAAATATATTATCATATTTTTATGGCATTTAACGTTTTTCAGCTTGTGCCCACTGCCTCTTTTCCTCTCAGCAATCTCTGAGCAGTAAGAACATAATGTGTCCACAGGTGAGCAAGGCTTACTCTTCCACTCCAATTTGTCTTTCCTAGTTGAGGGCCTGTGCTACCAGTAGATGTTTCTACAGCTCACAGTCCTTTTTGCTCTTGCCCTGATTGGTTACCTCATCATGATACTCTGAGCATATCATGGCCAGTAGTCATTCAACCAGATTTCTGAAGCATGTAATTGGGATTTTACCTCTCACTTCCATCTGCATCACAGAGTTTTTTAGAGATCAGTGAAGCCCACGTACCCAGAACAAAGCTAATCCTATTGTGGTTCCCAGCTTCCATGCAGTGCCTTGCTGTTGGCTGTAGTTTCACCTCACTGTAACTGTCTCTGCCCTAAACCTTGTTACTCCACTTATCTTGCTCCAGGTCTTAGGCAGCTGTGATTAACTGCAACTCAAGCAGGTGTGAGGAAGAGAACACTTCTCTGCTGCATGTCAGTGTCTCACTGTCATGCAATCTTATGCTACCACATGGGGAATCTCAGTCTCCATTCTAGTTCTGAGTCATTTCATCTGCTGCTGGGCTAACTCTCTATGAGAAACTCAGCAGCTTTCATCTCTTTTACCTCTGTAATCTTAATACTTCCCTTCACACGGGTGCTGTCACCAGCCCTTGTCTCTTTCTCTTCTGTTCCTGCCAACTAGATGTGGAGGGGGTGAGAGAGGGAAACTTTCCTAAGCCTGTCTGGCCCTGCCATTCACCTCCTTGGAGAAGGTTTCAAATGATTTGTAGCACCCTTACAAAGAACTCAAGTGACCAGGTTAGAGTCATACACAACACAGAAATTCATTTCACCCATCTTTCCCTTTCTTTAAATCAGGCTTCAGGCCTGTTCTCTTCCTTCTGTGAGAACCTACAGTTTATTCAAGAATATGCCAACCACAGCAACTCATTAGTGACCCCTCCATTTAGCGCATATTAAATATTCTGCTACAGAAGGAGTATAACAACGTTTAATTATTCATACATCCAAAATATAAGTATCTGTTAGCACAGAATAATGATGTGGACCCTATGGATGCTGCTTATGCTAACGATACAGACTCCTGAGAGCTCTCCCTGCTGTTAACCAATGCACAGAGAAAAGGGCTGCTTTTCTCTGGAGCCCTGCCCACAGGCTTTCACTGCTGAAATGTTAACAGCAAGTACCTGTGACTTTCTAAATACATTCAGCGACTCTAAGCGCCATTGGGAAATTTCAAGTTATTAGATACATTATAAAGCTTACTTTGTTGGATTCTGGGATATACGCTCCAGTACAGTAAGTTACCCTGAATCCACATGAGCTTATTTTGTAGAAATAATAGGACTTTCCCAAAGGTTACTGATATTGTATAGGTGGCAGGGAAAGTAACAGGAAGGGACATACACTAAATAGATTCATAAAAGATGTATTATACAAACGATTGTTGGTAAGGGCTTGCATACATCTAGTTGACATTCTGCAACAGCAAAATATCGGGCAACACTAACAGTGCAAGACTTTATTTTCTGGGTATTGTGTTTTGATAAAAATCTTTATTTACTGAATTGGGCAGGGTTTTGTAAAGCACAAAGTTTTCACTCTACAAACTCCTCGGGTCTGGGTTATTTTTTCACATGTTGTCTTGTAAATTGCTTTTCTCTATAAACAACTTTGGGAAATTAGTTCACTTTTTGGACTACAGCTAAGTGATGTCTTGAAGCTACCAGTTAAATGTACATTTCTCACATGCATAATGTGGTAGCAAATTATATGCCCATCCCTACCCAGAGGGAGAAATGGCAGCAGAAGATCTCTCGGTGTTGTATGATGCTGTACCTCCTTGCCACATGACTAGACCTATAGAATCATAGAATTATGGAATCATAGAATCATAGAATGGCTTGGGTTGCAAGAGTCATTAAAGCTCACCTAGCCCCCCATCCAGCTCAGGCTGCCCAGAGCCCATCCAACACAGCCTTGAGCACCTCCAGGGATAGGGCATCCACAGCTCCTCTGGCAGCCTGTGCCAGGGCCTCACCACCCTCTGAGTAAAGAACTTCTTCCCAACATGTAACCTAAATTTCCCCTTTTAAAGAGGAAAAGAGTAGAGAGGGACCAAACTTCTTCTGCCAAGGGACTCTTGTGCAGCCCTTCCATCAGAGAAATGAAAGCTTGAAGAGCCAGCACAGGTGGCAGAATTCAAGATGATGCAAAGAGAAGTGTAAAGCAGATACCTGTCACCTTAAAAAGCCCAAAATAATTTTCAGACACTGAAACAGATCACAAGTGTCCATCAGGTTACTGCAAGCCAGAGAGGTTCAACTCCTTTGCAGATATGGCATCCTCTATTTATATTCCTAATCAGGGATTTGGAAGCTGAACTTTAGGCAACAGAGTTTGAAAATGTCTCTCATACATTTTTTAATACTGTACGCAGTACAATGTAGAGGCTTGAAATGTTATTAACTTTGAGAAATGTTCTTGTTTAAGTAAATAACCATTTTATTATTTTGGTAAGTCACTTCAGACCTGTGTTGGTTGTTGATTAATGCACTTCTTAGATGGGTGGCAGGCACCAGAGATATCCATTAATTAGGGCTGCCGCACAGTCTGTCATGTCTTATTGCTTAATTAATAAACGTTAGCTAAGATATTGAACTTTCAGAGGAAACTAGTGTACTGATGAACAGATTGTGCTGAGAGCTTGCCTTGCTAATGCTCGTGTGAGGAGAGGAAGATTTATATTCCATGCACTTGGTTTGTAGAACAGCTGTGAGTAAAGTCTAGTGGGACACCTGTTAGAGGCCATTGTATAAATTACTGCATGTTGCAGAACTGTGGAATTAAAAAAAAAAAGAAAAAAAGAAAGAAAAAAAAAGATAGAAAAAGAAAAAAAAAGAATATTTGATGGAATGCAATCAATATGAAAGAAAATTACTGTAGCAAACAGAGTACAAGTCCTTACACTTATGGCAGTTACTTGCAATAGTAATAATAACTTACCCTAAAATATTTACTTGAATTCACAGATTTCAAAACACTTGGCAGCACCCGGGATTGGCTTGGTACCATGAGGCACAAGCAGCTGCCTCTCTCCCTTGGCAGATTTTTCAGATGTCAGCAGGACAGAGGGATAATGTCCCTTGGGGACCTTCTACTTCTGTGCCATTAGAAAATCTGCCAGTTAACCTTCAAAAGCAAAGACTTCATTATTGATAATAATGGAACTATCAGAAATATTATGGCTTTATTAGCTTTATTTTCACGTGCCACTTTTTTCCAGTTGGAAATTATTTTGAAATTAAAGAATGCAATTTTGTGTAGAAGTCCATACACATCTTTCAGACCACTTTTGTATTACAATTGTGTTCTACAGTTGATTCTGATATCAAACAAAAAATGATAAAACGTATTTAACAAACGCTAATGATTAATGTCATTGGTGTGTATAAAAAGACTGTTCCCCTTTATAAACCTAAAAGCCTGAGCATTGAAGAGCACATGAATAATAACTTATGTTAACTTTAAAAAAGCCCTCTTTTCCTTAGAGTTTATATTCTCGCCTGACAAAAAGGTCTATGTGTGTAAATACATCCTGCCCATTTTTCTCACCTCAGTGCTGACCTACGAGACTTTTTTGTGTGTTTTAAACATCCTCATCACTGAAGAGAAACCTAAAGAATTTTTCTCAGTATTTGATTGCAGTGTGGAATATTGGAATGTTTTACTCCTTTTCATGCCCACCACGCATTCATTACAAAGCCAGAACCATCATGTTTGTTAGCAGTCTCAGGGCTTGGTATGTTCCTCTACTTTCATGCTGAAATTGATGGGATATTGGTTTGCCAGCATGGAAAGGCTTAGCGTTGATTGCTAGAGCTTTTGCTATATCCTTCTGGTAGGTACAGACATTGAACCCCTTACATGATTCATGTGGGGCTTCTTCAGCCTCCAAGCTGGTGAGGAAAAATACCATTAAAAGATATTAAAATATATAATATTGATAGATTACATAATGCATAGTTATATGTTACCCAGAAAAATGTCATACTTCTCCTCTCATTTGTTTGGATATCTAATTCCTCTGTTCCGAAATAGGAGCTGTGCAAGTAGCAGAGTAGAGAATGCTGAATTAAACAGCCCCCATTCTTCCTCTGACACCTGACTCCCACTGCAGTGTTTGACACCTCTCATTACATTCACTCTACTTCCTCAACTCTAAAAATAAGTGCTGCCTCACAGGGATACTAATGAGGCAATATTTGCAAATTATTTTTAAAAAACACTAGTATTAATGAGAAATTATAATTATTTCAGTAACAGCTGGCATTTCCCTTTATACTGAAACGTTCCTTTTGAACAGGAGAGGAAGCAAAATGGGCTGTAACTGCTGTTTGAAAAGATATCATGAAATAGAGTGTGTCAGAAAATGTAATGTCTGCAAAATTGTGGTTGCATTTGCTTCCTTCATGAATAATTTATTTCAGAAAAAATCCTCTTCCACTCTCCATTGTCACATCAAGCAAATGCCGTATGTCCAGCAGAAGTAGAGAAGCTTTCCTTCTGCCTTAAAAACAGAAAATATTTCAGAAACGCATCAGTTGCAGCGGGTAGAGTTAAATGTAAAGACTGTGATATCTGCATTTCCTGCAGCGGCAATGACAAGCATCACCTAAGCCGTACCCCATAGTGTAATAAGCACCTGGGTTTTACGAAGCCACTTCTGACAGTCTGCCTGAGATAGTGGATTTTTGACAGTTTTGCGAACAACGTTTCATGCATGTGGGACTGAATTTCACCCATCCTGAGTCTGTAAATGGAACAATCTGGGAGCACATTCAGTGGAAGGAGGGCTTTGAGGAAACATTTCTCCAGCAGCCTGGTGGGAGTTTTCCAAGAGCAGCCATTTTGGGAACCCAAATTTTGGAGCATTGAAGCAAATCCCAGGGAAATAAAGAAGTAGCCAGGAAGGCAGGTGGAAGCATTACCATATAGCCCTATAATTTACCACTAGAATCACCTCCGTATGTGCATGGCAAGTCCCAGCTGTGTGCATGCAATCTGTCAGTACTCACAGGTGCACAGAATGAAGAGATCTCCAGGGCAAATTCCATTCGTAGTGCTGCCACTGACGGCTTTGAAACTTACCCCATAGAAACCCAATTCCCTGTGGTGCTGAAACACATTTTTCACGCATACGTATTTCTGCCTATGTACACGAGGCTGTATACTGTAGGATCAAGTCACCTCATTTTGCAGAATGCGAGCACCCTGCTGTGTACAGTTACATGATTCGTGTTCCTTTCTCTGCCTTGCCATAAAGGGGAGCTGAGGTCCTAATGTGACTTCATTACCGTTATTTATTTGCATAATGCTTTCAGCATAAGCACTAGGCATTGCTAAACTGAGCCAACAACATTAATTCAGAATTCAAAAAAGAACAAGGATATATTCTGGGATAATGAGACTGAATATATTGAAGCTACAGCTAGTGCTATAAAACATTGATTTGCTGTAAATAGCTTAATGTACCCCCTTCCAGCTGCATTAATATGTCTGCAGCATGTACATACATCTGTGTGAAAGTGATAAATGTCTCCATAAGGCAAAGGAGGTATAAATGCAGTAGGTATGTTTCTCATAAGTGCACTGCATCATTATAAATATTGTGTTGAATCATTTGTACTTCGGAGAATATTTAGCATTAGTTGTATTTCTTTATGGAAGGGTAACGTGTGTGGGATAGGGTTGCTTTTTTCTTCACTTTGTTTCTGCAAATGCATATTATCTTTCCATTCCTTCACGTACAGGAAGGCAAGACTGTCATTTCTGTCAACATCCCTACTGCTGCCATCATTCATTTCAGGGCCTAATAATGTTTCCTCTTGCTTTTTAAAACTTACATAGAATTAATCCTGACAAGTTTTCATGAGCCTTACTTTGTTTTGCTGCTTGCTATTTTACTGCTACTCTCCTGTCAGACAATGTTATTTATTACCAGCATTACTAAAAAACAAGCCTCCAATCAAATGTAATTTTTCATGCATGTGCTGTATGTATGACATCAAATCTGTTTCTTTCCTAATCCTGACCAAGGATACATTCGTCTATATCTGCTGAATGTGAAATTTTTATTCACTTTGGCGTATATATATGGTAACAAAGTACATAGATGTTTGTTTATTTTTTATCACTCCTAACCTGAATATTCAGGGAATTTGATTTGGTTTTATGGCTTTATTTAGTTGGTTGGTTGGTTGGTTGGTTGCTGTTTTGGTTGTTGTTTTTTTGATGTTGTTTTATTGTTTAGTTCTTTTGAGAAAGGCTGCACAAAATAATGTTGCACTTTGCTGTAATTCCATGTGAGACATTCAGCGAATTAGTTATACTCTGAAGATCAGTAAAATCTCATGATCAACTAGTAAATATGCCAGATGTTCCAATGTGCATTTGTAGTGCCTCACTGTGTTGCAACACTGCCACAAATTAACATGTTGTCAGAATACAAATACTAGAGTGTCCCACTATTCAGTGGCAGTATAGGATTAATTTGTGGCTCTATGACTGCATTCTCTGTAACATGGATCTGCAGATGGAAGAAGACAAGTAGCACTTAATATTTCCTCCTCCTTTCTTGGGTTTTTAGAGCCCAAAAAAGAAAGCCCTCTGTTTTATATGCCAACAAAATGGTTCACATGCACTGAGTGTCCTCACTGAGTATCCTGTTTTTCTCAGAGAAGTTCCAGCAATGCTTGGAGCAAAGGTGTCTGCATCATTGTTATCACTGGTTTCTAATTTTCAGTTTTACACTGTCCTTTTAATGTTTAATGCTCAGTAATCATATGTATCGTATTGCTTTAGGTTATACTGTCTATTGAAGAAGGTTACAGGCTACCAGCTCCCATGGGCTGCCCAGCTTCACTTCACCAGCTCATGCTTCACTGCTGGCAAAAGGAGAGGAACCACCGTCCAAAATTTAGCGATATTGTCAGCTTCCTGGACAAACTGATCCGCAATCCAAGCACCCTTCATACCCTAGTGGAGGACGTACTTGTGTAAGACCCTTTTCAGTACTCCTGTATGTGCCATGCTGGCTGTCATCAGGTGGTTTCGGGTAGGAGTCAGAGAGTGTCAAAGTGCTAAATACGCAGTGATATGGGGTTACTTTTGGCTCCCTTTGGGAGTTCTTTTTACTCGTAATACACTGCTGTAAAAGGACTTTTTTCTCAAGCTGTGTAGATTCTATTGGGCATTTTTCCTTTTTGTTTTTTTTTTCCCCTCTCTTTTCATGAGCTCTGTTTGTTCACTGTCTATCTTTAATCTTTGAGAATCTCTTTGTTTAGCTTTTTTGCTTTTTCCTTCTCTGATCTGTTTGTTTTCTCTTTGTAATTTTTTTCTCCATTTAGCACCTTCTGTCCATCAGAAGGTGTTCTATCAATTTCTGAACTGCCTTGGAGTAACTTCCAGCAGAACGCAGTTGTATCTTAGCTTGCTAAAATCTATATTTACCTGCAGAAGAATGGCACTGGTATCCAGATAATGCATTGCACTATGACCTTTCCACAACAAATTCTTGATGGTGCTATCCAAAGTTTTATCAGTTAATGGCATTACGTATGTGTCATATATGCAGCCATAAGAGACATGAAGCTGTAGTCAAATACATTGTCAATTTCCATGTACTGAGTGATCTAAGCTGTGTAACAACTGAAATCAGTGAAGTCACAGTTGGCCTTCCTGTCTTCATTAGCTGAAATTCACCTTAAGATAAAGGCAGTTTCTTGGAGATCCCTTGGCATATAATGGATTCTCATTGCCCTGCTGGGTGTTGCTAAGAACCTCAAGGGGATAAGAAGTTCTTGAAACTGCTTGGAAAAGGGATAAGTAACAGGGAAAAGATTAAGGCTGGTATCTTGCTGTAGGCTGAAGTGTGTGTTTATGAGGAAAGCCTAAAAAGAACGCTACAGCTGTTCAATCTTCCACAAACTACTGGGACTTGTAGGGCTTAATGTCCATGCACTAGATGTAGTATCCTCTTGCTTTACGTATGTTTGTGTGCATGTAAGTATATGTATATGGCTTGCTACTTGTTATTCAGTCAGTGTATTATGCATTTTTATTCATTTTGGTTTTAAAATATTATTTCAGATTCCAGGATTCAAAGACTTGTCCATGCTCTCTTGCAGTCCAGCTCTTTTAGTGCTAGCCTTGTGAAAATTGTTGCATTAATCTGGAAGTACTTGATGCAGTTATCTGAATAGTTACTGAGTTACTGTTAACTTATGAGTTTAGTAGGTATTCTGTAGGAATAGAGTAATTTGAATTGGAAGAAATCACCAGAAGTGTACAAACTAGCCTTGTACCTAACAGAGTTCTCCCATCTCTCTATAATTCTGATCACCTAAATGAAAATCCATGTGTTTAGTGTATTCGAATATGTGTGCTTGTAACTCAGCATATTAATGTACTAAGGTGCATTATAAGCAAGCTATGCTCCATCAGAAAATGTTACCTGGTTTTTGGTGAAAAAGAAATTATTTAAAATAATTTCTATCTTCCTTCTAAGGCTGTCATCAAGCTTTTATAAACAGCTGTATGTTGTTTCTGCATTCTATTCCTTACAGTTTCTCTACACAAATTATAAAGTCTGTGGAAGCTGTGAGACCTCATCAGCATGGTAGACAATGGAAGACTAGAAATATATGTCCTGATTATTTTAATTTTTTCCCATATTTCCATTTCAGTTGCACAATATTAAGGAAAAAAATGAAATGGAAATTAAACTAAACTGGCTCCTTTGTTCTTATTTCCTATTCTGTATAATTCTCTGTAAAAGAAAAGACACAAAATGTTCTTGCGTCTTTAGGTTTAGATTTCTGGTTGCTATGATCAGTGTTCCCATTGTGCCATGGCATTGAAAAAAAGAGCTATTGATATTACTTCACAGAAAAATTATCTTGCAGTATGTTATTATTATTAAATGGTGTCTAAGGTTAAATTCTGTTTGCTTTCTAATTTGACTGCTCTATTTACAAACAATTATAACCCGAAACTTGTAAGATCTGCAAATGAATGCTCTGTGTTCACAGCAAGAACACTGGATTGGTCTGTTCCAGTTTGTTACTGAGCACATTGTTTAAGAAGTGCAAATTTGTAGACTAATGTCATTTATAAGCTTTAAACAATGGGTTAAAGAAAACTTCAGTTAAAACCTGACCTTTACATCTCAGGGTCTCCATTCATTCCTTCTGCCTTTTATTAAAAATAATTTCTCCCAGAGTAATCAAGCATCATTTTATACTGCTAAGGTGACCTTTGCATTTTGTTTCTTCAGAATGCCAGATTCACCTGGTGAAGTTCCAGAATTTCCTTTGTTTGTTTCAGTTAGTGACTGGCTGGACTCCATAAAAATGGGTCAATATAAAAATAACTTCATGGCAGCAGGTTTCACAACTCTGGATATGGTTTCAAGAATGAGTATTGAGTAAGTATGCAATCTATTATTTCTGCAGTGACTAATCTGAGTTTGTTTGCATGCTGCAGTGACTTACTGTGATGTGTTCTTTTCCTATCTAAGCTAATAGATGATAAATACAGTTGTAGTGCAAGAGAAAGTAGTGATAGAAAACCCAGAAGTGATAGTTTTCATCTGTAACCATAACACATGCCAGTAAAGCTCCCACAGTGAGCATTCTTAAATGTTCCTTGGGAAATGGGTTTTTATTTAGACCACAGAAATCAACAGCAGAATCTTTTCTTATTTTGACATGATCCTCATCAAGCCCGAGTGATTCCTCATGTGGAAGTTGTTTCATACCTTGCTGCCTTTCTTCAGCCATCCTCAGTTTCACTCCATTTTAGTGTAAGCACTGTAGAACATAACGGTTTGGAGGAACTATGGATTAGTATGGTAGCATAATGATACTACCAATTTTGCTGTCTATTCCTTTTCCACACATCATTTTAAAATCATGTGGTGTAAAAATGGAGCTATCGCATTTATGAATCAAACTGACAGTATACAAGGCATCAATGCTGTGGTCTGTGACCGTACACTGTAAATCTCACAGGATACTACTATACAATGTAGACTTCCACTGCAGTTCTTGATCTGGGGCCACAATTACAGGGAATGCCCTTAACATATACATGTCTGCAGCTCTCCTAGGCTCCCTCCGAACAAGCGTCCATGTACTGTGTGGATCAGGGGGAGGCAGATCTGCCTCTTTGTCAGTCTGCTGGGCCAGGGTCAAAGGGATCATTGAGGCCCTCAGGAGAGGAGGTGACAAGTCCCCACTGCAGTGGTGTTAATGAGGGAGTTGCTGGCACAGCGAGTGAATCTGAGGAGAAGCCTGCAGCTCTTTCATCCTTGGGCAGACTGGGGGTGATTGACAATGGGCCCACATGATTTTTTTAAAGCTTCAAAAATTTTTCTCCAGGTTTCATGCAGCCCAGATGCCATCTTATCACCTTTAGTGGATGCGTCCCATGATTTCACCTTGATCCCTTTCCAAGTCTCTGGGCTGTAAACTGTCTGTCTGGTGACAGAGGATCCTTCCTGGTGGGCCCATGCAAGCATTTGCTGTAGTTTGGCGGAGGATAGTGACGCCCCCCATTGTTTAAGGATAGATTGAAAAGTAACTAGGATGTTTTCATGTTCTGAGGTCATTTTGTTCCCCATAGGGCACACACTTACCTTTGTCCAGCGAGAGGCAATTGAAGCAGTTAGGGATGATGAATCCTTGGGCTGCTGCATTTATCTCAAGGCTCCCGTGTACAGGCTTTCCATGTTTTTCTCAATGCCTTCTGTGTTTGTCTCAATGTACTCAGTGCGCTCTGCTTTTATCTCAACATTCCACGCGTTTGTCTCAGCACACTCCAGACTGGTCAGTCTTCAAGTCAGGCAGAGTACCCATTCAGGTGCCAATTGTTGCAAGTTAGCAACACGACACGGGCTTCTCATGCAAGGAAGATTTCTTTATTGCTGTCTCCCTGTATTCTTCTATGCAACCCCTTTTATATTCTAACACATGTATTCAGTACATTTCCACTAACAATTCATTGGTTAGAAAGCAATCAAGTTCCATAACAAGCCTTCATAAACAGCAGAGAACTTATTTTATGCCTAGCTACAAAACTTCCCTGTTTATTCTATTAATTTCTCTTTCCCAGTGCCATATTATCAGCAAGGCAACATTCAACAAGGTCGAGCCAACCTCTCCATCTCCAACATTGTCCTGCTGCTGTCAGAAACTCAGACACATCACTGCATTCCTGCACACTCCTCTCTCCTCTCCTTGATTGCTCAACATTGAATCTTAACAAAAACATACAGATTTAAGCAGTCAGCCGCCATGATGACTCCACTTATTCTCTTCTAATGTGGGCTGAACAAAACAAGGGACCACAGCTGTTCCTCTTGCACCTCGTCCTCCAGACCCTGCCCCATCTTTGTAGCCCTCCATTGAACACACTAATAGTTCTGTGTCATTCTTACACTGTGGCACCCAAACCCACACCCAGTGCAAGAGGTGAGGCCGCACAGTGCACAGTGGGACAACCCCTCCCTCACCCAGTGGCAGCGCTGGGCCTGATGTAACTCAGGGTGCAGATGGCCCTTTGGGCTGCCAGGGCACATTGCTGACTCAGATACAACTCGCTGTCAGCCAGAACCCAGACACCTCTCTGCAAGTCTGCTCTCTATCTTCTGCCCACCAGTCTGTCTGTAGACCCAAGACTGATCCCAGGTGTAGAATCCAGAACTTCCTCTTGTTAAACTTGGTGGATGCCCAGCATTCTAGTGTGTCTGTTTCTATTCTTAGGGTATCTCCGAGGAAACTTTTCAATATTATAAATCAGAGGAAGTCAGTCAGTCAGTCACTTACTTCTTAGTACCAGTTCTCCTGTTTTCCTTTTACATTCTCATCCCAAAGGGAACAGCTATATACTGCTCCCTTAATTTTAATGATTAGGAAGCTCTTCCAGGCATATTTGAACTTCAGTTTCAAATCAGTGCACTAGAGAAAAAAATACTGTATAAAAAAAAGCCCACCTTTTCTTAACATGAAAATGTGACAGGGTAAAATTGCATGCTGTACAGTGACAGCTATCAAATGAAAATCTGTGGTTTCTGAGGGAGCTAATTTACTGCTACAGTTTGCCTTCAGTATTATGAGCAACAGTCTGAGGACAACACACAAAAAAATCCAACTAGCATGGAATAATCAGTCTTAAATAGAGGAATATCCCTTGGCACTGGAAGATTGGATTCTTTGGAATGTGTCAACTGTAAATATCAAAGTGATTTAAATGGCTGCAGTCATTGATAAGATTATTGAGGTTTTGGAGTCACGAGAAGAAACAGAAGCACCTTCTAAGTACTTTTCGTGACTCAGAAATCACATGTAGGAACTAAATTTTCTCAAGGTGCTCCCATGGATGGTAGCCCCAACAGTGGTGAATGTGCACATACGGGTTTCTACCAATGTCAGCTGTCTGATTTCTGATGCTGAGACTATCTGTATTAACAGTAGGAACAGTCAGTTTATATTCCGGAATTTTACACTGGTAAAACTAGAACTGGTTTTCTCCCATACGTATCACTCTACGTTCACCTACTGTTAATTTCATCTACTGTTTTATGGCATAGTCTTATAAGATCCTTATAGAACTCTTTTCTGCTGGCCCTTTCCCTTGATGCCCTGAATAATTCAGTCTTGCTCTCTGACACTTTCACCTCTTTGCTCATCTGTTTTTCCAGACCATTTACTGACTTGTTGAACAGTAATGTTCATCATTATCCTAGCATTGGTCCCTGCAGATTTCCATTGATGACTCCATTGTAAAATCTGACAATCTACTTCTAACCTCCTATCTTTTACCTGGTTATTTATTCATGGAAAGAGCTTCTTATTACACAGCTCGTTTTTCTTATATACCTTTGATGAGAAACCTTCTCTGAAGTCTTTTGGAAATCCAAGTAGGGTGTATCAAATGGGTCACCTTCATCCATGCTTACGGCAACTTAATCATGTGCACAGTGATTCCTTCATAGGAAACAAGTTTATAAAACAAGACTTCTCTCTGCAAAAGCCATAGTGCCACTTCTGAAGTAGATCAGTCATCCAGGCATTCAATAATTTTATTCTTTCTTCTATTTTCTACTATGCCTTATAATGATTTTTTTACTCACAGGTCCACATTTCCCAAACCTCTCCTGGAAACTTTGCCTGGCACCACTCTCCATATCTCAGGCACCAAGAAAATTTTAAGGGCAATGGAGCTGATATATCCCTTTCTCACATTGCTGTCACTATTTCATCCTTGATCTTCTTTAAAAGCCTTGACTAAATACCGTCTTGTTCTGGAGGTGTATTGCTGCTTGTTCATTTGGTGTGTTTTTTTCAGTTTGTTCCAGAACTTCTCCTGCCATCACTTCAACTTCAGACTGTCAGATTCCTCTGACAATTCCCCGTAACAGTTCTGGCCTGTGAGTCACTCAGTATCATCTGCAGTGGACATCAAATCAAATAATTTGTTTAGCATTCTTACAGCAGTCAGTCTCTCAGTGCTCTTTTATACACCAATCAAAATTAGACTCTACAGACAAGCTGGCTGGCTTCTTGTATCCCGTGAGCTTACAAAAATAATAACAACAATAATAATTAAAAAAAGAAAGGATTTATTACAAGCTCTATTATTAAGGGGCTTTGGCTGGTTGTTCCTCAAGTGGTTTTGTCTGCCTTATAGTGTTCTTACAGACAATCTGCCTAAGGTTATCATTTTTTCTACTTTCTTCTTTTTTCAGCTTTTTGAAAGATTCCTTTTTCTTCATATAACCTTTCTGACTCTTGGCTGTTGGCTTCTTTCTGAGCTTTATCAGTCCAAACTTGATAAGCGCTATGCATTGTTCCTGCATTTTTATCACTACCCCAACTATAAAGGTTTATTCTCCTGTCTGCAGCTTTTTAGTTTCTTAGATGTTCAGTATTTTTTTGCATAGTCCCTGCTGATCTTAAGTGTTGTGTATTATCCCCATGAGAATGTTAAGCCTAAGTATATAGCAGTTGCTGCTATCTAGTGGCTCTTCATCTGCTGGATATGAAGCCAGGTATCTTAACCTGCAAATTTGAAGCTCAGAAGGGTCATGGCTCCAACCATGGCCAATATGGCCTTAATCATAAAACAATTTTTGAAGCTACCTAAATAAACAGTGTCAATGCCATGTCCCATTGTGGGGTCTGTGCAATTGACAGGATCTTACTGAAGCTTCCTGCCCTTGCCATCTCTGTGATCTTTCTCAGTGTATTGCAGTTAGTGATGTTTAGAGAACTGCCAAATGCCACCATTCCCCAAATCATCAGAAGCATAGCATCAGTTCCTTCAACTTCAGGACTGTGAGTATAACAGCCTTGCTCCGGTGCAAGTATGAATGGGAAACACATCAGTACAAAATGGCTATTAAAACACCTAATAAGGTGCTTCTTCAGTATCTACAGTTAATTAGACTGTTTTAGATTGTTACTTTTCAGAACATATGGCAGTGCTCTAACTATCTGATATTTTTTTCTTAAATGATACTTTTTTTCAATTTGGAATTGACAGATCCATAAAACTCGAATGTCTGCAGAATTTATATATATGTTCCACCTGTGGAAGTAAACTGTCCTTAATCAGAGCAATTCATCATGTATTTACATGCTTTTGTGTGCTAGACTTTTAACTATACTTGCATCCATGATGAAACTTTTTATCTTGCAGTGACATTAGAAGAATTGGAGTTGTACTCATTGGACACCAGAGACGAATAGTCAGCAGTTTACAGACTTTGCGGTTACACATGATGCATATACAGGAGAAAGGATTTCATGTATGAAAGTACTAGAATCAACTGTGTTTTGTGCCTCAGCATTTCTAAAATGGAAAATATTCTCATTCTTCCCTTCTGCTCTTCTCAACTAAAAGAACTGCAGACTCCTGGTTAGACTCCAAAAGTACTTCTACGTTAATGCTTCCAAACTGGAATTTTTAATCACACTGCATAGTTCCTCCTTCAGTTATCTGCCAATAAAATCCTGACCTACTGCAAGACTTGCTACACATTGATGAATAATAACTCAGCAACTCAGCATGGATGTGTAACTTTGTATAACAGTATTTGGGAAACTTTCACAAACTTACTTGAAAGTAGTAATCCATTTGGCCTGGTGTGGCTTCTTTATTGATGTATTTAGAGTTTGCTGGTAGATCAAAACGTATTTGACTTATTTCATGTTCTGTGACCATGTAACTTCCAATACCAAATGTGCAATGAAGACGTTTGACATAAATATTTATTTTATCTCTTAATTAAATCAAAATGTATGGGTCCTATGGTTATATTACTTTACAATCGTTTAAATGCTGGTAAGCCGGTGCCTCAAAATGTTAGCACTGTTTGCAAAAATGACCAATGATTTTACGTAGTAAGTTTTCATTGTGTTGCAATTGGGAGGATAGTGAGAGAAATCTGGCTGAAATCTTCAGGTCCTTGATTCTGAATTTCTTCAGCACTCTACACTTTTTATGTGTTCAATTTTAGATTAGGTCAGAATATTTATTCAGCCCTATATATTGTTCCTTTTTTTCTTTAATAATCAGCATTTGCCTCTACTCTGTGGCAAATTCTCACTGTAAAACTGATAGTAATGTTTCCATAACTACATGTAAAACATGGCTGTCAGCTATAATGTGGTCACGCAGACCTCACAAAGTTCTCTGTTCCAAAAATGTAGGCCTCCACAACTTGGACTAAGCATCATTTCCACCAGTGGTAGTAGACTTAGAGGGCCAACCATCAGTGGGGCTCTGGAGCAGATCGGCCGTAGCATCATCCAATTGAAGGTAGTGGTACAGCCACGAACTAATGCTGGAAGTTACACTCTGTGGTGTTCGGTTTTATTATACATAGGCAGAAAAGGAGACATAGGACAGCAGTGTAATAATATGTTGCCTTGAGTCTACTTCTAACTGCTTTTAGAAGTGAAAAGAAGACTCTGCTGAACTGGAGTTCTGGTTTCGATGGGGGCCAGATCTCCATTTAGTACAAATACCTAAATGACATCTGAGATAATTACCTTTAGAACTCTTCAATAGCCATATTTACATGCAAGAAAAACGGCTGCAAAGGCCTAACATGATATTTGTACCTCTGTAAGATTTACAGCTTTCACGTTTTATTCAGACAACTTACACAGATGTGCTGGGCTACATTTCCAAACTTTTGCATGGGATATGCGCTGCTAGGAACTGGGACACGAGCGCATGTCTGTGAGCTGGAAAAGTCACGTGCAGATCTACATGCATGTCACATGTAAACCGGGTACAGATGCTTCCATTAATTTATACGTAGTTTGGAGGACATTCTTAAGTTACATGGCATTTCAATATACTTAAAATTTATAAATCTTCAGTTAAATCATGTGTTTGGGTAATTACTATAATATATATGTATATCAAAATGAATTAACTACGTTATGTAATCATAATGATACTTAGTGCTTAATTTACAGCTTGTAAATCAAATTGTATTTCCTGACTCTCAAAAAGCTTGCCATTGTATACTAGTGGTGAAGAAGGAAAAGCAGAAAGCAACTCAGAAAAGATTAGGCATAGTAAGACATGCTAGGCCTGATTCACTGTTGTTACCTTATGTTGGAATAACTTCATTAATTTAAATGGAATTTAAACTTAAATTTACCAGTAGTGAACTGCGGAAATTTATCTTTTTTCTCTTAAAAAAAAAAATATCTATATATATATATAGATATATATATATATTTAACTGAAGATGTTTTCTAAAGATAAGGATTAACCAGTGTTCTGTGATGCCAATTTGATAAGCATGTTTAAAGAACAGCAGTGCCAGTTTTATTTTAGCTACAAAAATAATTCTGTCTGCATGGGCAGTCCCACTGACCTCAGTTTGATAAATTCTGCTCCAATTCAAATCTGAGTTTATAGGGTTGTTTTTTTTTTTGGAAGGGTTCCCTTAGAGAAATAAAGTCATACTTACCTTTTAAGAAAACAACATCACAGAGCAATTTAAGATTTTATTTTCCTTTATTATTTTGTTTTCTATTATGCCAGTCATTGCTTATATGGCCATCAATGTGACATCTGTGAAAGTGTGAAAGGAGCCTCTCCCATTTAAATTTATTACTGAGGAGGTATGAGTCTGTTATTTGTTAATGGAGTTTCAGAATCGCTCAGAAGAAGACCAGACCATAAGTGTGCACTTTTAAATTCTCCTTTGCACATTTATTCATTCCTGGTAATATGTATGCAAAGCAGCATGTTATATGCACACGACCTGGATATATTTCATGGAAATTAATTTCCAAATGTATCACACTACTGGAAATATATTTTCAAATAATATATAATAACAATATAAAAACATATATTAATCAATCTATTTTTTATATGAATAAGAATTTGGGTAACCAGAAAGAAAAGAAGAAGGGATTTAAGTGAGAATATTTATTAAAAACATTGTAAATCCAGGATTTTGGGGGGTTTATATGGTTTGCATTTTTGTTTTGGTGATGCAATATGATACTTTTATAATAGTTGTTCTAATCAAATTTACATTTACCCCATTTTGGAAACATTTTACTTGCTCTTGTTATGTTTCCAGATCTTCTCTTCCATTTTATTCAGCACAAAGAAAAGCACTATTATTATGGCTGTTTATCTTTTTGTTCATTTAAAAACAAGAACAAACAATCATGGTATTTTTCAAATGTGAGCTCAATTCTGTGCGGGTCACAAGTGTATATGTGAAATTCAAATATCTTTCTTTATTGCAGGAAATACTTTCTTCAGGTGGACATTACTTTATTTAGGTAACCTGCATATTGTAGTCTGCAGATACTGATTAAATTTAACAAATTTAAGTAAATCTAGAAAGCTGTTCTTGAAAATCTGGCCCACATTGGACAGTGTTTCATGACTAAAAGTACTCACTGAAAGTTCATGAAATAAAGACTGCATGATATACAGGCCCCCTAAATGAATTTAAAATGTCCACATTAAAATGTGGACATAAGGAAATAGTTCCAAGCTAGTTATTTACAAGTAAGTGATATCCATCTGCAGGCTTTTCTAACAGACTTGGTAGTCATGCATCTAGAAGTCCATCTGTACTCTTATCACTACCTGTGTGTAAGTTAAGTCTTCAGAAGATAATTTTAGTTGAGGGCCTTTGTCTGCTGGGCATGAAAACTGGGTTAACATCTCTTGGTCAACAAGTGCAGTACCAGGTTGTCCATCATGTGCCAACCACAGTGCTTCCTAAGTTGACTGACAAGCAGCTTAGATGTTCATGCAGCCAAGTGGGGCAGTCATCTATCTAACACAGAAACTCAAGCCATCCCCACCCACCAGTCAGAGCTCTGAGACCTACTGGGGGGAAATTTTTCTCACCTACCTTTGGAGGTGTGCACTTGAGCTAGTGATCTGAGGTTCCATTTTAGTGAATGAAGAGAACTGGGTCCATGTAGTAATCACATAGTGACAAATGTCATCTGACAAATGCAATCATTAACTTTTGGGTGAGAGGAAATGTGCCAGATAAGCACTTGAAACAAAATGACTAGCTCAGATCCGGGCATCTGTTTTTAATTTTGTGCAGGGATTTTATCTAGTCATTGTGCTGAACCTTTGAAAAGAAAGGACCCCATTTGTAATGCTGGTGTTGAAATTAAATGATTAACAGCTTAATGTCTGTCCAATAGAAGCTTAGGTGCATGCACTGCTTTAATATGTCTGTATTATGCTTTCCTGCAGTTGTGAGTAGTACACTCAGCAAGTAATTCAAGTAACTTAATTGCTCTGGACAGAGCATTCAGTATCAGAGGATGGTTTATTCTGGCACAGGATTCAGACTGTAACATTTTGATTTTTGTAATTTAAGACTCACTATCCATTTTCCATTTTTATAGATACGCTGAGCCTGATCCTGAGCTCCATGAAGTTCTTTTTCAATGCAGATTCATAGAAGGTCCAAACATAGGTCATAGGTAACATGCAGATGCCCTTTATTCAGATGCAGTAGAGATTTACTACATGGAGAAGCTGAGACTGTGGAGATGCCTAATAAGAGGGGTATGTAGCACAGCAATTTCCATGTTAGAATGACCCCTGGAACTATGTCAGCCACCAAAATAAAGCAGCATATAATGTGGTTTAACATGCAGTGAAGGCCAGTTACTGCATTTCAGGTAGCTCCATTGCAAATTGAAGCATTTTTTCAGTTATTTTAACTCAGCCATTGGAATAGTTCTGCGAGACTCATCCTGGAAGCTGAGAATTTATTTTGTGAACAGACAATACCTCTAACTACCCCCTCACAGGCGCAGTCTATCTTGGCATAGGTACTACACAGATTGGGAAGGAGGGCTTACTTCTAATACATCTTTTATAGTAACAAAAGATAGATTATTAATAAAAAGGCTTTGGTCTATTGCGTCTTCTAGGAAAAGTATTAAAAAAATTGAGATACTTCATTTATCATGGCATTTGTGCATGGTTGAAGAGTACTGTATTCTGTTAAACAGATTTCTTTTGGAATACCCTTGCTCATTAACTGTAATTGATCTTTCCTGAGTAAACTGGAAAGATAATATTTTTTTCCTTTCTTAACAGTACTTTTTTTTTTTTTTTTTCTTTTTAGAGCAAGAGAAAGATCTGTTAGGTTGAGCTAACACCAAGTACTACAGTGATCGTGAAATCGATTGAGAGACAAATGAATCAGTTCTGAAAATGGGAAAAAATATCTAAAACGATTAGAATAAGGTGAAAATAGAATACTGCCCGTACTGTGCCAAGGAGCTCTAACAAAAAATAATAATAAAAAAAGGCATAAAACAGTTCCATGTGTTTAGAATCCACGAATACCTTCTGCCATCGTATACTGCATACTGCTCATCTATGAATGCTATGGTTGTACATAGATCCTCAGATTATGGACTAGGAGATGTTGAGTACATAACGGATATAAGAAATATGTGGATGTATATATAAAGAATTGTAAATACAATGTGTATCATAATGCCTGAAATTTTTCAAGCATACATAAATTAATTACCATGGTAATAGAGTTGATCTTCTCCACTGGCACTTAAAATTTTAAGCTTCCCAAGCTTCCTTGGCCTGTTGTCTGGAAATGGACAACAGCCTCTCTCTTCCTCCCTACACAGGCAGAAAAAAAATAATTTTTTTTTAGTTAGATGTAGTCCATGGTATAAAAAGTTTGAGTACCTCTGCTGAAGTCACCAAAGATGAACAGTTTATAAATGATTTTCTTTTAAATAGTCGTTTACAGACTCTTTTGAGGTTAAAGTAGGGGAAAATTTCAAGAGAATGTGAGTAATGATATGCCAGTATATCCTATAAAAAGATATGTTGAATTTTAGAAAGGAAAAACAAAAAAGATGAATGAAAGAAGGCTAAAAAATGAGTAGGTTAAAATAAATGTCTATATTTTATATGTGAAACAACACCAGTTCACATAGTGAAATCTATTTGTGTGCATGTTGCTTTGAATATTCTACATCAGTATTTCTTACTTTTCTTTCACACAGGAGATTTCACAAGTACATCTCTGTTCCACAAAGGTTTAACACGCTATCTGTACTTTCATACCTGTCTAATTAAACTGAAATTAATAAGGCTAAGTCATGGCACTGAAGATATGGAAAAATATATTAATAAGATCAATCTCAAAATCATTTCAAGCTTTCACCTGCTCTGCTTTGTTCATGTCCCAAATTTTCAACTATGTCTAAATATCTGAGTACTTGACTAGTTGGTAACTTTGCGTGTGTCCCAGAAATAACGTATGTAGTTTACTATGTTCAGAAACACCAGAATGTGTTAACAGTTCAGTGCTTGTGTGGCATAATTCAGGTAAAGAGGCTGGCTAGAAATTGAACTATTTACATGAGTAGAGTTAGCCACAAAATGCTTGCAAATCTAAGCTCTTGTAGCATATTTGTAAGGCAGAATGAAGTAACATAATTTTGTCCTTTTTAAATTCAGTTCTACATATAGTTTCCTTGAGAGACCACTATATTCATAGTTATTATAAGAAAACCTCCTGTATTCTCCTGCAAGTTGTGGGGAATATTCATTTCTAACATGCAAGTTAATTACAACTTTATGAATACTAATACTAATCATTATTGACAGCTCCATGAAGAACTGCTAAGCAACATGTAGATGAGGCAAAACCCTGGGAATGATAACTTAAAATCTCAGAGAAATCTACCTGTCTATATTGTAAACTTTGTGATGCCTGGAGCCATGTTTGGAGAGTAAGGGTAGAGTCTGGAAAATGAAATTTGTGCAAAATCTGCATTAGAATCCAATTATTTATTTAATTATGAAAAATCACCCATTGAATCAGTAGGAGAAATATTTCCATAGTATCAGCACAGCATAATGCTCCAAGGGTCCTCTAGAGCAGGGACAGAAAAAAATCTACTTGTTGGTTTTCCGGGATCCAGCCTATGACCAAAAAATAATTAAAAAAAAAAAAAAGGTACAGTTGACATAATTTAGATTAGAACAGCCAGTGGACACAATTTTATTTTCTAAACATATAACTGAGGGACTAATTTCTCTTCTTGTTGCATAATGGCATTTTTGAGAGGAACCTAAATAAACAGTAAAAAGGAGAGCTGTCTGCTGTGGCTTACACAGCAAATTTTCAATTTTCTCATGTTCAGACAGTGTTCTACTTGACATTAAAAAGCAAAAAAGGAAAAGCAAAGCAAGAATATCTTTTAGCAAACTGAATGCTTTGATTCATATAACTTACATCACCATCTCATTAAACACTTTATAAGATTAGATGAAAAAGACAAAAAATGCAGCCAATGTTTCAAATCTGTAGATTCTTTTAGTTACCAAGTGCCAACTTCACTTTTTGTCTTGGGATGGTTCTACTGTAAATTACCTACAATTTTCACCATTCTCATGAAGTATTTTAATAATTTCTTTGATTGAGTAATTCCAGTGACAACTACATAATTGTGTGAGGAATTAGTTTCATTGTCAGTAGGCACTTTTCTGTCGTGGCATAAGTGTTTGATACTGACTTCAGTGTCAGTAGGATGAAGCCCTATCTTATACAGACAGTTGTAGGATTCAGCTCTCCCAGTAAACTCTTTCCTGCTTTCTACTACTGTCCCAGTTGATTTGTTGTTAGAGAATCAACATTCATTAGTATGCATGCTGTCTTGTCATTCAAATGTATTACTAAAACTTTATGCGAGTTTTAATTTCTTTCTTGAGGGTTCCAGGTTGAGACTAGCTTGATTGTCTGAGGCATGATCCAAAATCACTTTAATCCACAAGTAGCTATCAGTGGACTGAAATAAGGTTTTGGACCAAGGGTTTCCAAAGATTTGAATGGAATGGATGGTCTGCTTTAATAGGGGGAAAGAGAGTGCACTGATCATAAAAGACAATGCTGCTACCTCAGAAATGTGGCAAAAAAGAAAGATTATGGTTACATTCAAAATGGCACAAGCAAGGTACAAAACACAGTTGCTGCACTGTTGTTGTATCTGGAATGAGTTACCTTCACTGAATTTACAGTAACTAAAACAAACCTACTAATCTAATAGAATTACTGCAGTATGTAATAAAAATAGTTTACTTTCTAAGAAAATATCCCAAAGTCCTGGATTTAAATCCAGGCTAAAACCACCTTTCCCATCAAACAAAGAATATAACCGTTATTTGTAGAATTTGTCTCTCTTTTCTTCTTTAGCACACAGCATTATACAATATGATCTCCCCTTCATAATAGCAGTTCTAGCTATTCTCTTCTTTGAACAAACTCTGTTTCACACTCCTAGTACAGTGCAGTATAAGGTCAGATTTGTCAGTTAATGGCACAGCAGCAAATAAAATAAATAATGCCCTCCTGGTGGTTCTGTTTACTGGACTATTTCATTAATTCCATATTACAAGTAAACTATGCTACTCTAAAATACTCAACAAGTAAACAAAAACATTTTAAAACTCATCACCGTGATTCTGTATCAGCCTCTCCCAAAGAAATAGTTAGGTTTGAATTGGCCATATATCATTTTTAATGTCATTTCTTCTGCAGCAATTTCTTCTTCTGACTTTTCTCTGTGAGGAAGAAAGCTATTTCAGATAGGAGTGGGAAAAGTTGTTTCTTGGTTAACTGGTGAAAGAACTGGACTCGATCAGTATTTCAGTATATGTTATTCATACCTAGAGCCATGGGTTCATTGTCAAAATTCCCTTATGGTATCAGTTACATTACACACAGTGCTGCCATGAAAACCCGAAGAGTAACAAAAGAGGCTTGCTCTTGTCTGGTGCAGTACAACTCCTGTTGACTTCAGTAACAACAGCAGATACTCTGCACTCCTCAGGATTGCATCTTCATTTTAACGAGGAAAAAAAGGCTAAAGAAGATCACATAAAACCATATTTATGAAAGGCAAACGTTTACGTTCTAGCAAATCAAATTTAATTAACTAAGTTGATGTCAATTGTTATAATTTTCTCATCTTTATATATATATGTACACATATATAATTGTATATAATTTGCAGAAAAAAAAAATACAAGAAAAACAATTGTTTCCCTTCCAAAAATTAGCTTTTATTTTTTTTCTTGGGATATAATGTGGTCAGTACATTTCTTCAGGATAGCTTCTATTTCTGTGTGTTGGTTTTAAACACATATGAATTAAAGTTTTGATCTCTTCAGTGAAATTAGATTGTACACAATTAAATATGACTGCTCTTCATAGTCTGCTGTTCTAGCATAGCCATAAAATGTATCAATGTATGTATATATATGAATATCTATTTGATGAGAGACACATTATATATTTAGGCAGCCATGTAAAAACTTTGAAGGTTGATGGCTTCATAAGTATAATCATACTTGCAAACCATTTTACAGACAAACCATGGTCTCAGCCCAGACTTCACATCCTTATCAGCGCTCTGGAAACCACTTTTTTCTTTAAAGACCCCAGATGTCAGTTGTTTTTCAGCTGCTTTTTTTCTTCTCACCAAGATATATTTGAATAACGATGACTACCTGTAATTGAATCTTCACTATCCATCTCACAGAAAAGCAACCTTGGCACTGTGCCTCTATGTTATATCTTCATTGGTCTGAACCTGTGTCACATTGCACACAGCAGGCAAGGTCTACTAATTCTGAGAGACTGAACATTCCATAGCTGGTACTGTAACTGCCCCACTGTTCAGAACAGCTTTTTTCATGTAGTTTATCTCCCACCCGTGTTCCAGGCACACTTTTTCTTTCTGTCTTTTAACCAGTTTATAACAGCATTGCAGGAATAGCCATGAAATAAAAACCTTAATATACTGATTTTGCAGACCCAAGGGGAATTTACATTAGAAGTGAAGTTATTATTATCTGAAAAGTGGCGTTATCATTTTTTAATTCTATTCCTATGATAATACGATGTTCCATGTAAATTCTCATGTGCTGGCATGCCTTCAAGTTAATAGTGTAATAGAATGCTCAGCTCTCAACATTAGAGTGTTTTTAAGGTGAATTGCATTACATATGCCATCTCTTTGCAGAAAGAATATGGGGTTTGGCAAAGCTACCTGCTGAGCAACATAATAAGATTTTTGTACAAAGTACAAGTTACTGATTATTATTGTATTTTATTTTTCTATGATTTCCTAAGAGGCATTATCAGGTCTTACAGATGGGGTAAGCCTGTTTATTAAGATATTTATTAGCAAATAAAAGTTACAGTACTGGTGGTTATTTTTGAGTTAATGGTGTTTGTTTTGCCTTAGGTTACTATATAATGATACACAGTGAAGCCTGTCATACATGATCATGCAAAAGAAAAAAGAAAAAAAAAAAACAGCTGCTTAACACAGGGTGGTGTACTAATAAAGATGGACCAGCAATATGTTCTAACACTTGAGATGCTTCAGGGTGTTGTGTTTTTTTCTGCAGCAAAAGAATGCTTAATTATAGTGCCCTCTCCTGTGCTTGCCACTGAGCACTTACGCTCTCATACACACTTTTTCAAAATGCATATACAGTTAATGATGTTAGGAAAAATTACACACCTTCAAAGCTCCAAACAACAGCACTCACCCCTTCTTAAGAAACACTACGTAGCTGAATTTTAAAAAGATTTTTATTTGCTATCAGGATTTTGCATTGTTGTATGTAAATAATACAAAGTAAGAGACAGGGATTCTCAGAGAAGTAAAATCTCATAGAAAATAATCAAGAGTATAGCCTCAGAAGTACAGTTCATTTCACAACACCATACGTGTGCAATACAAGACCCACAGAATCATATGTATGTTAACAAAAAATGAATGTCAGATGTCCCAATTCCATTACACGTTGCATGTTTTACAGGGGAAGAATTTTCTTACTCAGAATTGTGAAGTTTAACGGGGAGTATGTAACAAAGAAAGAATATTTCATTTTAGATCTGGCTTCAGAAATGCCTTTTCTATTCTCACCTCTGTTGAATTTAGAACTAGTTCTTATATACAGACTAATTTTGGTATAATACAAGTAGGAGGTTAAATTCTCTTCTAACACACACTCACTCCCACAGCCTGATTAGCCTTTGGAAAGTGCTTTGATTCAGAGGTTCAATGTGACGTTTATTCTTGGTTTTCCTGGAGTGGCTCATGATGTCATCATTACAATGGAATCTCATCTTTCAATCAGAACCCTTTTGAGCTTGGGAAAATCGCAATCGCTGTTTACCCCAGACCTTTAATAATAATGAAAGCAACAATGAGAATTAGAAAGCCAAACAATAGACAAAATGTCAGCAGTATTTTTAATCTTTCAAGTCTAATGTGAAGCACGTTACAACTGCAAAGATTTTTAAGCAGCTGATTTTTAAGGACTGTGCACATTGCTACCAAACAGCTGTTAGTACTGCTCTTGCAGTACTAACAGTACTGCTCCCCAGGTTAGGATGGTTGTCTGGAAGCACAGGTGAAACCAGATTACAGTTTATTGCAATGAGAGATGGAGCTCTGAGAAGGAAAATTGCTTCTTCAAACCAAGGAACAGCACACTCTTTCTGGAAGCAGGGCAAGAATCACGCTGTCCACCCTTTGCTCACTGCTTACGTTTAGAAGTAAAATACTAGCCCAAAGAGATGTTTTGTACCTGGCACAGGGATAATAGATGGTAAGAAGGGGATTTAAAGGGACAGAGGTGTTGGCTTGCACTGTACATCTGCAAAAGAGAGGGGTTGGGTCATGTGCTGGGCTCTTCCCAGCATCCATTTCTTCCTGACCTTGTAGGGTCTCATTAGGGCCTGCAGTGCAGAGTACTGAACCTGAACACTTGGTGAACATGAGCATTCTGTAAGTCCTATGAGCTGTTTGAACAGAAGTGAAATAGCCACCTTAAGCCTGTGCACCCAGACAGCACGAAAGCACGACCGAAAGCACCCTGAGGTGCGACGGGGCGGGGCTCAGCGTCGCGCTGAGGCGGCGCCGGCCGCGGGAGTTCCCCGGAAGCGGCGTTGGTTACCACGGCAACGGCGCAGGCGGCGGCGGAGGGGCTCGGCCGACATTTCGCAGGCCGAGGTGTGAGTTGTGGTGGGGTTTGGTGTTTGTGGCTGCTGTCGGGTCGGCTTTCTGCGAGGGGGTGTGGGCGGGAAGCTCGGTGCTGCCGGTTCGGGGCTGTCCTTGGGTGAGCAGCGGCTCGCACTCGCTGCCTGTTGCTGGGCATAGGAGTGGGCCTGGCTGCGGCTTCCCAGCTCCGGGTGCTGGGCCGCTCTGGGCCCGGGCCGCTCTATCTAGGAAGCTCCAGAGCTCGGCTGTGCCGTGCTGCTGCTGGTCGTGATGTGTAAGTGTTGCTGGCAGAGCTTTGTACCCAAATGCTTCCTATTGGGAGCTTTGTGATTTTATTTTGCAGACCTCACCTCTAGGGTTTATAGATATTTCTCCTGATTGCGCTCCAAAGTAACGTGTTCTCAAGCAGAGGGTTGTCAAGTTAACTTGATAATAAACAGTAATCTTTAATCTGCTTTCAATGCTTCTATGTATATTAGCATAAGGAGTTGGGCATAAGGTAAATGGAGTTAAAAAGAGAACTCATGACATTTTCTTTTCTTTGAGGGAATAGCTGTAACTAAATGTCAGACTTGTTTAATCTGTTGCACACGCAGCTGCTCTGGGTTACTGCCATACCAGCTTCCTCTGGTATTAATTAAATGCCTTGTTACTGAACGTGTCACAGTTGTTTGATTTCAGCTAATAGGAGAAGTTGTTCTCAGAGGATTTGATTGAGGGTAGACGAGGGTTATCCTCTTAGCACAGTGTGCAAGGCTGGGTGCCCCACAGGAGGTGTGATGGAAGCTCCTGGAGTGCAGCTGCCTGCTGGCTTTGGTCAGTGTTGCTGCAGGAGCAGGGCTTTGGCTTCCAGGTGACACACAGGTGAATGTGGTGTTGTCTGGCTTGCTATGTGCTGAACCTGGTGTAAGCAGGGTTTCTATTTGGGGCACGTGGAATCTCAGTTGACATGTGCTAATATTGGCAAAGCCCATTACAATTAGAGTTTGAACTGAATTGACGGAGAGTGCTCTCCTTCTAGGTTCAACAGGTCACATAGCAGCACTGTGAAGAAGGTAAATGTGTTACTTTGTTGTTTGAGTTTCGATGGCTGAGAGGCTGTGGACTGTTTGAAGTAAAATGTGCTTTACTCCCTCTCTGTGTGTTGAGTGGCAGGTAAGGAGGTGTCAGCGTGGTGCCGTTACTGGGGTTGCTTGGAATCACCTCAGCATTGCTGCCCAGTAAATTGAGGACGGTGCCTTTACATAGACACAACTATAAGCAGCCGATCCCGTTCGTGCCAGGGCTTCTTGGCTTTAATCAGCTTAGGCTCCATTTGCTTAGCATAGCAAGGAAACCTGCTGCGACGGTGTCTGTGCAGAGCCTTATTCATGTTGTCCTTCAAAAAGTTTAAGGGCTTCTTGTTCTCCACATGCCCACCTGCTGTGCCAGTGCTGCTGTCTGTGTAGCCCTTTTCCAACAGCTATTCCCTCCTGGTATCTTCTGAACGGCAGGTGATCCATCTGTGTTTGAGCCAGGACTATGGGATTGTTTGACAAGCTAGCAGGGTGGCTTGGGCTGAAGAAAAAGGAGGTTCATGTTTTGTGCCTTGGGTTGGACAACAGCGGCAAAACAACGATCATCAACAAACTTAAGCCTTCAAACGTAAGTAGCCTGTTTTGTTTTCTGTTAATGTTTTACTGAGGAGTTGATGTCTGTTTAAACTGTTGGGGGTTTTTTTACATGCTGTTATGTTGAATGTGACTGTAAAAAAAAAAGTTGTAAAGAGTTCTTTCATTTAGTATAATGAAACAAATGTATCTTAAGAGAGTACCAAACTTAGTAAAACTAAGTGTAAGCAGCCCCATGCATATTATGAAAACGTTTACCAAGAAACCAACACTATTAACGGTTACAAACCCCTCAGTGAGAAAGGGTTTGTGACTACTGAGGTCTGGAACACCTTTGTTAAGCTACTTAAATGTTAGAGAACTTCAATTAGGATTGATGCGCCGAATGTTCTAGATGAAAACAGTCACTTAACAACTTGCTTACACTTATCATGCTTTATTAAAGTCTTCTTGAAAAACAATAAATATGACAAATAATGGAATAGTAAATTGTGGGAAGATGAACCTAGCTAGAGGCTTCAGCATTTCTGAGGCAGAGTAGCTTCCAAAACAGATAACATTTACGCTTGCAGTTCATCCAATGAAAAGTTTTTGCTGGTCCAGTCAGTGTCTAGCATTCTGAGCAAAGTTTAAAGGAGGCTTGCCTTGGTTTCAGTTATGTTTATGGAGGAGAAATAAAATAATATTGATGGGCATGTTCAGAGGAAGAGGTCTGTATATCCTGGTTGTGTGAGTTTGGTATGTTGTGATTATTATTTTTTTGTGTGTGTTTATCTCAGGACACGGGTTTTAGTTATTAACTTCCATAGAAATTTTCTTGAAGTATGCTATTGGGCCTCGTTTAAAAATGTAACTTCATGAAGAGTCTGCTACTCTTCAGACTGTGAAACTGCTTACTGTACGTTGCCAATCATTTGAGGGAATTGCTACAGTTTCTATCAGGCAAATTGTGTACAGTTTTTGAGACTTTCATTTTAGCAGGATTTTGTGTTGTGTATTAAGCACTAAAGGTTTCCTAACCAGAGCTGAGCGCTGACTTGAAGATTTATCACAGCAATCAGTATAAGAGAAGGTTCTGAGAAAATAATTCAAGTAAATAGAACTTATTTCTTCATTCCTTTACTGGAACTCATGCAGTGGGAATTTATTTCTGAATGTTTTCATCTAATGAGATGTTTTTAGGAGGGTGGCTTTGCATGCAGCTTACAGAAGTCCCATCACTGGGAAAGGGCAAATTCTTTAACATACAGGAAACATCATTAGATCAGAATTTATGAAATTGGTTTTAGGAAGTTCACATGATGGATGATTTTGAGCTCTGGATTGGGAAGGTCTTCTTAAGAGCAGCTGCTACCCTGCTGTGGGAGCAGTCTGTCAATTGTCTGGCAATTAGAAGAACTGCCTGCCTGCCTGTGGTATTTCCTGTGGTAAATACATTTGAAATAGAAGAGGTGTTATTTCTTTAACAGATTTCTCTCTTGTTGAAAGAACTGTCAACTAAATTGTTTCTGATGGTGAAATACCTCTGTCATAATAAAGCTGTAGGTAGATGAATAAACTAAGCTGTTTCGCTTGTATGTGAGGAGTGAACTGCTTTAATGGAGTTTTTAATAAGGTTTGTGAAGGGATTGTGTCACTTTTTCAGCTCAATAACTTAAGGATCTTTCCATAATCTAAACGTGCCCTTTCTTTCTGCTCAATATTGCTGCTTTTTAAAGGAGCTATTCTGTTATACCAATTCAACTGATAAATTAACTTTGGTAGTTTGGCAGTGAGCCTAATTACTTGTCAGATCTGTTGATAATGCTTTACATTTTCCCCATTTCCCTGTGGCAAGTGGTGATTTCTTTCCATGATCTGGTAGTTTGAGTAGAGCTACGACTGGGCAGTTGTGTTATGTCTGTTGCCAGTGTCAGACCAACCCCTCCAGCCTAGCGGTACGTGTCGAGTACTGCTCATCTGCTATTTTGATAGATATATAGTATACCCTCATTTATCAGAGAGACATGGGATATTGTGCAGACTTGTTTGTGTTAACCATGCGGCCCACGAATATTTAGAGTTTTGACCTCGGTTGCGGTCTCTACCGTTATCATCCACTTAAACATATCTCATCTTTATTTCTTTCCACACATACGCATACAGCCTAACACGGAAGAGTGAAATCTCACTTCTAAGGCAGAAATGTCTTCCATCTGCAAGGCCTTTATCCAGTTGCATCCACTGCTTTTTCAAGAAAATGCACAACCATGAATATATGGTATCTGGATTTATAAAAAGCTTTTGGTTAGCATTATATATTTTGTATTGGGAAAAACAGATGTCATTATTTACATGCTTCTTAACCTGATTTTAAAATCTATGCTTTCCTTTCAAGGCTCAAACACAAGACATTGTTCCAACGATAGGATTCAGTATAGAGAAATTCAAGACATCCAGGTAATGGATCCTTTAATTTTCTCCCTTTTAATTGTAATAATGTATATGCAGAAGTTGATTTGCATCGCTCTTTCAGTATGATATAGTTGAATATAATCAGTGGTGGTCTAATGAGGTGTTGTGCAGTTTGCTGTAATGCTGTAGTGTCCATAAGTCATAGTCACAGTTCAACACTGGCATTGGTAGAATATATTCTATGTTTTTTGCTTCTATAAAATAGTGTATATATGCCAAAAGTTGTGAGCATTTGATTTCTCTCAAGGGCTTGAGAATGGAATGCTGTTTCAAACTCTAGGAGAGGCAATTGCTTAGGTGGTAACCTGCATTCCATTAAGTGCTCTCACTGAGGAGGCTCTGAAGAGCTTGCAGTCTAATCTCATTAAATGAAAAATGGTGGTCACGGCCTTAGCAGTGTAAAGATGGCAGGGGCAAAGATCAGGAAAGGAAGAAGTTATTGACTGAGTGAAGGCCAAGCTATTCGAAAAGCTAGAATATATGGAAGTGATGTGGTGAGGCAAAGATATTTCAAGGAGGTAACATTAGATATTATTTTATGATTCCGTAACCTTCACGGTATTTTTTTAATGGAAGCAGTCAGTCTGCAAGAAAATTGTTTTTTCATTAACTGATATGTGGTATTGATGGGTTTCCTATTTCTACATGAGGCTTACAGCTGGGTTATTTCTCAATAAAGCACAATGGTCAGGCTTTGGGTTTGTCTGTGTGTGAGTTTAAATCCCTCTATATTGTTTTCCTTAGTCTGGTCCTGTAATAGGAGAAATGATCTGTGATTATGCAGTGTAGATCTTTATATATACACACACACGCACGCACACACACACACACATATATATATATATATATGCACACACACTCGCTCTTGAATTTAGTGTCGTGATTGAGACATATTTTAGGAGTTGCTAAGAACTAAGGTGGTTAGTCTAGAACTTGGTCATGTCAGAATGCAGGCTAGAAAGGATATTTTGGGATCTTCTTTTTCTGGACCTCCTCATTTTGGTATTGTTATCACTTTGGGAGCATATGGGACTTCCCAAACCATGGAAACTTAATTTTGCTGTCGGTGTTGCTTTTGTAGGCATTTCAGAAGTGGTTCAGAGTTTACTTGTAGTGTTCTGTAAGTTGATTTTGAGTTTAGTGTTTGGGTGAACTTTCCAATTGGAAAAGCCTATCTTTTGTAGCTTGATCACCTGCAGTAACCTGTTATTAACCGGAATGTGAAGTTTTTCTGAAGGTGGAGTGTTTGGGGTTTGTTGTTGTTGTTGTTTTTATAAAGCAATTTTTGTCAACATAATTCTTTTGATGCTATTGGTCTCTGTGAACAGACAGAATTTAAGATAGGTTGTGGAATTTAAGTCTTGTCTCTTCTGAATTGGTTGGGTGAGTCCCTTGAGAGACAATCCTGAGGAGCAAAGGGATCTGAGAAGGTTGGACGTTCCCCAAGAAGCAAATCTCAATGCTGCAGGAGCAGGCCATCCCCATGTGCCATAAGATGAACTGGCAGGGAAGAAGACTGGTGTTACTGTAAAGGGAGCCTTTGCTTTACCACCTTTGGAAGAAGGAGCAGGCAACTTGAGATGAGAACTGGGATGCTGGTAGGATATGCAGAGAGAAAATTAAAGAAGCAGAAGTCCAGCTAGAACTTCTGTCCGCTGCTGTAAAAAATAACAAAGTTTTTAAAAATGCATTAACAACAAAAAGAGGGCAAGGAGAATCTCCATCCTTACTGGATGTTGAGGAGAATGTTACCACCAAGATGAGGAAAAGGCTGAGAGTTCCTTCTTTGCTTTTGTATTTAACAGCCATTACAGTTATCTTCAAGATACTCAGCCACCTGAGTTGGAAGACAGGGACTGGGAGCAGAATAAACCTGTATCTTGAGGAAACACTCAGCACTCTGCTATTCCACCTAGACTGTCATGAGTACAGGAATCCATGTGAGAGTACTGAGGGTGCTGATGGAAGTGCTCACCAAGCCATGTTCTGTTATTGGTCAGCAGTCCTGGTCAACTGGAGAGATCCCAGATGGCTGGAGACTTGCCAGTGAGATACCCATCTGCAAAAAGCACTGGAAGTAGAATTTGGGGAACTACTGTCAACCTGACCTGGGAAGGTCATGAAGCAGGTCATCTTGTGTGATTATGCAGCATCTGAGGGACAACCAGGGGATCTGGCCTAGTCAGCATGGACTCAGTAGGTCCTGTCTGACCAACTTCACCTTCTATAACCAACTTGGGAGGAAGGGATCTGGATCAGCTGGATTAATGGACTGAAACTGATTGTATGAGGTTCAGTAAGACGAAGTGCCAGGTCCTGCACTTAGGCCACAACAACCCCATGCACGACTACAGGCTTGGTGCAGAGTGGCTGGAAAGCTGTATGGCAGAAAAGGTGTTAGTTGACAGCTGGCTGAACATGAGCCAGCAGCATAGCCAAGAATGCCAATGGCGTCCTGGCTACTACAGAAATTATACTATACTCCTGGAGGAGGAGGGAAATGACTGGCCCTCTGTACTTAGTTCTGCTGAGGCCACACCTCAAGTACTGTGTTCAGTTTTGGGTAATTCACTACAGGAATGATACTAAGGCCCTGGAGCATGTTTAGAGAAGGGCAACAAAGCTGATAAAGGGTCTAGAAGACAAGTCTTATGAGGAGCAGCTGAGGGAACTGGGATTGTTCTGGAGAAGGGGAGGCTCGGGGGAGACCTTATCATTCTCTACAGCTGCCTGAATGGAGGTTGTGGTGAGGTGGGGGTTGCTTCTCCCAGGTGGCAGCAACAGGTCATGGGGTAGTGGCCTTAAGTTGTGCCAAGGGTGGTTCAGTTTGGATGGGTATTTGGAAAAAAATTAATTTCAGAAAGAGTGGTGAGGTACTGGGACAGGCTGCCCAGGGAGGTGGTGGAGTGTGATGAAGAACCGTGTAGATGTGGCACTGAGGGACATGGTGGTGATGGTTGGACTGGATCATATTCATGGTTTCTTCCAACTTTAATGATACTCAGAGTCTATGGATTTGATTTACTCAATGTTATAAGCAACATTCAGTAATAATGCAGTAAAAGGAAAGGCTGAATAGTAGCTTATTATGTATTCAGTGCAATCTTTCATAACTGGTTTAGTTCTTTATGCAGGGAATAAGCAAACATGTTTTCTGTTGAAAAATATGGTAAGACCACATAGCTAAGTAGGGTAGATCGAGGGCAGGTACAGTACCCATTCATTTTCAAATTTTTTGTGGATGGTTGGGATTTTAGTTGATTTTTTTTTTTTTTTTTTTTGTCAGAGTAGCAAAGAAAATAGATTTTGTTCCTTGTGTCTGATTTTCTTCTTTCCATTGCAGTTTGTCTTTCACAGTATTTGATATGTCAGGCCAAGGCAGATACAGAAACCTCTGGGAACATTACTACAAGTAAGCTTATTATTTGTTTTAAAACCTTACTGTTCACATTAGCTGGCATGTAAATTATTTAGACATAAGTCTAATTACATCTAGTGTTCAGAAATGATTCAGAAAAGACCTATGCCTTGTGTTTGACAGGAGGTTGTTGTGGACAAAAGCAATTCCTAAAAAAAAAAGTTTTGTATGCTGTTAATGAATGCACTCATGGGAACATCTTGTTACCTCGCAGGTTGGAGGAACATGCTATAGATGAGATCGCTCTTCTGTAAAATTTCAATCCTGTAAGAAATCACCAAGGTCAATTAGGTTTTTTGCTTTTCTGTTCCTCTGTAGGTGAGAGACTTTAAGACTCAAACATTGACTGATGGCTGAGGGGTTTTTTGGTGGTGATGACTGTGTTGTTTTTATTTTTTTGAGGAGCCTCAGAGAATGAGGTGGTACATGTAAACCAAATATTCTTAAATGTTATTTAAGTAGAATGCTCATCATACTTTATAACATCGTGTTATTCATGGACTAATAAACATAGAATGGTTTGGTTTAGAAAGGACCTGAATCCTTTTGTTCGAACCCTCCTGCTATGGGTAAGGAGACCTACTGCTAGATCAGGCTTCCCAAAGAAAGCCCCATCCTTGAACACCTCCAGAGATAGGCTGCCCAGAGAAGTTGTGGATTCCCTATAGCAGTCATTGACCACTCTTATAGAGAAGAATACCTTCATTGTATCTCATCTAAATCTAGTTTAACTAGTGTTCTAGTTTAGAATGCCATCCCTTATCCTATCATTGCGCACCTTTGGAAAAGATTTTCTCAGTTCTGTAGGCCTCCTTTAGGCACTGGCAGGCCACTGTAAGACCTCCCCTCAGAGCCATCTCTTCTTCAGATGAACGGCTCAGGACTTTCCTCATAGGAGGGGTGCTCTGGCCCTCTGACCATCTCTCTGGGCTCACCTAGGCCTGCTCTAACAGGTCCATGTCTCATATGAGGGTCATCAGGGCTTGATGCAGTGCTCAGAGAGTTGCCTTACTGGTAGTAGGCTCTGTTGTTGTTTTTTTTGTTGTCGTTCCTTTGTTCTCTAATATCTGCTGCTGGCCTATATGAGATGAACATTATTAAATCACACACTGTCTTGTATTTTCTGTTCTGGAGATTATAATAACATTTAAAAATTAATATTGAATGTTTAATTTGATGAAATGTCAAGTATTATTTGAGGATTAATGCTTCATCTCTTTTTTTTTTTTAATGGAAAAAAGTAAACAATTAAAAAAAACTTGTGGGCAAGAGATTTTTCATTGCTGTTCAAGTGTTAGTTGTTTTTCCCAGAACTTTTGGATTTCAGTGGTGCACTATTCTTAAGTGCTCTAATCTAAGACTATTCTTAAAATGCCAGTTGAGAGCTCCATAAGCAACTCATTTTTCTCACTGATATATTTATACAGTAAGGTACCCTTTGTGTCACATAAACTGTTTTGGTTTTATTTTAATGTTAATGTGAATGGTATTTCTTAGATAATGCTGACAGTTAAATGTGTACTTGTATCCACTTCTGTTCTTGATCTAATACAGGAGCCAAATGTTTAAGATTAACTTCTGCTAAAAAATATAAAAATAATTATATACCATTTAATTTATAAAGTTAAGCTAGATTTAATTATGTAAGAACAGTCAATTTTAGAGGTTAATTCTGATTAAGTATCTGTATCTAAGTAGTTGCCTTAAAATGCTTAAAGCTTGCCCTTCTGTATTTGGCTGGAAACTACTTTCTGTGATGTCCAGGGCACACCTTAATTATTTGTAAGTTCTTGTGTTCCTATCATAGCCAGCTGTTTTTCAGAGTATTTTTTGTGGTAAAAATGTGCTGAAGTCAGATTGTCATGCACAAATGTTATATTGTCATAAAAAAAAACACATAGAACCTCTTCAGGTTATATTCAGATGCTTTATTAATTGTTGAAGTTCTTTTGTATCTCAGAAAATAATGAACATTTTCATGCAGTCTTAGGCTGGACAAATTATTTCTTTTTCAGTAAGCCTAAGACTGAGGTTTTTTGTTGCTGTGTTTTGATTAAAAAAACAAAGATAGATGGGACAGGTGATTGAATACCTGTAATGGTCTCAGAAAAATGTAAAACAAGAGAGAAATAAGTATTGCACTAAAGTAGAAATTGAAAGTACTTTTTGTGGGTCTGCTATAGCTACTTGCCTGAGTTGTTCAAACTTGATTTTGCTTTCAAATAAGTCTCAATAAATGAAATACAGAGTCACACAATATCAGTAAAATGCTGAAGTCATGAATTCAATAGCATGCATATATGTATGTTTTGTCTATAATGACATTGCCAGCAAGTTGTCATAATGATTTGAGGTTGCTGAAAATGTTCACTTTTTGTTCAAAGGTAAAAAAGATCTTAATGCAGACTGTTGTAGAAGTTAAATCTGAATGTGCCTACTGTTACACAGCTGTGAACACACATTTTGTCTTTGGAGAGAAGACAAATTTTTATTGTTTATTCTTTAAATAGACTTAATTTAGTGTAGGGAACAAAGGGTTTTTATGAAAATCCTTCTTTAGCATAGCAGTAGTTTACATTTTCAGAGCTCAATTTTCAACCTCAGTGGTGAAATCAGGATTTCCAAAGGATCTGAACCCTGCACAAAGCATGCAGCTAACAATTTCATATCTCAAATGAATTTATGCAGGTTACCAAAAAGTTAAATTTCAGAAATAGGACTGGATTCAGATGTTAATGGTAAATAACACAGAAAATAAGAGGAAAAAATTGGGTTTGTTTGCCTTTTCTGGTGTTTCTTCTGAAGCCTTAATCATAGTCTGAGAGAACCTGTAATTTGCCTCTTTGCTCTTTTTATGTTATGCAGAGAAGGCCAAGCCATTATTTTTGTCATTGATAGCAGTGACAAATTAAGAATGGTTGTGGCCAAAGAAGAACTTGACACTCTTCTGAATCATCCAGGTGAGGAGACCTTTTTCCTCTTCTGTCTCCATATTTGTTGTATTGTTGTAGGAACAGCCCTTCTTATCTGACACATTCTGGGTATCTTACAAATATTTTAGATGAACATGAATACTATAATGAGAACAGTAGTCTTGGGTAAGTTTTTTGGGTTTTTCTTTTTTGTATACTTATTGTGTTTTACAAACTGATCGTACCTCAGTCAGATACATTGAGTTGGACTCATCGTTTGTTAATCAGTGTTTGACAAAAATGATACTAGTTTATAACAGAGCAGATATTGACTTCTTGGAAGCTAGGGTGCTGCCTGCATGCAATAACCAACATAAACACAAAAAAAAAAAAATCTAATTTTTTTTTCTGTGAAGATGACCAATTCCTTTAACATAATTTTCCTTTTTTAAAGCTCATCTTTTTTTTTATATATATAATTTTTTCTGATTATCCCCATTTCTGGCAATCACATATACAATTTTACCAGTCAGTTTCAGTTGCTTATAAAAGAATAACTTGGATGGAAGGAGATATGAGAGGATTCATGATAAGGCACTTGGTTTTATGGGGTTGTTTGTTTACTGTGAGTCTGCATTCTTTTAAGTTTTGAGATCAGTTAGCTCTTCTATTATTCCCTTTTCAATACATGGTCAAAATTATTGGAATCAGATTTATTTACTTCTAAGCAATATGCAATTTTGCCTGACTTTCAGGGTAGGAAATAGTTGCTCTGAGTAGGTAGAGTGTAAAACTACATACAGGAAATTTAGAAGTGAAATTGTACTGCATTTTCATGTTTATTTACCTGGTAGAGCCTTAACTTGGGAAGTTACCTTGCTGGCAGTGAGAAAGGAGAAGCTGGCTTCTGTATTTCTAATCAAGGATAGTGATCTGTGGTAGGACCAGTTCTTTTGTTACGGTTTCATTTTCCATGCAGACTGCATCTCATACATGAATTCATCAGCAAAGATGTGTGAACTGACTGAGTCCTCTTTGCTTCACGTTCAACAGTATGAGTTACTTCAAATGCCTGCATGGAAATGACAGCCTTGTAAAGTTCAAGGGGAGGGTAAAGGTGAACCAAGGGCTGATGGTGGATTACCTATGGATTAAGGAATTTTGTAACAAAGCAGGTATTAACCACATTTGTTAAAAGGTGATTCTGTAGATAAAATGGAAACCACGGAAAACCAAAAAGACAAAGACTGCTGTAGTATGTTGTGGAACTATTAAGGCTGAGGATGTGCAAGCTTAGGTTGGGTGTTTTGTTAGCAGGTTTCGATCACTGATCTCGTATGTCAGAACTGTTCAGTTTTTGATACACTTGATGTCTTCTAGTTTTGAAAGATTGTGGCTGTGGCTTCCTAGAATATTTCTTGGAACCAAGGGAAGTCAGTTCTATATTTTTTGCCTTGGAACAGCTTGTGTCAAGTGCAGTAGTAGTGTTCTTGTTTTATTGTTTTGAATTATAATAGGTCTTAAGAGAAGCAAAGCACATAATGTTTGATAAAAATGGGTTTTAAATGAATCGATGTGCAACTGTTTAATTAGAATAATCATAGAATTTGTGTTAGAAAGGACCTTTAAGATCGCAGATGATCTCATCCCACCCCAATGCCTCTAGACCAGATTTCTTAAAGCCCCATCCATCCTTGCCTTGAATGCTTCCTGGGAAGGAGCATCCACAGCCTCACTGGGCAACCTGCTCCAGTGTCTCTCTACCCTCACAGTAAAGAATTTCCTCCTAGTATCTAGTCTAAATGTCCCCCCTTCCAGTTTAAAGCCATTTGTTCTACTCTTCCTCTGCATACCTTACTTTTTGCTCTTTGCTTCTGCCTCTGCAAACCTTGGCTCAAATGTATGTGTTCATTTAAGGTTTAAGTGGAAGCTGGTTAACAACCAAATGTGGATTGAAGTCCCTGAATATTTTAGCAATCCTTTAGTATATCAGAAAGTTCCACCTCTTTTTGCCAGTTTTTTTCTGAAGTGGTCAGGTGAAAGAGAGCATGTTACGTGAAGCATTAATGGTGTTAGAAGTTGTATACTAGTTGGGACTGTTTCATGGATCGGAAACATCTTTTTTTTTTTTCCCCACTTGTAGAGTGTATTGTCCACTAACACGTAACATCTTGTTTAATGATCACTGTTAATATATTAATTTGTTTATCAAACTTGATCATTTTGCAGAATTGTAGTCTTTAGATTACCTCTTTAGATGATGACTCTTGGGTCACTTGCCCTCCAGTACATTCTTGCAAAGTAAAACAGAATTTCTATACGTTTGATATTCGTGCCCATCACACATCTGTGGTGTTTCTTAATGTGCTAGCTAATAAGTATTTTTAACAAGAAAATGTTAGCTTTCCAGTAATAAACATTAAAAGTTGGAGGGGAAGTAGGAGGGGTGAATATGGCATAGTTGGAAATAATGTAATAAGGTAGGAAAAGTATAATTATCTTTGGCTATTAGCACACACGTATTTAGCTAACATCTAAGGGATGGGGTAGTTGTCTGCCACCTTCCTTAGCAGGGTCAGCTGACTTGTATTTAAGGCTCCAAATAAACCTTTAGCTTATTTCCTGTGTGAAACATCCTTTTCTTATTACTATTCTAAGTAATATTGATTTTCATCATTTTTTTTAAGATCTTTTCCTATTAAGAATTGATTGACTCAACTTTAGATTTTTTTTTATAATCCTGTAGTTATCCCTTTTTTTAACAATATGAAAAATTCTTAGCATTGATACTACTTTATTTTTTTATTTTTTATTTTCCTTTTTGTTCTCTTCAAACTGACAGATGTATACTTTGTTTCTTTGCAATGGCTCCTTTGCAAAGGCTCCTTTGCCTTTAGTGGTAATCAGAGAGGCTTTTGCTTTTGCAAGCATGGAGATGCTAGAGATCGGCATTGTGCTAAGGTCATTGGTTCGCTCTGTGGTTCCTGTTGCTGACTGAGACAAGCTTCTGGAAGTGAAGTCTTTGTTCAAGTGAAAGTAGGACAAGAGATGTCCAGATGCACACATCTTTTTCCTGTTTCATGATATTTAAAGAAAGCTGGGGATGCTCTCCAAGATGTTAAAGGATAATGCAGACTGTTTGTATGCATCTGCTTTTGTGAGGATATGAATGAATGCAAGTCATTTTTAACGTGCGTTTTACGTATCGAGGCTTCACTAAGAAGAGATGCATAGCATTTGCAGGGAGCTATTTGAAACCCTGCTGCTGTTCTTTACCAGCAATTTATACGTACAGCTTTATATAAGGTAGAGGGGAGGTGTGGGTGGAAGATCCCAAAGCTTCCCTGGAAGTTTGTGGGCATTCTTGAAGCATGTATCAGAGGCCTCGTGACCCAACAGCGGGCATCTTGGTAGGATGCAGTCTTCAAAGAGTTGCAGTTACAGGTGAGCAAAATACCTTCTTTTATTGTTTGTATTTTATTACTCGCTGAGATAGCATTGCACATTATCATGGTAGTTCTCCTCACTCCTAGATATTAAGCACCGTCGACTGCCTATTCTTTTCTTTGCTAACAAGATGGACCTCAGGGATGCAATATCATCTGTGAAAGTATCTCAGTTATTATCATTAGAAAACATCAAAGACAAGCCATGGCATATCTGGTAAATTTTATTTCTTCCTTATTATTGTAAACATTTGTGATTCATACTCTAGCACTCTCACACCACTCACTGTGTAATACAAACTAAATAAGCCAGATAAAATGCTGTGCTGCTGTATGTGAAAGGAGTGGAAGCATTATAACACTCGCTGTGATATTTATTTTAAATGCACAGTGCTTCCATATGGACCATGACTTGAAAATTTTCACAAGAGATCTGTTACTCAAATAATGAAATGGAAAGCTACACTGAGATCAAAGTTTTCCTATCAGAAGAGTAGCTGCAACTATTTTTGCTGGGAAGTGGAACTGTCTTGCCTTTTCTTCAGGATGTAAAGCTTTCCTATAAATAAAACAATTCCTCTGTATTCAGAGGGGAGAGGGGAAAAAAAAAAACTTTCCTGAGTGCTTTACAGATGTTAGATGTTTGTTTTACTGAAGTTCTTTGATATTATGCATTAAAAGTGAAATAAGAAGCTAAATGCTGCTGAGAAATAACATCTTCATTTATGTCCTTTATTATTAAATTTGATTTACCTGGATATTATTTTGGGGTATCAGCTTTACATTGATTAATTCTTAAGCTCCTTGAAAAATAATTTTATAGATAACCACAGTAACAGTGCAAGTTTGCTACAGTGTTAAATTTCATAAGCTGCAGAATGGGGAGCCTTACACAGTTGCACTCTTTCAGACCCTCCCTGTACTCACAGCAGTTCTAGGGTGTCTGTATGCATTATGTACTAGCTTCCACCAATGTTCTCACAGTTTCATGATGAATAGAACCTGCGTGGGAAAAGGAACAGAGCTACTTCATCAATGTTATTGTAGACAGTAAATGTATCGTCTACAGCACTGTCTGCTGAGGATGTCACTTATTTGCAGCAGATACAGTGTGGCTCTCCCTCGTGCAGGTGCTCTTCCAGGGCCCCTCACGTTCTGGGAGTGATTCCTCTGCCTGAAACTAGAGCAGTTTCTCAAAATAAAGTAGTTCATGTCTTAAAATGGAGTTCCCATTATTAGGAATGCACTCTGGAATGTATCATTTGAGACGCAGTCTTCTCCAGGTGAAGTAAACTGTAGTTTATGCTACTTCACAATACTGAAAATTGCAGTTTTAGTGATAAAACTGATACTATTGCAGTATTTTCAATATTTCATTTGTTTCTTTCAGTGCCAGTGATGCTCTTAAGGGAGAAGGTTTACAAGAAGGTGTGGACTGGCTCCAAGGTATACTATTGTATACATAATCATTGCTCTGTCTTCATTCTGTTAAACTCTGATTTTTTTTTTTAAGGTTTTTCTTTACTTCCTTTGTTTTATTTCTGTCCACTTCTGCTGTCAGATCAAATCACACAGTGAGTATTGATGCTGTATCTCATACTTACCTTTCATTTATCCCCTCAATATACATGTAAAGATCATATCAGATCCTATGCCAAAAATACACTATGAAATGTTATGCATCCTCTTGCAAACAGAGCAGAACTATTTATTGCAGAAATAATGGTACATGGTATTCTTAAACTCAAATTTTTGTAGCAGAAATTGAGTTCATACTTGAATTAATTCCTACTTTGCTGTACCAGTTTTCCATATCTCATTGTTACGTATTTGGAAATGGTGAATAAGTAAGCTAGAAAAATAAATACATTGCTTTTGATTATTCAACTTACATTGAAAGGATTCTAGTGTATGCGGGCACTCTTAACTACAAAAAAATAAGAGATCTGGCTTAGACAGTGTTTATGTACACACGCTCAATTGAGAACTTGGTGTGGTTGATGTATAATCTTTTGTTGCACTTTGGTAAGGATCTGGTCTCTTTTGTCCTCTTGTGCAGCTAAATGTATAGAATAGTGAAGTGTGGTATTGTTCTAATTTTAGCTCTCCCCGTACGTTGGTTACGTTGTAAATGTATTAAGCAGCGTAGTATATTCTGAGAAGAAAAGGTGTGTGAGGTGGTTTGTCTGGCTAAGTGTTCTGTGCTGTGGTAGCCACTAGATGTCAGCGATGTACCAGATTCATTGCCGTTAATTTCCTTAAAAGATGCATCTAAATAATATCTATCTTTGTACCTGATTAACGTTGTCTCCACTTGTTCACGGATACAGTTGGAAATGTTTTCATTTTACTATATTTTTAAGGAATGAAAACATTTGATAATCTTTTCAGAGGAAGGGATGCTATCTGGAAAGTCTCTCCAAAGGGACTTGCTGCCTAGCAGAGGAAAAGTTATGCATCTTCTAACATGTAAAAGAATTCTGTAGTGGAGAAGCAGCATCTTACAATGGAACTTCCTTCACTGTTGATTTGTATCACAGACGTTAGATTCCAAATCACGTATTTGATAACTGTAGGCAGCGTTCTCACTTTGTAGTCCCTTCCTGTTGTCTCCAGAGCCTCTGCTCCTGCTTGAGGGAACTTCTACATTTCAGTCCAAATTTAGAGCTGATGATTTTTTACATAGCATCAAGCTACTTAAACATTTTGCCACACATATTTAGACAAGCGTTTGAGGTCCTTCTAAGCTGTATATGTAGATTTCTAAGCTCTGCACACAGGTGATTGAACTGTTGCTTATTTATGAAGCTCTTCATAGCTGTTCATTTCTCATGGATAGCTAAACTTAGTAATTTTCTGTGCTAAAGTTTTCATGCACAGATTTTACCTGAAAGAGTAGCCACTAGCTCCCATCCCAGTCTTCCATAAAAGCATAAGAGGGATTGCATTTGAACTGGATTGATCCTAAGTGTTTGTGTTTGGCAGTTATACCTTCATTGGATGAAGAATTAATTTCAATTCCAAAAATCAGTTTCTTGTACAATTCTCCTGCCCATTCGTAGAGCACTGCAGGGGGAAAACTGGAACAACTCCAAGTTATGTTGGTCCTTAAATCCTGTTTTTGGAGGGTGTCATAAACTTAAGTGGAGGAACAGACCTTGTATGGTTCTTTTTGTTAACAGTAATACTTTCCTCAGTTATTTTTTCTAGACTCATTTGCAGGTCTTTTGCAGCTCTTCATAGGTTCACTGATTTGGGAAGGGACAGATCTTGCCTTTTTTATCTCAGCAAATGTTGATGTTGCTCATTTTCATGTTTCATAATGGGGATTTTTATTGCAACACCATATCATCAGTAAGGTAAAACTAGCCTGTCTCATGCTGGTCTAAACATAGCTCTCATTCCCTACTACTGCTTGTAATTAAACTGTGTTGACATCGACATTTTATAATGGGAATCCAGTATATTTATGCAAACTAAGAAAACGTTTGAAGTAAATTTGGAAGTGGCAATCAGGCTCTCTGTATGGAGAAGCGTGGTTACTGAGAGCAAGGATGTTTCCATGTAAATTATGCAAAAACAAACTTTGTTGTTCAGGGCTGTGGGGGATTTAGTTCTAGTTTGGTTATGTGGAAACAGAAATGTGTGCAAGGAATTGAAGTGTGTGTTTCATAATTTTCAGACTTTGTTCTGATCAGAGTTCCTTTATGAGCTTGTAAGTGATAAAAATTGGATTGTGAAAGATTATTCCTGTTTAATTAACTATATTTGGGGAAAGTTGCTATGCTATGGAGGAATGTCAGTAGTGGTTTCCCCCCCATTTTAACAGCACCAAAAATATCTGTTGACGCTCTGTAACGTGGGCGTACTGGGTTTATGTATTCAAAAAGTGAAATGGCACATTCAGCTTACTTGTAGTTAATACTAAATGTTTCTTTTTCTTAACAGATCAGATGCAAGCAATGAAGACATGAGAGATAAATAAAAGATGTATGGCATTCTCACGAACTTTGTTAGTGGCTGACAAGTTCTTGGAAAGGAAGGAAGGCTTAAAGAAAATGGAACACTTCAGCTAAATATTCTGATGATTTGTTTCTTTTTAGTATCTCTTCCAGAAAAAGTAGATATAGATACTATAGTATCTCAGGTATGTGCATCCATGAATTGAATCGTGTGACTGGAGAGCATATTTAAAACCAAAAATGTGCAAGTAATAAGCATCTGCATTCATTTGAATCTTAGGTGATAATTAGCCATGGGGCTGTACCCCATTTTTGGGGAGAAAACAACTTCAGAACAAATGGGAATATTTATATTCCTGTTGAAGAATAGTCAGTACTTCCTGAAATGAAACTGTGTGAAATATCTAGAGTAGAGTACCTACAAACAGTAGGTATTTCTGGATTTTTTTTAACTGTAAGTTTTGACACTGAGTTTAAGTAACCATCTGCAATAGACTAGTAGAGGAATATTTTGAGGTTTATATGGGTTCAAGTGTTAAGTGCAGCTGTTACAAATGACTGCAGATGTTTTAAGGAATTTCTCATAATCAAATGTTACAAACATTTTTTTTTTGTGTGCTATGTCATGGTTAATATTTGCATTCCCATCAATAAAACTTCAGATATACAACAAGTCACGTTTTTGTTTTTTAAACAAATATGTTCATTGATGGTCTCTACATGATAGAGATGTTTGATTTTCAGTTAATCTCATGAAACTGCATCCATTTTGTAATGGAAGAAGGATTTTATAATGTAATAAAAGTTAACTCTTCTCTTTTTTAATTGCATGTATGTTCATCTTTCTAATAAGCTAGACTGCAGGTTCAGGTGTTTATGGAGCATATGATTGAATTCTTTTTTTTTTGGAAATACAGTTAAGGGGCACTAGTCTACTAGATCACTGAAATATAATGTGTCTTGTGCATAGAAACTGTTTTACTTTCAAGAATGACTTTAATAAACTTTCTGACTTCAAAGGTACACTCTAGTTAACAAATTAAGCCATTGCTAAGCACTTTATTTTTGTCATGCCACCTCTTCCCCTTTTAATGCCTCTTTCCATGTCTGATTAACAGGAAGACTTGCACTGGGAGTGATGAAGGTGATTCTTTGCTGTATTTTGCTCCCACTAGCTGATTCCTGTGGGAGATACAATATGTAGATTTTGCAAATTTTTTTCCCCCATGTTAATGATTAAAACACGCAAATGTTCTGTAATCAGTGTCTTTTATGGCTCAGTTAATAGAGGAATATTTGGAGCACAGGGAACTACATGAAATGGTAAAACTTTTGTGTATTTTCAGCTTTATTAAACAGTTCTAAGTCACCTGCTTTGCTCAAGGGAACGCTTACTGTAAAAAATCCTTCTTACAGGATGCTATTTTTCTGACAGTTGTTTGTCATGAAAATATGTGTTCTTGAAGCACATTCCTGTGCCACCTTTGGTCTTCTGTAAGCTCTACATCTAAAAAATGTACACAGTTGAATCCAAAAGAGGAAAAGCCATATAAAACTCTGAGAGGTTTTACAAACTCTGAATTTTGTGGCAAATTACTTTTGGTTTACTTTGCATTGGATATTATTATGGTAACAATACTTGATGGAAACATTTTTTCATAGTATAAATATTTTGTAATGACTCTGGTTCACTTAGACTACTTATTTAAATGAGATATTTAATTTTAAGTTGGCTTTTTTTTTTCCCTACTGAAGCAAGATTTTAAATTCTTAAATAAAACCTATCTGCATTTCTGCTTTTATTGAATAAAAGTTTTTTCTGTACATGGACCTTAATGGCTTGCTGATGACTTCTTGTTTATTTATGTTGGACCACACTAAGTACTGTGTTTTTCTTACGGATTGCCTTTATTTTCATGGGAAGCTGTTTGAACTTAGTGCTTTGTTCTTTCACCCACAAATCTGAGGGAAGTTCCCCATTACATTCTACTTTTTGCTTTGGATGCAGTTAGTAAGCTCTTTGAAAACAGCAGTTATGTTGGTTATAATGATTACTGTTCCTTCTTTTTTTTATTTTTTATTTCTTCCATTTGCACCTCAGTAGATCTTTGTTTTGGATGGAGATTTCTTTGAAGAAGTGAGAATGAGGATATTCAAGTGTTCCTTTTTCCTTTACTGATTCAGCCATCATGTGTCTCCAAGAGCATTTGTGGTCATTGCGGAGTATAAAGCTGCTTTTTTTCCTGACATTACCATACATGACAGGTTAAGTGCAAAGTTGAAAGGTAATAAGAGTGACAGAAAGACTCTCTGAGACAGTTTGATCTCAACAACCCACACAGCGTGATGCGCTGTTGCTTCTTTGCTCTGTTACATATTCATGAATTTTCTTAAAAATATGCCTAATCACATATAAGACTATAGCATTTTTAATTGAATCATGAAGCAGTCACTTTTGCATGCAAAGTGCTGCCTTTTACATCTTTTTACAAGCAAGGGATAATCAGATAAATGTGTGCATCTAAATTCTTTCTAGCTTTGCCTCTGGTACTTGGGACACAAGTCCCTGGGAATGCTGTGTTTAAACGTGTAGGTACTTGCAAGTATGCTGAGATTCAGCATGGCCTGAAGACTCCTGAGTGATTTTTCTGCTAAACAAGTGGATTTCTAAGGCTAGGTTGTAAATGTAATGGATCCTTCTTTTATCCTTGCAAACTAATAATATGCACCTTGGTTTTTATGTGCTAATGAGAAAGATAGTTTGCTATGAAAAATTAGACATAGCAGCAGATCAGTGGCATTGCTTAGCTGTCGGCAGGAAGGCATTCTGGTGTGATAGTACAAGGAATGGTAATATTGTGTTTCAGTGCTTCTTTAAAACATCTGTCCAAATGTCATGTGTTTCTCTCACAATGTAGGTCATAGCTTGGAAGCTCTAACTATGAAATAACATCTTGTTAATAGTAAGTAATGCTGCTTCAAAATAATTGCCTTATGAAGAACGCTCCTTAGTTTAAGTTGGATCTGAAAAATAGAACTTACAAATGATTGCTCTCCTTATCATTTGTCATCTATTTCAAATCCTTCTGGCTCGCCTTATTTCTGCTGCGCAGAAATCCTTAGAAATTCTGCTCCTAAAGCTTCTGTCCTGCTCCTTTTAACTTTGTGAAAGTCAGAGGATCTGCCTTTTTTTCTTCTTAAATGATTCAAATACTATGCTAGTGACACTTTGGAGTTCCTTTCCTGTTTTTCTTTTGAGAAACAAAATAGATAATGAAAGAAGATCACAGGAGACTGTAATGGAAATGCAAGAAGGGAACTACTGAGAAAAGACTTCAACTCTTTTGTCCTCTTTTAGAAAGGTCAGGAAAAGTTTGCTCTGGAAGGTTACTTTGGTATGTCCTGATCTCTTATTATCCCTGTACAGCCCATACTTGACTGTCTAAGTTGTAAGATGTGCAGTTCTATGCCAAGGCAACGTTATGGGTACTGTCTGATCAGAATTTGGGTTTTACAGTGCAGTCTTTTTAAAAGTACCAAGTGCTTTTAATAATATTTGAGTTGTGAGGCTCTGCAGCTCTTGTCACAGTAAGTTACATCATGAAAGCAACTGTGTTGAGGTGAACAAGCATTTTATAATTAATTTACTAGTGCTCAGTCAATTGGGATTGACGCTTAATTGGCCAGATATTTCTATCCACATGATGTTCTGCTTGTTCTCAGGAGTTCTGGTCCAGTGGATGTCAGGATCTCTCTATGAAAATCTGCTATGTTTATTTCTGCCACTTTTCTAATGATTGCATGAAACTCACTCCCACTACCCTTTTTCAAAATTGATCTTTAAAATGGAAGACTGTTAACATCTTTTTTTTAGCTATTAAGTGATCTTACATTTTACAAAATGCTTATCAAAAGATGAAGTTGTGTTGCAATCATATTACTCGGATGTCAACTCACAGGAGTGTGTGATTTCTCTATGATTCAGTGGACAGCTTTGAAAAATCAGGTGAATTAATTTAGTAAAAGAAATGTACGCTTAGAAACTTCATATTAGGCAGTCTTTAAAAAAAAAAAAACATCTTTGGAGATCAGCTATTAAATTGTAGATTTAGCAAGACAGTTTTTGGAACAACTGGAGTTCTCTGAAGGGTTGTCTCACTGTTCTCATTAAAGGGAACAAAAGGTAGTAAGAAAAGGATGGAGGAAACTTGAATGTGTGGAAGGAGCTTGTGTGGGCTGGAGTAGTCATGCTAATGCTAAAGAGTATTAATGAAACCCAAGCCTCTTGAGGCTCAGTGAAGCCCTATTACAAAACTGGTTTTGCAGACCAAGGAAGCTGGTGCTGAGGACCTGATGTACACAGCCTATTTGGTTTCTTCAAGCCTGGCTCTTTTCTGGCCCTCCAGACTGAATGCCTCTGTGTTACTGGATCGTATTAGATGGACTTTCAGTTGTACAGTGTAGTTTAATAAAGATTGTGTTGCCATGTAAACAAAAGCACTGTTAGTGTGGAGAGTTGTCAGAGGATCTCTTGTGATCTGAACTAAGGCACTAATATGAGTGCATCTACTGGACTCAAAGGAAGGTTTTTAAAGCTGTTTAAAACATGGAGTTGAAATCACTTAAGAGAATAGAGCTCAGCCAGAGGTCTCCAGAGGCCATGTTACCCCTGTAATAATTCTAGTGAAATATCTGAGAATAATACAATGGCTGTGGTATGGTACAGTCAGAACTAGGAAAATTCCTTCCACTAATAAAGGATACAGCCACTGGATAAGCTAAGTGGTATATAATGCTTCCAGTTTAGAGGAAATGGCATAACATGACTTGTGAAAAATAGGCAGTCATGAGTAAAAAGAGTTATTAGTGGCTGTCAGGTGTTTTTAGTGTTTCTGGTGTTGTCTGAATTGGTCATAACACAGGTTGAACGAGGTCACTAAGAAAAAAAACTTGCAATGCATTTGTTTCTTATTACTCACTGTGGAAGTAAATCTCTATAAGTTACAATCTTATTCAAAAGCATTTATTAGCATAAGCCAAGCAGGAACAAAAAAAGTCTAAATGTGGCTGTAAGAAGCAACAAGTGGATCCGATAAACCATTAAGTGTACACTATTTTCATTGTTTGTTATTCGTCGTGTACATAAATGGATTATATGAAAGCAGCTTGGTCCCAATCTGACATCGTTGTATATAACATGATTCTGATGGACAGTTTTGTTCTTGGCTCGGTGGACCAAGGGTTTATTCTCCAGGGTAGCATATTCCTGCTGGGAAAGATGATGCTTTTCCTTTGTAATACTTTTATCCTCTTTTGTTAGGGGAATCATTTATGTTCTTAGAGTAGTTTTGTTTCAGAGGGTTGGTGTTACTCTGTTCTCATGTGCTTAGAACCCATGTGTAATTCTGTTTCTGAGGTCTTCTGTTGATAACTAAGAGTGAGTAAATGCTCAGAACGTTTTTGGAAGCAGCTTCAAAGAAGGCTGAATAGATCTGAAAATTAATTCAATCCAGTGATTAGGCAGTATTACTGCATATTGCAATTGACATTTGAGCTTTAGTATTTAAGTAATTGATAGCATTTAACAAAGAGGTAATAAAAACCTTTCTTTTCAACAGTGGTTCTGTTCACTGAACAAAATTTAGAGGTACTCTTCTACATCTAATAATTGAGGGAAACCCCTTTGGTTGTTTTATTCATATCTTATTGGGCTGAAGCTGCACGTAACATACAGAAAATATCTAAAGAACATCATCAGATGAGAAGTCTGAGTTACAGATTTATATACCTATTACCCACAGATTTCCTTATGACGATGTTCACTTAGCTAAAAGCTTTTCTTTGGCAGCTGCAGTAACAGTGATTGGATAGGGCAGTTGTCTTTGCAGTATGTGACCTTGAATCATACATAACTGGATCTGTACCTTTTTGTAAATGGAGAAAAAATGCTGGGTTTGTTTCAAACCAATGCTTGATGAAGGTGAGAAAAGTCTTGCATTCTTTACTGAAATTTTTAGAGTACTTTTACTCTAGGATGAAGAACTTGAATACAAACTGTAAACCCCTATACTCTAAGACTATTAGTATTGAGAAACCGTTAATGGAGTTGCTTCATATCTTGAGTATCTTCATGAGAAGGATGAGTGAAAGAAAGGGAAAGCCTGTAATTATGTCACCAGTCTTGAATCAAATTTGCTGAGACATCTTAAATTGATGCTCAGCACAGGCAATTCCAAATAATTAAATAGTCACTGTTTAAGTATACAAGCTCTCTGGAAGAAGGTATAATCAAACATTACTTATCACACTCCAAAAATCTATAACTATGTTTAAGCAGGTAGCAGTTGAGCTTCATTCCAACCTGTGTATATATTGTGGGTATTCTGCAGACGTTTACTTATTTTCTGCCTCAGAGATTCCTTTCTTGGGTAGGAGTTGCATACTAGAAAGGTCTGAAAGTGAAGCACCAGACATCTGACAAAATTTTTGAAACTTTGGAAACTATTTTGCAGGGAATCCTGTGAGGTATCTGTAATGCCCATGGTCAGAACCAGAGTGCTTACCTATCTATTGTGCTACTTAAGTAAGCCAATAACAAAGTTAGAATTGGTGATTTTAGAAGTGACAGTTTTCTTACATAATCTCAGCTTCTTCTGTCTTGCTGTTCTTATCTTTGTAATGAATGTGTTGTTTTCCGCGGGTATGGGACAGAAACATCAAACATAACCTTGTTACTTTTTTAATACATCCTTAAATATGGCAGTAGAGATGCATGTGTTTCTAGTTAGTTAAAGTCCCCTTCCAGCCAGCAGGAGGAAACATGGGTCTTTAAGAAGTTCATTTCTCGAGTATGAGGACAAATGTGAAAGTTCTGTTGTACTGCTATTTAACCAGCTATCTGGCAGAGTCTGATTGAAGATCCCTTGAGTTCTTACAGACTTGGACTTAATAACTTTGTTACATTATTTCTGTTTGCTATGTGTATTATTTATTATGTGAAACTATGTACTCTTCAGTAAAGGATTAGATTCTTTTTGTTTTGTTTTGTAATAAGATTGAACTATTTACTGTCAGTTTGGAAGCTTAAATGTAGCAGGGGGGAAAACGAAGTTGTTCTGTGAAGCTAGATAAATGGGATTATGCAATATTTGCAGCCAAAACTTTTTATGATCCTGTTTCATTTGAATTTGTAGGGATTCCTTGTTAGAAAGTGGTCTGGTTATAGTCTTCAAGAAGATTTTGCAGTGTGTTCTTCCAGGCGCCAAAAATAGTTCTTCCTTTTGAAGTATATAATGTGCTTGCTGTGATGGTGGTAAGGACTTACTTTTTTTTTGGCAGACATCTTAATTTTCGAAGCTTTTTGAGTAATGTTTTTAAAAGGCTTTGAGATTAAAAGTATTTTGCATTGTAAAAACTAGCAAGATAGGCACAGGGATGGAATTGCTGCATCTCCAACAGTGTTTCTCTGTTAGTGGTTCAAGGAAGGCATGGGGTCCAGGAACTAATTTTTAGAAAGCTTTGAGACATGACTGAAAAAGGCAAATCTGCAAACTGAAAGATGTACTTTTAAATGTATGTATGCAAGTAGAGTAAGTATTTACAGTATTACTGATGTGATATTTAAAAGCGTGTAGATTTCTTCAGAAAGGTCTATGTTCCGACATCTAATATGGAAAACACACTCCAGGAAGAAAAGTGCTAAATGAAGCACAGTGTAGAACTTGCTGGTTATGTATCTCATGGATTTCCTTTATTTGCATGTAGGACACCTCTTTCTGAAAGCTCTCATATTCTTTTGGGCACTGAATTATTTGTGCTGTTTTCTTTCCTTATGTACCATATGTTAGAAGTTGGATGATACTATGTTACTGAAGCGCTTTATTTCATCATCGTTGTTCTTGTGAGGCTGATGGTGGATAAAGTGATAGCAGTCCATAACAAAAACCTTGTTAAGTGAAATGCGGAGTCTTTGAGCTCCAGTTAGGGTAGGATTTTTCAGAGTGAAAGATTACTCTAAAACAGCTTCTGTAAGTCTTGGTTAATTTTTGTTTTGATCCTTACTATTAATTTTTGTTTTAGTACTTCTGCTGTGTAGTACATGTAAACTTCACAAATGATGGTGTGGAGAACAAATAGAAGAAGGTTTCTGAAAAGCTGGTTTAAGAATTTGAATTAGCATGCTAAACTTTGGCCATAAGTGGCCCAGTGTGCAAACATTCTCCAATATTATAAAGAATACAGTTATGGCTCTCATGTTATTAACCACTGTTAATACCACGAGCCATTTCCAGCTGTCTTCTGCAGACACCGAGGCGTTTCAGCAATGGCAGCAGCTGCCCATGTGTCGCTCTTTCAAACAATTTTCAGCAAATCAAATGGAGGAACAGCTTTACAACAAAAGGTCGTATCTAGATAGGCAATATATCCTATAAATCCTTGCTGACATGCTGCGTGTTACTATTTTTGTTCAGCATCTGGAGAACCAACGTCCTCCGAAATTGCAAGGAAACATTATATGCTGTGACTCCACTCTTTGTTTTATTTAACTGTGTCATGCTACCTATTAGCAGTCTTGACATAATATATCATAACCAAAAAGGAAAAAAGTACAGGAGCATTCATTACTGCGATTTGTGCAACGTGAATGTTTTGTAAGAAGCTGGGAAACAGGGTTGCCTATTATTAAGAAAAAAGTAGCCAAGATGGACTAAAATGCATAGATGCATATGAATAAGAAAATTGTGTTTCCAATTAGGAAGGTTGGCTATTTCTTATCACAGCGTTCCATCAGTTGCAAACAGTTTGAGAATTTGTTGGGTTTTTGGTTCTTTTTGGTGTTTTTTTTTGTTTTGGTTTGGTTTTTTTTTCCATTTAATGTTGTGCTAAAATGTGCTTGCAGGGAAATTGTGTGGCTTGGTGACGTTAAGACTACATCTCTCCCCTAGTTTTCACTTCAGTTTATCAGACAGATAGAAACAGACAGCCTCAGCTTCTTCTCTGCACCCATGTTTCAGCTGTGTTTCAGTGGTTCCCTGCATAGCAATGCAGCCTCACCTGCACGTGAGTGCTGCGGAGCAGAAGAGAGCAGTTCCCCTCCACCAACACAGTGTGGGTGCAGCAAAGTGCTTTGGCTGCCTCTGAGTGCATGCAAACCACGGATGCTTTGTAAGTGCTAATTAATGTATTCAAGCCTTATTATAGCTAGGGATTAGATCTTACTTGGGCAATAGGTGGGGAAGGTGTGAGATGTCCGTGGTGAGGAAGTAAGAGGGTCACTGGGAGCTGAAGCCTCACTGCAGCCTGCTTGTGCAGTTCCATTTAATTGCTTTTAGTAAATTGCCACTCTTTTAGCTCTGTTTTGCAGCCTTAACTGCTTTTGAGTATAAAGTCAGTATTTCCTCTCCAAGGTTCCATAGGCAGCCTGTTACATTGTTATGGTTGTGGCCCTGATCGCTGTTTTCCTGAGGCTGGGCAGCTGTGTGTAGGTACTCTCAAACCGTGGTGGGTTTTTCTCTAAAATGTTCTGTTATGAAACATTTCATAGGCTTGTACTGGCTTTGGAGCACCCTGGAGAAAATTGTTTGCTCCTTGTCTTGGACATTGATGCAGAAAGCAGTGCAAGGAAAGGCAGGAAGGCAGTCACAGAGACAAGTGGAGTTGTTCATTGGGACGAGAAGGAGGGAAGCGTGGCTCCATATTGAGAATTCTAATTGTGAAGGTCAGTTGGCTCTACAAGTAACTTGCAGACAGTGAGTTGTGAAGGTTCACCACCTATCAGTAAAATGAGGCCAATATTTCTTTCTTGAGGAAAGACACAGTCTTCACAGGGGGAAAAGTCATCACAGAATCCTTCTGTCTGGGAAAGATCCATGAGGCCATCGAGTCCAGCTATTAAATGAAGATATCAGTAAATAGAAAATCCCATATTAGAAAGAAATACCTTCAACAGGCACAGGAACACCCTTCCCCCCGTCAACCACCTTCACGTGGCCGAGGGAGGTGGGCAGTTAAGATGGCCGCAGTGCTGCACACCTTGATTTGATGCAAGTGTGGTGCCTGCGCGTTACGTGGCACCCCTGAGGCCGAGCGGAGCAGCTCACTGACTTAGCACGCACAGACACGTGTTGGCGTATCTCAAAGTTGGCACAAGTGAAAGAAGCAAGCGGGCTGGAGCGAAGCGGCAGCGCGTAGAGCTCAAGGCTCCCTCCTTCCTCTCAGAGCTCGCGCTCTCGCACCAATCGCCGGCGGGGGCAGCAACCGGCGCGCGGCCACCTCGGCCCGGGCAGGGCTTGAGGGGGGACCCCGCCCCTGGGCCGGGCCGGGCCGCCCCCGCCGGGGCGGAGGGAGGCGTGGGCCGCCGCCTGTCGCCGCTGCCGCGGGGACTCGGTGGCGGGCTGCTGCTGGCGGCGATTCGCGTCCCCTCCCCGGCCCGGCGATGTCCGGCGGGGGCAGCCGGAGGCGGGCCGGCCCCTCCTGGCCCAGCGCCTTCTCCCGCTTCTTCGCCAGGAGTCCCCCGCGCCAGGAGGCGGCTGCTCCGGGGCGGCCGGCGGGAGCTCACAGGTACGGTTCCCTCGGGGCGCAGCGCGGTCCGCTCCGCCGCCCGCTCGGCCCCGTCCCGCACGGGGAGCTCTGCGGCCGGGCCGGCAGCGGGACGTCGCGACGCCGGCGGGCTGGGAGGAGGTGGGGCAGGAAGGGAGAGGCGGCGGGGCCGGGCCGGCGAGGGGGCACGGGGCAGGTGGGACCCGAGCTCCCTGCGGGGCGCCGGGGTACGGGGACTGCCGGCGCCGCTCCTGGCTGCTCCGTTGGGCGGTGGATCGGTTGCAGAGGCTTTGGCTTCGGCTTGTCTTTTTTAACGTAACGCTATTCCGTGGGAGTTCAGCTGAGCTCAGCGTGCTCAGTGGTGGCGCGGCGCGGAGCCCTGCGCTGGGGGCTGCGGGTCGGACGGGGAGAGGGCTCGCTTGTTTTCACGCAGCCCTCACACCCCTCAGCGTTCTCCTGGGCTGTTCTAAAACAGATGGTAATGCGGTTATAAATATTACTGGGCTGTTTAGGGCTCCATGCAAAAGATGTGGTCTCCGGTAACCTGGTTGTTAATAATTTATTTATTTATTTATTTTCTCCTCTTTAAGTACAGAGAGTACTAACGAGATGAAAAAGTTCTGAAACATCTCGTGCGTTTCTTCCTCTTCCTTTTTTTGTTTTCTTTTATTTTCTGCTGTCTGATTTCTACATGCCGACAGGGAAGAACCGCACATAAAGTTTCCTTCTGCTTCTTATGGAGTCTTACATTGGTCGGAATGAACGAGGGTGTTTTTGAGGTGAAGAAGTGTCAGCCAGTGAGGCCCCGTTTCCTCAGGTGTACGACTTACTCATTTTGCTTTGAGAGTGTTAGTTTTAATCATTTTGAGTCATTCTTGGTTCTGCACACTCTGGCATCTACACAGACAAGTGAACTTTAAACAGGTGTCATGGTGGTTCCTTCTCACTGATCATGAAGGGTTGCAGAGTCAACCAACTACTGCACACTGCCTTCTTAGATGGTCTTGTAAATGGGCCGTGAAAGTTTTTAACTCTGAGGTTTTTTTTTATTTCACCGCCTGGCAGGGTGATTGAGATGTGTCAGAAAGAAAAGGCTTGAAACTGGCTTGAGACATGGAGAGGCAGCAGCAGAGGTGGCACAGAATCCCTAGGTTAGAAAGGACCACTAAGATCACCCAGTCCAACCACCAGCCCACCCCCCCCATGCCCACTAACAACATCCCTCAGTGCCACATCCACACAGTTCCTGAGCACATCCACGGACTGTGACTGTACCACCTCCCTGGGCAGCCTGTGTCTAACCACTCTTTCAGGGAAGGTGTTTTTCTTGATATCCTTCCTGAATCTTATCTGGCACAACATGAGGCCATTACCACTCGTCATGGTTCCTCATCAGCTGTGGCTGGAGCTAAACAAAAAAGCCTAGTGTCAGCTGGGTGAGGGGAGCAAGGTGATGCCGGTTAGGTGGTTTGTGAGCGAGATATGCTATCTGTGGCGCATCCTCGTGGTAGACCTGCTGCACTTAACTCGGGGCTGGAGCCGGTTATCTTGATGTAAATCACAGTTTCATTTCCTGCCTCCAAGAGCCCTGTCTTTCTCCAGCAGTCTCCACGAGATGTGTGAGGAGGCTCGGCCTCCTGGCCTTCTGCGTGACCTCCCCACACAGCATTAGCTGCAGGGCGGTCACTGCCGCGATTTCTCAAAGCCAGCAAAATTCCTGCAGCTCAGAGGAGCCCAATTCGGTATGTTAAAGAGCTTTTTTTGTTGCGCCAGGCTGCGGGCGGTGCACCCGCCTGGAATGCTGACGCTCTTGTCTTTGGTTTCCACTGACAGCCTTCTCCATAGATTAGCGTAATTGCATACATTAGCAGTGCCAGGCTGGAGTGAGCGGCCCAGGTTGGCTTGGTGCGTTGCTCCAGCGAGCGTTGGGTGCAGAGGAACACGGATTGCTGAACGGTGGCTGCCTGTGTGTTTGTTGTTCAGGTGTGGAGGGCAGGAGGCGGATGAGGAATGCACCTCTTGAGGAGCCTTGTCAGAATGTATGCACTGCGGTGATTAATTTCCTGTTCAAACAGTCGGAGCGATACGTGTTGGAACCGGATCAAATCAGAAGTGCATAGCATGAAACTTTTGTGTCAAGATACTGTACTTAAGTGTTGGATTTCAGAACAGCCGAACTACCAAGGAGAGGGATCAAGAGATGAAGCAGAGTGGCTGTGTATATCTGCAGTGTATCTGCACCAACCCCCAGAGGAGCACTTTTTTGTAGATGTTGCAAGCATGAGGAGATGAGCCCGTTGTTCTCCATCTGCTCCTTACCACTGGCCTGTACAGGTTATTTTCCATTACCAAGTGTCATGGTGGCACAAGGTAGAGGGCATCTGTTATGGACTCAGTCTGCTTATAGATATAACTTAAATGTGAACTGTTCTTCTCCTAGTGCTTCCCTCTGTCACGCTATTTGCTATTCTCAGTAATAGAAGATAGATATTTGTAACCACAATGTTTGTCTTGGGGCAGTCTACATCCCAAGAGTGGGAAAATCCCGTTTGATTTTTGTAATTCTAATAGAGTCTGATTTATTAGTTAGTTATAAGTACAGGTTTCTTTATACTACATGGATGAAGATACAGCTTTTACAGTACAAGGCAATCTCTTGCCTATTCTTTCAGGGCTGTGCTGCTTTTCTGCCTTGGCAATTGTCATGTTGTAAGTGGATGTGACCTATTAGGTCACCTTAGAAACTGTCTGGATGTGTGACGTTTCACCAGTTGCTTTAACCCAGAGCTACCACCAAAATCTTATATGTATTGTGTAGCAGATTCATTTCAGGTTTATCTTTTCCCCTTTAAGTGCCATTAGTTGCTCAAATAACTAGCAGCACAAGTAGGTCTTTGTTGGGCTTGTCCAGATACTTTTTTCTGCATCACTGAAGTGCATCAGAAACATCAGACAGGGAAGAACAAGCTTTTATTTGGTTTCAGAGGGCTTTTTTCTCTCTATTTTTTAAATCAACATTATTGTTCCGTCCATCCATTAGTTTCTAACTAAGAGCTTTCAGAGGTGGAAGAACATTGTTTATACTGCCTAAGGAGAGATTAGAGAGTCCCTTTCTTCCTCTATGCTTGCCAGTCATTGTTCCTGTTTATAAAGCACATGTATTTTTGTAGTGGCTAAAAAAAAAATAAAAGTAAAAAAGTATTTGGGAACTACCAGGAATCAGTTGAAAGGGGAGCAGTGCATTTTAAACTTACACACTCAGTGAGGTTGTGAATGCCCCCTCCCTGGAGGCAGTTAAGGCCAGGCTGGATAGGGTTTTGAGCAACCTCGTCTAGGGGGAGGTGGCCCTGCATATGGAATTAGGTGACTTTAAGGGTCCCTTCCAACCCAAACCATTCTTTGATTCTGTTTGTTCTAAACTTGCTACCTCCTGGCTGGTTTTGATTCATATGCCATTAGGACTTAGAAGAAATACACTGTTTGCTGGAAAAATTCTCTCTGCTTTCTAATAAAGACACTCTTCCTTTCAAAAGGCAAAGTAAAATTTTATTACTACTGTTAGTAAATTTCAGCTCATTTGTGAGCGTGCAGCAGAGGTAACAGTTGTGGAACCAGCAAGGGGAAGGCTCCAGTCATTTAGAAGAACTCCAAGACCAGGAGGAAGGAGCCCTAGCAGCTGGTCTTGTGGTTGTGAGACATTTCCTAGAGGAAATGTTACTGGGGCATTAATAATAATGGTAGCACTCCTTAAAAGAAACAAACCTACTTGTTACATGTTAACAGTGCTGTCTCCCTCCAATTATGTTTGTAATTATTGTCTTATTTTCAAAATATCTATGAATCACTGGTTTTAAGGAAGGCTTACACAGGTGAAAACTAATCCATCAGCAGGTGAACAGAAGGCTTGCAGGTAGGGAAAAAAAGCAAAACTCAGAAATATATTGCTGTATTTCTGATTATCAGAGATGAAAACCCAACTACTTCTGTTTTCTGAGGGTTTTTTGGACTGCGAGCAATTCAGCGTGTGCTAGTGTATACTGTTATGCTTCCAGACAGTAGCAGTGCTACACTGCTTACCCGGTAGGCTTTCCTGAGGATATTACTGCATCTGTTTTTTTCTACTATTTTAGTTTTCATTTCTAAAGTTATTTGTACAGATTTTAATGAAATTTACAATTTTATATAGTATCACTTTTAAAAGACTTTGTGCGTTTTGCTGTTGGCCCCAGTGTCCTTTGCTTGTTTTTCTTTTCCTAGTTGCTTTTTCTTAATGCCGTCTATTATAAATTTAATTAAACCCTGTTTGTCAAGAGGTCTTCTGTTTTCTTGTCATTTGTGAGCACCATTGCTGACTCTCAGCCGTTCAAATTGTGCCTTTTGAAATGTGCCTTTTGAAAGCAGTTGTATAGATAAGCATAATGGGCTGCTTATTGTTTATTAAGTCAACAATTTTAACTGTAAATAGTTTCTGAATCTGCTTCTGGTATTATACCAAGTCTAATATGTTAGCCACCAGAAACGTATTTATTTTATAAACTTGACTGAACCTCTCAGGCTACCAAATACAGGGCATATTCTATATTAATGTTTGTTACTATGCTTGACAGATGCCAGAAGAAATACCAGATTACACTAAGGTTTAATCCTCCTGCCCACTGTTGAAGTAGACCCCACTCTGAAACATTTTTCTTTCTTTTCTCTACCTTTTGTATAGCTGTTGAATTCCCTCACATGTAAAACAGATTAAGTTATTCATCAAGGACGATGAGGGGCTGTCATTTTTCTTAGTTCCAGCCTTTAAAGTTGAAAAGGATTTGTTTGATGTCAAGAAATGGTTTTTACATTTTTAATATGAAGTTCTTTGTAGAATGTGTCATTCAGTACTTCCATAACATCTTTATTTTTCATGATTTTTTTTTTTTTTTTAGTTTGCATTTTGAAAGAGGATTAACAAAATCTCTTCTTTTTATACTAACGTGTTCTGTAGCTCGTTTAGTATATGGGAAGCAGCAATACTAACACAGGGCATGGAGCTGACCTAGCTTTACTATGAATCAGAGCAAAAGCAGTATGTAAACAAGCAGCATAAACAGGTCTGAGAGGAAAAATTGTTTCAGTTAAAACCTCCTAAATTGCTTAATGTTGTCTGTAATCATACCAGTTTTCAAGTGGGATTGTTTAATTGAATGAATGTGTTTTATGCTATTCCAACGCTTATATTAGTTGGTTGATTTTGGCACTTCTTTTGCCTGAGTTCCTCCTCCATTTGCTTCCATTTTCTTCATCCTTTACCTTTCTGTGGCTCCTGCTCCTTTCCTCCCCACTTCCTTTATTTGTTTTAAATAGTTGCTTTGCTTTCCTTTCATGTTCTGATTTCAAACTCACTGGCTTGTTTTTAAAATTTCCATTTATCTTACTGGCTCCTCCCTGTGTGCGTGGCTTACATGTAAGCACAGAAGTAGGAGCCAGAAACTTCCCATGTAAATTTCTGTGTAAATACTCCCTCTCTCTTGAAGACAAGCCCTGGCAGCCTTGTCTGAAATTGCACTAAGACTTCGTCACTACTGCTACCATTTGGTTTCTGCGACCAGTGTTAGCCTTGGGAACCTTGCTGAGAAGTTGGCTACAATTTATCTTTTTGAAGCTTGTCCAAAAGAGCAGTGTTCTGTTTGGTGGAGGTTGGGACGAGAGAGAAAATAGTCCTGTGGTCATTGCTGTTTTCTGTTAAAATACTAGCATCTTTTTTGTTTGTTTGTTAAAATTCTGCTGTATTTTGACTGACATTTGATGCAGCAGACAGTTTTTATGAATCTTCATTGAGTTCTCCCCAGGCTGGAGATGCATCTTTTTGGCACTGGACTTTACAGTAATGTTTTCCTTTCAATTCATTTAACAGATGTTATTCAATATACACACCAAAAGTTTGACTCTTAAAAATTTTATGAACGCTGTTTGTAGATCAGGTTTGGATGGTTCTCAGGGCTTCACAAGACATGAATGGTTTCACAGGTGTGATTTCAGGATCAGGAACAAGGTGTTGGCATTTCAATTATGCTTTTATGACTATTCTTTCTGGTTGGATTAAAGGAGAAGGATTGAAAAGTTGATTTATCAAGTCTTCCAGGTGAGCTGTGAAGTTAATAAATATGATGTTGATCCTAACATTGCTGGAGGATGGGAACTGTCAAACATGATTTTGTTGATGTGGTTGCTACTTCAGTTGATAAACTGCTGAAGTAGTAACTTTAGACTCTTTAAGGCATCTGACCTGGTACTGATGCTGCAATTAAAATATTTACAAGTGTAATGACAGCAGGACAAACTAAGGGATGTGAAGAACTGGATGTGGAGAATAATTTTCTACTTGTTTTACATGAAGAAGTTTTAAGTATTTTTGAATCAATCAGTATAATATCTCCATAAGCAATTTGAAAAAAAGAGATTATTGTGGCTTGGGAAGTTTGCAGATGACTAGAGTGTTATTTTTATGGGAATTTCCATATAGATGACAATGCTGCAGAAGCAAATGAAGTTGTCATGGTTGGCAGTCGCTGAACGGGAGCTGACAAAGCAAAATGATGGCTCAGAGAGAAAAAATGATTCTCAGAAGTATAAATAATAAAGTATGTGTTTTCTGTGGCTGAACTTCAGTTACTAGTGTAGTAACTAGTTGAAGCGTCCATGTTTTATTATGAAAAAGGTACTGACAAACTGGAAATGGCTCTAAAAAGATCTCTGGAATGATTCAATGTCTGGAAAAGCTGCCTCACAGGATAAATTTGAGTAGCTCAATAGCATTTGGTTTGTCTAAGAGTAGGTTTTGAAATGATAGGATTACGGATTGAGGCATGGCTTTGCCTCAAGGTACATAACTGCAAGGGAAATTAGAGTTAAGTGCTTCTCATCACGGCAGACCTGTGACTTGAGGATAGTAGATGTAGGTTGATCCCATAGAGGAGCGATGAAGCTTGACAAATTTGGACTGGCAGGCCTAAGTTTTAGTAGTGAGTTACTGGATTTAGTAGTAGTAAGCATGGAAAGGTCTTGTTTACAAATACAGTAGGTTTTCCATTGTTCACTGTTTGTTTTAAATCAAAACTTAGTGTCTTTCAGGAAAACGTTATAGGCATAATTCAGGTCTGCATTAGTAAGGTTTTAAGGTCCAGATTATCTGGGAGGCCAGCTTCAGTAATCATAATGGTCTACATGGCAAGCAGGGCAACTGGTATATATATGAAAAATATAACTCAAAGGTCTGGATTTTTAGCTGTCTTCTTTATAATTATCACTTAGAATCAGGAACAAAGACAAAACAATACTAGCTAACCTATGGCTTTTTGCAGATCCATCATAAAAGTTTCGTAACTACTACTGGTCTGTTCATGTGGTTTGAGAATCCTTAAATTGTGCTGAAACTTCATGATGATTTTGGTCTTGCACATCTTTATTTGATAGTGTTACTTGACTCGCAGTCTTCTTTTCACTCGCATTCTTCAGGAAGGATCCCCCACAGCTTTGTTTTAAGGTACTAGGTGATCACATTTTCCTTAGCAAAGTCTGTGTTCTGTAGGGTCTGACATGTTCCTTCAGAAGGTTCCCGTTGAATGTGTCACTATCTTGGCACTAAGTAAAACTGGAAAGAAATGATGACATCAAGACCAAATGCAGTGCAGCTTTGCAGAGAGAAGGGCTTGTTTTATCAGAAAGAGACAAAAGGTGGGAGTCAAGAACTAGAGCCACGTCCCAGAATGCTGAAATAAAGAAAAAGGTAAAAATTACATAGCCTATGTGATGACTGCACTGGAGGGTGAGTTGTATCAACAATACCAAAACAAAGACACATTATCTTGAAGAAAACTTTATTAAAAAAAAAAAAAAAAAAGGCTTGGAAGGATATATCACAAGCAGTACACTGAACATGGAGAAGTCAACTTTAGCTAATTAGTATTGTGTTAGTAAGGCCAAATTTAGAGGCTTAGGGTTGCTTGGTATCCTACAGTGCCTTTCAGGTTAGGCATTCTCATACAATGATAAGTTCTCTCATGAAACAGGTACTGGTTTTGTGTTGATCTGGAAAGGAAACCTGTTAAAAATGGGCATTGTTAACTAAATGCAGTGTCGAGGAGGCTATGGCAGTGTGGGGAGTCATCTGTTCCTGGAAAGAGGCAAAATGGCAGTGCTGTCACCTCCCTGACAACATCTTTCTTACATCTGGGTCTTCATAAGAGGTAAATTCTGGACCTGCAGTGTTGGAAGTGACTTCTGTTTGTACAGTTGGAGTATTCCCTGATGGGAACAAGACGCAAGGCCAACATCCATACCTACTGTTGCCATGTTGCTCAATCTGAGCTTTAGCCAGCTGTCCCTGTTTCCTTAAGGGCCTGCATGTTAACTGCCCCATTCTTAAATGGGTATCTGCAGCAGGTACTGTGCAAAAGGAAGGTAAAATGCCACAGCAGTTAGCTTCAGTTTAATAAGCTTTGCATCTGGTCAGTCTTATCACAGCACACACATTTGTGCTTCATCGCACTTGCATACTGCCTGTAGCTTGCTTTTTATCTAACACAACATGTTCACAATCTGCTGTGTGCATAATATGGGTGAGGTTAGCTAATAGAGGAAGAGAGGGTGGGCTTTTAATTTGCAAGTTCCCAGGGATTGTTGTGAAGAACAAAGCTAGAGGAAGCAAACTCTTGGTGCTGCACAGAGGTGCAGTGAGGGCCTTTTGAACATGTAATTGTTTATAATTGTCTTGTTCTGTTTTTAGAGACAGCTGGAAAAGATCTCACAAACTACACACTTAAATTTGCTCCCTTCAGCTCTTTCTTTTTTGATTCCTATTCCTCTTATGTATTAACTAAACTGGGTTTGAATTCTTGTCTACTTTTCTGTGTTTTGTGTAAGCAACTGTAAGGGATTTAAACATTTTTTTCATCATAAAAGCCTGTGACCTTTCCTATGTAAGTGTTATGATTAAAAACTTGGATCAAAATCTGCTTCTGATTCAGACACCACCTGTCCTGGTATTACAGAAAGGTCAGAACAGATTTGCAGCAGCAGATGAACAAAAAGCATTAGAAAATCACACAAAGAGAACTTTGTGCAGAACATACAGAATAGGATCTATTTTAACTTGTGTTTAATCTCAAATATTTTAAGAGTTGGAGTGACACTGATCAGGACATGTTCTGGCAAGATAGGAGGGAAAGGCAGCAAGACAGTCAGAGGAAGATATCCCTCTGCCTTCATTGAAGATTAACCCATCTGTGTCACATGCACCAACAAATGATGGGAAAAGGCATGTCAGGCAGAAATAGCAGTAGGAGGGCAGTAGATTACTTGAGAAGTAGCCAAAAAGCTTAGTTTCTACTCTTAATTTTAATAGTATCTTTATCACTCAGGACAAATTATTTAATATTTATTTGTCTTCTTTTTATTATTTATAAAATGAAAGTGTATATATATAAAATGTATTTATAAAATGGAAGTGTACACTTCCTCAATGTGTAAACAAGCAGTTGCAACGATCTGTGTGTGACAGCCTATATAGGTAAGTCCATGAAGCACTAATGCAGGGTTAGAGATTTTTTCTTTGGTCCTGGGATCACACACTGCTCTTTCACATCCAGAGCAGACCCCAGACTTGTAGTATGTGCCACGAATCCAGGCAGACATGAAGACTATTGGAGCAGCAGGTGTCAGTGGGAAGAGAAGTGTTCTGAGTTGTCCTTGCCACCTGTGAGGAAGATCCTTTTATAGGGAGGGCAGGGGAACCTCTTGGGGGCCAGACAACAAGTTGCAAGTCGTTTTGGCTATAAGAACTTCTAGGGCTAATCCTTGTCAACCTTAAATCTGAGATCTCTCTTGGTGTGCTATTAGACTTGGGTTAGTAGAGTCCTATTTCTGGGTATATAATAACAGTACTTTGAGAAGTGTAGGGTTGTAGACTCATAAGATTCACCTTCTTTGGTTGAGAAGTGGAAGTGCTGCAGTCCTCTCTGAGAGCTGGCTGGCTGAATTAGCAAAGTGATGTGGGTAGCTAACCACAAGCCTAACTTCAGAGGTGCTGCAGGGGTAGTGTGCTTGCTAGCTGGTGTGGCCAAGCACTCCAGAAAGGCACTTCAGAAAAGGTTGAGGCAACCATGAAACCCTGTGGAGGTAAACTGTTAACACAGATGCAAACCAGATGCATGTGGGGTGAGCCTATAAATACAGTCTGTGGTTTTCAGTTCTTAGCAAAGGCACAGCAATTCAGTGGTATAATATCACATAGTTAAGAAATTAACAATTTTTAACATTTTTTAATATCAGAGATTGTCCTGTAAAAAAAAAAAAAAAAAAAAAAGTATAAACCACTCTAGAATAGAGTTCTTGAAAGTATTACATCTTGCCACTAATGATAGCTTTGTATGAGTGTGCCAAATAAGTTGGAAGAGTGGATCATTTCTTGCATAAATATTGTTTGTCTTACTTATTTCCCAATAAATATTAAATGATGGCATTCACAATTACAAGTATGTTGGCTGCATCTCTCACTTCAAACTCATATGATTATCATGGGCCTATGTTGCAGTGTAAGAATATATATGGCATAATTGCACTAGCTTCACTGGGTAGGGGATTAGCATGGAAATGTAGGATTTTATATGGGCCCATAAACTTCTGTGTAGAAGTAATCTTGACTCTTATTCTTGACTCTTACATGGACATGGCTAGTGGGCATGGTAGGGATGGGTCAGCAGTTGGACTAGGTGATACTAGAGGTCTTTTCCAACCTTAATGATACTGTGAAAACTGAGCCTTATCTACGGGCACAAGCTATTCAGAAGTAGCCCTAGCAGTGAAGTAAGCTGCAGGAGCGCATTCCTGCTGGTTCCTACCTGCTGTGCTGTAGGACCAATGGCTGAGCTTCCAGGGGAGGAAACTTCCTCATGTTTGTCTAAGACCATGGTACTGCAGAGAGCCCTGCTGAGTTGGGTGGGAAGAGGGTAGCTGAGGTTGAAGAAGAAGGTGTGGAAACTTCTGAAGCTGGTTCTGCTGACAGAGTCAGCACGTGGGGGAACTACACCCTAAAGCAAAAGATCAGGAATGTAGAAACGCTAGAATATCGGCCACGAAAGGGTGCAGGGAATTGCTTCCAAGTTTATGTTTGTTTAAATCTGGAGAGTATAGTTTTGATACTTTTTATTATTATTATTAGTTGATTTTAAGATGCTTACCTGTTGAACTGTGTTCTTTCAGTTTTGGTGTGTCCTCTGGAATTCATAGCAAGCTGTCTGAGCCTGGCTAGTGAGGAGAAGTTAATATGGAAATGTATTTCAAATACAAAACAAGAAGTAGGAAACTGCTAAAAGGATTAGGGGAAAAAAATCAGAACAAGAAAAAAGAATATGAGCAAAACAAAGTGGTAAAAGAACTAGGTATAAATGATTCCTGTTGGTAATACTTAATGGGAAGTGATGATCTCGTTCTTGTTGTTTTTTTCTGCAGAGCAGTTCTGTAGATAGTGATATTGTGAAGGAAAGAATGCCTTGTGGATATCAGACTCATTCTTCTGCTCCTAGAATAGAGAATTTCTGTACTGAGTCAAGTGTACTGGCATCAGGAAAGGCTATGCAGATCCAAGAAGATTTTTTAAATTCTGTTTTAAAGCTAGGAGGGAGAAAATAGGTTATGTATGTAATTCGTGCTTTGGAACATATTCCTAGTGTGCCAGGCTGCCCAGAAGTGTTGGAGACATCCCCTTCACAAAATATGTAAACAGTGCAATAAATTAATAGAAGAGAATAGTAATTTGTTCACTCTGCATTACATGGAGGCAAATAAAGACAGGACTTTCTGTGTACTCTCCCTGAAAAAACATCTTAGTGCTTTGGTATGCATTATGAAAGATTACCCGAGGTGATCTGGAAGTACGTGGTTCTAAAATGAAGAGGATCTACAGAAGACAGGAAAGAGCTTTTCAGTTTTGAAGCAGATCAGAAAGAACTTAAACCTAACTGCATGAGCATTCTGTTCTTATTTTGGTTCAGGGAAGCTTGACCCTGAGCAGCTGGTAGGGAAACCATCATATTCACAGTCTGAATTTTCTGTTTTGTGTGTCTGTCAATGTATGTTTAGCTGCAGTGCCTAATGCACGACTGGAACAAAACCTTTCTTTTCAGAAGTCCTCCTGAAACATGCTTACCTGTGGTTTTATAGTCAATGGTAATGGGAGTACTTGTGTCCACCCAAATTATTTCTCCAAATCCTGACAGAATTCAATAAAATGCAAATAATGTTCTTTTTTTTCCTTTTGTTTAAATAGCTTTCTGCTTATCTCTTCATACAAATAAAAACATAATGGCTTGTGCATTTATAAATAGCAAAGCTAACTTTCTAAAATTAACAGAGAAGACTTTTTGAAGTGGTTATCACTTCACTGCAAAACTGTGCTATATTGATATGATGATAGGCAGTGCAGGAAGTGATCTGTCATTAACATCCTCAAATGTTTTCCTTTATATGATTTTGCTTTGTACTTGAATGTAGCTTAAAGGTTTTTATTAAAATGTTTTCTGCTGGATTGTCCTTAAGGATGGTTTTAAGAATCAGGGAAAAACAAATGTTCCCCTCATTCCAGAGATGGGATTCTGAAGAATGTTTTGACCAAGGTAAACTGGCTATAAGGACAAATGAGACTTTGGACTACTGACATTTATAATGGACAGCAAGTGTTGCCTTGGTAATTATAACACGTCTGATGTCACCTTTCTAAAATTTCTTCTTAATTTGCTTGCAAACCCCCCATTAGGTATGTTCATTTTCAGTAAAGTTTTGATAAATCTGGTGGCTGTGATTTGTGATGATTCCATCTGCCCTGAGCACACTCCATTTGACCACAGTCTTTAGTGTAGGGACCGTGAACGCCTTCTCGCTGCACGGTAGTTGTTGCTATGCCAAGGAATGCTGCAGTAGGCAAGTCATCAACTATGCTTTTTTTTTTTTTTTTTTTTTTTCCCCAGAAAAAAATAACACATATACACAGAAAATTTGGTTGTTTTTTTTCTTTTTTTCTTTTTTTTTTTTCTGTTGAAGAATGGCCTTAATTGCACTGTCTGCCATTTCTGAATGCTTTGAGTTTTGAGTATGTCAGTATGATGTGAAATAGGTTCTTTGCTTTCATCTTAAGCTTTTTGGGGCATGGCTTTTTCAGTTGCAATATATGCAGGCTGTGTTTTGGAAAACATGTTTTTTTGTCCTTTTAAGTTAATGCTCTTTTGTGTTTAAATTGAATCTATTGGCTCTCAAGTACAATTGAATAATTCAAGTCCTCAGTGTTGCAAAATATCTTTGTTTTTCAGTTCTGAAAACAAAGGGAGTGAAGCCATAAATTTAAAGAGCAACCAAAAGGAAAGCACAACTCTTCCTGCACTTTTGAAGGTATGATTTTTATTTACTAATACTGAATTGAGCTAAGCCTGCCACATTTGCTTATGGTTCTTTACTGTGTTTTGAGGTTGGAGATACACATGCACTGTGTAACATAGTCGCCACATTCTGGGTTAGGATCTGTTATGCTAGGGAATGCATGTGAAAAAAGAGAGGCTGTCCATGCTTCATATTACTGAGACAAAGTTCATGTCTCATGTGAAAGAAATGGAAGTCTGGTGCCTATTCTACATGCAGTCAGCCAGTGAAGGAGGAGGTATTTTTATCAAACGATGGTTTCAGGCATTCCCCTGAAGTACCATTTCTGTATAATTTATGAATATCTAACCAGCAAGTGTTTTCTTGACGTTTCACTGGTTGCCAAACAAAGCGTTCTAAGATCTTGCTGCTGAAATACTTGCACATTGCCTATTCTTCACCACCGTTACCCGTGTTAATCATGCTTGTCTTATCCTGTAAGCATTCTACTGCAAAAACAGACATGTTTCCATGGGATCAGAATTTTCTCCTGTGAGTCATATGACACAAAGTGGTATCTGCCCATAAAGTTGTGTTTAGAGTTAGTCAAATATCATAGTTGCATGGAAGAATGGGGCCTGGTGATACAACCCTCCTCCAAACAGTTGCTGTAACGTCGTGCCCCAAGGAGTTGTTTTAGCAGTTCATTCATTCTAACCACTTCATGTGTCCTTGTTGTTCCTATTTCTAGTAGTAGTGTAATACAGATACTCTTGTGACAGTCTCCCCAGAAGGACCTTGACTAGTCCTCCAGACTCCTCTGTAGATATAGTAGGCTTCTTAACAGACTGAATCTGAGGTTTTCATCCTGTATTGCCTTCACTAAGGACTCACAGTGTATGGGGAAGTGGTCTTTTTCCAGTGTGTCTTGCAGTCACTGTATAGTGGTATCTTTGGTATTTAGGGACTATTTGGCTTTTTTCCAAAGGATGAGAGGCATATTTTCTCTCTTTTTTTTTTTTTTTTTTTTTTTTTTTTTTTGTCTTAGCGTTAAAACTTATTTAATTATGTTGTCTTAGATTTATACTTGGCATCCTAAAGAGTTAGATTGTGTGTTTCATTATCTTTTGAAATAGTGCCTGGCAGTTTGGAATTGTGTAAGCTTTAGAAGAAAGGTGCAGCTTTCTATTACTAGAATGTGCTGGCTGTTCAAATCTACTGAGTGCATCCTGTCTTTCTGTTTTTCTTAAGTCGATTAGAAGATTCTGATACAGTTTTGTATGCATAGTAATGAGTGCTCTTAACTCTGTAATTTGGGCATTGCAATTACAACTACATAGTGAGAAATGATTTAGAAGATGGCCCACCTCAACCCTTTTTTTAATGGATAAAAAGCCTTTTTTTTTTTTTTCCTGACGCTGTTCCCTCCAACCCACAGTTGTATTTTTGATAGTACCACGCTGTTCAGTGCCTGACTTGCTCAAAATAATCTGTCTTGTAGAAAGATAACTGGAATCTGGCTGAACAGTTGAATAGAAATGGAGTTCTGTCTCATTTGAAAATAATTATGCATGATATGGAAAAATGTTCCAGTTTTGTCCATTGAGACATCAAGGTAAATGTATTTGAAGAAAGATCTCTTGTAGTTATCAAGTGTACTTTGTGAGGAATGTTTAAGTCTGTATATCTACATGGATTGGGTCTGGACAGGTTTCAGTATCACTGAACCATCTTCCTTCTTACCCATTTCAGGTGGATAGTGACTACCAATTGATACCATATTGAGCCTGTCTTTTATATTTATTGGCCATCTCAGCAGAAGGACAGATTGAAATGACAAAGAAACTGCAAATCTCTGTCTTAAGAAAGACAGACATGTAAATTGTAACAGACTGGGTGAGTGGAGCCAGAGAGCATCCTGAGCTGCTATAGCTCTTCAGCTCTTCTGAAGGCTTTATGCACTCTTTTATTCCCTTTATTGAAATCTTTAGCTATGTAGGAGAAAAAGTTCATATCTGAGGAAAAATAGAAAATGTTATATTTATGTGCCAAGATGTTTTTATCAATCGTCATTTCATTGCTTTTTAGAAAATATTGAAATATATTTACTATGTTAGTTCATTGCCAGAATGTACACCATGGCCTGCTCCTGTTTATTTACAGATTTTGTTTGGCTTCTGTTTCTTTGAATTTGAGCTGTAAACAGTATAAATGCTCCATTTGAGTGATGTCATTGTTGAACATATGGCTGTGTGGTTGTAAACAGTTAATGTACTTCATGTTGTCATTTGTAATTATCTGCATTGCATAGTGTCCGGTACGTGTTAGTGTATCTTCAGCCTCACTTTAGCACTACGGGGACTTCATTTTCAAAGGGAACCATTATGTTTCCTGTAGAAGTCCATGGATGTATTTTTGCAGTTTTTGGCAGTATCTTTAAAGCAGAGATTTACAAATAGAACATAGGTCTGCTAATTGAACTAATGCCACTACTGTTGTGAGCTGCAAGGTGCTGAATGTCTACTTAGTATAGCTTTGAAGAAATCACATAGCACTCTTGCTGGTCTTGCTTGTGCCACTGGTCTAACCTGGGCTTCTATGGTATTATCATACTGTAGTTACAGCATCAGTGATTGATGCTTGGGTTACTTTTGTGGCAGTGAGTGGTTTCAATCCTGGATTGGCCCCGCATGAGTTTCTCATCCAACTTAGGCTTTGCTTTGGCAGTGTAGGCAGATGGACTTGCCTAAGAATCATCCCCAGGCGTCTTTCCTGTAACAGTTCCTGGAAGAAAAAGGAGAGAGTTCTTGAACAACTCAGCATAAGAACTGCCTTGTGAGCCTTGCAAAGCAATTGCAGAAGTTTTAGAAACAAGGTACAAATATGGTCTGCTAAATATATAATTTAGATTTCAGCATTTTGATAGCATTGACTATTTTATAATTTAGCCCAAAGGCTAAAGCCTGAGTCACAATTGCCTCGATTAACAAGTAAAAGAGATTCCCAATCTTCATAGAAAACAGAGGCAGAAAGTACACTTCTACCCCAAGGTGAGAACTCTTTATCTGTCATGCCTGCTACAGGTTTGTCTAACTTGTTCTCAAAGACCTTCAGGGATGGAGATCTCTAAGATCTTTACAACTTTGTCATCAGACAACTGTTCCACTGATTTCTCTAAACCTTATAATTAGAAAGTCTTTTCTTAACATCAAATCTGAAGTTTCCTTGCTACAAATGAAACCTTTTGCTAGTTGTCCTCTGATAAGTACTCCTGCGTACTGTGAACATTGAGATTATTCTGAAACTCTTCTTTCTCATATTAATTTCATTTCAGGTTAGAGATGTCTGTATTTAAATGGTAGATAAACTATTACAATTTTATGTCAAGGACTCCAGTTATGTGAGAAAATGGAGCCAGATTCTTCTTGGAGCTGCAACAAGTAAGAGAAGAGGCAACAAATGCAGCTTGGATCATGGGGAGTTCCAGTTAGCTACAACGATATATATTATTTATTTTCCCCTTTGCTATAAGAGTGGTCAAGAATTGTCAGAGATTGCATGAAAACGTTGTGGAATCTTTCATAACATTCACAATTAAAAAACTCAGGAGTTCCTTGAACTTAGTGAATCCGTGTAGCTGTTCTTATCAAATGTCCCTAATTCTGACTTTATCATTAATTTTAAGTTCTACATAAAGAAGTCAAAATTAAGCCAAGTGTTGCAGTTTATCACATACTTTAACATTTTTTCATATTGTTTTTATTTCATATGTTACATTAAGTAATATCTTGCTGAATTGTCCTCATTTTAGACCCAGTAGAAAAAGAGAAATGATTCTTTGACTTTTGAGAACTAAGAAAGCTGGAATATTACTGCCAACCATGAATTTTTAAAAAACTGAGAGCTACTGTAAAAAAAAAATGTAGCTGTTGCTGCCTGCAGCAAGAAATGAAAACCAAAACTACAGTGTTTTTTGGAGCTTGTATGATCAGGATTTCTTCTGTGGATCCCAACAGCAAATCTCTTCCTCTTTGCCAACTGTTCAAACTTTCTTCAGAATGAAATGTTATATTGCATAAATGTAATGTTGCTATCAACTGTATGTGTTTGGGAAGACACTTCAAGATCATCCTATCTAGTGTCCTGGTTAAGTTCCTTTGTCATACTGAAGATTTTTAAAAAAGATGATCCTGAAACACGCTTCCTTCTCTACCACCTTAGTTCTCAAAGATTATAAGCAACTTCATTTCAGAATGGATGAAAATAGAATGGGCTTAAACCTCGCTGAGTGTACTGCCTACTTGTACATGTTGGTTTTTTTTTCTTCTTTTTAATATTGAAAAGGTGAATTTGTTCTTTATTTTTTTAATTTATTTTTGAATATCAGGAAATTGTCAAGTAAAAGAGAGTAAAAATCATTTTGTGATTGTGAAAGCATTTTAATTGAATGACAATGAATGGAAGAGTCATTCTGGGAGAATGTAAGGTAAAGAAATAAGACCATTGAAATCCATTCAAACAATTGAAATCCAATCTGGCTCATTCTAAACTTAATAGTAAATAGGAGATGTGTATATGTATATAGAGAGAAATGAGTGCCAATTCTTACTCTCTAATCAGAGCTTTAAAGTAATTTCAGGAGAAAATTCAGAGGGGAGAATTTATGAAGTAATTTCAAATTGTATGAACAGAGTTTCTTAAACTATAACATACTCTTCCTCATTTTAGAGACTTTCCCAAAGTTAGAATTCACCATGAAGGTGACCTAGCAGAAACCTTATTTAAAACTGATCCTCCTTTTTCTCTTTATTTTTGTGTTTACCACCTTGTTTTTTGTTCACTCATCAGGAAAGGTGTCCCAATATTTCCTCAGATTTTAAGCAAATGGCAGAGTTTCAGAGCATTTTTGTTTCATCTTTTCTTTCATCATCTGACAAATGAAATGTGTTAAGATTCCCTTGGTGTTTGAAAAATTCAAATGGATAAACAAATTCTAGAAGTCCCAGTGCTGAACTTTCAACAAAGGCCACCATCTTTCCACATGTTGAATAGTCATTGAATTCAAGTAGATGTGTTAAAAAAAAATGCAAAACTTACAGTTTAACTAAGAAGTCCTTCCTGTTGTTTAACTTTTACATCTAATCTAATTACTTTTTTAGTGTTTGCATCACTTGATTTATTTATTTTTTTTTCATGTCAAAAGAAGCAGAGAAAGGAGGATGTGAAAGGAAAACTTCACAGTATGAAAAAGTCAAAAGGTTTAGAGGATCAAAGCATCATTTATTTGTGGAAATACAGAACTCAGATTTAACTTAAAGCCATGGAACCTCCAGGGCTCTTTGTTATTCTTTGTTTGCTTTTTCCTGATTATTTAAAAGCTATTATTTAGTTAGGACAAGCAGTTCCTTACAGTGGTACAGATCCCTTCCGTCATGTCCAACTCCACTCTAATTACTTTTATAATGAAAACAAAAACAAACCAAACATTTTGTGTCAGAATTGTTTCTAAGTCTTATTTCTCTTATAAACTTTAGGAACAGAAGACTCTTACGAGTTTTGTTTATCATGTATTTCACTGCCTGATAGTACCTTTTCCTGATTTTTTCCTTAATACTATGACAATTTGTTTAAATGAGTTTTGCTCTTAATCCCTTCCACTACATCCAGTCCTTTTTCATCACGTTTGCAATAGACAGTAGAGACAGTTGGCATGAGTTGTGTCTGGAGAAGAGGAGGCTCAGGGGAGAACTTAGCACTCTCCACAGCTGCCTGAAATGAAGTTATGGTGATTTGGAGTCACCTCTTTTCCAGCCTTGGTGATTCTATGATTCCCTGTTGTGTGGGAGTGCCTAACTTCTTTGCCTCACACTAGTTTAAAAACAAACAAACAAACAAACAAACAACAACACACACCTATGTTTTATGGCTCAGTGTGTCCCACTTATTTGCAAATCACATGGAAGGTTATAGCAAAGATGCTGCATCCACCCTGAGAAGGGAAATCTGCTGAAGAACGTGCAGCAGAGTCCTCATGGGAATGTTCTTATCTATCAGTAACATGAGCTGTTTCCTTGTGGATTTTGTTTAGCATACAAGATTTACATACTGCATAGCTATTGAGATCTAATGAAATGCTCAGAAATTGTGAAGTGAAATGTGGTCATCATAGCCATGATGAAAGATCAAAGCAAAGCCCAGGAACATTGTTAATTTTCCAAGCGTTTTCATCTGGCTTTTCAGTGATTTCACATTCTGTGAAGAGGAATTCTACAGTAGTGCTGCAGCCATTTCTCGAATGAGCAAATTGTTGGGGTTAAATGAGAGGGTTAGGATCCTTGAATGTGGATTCTGATGACCATCTGACTTCTCTTGGAACAATGCTGTGGTCAGTCAGATGAGGTGGTTAGAGTGCAGAGGTGCATCCGGTGGTCTGCAAGGTATTCTCCTTTGGCAGCTTCCCCCACAGAAAAACAAACCACTTTTGAGAGGTCTCCAGGCAGTTGTCCTGAACTGCTGCTTCATGAGTGTTAGCTCATAGTGAGTGAAACCTGAAATGTCTTGCTGTTGTTGCTGGGAGCTAAGCCTTTGTTCACGGAGATCTATGTTTTAATGCTGTTAATGTTTTCATTTCATTCGCTTGTTAAGGCAATAAAAGAGATTGTATTCCTGGCAGACTGACACAAACCATGCAGAATGAGAACCTCTGGCAATTTGAACTTCTGCCACTCAGCTGCCAAGAGGAGGGCAGCTACCAGGGCTGCTGGTTTCATAGGGGCTGGGCAAGCCTGGCTGGCGGAGCAGTCTCCATTCAGATGCTGCTGGATTCTGCACACCATGGGAGCTGCTCACAACAGCAGCTAGCCCCGTGCCTGCATACAATTCACTTTGAGGTGTATCTCTGTGCCACAGCCAGAAGTGGATTACAGTCTGGAAAATGTACCTCTCTACTGCTGAATAAATCAGCTCAGATAGTAATCAGACTTGAGACACGTATTGTGGGCTTGTATGTTAAGTCCAAACTGACAGCACTCTTCTACAGTGGTTGCTCAGGCAAAGTGAGACTGCACCACCTGACTGCACAGTAAATAGAGCTTTGGTTATCATTACAGCCTCTTCAGTCACCTGATTATTAGCTGCAGTCTTGTTTCCTGCTCTGCCAAGTTTCCACTCCATCCTAGCCCAGTTGCGTGTGAGGTCACAGGACCGTAGGTTCCTGTTAAAGGGACCCCAGGATGTCATCTGGTCCAGCAAGCTGCCAGATGCCTCTGGGTTTGCCCAGTGAAAACTTGGAGTTAGGAGTTGCTAAAGCAACGAAGACTCACTAAAGCTTTACGAAGCATGTCACAAGCAGGAGAGTTCATGAAGAATGAGAAAGGGAAGGCAAGGAGCAATCTGGTGGTAGTCCATGTATGAAAGGTGTCTTCAGAAAGACTGCTATGATAGCAAACTTTAGGTCTTCCTTTGCATCAGTGAGGATCTCAAAGGAGATCTGAGTCAGGTTTCTACCCAAGGTGATGCACCTAAGAAACTGTTCAGGCTACTGTGGCACTGCAAAAGGATCTTTGTATTTTTTTGATCAATGAAACAAAGTGTAACTAGTATCAAGGTCAGTGATATCCTTCCACCACTGTAAAAATCAGACTGCACAAATTTGATGCGACACAGGTAGAGCTGTTCTGTTGAGATGAACTAAAAGTATGGGCTGCTGAAAACTGGTGGGACATACTGGGGAAATAATTGTTCTGCTTATACACGACACCCTTTTTGCTTTTTCCTAAGCACTTGACAGTGGTTTCTGTCATAAATGAGCTCAGAGAATGACATTGAAAATAATAAGTGAACGTTATCGTGGTGTTGCCTTCTATGATCACTGTCATACTGCTGCATTGTTCAGGTACTCGTATCTGAAGCCTCCTGCTGTGTTATTGGCTTACTGGATTTACAGGTTGTCTCACTAATTTGAATATACCATTATCCTACAATACAAACTTAAAAATCTGAGACATAAACAGGCTGTTTTTTGTATAAAACACCTAAAAGGTGTTCCAACTTTAAATTGAAATGTGTGCAAATTATGAAACATCAGTAGCTGATGCTCTCTTTTACAGCAAAGCAGAGCAGAGAGTAGAATATATGGAGAGTAGGATTGATTATATTGAAGAGAGAAAAGAAAGATTTGCATAGCTTCTATGTTGGGACTTAATATCCACATATATCATCAACTAACCATAGTGTAAATGTTCTCCAGGGGCTTATTATGTGAGGTACTCCTCATGGTTAAAGAGATATGGACCCTTTCATATTCAAACTTCCTGTTCTTTTGATTTAGCAGCAATTAAGTAAGGAAAGGAAGATTAAAGAGCAAGGAAGTCTAAATAAATTTCTGTTTCTGGAAATAGAGACTACAAAACAGCTTTTCATGCAGAATATGAATTATGCTGATACGTAAGAAGCAGTGTTTTGCAAGCATAATGTGTCGGAGCTGCTAGGGGGAAGATTTCAATAAGCAGAGATTTAACCATGTTTGAAGTCTCAGTTCCTAGTATTAAAAAAACATTCCTGAATACAAATGTCTTAAAAGGAAAAAGAAAAGAGAAAGAGAAATAAAAATAGAAATAATGTTAAATAGTTAAGAAATTTTAAATTTAATATTTTCTCTTATAGTACATTTAGCTGTTTATTTCATAGATATTGCAGTAATCACAAAAAATGTTTATATCCTATAACAGTTATATCGACAGAGGAAATAATAAGGTTTGTATGTACTTCCTGCACTGAGGTACTCTTTTAAGCTTGACAAATTTACATGAGTTGTGTTAATCACAGAACAAGAGACAAATAGCATCCCTCACTTAAAGTTAAATCAAAACCTGGTATTGAACAATGCTGAGAAGTTGATGACAGTAGAACATTCACATATCATCAAATTTTGGAAATTAAACTTCTTGTTTATGTCTTATATTGCTTTATATGAAGCACTTAGTTCCTGTGAGATAAAGTTAATTACTCGTGAGATTAATTTCAGATTTGCATGCTAACTGGATAGTTTGTCTAGTACTAACGATATCAGCCAGCACTATGGCACTCCTGTAAGCTGTGCTGTCTTCTATTTCATTCCAGGCATGGGTCTAGATAAGGTTGACCTGTAAGATTCAGGGCTTTTTCACTTTACAATAGTGACTGCATCTCTTTGTGATACATCTGCAGTTGATTTATGTGATATGTGAGAAAGGAGGTAGGGTTTGTCATGGATGGGATGAAAAAAAGTCTAAAGTTTGACTTAACTTGCTGTAGAAGGTATAATAGAAGTTTAATGTGGGTAAATGTCTTACCTGTATTAATGAAATGCGGGTTGTATGGATTTCTCAAGACACATTAATACCTTCCAATTTCTATCCTCATGTAAGCAATTCTATTTTCAGCACATAAATCTATTCATTTAATAAGCAATTACATTTTCTATGTGATGAAAAATGTGACAAAATATTCCTTGACAGTTAAAGATCACTGCCCCTTAGCAACACTGATTTTGAGAAACGATGTTCCTCCAATCATGAACAAGGTGGTGTTCATTAAAACATTTTTTTCATCATTAACATGATCCTGGATGCACTATCAACAAATAAGCCTACTTGCTTATTTTATGTTACTTAAAACACATATTTTCAAATTGAAATAAGATTAGTAAGCTAATGAAAATAGTAGCTTTTTGATTGGATTGGACTGGACTGGATTGGATTGGATTGGATTGGACAGATAGGTGTTACCCAATTTGAAACAGCCCTGTCCAGTGATATTATTGATGCAACTAAAATTTGCACAGGGCTTTTTATTCATATTTTCTTTTCCCAGTCCCGTTCATCTAAGAAAAGCTGGGATAACTATTCTGTTTTAAGAAACTGGCTTGAAATTACAAGAATAGTATTGTAAAGGTGAAATACACGGCAGCAATGGCAAATAGCACACTCTGTGAAGGAATAGGATGGAAGAGATTGGAGGTGAGCTTCCCAGCAGCTCTTCCAGGAGGTAAAATGAATGGTGGTTTAAAGGAGGTGATGACTTCTGTTAGTATTGGTTATTTTCAGTAGGCTATAAACAGCTGTTGTGGTCTGGGTGCAGGGAAGCAGTGAAGTGTAGGACTTTGACCATGTAGAAAAACACTGTTTGAGCATGGTAGAATATGGATCTTTGTGTGATAGCACAAATAGATTTGGAAATGCAGTTGTGTGATTGCCTCTGGAGTTGAAAGAAAGCTTAGTGAGAGTGTGCAGGGGGGGGTCACTAAGGATAGAAGATAGGATTAAGCTTTGGCAGGAGTTCAATTTTGTATCCAGATTCTGTTCAAGATTCTTGTTTTTCTTTTAAAAGAGGAGGTTGCTAAACATTTATGACCTATGTTATGTTTGTATTTTGCTATTGTGTGCTTGTACGTATTTGCAAGATGAATAAGTGTATATAGCTTTTTTCACAGTTCTGTGCTTTTTGAGTCTGCTTGTAAGTTCTTAATGGTACACCTGAGTTGGAGTATAAGCTGAAGGAAGGAGAGTTTTAAAAACAAGAGAGTTGGTTTTAAAATAAACTTTCAAATAACAGATTTTCTTAGAAGCAAGTAAAAAATAAGAAATTTGGCAATGCAGGGAAATGTCAAGAAACACTGCCTTTATCTGTCTCTTGTTTTAATTTTAGGTTTGTCCAAATGAAGAAAAGAACCATTCCACAGAAGAACTTAGCAGGTTTGATATCCCAGAGGAGCTGAAAAAGGCTAATAGTCTTCCTAGTTTGACTCCTGGAAACAAAGCAGCAGATAAAGACAAGCAACCCCGAGAAGGTTTTTTTCAGTTTCTTGGAAGCTTGTTTAATCTTGCAACAAAATCTTCTTTGGTAGACTCTAAACCATCTGCCTGCCAAGATGAACCCAACAGATGTGAAAAGGATTTACGGAACAGAAATACCCTTACAGAGGGCACGCAACAACAGGATCCGAAAACCGAAGAGCCTGTCTGTTCTACAGCCAGAATAAAAGAGGACTCTGTAAATAAAGATGACATGATCTTTAATACCATTGAGAAAGACAGCTCACAGGATGAGCAAGGGGGACGGAAACGATCTGCAGATGTGAAAAAGTAAGTTTTAATTTTAATACTAAATTACAGAAAAGTGTATGTGTGCAGAGAACTATGGTGACTGAGTTCTATTGAGTGGAGGGCAGATGACTGGCATTCCCAAGGATGATTGGAGTGTCCCTGGCTCAACTTTGTGCTAACCTCTATTGTAAATACCATAAATAAATGGGGGGAAGTAATCTTCTACAAAATACAACTTAAAAAATGTTTTGCTAGAAGTCATCAGACTAGGGCTGATAGAGACGTTGTAGGTCATTCTAGATATGAGGACAGAAAAGATATGCCATTTAGAAATGCATTCAGAACTGTAGACGTATTTAAAAGAAAAAAAAAGTCACGTCTGTACTGCGGGATAAATAAAGGTTAAAATGCTTGTCATTTTGTATTTCACTACTTTAGTGCTTTCACTTCTGCAAGTAAGGTCTCAACATCTTTAAATTCTTTTCTAGTTTATTTAACTTTTATTTTTTTCTTTCTATATTGTTTTCCTTTGTTCTTGGCTTTTTTTTTTTTTTTTTTGCAATTAAAAGTTTATATAAAGATCTCAATTAGCCTAAATATGGAACATCTCAACAGTCCTTTAATATTTCCAAAGAAGATTTTCAGTCAATTGATGCCAAGGGCACCAATGTGTATCTGGAAGTAGAAAAGCTAAAATACTGCCTATGCTCTGCCACGTATGTTACAAAATTGTCTGTCTCTGGTATAAACATACATAATAGCTACAATACTTTTGGGATACTGAGTTGAATATTTAACTGTAAGTGACCCGGTTTCTTCTTGGTGTTCAGAATGCGAACCTGCCTATCTGTAGTCAATTTTTACTGCCAGGATTTGTATTTCAAATTTTAAGCCAAAAGTAATGTCTTGGGGTATTCAGTAATTCTGTACAAGTACTGTGGTTGGTAAAGGGAAAGTAACTCAGATTTCAGAATTGGTGAATGCACTGATGCACTGAGCATAAACACTTCCTTTTTGAACAAAAAAAACTTTTTTTTTTTTTTTCAAGTTTTAAAGTTAATTTGAATTGCATTCAGTCTATTTGTCTATGGCACATGAAGCATATCATTTCCAGACAGAAGATCAGAGATTCCCAAAGTAGCTGCATAATAAATTTTGCTTTCACACTGGGGATGCCTATATCTCTCTTTCCCTGTTATTCAGTAGATTCAATAGACGGATAATTTTGGGCATCTGTAATTCCCCTCTATATTATAAATGCACTGGCTGATCAGGATATGAATAGGGGCCATGTCACCTCATCAGGTGAACCTTATCCTTATCGCACTCTACCACTTCCTGAAGGGAGGCTGTGGTGAGGAGGGGTTCGGCCTCTTCTCCCAGATAAGTAATGACAGGATGTGAGGGAATGGCCACAAGTTGCACAGGGGAAGATTTAGATTAGATGTGAGGAAATATTTTTTCTCTGAAAGAGTGGTTGGGCACTGGAATGGCCTGCCTAGGGAGGTGGTTGAGGCAACATCCCTAGTGCTGTTCAAGAAGCGTTTAGATGAGGTGCTAAGGGATTTGATTTAGTAGCTTGGTGGGTAGGGATGGTGGTGGGAGGATGGTTGGACTTAGATGATCTTGTAGGTCCTTTCCAACCTAATGTATCTATGAATCTCAGACTGTATTTCCACCACCAAAATACAGTACTGTTTGTAATAATAACAATTGCATTCTGTTAAGTGCTCTTTGATTTGGTCTGATTGCTATAGTGAGCCAATTTTTATGTTGGAGTCTTAATTTACTGGCATGCATCTGACTGACACTTTTTCCAAAATGCAAATTGTAGTCCATGACCGCTTCAATGATCTTTAGTTGTTATCTTGGGAGACTTAGATGTATAATGTTATTCAGTCTAGTTTCTGAACAAACTGTGGTTTTTTTCTTAAAAGGTGTTGAACAGGCTGGCATGCTTAACGAGCCCCTCACTGCTGTTTGCTGTTTTGGTAGTATGCACTGAAAGATAAAGATGAAGTTGTGTGCCATTATGGCAGGAGCTGTGCAGGTGCACAAGTCACTACTTGCCTCAAAGAGAACATAGTCAAAAAATGCAATAGGTATCAGTAGATCTTTCTTTTTGCTTCAGTTCATCTAGTTCCTTCCATCTTATATCTCAACATATTTTATACTGTATTTTCTTCGGTGTTTGCTCTTTCTCAATTTTCTCTGTACCCTGTTGACCATATTCTTCAGTTTATGGTGGTGGCAGTTTGTCCTTTATGCAGTTTTTTCCTCACTCTTTTTGATGATGAAGTCAATCTGTTCATACGCTGTAGTCCTTTCAGTCATTTACCTTCAGTCATTCCTATCTGTTCAGACAACTGTGAATGCTGGAGTTTCAGCTAAAGACCCAAAATATGAGGAACTAAACATGGCAACCTCAGCTTGCAAAGGAAGAGTAGATTAGAGGCAGCCATGTGCACCTCCAAAGAAATTAGTCTTTTTTTTTTTTTTCTCAGTCTCCTGGATGATGGTATAAGGAGCTGGTTCACGTTCCTCCTTCCAGGTGGAAACCTCTGGCATCTGCTGCCTTTTTCGGTCTATGAAGCAGCTTTGTTTGACTTTCCAGTGTTATTGATGCTTACAGGTCTGTGACTAGGATTAATGAGAGGGACAGTGTGTTGAGGGCTTTGGGTTTTTTTTTTTTTTTTTTTTTCTGTTCTGTTCATTTTATACCAGTGCATCTGAGTAGATGTTGACCAGCAATGGTGCCAGGCAGTCTACACACATAGTTGAGAAGGTTGGGCAGTCTCTGTGTTCAGAGCAGTGAAGCTTTATACATAAGGCCGTAAAGAATGCTTACGGAGTTCAGATGATGCGGGTAATAGCTCACTGAAGTGACCTCCTTGTTTTGTGCAGGTATTTTTTGAGTTAGATTGGTTTTACTGAAGTCAAAGTTGAAGCTGACATTTTCAGTTGACAGTATTTTATCATGGTCTATATTGTGAGATAACCTGTGCAGATCAGTGTAGATTTTTACCTATGTGGTTTACCTGTATTATCAAGCAAGAATATAAAAACATCTGTTGCAGGTTTGAAGGTAAGAGTGATTTGGGCTATATAGAAATTGATTTTTTTTCCCAGAACCTGACTTTTAAATGTAGCTGTTGTAATATTGGACAAACATTAAAACATGTTTTCCTTTTAAAATTGTTCTCAGAAGTACAGTTTACATTCTACACTTTTTGGCTCAACACACTAAAAAGTTGTGCAATCTCTGTGCAACTTCTGTGTGTGTTTTTCTCTGCCTGACTACACTGTGTGAACCGTGTTTTGAAGCAATTACTGAAGAGAAACTGATACAATAGTGTGGAAGCAGATGTTTATGGTGTTCTTTTTAAGCATTTGAATTAAGAATGCCTATTTTTTGTTTTATGGAGATGATTATGTCAGTTTTATTCTCTTGGTTTATTAAAGTTTAAAGGATGTGGAGCAGGGTTGGGTTTTTTTCCTTCTTTGCTGAATACTAACTAGATGATTTTAATTTAGCATAGTTAAATTGTAAAAACAGTCTTGATTGATGACAGATGGCCTGATAGTTTTGTAGAAGGTACTACATACTAGCTAGCTCCGAATGCTAAAAACGTGAACAGGGATGGGCAAAAAGATGTAGCACAAAGGAACAGAATGGTCTGTAGATATTATGAAGGAAAGTGGTGGTGCTTTCTCTTGATAATTGTGTTCTAAAAGACAGATGAAACATGTTAGTGAGCCATACATATTCAAAGGCAGTGTTGATTCCATTTATTGTTATATTAAAACCTAATTTTTAGCATTTATTTTGGAGAAGAGTTGAAATGTTGGGCTTTACAAATATTTAAGGTGACTGCAAACATGTATTATTAATCTTGTAACTGTTTTCTTTGTCATGAGGAACATTCTAAATGAACTTGTTAATTCTAAACTACCGTTAAATATTAAATTAGAGGTTGTTATCTGTGGTTGGGGGGGGTTGCAATGATAAGTAAAAGAGGAACGGTTGTTAGGTTGCATAATCTCCATGAGAGCTGTTTTGTTTGTGTTTTTTTAAATAAAAAAAAGAAGAACAAAGAAACTTTCAGAAATTAATAACTACCAAGTAGTCTCAGAGCATGCAAGACTGAGACCCAGACAACCTGATTAACCTCATATCCTTAAAGCAGTGTTTTGCAAAATACAAGGAAATGAGACTGCTCTGACTTTGTAGACTGAGGTTACTTCTGCCCTCAGTGGGAGGCCTGGCCTTTAGTAGAGACTCACATTTCCAGGCCTTGAGCCAAGGAGAGTGGAATTTGTGAGTTCAGTCTGTGGAGTGTGTGTTTGCAAGGGACAAAACATGTAGGCCACATTATTTCTCCATCACTCTAGCTGACTGGCAGGCTCAGTGGTAACTGTACCTTAAGGGCTTCTGCTCTTTTATCCAGATGGTGACAGGTGGTAAAGAAGCAGCATAGAGGACAAAACAGTGATAAACTGGACGAAGTCTCTGGGCAACAATTACTGTAGACAGTAACGTAATAATTGCAGTATTGAAGATGAACAATTAGTTGGGTTGGCTAAGTCTCAAGTTATTTCCTCCATTATTTTTCCAGTCTGTGATAGCTGATGATTTCACAGAATGAAAGAATTGTAGGGGTTGGAATGGACCTCTGGAAATCATCTTGTCCAACCTCCCTGCTAAAGCAGTTACCTGTAGCAGGTCACACAGGAGGGCATCCAGGTGGGCCTTTAATATCTTCAGAGAAGGAGATTCCACCAGTATGGAACTTACTGTGTTCGTTTCTTCCCATTGCCTCTTGTTCTACTGATGCTCACCACTGAAGAGTCTGCCCCCATTGACTTGACTCCCTCAGTTTAGATGTTTATAAACAGTGATGAGATCCCCTTCAGCATTCTTTTCTTCAGACTGAAGAGTCCCAGCTTTTCCTCGTATGGGAGTTGTTCCAGACTCTTAATCATCTTTGTTATCCTCCACACTCTAGGAGATCCCTGTCTTTTTTGAACTGAGTAGCCCAGAAGTGGACACAGTACTCCAAATGTAGGCTCTTCAGCACAGAGTAGAGGGGGAGGATCACCTCCCTCAGCCTGCTGCCCACACACTTTTTATGCACCTTGGGATACCATAGGCCTTCTTGGCCACAAAGACACACTGCTTGCTCATGGCCAACCTGTTGTCCACCAGGACACCCAGGTCCTACTCTGCAGAGCGCCCATCCAGCAGGTCAGCTCCTAACCTGTACTGATGCATGCGATTATTTCTTCCCCAGTGCAAGGCTGTGCACTTGCCCTTGTTAAACCTTGTCAGGCTTTTCTTTGCCCAGCTCTCCAGCCTGTCCAGGTCTTGCTGGATGGCAGCACAGCCTTCTGGCGTGTCAGCCACTTCTCCAAACTTTGTATCAACAACAAACTTGCTGAGGGTGCATTCTATCCCTTCTTCCAGGTCACTGATGAAGATGTAGGTGCTGGGTCTGCTTTTGTTCAACTCTGGGGGGGGAACATGGCTAATTACAGGCCTCCAGACAGATTCTGTGCCATTGATCACAACCCTCTGAGCTCTGCCAGTCAGCCAGTTCCTTACTATTGAGTACTGAAGCAAACAACCAGGCTTCCTCTCTTCTGTAAAAAGTTGATGATGAAGGGGTGCTGTTGATAAAATAGGTAAAATAACACTTATTTAGCTGTAATTGAGAAATAAAAAAAAACAATGTATTGACTGCTACGTGTGGAAAAATCTGAATAGTCCTCAGTGGCTGAGTGCACAGTATAAAAGTAGAAAGTTTGTCTTTAGTATTAGGCTTTACGGTCCTTTCTAGTGAAGTTAAAAAACAATGTGTAATTGATTAAATAAGATTTAAAAGTAAAACCAGTGAAACAGTGGGAATGCGCTTCACTTAGTTTCTCACCACTGAAAGTCTCTATGAGAGATATCGAAGTTTCATAATGTAAATGACAAACACAAAACATGATTTTTGCCCCACTGTCTTTCACTGCCTTTAACTAGGAAGCAGCAATTTGGCTTCAGAATTGAGACTATTTCCCTAAGACTCCTGAAAATGACCTGCTTGCTCTAACTACCTACCAGATTCTTAGGAACACCACTCATGGTAATAGGCAGTATACCGTACAGGAAACTGAGAACATACTCTAACAATTTCCTTTTTCCCACGGGGAAGAAAAAGAAAAAGATTGTGTGAGTGATGACCCAGATCTTTTCTGTTGGCTACTTGCCATTTGCCTATCTTTTCATGCATTGTTTTAATTTTTTTTGTAACATCCAGTGGCAATAAGTGGATATTATTTATAGTGAAATGCTTAACAGTATTACTTGTGAAATTGCATGGCTTGTTTTGGAATTTAGCAAGAAGCTGTGTAGCATTGCTGAGCATGATTGATGAAATGAAAATCAAAATTGTTGAAAACTCTGAATATTTTTATTGTAAAATCCTGACGGTTAGTTAAGATCATAATACTCAAATTTAACAGAGTACTTAGGATGCTAACTTCTATCTTCTGTTATGATCCTTGTGAACATGGAAATGAGTAAGAACTCTCCACCCACAATTGCAAGGATTTCCTAACTGTGAGTAGAAGGTAAGAGGGGGTGATTTCAAAAGCAATGCTCAGAACAGTCTGCTTTTACACTTTGCACCCTGCCAAGAGCCAAGATCTTGTAATAGTTTAGCTACAGTATTGCAAGGTATTTTATCTAGAAGGGGAGGTAGTCTTGAGGAGAGACCAGTTTGAAACCAATTGCAGATCGTTTAGGTTATACATTGTTGAATTTTGTGAGGATTGGTTTTTTTATTATTATTTTTCAAGTCCAGAAAAACAGCTGCTGCACATTAATTAATTGCATAGTATGTCCCATTTTAATACTGTCAAAAAGGCTATCCTTTTTTTTTTTTTCCCTTTTTCCTCTGTTAGAAATGCAGATTGTAAAATCCTCCAGATAAATCTAGTTAATGTGTCTCTTTCAGAGCTTGTCATTCAACGCTGTATTACTGGTGAGAAGCAGTCTTGCAGTGATTCAGAAACATAGCCATCAATTTGTCTGATCGATTGTGTATTGTGGTTTTGGTTCAGTGAGCAGTAGCAGCATTCATCTTTCTCCATAGTTGTCTTTGGCACAAACAGTGTGGGAGTAAATGAAGAAAAGTTAAATCAATGAATTCCAAGCAATGGTCTCACCAAGTAACTCCCATGGAATAACATAGAAGAATAGGAAAGCTAGTGCAGCATTTGCTGAAATCGAATCCATCTTGTGATCAGAGCCATGTTCTCCTTCTCTGTAATTGCCTACTCAAGACTTGTTTTAAATACAGGACCTAAATGTCTAGTGTGTGTGCAGTGTAACAGTACCTGTCCAATTTTGAAAGCACTTGTTGGGTTATTGCTGCAAAAGGAAGAAAAAAAGTACCATGTTAATTACTCCATTAGAATATATCTACATTGTACATACAGCTGCATACCTACGTAGCTATGTAGTACCCACAGACTCAAATTTCAATGAGAGCTGAAGTCTGTGGTTGAACACACAGCTTGTGACTGTGCTGGGGTTCAGCAACCTGTTCCAAGATTGGAGTGGGTTAGTGGCAGTACTCAGCTGCTGGAGAAATGCAGGCCCAGGCCTGCCTGCTGGTCAAATACCTGCCCTGAGCTAGGATGTGTGTCACAGGAAAGGTGGCTGCTGGCACCGAAGCAGAGGTCTGTGCCTTTCTGAGCGACGAAAGTTTCACAGTGTTAAGAGTAATTCATAAAAGATGCATGGTGCAAAATTGAACTTAAGTTGAAAAATAAATCATGACTTTTTTCCTTTTTTTTTTTTTAACTGGATAGTTCAACTGTGAAACACAGTACACAATTAATAGGGACTGTTTCTTACAGTACTGTTTCAAGTTTCAGGAGCTTTTTGTGCCTGCAGTGTAATTGTACAGGCTTCCTGGGTCTTTACTTTTCAATAAGGGCTTTTTTTTCACATCTTCATTTTCACAATTGTTGGGGTAAGCAGCGTCGAAAGAACATTATTGCTGGATTCCTTCTTTTAAGTAGGCAGATGGACTGCAAGAATATAAAGTCCCTTTTGGTGGTCTCTTTTCAAGAGTGAGTGCAGAGCCTTCCTGGCAGTCAGAGGCAGTTTCTTGCATCATCTGCCATTGTAACATCTTCCTGTCTCATGTTAGCATCAGTGTGTGTGAAAGGGAAGAATAATCTCTTTGTGTCAAGCATCCTGCAGTCAAACTCCTGTTTCCTTAACACATATGCGAAGCAACGCTCTTGCATAAGAAGAAGCTAGGAGAACTAACTTTCTTTAACATCAGGAGATGGAGCCTGAGGGGGCACCTTTTTGCAGTACTTAGCTGTCATGTGGGAAGCCTTGGAGGAAATGGGGGCAGACTCATCTCAGAGACACACAGTGCTGGAAGGAAACTCAACAGGAATTTGGGATATTCTGATACTGGGAAATGCGTGATCTCACCCACTTGGAAAACACGCCTTGATGTATGTGCACTGGATTCCTATCCTGAAGGCATCTTCAGTGGTACCTCACCCTGATTTATTGCTCAGTGTAGGCTTGGAATTAGGTGATCTCCCATGGTACTTTCTAGCCTCTCTCGCAGTTCTGAGCCTGGAGACTTCCTCATCCCAGCATCCTGCTCCCCAGAAAAAGTAGATCTTGAGCACTTGAATATCTGAGTTTGTGGCAGAGGGGAGACAAGAGATGCTGGCTGAGCTGCATAAGGTGTGTTGGGTGTAAATACACAGGTGTACACACGTGCATACTTCCCACACTTAAGGAGCAGGAAATTCTGCTGCTGACAGTTACTGGGGAAAGAGAGCAGTGAACCCATATTCTTCATGTTGATCTTGGTCTTGCAGCTGCTGATGTTGGCTAAGCCTTGATTTGTCCTTTCTTACTTCAGGCTGCAGAGTATAGTTACTTTCCCAGATGTAAGGAAGATAATCAAGATACAGTACCATGAAAAGCCAGGGAAAGGAAAAACATTCCTTCCAAGGTCACAGAGACATCATTTGTTTTTATTAAGATTGTCTTTGACTCTTAATTGTCCTTATGGAACATTAGCTTTGAAATTTCCTGCAAAATCAACTGTGTGCAAATCACTTTGTTCAAATCAAACATTGACCTTTTGGAATATAAAAATGTGAAGTCTCAGGACACTAGGTATTTCAAATTTCAGATTTAAATCATGAAGCTATAGCCTCCAGCTGAAATATTTTTTTTTTTAATCTAAGTTGTAAATGGCAACTTTTCAGTTAGCTCACTGTGACTTTTTTTTTCAATAAGACTTTTTTTTTTTCCGTTTCTGAAGACATGGCCATAGACACTGACTAGCTGAATAAGTTGGAGTTAACCAGAAGGTTTTTCAGAATGTCTTTAAGATAATTATTTCCAGACAGAAGACGTTAACACAACTGACTAATTTTAAAAATTAAGTAAGCAGTAGAAAAAAACTAAGTAGAAAAAAATGAAAATAAAGAATGGCATAACTGTAAAATAATTAGGGAGGAGTCGATGGGAACCATAGGAAGTATACTGATGTAGAGCAGAGTTTTTCACCCTGTAACCAGAAGACCTTTCTTGTGTGGGGGCTACTTCTGAAGGGGTCTGTGAAAGGATATTAGGGAAAACACATGCGTTTAAGTTTTGAAAAGGTAGGAGGCAGCTGGACTGGAGAAGACATGTCTGGAAGAGTGAGATATAGAGGGGAAAAAAGGCTGTGTGCCTTGGGAGAGAGCCAAGTGTCGTGTGCTGCAGAAACAGGCCAGCAAGCAGTACACTTGCACTTGAATGCTGGTGAGCCCAAAGCTCAGCTGAGGAGCTGGTTGCAAGGGTTTTCTAGCGTGGATGTCCCAAAGTGCAAATAAATCTGTGGTGCCTGGGGGTCTGAGGTGCTGTATCTGTATAGTGCTATATCATATTAGATGATCTTCCTGGCACTTTTTGAAAATAATCTGGGGGTACCTGCTTTCTGTTGTATTATGTGTACAAATATGAGCAGTCACCAACTTGATGACTTGAAAAAAAATGGTAATAATTTAGTCTTTATGGATGCACTGAGATGAGGCATTCAGGGTAATCAGATTCCTGCTGCTTCCAGACTTCAAAACTAACAAGCTTGTTTTATAACTAATTCCACTTCTGGAGCAAGTTACACTGTCTATCATATGAGAAGTGTCAGAAGATGTACCTCTCCCTTCCTTGACTTAGCCCCCATCGAACTTTTTGTTTCTCTTCCAGAATAGAAGAAATCCCTACAAGCACCTACTTGTGACAAATTTAGTGTAACTCATGTTGACATGTTCTCTTGTTGCTGTCAAACAGTCTTTTGCAAAATAGGCACTATAGGGAATTCAATAGTAGTTTCCTATACAGAAGAGAAAGAAGGAAACTCCTAGCATTTGAAATGTGTGACAGAATTACACATTAGGTTGTGTGTGCAATCAGGCTTTCATCTGTATCCTCATATGAATTGGAAAAAGGAAAATGGCAAAGAGTTTTTAAGGTAAGTTCAGAAATGACATACTCTTTTGACGATCAGAAATGAATTGTTACTTTAAATATCTGTGAAACAAGTCTCTAGTGACATTTTTAAAAGATTTTGCATGACAGAGCCCGCTTCTTAATGTGCTTCTTAAGACTTAAAGCAAGATTTAGAGTAAGCCATCTGAATTGCAACTACCACAGAGGAGCATAGGTTTTCATTTTTTAAACGTCTTGTTGCATGTGAACATTTGGATTGCAAACACTTCTACTTGCTCTAAAAATGAATGTGGTAGGAATAAAAGGTCCATTGAAACTGGGAATCAAATCCTTGATCAAAGGTCAGAAATTCCAAGGCTGTATGTGCTGGATAGATTTGTTGCTTTTTAAAACAGCATGCAGCGAAGAAACATTTGGAAGAGACGAGTCTGCAGGAAAGCAGAGCTGTAAATTAGGAGATGCTGGAAGGGGCCAACTGTAAGGTGAGGCTGCACAGGATGAAGCAATGGTGTAACCACTGCTGGTCAGGATCGGGTTTGTGCACAGAGCTTTATAGGGGACGTTGCTCTATGGCTTGCTTAGATTTTTACTACAAAACAATCAATCTTTTTTGCAGAATTCCCTCAGAAGACAAAAGGAAATAAAGAAACTTAGGAGAAATGACAAAAGGCCTGAAATAGGCAAGAAGGAAGTTCTGCGTATATTTATTTGCCTGATGATTTGTAAAATTGGTGGAAATCCTAGTTGGGTTCTGTAGTTCAAGACGCTGTAAATGTAGTATCCTACTCCTCTATGTGGGTTATCCATTTGTCCCTGTATAGTCTTGTCTAAAATTAAGCTGTTCATCTAGTTTCTGGATGCTTTTCAGTCTTAACAATTGCTGAGCTCATGGGTGAAATTTGAACGCAAGGTTGGATGTGGGTAACAAATAGGTATTTTCTAGGTTTGTGTCAGAGTTATTACCACAGCTTTATAGATAAATTCTGAATTTATCTCACTGTGCATTAGGCAAAACAAACAAACAAACAACAAAAAAAAAAACCCTGCAGGATAAAAGACATGCAGTGAAAGTTAATTGTCATTGATCAGTTTATTCAAAATAGTTCTTTGTTTGAGGTGGAAATGAGTGTTCAGTACCTTGCAATACCACTGAACAAGCTTGCTTTAAAAACGTTTTACAGTTTTCCCCTTCAATAATTCGCAGAATTTGTTTGTTGAATTGGTGCAAGCCTGCATTCTGTTTTCCTAAAAGAAAATTTGTCTGGTTTCAGAACTGTTGTGCCCTGACTTTTATGTTTTAAATGGACTATAGTATGGTCGAACTATGGTTGGATTTTTTTAAAAGCTCACCAGTGATTATTGAAAACATTTTTGCTTCATTGTGTAAAAACTAAAATGGGAGAGGGTAGCCAGTAAGGTTAATTCTTTGTTCTTCAGACTTGTTTTTACTATGGCTTGTGTTGAGTAAATAGGGTGTACTACAGAGCTCAGCAATTCCTTCCCCTGAGATTTTTAGGCTATCTAGTGCTTTGGAAAATATTTGTCTAATACGTAAGGGTTTGGTTTTTGTGTGTGGGTTTTTTTTTTTTTTTTTTTTTCTGTTTGATAAGGAAACCAAAAAGACTTAATTTTTTTTTTCTCTACTGTCCTTTCTCCAACTGTTTTTTATTTTTTTTTCTTACAAACAGAAGTATATGTGCTTCTTTTAAGAGGTGCTGAAAATAGCAACTTAATTGGTGTGCCTGATGTCTAGCAGCTGCCACTGTTGGAATCTGTGGAAACTAAACTAGTAGTATAGAAGATGAAATGCATCTGGCTTTGCAAATCCTTAGGAGACATGGTGTTTATATATGACTTTCCTGTAAACTCTGTGTTGAGATTCTGCTGTGGCCTTCATCACAATGTATTTAATCCTCAATAGAAATGTCATTTTCCAATTCACGCCACATCTAAGTTCCCATATTCAGGTATTTTTGGCATTAGCCTAAGCACACCTGGCACATAAAGCTTACATATAAATAAGCATTTGTATCTTTGTTTCAATGTTTATCCATAAAGAAATTCAGTTTACTTTTAGTTTACTTGTACTCTTCGTGTGTCCAAATGCTGCGCGAAGAGGGATTTTTACCTGTAAATCCAGTAGTGCTAAGTTAAAATAAAATTAATGTAGAAATAAGTGCCTGAGGCTCTAAACTAAATTGGCTTATTGCAACACTTTTATATTTGAAATCAGAATCTTAGCTAACTCTTTTATTCCAGAGACTCTTCTGAAAAGTGTGACAGTTTTTTAGGTAGGTTAGCTGTCACTTCCAGACAGAATGTAAGCAGACATAGGTTCAGACTGGAAAAGTGTTTTAAAAATTTTGTTCTTAGTTTAGGTGGGAGCTAAGGAAACTAGAATTTAAGCGCAGTTTGAGTATCTGCTTTGTTCTAAGGAGAAGAGTTAATTTTCACATGTCTCATCACTGCCCTATTTTTGCAAAATTCTCCAAACAGTAAACAAGGAGCAGAGAAGCATTAGGAAGGTGAGCATTTATGCTGGTTAATTTTAAGAAAAAAGAAAAATGTTCTTCAGACGGTTCTTCAGAAGCTTCTAAGGAAAATTGATAGTGACAGGCTCTGAATTTATCCTTAGAATATCAGAGAGGGCAGTGAAAGATCAGGATCACGTTTTTTCCACGGTTATTCTTCTTGTCAGTTTTTGCATTGGGGGATGGGGAGGGGGAAATTGGGTTTGTTTGTTTACTTTTCAAAAGGGAGGAGGGAAGAGTAAAGGAGGAGTTGTTTGGTTGCTATTAAGCATAAAGCTGATAAGTGGCTGGATCTACCAAATTCTTGTCACATTTCTAGGCTTCTCATGTTGCTGTTTCTTCTAGCATTTACATAGTTTTCATTCTTACCTGATCTGCTTTTACTCTATGTCTTTATTACCCTGTGATAATAAGTAATCAGTATGTAAGTACTTGACTGTTTTAGTGGGGTCTAACATCTTCACAGAAGTATGCTTCTTTATGTCATTAGAAGTGTTGACTTATAGTGGCTTTTCTAAATAGTAAATCAATTATTCTGTAGAAAGCAGATGATGGAAATTATTTATAGCAACATTTAGTTCTTCTTTATAGTTTAACTTGGCTTTTTACTACAAAAGGTAGTGCATGTATCATATGTCACAGAAATCCATGTTTAGGAAAGAAAAAGGAGGAAGGTACCGTTGCGTGCAGTCTACAGTTTGTGTTAGCCTTTGAAGGAAAATGGTAATGTATGTCATCTACAGTTAACCTTTGTTGTTATCACAATAACTATGTACATGTTCTGTCATATGCCAATAATAATGCTCATTGTTACAGGCAGAAACAACAGAAACCACAAGCACCTGCAATTACTTATGCAACATATCGAGGTTCTGCAAGGATTAGGCAGCTACTGAAGAGTCAATCAGAAATGACTGAAAAAGGAGAAGAAAGTACTGAGAACAGAAATGCTTCAGTGGTCAAGGAAAATGGAGAAATCCAAACAGTTGTCTCTTCAAAATCAGAACACTTAACAAAAGAAAATGAAGAAGATGAGGGTAAAGATCATGAAGAGGATGTCATAGTAAATTCTTCAACAGTAAAAATGGAACTGAAAAAGCCTGGTGAAGCTCAACATTACTTGGATAGTAATAAACGTGAAATAACACCAAATGCCTCAGCTTCATCTACTGGATCACCCAGTGAAGTAGACTTAAAACATACACCAACTCTAGAAGCAGACAAAGTTAAGAGGACATATTCACAAGATTCATTATTGGTATCTAGTAGAAACAGCGAGATCCCAACCAATTCCACTCATCAGATTGCCAATGCCCTTAAAATGAGTGCTGTGGACAGTTCGTTTGGAAAAGAATATGTACTGCTGGGAGAAGCAGAATGTTCTTCTGTAATGGACAAAAATGCCGCTTCTAATTGTGAAAAAGAAATTCAATGTAATGATCACTCCTATCAGGAATCCACAGAAAAAATGCAGGATGGCTGTTTGCAGTCACCCAGATCAAATGACAAAGTTAACAAAGAACTCCAGTTGAGCAAGGGAGAGTATTGCTGTAATCATCAAATAGATAACCACTCAGAGAGAACATCAAATGTGCAGATGCTTCATTCCAGTACTATATTACAGCAGCAAGCAGATGAGCACACAGGTTGTGCAAATAACGATAGTGATCTAAGAAAAAGTGATGCACAGAAAATGGTGGCAGCTGCAGAAAGAGAGCAAAACCCACAGAACTTTCTTGCTAGAGTTCTTTTACCTGTTAATGAACAGACACGCACTTCACTTAGCGTGGAGTCCGGGGTAGAAGAGTGCATAGCCACAGGTAACCTGACTGCTTCAAAGTTAACTATTGAAAATGATGAAGACCCAGTCATGGACCAGGTGACTTGTAATGAGGAACTGAATGCATTAGGGAAACCAGTGCCTGTACGAAATGAGCATCAATTAAACCCTGTGGAAAACTCTAAGGATACTGCCACACCACAGCCTGGTTTATATTGTCTGGAAAAAATGAAGGTTATGTCTGAGGTTGCAGTGGAAAATTTTGCTCATGGATTGTGCACACATGGATGTGAAAATATGAAATCTAATTTAGATGAGCTGACAGCACCTCTTTCTGTTAGTTTTGAGTCTTCATTTGAAACAGGTGACTGTTACTCAGCTCCACTTCATCCAGATTACAAATCTGTAAATAAAAACACAGTGAAAAGAGAAGTTGGTTCAAAAGATAGGAGTGATGCTGTTTCTACTCCTGATCTTGAATGTGAAAAGAGCACATCCTTGGAGCCTATAGATATGAGCCTGTCAGGAAATTCAGTTCCTACCAGTGGTACTGTTTCCCATAAAACCGCACAAGACATTCCAGAAAGAACATTAGTTACACTTGTGGAAGATAACGCACCGAAGCCTGCACCTTGCCCTTTAGTCAGCACTGAAAGGATAGATGATCCTACACCCGCTGCTTCTAAAATCAGTGAAGCTAGTATGAATGAGATGGCTCTTGCTCCTTTTGAATCTAAGAATTGTATTTCTGAACTTTCCTCCAACATTTCTAAATCACAAGAAAGAAATCTGGAAGTTTCTCATTCTGCCCTGAAATGCAAAGGTAATCCTTTGACTGACCATTTCTCTATCATCTCCGAAAAAGACATAGTTTCTGCATCTCCACCTGGTTGTGAAGATAGACTCATTCATATTTCTTCTGAAGTTGAATACAATAATAAGCATGGGATATCATCCACAGTACTTTATTCTTCATCTGACAGCCAAGGAAAAGTGCCTTCCCCTGCCATTAATTCTGAAAGTGATCAGGTTGCTAGATGGTCTGTTGCTTCCAGACAGGATGGCTATGTTTTTCTGACTGATGAGTCTAGGAAAATAATCCCTGAGGACAGAAAGACCAAGACGCCGCTTTGCTCAGAAGACCTGAGAGCTTCATGCCCACCAATTGCTCTGGAACCTGAGTTCACCCCAGCTGTGCTCCACCCTTTTACCGCTGAAGTAGATGTGCAGGATTTTTGCACCCCCAGCCCCGCTTCACCTACTCATGAATCCAAAGAAGGCTCAAACCTTTCTATTTTTGCCTTGGAAACATCAGATATAGCACAAGAGAACTGTAGCTCCTCTGGCCACACAGTTGGTGCTGAGGCAGAAGAATTATCCTCTGCACAGCAGGCTGATGACAATGTCTTGGCAGAGGCAATGCCATCACCTGTTTGTCCTTTGAAAAGGACATCCAATTCAGAGTGTACCAAGGTGTGCAAAAATGCTGTGCAACAGGTGAATCTTTGTGACCAGACTTCTGGCATCTCAGAAGCTCTTTCTGAAACAGATGATCAAACAGCAGCTGCAGGATCAAATGATCTCTATTTTGAGAAAATATGGAAGAATACTAATGGGGTGGGACAAGACTGCACTGACTTGCAAGATGCTGTTCTTTTGTTTAAGAAAGCTGAGGAAATAGTGGACTCAGTTTTACACTTGGCTGTAGAGGAGATAATAGCAAAACAAGCTGTTGGTGTTTGCCAAGTTTGTGGGAGAAAGGACAGTTTAGTAAATACAGATATTCTGAATGATCAGAAAACTGTGCAGCTGGAAGCAGAAGAAATCCAGTCAACTGTGCATTCATTAAAACATTTTAATGAAAGCGGTAGAGGAGACTTATTTTCATTTGCAGGAAATGAAACGTATGATACAAATAATCAAGATGAAATGATACCATCTTACATTCCTGCTAAAATTGACCTACATAGCGTACTGGCATTAAAAGCAAGAGAAATAATTGATGAAGTTATTAACTCTGCCAAACAAAAACTGACATCCAACCAGTGGCAAGTCAGGGAGAGTGAAAAGCATTTTGAAAAGACTGAGCATAAACCTAAGGTTGGAAACCCAGGGATTTTAAATCTGGATGATAATTTATCTTCCAAAACACAGGAACTAATCAAAGAACCAACAGTGAATGCAGAAACTCAGAATATAAGTATAAACTGTGAAAAGGCAGTTTGCTCAGGTCCTCTGCTTTCAAATAGTATGGAAAACGGCGTAGATTGTCTCCAAAGAGATGAAGAGATACCAAATAATGCATTTACATGTCAAACAAATGAATTTCTATCTACTGGTAGTTTAGTGAGAATGGGATCAGCCCCTATGATACTAGGAAGAAAGGAACATGATAAAAAGGTGTATGAACATTTCGCTGCAGCAGAGACATGTGGTAAAGGTGGGCTGTCAGCAACTAGTAGAAATTCTGATGTGTCTTTACATTTAATAAGTAGAGATGCAGCTGTTACTGAAGAAATATTTCTGCCATCGCAGTTAAATGATTCATGCAATAATACAGATATGCCAGAGCGCATGTTGCTGCCGTCTGTAAATGTTAATTTGTCTTCTTTTATGCCTGATGAAGAAAGTATCAGCACACAAAATGAATACAAAGTCAAAAGGAGTCTTCAGGGTTCTGTGGAAAGCATTGCAGAGGGTAATCTGGATGAACACAGTGAAAGAGAGGCAGCAGAAATGTTTTCCCATGCAAAAGCAGCCTTAGCCTTAGAAGATTCAAAGGTGATGGAGAGTAAAGAGGAACTAGCAGACGGAGCGAGTGAGCTGACACTTGTCAATACTGAGTTAAATACACAGTTCGCTGACTCTGAATTGCTTGTTACTGAAGAGCACAATGAAGGGAAAAACTACTTCAACTCAGTTTATGCCCAAAGTAAAGAGAATCTGAAAGAGGTACACATGAAGGATTCAGACATGCAGAGAAATGATCAGCTTGAAGAAAATGATCTGGACTGCAGCAGTGACATGAAGGAATCGACAGATCATTTAAGGTTTTCTCCACTAATTGAGCAGTGGGAAAACAGTTCTTTTACAATTGTTTATGAAGGTGCCCTTCAAACAGAGAACAGATCTGTCTCTACTGATGATATACAAACTAGCTCGCTTTCTTATCCTGATCTACCTTTGGATAGTGTAGGTTATCTAATGTGTGAAAGAGCAAAGAATAAAAATGAGCCCACCTGTTCTTATGGAAAGGATAACAAGTTGATTAAAGCTACAGAGGGCCATAGCTCGGAGTCATTTCTGAGTGTGGAGGCCAAACGCTGTAGGATATATCCTTTCTCTTTGTCTCCAATATATGAAGACGACAGCTCCCATGAAGACTTGCTGTCTGCAGACACATCGCCAGAAGGCCATCCTAATGGAATATCTAAAGATAATTCTGACCATGCTTCTGTGCTGTCCCTTCTCCAGTCAGTTTCTGAGCGCCTACAGTTGTCTACTCAGTTTAGTAAAGAGGAAGATGAGGAAGGAATGGAAGATGAGGACGAGTCATCATATGAAGGAACTGTGCTTGATCATGAGAGAGGAGAAGAATGTCTTTCCAGTCAGTGGACAAGGAATCTAACAACAGCTGTTCCATTAAATGACCAAAATGCATATCCATTTCCTGAACAATCACCTTTTCTTTCAAAGGAGCAGCTTGACTCTAAGGAGCAAACAGAAGAGTTTCAAGATGAAACTTCTCCTGGGCAAACATACTGTAACCCTGTTTCACAGAAAGTTGATTCTGTTCTAAAGCAACCTCCCACTAGTGTATATTACCAGTATTTGAGATCTGCCAACAATTACTCCTTTGAGAAGGGAACAAGATTTGGAAGCATTCTCCAGGATATACTGCAGCCAAAGATTCGTTGGTCCCAAGATCATGCCATGCCAAAACTTGGAGAATTGCCAGTGGTAAGATGTCAAGTCACTTAACATTAATAACCAAAATGGTTAGCCTCAGTTCAAAATGTTGGTCTTGCCACAACTGTTTTCAGCCCTTCCCCTTCCTGGGTTAACTAGGGTATTTAAGATCATAAATTAAAACAATAATAAAAGTCTTCTGATAGAATAATTGAAAAAAATATATTGTTTTTTCATTCACGCAGATAAAAGATAGATGAAAGCAGCTTCTAATTGTAAGAGAGATGTGAACAGAAAATATAATGAAAAAGTATGCCTAATGGCAAGCCTGTAAAATAGGAAGCAAGTTTTACTATGTGAGGACATTTCAATCTGAAAATCATGGCATTGCCTTTTGTATGAATGTTGTTCTTCTTCCGCTTTTAAGATTAGTAGAGCAGTATTTTCCAAAAATATATAATTATCTGCTTATGGGATTATTTGATTCTTTCCTTGCAAAATCTTACATAAACTGTAGCTTGGTTAAAGAGTAATATAGCTGCTTCTGTTTGTTAGCATTCCTTTTTGAGCGTATTTAAAGCAATGCAGATGAAGGTATGGAAACATTTCTTAAGATGTTTAAAAATTGAAGTCTACATAAACCAAATGTGCAACTAAAGAAGCAAGCATTCTGGTGTTGGGAATGCTTCATTTTGTGATGGGGTCTGATTTGGTTTTGCCAGTATTAAGACACACCATCATTCTGTGCTTTCTATGCCTTGTGCTGTTGTGGATATTTATAGTTGTTTTCCATGTCTTTTTAATTTCAGAATCTTGTTGACAGGGCAAGTCTTACATACAATCCAAGACCAGGAAGGGTGAGTAGAATATGGATGTTAGATTGTTCAATACAGTACGCAGAACAATTCATTATACCAGATTTTTATTTTTTTTTTTAATGGAAAGTTTCTGACATTATTCAAGTTTTCTGTATTTTAATGTAACATCTGCTTGCATGTGCTAATAATAAGATTGTATGGTAAAGATACTGCCACTAATCTTTCTGTGTTTCCTTGTCTACTATTGTTGTTTTATTTCAATAGAGTATTTCATAATAGAGTAGGCACAAAATGAGTGGTTTTATTCCATACAAAAATTAACTGTCTGTGCTGTATTTTAAAATGGGCCTTCATTCATATGTGTTGTGTGTTGTTTCAGATTATTATTTATGATATTCATGGTGACAAAAGTAAACAAGAAATTCATTCTGATGTGCTAGATACCACATCCTGGATCTTTCCCATTGGAGCATTACTTAGGATAATTAGAGGATGGTAAGAAATCCAGGTCATATTTAAACAGAATCTTTTCATAAGATTGCACGTGTGTTTTTTCTTGTGTTTTTGTTTCTTTATGACACACATCTGATCTGCAAGAATGTCTTTTTTCTTTCTTTACAATTAGACTTGATACCAGTGAAATAAGCATAAAACAAGGCTTCACATGCTGCAGTACAAAAATACTGTTCCTCCTGGGAACTAACTTCAAACAGAAAGTTCCTAATAGAACCACAAGTAAGTTTAGACTTCTTGCTTCCAGTCCTGAGACAGTAAAGCAATAATCATCACTAGAAGCATGTGTATGCCAAATAAAAGATTTTTTTTTTTCAGTTAAATTTAATTATACAGTAGCTGTTGCAAAAGGACCATAAAACATGGAGTATCAACTGCTACTTGTAATGTAGCATGTAAAAGACTGTGAATACAGAAAGATATAGGGGTTCCTTAAGGGTAGATTTTGCAAGTGTTTTTCAATCCACTTGTAAAACTGTTGTTCAAAATGAAGTAATAGCTTTACCTTGGAAACCAGGGGACATTACCTTATCAGTTGTTGTTTTGAAGTTTATTTGGTGGTGTATAATGTGTATGTTTGATTCTTGGCAACATTAATGTGTATAACATCTATACAGTTTTGAGACATTTGACTTTGCATTTCTGTCATGTTCTAATGAAATACTGAATGCCATTATTAGTGCATGTGTGTGTTTTATACCTTACGTAGTATTTGATCAGAACATTCTTTGATATGTCAACTAGTATGTTTGTTCTATTAAAAGAAGGCTTTTTATTTACATAGTTATTGAATTATATTTTTATACATGTAATGTTTTAAGTTAATGTTAGTCTACCTTCTGGAGAAAAAGAACTATATACTTTCAGACCACAGAAATAAAGTGTTAGGTATCGTAAATAAATGTGACTACTGAAGGAGAATGTAAGAAAGGGCTGATAATTTGTGTGATTGAAACACCTCAGTAGTAGGCTTTCCAGTAAATGTGCTGTATAAGGACAATCATAGCAAGTAGCAGCAACTCAGTTCATGATTTCATTATTACAGTTGGATTTTCTATGAGAAACCGAAGTTTCACGGTCAGAAATACGTACTAGAAGAAGGAGAGACTGTACTGGATCACCTTTGGGATCTTCCAGGTGTGAAGCATCATCGAAGAAACCTCACAGTGGGTTCAATAAAACATGTAACAAAGGTATAGACTTCATTAACAGTATAGTCACATACATAATACATTTCTGTTATCAGCAGTGGTGCATTACTAACAATGGGCAATGTGTGTATTCTGTGTTACGTATTTTATTCATATCTGTTGTTACTTTTAAGGTAAATCTCAGGGCTTTAGTTGCTGAGTGTTTACTCTGTGCTATTGGCTTTTGCACCACATTTCTCTCCTTCTTGAATGTAATTAACAGGTATAGACTACCTTTTTTTGCCACTACTTTTATCTGACACAGTGACATTTAGTTGTTTACCTGTTCAGTTGATCAAAGTTAAATAGAATCAGTTTATAGTTTTTTAACAGTGTGCTTAGTTTAAGTTTAGACTACCTACAGTGTTTGTATGGTTACTCTTTTGGAAGTTAGCAATTGGGATTTCCATCCTGTTTGTATAGTATAGCCCTCAAAAATTACCGCACTGCCTCCACAGCTTTGTGGTACATGTGGATAGGTGGCACACCTAACTGCATCTAGCTGTGTATGGCCAGAAGTTTAAAAGGCGTTTTGTTTAAAAGATGGGAATCAAATGTCTAAAACAAAATATAATGCAGGCATTATTATTCAGTGAACGAGGAATACATTTACCAGATCTTGTGATTTAAGAAGCATTAGTGCTCTTTTTGTTTAGCATAACATTCCATTTATTCACTGTGCAATGGTCCTTTATTGTGACTGAATTATCATTTGTATCACAATGTGAAAGCGTTTCAGAAAAAGTGGTGTTTCTCTGTTCTCTGCTGGTACACAAGTCATTTCAAAATTGATGACCTTTTTGTCATCAGTGCAGCAGCATAATGTCATAGTAACAACTAGAAGTACTTCTTCATTCTCTTAAGGATTTAAAAATGCATAAATTCTGAAGAAGCTGGCTGAGGGCATGAACAGTGAAGTTACTTTTTATTTTAGTTCAAGTAGATGTTAAAAGCATTTGACCAATACAGGATGTGAATGATGATTGAAAATGTGGAAGATAGCTAAATAATTGAAGAAATCCAGTCATAATGTGGTCTGACGCGTAGGGAAGCTTGTTGTATTTTGGGAACCTAAGAAAACGCTTGCATAGGAGAGACACTGGTGTTAGTTCCATCTTGCTAGATAAAAATATGTAATAGAGCTAAGTGGGTTGAATATTGTTCATCTTCCAGAGTGTTTTTCATTTGTATGGAACACTGATGGAAAGCTTCCTTACAGTATCCTGTTTTAATATTTCTCGTGTAACTTAAATGTCCAGTAGGTTGTTTGGGTGGTGGACTTTTTTAGTAGTACCTAGTGTTATACGCAGCTACTCTGGGTATAGAATTTACTGACCAAGGTTTTACTCTCTAAGCCTCAGTTTGCAAGTTGTCCTTTTTTGAGGTTACATGTCCGTTACTGTGGAACTTGTTTTAGAAGGTAGTTGACAGTTGTACAACTGTTTTTTTGTTTTGTTTTGGGTGAAAAATATTGGCTTTGGCTTTCAGTGACAGATAGCTCTTTGTCTTTTGGGTGGCTCATGTACATCAGCAGGATCACATGTTTACTGTCATTCTCTTCTTCATAGCTTGAGTAGCCCAATAGCTTTTCTTCTGCTAAGTTTGATCATACTGGCTGTGTGTCTGGGCTGTCTGGCTTGCCTTCTGATTCTTCTGGTGGCTTTTTTATGGTAATTACTGAGGGTCTGTTCAGATGCCTAAAGTTAGTAGATTTGAAAGCTGACTATATATATATATAAATATGTTCTATATATATGTTAAACTAGCAGAGATTATTGCACTCAGAAACAATCAGATGCTAACTTTGTGCTCTGATTTGGCTTCAAGCCTCCAGAAATGCAGATTCTGTTAACTTTGTGGTTAGCCTGTGGCATGACTCACTGTGGATATGAATTAGGTAAATCCACATGTGTTAAATCTGAAACAGCTTGCTAGGAGGGAAGGAGGATGAAGATACCAAAGTAACATGCAACTAATGAAACAAAGCCCTGTTTGAAGTAATGAGGAGTTTGAATTCCACTAAGGCAAATAAGCATGGGGCTAGGCAAGTGAAATGTACCTGCACACACCAGTTTGTTGTGGATCCTGTAGTATAATCCATTTAGCCAAATCAGTTATCTGGTCTACTGCAAACACATTGGTATTGTGGAATCTGGGGACTCTTTTTGATCTGTTTCTGGAAGCCTGAGGAGGGTACGAACAATTGCTTTCCCAGAAAACAGATGCTGAGAAGAGGTATTCACATTTCCATTCTGAAATCATCCACTGAACCACTGTTCTACATGGTGACAAGAGATCTTTAACAGCCGCTTATAACCTCTATCTGCAAGATGGTTAAGTAGGGTATAACTGGATTCCTTGTGGACTTACCTTAAGCAAAGCTCTTTGTAATGGAAATGCACACAGTATTATATGAGGGCTGTGTTTTGTTTGTGTGGTTTGCTGGAAGAAAAGAAGATATTAATTCAAGCAGGGACTACATTGTCAAATGCCACAACCCTGAAGTATTGGTGGTGGTGTAGACATTAATTTCTTTAATATTCTGTTTTACCTCCAGCCATGATGAATTCTGAAGCTTGGTTTTGTGATTATGTGGAATAGCAAGAGAGATACAGATCAGGAGAACTGGAAGAAAGAATTTTGAATGGATAAAAAAAGGCTGGAGAACTGACAGAGTAAGGATTAAAAGAGAAAAAGAATGCTGCAGAAGCTGACACATCCTAAGGTCAAACCATGTATTAACAGTAAATGCTTGTCTAGACTGTATTAAAAAGCAACTGTGTGAGCACCAGAACTAATTAGGCCTGGCTTTCAATAGCCTCTTCTCTCATCGTTGTCTTTACTCTTAGCTTGAAAAACTAGGCTTTAGTCATGCTTTGTCCTGGTGCGGACATAAAAGGCTACCCTCATTTAAGTAGGCTATTTGGATTATTTCGGTCACCAAAATATACAGCTTCAAGGAGAAGACCTAACAATGCTAAAAGGTACTTAGCCCTGTTGGTCCTGTTAGTGCCAAAACATAGATCCAGAAGAAGGGTAAATAGCCAAGGTCACTTGAAGGTGATTGAAGGTTCTAGATCCCTCACAGTGGAACTCTTGGACAGGCTAGAAGAATGCCACCAAAGAAGTACAGCTAAGGTCATGAGAGAACTTCATAAGGCTCTTCAGAAGAAGCTTTAATCTTTCTCGTAAGAAGAATGTTACTGTTTGGAAGTGTTTACTCTGCAAGCTGGCTCAAGTAGTCCCCCACTTTGCAGACTGTAGAAGATTGTGTGGTTTTTGCTGATTCCTCGTCATCTCTGTTTCTAGAAGACCGTAAGGGAAGCGTGGGTGCTCCAAAGTGACAGTGGAGGTAGGAGGATATTACTGCAGAGTAAGGGAAGACAGAGTTGAGTGCCTGTAGGCTGTGACTTACCTAAGCACATACTAGTTCTGTATAATGATTGGTAGGACAACTACCCAGAGGAGACTTAATCTGTTTGCAGTGCTTTTTCTTTTGTTCTTGCCTAGTGTGTCAGTAGGATAATGAATAAGGCAAAAGTTTTGACTGCTTGTGGAGTGGATGCCAGGCTGGGGGCAATAGCAAGGAAACTTTCCAGTTTGGGATCTGTCCTGCAGCGTTGTGCTAGTAGTTTTGCATATAGGTATCTTATTCTAAAATCTTGACGCTTCACAGATGAAAGAGGCATGGACTGAGATATTTAGTTCTCAACCTGAATGCTATCGTAACTTGCGTGGTTTTCATTTTGTTTTGAATGATGATGGCTTTATTAGAAAAGTTAAAGAAGCTTCTGAAAGTAATGATGCCTGTTAAATATGTTCAGGCAAATCTGAACATGCTAGAGTAAATATTTACCAAGCTGAAGTTTACACGCTTAAAATTTAGAAATTAATGGTATTCTATTTGGTGTATATCTGCAAATACATGATGTTTGTTTATACAGCAAGACTAAATTCTGCCATTTTCATCTGCCTATGAATATGTGTAACCTTTAATGTATCTCACTGTTTAAGTCCAAATGTGTATTTGTGATTTTTTTCATCTGCTTAGAAAATATGATGTACATTTTGCTTGAAGGGTGTTATTAACTTAAGAAGTAGATACTGCTTTTGATGAAGACTTCCAGTTTACTGCATTACAAAAGGTCTTTGTGAACTTCATTTAGTAGACACAAAAATACCATCATATTGAGTAGAGTTTATTTATGGCTGTCAAAACGTGACTGAAGAGAGGTGGCAGTAAATGGGAGAGATCTTACTTTGTGTCCGTGCTTGTCTAGGCTTTGTACAACTGCTATATTTTTTACCTGTTGAAGTGGAACCTGTCTCATTAGCTTCAATCAGGAAAGAAAACTTGAAAAGAGAATACAGACTGGCTCTTCCAAACTTCAAATGGAAAAATTAAATACCTCTTACCAAATGAAAATCAAACATACTGTCTCCTAGTCTGTCTGAGCCCACAGGCAAAGATACTTTGTTATGATACTTGTCTAGTCTTGTACAGCGAAGAGTTTAGCATCATTTTTTGTGGAATTCTTGTTGGTGCAACTTCTGATTGGCTTATCAACTTCTATTGTTGGATTCACAGATTTCAGCCATATCATCTGACAGGTTTTATTAGGGAAAGCAAACTTCAGGTATTTCTTACCTTTGATTTAATAAGATTCATATCAGTATGAAAACTATAGTGAGATTGCTTTTTAAACTTGTCTTGCAATATACTTAGAACTGTAGAAATTGTGTTAGTTCAGTACTTTTCTGTAAAGTAGCATTGCCACTAGAAAGTTTTTGCTTTTCTTAGTCTTTCTGCTTTCACTCCTCTGTATATAAAATTTCTAGTATTGCAGGTTTTTTGTTGTTGCTGTTGTTTTCCTGAAAACAAATAGTATTAGTTGCTTGCAAGGTGCAATACAGAGGAAGCACAGTTGTGTTGCCAAAGCAGAATACAGTGATATTTCAGGTCTTGCAAGGAAAACAAAATAATGGAAATCCTATATTAGAATTGATACGTGTTTCTGACTGTTAAATACCGCCTGAAAGAACTTTGACCAAGCAGAGGTATTTTTGTAGCTGGGATATTACTTCTTCATTTGGAAGTTCCACTCAAAACACATGTGAAAAGGGAGAGCATGCAGGCAATGTCACAAGATGAGGGGCTGCAGCTTTTAAAAGCTTTTATGCCCTGATGCAGGGTTTCTCTGCAATCACTTGGTATTTTGCCTTTTGGGTATTGACCGAGCCACAGGCCATGTGGGGTAATTGTCATGATATGACCCTGGCTTGTTCTTGAGCAAATCCAGTAACAAAACACTTCTGATGAGTGAAGCTTGTGTGGGCAGCATCCATATTCTCCAGCTTTTTCTCCAGTCCACTTTCAAGGGGAATCTTTATCCAGCTACATTTAGGATGTTCTGAATCTTTTTATGCTCCCCAAGACCTTTGGCTTAAAGCAGAATAGTCCCATGGCTCAGAAGGAGAAGCACACTGTGAAGTTACCACTGAGAACTGAAGGTTTTCACTTACAACTTAGCAAGCTCTGTAAGCATGTGAGCCACTTTCTACTGTTACAGAAAGACTATCCTGTAATGCACCGCTGAACAAGACTTAATAGAACATCCATATTGAATCATAATGTGCTTGATTGCTGAGAAAGAAAATTATTAACAGTGAATTTTGTATAAATGTTATGAAATGAATGTGTTTCAATTAAAAACCCTTCAAATTCTAGAGCAGATCATGTATTCAGATAGTTGATCTCCAGCACAGACAAATATCAGAAGAAAATCTTGAAGGTTGTTGCTTAGCAGTAACAGAAACACTGATGAAGTGTCTGCTTTACAAATGCTTTCTAGTACTGTTCTTTCTTTGTCTGAAGTGCTGTAGATTTTTAATGTGACTTGAGCTTGAATTCACACATCTTGAAACCATAGTCACATGTATAACATAACCTAATTATCACCAGGCATGTATGTTGAAGAACAGGAATGAAGTAGTGGACATTTCCAAAAAGTTTTAGTTACTGGTACATCATCATAAGTATCTAAATATGTTAGATATAACCACTGTCTTTAAAAAGATAATTAAAAAAAATACTGTATCATATGTATGGTTTGTCTGTCAGTAAATATTGTCAGATCCTTTCCTTGAACAGCATTGAAACTGAGCTTTTAGAAAGCAGTCCAGGCGTAAATGCATAAATATTTCTTTACTGGAAGGTGGATATATATTTCCTTCAGATTTTCTAAAAATCCCCATTTTCACTTAAAAAAGAAAGCAGCTAAACAAACCACCTTCTAGCATATAAAGCCTGGTTAAAAGGGTGAGAAAATAGGAAAAAAAGAGAGATTTACTTTTTCCCCTTCCCCCTAATGGAGCAGATGTTCCAAGCATGAATAACCCTTACCATTTGATTTGTTTCTGTAGGACTGCAGTGTTCCGGAGATCGAGTTCAGCCCGGGAGCCAGTACAGAGGGAATTCCTATCTGCATACAAAGTGCAGTTGCCAATTTAGAAGAACTGGATGTTGAAAAAAACCCATATATACGTGTCAAATCAGGAATGTGAGTACTGAACTTTTTTTAAAAAGCAGGTAGAGGTGAAAGTTAGTTATAGGAAAAGTGCTTTAGGTTTTTGCTGTAAATCAGTTAACCTAAATAGGGATTTCCAGCTCTTCTCTTCAGCATTGTACTACAAAGTGAGCTTCTAGCAGTGGAAGTAAATTTTCAAAGCATTTTTTCCTCTGGTTGCTGGCAGAAGTCCTCTTTAGTTCAGTCCTTGAGTGGCTTTATAAATAGAAGAAGCTGCTCAGCTATAATTAGCTTTTTGTTCATTGGAGAATAAATACTGTCTTGCTAGCCACCCACTCTGTTGTAACTGTAACATAATGGCTGAATACCAAAAGATGAATATTATGTCACGCAAACATACCTCAAGCTACAGCTGTATGCAACTATGCCATTCACGAGTGGTGTCCCCCAAGGCTCTGTCTTGGGACCGATTTTCTTCAGCATCTTCATCAATGATATAGATGATGAAACTGAGTGCACCCTCATGAGTTTGTGGGTGACACTAAGCCGAGCAGTGCAGTTGATACACTGGAGGGAAGGGAAGTCATCCAGAGGGACCTGGACAGGCTGGAGAAGTGGAGCCATGTGAACCTAATGAGGTTCAACAAGGCCAAGTGTAAGGTGTTGCACTTGGGCCAGGGCAATCTCTGGTATTTACACAGACTGGGGGAAGAACTGGAGAGCAGCTCTGTGGAGAAGGACTTGGTGCCCTCGTGTACAAGAAGCTGGACATGAAACAGCAGTGCATGCTTGAGTCCTGGAGGGCCAACTATATCCTGGGCTGCATTATAAGAAAGGAGTGTCCAGCAGGGAGAGGGAGGTGATTGTCCCCCTCTACTCAGCTCTACTGATGTTTGAGGTCCTTTTCAACCCAGGTCATTGTATGATTTAACTATACCTCATTTCCAACGTGCTGGCAGTTTTCTAAAACACATTGTCTACCTCTAAGAGGTAGTACAAAAATAAAAATAATTTTAAGAACGTCATTGTACTTGTAATGTATCTGGTTAGATTAGTAAGTCCTTCATCATGATTGTTACAGATGGCTTGCTTATTCAGACTTAAATTACAAGGGAGAGATGAAGATTTTGGAAGAATGCAATGAACCATCTGAAATTCCTTCAGCAGATGTAAGATCTCTGCGTCCCTTAAAAATGGTGAGGACTTCACAACACTTTAATAAATCATGTGCTTGTCTTTTGCTGTTGTTGCTGCCTTGGTGATTTTAATCCGACATCCTTTCACATTTAACACACCTGTCATATCATGGTGTGTCAGCAGTGTTGCAGTGGCATAGTGGTCACTTGTTCTTATGCTTGCTGGGCTCCAACATTTGCTCCAGTAAGAGCACATCCTTAGAGTGTCTTCCTGGGCAAGTGCTGCTGGAGAGTGGAGATGAAATAGGGTGGAACTGGAAAATTTGTAATTGCGTTGAAGCCAACACCAATTTGCTAACTAAAAGAGATCTTGTTTCTTTGTTTTTTAATAGTGCAGCTAGAGTCTTTTGGGGTTGGAAGATATTTGAGAGATTTACTGTTGACAAATACTCAATAGTCAAGACTTCACATTACAGAAAAATCTTGAGATGGGCATCTAATTTAAATTTTGGTAGAAAGCTTGAAGATTTAATTACAAAAAAAAAAATGGTAGGATATAGCATATCATTTCACTGTGCACAAGTCTAGAGAAAAGAGTTTAAGAACCACAAGTGAATACAACATATTGACTTGGTAGGGAGGTATCTTGTTCCCTGGCAGAATACCATTCGTGAACGTTGACAGAGACAGTACATTTGCTGAAGTTTCTCTTTTGCACAGATGTGAATATTTTAACCTGTATCTTCTGCATTCTCAGGCTTACTGTTTGTATTTCATCATTATACTTAAGAAACTTGAAATTTATACCACAGAACTTTGTAAGTTGATTTTAAAATTTGATGAGTGCAAATTAAAAAACACATATTGTAAATATTGCTTTTATGTGCAAATGGACAACAAATTAATATTTAAAAATCGTTTGCGCTTGTAGTGCACTTGTCAGTGCACTAATTTTTTAATTTTTTTGTTTTTGTTAGGTTTATAGTGTCCCTGGTCATCATGAATTACCAGAGTATTTAACTAGTGTTTGATTTGGCTGACAGTGAATGTGGTAAATATAACTACTAAGGCCTTATGCTCCTATAGTAACATAAAATGCATGTCAAAGCATAGCTTCAAATTTTGTATAAATACCATTTTCCATCTTTTTTGTTTTGTTTTGTTTTTAGGGTGGATTAAAGGTCCAAATGCCTATGAATGTCAAGGTAAGCACTAAGGACATAGAACAAAATGTGAACCTGGAAAAATAAAATTTCTAAGCTGTTTTTGTTGAATTTGTGATTTTTGTCTGAGTCTTCAAAGTTTGCATTCTGATGAAGGGAAATTCACTAATACTGTCAAGTCTGCTTTCTTATCTATGTTTTGTGAGATGTCCAAGTAGTCAGAGTGTGGTTTTTACATGCTAGAAGAATAGGAAAATAGAAATAGAAAAATTGTAAGGCTTTTGTAATATAAAATGGATTTGCCTGATTGTGATTCATCACTATAATGAAAGGAGATTGGGAGAGATTTTCCCATTTAATGTACCATGTTTACAACAATAAATTACTGGGGGGGAGGAGGGGAGAGTTAGATCCTTCCTTCCTGTGTCTGAGTCCAATGCAAGAGTCATGGGTCTGACCACAAACGTTCTGTGACTTGTGAATCAGATAGCTAATCCAGAATAATTGCTCCTTTTGCCTTCTTTCTGTATTTCTCTGCAAGAATATTAATGCTTTAGGTAACCTTTAATTACAAGTATGTACATTTAAGATTTTTTTATTAAATATTATTAATAAATGTTAATGCTATTGGTAACTCGTGAGTGTGATTTGGCAGGTGAGGAAACCAGAGAGTGTGTTAACTGCAGTCATTGAAATGACTTCAGGAAAGTGCAGAGAAGGACCTCTTGTATGGTTTTAAGGCGTTAGCTCAGTACATCTAGCCGTGACAAGGCAGGATTCGGTGCAAGGTGGTCTGCAGTGCCCAGGCAAACTATAAAGGATAAATCACAATCATTTAATTGCAGAGTGCAATTACCTGTATAGAATCATGTGAATGAGTAGTCTTTTGTGGAAACGTCTGCAAATAGTCTTAAAAGCTCACCTAAATCCACATAGGATCTCTTCAGCTTCCAGGGTGTTGAATAATCAGAAAAGTTCAAGAATACAGTGCTGAATTTTCTTAATAGTGGTAGCTTGTTGAAGCTGTCTTCCACATACTGTAGCAGTGCCCATACCTAAACTACAAACTATTATACATTGTATACTCAAGGTGTTGTTTGAAATCATGTTTTCTAGATAATAATATATGAGAAAGCCCACTTTGGAGGATGGTCCAAAGAGTTTTCAGAAAATATTAGTTCTGTCCTGGCTCTGTTTGGTAATGAAGAGGATTTTCAGGAAATTGGATCAATACGTGTCATCGGTGGTGTGTAAGTGGCTTTTGTGTTTTTGTTTTTGTTTTTACATATTAAAAAAAAAAGGAATCTTTCTAATAGATTTGGCATAACTAAATGCTAATAAATGCCAACTAAACATGACTAGAATTCCTCTCACTGGTAAAATATTTTGAGAAGAAAGAAATATACATTTATCAGTTACCAACTTTGGATAAAACTACTTCTCAATACGTCTTACCTATCTAAGGAAATACAGGAAGATAAAATTGTGTGAGAGGTGTTTGAAGACAGTGTTGACCAGTTAGATGCCAACAAACTGGGCCACCAAACTGCCTGCATAAAAGATGGTTGCTTCTGCCCAAGAGCTTAGCAATAAAATAGTTTTCAGAAGCTTCAGTTTTAACTTAAGGGGGTTCGATGCTAATACTTTAATGTAAAGATACAATATAATAATGTGTATATAATATAATACACAGGCTGTCATCTGCATCTGACAAGCGTTATATTCAAAGTAGACATAATTTTGAATGCACTAATTATCTATTCAAATAAATACACTATATATTAGCTATCTGGGAAGCCTCAGATTATTAAGAATCATCCTTCTATCTGTTGTGGTGACGTTTATTTTTAATACTGTGGTAACTTAAGCAAATGAATGAATATTAGCATTGATATTAACCAAATGGTACTAAGATTAAGCTATCCCTCCCTGCCAAATTTCAATGCCAACAGATTTTGAACAGCAGTTCTAAATACATAAAAGGGCATTTTAATAAAATAAATGTTTGTAGGAAAGAAATAAGGAAGGGGAAGCACTTTTCTTCCAACTTTCAAAAATGGTGTGAGAATGCGTTATTGTAATCAAAACCTGTTTTTGTCAGAATACTTCTAAGGTTTTTTTTTTGTCGTAGTACTAAAATGCATTCTGTAGGTAACATATTGTATATATTCAATTCACTTGTCTATTCATAAATCAGAGCAGAAAGTGAAAGTGGGTGAAATCTGCCTCTGCTGAAATCCCTAAATTTTAAAAGCAGTGTAGTATCTCCTCATTTATGAAAGCATGCAAAAGATTTGTAGCTGGGTTTTATCACTATCAGCTCGTAATTTTAGGATTTTTTGGCAGCTAGGCACATTTACCTCTATAGCACTGAATATTGATACTGGGGCTATGGCTGATTGAGGGGAGATACATCTAGAAACATCACAAAAACTGTTGTTGGAGAAGCAATCACGTGGCAGAATTTGATCCACAAAGAGCACTTCTTGGGTGTTGTGATTTCCAACATGTCTTGTTTTTTTTGTTAGTTGAGACTATTATATTAATCTCAGTGTTCTTAGTATGTTCTTATCCTCTTTTATTTGTTATGGAAAATCATGTATGGAATTGTTTTGCTTTCAGTTATTGCTCATTCTTTTGTTGTGTGATTGCTTTAGATGGGTTGCCTATGACAAAGAACGCTACAAAGGCCGTCAGTACTTGCTGGAGGAGGGAGATTATGAGGACACACACACCTGGGGAGGAGCTGACAGTGTTCTCCTGTCTTTCCGGTTCCTTCAGGCTGTAAGTACTTTCATGAATTCACACAAATAACACACAGCTCTATACGTAAAGACAAGGGTGTTTTTCATTTATAGTACTTGTTTGCTGTCATTCTTCTCCTAGTTGGTGAAATTTAGACTGTATATATTGTAAAGCTGAAGCAAGTTCTGAATAGCCCTTTTAAAGTTCAGAGAAGTTCGAATTCTTTGTCCCACTGCAAGATTATTCCATGCATCTCACTTCTGCACTTCAAGCTGTTGAAATCTCTGGGATGCTTTTTGTAAAAGTTTAACATCATTAAGTGTACAGTGTGGTTGTTTGTTAATGTGAAGAAGATGATGATGTTTAACCCAGCAGCCATTGAAAGCCTTAAAAAGTGTTAGCTTCTGTCTTTGTAATTTCTGTGCCAGAAAATTTTCGCAATATAAATAATCACGGTGAAAAGATCTCTTCTATGAAAATATATTGTGCTGGGCAGTGATAAAATACTAAAAACTATAGGTCTGTGAGAGCTCTTGCTCTTTAAATGCAGTTGCATAGAGCGTCCCCTTTTGGGAATTAGGTTGTTCACTCTGAGGTTATCCAGTCTTTCTGATGTGATGTGATATTCCTGAACCATGAGTTATATGAAGATTGAAGACAGGCATTTAGAGCAATGTCATCGTCTCAACATCCATAATTATTTTGCAGCAGGAGTGGGGGGGTGGAGTTAATGGGAGCCAGGAAAAGCTGTGTTTAAATTCACAACATGCAGGTTTAATTTTTATGAAATTCAGTTAATCCAGAGAATTCAATGTATTGTTCTTCTCTGAATGATTTATTTTCAGATTTGGCAAGAATTCTCTTCTAGCTGTTTTGAATGGGTGTAATCCTACTCAGTTACTGACTAATTTTAGCTTTTCCTTACTTTTCAAGCTATGTATAGGATACTTGAGAAACTTAAATTAATATTTTTAAATCTTCTGTTTTGCAAATGACATATGTACCAATTTAAAATTGTACAGATGTTTAGCAGGGATGACCTTCTATGTTTATGCATGCATATGCAACTGCCCTTGCCACAGTCATAGTTTTAACAAGTGGAACTGCCAGATTCTGCAGCTAGTGCAGGAAGACCCTGGATCACTGGGTGCGGGTTTGGGTGCCACAATGTAAGAAGGGCCTAAAACTATTAGAGGGGATCCAAAGTGGGCTACAAAGGTGGTCAGTGATCTGGAGAGCAAGGCATTAAATAGCAGCTGAGGTCTCCTGGTTGGCTCAGCGCAGAGCAGAGGAGCTGAGGGAAGGCCTGATGGTGGCCGCAGCTCTCACAGGGAGCGGAGGGGCAGCGCTGAGCTCTGCTCTGTGTGACAGCGACAGGGCCCGAGGGAACGGCATGGAGCTGTGTCAGGGGAGGGGCAGCTGGGGGTTAGGGACAGGGGCTGCACCACAGGGCGGTGGGCATGGAGCAGGCTGCACAGGGCAGTGGGCATGACCTCAGTACTGGAGTTCAGGGAGTGCTTGGACACCGCTCTCAGACAGTGGATTTAAATTTTGGGTTGTCATGTGTGGTCCCAGGAGTTGGACTCCATGAACATTGTAGGTCCCTTCCAACTCAGGATTTTCAGCAATTCTATGATTTCAATTTGATTCGGGCCTACAACAAGCAAGATGCTCAAGTCGCCAGCATTTTAAAAACATGTATCATTCATATTCATCTATGAGCATACATTATTCAAATTGACATGTAAATATACATCAATATATACTTACACTTCTGCTATTAATACTTTTCCTCACATTGTAGCATAACATAAAGAAATAAGCTACTTTGTGTCTGGAATTAATAAAATGAGTGATGGCAGTGGTGTTTTGTTCAGCTTGACCAACAGACTGACTGCCATGCTCTGGTGCACAATACATAGATCAGTGTTAAGGCATGCCATATGCTCACTTTGTGACTTTGTATGTAATTTAAGGTTAGGAGCTTAGCATTTTAACGCTAAACTATTTTCAAGAGAACTTGGGCATAAGTGCAAAATCAGCTGTCTGCATCAGGCCCCTTGCTGAACAGGGAGCATACAAGCTCCTCAACATCATCGCACCAGTGCTGTGAGGAAGAGTGCAGTAAAGGCTGTGATAGTCTCAGACTCAGTGAGGTTGTTCCCAGATACCAGTCAGGTGGATATAAGAGTTTCTGCAGAAGATGAAGGAATTAATGAAATGTAGCTGTTTTGAGTTATTTATGGTCAGCTTGTACAGGGAGCAGGGGGACCGACCCCTGCTCTTCACAGGTATTCAATGGTGCTGTCCCCTGCATTTTCACACTCAGACATGTCACCAGATGACCTTGACATTGTTGACTTCAAGGCCAGACCAAACCTGAAAACAGTTTAGCCTGGTTTGCACGGCACAATCCCAAGCTAATGAGCCCTGTTTACTTGAGTCGGCTCCAGGCAGAGTCCAGTCAACATCTGTGAACAGGAAGCGTGGTGCAGGAGCACGTAAATGGCTCTGCAGATCTGGACTAAGTGCAGTATGCCTCATTAGCCTGTGTCAGTGCTGACTGTCAAATGTGGCAAAGCTCTTCAGGTGTTTCTCTGCCACGATGCTCACCATGGTGGCTTCCCTGAGAGCTTATTAGCACCAGGAAAATCCAAGCCGTGTTTCTGCATGCATGACAGCTATTGCAGTGTAGCTGAAGTGTGATTTTTATCTCCTGACAAATCAGAAGGTTTTCTTCATCACTCACAAAACAGATTGTGAATGTTACCTCTCCCCATTCACTGTGAAAGATGCACATGCACATAGGTATGCTGCAAGATGTCTATCTGAAATATTTCTGCTGCAAACTATTACAAACTCTCATGTAGGGATTTCGGGAGTGTTTTGAAATAAGAGAAGAAAGGTCATGTAAAGTTTTATTTTCCAGCATGCTGCCAGCTCTGTTACCAGCAGCCACATTGGACTCAGTGAAGTCAAATGCAGGACAAGTTCCTGACGGAGGGCAGCATGTGTATGTGTGTCAATCTGGGGGAATTGGATGTGTTTGCTGTTTTCTGTAGGTCAAATGAAAGAATCTGTGAAGCTCAAGTTCGCTCATGTTTGTCATGGTCAGGGAAGTCTGTTATAGTGCAGCAGAGTACATTGCTTTCAAAACTTTCTCACTGACATTTTCAGATTAAAAATGATTGGACTTGTCTTCCAAGTTCATTTTTAAGTATTTCATATTTCTTATTATACAAGGAACTGCAGTGAAAACTCTGGAAGGAAAAAGTCATGACTGTATTTAAAACATGCTTCCGATGAAAATTGTGGATGTATTTTCAGTATTTTGAATGTAAAGAAATTAAGTGCAGATTTAATCTAAATAGCTTTTCAGGAACTCATAAAATTCTTGCTTTAGGGCTATTTAGTTAGCTGTTTTTCATTGTTACTAAATCTACACTAATATTTTTTCTTTTCTCTATGTAGTAGTCTGAAACTGCAGTTGATGATTTTACCAGACATTGTACTTGAATTTCAAGTATATACTTGAAGTATTTGCAACTTCTTAAATAAGTGGAAGAAGTAGATTGTCAGTATTGTAGGAAAGCCAGTTTTACTACAGAATTTGCTACATCATTTTTTAATACCCTGTAAACAATGCAGAGAGCTTGACATACATTAAATGTTTGTTCTAAAATTGGTGTTGATTATGACTGAATCCTGTATACAAACATGGTCTCCTTTAAAGAGCCTCTTTGGTCTGGCTGTGTGCTTGGTCTGGCCTTAATTATTAAGTGCTTTTCTTTATTCTTGTTAAGTCTGGTTCTCTCAGAGTAGCCTTCAGCTTAGTAGTCTCAGGACTGTAGCTTAATTACTACATTAGCAAGTAGTTAGTGTAATATTTCCTGTGTGATGTCCTCATATATTTGTGAATCTGTTGGCTGCTACATTTGCTTAACAGTTTGCAAAATGTTCTAATTTGTGACATATTACAGCACCACAGAATGTTTCAGAAACACAGAAATTGAATTGAGTTCATGCTTTTGATAACAGTTTAAAGAAAGTGAATGGTATGTTGTTTTCCATGTTTCCAAACAGTGGCTGATCTGTGTACTTAAAATTGCTAAGTATTTAAAAAATTGGATATTTGAAACTCAATTTTAAGTAATTAAAGCTGTCCAAGTTATCTGGTTAAGCAAAGCAATGTCACACAGCTATATAAGACAGAATATAACAGTGCAGTATGAGATTTGTTTTATTGCTGTCGTGTGTTCAGTCATACAATACACATCTCCAAAATCTACAAACCCTTTTAGCAGAAAAAAGTGATCTACTGTTGCCCAGTGTTGCTTTTACTCTCCATGATTATTGCCTTGTCTCTGGGAAGGAAAAGGGTAGGAAAACTTGAGGTAAAGTCTGTAGTCACAGTAATGCTTGGAGTAGTAATTTGTGAAGCTGATGGAAAACAAATGCTCAGACCTCTCTAAAGGGGAAACAACAGAGGAATGTATAAGATTGACAGGTTTCCAGATAGACTCTTCAATGCCGAAGTCTCCCTGAAAGATCTTTTCACAAAGGCCAAAGCCTTTTCATTGTTTTATAAAGGACTGTCCCTCAGTGTGCAGCTCTTAGCCAAACTGTTTTATGCTGTGAAGCAGCTTTAGCTGTGGCATCGTATCATCTAACTCATATGCTGCCTCTTAGGATTTTATAGAGTCATCAGTGACACTTCTTCAATCCAATGATGATGATGGGAAAACACTGGATCTCGTCAATGAAGAAATTCCTGATTTGGAACAGACTGGATTTGGCCCGGAAATAGGGTCGATTCTTGTGAAAAGTGGAGTGTAAGTCTACTGAAATATATGACTAGAAGTATTATGTATTTTTTTACCCAGGTGTTTTCAGGTAATATTTTGACAGAACATACTTTACATGGTACAAGTGGCAAATGGTTAGAGGAAAACATTTATTTCTGTTTCCTTGCTAAATGAAAAAATATCTCAGCGTTTTCTATGTATCTCATGCCTACACCTTGATTTGGATCTGGTTGCTCTAGTTACTACAGAAAACTTGTGAAATCACATAGACTGTAGATTTTCGTAATACAAGTACTTCAATAACAACGCAGAGTGTTGTGGTACAGAAGAGAGATTTTAAGTATGTTAACAACTGGAATTTCTTCTGGGGACAAATGGAGCCTGTACAGAAAGGATGTGCTCTGCCTTAATCATAATGAAATCAGGCCATGGACACTAAAAATTGAAGCCTTCTTTTGGGAATGGTTTAAACTAAAAGCTAGAGGCTAAACAAAGAACTGTTGAAGAGTAGTGGTCCAAACAGATGAAATCCACAGAACAGACTTCATTAATGCCTACGTAAAGTGCAGGAGGAAAGAAAACAGTACAATTACGATAAATAAGGAAGGTAAATAAGTTGTCAGGCATATGCAGTTTTAAGTGATGAAGCAAGGACAGAAGTTACAAGTGCTTCTACACCAATGCCAGAAGCATAAAAACTGGTACATGGAGAACTGGAATACTTGGCCTTAATTGGCAACTCTGATATAGCAGACCACAGAGGTTGGGATGGAGGATAAGCCGAGCAGTGTTGCAAGGCTACCAACTACTGGCCAGTGTGCATACCTCATGGTTGGAAACAGCCCATTGCATACACATCTAATATATTGCCAACATAAATTCATCTCCAAAAAATGGATAAAAGGAGCTCCCTGAGACCTATATATTAATGGATCTGGCTTCTGTCCACAGTAAAATGGCAAAATCTGTAAGATCATGGAATGCATAGTTAATCACAATCTGGAGGGAAAGAGTCAGTGTGACTTTTGTGAAGGGAATTGCTGCCTCCATAAACCTCTGGTATTCTGTGAGAAAGTTGATATGCACATGAATTAAAGACAGGCCCATAAAAATAATAATGATAAAAGCCTTTGACAGAATGATGCATAGTTTATTGAGGAAATAAGGCTGCATGGAGTTGGAAGAAAAGTTGTGTTAGGAACTGAGTGCTGGCTTACGTGTAGGAAGCAAAGAGTCTTAAGCATGGAGAAGAGTCATCAGTTCCTCAAGTGTTGATAAATCTGCTTTTATCCGTTCATATCATCAGTGATTTTATTCAGGAAGACTTAGTAACCTGGGAGGAGGAAGCAAACAGTACTCTTCAAATCTGCAGATGATAGTAACTTCTTCAGGGCAATTAAAAGCCATGTTAATGATGAGAAGCTCCAGTTGGACCTCATAAAATAGAGCAGCCAGAAAGACAGCAGGTATAAAATGTGTGTAGTAATACACACAGGGGAAAGTAATCTAAGAAATAATTAAATGGTGCTAAACATACCAGATGCTAAATGTACTATGAAAGGAGATGTCCTCTAGTATCCCTAACAGTTCTAAAAGAACAGTCCTTGGTTCTATGGGACTAAATAAAAATAAATCAAGTGTGTGATGCTTAAGCAGCTCAAATCCAGTTTGACATTTCACTGTCTGATAGACTTGTCAAGAAAAAAATCCAAAGTAAATAGTTCTATTGAACTTGCTGGTATTTTCATCAAGTTATACATGAAAATGTGATATTTTCCATTTATTTTTTTGCTATTCTCCAGGTGGGTTGCATATCAGCAGAAACATTTCTGCGGAGAACAGTATGTATTGGAGAAAGGAAAATACAAGTGTTTCTTTGACTGGGGAGGATCCAGTAAAATCATTATGTCAATTCGACCTGTTAAGTTGGTGAGTTACAAGAGATTTTTAAGGACAAAACTTAGAAGAAAGTAGATCTTTGGATTTCAGAGTCTACAATAGTTTTATAATATGTAGTTTTATAATCATTTAGTCTGCTATCTTGGAAACAAGTTAAAGACTCTTGTGGATGACATACCATAAGTCTGCACAAGACAGAGACTGAACCTCAATTTTCTGAAATAGATACTTTGGGTCTTTCTTAATGTTAATGAGAAAGTTGCCTTTTTTTTTTTTTTTTTTTTTTTTTTGAGAAATACATTTAAATACAGATAGATCTACGTTAACTCTAATTCATGTTAAATGAACTAATTAATTAGTCACACAAACTAAATAATGATGCAGTTTCTCTGTGGAGAAAAGGATTGAAAACTAGTTGCGTAGTAATGAGCTTATAGGCATCTGATGGCAGGGACTGGGAAAAGAGAACTGTGCCAAGAACATGGGAACTTTGTGCATCTCTGCTCTTGAATTTGTAGTTTACAAATTTCAGGCTCTTGACATGTCTTCTTGGAAACTCATTAAAATTCGTTTTGTGTGTTCATATGCCTGTATATATATTTATTATTGCAGGAACCGCTTGGAACAAATGAGCCTCCACATTTGGTATGTTGACGTTATATAACAGTCTCTTGTACTAAACCAATTTTAATAATTAAACACGGGTAATGCTGAATTTCTTGCTTCATTACTTCAGATGTATATCTCAATATTATCAACTCCGTACATTAAAGAATAGCTTCAGGAAGCTGGTAAATGTGTAAAGGCTATGTTTGCCAGTGTTCTGCTCTTTGTTTTATTCCAGTTCATAGTTTGTAGTATTCTGACCCTAAAATGCAAGCAGTACAGTAGACTTGGATAACTTTGGATCTTCATAGCCAGCTGTTTTCCTATTCTTTCCTTCTTTTTATTTCTTTTCTGCAAACTTGATATCAAATGTCTTTGTCCTTCTCTTTGTTTCATGTGTTCTTTCCATTATTTTGTATTCTGTCAGGTTTGTAGCTATGTGTGAGGTGAAGAATAACAGTATATAAACTGCAGAAAATTGAACTGCACACTTCATACTAGTAGGTCTGATGAGATTAAAATTGGGATTTCCTGATTATAACAAATCCAAGATGTATCTCTTCTATGAGGCATTGAAACAATTTCTGTGAAAGCTACATCTACCTTGCTGATAATTGACTTCAGTTTTAAGGAGAAGTAAGTTTGAGGATTTGCACTTCTGATCCTTATCTTAATTTCATTAGCATACCTTTGGTGGTATCTTACTAATCAAAAAACTGCTCAAAATATTTGTACTTTTCACCAGGCATGGTCTCTGTGTCCCACAAGGTTCTGCCCCAGCAGGGCTCTCCTCATTTTTGGCAGTTGTGGTTTCATTTATCCTTTTCTGTCATGGAGTGAACTGCTAGCATGGGTGATTATCTAAGTGGTTATATTGATTTTTCTATTATGTGCTTTTAATTAAGCAAATTTTGAAAACTTTGTTTTGGGAAATATGACATTTTCCAAAAGAAAATCTAGAGCTTAATGGCTCTGTTTCAGAAAACATAAGTATTTTGTCATCTGGACATGATTTTGTTCTCTCTTTCTTGTCCGGGTATCATAGCCATAAGCGCATGGGAAATGCATACATTGTATTACTTAGCGGGTTGGCCACACCCTTCATTTTCTCTATGTTCTCTAGTTCAACAGTTTTATGATTACCCCAGCACTACCAGAAATATTTCTTGTCTGAAGATGTAATTGGTGTATTATTTGAGCCTTAAACACCTATTTCCTGCCAGACCTACTCATATGGCAGCTTCTGGCCAAAGACTTGCAAGGTCGTTCACACTAAGGCCTGGTAAATGATACCAAGAAAATAACTGGCTCAGTGAAACTAGTGGGATCCAGACAACTGAACATAATTTCTTCTCCATCTTCAGCTCTTCTACTTTTTCAGCATTTCTCTTCCAAAAACGTTTTTTTCAGTGCTTCAGTCCAGTTTTCCAGACCTTTAAGATCAATGCAAACCTTTGAAATTTCAATAAATTTTGTTTACTGTCTTTTTAATTTTTCAGTAATACATATATAAAACAAACAAAAAAGTGTGTACCATGTAGAATGCTCCAAAAGTAATGCCTCCTATTTATTTTCTACAACAAAGAGCACAATAGCACTGTTTGATTCAGCAAATCCTCAGCTACAAAACACTATTTTTCAGCATAGTCACCACCATTAGCTGTGAATTTTTGCCAGCAATTCACAAGAGCCTACGTACCACACTCATAGAAATCTGCATGGCTTTCTGGAACATTGCCACCACTGAAATAGACCACCCACCACTTCACTGTGCTCACATCCGCTCTTTGGTCTCTATAAACATTTGGTAAGCATCCACAAATATCAAAGGGTGCTTTTTTTTTTTTTTTTTTTCCACACGGAGGAATTCAGTGACACACCTTTGCTTCTTATGCACCTCCATGTCAGTTGCCATTTTGTCAGGCTGTTCTTCTGCTCCCATCTGCCACGCAGCAACAACATGTAATGGAATATTGGTGGGAAGATTCAGCCTCTACTGCCATGCTGCCAACATCTGCTTCTGACACTGTATGCCAACATAATAAAATAGGAAACATTGCTTTTGGAGCAGCTCTCATATATGCATGCTTACCTTCTATGATGTCATTTCTGTCTGGGTGGATGGGGGAGAGCAGTGGATGTAGTCTACCTTGATTTTAACAAGGCATTTGACACTGTCTCGCACAGCTTCCTTATAACAACGTTGAAGAAGTGTGGAATAGATGAGTGGACAGTGAGGTGGGCTGAGACCTGGCTGACTGGCAGAGCTCAGAAGGCTGTGATCAGTGGCACAGTCCAGTTGGAGGCCTGTACTTAGTGTTGTTCCTCAGGGGTTGGTGCTGGAACTGCCAGAAGGCAGTTAGTTTTTGTAGGGAAATATTTAATCACTTAGGATGGGTAAAGGATAGCATTCAGATAAATATGAACATTTTTCCATTCAAGGTAAAGAAATGTTTCCATATATACAGCAGTCTCGTCGTTTGGAAAATGCATGGTGCATGAGTTGGCAAATCCTTAAGTATTCTATAAGCCATACACCAGCTATTTTGAATGATTGTGTCAGTCATCCCACCCTTACTAAGTGCAGACCTGAGCTAAGGGAGCTGTGTTCACTGTCTAGGAGCGTGTCTTTTTCCACTTTCTTAGTTGCTCTTCAGAAAAACAACTGAATTTTCTTTAATCTTTCAGTTACTCCCCTGATCTACTTCTGCCAGAATCGCTAATAAACAAAGTGCATGTGATGCAAGAATGGCTGAAATTGGCACTTCTAAGAAATGACTCATTTTATTTATTAAAAGAAAACTTTGTTTTGCTCAGCAAGAACAAAGCCTTCTTCATTAGCAGTTGACTTGCACAGAGAATTTAGGAAGCAGAGATAACTGCCATCATCACTTGGGTGTATTTTCAACATTCTGCCTGTTGACTTTTTAGGAAGTGAAACCTGATAAAGCATCATTAGCTGCAGTTTAAGACTAATAACAGATACACGGTTTTTTCATTGAGGAATTGATACTTCATCCTAGCTTTAGTGTGGTTAAGAGCATCATTCACTATTAGACATATTTCCTACTTACGGAAAAACTACTTACACCTTATCCTTCATATTGTAGCTGATCTGTTTTCTCAAAGGCCAATTTAAGCTTTTCTTGTTCTTTCCAGCAGGAAGTGTATTCATTTCTTTTAAAAACGCAATCTGAGTTTTTCCATAAAATCATTTACTAACGCTTATGTTTGGCCGGCTCTCTGTACTGGCAAGAACATTTGATTTCTTTTCTTTGGCAGGAAACTGGGCCAATTTGGGGCATGGTGGGGGAAGTCCTGCTTGCAACAGCTGTAGTGTTTTCTTCCATTACAGAATATGAGCTGTTCTCTTGATAAAGTAAAAGTTTGCATTCTTTTCCAGCCTCTCTTTCAGGCTTTAAAGTGAAAATCACCTCATTATACCATGCCAGCCTAAGAACACATAATTTTAAGTGACTTTGCTGTAAGTCATAGGCTACATCATACTACTGGGTGCTTTTTGTGTGTGTGTGTGTGTGTGTGTTTTTGTTTTTTTTTTTCTCCTTTCTTTCTTTTTAACTGCAGTATTTTCAACCGTATTGCTTTTCAGAGTGAATTGAGCACATCTTATTGGTGGAGTATAGTTCAGTGTATCCTGAAGTTCTTCACCATGACATGCAATACCATCTTAGCTGAACTTCTCATGAGTTAGTGCAGCCATGGTACACATACCAGATTGCACCAGGTTGTCCCCAGCAATTCTCCTGCTGGCTCTTGAACGAGGAACTACGTGCAGTCACTCAGGGAACAGAATATTTCAAGGCATTTTGTTAACAGTAACGTACAGTAACCTTGTATCTTTTGACAGTTGCCTTCTCTGTTTTTGAAACCTGGATTACTGAGTTAGCCACAGTTCAGGGGTGTTTCACATAAGATAACATCCTTCAGCCTACCCTCTCTGTTCTCTGGGTCTTCTCCTGCTGCATTTGAACTTATGCTTGTTACCACTACATTAACATGACTGTAACTGTGATATTAACATCAGCTTCCTGAACAGGATCCAGAGATGATAAAACACACAATCTAGATTAAAAAAGAAAGCAGCTATGGAGATACAAAAGACTCCTTAACTGAGAATTCATTCTTTTTACTGTGTTTTGCAAATTGAATGGTTATGTCTCTTAGACCGCTATGTCTTCTAACATTAATGGCAATGAGTTTGTTTCCCTTCTAGTCATTGGCTTTGTTTTGTTTTGTTCTTATAGCTCAAAGCTTTCAGTAATACACATTTCCAAGGAGCATGCCTAGATTTCACAGCAGAAGTTTCTGATTTCACATCATTCATACCATGTTCTTTTAAGGTTCTTCGCGGTTGGTAAGTGTTGTTTTACATGCCACCATTTTAAGTAATGATATATTTTTTTTCCTAATACTACTAAATTTCAGATCATCAGCAGTGCATAACACACTGATCATATTCCATCACATATTAGACTCATCTTGCAACGTAGTTCAGTAAATGCTGTCCTGCTGTAGGTTTGGATAGCATGCCTTTTATTTTCCTTGTGAGAAGGAAAGCTCACAGTTACTGTGACTTTTTTTACTTCCCATTAGAATTTATTCTAGATTTTAACAGTTCTGTGCAGGAAAGGTGTCTGCCTTCCATTAGTATCTGTTGATTCCAGGACTGAGATTTCTGTACCATGTGATTTGATTTTTATATTTTGGTTGCTTTGTCACATAGCCGTTCAAGTCACTTTAGTTTTACAATAAGAAAAGCTTAACAAGAACAGACAGATTTTTTTATCCCTCACTTCCTTAGCAGATACTAAGTCTTGACAAACATTAATATTAATAAGCAACTTGAGCTGCTAATCTTTTTTGCTACTTTCTTCTTGCAGTTGGCTCCTTTATTACCAAGGGGAAACTGATGACAATCATTGTGTGCTGGAAGAAGGCCTCTACATTGATCTCCCTTCCTGTGGCTGCCCAACTGCTGCAATCAAATCCCTGAAGCCTATTGAATATGTAAGGACTTTATTGAAAAAATAATGCTTTGAAACTCTTTTACTAGTTGGGTGTCTCAAGTAAGTGCTCACGTTAAACAAACTCCAGCTTGGGGAGAAGAGTAAAGTTTGTTTTCTTGGATTATGAGATTTGGAGGTTTGGAACAAGTCAGGCTGTGCGCACGCACTCAAGTAGGCACACACTTTGTGCTCGTGTGTTCTTTGATGAAGGTTACTCTTTTCCATAGGAGTTGCATTGTTTGATGTTCTCTGACTGCCCTTTATGGTACAGCTCAGCAGCTTAGAACACAGCAAGATATTGCTTTTTGTGTATTGCTTTTTGTTGTGCTGTCTAAGCATATGGGGTTTCTTATATTAGGCCTACAGCCAAGACTTCAAGTACACACAAAATTGAAATTACATGGTAGCATAGACTTACTATAATGCTGTTTAATTTACTGTTATGCAGAAATACTAAAAAGATTTTTGCCTTATAATGGCATCTCAAATTCTGAGTCAGTGAATAAAGTGGTATAATATGCTACACGTGGCATGTGGGCTGTGTATGACACATCAGATAATTCAATCCAAAGCTCGTTTCTGGTGAGCCTATTTCTTAGTGACTCCTGAGATAGGGGACAAGTAATTATTACACATGAACATAGTCTTAATATGACTTTCATGTTGGTTGTACTACCCAAGCATGGATCTTGAAGTCAGATGAGCTGTTTTATTAGCAAGGTGAGATTCAAGGTCTTCTAGGGCCACAACGTTGTATGGGAATGTGTTGTATTACCCAGTACAAGGTAAATACAGTTTTTCTGGGTCTTGCTGTAAAATCTGGCACACAGAACATAGGCCTCTGGAGTCTCATCGTGTCTGTGCCTTTGTCCCGTATTTATGTATGCTCCTGTGCAAAAGCATGAACTGTCCATAATGCTGTCAGTAAAGGAGAAGCACGTGTTTGCTCTGCCCACTCCCTTCTAGCACTGACCAACTTCTCCAAAAGTCTTCCTCCTTCCATGTTCATGGAGGACAAACTCAACCCATGTGGCATGTGTCCTTCACTGTAACACAGACTAGACCATAAAGATTACTCAATTCACTCTTTTTTCTTCAAAGTCCTTTTTTTCCCATTTGTGAACAGGTTTTAAAAGAACACCAAATGCTATCCATGTGATGGAAAGCTGGTCCTTTTGCTAGGTTCCGCAGATCTATCTGTAATGAATTCAGTAGCACTTTAGCTTTTCACTGGGAGCCTAGTTTTCATGTTAAAGATCTTCCTTTCACTTCAGGCTTTTGTGTTCTGCTTTGCTAAATCAGAATGAAGTTTTAATGTGAAATGATAGGTCTCGTCCAAATTCCCCAATCTGGCATAGTAAATAAGCTATTGGCAGCCCTTGATTACCAAGGGCCAAGCCCTGGGAGAAGTGTGTTTGGCAGGCTGTGTGTGGAAAGCTTACACACATCTTCCTGTGCTTTGTATGTGACTTGCACCTCTGGTTCAGTTCCTTTCTTGCAAATAGGAGGTCTTGTATTCCTCCAAGTGCTGGCATTTAATACTGTAAAATGCTGTTGAACCACACCTGCTTTCCAAATAGAAATGCACTCATTGACCCCTAACACAGTGTGTTAATGGTGCAGGACAGTGTTCAGAGGCATTGTTTAGCACAGACGTGATGTTCAGCACGCAGCAGTGAGTTTGGTCAGTGGTCAGAAACGGCCACAGTTCATTCTGTGCATTGTCTGCCATGCACTATTGTTGGAACAGAGCCCTTTTTATGACAAGGTATTTCTGTGAGCTCATTCAAGATAGCAGCAAATGTATTCCAAAGTGGAATTGTTGTGTAGCGTTATTGAATTCTGCTGAGACATTGGGAAGGGCATCCATTGTTCGTGTTTAAATACCAGCCCACTTTCAGTACTAGAGTGTGTATCTATGATTCTTTGAACTTGATGGCTCATGCATGTAGGAGAGAGTGTGGAACCATAACATCAAGCATCGAGTGTGCTTTGCCTCTTTCTCTCCTTTAAGGAGTCTGTATGAATCAGGCAGTAATTTCTGCAATTCCTTGGCTGATTATTATTACTTTTATAAAATAGATCATTCAATTCCTTGAAGAAAAGGAAAGGACCTGAGAAAAAGTTTGTTCTCATAATAATGCAGTTTTGATGCAAGCAGAATATTTGCAAGAATAGAAACAGTTCAAAATGAAGCATATATATATATATATTCTTAGAAAAGTAAAGTTTTGTGTTTTTATTTTGAAAAAGGCCAGAAATGTGGCTTAAGAGCTGAATTGCGTAACAAATTGAAAAATGTCCTTCTAAATCACTGAGTTGGTCCAATTAAAATTAAAAAGCAAAACAAAAAAAAAAGCCAGCCCTTTCAAAGCAACCCAAAATGGGTTTGGATAGGAAAACAAGCTTGGACTGCTGATAGTCTGATTTCTTGCTGCTACAGTGTTTCAGAGTGACTGACTTTTAGCTCTAGGGGAGATGTCTTGTGGGTAAGTGACGCAGAAGGAAGAAAGCATTTCTGTAGCACAATAATAAGTAATATCATTAGTTCTCAATATTCTGGGAAGGAAAACAGTATTGTGGTACCCATGTGTTAGTCTAGATTGTAAGGTAGATGATGATATGTTTACATAGACTCTTCTCTTCTGAAAAGGCTGCTTCTCAAAGTCCAAAGAGTCTTTTTAATTTACTGTTTTCTAAGAGGGGAAAAAAATGCTGGAAGATGTATCTTTTAGTAACTCATTTTCTTAAGCGAACAGGCAGTTACTTTGAAAACCCACTTAGATTGGTAGGATACATGTCTATTTCATAGCAGTAGGAACACTGGAACTCGTGCAGCGTGTCTCTCACTGTCTCCCTTAACCTAAAAATCTGAAGCCATGGTAAAGAGATGCTCACTGATGAAATTTGCTGAAATTCTTGTTGGTATCCACTGTGCAGGTAGGTAAGAACATAACACAGGTTAAGAGTTGTTGTAACTGCAGCAGAGGTGTGGATTTTCATGCTGGTGTCAACAAGGACTGGCCTGTTGTGCTGCCATGAATTCAGGACAAGGAAAGCTGGCATTTATAGAGGTACAGTTGCTTTCAGGGGCATTTGTCCATTGTTTGTTTCTCAAAGAGTTTTGGAGATGGAGACCCTTACATGATGTTCTCAGGAAGTGAGGCTGACCTTCAGTGGCAGACACGTTATTTTGTTAAACTCCCCATAATACCTGAGGTGCAAGGATAAAAGTACCCAACATTGTTGCAGTGAGCAATTACTTTTCCTTTTAAAACATTAACTTCATCCTTAAAGTGAAACCTGTCTTGTAGTTTGTCAAAATTCTGATTTTTTTTGCTAAAAACAGAAATGAGATCTGGGTCGTAGGCCATACAGTGCTTCTTCTTACTTCTTTTCTTCTGAGCTTCCTTGTTCTTCCTCTGATTGACAGTGATATTTCCTGTATTTCTATATTGCTTATCTTTAAGTTAAATACAGGTGTTAACTAATCTTCCCAGCATATCTGTGAGGTAAATAATCAAATCAGATACAAAAAGTAATGAGTGTTTCCCAGGGCCAGGCCATGAGTCATCTGGTGCAGCTGGGGCTGGACCGTGGGTGTTGCTGTCTTCCAGAGTAGCCTGGTTTCCCTCAGCCAGGCATCCTTCCCACACTGAAGGGAGAAGCCAGCGGAGCACAGCTTCAGCAAAAACAGTTGTAAATAATAAACAAGTCAAGACTAAAAAGTAGGGATTTTTCCAAGGATGCTGTAATACGGCTGTTGAAGCTTCTCCAGTAGAACTCTGGCAGAGGCTGTTTGCATAGCAGCAGATCAGCAGGGACCACGGGTTTGCAGCCATGCTTTTTTTGTGACCCCATGGGTTTCTTTGGCTTTATTGGGTTTTTCTCATTTGAGTTTGTGAAGTCTAAGTTTGACAAAAAAGAAGTATGAAAAATATGTTGTGTTGATAAATCTTTCTCAGTGGGATGATTAGTAATAATTTTGATGAAAATCGTGATGAAAATTATTTGTCCTTATTATAAGGAAACGTGTGCAAATTCCCACGTGCACTTGGGCTTCAGTCGTTGCATTTTTGGTTGCCTTCTTTGTATCTATTCCCCTGTACATAAAAAAACTGGGACCTCCTCAAAAGAGTCCAGCGTAGGGTCACAATTATGAGAAAGGGTGTGGAACACCTCCATTATGAGGAAAAGCAGAAAGACCTGGGTCTTTTAAATTGTGAGAGATTGAGGAGTCTCCTTCTCTGGAGACATTTGAGACCCGCCTGGGTGCCTACCTGTGCAACTTGGTGTAGGGAGCTGCTTTGGCAGGGGGTTGGACTCCACGATCTGTGGAGGTCCCTTCCAACCCCTACAACTCTGTGGTTCTGTGATCTCTACACTATTTTGTCTCCTTGAATCAGGCACCTAAGCCTTACAGTGCAAATAAAAGGCTTTTGAAAGGAAGCTTGCATTGCGTTCATCTGTAATGCTTCCAGCTTGCTTTGCACTTTTTGTGAACTGAAAATGTACAGAATTCTGTTCTGAACTGTGGAAAGGTTGTGGTGCACAGCTTCTCTCCACTAAGTGAAGTGGAAGTCCCAAGAGGAAGCGCTGAGCTGAGGCAGCCTGAGCTGCGCTAGAGTCAATCTCCTTGGCTTAACTTTTTAGCCTCACACTGTGGGAAGAGAAGAAAGTTTTCTAGTTTTCCAGCATTACATCATGGGATACATTAACCATACCATGGTTAACCATGCCACACCTGTTAAGTTAAGAATATCCTCGTACTTAACAGTTCACAGGGGTGCTTGTATTTTGAAAATGCTACATGAATACAGCCTTCCTTAATCACTGCCCTTTTAAATGTGTTCAGTCTTTTCATGCTTCTACTCAGGACTGATATTGGCATTAAAAACAGCAGAAACAAAACCTTCGAAGTTTATTGGTGTTGGTTTAAGCAAGGCAGTTAGTTCCTTAATACATAAGATCAGATAAAATGAATTCTTTAGCGCGTTGTCATTCTTGCAGTTGACAACCTTTCACCAGAGGATGACTTTTCAGATATTTTCCTTGAAATAATTCTGAAAGGAAGCTAATGTAACCTAGACATGGGAATGACTTGCCAACTGCAGGCTGATGTAGATACCTTTATCTTATCTTTCAAAATGTGAGACTGGGATCCACTTAATAATGCCATAAGCTGAGCTTGTCTGGTTGTCCCCTCTTGTATCTTGTTTTCTCCGTCTGCCCTTCCTCTAGCCCTCAGAGAGCCACATTCTTCTCTGGTCCATCAGGATTTGGCCTTAGTGAAGTAAGCTGGTCCTGACAGTCTCACACTCACCTATCACTGATGGCTCTTCAGCCCAAAACTGAGTTAAAATGCACCTCAGGATCCTTCAGAGAAGGGGAACGAGCAAAATGTCTCTGAGAGAACTGTAGTAGCATAGCCTCAAAACCTTGATTTTTCACTGTTGATGATTTCCATGGAGCTGTGAAAACAAAATCAGAGAGAAAAGCCAGGCCAAGTCACCACTGCCAGCTGATGGTGTAAAGTAGTAATATATTAAGTGAGTAATCAGAGCATTGCTCTATATATGGTTATGGAAACACGAGAGCTTCAGTGGTTGAGACAGCAGCATGTTTTCTGTTTCTGTACTTCGTGTCTATGCCAAGATCAGTCCCAGATCAAGTCCTAGCTCTCACTGGACAGAGTGGCATCAATCCTTGTGATCAATTGCCTGTGTGTCTTAGATGCAGTGTTGTCTGTGTGCCAGCAGACTGGGATTCTGAAAAACCTGATGGCTTTCATGTGACAGTTCAGATAATCTCAGCCACGTGCAGTCATTTTAATGGACTCTACCCATTTACTGTTCAGATGCTTCATTTATAACTGGATAATGCTCGATCACGTGACTGTTCTGTCCAGCACAGCATCCCTGTCATTAATATATTGGATACTGCAAAAGCAGGATGCATGTAGGCTTTGGTAGCAGCGTCTAGCAACAAGGATGCCTTTGCCTTCTGCCACACTTGTGATAACTCTCCCTTTTGGACCAATTCTACACGTGGCTTTTGGTCTCTGCTCAGGTGAAAGCCAGGGAGTAGGCATTCTGCAGACTGGAGTGTGGTGGCACTGCCTTGCTCAGCAAAGCAACCTGTGAAGTAGCCACCTGCACTAGATTGCAAAGTAAGCCTTAAAACACCAAATAGCTAATGGCAGTCTGCACACGATAGCCCTGTGATTGACCTCATTGCTTTAGAAGCAATCTGTGCATCACCCTGAAAGAAACGGTAACCTGTTCCAGCAGTAAATAAACAGGGTTTTTGAAAAGCAACCAAAGGCCTGATGATACTGACCAGATCACAGAGAGATTTTTCAGATGGAAACAAAGGCCTCTGCGTCTCTGAGTGGCTCATTCTCTGGCTTGTGTCAGTGGGGAATATACACTGATGACAAAGCCACTGATAAATCCAGTGTATTTCAGGCATGTATGCTTTGTTGGGAGATGCACTTTTTCTTTCTTTGCTTCTACGTTTGCTGGGGGAGCATGATCTAACCCCAGGGCAAGTGGAAACGAAACTGAAGTGGTAAAATGTGTGCATCATGCTTAGCAACTGAAGTTAGTCTGCTCTGAATAAAACATTGCTTTTTTTTTCCCCACCTCCCCAGGTTTTTGCTGAGCCCTCCCTCAGTCTGTTCGCACTGGAATGCTGCAAGGGCAGAGAACTGCACTTCAGCGAACCCGTCAACTCCGTTTTGAATGAGGACCTTCATTTTTACACTCAGTCTGTATGGGTGAGAAGTGGATTGTAAGTATGGAAGAAATATCCTTGTTATTTTGGGGTGCCAGTACTAAGCATGTGCTTTCTAACAACTGCCTTTATTCATAGGATGTATTCTAGATTCTAACTTTTGAGACATTTCAGAATCCTAAAATGTTGAATGCTAGATTCACCTTGCGTACCAAGATTCAAAATGAACAAGAGCTCTGGGCAGAGGATGCATTTTGGCCCCGTAAGAACTATCCCTTTATCCCCACGCATTAACAAGCAGTAGAGCCTGTTGTTCAAGCCAGGAGCCAAAAGTAAATCAGTAAATTCCTGACTCACAGGTAGGGTGAACTCGATCTGCCTTTGTTAACGGGCTGTAAAATACCAGCTGCAAACTGCAGTGATTTACTGTGAGCCACTGCAGTGGCTCGGTGGAGCTTGGCATGCTGTTCTGCTGCCACAGAGAGCAGCTCCGGGCGGATGGGACAGCTGGAGCAGTAATTTGCTTCTGCTGTTAGTTTAACCCCCCTGTGACTGGGAATAAACACCCAGGCTCTTCTGTGAAAGCCATCTTAAATCTGCAGAAGCGACCTTCCAACCCTTTTCCCATCTCCTTTCACTTTCTGGAGGAGCTCCCAAGTGCTGTGTCTCAGCCAAGTTTCAGGGCTGCACAACAGGAACAGAGAACTTGCTGGGTCTTGTAACTGGGGCTGACTGGAAAGTGCTGGCCTTCAAATATGACACACATGTCCTCTTTTAACCCTTTTCCCACCTCTCATGGCATTCACACACATAAGGCTGTAATTTTCTTGAGAGGTCTTAAGGGGCTATAAAAAAACAGTGCCGAGTTTGAACTAATTGAGCAGCAAACTAACGCGGACCGTTTACTGCTGATGTACACCTCTGTTGTAATTTTTATGATGAACTTTTCAAATGCATCAAGTCTGGTGCCACCTAAAGTCAGAACCCATATAAATAAATGCCCAGCTGGACTTCTCCGAGCTCCTTGTGGTGCTCCCCAGGAGGCAGCACTCCACAGCCTGTCCTCATCCTTCACAACAGATAGGTAGCTGAAAGACTGCTGGGTGTGACGGGATTGCAGGAAGTCTATGGGATGTCCTAGAGCACTAATCTGCCTCACCTCTAAGTTCAGGAAGGCAGATGTAAAGGCGTTTTGGGCTCCTTGTCCCAAAGCCTGCTGTCAGCCTTAGACAAGTGACTTAAGTAGGATTTATGTACAATCTGAATTTGCGTTATTTGAGAAAATAACTCGCTAAGGGACAGATCACTGTTGGACCATTTCAGCTCCATTGGAGTTCCTTCCAAGCAAGGCTGGCTGTCTGCTCCCCCCAAACATCCAGAAGGGGGAAAGTGCACTGCAGGTGCTGTAAGCCCTGCTCGTGGGTATTTTCTCACTGACTTGAAACAAAGTGTGCGGCCATCCCCTCCCGTTCTTGGCAGCTGACTTTGTACAACAGGTATCTGGGGAAACGAGTATTTGCTTTGTGCTTAGATGAGTTAATGAGTCAAACATTTAGATTCACTGTCTGTACAACAATGTCCTATTGATTGAAACAAAGCTGATCTGTGATCCTGAGGCTGCCTTTGTAAGCAGCAACACAGCCAACTACTGAGCCAGATGTCTAGATAACAAGGGATCTGTATGTGCTGGTCCTTGAACTCTTTTAAAGGTTTCACCCATGTTAACGTTCAGATGCATTCACTGCAGTAAAGTCTGTTACAGCAGTTTATGGGGTTTGAAGTAAATATTTGTTATGTATTTTTGTATTGCAGGTAAGTGGAATAGCTTTAGCTATTAAAAAACACCAGACAAAATCCTCTCATAGTCAATATCTACCACCATGCAAAGCTGCAAGTGCCACTGTCAGTACTGCAGTCAGTATTATTCCCATCTGGGTTCATGCAGAGATGCTCAAATTTGGAGGAAAAGCTTGGGGGAAACTTCTGAGTTTTGAGCTTGGAAAACACAGCTTAATTTAGACAAAACAATCAAACCACTAAAATGGATGCCATTCTGGAGCACAGTAATGCAGCTTTGCTGGTGTCCCTGCCGTGGGGAGGTCTGGGGGCTTTCAAGAGCACAGTCCTGAACATAAGCCCGCTGTAGTTAACATGTAGTCTTCATGTTCTGCTTTCTGTACCCAGGTGGATTGCATATGAAGGATGCAATTTTTTAGGAAAGCAAATTCTGTTGGAGCCCGGTGAGATTTCCAACTGGAATGAACACAGTGGCTGGAAAGTAATCGGCTCCCTTCGTCCAGTGAAACAGGTACTGCAAGAGTCTGAGAGAACAATTTGTTTTAGTCTGGGGTTAGTGTAAACTAACCAAGTATAATGCTGCACGTCGTACTCCTTAAATCAGGCCAGATGATGACAGCCAGAAGGACATACTGAGGTTACCGAAGCAGAAAATTCTTCCACTGGCAGTTACTGAGATCTATATTAGGCTCCCAAAGGGAAATAATTCCTTGCTACTCGGAGCCAAGCATTAGCATGTTCTCTAGATGCTCTATTTTTACATGTTTGCCATATAGAAATGAGAAAAGCAATTGTATATTGACTTGTTTTGCAATTAACATAAATGGAAGCAAGGACAAGTTCTTCTGTGCTGCAGCCTGGACTTCCAATAGAAGCAAAGTTTGTGCTGCCCCACTGGGTTTTCTCTCCCTCCCTCACCCAGGTGACATGTCAGTGTCACATTCTGCCCCTCTGCCTTTCCAGGGTGCATCAGGTAACGCAGCTGAGCTCCACCTTGTGTGCACCCAGCCACACACGTGTGATAGGGCAGCATCCTGGGAGAGGGGAGGAGGGCTGGGATGCCAATAATTTGTGCTGATGTTAGAATTCTCTCTTCAGCCATGACTATGAAGAGCTTTTGTGTTTGGTAGCATCCCTTTCAATGTTGTGAGTAATGTTCTAAGTAGTACCTTGTATATTTTGCTGGGGATCTGGGCACTCAGGGCTTGTTTACATTTTAAATCCTGCAGACCAAGTGCTGCCCTGAGTTTGTGCAGGCAGCTCACTGTGCCTAACAAACACTTCAGATGGGCATATGGTTTTTTTGAGAGTGGAGTAATTCTACAAACCTGCAGCACTTTGTATTTCCTCAAATCTGAATGCTTGAAACTCATGTGCCTCAAGATGAGACACAACAGTTTTATACTCAGTGACTTTGTAAGGTCTCTTCCTTGCAAAGAACAGATCTGCTGTGTACTTATTAATGCACATTTGGACATGGATGCTGAGTAGGAGGGAGTCTTTACTGTCTCTTAACGTGGGGTTTCTTTATTATGCAAAAAAAGAGGTTCAAAACCCCCAGAAGGAAAGCTATGCTCAAATCAGCACCTGGAGGGAGCTGCCCTTCATAGCTCACTTTTCCTTATTTACTCCAAAATCAGCGAATAATGGAGGAAAAACTCAAACCCAGTGGTAGCCCTACAGAGCAGCCTTCTTTTTTGAATAAGCTGAGTAAGCAGTGATGCCAGCTGAGTACGGTTTTCCATGCACATGCACATTCAAGAGCAATGGTGAAAGTTCTGTGCCATATATTCCTGATAATGGTGTTGAACTTGCTGGATATGCAACTCAGCAAGTTCTGTATTCAGAAAATAAAAAGCTTGTGGATTACAGCCCATTTACTGGCCTTGGAGTGAAAGAAATGTGAACTGAAGCCATTTGCATATCACAGGGATTAGTTCTGTAGAGATAAATAGATGAAAGTATACCCTCTCTGCCACTGCTGCTTACAGCTGTCTGTATGTGACTTCTGTCTCACGTGCACATTCACTTCAACTGAAAAAGAAATAAAATTAGTATTTAACATCATCATCTGGAACTGGGAAGGCAATGCATACTTTTTAGAAAAGCGATGTAAGATGGAAGCTTTCTCCCATCAGCTTTTGCAGTCTGTGTGATATGACTCTGTTCCTTCACCCCGTTCCAGCCAGCAGTGTACCTCCGAATCAGGAACCGAGCCCAAGGCAAATACCTGACAGTAGCTGGAAGCCTGGCTGATGTAAGAGCGACGTCGGTGTGCGTGGCTCCGTACAGCAGCAAGGATACCCAGATCTGGCACTACTGCCGTGGGCTCTTCAAATCCAAGGTGAGTTTCCGGATGCTGGAGTGTGTTACTGCACCTGGATCCCCTCATGAACACAGGTCACAGTGTACGTTTCCCCATTAATGCCAGGATCACTTTCTGCCTTCCTTGTGCAGGCTGGAAGTGGTTTGGTACTGATGCTGCCCTTGATGGTCTGTTTTTAATCTAAGAAATACTAAAGGTTAACAAAGAAGGCCTTCTGTGATGAGCCTATAACCTATAACACTGAATAATCTGCTCATAGCTTAATTGTGGCAGTCGTTCCTGCAGTACTCAGTGCCTGAAACAGAAACATGTCAGGCACAAAAGCGAGGCTTTGTGGTGGCCGCATCTCATCTCTCTCGTCTTCCCACTGCTCAGGTTAACGACGCCTGTCTGGATGTCATCGGTGGCAGAGATGTGCCAGGGGCCAAAGTCGCACTGTGGGTGGAACATGGCAAAGAGAGGCAGAAGTGGAGACTCAATGAGGATGGAACCATCAGTTCGTACTTCAGTGACCAGCTGGTGCTCGATGTTAAAGGTATTTAAAAACAAAGCAGAACAAAGGAAAGCAAAACCGCTCTCGTGTCCTACATGCAATATTCCTGCGCCTTTGTGCTTAAGTACTGAATCCTGTCTCTCTCACCTGTTTTACATTCAACTGCTTGGCAGTGGGACAAGAAACAGTCCAGGGGGAGCATTACTCTCTGATCCCAGAGGTTTATTCCAGTAGTGCTGATAGCAAGAGATGGTATTATAGAAAACAAAATAGTGAGGGAAAAGCACTCAGCAAAAGAAATACTCCTCTTGCCTTCAGGCTTATCCTAGTCCTGACCAACTATGGCAGAACCACCCATGAAGAGCAATCCCAAATGATGGCAGTTCCCACAGTATCAGAAAGCTGTGCTGCCTGGCTTACTGCACCAGCTGATGTTAAAGCGAGGGTGGGGGACCATTTGGTTGCTCTTTAGAACACCAGTTTCTTTCAGTGAATTCTTGTTTTATGGCGTGATAAAAAGGCACTGCTAACTTCTGTGCACAGAGATACATCGGGGGCTCCCCTTCTGAGAGCTCCTCAGGGCTTCAGCTGGTGAGTATGAAAGAGACAAACAGCAGAAGTGCAAACACTCCCCTGTCCCTCACAGAACTCCCCTCTCAGCTCATCTTCCTGCTCAGTCACACTTCTTAAAGATTCTGTTGAGATTCTCGGCATCTGCTTTTAAATTGTTTGCCTTCATGAGTTTGTTTTATTTTTAAGGAGGAAATTACTATGACAAGAATCACGTCATTATGAATGAGCCAGAAGAGGACAAACGGTCACAAAAATGGGACATCGAAATACTGTGAGTGAGTAAAACCCACCACTGAGATGGGCCTGGAGAGAAAAAAAACCTACTACTGAAGTCACACACCACTGGAACCTTAAGCAGTAAATCCTGTCTTCCTTCACTCGAAGCACCAGCTCCTAAACCAACTGAATTTGGCTCAGACCTGGAGGATGCAAAGTTGAGCTCACATCTCTCCAGACGGACTGAACTGTGAGCTGATTCTTTGAGGCCACTCCTAGGAAAGTTACTGTTATTCTTCATCTGAAGTATTAAAGTGAATGCAGAAGGTGAGACAGAAGCTTTGCAGGATATGAACTGCAAGAGATAATGATGTGGGAAAGGCTCTTTAGAAATACTGGTATTTATTTCCTTTCTCTCAAAAGAAGCTCATTCTTCAGCGAGTGCACAAATGAGCTTGAAAGAGGCTGAGGTGGACTTCTGTGGCCCAAGAGAAAACAGCTGAGGCTCAGAGTGATCCTGAATCTCATACCATACCTCCTGCTAAAGTGCAATTTATTTTGCCCAAAAGACAAATTTGAACTGGAATTCCCAGCTCAGTGCATGAAAAGGGCAATAAAGGCAGCATGAGTTTTACCTCCCTAGTGTTACAGGTAGGTCTCGGTCTTATTTGTTTCAGCAATACCAAATTTCTGAGTTTAGGAACTCCAGCAGACCCGTGGGCTGTTTCCAACCCATGAAATTGTGAGTTAGCCCTGAAGATCATTTTTAACACGTAGGCATAGGTGCATCTATCCAGAGCATAAGCTATCCTGGGTCAGGTTAGATGTCTAAAAGATTTACTGAATTTGGAGCAGTAATGATTTTGCTCCTGCTGTATTTTGTTGTCATGTATATAGACTAATTTAATACAATGTGATTTGGTCTTAAATCCATGTCTTCCTTCAGAAGGAAACTCGCCAGGTGCTAGCAGCTAGCATTCCACCCTGCTCAATGTCAGGAACAGCATAACTGCATGTTAAGGTCACTCGTGCTCATCAGCATGTCCCTCTTAGCCCAAAGGATGAGGAGTTAGACTAGTGATGACCAGCCCAACGTGCTGGCAGTTTCCTCAAAGGCAGCAAGATGCAACCATGGAAGCAGCCCTCACTTCAGGTAGGTAGAGCACTTCTACTGCACTGCAGCTGGAGCAGGCTGGAAAAAGAACATGTTCCTCACGCAGGACTGACATACAGGAGGAACTGCAGGGCTGCAGACACCTGAAGTGGTGGTCCTTAGCTCACTGTTACCTTCATTTGATTTCTGTGTCACTAAATGAATCTACTTCTTTAAACAGATAATAATTTCTTTCCTTATTTGTTTATCAGGGTGCGTGTTTCTGTTTAAGAAGTTGAGCTAAGGAATTTGTTTCCAAAAGCTGTAAGTGTTCCTGTGCACGTAAACAGGATTGGACCTTAAAAAGAAACACATCACCCTCTTTGCCACAGAAATAAAATATATGGATGTCTATTTTTGTATGAAATATGAGTTCTAGAGCATACTATTTAAAAATAAACAACCTGTGTACTTGCACTTACTATTTTACATTCTAAAGTGATCATAAATCTGCTGTTACAGCTCTCCAGCTGTATGTATATATTTCTACAACTAAGGCACTTGTTTGGCTTTTTTTTAACGTGAATCAGAATACCAGGCGTTCTCCACATGCCTCACTTTCCATTTGCAAAGTTCTGCTCTTTCGGGCCAAGAGCACCTAAACCATGTGGGGTGAGGTCCCAGGGCTTCATAACCAAGTAAATCAGGCCGCTCTACTTCAGAGATCTTCCATGTAAAATGCCAAGCATGTATATTTGAATTGTATAAAAAAACTTTTTAGAAGGAACCTTTTGCTCGTTGCTTTCTTCGTGTTAGCAGATAGAAGTACACTCCTGCAAAACATCTATTTTCAAATGGCCAAAAATAGAGAAATAAGTAGGTACTTTTTATTCATTAAGACACCACGCTGCTGTGTGGGTTTCCACGGAAAATGTAGATTGTGAAGTATCAGAATGTCTGTGCTCCTCCCATCAGAATGCACTCAAGTGAGATGTGAAGCTCCTTTTCCTAGGAGTCATGCTAACCTGGCACTCTGAGGTACTGAGCATTGCTGAGCAGCTCAGCTGTTGCCAAGCTGCACTTTTACCCACAGCACTCTAAGACTTCTCCTGAATCACTTCTCCAGAGATTCCGTGAGGAGCTAAGTCACAGAAGCGTTAAAAAACTTCAATGAGACATTCAGTCCACAGTGCCAAGGCCAGGTTTTCCTTCTCTTCAGCTGAGGTCAGCTGGAGCTCTTTGACACAGACAGTGCTGCCGCTCCAGATCTGCTTCAGCGCATCCAGGTACGACAAAGGGAAGCGCAGTCCGTGAGGAGTTTGCTGAGATGGGGGAAGAGGGGGGAAAAAAAGGGGAAGAAAAAGCCACTTCAGCCCCGTGCAGCATGTTTGTTCTAACACACAGGAGGGCAGGATAACTATTAGGCAGGACTCCTTGATATATCTGCTGAGACAGCGTAGCTGCTGTGTATCCCTGGGGATACTGAATGTATCCAGACCAAACTGGGATATACACACTGACCAGAAGGTACAGCAGCACATATGCCACTGTATCCAGTACCCTTCATAAAGGATGTACTGAAGTGCCTCTTACTTTTGTGTCCTTTAGGATATGCCAATAGCTCCACTCACCTAAGGCGTAATTCAAGGCACACGTAAGAACTGTGCTGCAAAACGTAACAGGGCAGTGTAGCTTTTGTGTGTAAGCAAGTCAGGAACAAACCTGTGCTGCACCTTCCACACTCGCAGTATCGTCATCTTCTGTCCCCATCATGTGAGTTTCTCTCCTGTTCCTTAAAGAATGATAGACGTACACCATCTCCTTGCGAACGTCATCCTAAGAGACGGCAGGAAGGAAACAGTTCCACTGCAGTGATCTGCCCCATCCGACCTGAGATAAAAAGCATGCACCTGCTGTGCAGAACATGGAGTACGTTTAGCTCTGTAGTCTCCAGCAGAAGGCCAGAACGTGCCGTATCTCTGCTTCACAACAGCCTCATCACCTCCTTCCAAACCCTAACGGGATGTGGGAGCCCACCAAGCTGTACGTGCACGGCCCTTGGAGCCAGAGCAGCACGGCAGGGCACGAGTGCTCTCACCCTGCAACATCCCACAGCCTGGAGCACAGAAGGGTGGCACAGGGGTTATACTTACAGAGTTGTCTTGATCTGGCTCCACTGTGATTACAGCATGATCCCTGAACTGCAGTCTGATTTTGCTATCTAATTTTGGCAGTTTTCCACCTGAAAAAGAAATTCTCCATTAGAAAGGAAGGGAACCGTATCAGTGGTGCAAACTGATCCTTGTGCACCCTTGCTGTCCTGGCCTCTCTCCTGTGCCTGCATTTATTGTTACGTTCCACCATTCATCTCAAACACAGAGCTGGCACTGCACTGCAATCTCTGCCTGCCTTAAAACACCAAAATCATTAAGGGCAGACAGCAGCAGCTCCGCCATCCCATCAGCAACAGGAGCAGGTTTAAAACTCAAAACTCACCTGGAGTTAAAGAGTCAGAATCACATCCCAGGCAAGGTGGCAGTCGGTTCATAATGAAATCCTTCCTCATGTCGGATGCTCTCAGTTCTCCAGTGTTTTCCAGACGGTCCGCAAGCATTCTCAGAATGCTGCTCAGCTTTTTTGTTGAGCCTGCTATATCCACCTGCTAAATACACACACACAGTTCCCCTCACTTGAGTTCAAGCTGAACAAAGACTGTCCTAAAGAGATGCAGTAATGAAGTAATGATCTGGAAAGATAAAAGAGGACCACCCAAAGTGCAACATTTTCTCCCAAAACAACAAGTGTTGTTTCTTTTACACGATCCCCACAAGCTGCTCGCACATCAAAGCTGAAGCTCGGCTCTGCTCACGGTGGGGCTGCCCACAGTGCTAAAGGGCCTGCAAGGGCACTTCAGAGAGAGACTTGTTCCTTCTTCACACTGATCAGCAGCACAACCAGACTATAAAAAGGACACACAGCCATTCACAGCTCCGCCAGCTTTCCAGAAGTTTGACCTGATGGAAACTACGCCCGTCTGACAGCTCTAAAACAAAACTCATTCCTTGGAGAAGGAAGCGAGCCACACAGGGCCACGGTCATACTGGAGAAAGGCACCACAAAAAGCAGGCAACGCTTCAGCTGGATCAAGCCTCCAGATGGTCACCCTGAAGTCTCTGGAAGGAGTGGTGTTGCTCAGAGCACACGAGCTGCACGCACTGCTCTTCCCCCAGACTCGCCTGCTCACCATCAGCAGTTTCCTGGGGATGCTCGTCCGCAGGGCCACGTCTTCTTTTGCAGTACTGAACACAAGGCCAGGAATTACATCCAGTAAGAAGTCTCCCCAGGAGCTGCAGGACAGGAAGAAGAAAATACTAAAACGGCTGCTTTGAAGTACAACAGGCACTTACTTCTTATGTGTGCTGGGTACCACTGAACATGCTTTGAAGCACTTTACATTGCTGCAAGAAACGTATCCAGGGTTATCAACTTCTTAGATCCCCATTCTAAGGCTGAATGCACTCCAAAAATTTGGCTTTTGCTCTCTGTGTTTCTGTTCCTCAGCTGCAATAAAGCAGGGGAATGGAGGGAGGATTCCCACCTGCATCTTATTCCTGTAGCCTGAGTCAATCTCATTAGGATCAGGTGTGCCCCCTTATAAAACCACTGTCCCACCCACCTGTGGCCTCTCCCTGCCTCACTTCAAAACAACATCTTTTACTTCTTACTGCTTCCCTCTCCTCTTCCCCCAAAAATCCCACATCAGCAACTATCTTCAGATCTCCATTAGCGTGACAAATTGCCCTGCTTGTAGCAAACACCACCAGGCTTGTCTTCCTGCCTCAAGCAGGGGTGTGGCCTGGACAGACCTTGTCCCAGTGCACAGCACAGTCCCTTTGGGCTGCCCTTACCCCACACCAGCCTGTCACGTCTCCAGCAACTCTATTATAAGGAACTTGTCTGTCCAACACTGCCTGACACACAACAACTCCGGATGGATCACACCAGACAAAACCTGTTCTGCACATCCAGGAGCATTCCTAGACACCGATCCGTGATGCAGCAAACCCACTTCCTTCCATCAGCACACACCAAAGCACACTTCTCCTGGTGTCACTCTTCTGTCTGCTCAGTTTGCTGCATCGGGGATGAGAAAAGCACCAGACCACCACAGGAAGGTGGCGTCACAAAAAAGGACAGGAGGTGGATCAGGACGCGTCTGTGAGGAGACCTGCAGCCCCTCAGCTGGGGAGTGCCCTCAGACACAAAGCAGCTCAGTGCTAACATTGCCACCTAGAGAATAAACGAAGTGAAACACTGCAGCAGCCATCAGCGCTCACAGAAAGTATCTTCTTTTGGTTTCTCAGCAGAAGAGTGTAAACTAAAATCACCCATTTTTGATGATGATTCACACCCCTGAGCTACTTCAACATGGAGAACTGCCCACATTAAGCGTCACAGCAGCACTGACATCCCTGACATCACCCAATTCCTAACTCAGGCCAATGGCTCCAAACCCAGCGTGCAAGAGCAGCTGACCAGGTTGCAGCAGCATTTCCCCCTGTTAATGAAAGGTTTCAGCAAGCACAAGCATTAGATGCGGGTCAGAGGAAATCTGGCTTGGATGCACGGCTAGATGGAAAACACAGATGAGCAGAAAACACAAGCAAAGAAAGAATCTGCAACAAGTCCATCGGAACAGGCGCGGGTGACTATGTAACGTGGGAGAGAAGGAGATGAAAGGAGCAACCTGTGACTCTTTGGATTATGAAATGAATGGCAAGATGAAAGCCATTTCCAGAGAAGCAACACAAGTAGTAAGGAGGAATTACTTGTTTTGGTAGGTACTGATGGTCACGTGTGTAGAATAAGGTATCCCAGGAGGTGTGTCAGCTTGGTGGATCGTCCCTCGTGGGAAGTACAGTAAGTTACCTGGCTGCAAGAAAACGAGGAAGAATTGATATATTTAGGGCACACGGTCGAAGTTTACTACTCTGCTGCCATAACAGCTCTGTGAGCACACAGACTGACAACACGGTCTGGTTTTGTTTCTTAGATCACAAAACAGGGATCCATCGTACCTTTCAGGAACATGGAATGCTCTATGCCAGAAAGTCTGACACTCTGAACTTCCCAATTTACTATTGGCATTTACTGCATGTAATGTATCCACCAGAGCAGTTGCAGAGCTTTGGCAAAGCGTACTAGTGCACAAATGGACCAGCCTGACTGATCACAGACAGCACGCAGCAGCACAGACCAGTTCACAACCATGCTTCAAACCAATGGAGCTCTACAAATGTGTACCCGGTGCCCCAGCTCCTAACTTAAGAAGTATTAGAGACTTTCCAGGAATAATTGCTTCGTTGTCCATTGTCTAAAGCCTAAAGCCTTTGAGAACAGATAAATTAGACAACTATCACATTCTCATGCCCAGAGTGCTTTGAGCACCAATCCCTCCCCTCAGTTTCACAACTGGAAGAATTCAGAACACTGTCTTTTAGAAAAGAATCGTTTTAAATATAACTACTTTTCTCACAGCTACAGTTCAGCCCAGTTATAGCAACTCAATCACAACACCTTTAAGATGAATTCATGTGTGGGATTGCCAATCCTGTCTTCCGATTCCACGTTGTACTCCCGAGCTAAGGGCACAGTTGGTTTGTAGAGCCGCCAGTGCTTCTCGCCTTCCAGCTGGAGGATGAACACCTGCAAAGGACCACAAATCCAAGTGCACAATGAAGTTCAGCTTCCCTGCATGCATCCAACTCATCAGAACTGTTAAGTCGTCTTCTTCCTTAGAACGTCTGGGGAACCATGTCAGGAATCGGAGACAGAAGGCAATCACAACGACACAGGGTGCTTCTCTGACAACAGAAGAGACAAAATTCACCTGACCTGCCCTGCTCTCAGCCACCCCACAGCACAGGGAGCAGGATTCCTCTTCTGAGGAACCCACAGACATCTACAGTGCAGAAATTTGTATCTGAAGTATTTTTGAGGCCTCACTTAAGAGACAACGGGAAGAAAAGCTGGGAGGTAAGATCTGCTTTATCCTACCTAGGGTAAGCACTTGGAAATGCCCATTTCTCCCCAGCGACTGCAAAGTGTTAGATAACTGACTTAGAAGCAGCATCTACCACACAGATATTCAGAACATCAGCTGGTGGAGCTCTTATTACCAATCACTGACACCCAGAGCACCCAAAACACCTTTGGGGTACTGTGAGCTGCAGGGGCTGATGACGTATGTCAGAATCTACAGGTTCTAGAGCAGCTAAAGAAAAATGAAATTTACGTATTTAACCTGGAAAAAAAACCTTCAAGAATGTTTTTTTTTTAAACGCACTGGTTATTTGAATGGTGTTTTTAGAAGCACAGTTCATGTGATGCTGCCATCAGACACCTCAGTACCCACTGAGTAAAACTACACAAGGGGAAAAAAAAAACCAACCATAAAGAAGCACTTGCAATTGTAACTTCTCAGTGGAAAAACGTTTTTCTATAAGAAATTACTGTCTGAGATAAGGGAAGAAGAACAACACGGCGACAGCTAGCCCTGCCACCAGCAAAACCCCACGTACAGCCCCACAGACAGCTGCCCTACCTCGACATCATCGTAGTGAGGGGGAAGGCCCTGGGACCCCTGTGGAGTGATGTAGACATTTGACCCAACCAGAGACCCGAAGTAGCACTCCAGCTTCTCTTGAATCTTCCACAGCTCCTCCTGCAAAAAAGAAAAAAGAACGGTGTTACTGCTGGAGAGCTGCCCAGCCCACAGCCTCCCTGGCTGCTCAGGGGCTCTTCTAGGGAAGAAACAACTGGAACACTGAGGCTGGGAAGGGATGGACAGGGCTAGGCACAGAGGACAATAAGCCAAGCACCAGCCCACAAACAATAAAACATCTTAATATGAGGAACACATGCATGACTTGCATTATTCTAGCTACTATCAGAGAGCCCACACAATGGTTAGAAACCTTTCTGCAGCAGCTCCAATTGCAACACATCACACGTACACAATCAAGGAGGTTAAGCACCCCTGCCATGCTTTCTTATATGCCTCGGATATATTGCAGGTTATTCATGTGTGGAATATGCCACAGATTCAGAGACATTCAAAGTGCGGTATCTTTCAATCTGTTAGAACTACTTTGCTCCTCCACAACTGGAGACGTACATTAGAATTTAACAGATGCACGTCAAGAGATGCTTCTAAAAACCCTCAAACCACAAAGCCAGCGAGGTACATCATAACAGATGCTGAGGAGTGTTGGTAAGACTGCACCTTCCCCTCATCACCACTCATCTGTGCTTACACAGGCAGCAGTCACAAACACCACCACAGCAACAAGAAACTAATAGCCAGAACCATAGAAGCTCTAATTCATCTGCCTAGCTAAAGCGTACAAGAATTAAGAGCTGTGCATTCCTGTCCTTACAGAACACTTCCTCATTAAATTGCAGGCACCAGGAGACAGAAAAGAACTACTTCACTCCGTGCATAAGCACCTGAGTCCTCGACACAACTGCACAGACACTACAGTCTCATTCTGAATGCTTCTGATTGGAGAAGCGTCAAAAAGAACAAGAAAGAGAGGACAATCACCAGAACTGGGATAAAAAACCCACGGTGCAACTCAAAGCCAGTTCACTGGAAAGAACTGCAGTGTCCTGCAAATATATTGCACTATTTTACTCCTTACCCTCCGTTAAACTGGTGAAAACACTCTATTTGCAAATTAAAACACCAGTACAGAGATCTAAGCAGACACTGACAAATGATATCAACCTTAAGCATTCAGACCTGCCTGAATTTTTATGTGACAAAGCAAATCCTTAAAAAATACTTAATTTTATAGCAGCAACTCAATTGTTTTTACTTGCTGCACAGCACTGAAACACGATGGGCTGTGCAAAATTATAAATCATGTTATGATTAATACAGCTCACATATGGGCTTCAGCAGGACACCAATGTCAGCTCCTTCACCTGGACCTTCTGAGGGCAGATACGAAGCTCTGTCTGGTGCACCTCAAGCAGAACATGCATTACAAAACATGTGTTAAGTTTTACTTAAAGCCACGAAATGAGCCCACCTTAAACCTCTGAGGCTGATGGAACTGTATGGTTGCCTTTTTCTGGTCAAAGTCCTTCTTCAGCTGTGCATGATTCACTTTCCCTTCTTTATTTAAAACCTTCTTCTTTCCATTCACACATCTGCAGATGTTTATATCACGCCCATAGTACAGCCCCTGGCTGCACAGCTCCTTCAGATCTGACAGCTGGAAGAGGGACTGGTAGTAAGCAGCCAGTAAGGGATCATTTCTTGAAACAAGCATGGGCTTTTCTTCCCAGTACTCCTTGAAAAACACCTCTGGTTTGATGGGAGAGATGAGGCTTGCAAAGAGGCTGTCTGGGCTCTCAAAATCCATGACTGATGGCGAACAAGCTGCTTCCACCTTTGCTCTTTTGGACTGCACCTGCATTTCTCTCCCCTCCTCAGCATGCTTCACACCTTTCTTGGGCATGGTCCTGTTCAAGAGGAGAGAGAGACAACAGTCAGCCAGCACCATAACCCCGTGGGCCCTGCAAAGCTCCTCCTGCCTTCTCCAGTGGGGCAGACTGGTGGGAACAGTTCTGCTTTCAGGTAATTGCTATTCTTCCCAAGTGGCAGAAAACACCCCCAGCAGACCTCCAACCTGCACTCAGTTCCTCTGCAAAGGGCTCTACTGGGCACTGCTGCTCACAGAATGCCAAACCCACACCTGAATCTGTTCTAGAAACACACACAAAGAATCCAAATGGCCACAAGAGAGACCTTTCTAAATGCAAAAACCTACCCAAAGAACCCGTTAGAATGCTCTTCTCCAGCAACAGCTCAATTTTCCCTTTAATAGCTCAGATGTAAGAGGTTTAATAACACGCAAAGGGGATGGAGAGGGGGAATAAAGATAAGCTTGTGCCCTACTGCTGTACAGTTATCAGAGTGCAGCTCCAGCACTACCTACAGAGCAGCTGAGGGAACACCTGTGCTGTTAGCACAGCAAACACTAGGAGCACAACCAGCAGTAATATCAAGGAGAGGGGCACAGGAACAGCAGGGACAAATGAAAGAACTGGTTGCTGGGAGGGGAGAAGGCTCCAAAGAATTGGAAAAGCCAAAAGCAACCGCCTTGTGCAAGGAGCACCTGCTTGAGACCCACATCTCAGCCCCTGAACAGTACCCATACTGCATCTGGCATGGCCAGGTCTGGCAAAACTAAGTCTTACAGAGGAGAAGGAATGCTTTAAGGCCTCTCTGTTGATGCTGTGCAATCACAGCAAAATATGCAGTGATAAGGCTCTGCTTCCATCTCTGCAAAACTGTCAAACTGTGTGGTTTATGCAGAGTACCAAGAGAGCTTTTTAATCAAAACACAGACAGTTAAAGTTGGAAGTCATTTACTTTGTTTTTCCGTGTAGGAAATCTGCTTGTATATCTGCAAAAAAAGGCTGCCTACTAGCCTGCTGGGCCTGGCTAACGGCAGCCAGCACTGGGCTTGTCTCTGCACGTCTGTGAACCAACGTGGGCAATTACAGCTTCTAATGCTTTCATTCCTGAAGCAGAATTCATGACTTTGCTCTCAAAAGTAAATGTTCTCATGCTTTCATTTACACAAATCTCTTATCATAGAAGCATGGAAGCTGGAAAAGAACTCTAAGATCACCCAGTGCTGCCACCAGCCCATCCCCCACCATGCACACTGACCAGTCCCTCAATGCCACATCCATATGGTTCTTGAGCACCACCAGGGACAGTGACTCCACCACGTCCCTGAGCAGCCTGTTACCAGAACCCTCACCTAGATCTATCCCCAAACCTTTTCCTAATACTAACCCTAATCCTAATCCAAACACAAACCCTATTACTATTCCTAAACCTTACTTTAACCCCAAACCAAACCCAAGGCCTATCCCTTCTCTCACCCTGACACTCAAACTAAACCTACAGCTAAACCTAACCCTAAATGTAATCCTAACCCTTACCCTAGCACCTACCCAAGGCCTAACACTACTCTGGCCCTAAAACTCAAATTAACCCTATCCTAACCCTATTATTAAACCTTACCTAACCCAAACCCAACCCAACCCTATTCATAGTCCTAGCCCTAACTCACCACTCTTTTGGAGAAGATTTTATTCCTAATATCCAACCTGCACCTCCCCTGGCACAACTGGCAGCCATTCGCTGTCCTGCTGCTGTTACCTGGGAGAAGAGGTTAAGCCCCCCACCTCGCACAGCCTCCTTTCAGACAGCTGCAGAGAGCGACAAGGCCTCCCCTGAGCCTCCTCTTCTCCAGACTGCACAGCCCCAGCTCCCTCAGCCGCTCCCCGCAAGGCCCGTTCCCTCAGACCCCTCACAGCGGCAGGGCCTAACTCCCCGCGCACCGCGCCGACCCGCGCCCCCACACCCACACAGCGCCCGGCAGCAGCGCGCTCTCCCCGCCGCCGCGCCACGCCGCGCCCCCCGCCCGCTCGGCTCACCCGGCACGGCGCTCAGCACGCGGCGCGGGGCGGGGCCGCAGGAGGCGTTCCGCGGCAGCCGCAAAATGGCGGCGGCGCGCTGCAGGGAAGCGGGAGGGGTACTCCTTCCGTAAAACGGGTAAAGCTTTGACCAGTGAAGTCCTCCAGCCTTAGAGGTTTGCAGCTCCGTCACCTACATTAGTGCTTCCAGGATGTTTTCTTAATAACGTCTAAAAACAGGGAGGCCACATCCTGCACTTCAGCTGCTGGCAAGGAGACATTACACGCTGTTATTTCTCTTTTCCAAAAATCCACAGAGTACCGCCAGCATAACTGCTTGAAGAGCACTAGGGTGTACACGTAAATCCGTATTTACCTAACGTCTGAGATATTTTAGCCTCTAGTAAATGCTGTGAGAAGCAGAACTCCTACACTTGGCCGACTGCAGAACCAGCCGCAAATAACAGGGATGGGGAATGCTTTTTAAGGACCTCCGTGCTGATTTGTCTGGAAAATCTGACCAGAAGTATTTAATGCCATCCCCTTATGGAAGCAAAACAAACTTCAAAAGAAGGTCACGTGGATTTTAGTCAGATAATGCTCAGAAAGCCCTCTAGGCAAAATAATAATAGTGTTAATAACATAAGGTATTTAAATACGTTTTGCATTTACTTTACAAGAAAGGGTCTGTGAAGTATATTTGATCCAGGTATCATCCCTGTCAGTACATTGAGAAGATGATAAAAATTATAAGCTTTGCTTAAAAAATGTTTGCAGTGATGTTACTGTACATTCACGGTCACAAAATAAACATTGGTTTCTTCTGTCAAAGAAAATAAGCTATTTTCAGGCACCTGTAATAAGATGTTCTGGGAAAGAAACTGTAGGCATGAAACCTTTCTCCTATGTGCTTCCACGTGTGGGACAGTTTGGTGGGCAGTCTGTGCTTGTGTTGGGCAGGCCAGACTGGAGAGCTCCTCCTGCTACAGATCCTATAGGTAATTTAAAGATAGAGTTATTTTGAGTCAACAATCACTTTGGGTATTTTTTTCCTGTTGAAGACTGAGGATTCACTTTTGGCTACAGGATAAATACTTCCTCTAAGGCTGAGAAAAAAACTGATGTGAAAACAATGCCGTTACGTTAGCTCATGCTACAAGCTGAGGACACACATCTGGAGCAAGTAGATGGGATCTTCTCAGGAAATCTGGAGCATCTGTGCAGGATGCATCCATAATAGCAGTGAAGTAATGAGGATTTCATGGTAATTTTTTAATATATTTATATTACACATCTGCTCAGCTTGAGGGCTGCTGTGCCATTGCTGTTGCCAAAGCCCTGTGTGTCCTTTGTCTTCACGTTCCCAGCATTGTCATGCCTGGTACAGTTCTCCTTTCCGTGACAGGATTTCCTGGAAGACTATCAAAGCCGCCTTAGCTCTGATCATTTGTTTGGCAGGGTCTTGGCTGCCAAAGTACCTACTCATTCCATCAGATTTCAATCAGTTGGGATGCAATGTGTCGCTAGCTTTTCCAGCTCTGCAACTGGGAGCCTGACAAATTCAGCTTTTTGAAACAGTAAGAGACACTGCAGTGCAACAGTATTAGAGCAGGAAAATCAAATAAACCAGAGTGTGGTTCAGACTTCCAAATTTATTCCCATTTCCTAATAGTCTTAACCAAGCAGTGACCTTTTGACATTTTTTGCCACCGCAAATTATCATCTCGAACCAACGTTGTTAAATTTAAACCCACTTCATTAAATGACAAGTAAAAGAAGGAAATCTAAATGAAAAATGCTTCTTGTTTTGAAAAGTCACAAAAAGTATTCTTGATTCTTTTCCAGAGCTGTGAACACTTTTGTTGTGTCCCTGAACATCCTTATTTCAACTTTCTTAGCTGGAAGTGCTACTTTCTTAGCCAGTACCCTTACACAGTAAGGGCATTTCCATGCAGTGTTCATCTGGGACCAGTAGGATTCCCATATGTGGCTCAGTTTTGGCACAGCTGATTCTTTTTACTTCCTGTGTACCTCTGGTCTCAGTGTAGTAACCTGACCTGTGATGGGGCCAGCGTCGCATGCAGGCAGACATGAATGGCTTCTCCTCACTGTAACTTTCAATCTCAGAAGCCAAGGGTGGGGCAAAATCCCAAGTTTTGTCAGAAGTAACAGATTCTGCTGAAGATACGGTTTGTTTGTTTTCTTGATAAAGCACTCTAAAATACCTTCCTCAAAGCTGGGTTTCTGCAATGAGCAGTTAGGCAGAAAGCAGGTGATTAGGGTAGGTCCACGTGTGGCACGGGTGTGGGGGTGTCACGTGAAGGACACAACTTATGTAGGGGATGCTGTATATTCATGGGGAGGCGGCTGTAAGACCCCAGTGCATTGGTTTGGGTCGTTGTTCCTGTGCTAACTTGGGGACTGGTGAGCAAGATTTCTCCAAAATAGAGGTCCTTCCCAGTAGTCTAGTGGAAAGCCAGGGATGGCTGTCATGAAGAAGGTTTCTCTTGAAGCACCGGTTATGTACAGTGTATAGAGCCCCATCAGCTTTACTTCCTGCTTTCTGCTGGTCTCTAACCCACTGGTAAGTCACAGTCGCTTTCCCCATTTCCTTACCATCAAAGAACAAAGGCTCCTGAGGTGCGTACAGGTTGTCTAGCAAAACAGAAATGCAGTAAGTGAAACTGGGATAGGGGCAGTTTGAAGGTGATTGATGCTGACTGAAAAACAACTGGCTACAGGTGGAGAACAGAAAGGCTGATTAAAGAGGAATGGTAAGAGCACAGATGGACGCTGGGTTAATACATTAGCCAGGAGCTGCTATCTGTTTAGGTGTGTGATGAAGGGCTCCCTTAGTGAGCAAGCTGCTTCTGCGATATTGCAGCAGTAGCACACACTTTGGATTGCCCCAGCGAAGCGTGGAACAGTCCAGCTGAAAAACCAGACTGTGAGAGTTTTTCATCAGCAGTTCTGCTGTTAACCAAACCAGCCTTGGTTTGACACAGAAGCCAGTTTCAGAAGCTCTTAACCCCTTCCTCTACTGCCGTTGCGTTATCCTCATACACAAGATAAAATCTAGCTTTATAATCATTTCTATTCATATGTACAAACCCCAGTAAAAAAAGTTGAACACAATATACACACTGGGAAATATAATCCTGGAATACGTGTCAATGACGTGATTGTTCTGTAGAATAATCCTGCCCACATTTCCTTTAAAAGATCTCTTCCTCTTGATGCGAGCTGTGCCCACGTTGGACACACTGACTGCTCGTGCTCGAGTTTCATTCTCTTCACAGCGGTCAGGGAAAGCAGGCAGGTCCATCTCAACATCAGGCTCATGGTAGCAGCCATCAAAAGCCATTGCTTGCACTGCATCAATGTTATACATTCCTGAGGCCTGGCAACAACAACAACAAATAGTTATTCTGAATCTAGCAGGAGCCATTTTAGTAAATGATAAATAAATCAGAAAATAAAGCTTTCTCTCCAGTGCTGTTCTTCATATTGCAGCCATAGGGAGAACGTTGCTACCTCACAGAATGCACTTACCTCAAGATACTACTGCCTGTGGGGCCTGACCCCTTGTACAGCACATAAGCAAATAAAGGCATATATGGCACAAAACACACTTGTCTGAGTGGCTGTTGCCAGCTGACTTGCACGTGCCCTTGCTTATGAAATAAAAAATCAAACTGTGACTCGTCTGTAGGTCTGTGGGAAATTACTTCAAACATTTCTTTTTTTTAATAGGATTATGAAATCATGTGAGCAACATATGCATCTTTTGTGTGTTCTTCCACTTGTGATATTCCAATGAATGCTTTCACATGTGGGGATATTCTTGAAGGAAATTTTTTTAAACAAGTGCTTCATAGAAGGCGAATGTTTTAACTTGTAAACATTTGTGCTTCAGGCATGCTTTTTAAAAAAGGACCTAATTATTCATCTGGTCTTGAGACAGAAAAAAATGTCATTAAACCCATCTGCCTAACTGAAAAGGAGGGAGCAGAAGAAAGATAAATAAACTTGCTTTACAGCAGACAGGAGGAAACATCACACGAGTATAGTGTGGGATTTTAGGGGGAGGAAAAAGCTGAAATTGTCTTGGTCAGTAGGTGGTTGAGAAACAAAATGAGAGGTACTTTCCTCTGAGTGATGAAAAGTAATAATAATCAGAAGTTGTGCTCCCTAATCTCTGATACAAGAAAAAGAAGGGAGAGTAACTTTGGACATTCTCAAGATCGGGGAGGACAATACTTTTCTTCCCTTCAGCCAAGACATTGAAACAGAGGAGAGTCAGAGATAATCACATCTTTGTATCAGGATTACTCTGTGACTTCTATGATGCTTTTAAAGGCAACAAAATGCAGATGATTGTACCTTGCCCCTTTTTTTGAGTTGCTTTCTCTCTTCAATTGTGGTGAGATAGTTCACTGCTGCATATTCGATGACAGACAGGAAGACAAAAAGGAAGCTGATCCATAAATACACATCCACGGCCTTTATGTAAGACACTTGAGGCATTGAGGCACTTACTCCTGTGATGATGGTTGACATTGTCAGCACCGTAGTTATTCCTGACAAAGAAGAAGGGGAGGTTATCTTAATGCAGGCCAGCTGGTTCTGTTTATCTCATCACCAATGGCTTGGACAGCACAGCTCTGTGAAGGCAGGTGATTGGGACTGCCTTTAACTTCATAGCACGGGGTCTGAAATGTAAAGTAAGCCCTGCAAGCCACCTATCAAAAACAACAGCCACGTGAACTGAAACTGAAATAGTCATATCTGCCTCTGCTGAGTGTGAACAGTCAGAGCTTCAGCACACCATGTTTGAGCAGTGAGGACACAATGCTGGGGATTCAGCAGTGCAAGGAATGCCTTCTGTGGTGGCTTTTCTATGATTCCTATGGAGCAGTGAAGGCAAGTTTGTGGTCTTGTTTCCCACAGCCAGTATCTCTGCTATACACTTTCTCATCCTGGAGCTTTACTGATTTCCCTCCCAAGCACTTTTATAATTGTACTTCTTGGCAACGTATGTCAATTTGTATGTTTGTCATAATTCTTTGATTCTAAAAACACTGTAGCGTAAAAATGCTATATCCACTGAAACTGCAGAATGTTTGCTGACTTCATTATGTCTAGGACTTCAACCTCATCTTTCCAGAATTTCTACTCTGATGCGAACCTGTTCATCTCACTTTGCTGTATTCTGTCTTGGAGAAAAGAATAGTAATAATTAAAAAAAAATAAATCCAAGCCAGGCCTTATTTTTAATAGACTGAAAGCGAAGACATCTCAGTAACATCTGTGAGTTTGCAGTGGCAAAAAGAATGGTCTTTCACCTGGGTCTCAGTACAGCCTCTCTCCAATTTTATGCGAGATCAAGTCCCCCGGAATATGCAAAAGTTTTCCCTTTCTCTCTCTGCAAGTTCCTTATGTTGAAGGTTGGAGTTTGAGATATACTTTATAGGAGGAAATCTGTTTATTAAGAATATGTGTACTTTAGGCTAGAGAGCTAAGCTTTATAAACTTTGTTGATAACACTGCCTATAAATTATGTATGCTTATGCTAATGGAATGTGTGTTATTTATTAAACTTCTGGTGCATAACCTGTTATGTATAAATTATATATAAATAAATTAACGAACGTGATCAGCAAAAACATTTTGACAACATTACAAATGACTTCCTGAGAATTAAAACTTACTTTTTAAACGTGAAGCTAAATTTCTTACAAATAAATCGGTAAATGCATTAGCAAAACTAGGTATCATAAATTGGTTTTCGATTAATATATTTAAATATCGTATCTTAATAGTTTTAGACTCTGCTAATAGAAAGGCTGATTAATATACCTATCAGTAAACATTAAGGGCTGCCCGAGTACGTGACAGTTTGTTCCTTAAACAAAGGTTCTCAATGTTTTCACTTCTCCAGGAAATACAACAACCATCAACTTTTGGAACCAGTGTCAGTGAGAAGGAAGAACAGCAGCAGTCATTCATTCTTACAATGACAGCTTTAGAACTCAGATGTATGATGGATTTGTTAGGTATCTCAGTATATTTCCATAGGATCGTCACAGAGATGCTAATCTTTGTAAAACATTTCCCCATTCCAAGGCCATTAGTGTTAGATGCATAACAAAAGGTAGTCTCGAAGTGATGTCAGTTGTCATCACCCAGAAAACGACAGTGTTATTAAAGAACCTTACTGTAATCAATCTTTTCATCCCAAGCTGTGGTGGACTGAATTAAAACCACGAGAGCAGAAAGATGACCAACTTACTCTTGGCCTTCACAGCAGCCTGCATGCCTTGCAGAGTTAAGGTAACAAAGCAAACGTTTTCCAAGTCCCTGACCAAGAAAGGTTTTGCTAATTAGGACAAGTCAGGAAAATGATTCCAGGTTGGAAGGAAGATATCAAATGCTTCTAGAAAGAAAGCTGAACTACAAAGCCTTTAGGTGGATGTTGCTGCGCTGTGAAATGTCTCTCATGAGCTGTGAATTTAGGGATGGATCTGAGTACCTGGCGATAGGGGGAGAAAATGTCTTTGAAAAATAAAAAATGAATGAAGTAAAATTCTACCTTGAGAAATCTGCAGAATCATCATTCTTTCCTTCTGTGTTGTGTTAGCTGCTAGTACATCAAAGCCAGTCTGAAGAAACATCCAATTTCCAAACACAGAGGTTGAGTAAAGGAGTTTGTATAAAATTATTCAGGCAATTGTCTGACATATTTGTCTTGTGTAAACAAGAAGCTAAGGTAACTTCAGAATCTCTCCCCTATCCATTCTATACTTCCCAAGAGAATATATGGTAAAGGTTTACCTAGTGATACCCTGGCAGGAACGGCTCTTCTGTCGATCCAAAAAGAAACCCAAGACAGCATCACCATCAGCATGGCTGGGAAATAGGATTGCAGCACGAAAAAGAAAATATGTCTCCGGAGTGCAAAGTTTATGAAAAGTCGGTTGTACCAACCTATTGAAAAAAGGGAGAGGAAAAGGGTGGGGGAGAAAATGAGAACTGTGTTATTTGTGACCTCTGTTTACCAGCCCTGCCTGGGCATCCACATCAGTATTAGTAAATACCTAAGAAATATCGCTGCCTCCCTGCTTTTATATAGTGTTTTTCAAACTGTCCATCCATACGTCATTAAAATACAGCTACCTTGGCAATGAAGCATCGTTTCTCCACTATAAATAGGTACCACACATTTGCCTTGCTCAGAGGTTTGCCTGCCCAGTGCTGACTTTAAAGGAAAGGGTGCCATCTAGCGACTTTGAGGGCAGGCGCTGTGCAGCAAAGCGGACGTGTGGGGGAAAATCATACACAATGAGGTGAAAAGAAAGTAACGTGGCTGGCTGCACAGCATCTGCCTTTCCTATACAACTGCAGACAGAAATGAGCCTGTATTGGAACTGTCATGCCATCACAAGGAGTCACTTCATAAAGGAATATCTTAGCAATTGCTCAAGTTAATATTAAACATGCCCTATGTTCTTCCAGGCGTTCACTATTAAAAGTGATCGTCTCATAAATGGTTTGACACTGTCGCTCCTTTGGAAGTCAGGGAGCTCCAAGAACCTAAATGCTACACATGTGTGGTTCACTGAGATTCACAGGGAAGATGACACACAACCTGAAGTGCAGAAAGATGCTCTGTGAGCAGCATTTTTGTCCATTTTTTTTGGTCCAAGAATCTTCAGGAGGAGATGGCCACCATTAGAGTTATACTGATAGTCCTCTGCTATTCCTCACTTCTGCTGGGGAGGAGGTTTTGCATGTAAACACCTTCTTTCAACAAGAAGCAAAAGAAAAGGAGGAAGTGGAATCTCCTGACTGACCACCAGAACTCAAAGCCAAAGTGTATGCCTACAAATGCCAGTGTTCTAGCTAATAGATACAGTATGTGCATTTATCCCCCTGTTCCTCCCAGTGACTTTAAGTCTTTTCTTCCATCTTTACCCTGCTGATTTAGCTTATCTCCAAAACATCTGTATTTAAGTGTTACTTTTTACAAAGTTGGAGGTGCTGTGAAGGTCCTGAAAAACTACAGGGGTGGCATGAGGTTGCACTGTTGTGTGCAAGGCCGTCTCTCCTTGCATAAATATTTTTTGCTGAGAATAGCTGGGTTCCCAGAATGCAATTTGGACACAGTGATAGCAGTTTTCTTCTTGCAACAAGGACAAATTTGACATGGCTTTGAGCAAGGTACAAATGCAATAGCTAGGTATCACCAATTCTCACATGACATCGTCTCTTGAAAGCTGAAGCTCTTCTTAACTGATATACAAGCAAGACATAAGGATGAAGAAGCTGATCAAGCTGTGAATTTCTCATTGCTTAGGCTGCAGAATAATTTGAACGGGAATTTCTGCATTAAGTATCAGCCATTGAATCCTCATTGCAAACTTTATCTTTCTAAAAGGCAAAAAGAAGCTATCCTGTAGTTAAAATATAGATAAGTCTATTTTCAGCCTTCGTGCATGTCTTAAAGTGTTTTTTTTTTTCCATGTGCATTTAACATATGGAATAATTTCCATTTCATTAATCTGCCTGTATATAAAGTGCAATAACCCCTCTGAAATGAATCATCTCAGACTAGAAAGTACAGTAGCAAGCAGGACATTTTAGCTGGTTAAGGAAAGTACGTTTAGACTGCTTACATAGAGAAATATTTCAAAGTTTGCAATTGCATGTAGAAATACAAAGAAAATAAAAACTACTTTGCATGAAATAGAAATCATAATAAACTCCCACAGCCTTGTGCAGTCTGCTAGAAAGTGTAGTTCAAGATCTGTAATGAGGAATAAAATAGTGTTTGGGGCAGATACCTGTATGTAAACAATGTAGCCGTGTCATAAAAGGATTTTTTTCTGCAACATTAAGCAAGCCATGAGTTTGATCTCAGTAGGTTATAAACACTCTCATGTAGAATTTTTAAAGTCAGCAGATTCTTAATGACAATTTACTGATGAAGAAAACGTGGAGATTTTAGACAGTAAAACAAATTGGAGTTCCCTTCTTGAGCAAGGGATCTGCAGGTAATGTGAAGATAATCCAGGGCTGAGGCTAACAGACCAATGTGATTGACAGCCCTCATTTTAACAGAGCTCTCAGCGGTAAGAAACATTTACTAGCAATGAATTTGAAGGAGAAAGACAGTATGGCTGTGTGCCCTTCTTTTCTAATGACAGGGTCATACTGTACCCGTACTGCTGTAAAACGCAAGTCCGCTGGAAGCACTGAATTCTTCGATGAAAAACTGGGAGAGGGAGATGTGCTCGTCTGTGCTCAGGGACTCGTTGCCATGTTTCCAGTATAACATCAGATCATCTTCATTGTATGCATCTGTGCAAAGGGAAAAACTAAATCACCTGTGCTGGAATAAAGCTTCTGCTTTGTTTTCCAGCAATGGGAGGCCACTCGAACAATTTGAGAAAACCACAAAGAAACATTTTTAATATCCATTTGCCAGTTAGCTGACATGGGAAAAATTGCAAAAAGCCATATTGCACCTTGTTGCAGGTGAAGTCCTGTGCCACGCCAGCAGCTCATGTGACAGAGAGGGAACACGGGTGTGATCAGAGTCCCAGGGCACAGGGATGCAGCTCAGGAGCTGCCATACTGCTGGAGCAGTCTGCCCGAGCACTGCTAGCCTGTTCCCAGCCAGCATCTCAGCTCCCAGAACAAATAAGAATAAACACTGAGATATCAAAATGCTCTGCAGGACACCATTACCTTTCTTTGTCCAGTTCTGCAGCTTACCACAAACCACTGAGTCAGGGGTGAGAAAGCACACATTTCACAGTAACACAAGAGATCATTGTCATTTTTTCATGAGGTCAAATACTGACATCCTATTTTACTTTTTACTTTCATTTTTTTCACTCCAACAAAGCACAATTTTTGATAAAGAAAATATTTTGGATTGCAGCTTTGGAACATCAACCCAGTCAAAACAAAGCAGAGTGCATGACTGTTTTTTTGTCTTGGTTGAGATATGGAAATATCCAAATCTGGATCCAAAGCTGTTTGATATGTACAGGTTGAAGGATTCCGGTCACACACAGGTGGTAAACGTACTATCAACAACATGTGAGGAGCAGGCATGAATTAAACTTACAGCTTTCCAGTTCTAATGAGCAGTTCTGGGTATCCAGAGGAAACCTACTGAAATCCATGAAACACATAGCAGAAACTGTTATTCTGTAGAAAGGAAAAGGAAGACAAACAGTAAATGAAAAATGTCACACTTTCTCTGGACTGTGCAGTCAGATGATTGAGATCCCCAAGCAACCTGCTGGTTAGAATCCTAATGACTGCCTTTTCCTGCTCCTGCTAAGACATTCCAAAATTCCTTTGAGACAGTGATACAAAACTAAGACAGGGAGAGCATACATTTTTAAATACAAATACTTTTTCTAATCAAGTGCATTATCCCCATTTATAAACTCTTCACTGGTCTGATCCTTCATTAACTTTTTACACATTCTGCTTCAAAGGGTTACACCTATCAACATTTACAAAGGGAGTTCACATTTCTCCACTGATTATCTCATAGATTTTAGTAGATAATTTTACAGATCTGAGCAAATGTTATTCCAAGTGCTGTTTTCCCAGACAGATAGTACAGTTATAATATCTAATAATATCTAATTGCGCAAAAGATAAGCCGCAATTTCTGAAAGACTGCTCTCTTCTTCAATACCATAAAAATGTTTTATACTCTAAAAAAGTTAGGTGGACCTAGACAAAAACATTATTTTTTTCATTCTGCTTGCTTTTTCACAGATATTTAGAAGATAAATGTCCCCTAGCGTATCACCAACTAACACAATAAACAAACAACAAATAAAAGGCTTGGAGCAGCAATTTAAATGCAGTAAATATTGACAAATTTTCCTTTCCTGTCCCAGCTTGCATGTCATTTGATATTTTATTTGAATATTTCATTTTTCCCCTGATTGAACCGGTTGAATTTACATAAGCAGTGTTGGGCACATCGGGTATACGAGTGATCTTTGAATATCTGTGATCAGTAATCACACTGTAGCTACATTTTTACAAATATCAGATTTTGCTGGGTCGAAATGAGATGCTGAAATGTGATAGATCTTTTAAATTACACAGAAGACTTCCAGATGCAGATGTTATTTGTCTTTTAAGTATTGACCTCAGGTTCACAGGAACTGCAACAGAATGTGGATTGGAAAAAAAAAAAAAAAAAAGAGAGAGACTATTTTAGTACCAAATCTGGATTTTTGTTCAATTTTTCTTCAATAAAATACTGGGGGCCAAGCACTGAAGAAAAACTGTGGAATATGCAGATATCTTGAACATAAGAATTTGGAATGTAATCTACCCACTGCATGTGAATCTGTCAATAAAAAAGAGGGTTTTAATGAGCATCCAATTCTTTAGGAACGTATGCATTAACACCACTCAGACTACAAATGCTCTATGTGACCTTAATCATTTCAAAATCTTGGTTCACCTCATTCCTCTGAGTTTGGTAATAACTGATGGAGAAGGGGAGAAAGAGGACAGGATCTGCCCTTGATAATTTTGCCCAGGAAGAAATCTGCAGGTTGTCAGGAACACTGGGGATTTGCTCTTCACTGGAACAGGAGTCACCCAGCACCCACTAGCAGTTAATGCAGGGCGAAGGCAAGGTAGGGAAAGGAGCTGAGAGAACGAGGGCAACAGGTAAAAGCAGTGCACCAGCTTGCAAATGGGATGGAGGATGGAGGGCAGGGGCTCCCATCACACAGTCGTACCCCTCATATTGAGAGCCACTGCTGTAAGCTGAGGTCTGTTTCCTCTAATTGCTCTCTTTCATGAAGGACAAAAGTGATGGTAACAATAAAATGCATGGTTCACCTCACGGTTTCTTGCTGCCCAATGTGTTTGTTGAACATAAAAGCCTTACACTATTTTAAAGTGGTGTACAGCAATTGTGAGGGTTTCTGTATGCCTTATGAGGGGGTAGATAAATTCATTCACTCATTGGAACAATTATTGCATAGCCAAAAATTCAAATGCTTGCATAACTCTTCCAGCTATCCAGAGTAGATGAAATATCACCTCTGAGCACAGGGTTAATTAGTAATAAACTAGAGAAAAGTGATTTCTGCAATGCACAGGCCCCAGAGATTCTACCTAGGGGAAAATACTTTCATTAGAACTATTTCTGCCACGCCATCCACATCTGCTTATAATGTGTAGGTAGAAGGGAAGAACATTTAATGGTCTTGCTGTTCCAGTTCTGGAACTGCTGTGATCTGCTCTCTGTGCCTATCATCAGCCCTGATCTATATTAGCGTTTTGTTCACAGGTATCCCAGAGTGAAAATAGCTGACATTAGTTTTAAAAGACTCAGGGAAAAAAAATAATTGTCCTTTGCTAATAATTTGGGGTTTTACTGCACTCAGCAGTAAAACTACTGCAGTATTGCTAAAACCACAGGCAGTGAATTAACATTTGACAAACTTCAGTGGTATTTACAACAGATGAAAAAACTGCCACCATCCTGTGACAGGGAACAATGTTAATAAGATGTTATCTTTAAAAGTTATCACTGCTAAATTTGTTTTCCCACTGGTACACTGAGGATTTTTAGTTGTCACCGGTACTCAGTATCTAACACCAATGGATAAATGCCAATCAGAATCCTAACTGCAGGGATTTCAAGTTGCTTCTCACTGTACAGGGTCCACAACTGTACCTGTGTATTTTCTTATAGAAGAGGATTGTTCTTACCGTAGACTGAAGAGCACGTTGCCATCAGGGTACACTCGGAGCATGACGTTTTCCACAGTTGTATCATGGATGAAAGATCTTTTGGAGTGTACAAAAAACACATCGGGCACCCAGATCTTTTTTATCAGTCTTCCATCGAAAGTCATGCTTTTGTTTTTGGTACTACGAAATGAAAGTCTCTCATCCTTCCAGTAATGTCTGAGATATAAAGTCATTGTGAAGTCCTTTGTTTAATTAAAAATAAAAGAAGACAGCGCATGTTTTATTCGCATACAATAAAAAACAGATAAAGGTTAAAAACTTTTAAAAGATCAAATTAAAAAAGGATTCCTTTCTGCTATGAACATCATGTGGAAGATCCTCAGTGAGAGGAATGAGATGCCACTCAGCAAGATTAAATATAGACTGGAGCTACCTCTGAGATGCCTGCTGTCTGCCTTGTCGCTGGTGTCTGAGTCTGGGCTTCATATGTACTCAGATAAAACAGATTTCAGCAGTCTGCTGGATTGGACCATTGGTGAAGGGAAAAAGAAACTTTAAAATCAACCTATTGTGAACTGGGAGGTTTTCCTGTGGAAATTTTCACAAGATATTCTCAGAATGGACTACAGTTCCTTCACGGTTCCTTTCTAGATTCTCTAGGTCAACTTGTAAAAGCCATTAATCTGTACGTTTTGTACAGAGATTAGATGGGCTTTTAGATTACTGTATTTTTTATGAATGAAATGAATCACATAAAAACATCACAGTGAATTTCATGAGAATAAATCAATTTCACAAGAATTACAACTGTTAAAAATATGAAATAATCTTACTTAGAGAAACAACATGGCTGGAAATATGCCCATGGAAAAAGATGGTAAAGCAGCTGGAAATCCAGACTGAGCTTCTGCACAGCCTGACCGCTCTGTGCTCACCTATCTAGCTTTTCCATTTTTAGGCAGGCATCACTCACCTTGATAGAACAATTACTTCTGAAAATAGCACTGGAAAGATAATTTGGCCTCCTCCTGTAGTGTGATTTTATACCTGTGTGAAACCCACTGATTTGGGTGGGATTGTGGAGAATGCAGGGGTTCACAGAGAAAGAACCCATAGCAGTCTCAACACTGATAATTAGATCTCCACTCAGCGTGAGAAGATACTGTAAATGAGATACTGGGCACCAAACTAAGGTGCCCAGCCATTCTGGGACTAAGCAACTTGGCACTAATGTTTAGGTGGCACTATTAGTGATAATTTTGGAGAAGGAACAAATATCTTGCATTCCTCTGCTACGTGTCCTTAAGTACTTCCATGCTTCACAGCAAGGCTGTGCTCTTCTAAGAGTTCACTGTCTTTAAATGTTTTGTTCTGTATCACCCATCTGGACGCTTCAGGGAACCTGAGTTTTGGCTGAAACTCTTTATTCTAACCAACTTACCATGTCAACTTCAGATATGCTGTCAATGCTTTCTACCTGCACATCAATGCCCACGGGTATTGGCGACCCTTCAATGCAACAGAATGAAAGAGTGATGAGGAACATATGTCCATATTTTTAAAGGGAAGACTGTGTTTTAACAACATGCAGAGTACACCCCATTCCATCATTGCTATGGTCCGTCTGCCACAGTATGCCAAATGAGAAACTTCTTGGCAACACAGTAAAACCCAACATTAAGTAGTTGCAGAAACAAGTGCATAAGAAATAAGTGATGTCTTTGCAGCTAGACTAGCTACTGACATTGCAGTTTACACAGCAGTGAAAGTTTCCTTGCAGTGCCAAAGCTAATGAACTGCTTGGAGTGCCCTAGGGAAAAGCTGAGTAAATACACCACCTGCATCAAAGAGCGCAAAGCTTACTTGTCAGTCCCAACTCTTATTCCCACACTTAAAAACAAAATGCCTATTATGCTTCCTAATTACTTTTATTAACTTAATTATTTAATGTTTAGCATAGGTATTTGTGAAAAGGGACTGCTATTTGCTCACTGCCTCATAAGGGAAAAGATGTGTTTGCACTAAGCGTGTGCCAGGATGGAGCATTGTGTATGCAATGTATTAGTGAGTACATAATTTATCTTCAAGTACAACACACGCTGAACTGCACTCAGGGACTTTTTTTTTTATATACCACATTTCTGTTTTGTGCTACTGAACAAGGCTGTGGATTTATACCATGATGCAGCCTGAATGAGTGTATTATAAAACTATATTTGCATTTTTGCAATAAAGGGATTAAAACCTATTAAAATTACAGCAAAATATATTTCTTCCAGTCTCCTTAGTACACAATGTCTATAATTAAAGGCCTAGTTATTACCTGTGTAATCTTCAGCAAGCAAGTCATTCCACTTAAGTAACTGACTAAGCACTTCCTTACAGAAGAGGGGGAGGACAGAGGTTTGTGCACATGTGTATTCACACACAATGAAGAATATTCTGCATTTTGGAATGGATGTCATCATAAACTGTTGTACTTGAAATTCCAATTACATTTGCAAAAAACAGACATTTAAAACATTTTAAAAGTAAACACTTAAATACTGTAATACAAAACATTAGTACGAAGAAGTCTGAGCAAGCAGAAGATAGCAATAGATTCTTTAACCGGTCTTTCTCTTTTTCTTGTGTTTTCTTTAGAGTAAAGCCAAAGCAGTCCAGAAATATCATTCTCCTGATAACCAGCCACAATACTGTGTCTCTTTTTGGAATTATCCTTAAAATAGCAGCCCTCGAGGATTACACAGCTGCCTCCAGTTCTTAACAGTGGAGATCTTGAACTATTTTGGAGGTATTTTAAAATCTGGCTCTGTAATCTCTTGATTTGTCTTGTATATTTTAATGGAGGGTTTGACCCTGCATAGAACAGATGAGGATGTGTGTGGAAAAACAAGGTAAATCGTGACCAGAGTTAGCAGGGAACACAGAAACGTTTCTCTGCAATGACAAGAGCTGTGCTGCCTGGCTGAGAAATCATCTTTGCTTCTGAAAGGAATGTGTGGCTCAGTCCATCTGCCAGAGGTTCAAAGATCAAAACAGAATTCAGTTGATTGGTGTATTAGTAAAACTCTAGATTGTACTTGGGGAAAACTCTTGCTTTTGAAGAGTAGAGACAGCAGGAGACATCTTCCTGAGAGGCTGATGTACAAGAGTATTGACATATACATGCAATCACTCTTGTTCATGCAAACTGATAAAATTGTTTATGCTTCTCCTAAGCCAGGTTCAGCCATGTATCTTCTTTGTTTTACCCACACAATCCCAACCATGCCACATAAATAGTTTACTTCTGCTAAATACTGACTTGCATCAAGTACTGGTACAAAAATGCTGGATTTTAGCCTGCACTGTCATCCTCTCATTATCCCACTGAAATCTAAATATGTTGCAAGCTGAAGACAGGTTTAGCCTAAGTGGGAGCTATAGTGGGATTTATCCGTGATGTGAACATCATACACAGGTGGCATCCACACATCTTTTAAATGCAAACACGGCAGAAAGATGAAACAGAGTCTATCAAGCTCCTCATCTTCTGCATGGTGCAGAAGGAGAAGCCCACGCTGCAGAGCTGATACCTGAGCTAGCTGTAGGGCAGGGTGGCTCAGGGAGCAAACTAGCTGTAGAAGCACAGTGCTCCAGCCTAGGAGCACGGTCATCACTAAGGCTGACAACAGCAATGAGACATGGCCTCACTGCTATTTAGAGTCCATGCAGTGTAACCGGTACTTTCTGGATTTCTAATTGGTATGAGATAATTTGGGCCTTAGAAATGCCTGCTGATTGCCAGAGGAGCTTGGAGGAAACCTCAAATAGGCAGAAGAACTGCATTTTATCTAAGCTTATTCACTAAGAAGCTTGAACGTTTTTATACTGTGTCTCCAAACTTACCCTGGAACTGTGGCAGAGGCAAATGGTAGGACATACTGGAAGTGCTCATATCTGAGTGCACATTTGACCTGAACTGGTATTACTGAAACTTTGGGAGTGATCTGCATGAGAGGGATGTTAAAACCTGTGGGTTAAGTCCAATTGATATACGAGCTTAGAGTTATGCGGACAGAAGGGTAGGAGAGGGAAACTACTTTCCATGTAAACAAAGGCTCTGACCAGTTTTATGAGTTAAGAACAAGCAAACTGTTTCCCACCAAGATTCTTCAAACATACAGGGAACTATGCACAAATGTATCATAAGATAAATGGCTTTCTAGGTAAACATACACCATGCATTGACAGGGATGGTTTTTTTTTTTTCTGAGTGACAGCTCTTGAAAGTGCTGGCAGTCCTAACAATTTCTTGGGCTGTGCAAAAAATGCAGACTATTTCCTGCCACCAACAAGCACTGTTCAAATGTGGGCATAATTTCAAGTAATAACTCATGTCACCTGGGCAGATAAAAAGGAACTGGTCACAGAACTAGCAGCTGAAGTACATCGTTACTTTGATTACATGCACGCAAGCTGAAGTGCTAGTTATGCATATATACGCATTCTTTATTTCATTCTTTGAACAGACAGCTTGCACTCAGTTGGTACCTGTTAAAAACCAAGTCAGTGTGGACAGTGAAGAGCATAACAGAGATCAAAATCTAAGGCCAGGAGAATTACAAAGGGCGTTTCTATAGTTAACTACAGAAAAACCGAACTTTTGCAATGAAATCTGTTCCTTTTGTGGGAGAACTGTCAAACATACTCCTTAGAAAGAGATTCCTGTTCTTTTCCTGTGGAGCTGCCAAAGAGCATGCTCATACTGCTTAAGGAGAAAACACCGTTCAGTTTAGCATTCACCACAGACAATTATAAAACCACAATGACAGATCCTAGCAGCTGTGAGTATTTTCATCCCGTTCTGGTTCTCCTTTGGCAACAAATTTAAGTGGATGATAAACACACGAAGCACTACATGGATATGCAGTCCTGGTCACTTCAGTGACCTGAAACATTTTTGTATTTCTGCCACTAACACCACCACTCTGGTAAGAAGCATTTTGGCCCTATACATGTCCAGGCCTTCTGAACTTTGTAGTTTTTCTTGGAACATGTTAAAACCCAGCTCCGTCAGAAACAGCAATAATGAGATGTTGGGAACAGGTTACTGAGAAGTGGAAATTTTCTATCCTGTGGGTTTGTTCTAGCAAGTTTGGATGTATTCAAGAAAAAAAGCATTTCAATAAACATCTGAAAACAGCCAAAAAAGAGTAATTTTTCTACTCCTATGTCTGCACTACAGCTTTCTCCTTAATATGCTGAGAATTTCAATCTCTGGCTGACCATCAGGCAATGACATCAAATTCACTTTGAAAAAAAAAAAATAACCAGAGAAAAGCTGTGTTTTTTATTTCCCAGCTTGACAAGACTGAGGATGGCAGAGAGGATTTTGTTATTAAATTGAGCAGCTACAGTTGCTGCTGGAGCGTTGCTGCAAATCATTATTTTAGAGGGATTAGTGATTTTCACAATGGAGGTTCCACAGATTTTCAAGATAATTACTCCTAAGCAGAAAAATAGAATTGTTTTCAGATGGATTTATCCCAATACAAGCCAACTCTAGTCTATTTTAGAAGTTTAACATAGCAAAAAGAATTTTTTAGTAGATAGCAAGAGAGGCAAATTCTGTTAATACTCCTTTTAAAAGGGATGTTACATTTAAAAAAGAGATACTATTTTAGCATTTTAGGAGCAATTTCTACAGTAATAACAATGTGCTTAATGAATTCTATATCTATATATTTTTGTAGCAGATAAGCCTTTGAACACTTAGTTCAAAGGACTGCACCTGCAATTCCCTAAGATAAATGTTGAATTTAGAAAAAAAATCAGTCACTGATATTTCACAGTTGTCTTGGCAACAGTGCGTCCGGAAAAAAGTTAGGTCTACAGAAACCTCCCAGTAAGAGAGAGAGAAACCAAGGAAGGATTAAGGTCTGTAAAAATGCTTTTTTCTGAAAAAGGCTTGTGAGCATACAGAAAAGGAAAACCAGGGTCAAAAGTGAAACAAGCCACAGGCTTGTGGGGATGTATCATCTTCCTCTGGCAATGAGCGAAGCAGCAGCATTACTGGCAATGGTATTTTCTTCTTACTGCTTGTTTATTTATTTCTTATTTACCTGGAAAGTGAAGGGGGACTGGTATTAGCTGTAGCTAACTCCTGGAACAGAAGACTTATTTATCACTGTACAAAAAAATGTTTCTAGGAGAAGGTGCCTATCAGAGATCTTGCAAATTCCTAAAACATTTATCTCCTGTTTTGGATCCAAGCTATTACTTCCAGGAAGATATGGAAGAAAGACATTCCACTTACATCAGAGTCACTCTCCTCCACCAGAGTGAGAAGTTTCTGACCTTCCAATGAGTGAGGAGTTAATAGAACCTCTGATCCTCTGAAAGTTTGTAATAAAGACTATGTCTAATTGCTGACTGAGATCCAGTTTGTGGTAAGGGATGAGGAAATGGTTTCAAACTAAAAGAGGGGAGATTCAGATTGGATATTAAAAAAAAATAAAAATAAAAGGTTTCTATGGTAAAAGAAGTGAAGCACTGGGACAGGATGCCCAGAGAGGTGGCAGATTCCCCATCTTGGGAGACATTCAAGGTTAGGCTGACCAAGCTTTAAGCAACCTGAGCTAGCTGCAGATGCCCCTGTTCATTGCAGGGGAGTTGGACTAAATGATATTTAAAACGTCCTTCCAACTCAAGCAATTCCACAATTCTATGCAAATTCTGTAGAAAGACTGCTACATCTTGACCAGATACATTCTGCTGAATTCTTTTTCAGCATTTCTAATACATGTTAATATTATTATTCCCTTTACTGGTTGACATAGCAGAGATAACCAATTCTAAAATTTCTTCAGCTAACCCATTAGTTAAGTCTAACTCTATTAGCATAGATCCTGACAGGTCATTAAGACAAAAAGAAAAGAAAAATGAAGTTGTTATACTTCACACACACATAGAGAATTTACTCGTACATAATGACAATTATCACGTGGTTCGACAATCTTTAGATTGCAAAATAGTTCAGAGAGCATATGAAAGGATGTTGCAGTTAGCAAAATCAAGGCACAGATGAATAAGAGTGACTATTTTTAAATGGCAATGGAAAATTGTAGCATGTGTAAACAGAACAGAGGTAACCAAGAACTCAAAATCACTTCTGACTATACATTAAATTAAGAAATTTAAGAAAACAACATGATATGGAAAAATAGATGTGCATGTGTAGAAAAGAACATCATTTTTAAAAGGATTTCTAAGTGTGGCTCAGTCAAATACTTGCCTCGATATGTATAGTTTTGGCTGTCAAGGCAGCCTGCATGATGGTCCTCAGATACGAGCTGCTAAAAGTCTCAGTTCAGCATCTGATACTGACATGTGCTCACCCTTTAACACCGAGTTTAAAACAGTCCACTGTTGAACTATCTTCTCACAGAGTATCAGGCTACTGAAGTCATTTGAAGTACTTTATGCCATAGTCGTACAAATACATACATACGTCATGAAAAGATCAGACTTTTGAGTCTACTGTTGGTCATTTATTTCCTTCGGTAGGACCTATGCAGGCAGACCACAAATGGCAGCCATTACCATACCTTTGCAGGACCCCTAATATACTTTATCAATGCTTCTGGGAGCAGCAAGGGCTAAAAATAATTCCTACAGCCTTCAACAACGTTGTCAGAAGAACTGTTTGAGTAAGACAAGCATTGAAGCTTCTAGTCCAATATCTGGTGAAATTACTCAAACCATCACTGTGTTGGCCCACAGAAAAATTTAACACTCTGCAGACTCATCGGTCTGCACGATGGTCTGTTTGGGGGTGCTTAGGTTACCTACTGGAGACTTCCAAACAAATCAAACTATAAGACAACAAACCAGAAGCCTGGCTTAGGGAGTAAAGTGCAGTCTAGCAACAAAGTGTTTAGGTTTTGTTTCTTTATATATTAGGTTGTACTGAATTATTGGTTTGCTTCATTCAGGTGGACTGTATAATGAAGAGCACAGATAGGAGAATTTCTATACCAAAAATGTTCAGACAGCTTGCTACCAGCTTGCTGATTTTGCTTAGATCTTAAATCTGTTAATAAATGGGCAATGTTGAGACTAAATTTTACATTAAATTAGCAGAGAGTCAACTTCTGATACCACATATGGAGTATCATTGCCATCAACAGAACAGTGCCAAATTGCACTCATAAATAACAGCACAGTTGTGTCCATTTGGTCAAAAAAGAACCATCTCTAAAGAGTAACAACATATTGTCAGAGAAAAAAATCAGCCATGTGAGCAAGGTCACGATTATATCCAGTAACACTACAGCCAATAGCATCGGTGTCCCCAAGCTCTATATTCATTTGCCCCAACCCTTTTCCTGGTAGGCGTTTGCTCAGTTTACAAATACAATTCAGCATATGCTCTGCTTTTCCAGAATTATAAACTCAGAAAACTCTGGGTCCTGTTATCTGCTTCATTCACTTTACGTTTGCAGGGCTAAATGAAATTAAGCAGGTCAGATTTAGATTTAAGAGCTTATTGAACTGAGGAATCTCCGGAAGGTTAAAAACTGTAAATTTTCCAGCTGCTTCTTCCTCTAAAATGATAAATCATCTTTTCAGGGAAAGGGGCACCGTAGAAATTAACAAAATTTATCATTCCAGCTCCATGACATACTCAGGAAATTCCAATGAGATACAGAGAAGGGAAAAAAACCTGACTCTCTTTTGAATTTAAAGCATAATTTTAAAATGCTTCTTTCTCGTGCAGCTATTTTGACCTGTTTTGTTGTTGCTTTAGTTTCTCATGTCAGCATTGTGAATTCATGCATCGTGCTGAGCTGAATAAATCATGCACTGTGGCTCGTGTCAGATCCAAGCCCTTGAATCACAGTATTGAGACGCTTTATTACATTTGATAAAAACAAACCCCAAACCTTGTCTGCTCCAAATACATAAATCCACAGCATTGTAAGTCTTCATGCAGTTCAGAGCCATGTTGTGGCTGTGACTGCAGTGTGACAAAAAGTAAGCAAAGTCCTCTCTCCTGTCTGTGCCAGTCCCAGGGTACTGCTGTACTGAACGCAATGCGAGAGTTGATGGTGTCAGTGCCCACCTTGTGAGAAGGGTATGTGTGACTTCTAGTCAGTGTATGCGAGGCAGTGGCATCTCTAATTTCATCTTTTTTCCCTTCTGCTGCACGCTTATTCTACAGTGTTTGTCAGAGAAACTCATACTCTGCTGTCAGACAGTGAGTGTAGGTATGTTATTCTGATCTATGTTTCAGCTGGTTTTGTCCTATGACAAGGTCACAGCTGCGTGCTAATTGTTGTGCCTCATTAACCTGTCTCTTCTAGAAACCGAGCCATTCTTTACTACTGTAACATCACTGAAATCAACCTTAAGATGGGAAAAATTGAGTATAAATTTAGGATCAACATTCATTTCACTGAGACTTTTTACTGTATGCTGTAAAAATATTAATGGTTTCACGTTTTATTCTTAAAGAGATTGACTTGTAAGCATTCCATTTACTGAGTTCTGAAAACACAGAAGTGTGTGAACTGTTGGCTGTGACTTTTCCAAGTACCACCTATGCCACTACAGCACGTGAATGACAGAAGAGTAAAGCAAAGAGCAAAGCTGGTACACTGTTCTGCTGAAAGCTATTTCTGAAAGACAGGAGTGCAGCTGAAATTGTACCCATGGCAATGTGATTATTAGGAGGTCTGTGCAATGAAGTCAGTGGAAAAAAAAACACAGCTGGCTTCAAAAGGAATTGAATGGGCTCTATGATTAGTCATCTGAAAATAAAAGGACAGGGGGAAAAAGCCTGGTATAGGTTTGCTGGGTACAAAAAATCCTCGCTGACTGTGGAAAATTAGAATTGCCAGATAACAGGCTATATTCTGAAAGCTACTTTTATGGACATCGGGAGTATTCCTTTCTGGGATGATCCAGCAATAAAGTACATCCCAAATCGTCTTCCTTCTGAGATGAAACTCTCAAAAATTCAAATACCTTGTGTGACAAGGCAGGTAGTAAAAGGAAAATATCTGGAATGAAAGCTACTAGGCTAGACAGGAATTAGGCAAGCGGTAACTCTAACACTGGCTGCCAAGATATAGAAATTACTTGACTACTCTTAGAAGGCAGGGACGATTTTAGTTCCCTGATGAGCCAAAATTGGTAGAGTAATGACAAATCTTTTCACATTCAACCAATGCATCCAGAAAGGCTTTTCTTACTCCACATTTCATTCTCCTGGGCATGTTTGCCAGGACCCAGATCCCTACAGCTGGTGTCAACAATAGCTCCACAGGCTTCAGCTAGCCTCCCAGATTTGTGCCTGTTTACACAGTTGGTTGTTGCTCCTCATATATTTTATTCTGGCTTCATAAACCAAAGCTGTTCGGTTTGATTCTGTGAATCATGAACGCTGAGCTGATGACACAAAGGCTCCAGTAAAGCTAAATAATAGGGCAGCTTTCTCATTTTACCTCCCATGAAGGAGAACCATGGAAGGAGTCAAGGAGAGTGAAAATCCAAATCCCATTCAATACTCACGTTATCCACATGCAATTTAGTTAAATGGAGGAATAATCATCATAGAGCCCAAAAACACAGAAACTGCATGCTAATAAACTGAAGGACTGCTATTAAATGTTGTGCAGAGCAAAGATTTAGGAATTCATGTTACATTTCAATCTCTCAAAGCAAATATGATGACTAACTAATTTGCTAATTGCTACTAGACTATGCAGTTTCCGGGGATACCTTAATCACTGTCAAAGAGGAGTGTTGTAATGGTATTACCCCTGTTACTTAGTTTTGAGAAGACAGTTTGAATGTTTTCTCTTATTGATACACTAAACAAAAAAATTTGTGAAACTTACAGATAGAGAATGAACTATTAACAAGTGCAGCACTGTACCTGCTACTTGCTTACCTCCAAATCCAGGTCTCAGTGCAAAGTCATGGTCCTCTATGCGAAGAAGCTGCTCAGATTTCAGTGGCCGGACTTTGGTGCTGTCAAGTTTCCTCATTTTAATATCTCGTTTGCTACATTTAAAAAATATACAAAAAAGATGTTATTTTATTGTTTTACTGCCCAACAGAAGGCTCATTTAATGAAGCAGAGATTCAAGAACCCTGGACAGTTGAATCTGGAGTGATAAGGGAAGTTACTGCATCAATGAAGTTGGGAAGATTCATGTTGTGAAAGGTGGGAAAATCAGATGTGAGGGCACCCAGGTTTGTGAGGAACATCTATTACATTTATTACACACAGGAAGTTCCCTCAGAGACTGAACCTATCACTATGCAAGAGATGATAGCCAACTGAAAAAAATGGTACTGTCCACATTACCACTTTCAACAGCGACTTGGAAACAGCACTGTATATCCATGGTTTTAAACCGCTTCATATTATCCATATTACAATGACAATAATATTTTTATTAATTTTTTTTTGTTTGATTGTTTTTTGTTCATTTGGTTTTTCCCCCTGAGAACTCAAATGAGTCAATAATTTCCCTGAGGGATTCTGAAACTGACAGTCCTGGATCCAGGAAGCTGCTTTTTGAGATCCTCTCAAACATCCCTCAGTTGTGGCCACGTTACATGGTAACATGGAATTTCCTGTTTGTTTTTGCTCATCCTCTGTTTGCTGGTCAGCCACACAGTATTTATCTGCATCACAGAAGTACTGTCTCTGTGGTTTATGTCATGTTGCACATATCTGAGCCTCTGGGAAGCACAGAGGTAATACAGATGAACCTGATAGAAGGTCACCATGAATTCTGCAATGCTTCCTAGGTACTGCTGCTAACTCTTTTCCCTTCACAGAATGTATTGCACCACATTCCAGATCCCATGCAGATGTTCACTGTCTGAGAAAGGAATTGATGTGTTACATCTGCATTGAAAATGACCTTCCTGTGCAGCCTTTCTGTCTGTTTTTCTTATACAAAGAAAGTAAGTCACTAACAGGGATGTCCAGTATGTACTCATATCCCTAAGTATTTGGGTTAAAATTCAGACAAGGTCTGCAGGCAGTCTTGGCAGCTCAGGGACATAGCCTTTAGAAATAATCCATTACATTATTTACTTTGGCTATAAGGAAAATGCTATGATGCTTCTTTCGGTTTCCACTCCTTCTTGCATGACCTGCTCTAAGTGGCTGGCTCCAAGTAGTAACAGAACCAGCCAAACCTTGGCTGGAGCACTGTGCTCAGTTTAGGGCATTCCATTCCTGAAAGATGTGGGAAGATCTCAAGGAACTGTTGCTGCTTAACTTGGAGGAAGAAGACTGAGAGAATTCACCACAGCCTTCAGAATGCATAATGAGCTTTTACAGGGCCTGTTTTCCATGTCCTCTCACAGGTAGGATGGGCAGTGGCAACAAGGCAGATCTGTGTTACCCCCTGGTGAAAACAGATTGCTGGGGGAAGTTCTGGGCTATATATCAGACAGATAGCTGCAGGAATGAATTAAACACAGCTGCTTTGCCACAGGCAAGGAGATCTCCCTAGAGATCATTTCTTTCATGCCTTTTGTGATTCACTGAGACTTTGCTGCCAGTGACTCTAATTTAGACTGGATGATTGAAATTTGTTCTATAGTTGTAGTCAAATAGTGAATAGGATGAGGTACAGAATACCTTAAGACAAGGTATATCTGCAGCTACTTTGGCTTTTTTTCTCCTCCCTCTACTCCCAGCCCCTTTTTTTAACAATGAAAGCCAAGAAATTACTTTTAAAAATGCTGCATTACACCGTGTCACTGGCTGCTAGGCTATTGGGCTCGACCAAGTTTATCTACCTGAGTATTTTTGAATGCCTATAGCAGTTTTGTGTGAACCAAAAACATCAGGGCAATCTTCCATCAGGTACATCAAAGAAAGACTTTAGTTTTCTCACTATTAAAATCACAGGGATGCTAAAATGAAACCTCATGCTTCAGAGAATTAAAGCTGCCACAAGCAAGCCTGCCTGTGTCAGAACAGAATAGGTAGTAGATATGAAGACCCGCAGTGCTCTGTTAATGGGCACGTGGGGAAATTCTGCTGCTTGGGAGTTGGTGTAAGAGGAAATGATGAACTGTATTCAGAATGCCACGGCACAGCTAATTCAGATTAGAAGCACTAGGTTATTTGTCATGAGATGTGCCAAGGAAGACACCTGTTTGAGGTTCTCATGATTTCACTGGAAGAACCAGGCTAAAGCTATAGTACATCTATTACAACTTCTTACTGGAAATATGTATGCGACCGAGGAAAAATTTCCCTAGTCATCTCAAAAACACCCAGACCAGGAGATTTTTCTTAATAAGCCACTGGAAATAGATGTTATAGGACTTTGATGCTTCTTCCATCTTCTTGCATGAGGAAAACGAAACAGAAATGCACCTTTTATGTCCATTTACTTGAATAGCATCTTCAAGCTGACGTGCTATATACCAGTTGTGAAGTAACTAGAAGTATTTCTACATGCTCTCAGAAGCGATTATTCAAGCTAGGAAAGATCCTGCAGGGGTCAGAATAGCATTTCCATTACAAATGCGTAGCATCTTTTCTTCAGTATCTCCCTTGGGCAGAAAATACTTTTTAATTGCAAAGGGAAGAAAAAAAAAAAAAAACCACAAAAAAACCCACAATAAAACCAATGCTTACATGCAGTTGTACATGTGACATTAATTTTATGGATGCTGGTACCACTGCACTTGTAAAGATATCAGCATTTCTAAAAGTTCCATTAGCGACATAAAATATGCTTTGAAAAACACTCCTGCTTCACTTTTTTCTCCTGCTTGCCTGCCTCTCCCACCTAAGGTTAAGATGTATTCTCCAGCAGATATTCCTTTAATATCAGCATCTGGACTCCAGATGTTATTCCTTGGCTAAGAGCTAGTGTATTACATTCTCAGTGCAGCCCTACCGTTGTTTAACGGATGACTCAAAGGGAACTGCATGCATGCATTTGTTTACTCCCAAGAAACCCCAGACCCATATCTTGCTACTGATTGGTACCACAGCATTGTGAAATCATCATATTTTCATGGGAACTCCTTCCCATGAAGCCAACTCCATTAAACAGCAGAAGAGAAAGATTTCACTTATATAGGTCTCAGAAGAGCTTGTAAAGATCACTCAAGACCACAGTGGTGTGCCAGTTGCCAGTGGAACACTTTGTTCTCAGAAGAACACACCAAAGACATAGTTTATATTTCAGTGGCCTATTTGGTATGCAGCTTTGGCTAGAGCACCATAACCTACAAGTGTAAATGTAGTAGCTGATTTTCCATCCCTGTTGTGCAGCAGATGTCAGGCTGCATTGTTTGAGAGGAAAAGCCCACATGTACTTAAGGAAAGAACATCTCTCTTTACCTGTCTGGGGGAGCTGTGGATATCTGATGGGTGGGTTGGTGTTGGCATAGATCTGGGCAATGGAAAAAAATGGGCTTGTCAGCCCCAGTGAAGCACATGCTCAAGAAACTACTGCTTTCAATTATAACAGCTCTACCTTTCACAGTTGTCTTTCAGGCAACATTTACATTATGTAAATGAAATTGTAGCCTATTATTAAATTCCAGCTGAGGACACAAAGAGCATTCAAAGTGTTTCAGATCACATAGGTTTTCTGTTACATTAATTTAGTATCTAAGATACCATTGTTCCTTTGTGGAGAAAAAGTTATCACATTCAAAATGAAACGAGGGAAGTTTATGAAAAGAGTACTCTGAAGGACTCTTTTGTGAAAAGAAGGCCATGAAGGGCCCTAGATTTAATGGTCAGAAAATTCTTACAGCGATATGTTCTTGAAGCACTCCAGCTACTACTGAATCAAAGGTAACAAAAGGTAGAACTACAGAAGTGATTTCCAGGAGAGTTTGTGGAGTTACATAGCAATGCAGCCTCAGAAACTTGTAACACGTTTTTGAAACTCAGATAAACGTAGGTATCAAAATTGTACAGTTTCTCTCTCTCTCTCTGCATTTCCAAGTGTTCAGTGACATCAGCAACATGCACGGTCAAAAAGCATAATATTTGGACAGTCAAATGTTTTGTTCTTTGCTTTAGGAAATGGACCATGAGAATAATCTCTTTCTCATGTACTTTTGGTTAATGCTTTAAAATCTTCTTTACAAGAGAATGCAGACAAATAGCTTTGGAGGGAGAATTGGGTTACTCTATTAAACCAGTGGAACTTGTGGGTTAAGTAACATTTTCACATGGGATTCTTTCTAAAAGGCCACCCATTTAACCAAGGCCATCTGTCATCTGTGTCCCTAATAACTCCGGTGCTGGCTGAAATGTTTTTCCCCAGAAAGAAAAAGAGGCTGGTGGAAAGTCAGGCCCTGTTGCAACGCACTGGAAGATAATGCTGCCTTTAGAAACAGAATCAGAGGAAGAATCAAACAAAAAGAAAATTAAATGCGCTTGGATCCATTCCACCAACAAACTGATTTGCAGCTGTTAGGCTCTGGGATCTTCTGGGGCTCAGATTCCACAGCCTTCTTCCCAATTCCAAATTTTAAACCACAAGGGCCTAGCAAATGGTACAGAAGGCCAAACCTTTGGCTCTTGTAAAGAAAATTGATACCCCAGTCAGCATTATCTGAGAATGCAGTGCTGGCATTCCTCCTTGCTTCTATTCTGTTAACATCCTTTTTTTCTCTCGCCTCACAGGACCATCCTGTGAATCCATTTATAGGTACTGGTAAAGGTCTGTGAAGAAGGAGGGGGTACTGTGCTAGTGTTGTTCCTGTTCCTGACCTGCTGTCTTGTGGCAAGAGGTCAGCAGCATCCAGCACGATGCCACAGTTGCTGTCTCCTCCCACCGGGCTTCTCTCCTGCTTTCTAAATTAGTATGCCAGCAATGAAGCAACTCTTAGCTAGTGCAGAACAGGATACATGCAAACAACAGTAGCATATGTTTCCCTTTTACTGCTGACAAAAATGTAACAGCAAGCTTAAAACAGACCTTTCCCCCTGTGGCAACAATAAGATATTTTACTGTTTCAATTTGATTCCTAACTGCTTCCCGAGACTAATGAAGACCCAGATTAGACTTCATTTTGATTTAAGGTCTAGTTCTGTTTATTTTGTTTTACTGCAGCAAATAATCGTGCAGCCACATTCCCTCCAAAACTATCAGTGTTTGAAACAGTCTGCCAGTAGGCGTTCTGTTCCCGAGCACCAGGCTTCAACCAAACTTGAACCTATGACCTTGAGAAAATCCAGAATCCAGAAGTACCGAGCTATATAGCGTTTGTAGGCACTTCCATTGTATTACCGGTATATGTTCTCTTGCCCTGCATTGCTTAACCATGATTTTAACAAGATAGATATGCAAGGACTCAGAGATATAACACTGCTGGATTATCACATACATAGAGATACAGTAAGCAGCTGTATGCCTGTTGCAAAGCACGCAGCTTTAAAAATAGCTTACTCACACTAGAGCCCAGTTATGTCACTTTTCCTCAGTAGGTGATTATTATGAACAGACTACCAGCTCCCCTGACTGTATTAACAGGGGGGTCGAGGACATGAAAAAGTGCAACAGTTGTATCATTTCTCCTTCCTTAAATAGGACTTCTCATTACAATGTCTCCAACACCTCTACAAAGACATGCTAAGGAATAGTTTAACATTCCTCTTGTGGGAACACCATATCCATGCACTACACCTAGTATAGATACAAAAACTGGCAAAACAGGGCAATAAACAAACTAGATCCACTGAAAGACTGCTGACAGACAGCATAAAGTTTATCAACCAACATAGACAGAGAGAACATGTTGCTTACCTGTTATGCTTTCTTAAGAAAGAGAATTGTTGCTGATGGTGAAGATGGTGATGCTGGCTTTGAGAGCTGTGGAGCACTGCTGTCGGCCACAGGCAGGTGAAGAACAGAAGCTTAATGACCAGGACCATCTCTTCCAAAGATAAATGCACCTGATCAGCCAATCCACCTTGCTGACTTTTTATTTTTAGTGTTTTTACTGTTTAGAAACAGCATATCATACAAAGGAATCACGTGAAGCAAGGCATCACTGAAGAAAGAAGACAGTGGCATCCCAGTTCTGATGTCCTCTCTGAGTTCCCCTCATCTTTTGGCAAAACATAAAAATTCCTTGAGCTCTACATCCCTGCAGCATCTGCTGTCAAATCAGAAGCACCTTACTTTTAGAAACGTAGTAGATACGGCAGTTTGCTTTGCCGGGCTGCAGTCTGTTCCATTGCTTCCACTCCTTCAGCACAGGCGCATGTTTGAATTCTCCATCACCCGCTCAGTAACCTCTTCGACATAGCCTGTGCAGGCAAAGTGATGTCAAACATTTAATCCCCCTTAAATCCCACACAAAACCATACAAAAATCTGCTTTAATGACAAAGGTCTCTAAATTAATCTTTCTTTCTATACGTGTGCCTATCTGCTCAAAATAATTTTCTGTAAAGATCAAGCTCGTTCATTAAGTGGCTACACTGCACTGTCTTCCCAACCATTAGCATCATTTCTGATTCTGTGATCTGTAGTATAAAGCATTTTATCTGTAAGTACAGAATGGATAATGTCATGAAAAAAGCCCAACTTACATGTGAAGTCTCATTTCAATACTCCTGATTAACATTGGGAAATACTGACAATCTCTTTTTTTTTTTTTTTTTATTTTCTTTCCCTAAGCTCTACAGCTATCTATTTAATTTGTCCCAAAATTATCAAGTGCGTGCATGCCTAAGTATCCCTACACCACCCCGAATGTTATCTTTATTTCATTTAGCCTGCCCTACCTGTTCAGTGGCAAACTGAATGGCAAAATTTTAATCAAATGCTGCCTAGGCATTTATTTCAGAGTGCCTGATTCTCCTATTAAAGGTGATAAGATCTCTTGTGGACTTAAAACTGTGCAATAACCAACACACCTTCTTAATTGACACAGTCAACATATCCTTCCAAGAGCAAGTCCAGTAAGTACCAAAACTGTCAGCATATGTTCATTGTTCTTTACCTAGAAAGTGAGAGTGATGAGGCTGAAAGTGAAGGAGGTGGAAGCCCCTAACCCACATCTAAAAGAAGTAGAATTCAGTTCTCCTCGCAGTAGGCTTCAGATAAACAAACAGGGAAATAAAATCCCACCCACTACTCTATTTGCTGAGACTGTTAACATCAAAGAATAACAGGATAATTATCTTGTGATGTAGGCATCTGCCTCCTTAAAAGTCCCCTGCGATTCTCAACCAAATCTGTTTGGCTCAAGAAATAACTATCAGATGCAAATTATTTCCAGGAGGAGATTACCAAAGAGCAGCAAATTCCTGCTGAATTTTCCACTTGAAGGGCTATCTTCCTGTGACTAGAAAGAAAAAGAAAGTATTCCTTCCCAATCAGTATAAAAATTTAACAGTGTTAGATTAGATTAAAGGCTTCCAACCCTGTTACACCTACTCACTCTGCTGCTCACGTTGCAATCCTTTCTTGTCCAGCAATCCCATAGAAGATTATTTGTAGCCTGACTTGGGGATAGCCAGATAGCGCTTCCAACAGCTCTAAGAGTATCTCTAGGGTGGAGTTTCTGGAGAAAGTAAACGTGTGCCAAAATATGTAAGACCTTTAACAGGCTCTATTCATTTGTACTACTGTCTAGGGGGAAAAGGAAAATTAAATAATAACTCCAATTAATTATTCATTCCAGGTAGAGAAAATACTTGTTTCCAGCCTATCTGCTTAAGCTGTCTAGTCTCATCCAGCCTACATACATCTAAGTATTGGAGTATCTGATTAAATCACATAAGAAAAAACATCCACAAGCCTTTGATTCCTCAGTTTTCCCTGCCCAAGCACAGGCATTACAGTAGCAACTACAGTAGCAAACCAGACAAAAAACTAACTACACTATGGCATGTTCAGATATCTGCACACTCATCAGTATTAACTCTTTGCCAACCGTTTTCCTCAACTACAAAGTGCTACCAATGTGTGTATGCTGCCTTCCCTGGAAGTAATAATCATCCACGCTGTTTTCAGAGACTGTGGGGAAAGTCACACTGTAGAGCTTAACGTCACCTTTATCTGAAACTGATAGCTACTATCCTCACTAAGCATGACAGGGGAAGGAGAAAAGAAGTTTCATCCTCCATGGAGGATTTCCAAAACATGTATTTCCAGAAATTAATTCTGTCTAGCCCCCACACATGAAGTCCTCAGGAGGGGCTCCTGCAAAGTGAAAGGATGAACGCTTCCTTCCATTAAAGGATGTGTAATATCAGTGAGAGCAACTAGATGTCACCCACAGCAACAGGATTTTTTCATACTAGAGCTGTCTGCATTCGCTCTGGGCAAGAGAGCATTACATAGAGCAAGTTATTATATCATTATAAATTGCCATTAAGAAAACAAGTTAATCTCTTATACATTTATCAGTAATCAATTGTAAAAGGATCCTTCTTTGCAGAAGAGTTAAGACAATAGACTTTGCTTGTTCTGGACAAGTTCTTAATAGCTCCTTGTGTTTAAACACAGTTAGAACATTGTCTCCTTGCTAATGTTGAAATATTTCTTTAAAATTATCCCTCCTCTGTAGCAAGTGAAATGCCTGCAATATTTACCTCTTGAGGACAAATCCACTCCACGATAACAGTCTTGAACTCATTGGAACAACCAAGCGAAAGAAATGAAGTAAGTACACTACCACACATCAAAAAATGATATGCCTCCTTTTAATAAGCAAAATTATATGCAGTTTCACTTAATTGCAGTCTGGAACTAGAGACCACTCTCCTCTGCAGAACACAAAGCAGAGCAAATCGACAACAGCTATCACCAAAATGTGAACAGAAAAAACACCAGGGAGATACAGACATTTCAGAGCCCTGTATTTTTCAGGGAATCTGAGTGCATCTGAATTCCATGCTAAAAATTAGGAATTGAAACAACATAGCATGTCAGCACTAAAATCCTGCAAATGTGCACAAGATATAGAAGAAATACAATGCAGAACCTGGAAGGTATTTTTGATTCTCCTAATAAGAGAATGAAAGGACAATGTATTCTTAGGAGTTTTCTGAAACGTGCAGGTTTCTAATGCACATTGTAAAAAGTAGAAGGGATAGAGGATATCACAAATAACCAGAAAATCACATAAACCAGGTTAACCAGAGCTGTCAGAGTGAGAGTTTGAATGCAATACTTCAGTGCAAGAATAGGCAGTGTTCTGCTTTTCTATGGTAACAGGACCAGTGCATAGTGCTTACCATTTATGCTGTGGTCCGTTGCAGAAATATGAGTCAGAACTAAGGACATTACTTATATCAATACAGGTGATGCACCAATTTGTGAGAATAAGGTGCCCATTCTCAATTCTTAACCAGATGAAGCATGAGAACAGTAAAGCCTGAGCATTACAAATCCATCTTACAGAGCCAAGTATGGACGAAGCACTTAATTTAACATCTGCAGCAATATGCAGCTTTTATGATCCTATTCTTTATGAAGTCTTCTGGTAGGGTGGCAAGTGCACATTCACAACTATCATCACAGAGAGCATTCCTGGCATCAGGCATAGCCTATGGTGAAACAAACCCATCTGTAAATGCACTGTCACCAGAGAGAGTCTACACACATATGTCACCCAAATCCAGATTGAGCCCAAGGGTCTGGTCTTGGTTCTGACACCCTGTGAAGTCTGGCTCATCTTACAGCTACTTTGGGATGTTAAACATACTGCCTTAAGCATGTTTATGCAAGGACTTTCTGTTCTGATGACTCCTCTAGCCACAGACTTGGAGTCACTACTCCAGCTCCATAACTGTTACCATTAATAGCAGAACTAAATCTCAAATCTGCAATTTAAACTCTAGAATTGCAATTGGAAATGTCATTAACTCAGAAGCCACTGAGAGGAATACAGAAGATTTGGCTTCCAGTTGGCTTCGTTGGCATCTGAGTGGCCAACACATCTTAAAAAAGGTAAGTACTCTGAGAAATGTACGCAAGATCGTGTATGTGCAAGAAATACTGGTGAAAGATAAAAGCCTGTAAATCAAGTGTAACTTCAGCACTCTGCCTTTTCTTCTCATGAGTGAACATTCAGCAGCCATGGCTCGTCAAGAGAAAGTGCAGTTCATTAGAAAGCAAAGGACAGCTGAACAACTGCCTGAATTTCTCTGATTCTTTGCATTCTCGGTTTTCAGTTTCTAAATAGAGAATTCTCTCTTTTGCCATTCTGCCCCCAACAGACCAATCACTTAATTAATTTAATCCCTAAATCCCTTTACTTAGCTTTAACAGCAGCAATTCTGAAAATAAAACTATCAGTCTTACTGCCTCTTGTTAACGAACAACTTGTGTCTCGAAGGAGAAAGAAGAAGGCACATTCACCCTGGACGTACACTTAGGAACTCACCGGTTTAATGGCAGAAAACAAGGCATTAATGCAACCGCTCTGCCTTTGCACAGCTCCATGTTGATCACAGGTGCTGAATACAGCACAAAGAGATAGCAGAGCACTCCTGGTTTATTGTCTGTATCTCAGACGGGAACCGGTTTACAAAACGCATTAATTCCTATTGCTGCCACCTGTGAACACGAGGAGAGGAAAAAACCTGTTGAGCAGGAGACAATGTGTCTCTCTCAGCTTTAGTGCTACAAACTCTTATTTCTGCAGTCGAAGTCAGTCATGACGCGCGGCACCGACATGGCGGCTGCGCGGGAACGGCTGCTCCCGGCGGCCGCGAGGTGGCAGCGCCGCCCGCGCTCACTCGCTCCGGCTCCAACGGCTGCCAGCGCCCCGTCCGCAGGTGGCTGTGAGGCGGCTGCCCCCGCGGCTTCTTCCCGCCCTCACGTCAGCCCGCCTAGGGCGGATGGCCGTTGTCATAGGAATATACTACATAATTACCTCATGTAGATTAAGAATATTTGCAGTAGTGATAAGATACAGAAGGGTTCTGCTCAGAACTTCTTCCAGAAATCCCTGTCTGCCTCTGCCACAGCCTGCAGCAGGGAGCTCCACAGCAGAGCTGCCCAGTGTGAGGATAAACACCTCTTTATATCTCATTTGAACCTGCCATTAACCTCACTTTTACTGACATTCTTTGGTGTTTTGTCTGCATTGTTTTCTGTTTTGTTTTCCGTGTGATTGCCCATGCTGGAGATCTCCTTGTAGTTTACATGGCAGGGACAGGGATATAGGCTTCAGTACAGAAACTGGTTTGAGCTATTGGGCCCTATTGTATAACTCAACACAGATAGTGTCCTCTACTATCCTACAGCCCCTGCCAGGTGACATCAGGTGGCGTGCCATCAGCACTGACTGCTGTGACCTGATGCATTTTAACGCATTTTAAGAAGGGAAATATGCTCCTTACATCTCACATTCTTAATTTTAATCTGATCCCTTTAGCAGAAGGCATCCTTACAGCCTCGGCAAATAGCCTTCTTTTGTCACCAGTTTTACCCAGAGCGTCAAAACAAATTGTGGAAATAAACACCACGGATTAGCTGATGTGGAAATAATTTCGGGAACAGTGTCATAGGCATTTTGCTCCCAGACTTCAAAAGTTGTCAAGCACAAAAATTCAGGATGACTTGAAGACAGTTGATTTTAAATAGGAGACATGAGCTACTGTTTGCATGCCTTTGTTTTGTTAGTCTTGAGTGGTCACGTTTAAAAGCTTTTCCAGTAACAAGAAACATAGTTTTGTTTTACAGGGAACGTGGTTCTGCCAAATATTACATTACAGTGTATTCTACATCCACATTCAGGAAAATGCCGTAGGGAGGAATGTGATAAACTTGCTCGATATAGCTGTGGGAGTCAGTCCATGATGTGCAGACTTGGAAATAGGAAGAGAAGAACAGACTATACTTGGGAAATGCAGAGATATTTAGCACCCTGTGATGGCAGGAGTACAGTCAATACTGCGTGGAAGGGGTAATGTATGTGCTGACTTGTACGTGCTTAATTTTTAGTGGTAATGAATTGATGCCTCTTTCTGAATAAACATTTGGTTGATTAAAACCTGTAGCAAAGCATTGGATTTTACAAGCTCAGGAATAGAGCGTGCAAGACTTGCAGAATTCTCTCCAGTATATCTGAAGTGGTTTTGTTATTTTTTTTTTTTCCTTTCTGTAACAAAGGAACTTCACTCATCACATGGAGTGCAACGTGCAGCTGCTATCAATGCACATAATTGTGTAACTCTCTCCCAAAGAGCGTGGCCCTCCCAAAGCAGGAGACATCACTCAGTCGCAGCACGCGAACTCAGAATGCACCCAGGCTTCAAATGTTGCACCCTCCATCAACACACTGCAGCTCCCAGCCCCACAAACCTTTCACAAATACGCCACACCTGTGTGATCTGATGATGCACTGAGCATGTGGATTTCTCCTACCAATAGTGATACTGAGGGATGGTCTTCATTGCTATTTTTTTTAAATCACCCCAAAAATCCACGTGACAGCATCTGCTGTTGCACCACGAGTCTCTTCCCACTGAATGAGAGGGAAAGAGCTCAGGGCTGTGAAAGTATGTTTTGTGGAATGCTGCAAAAAAGATAAACTGATTCGGAGTGTTTTACTGAAAATCTATTTTTCTCCTTTCTGCTTTTCACAAGGCTTCTTTTACCTCTTCCTTTTTCAGGCTGCATATCAAGGAGCTCAGCAATAGCAGAAAAAAACACAGTGTGAAAGATCCAGAGTCCAGCACATCGTGATTCAGTACAACAGAGAGACAATTATTAAATCCTCTGCTTTCTGCTGCCTGCAGCATTTTCAGCATTTTGTAAGTAAAGCTATTTGAAAAGCTCTTTTCTGTACTACAGCATTAAGCAAACAAAAATACTCTGTATTTTTCATCGTATTTATTGATGAAAGCATCGAATAAATATCCACTGCTCATTGTGGAGTTTCCTCCCCTTCCATGTTGACGCCCTGATCATGCAAGATCTTAATTCCAACCTGTATGAAACCCATATTAAAAATATATAAATATTGATATAACTGCTCCTGCAGGAGCGAGGTAGACAGATCTATCGCTAATGCTGAATACTTTTCCTTGTTAAACAGTAGATAAGTAATGCTCTGATAGCACACCATATCTGCAGGAGGAAAATGTGGGATTTAGAAAGACTGTGCCTAGTCATTCAGAATCAGCCTGAGAGTGCAGCTACACCAACTGAAGTAAAAAGCAATCACGAAGCTTAACACCCATTGGCAACAATTCTCATTTCTGTTTACACTTCAGAAATCCTCCTTGCCTTAAATTTCCTCATAGGGATATATATTTCCATGTGTTTTTATAAAAGCATTAATCTTTTCTTGCTCAGAGCACAGCTAGTCAACTAAAGGCCATAAATCTCAGCAAATATACTAATACAGACTCCCAAATATACATAAAAAATTGAGAGTGTTATTATTTGCATTGTCATCACTGAAAATAATGTGTTTTTGTTACACTGGAATATTCTTCTAAATTCTCATCCAAAACAAAGGGGTGAATCCCACCTTAATGCCAACACTTCGAATTCAAATGGGAAGAAATAGGCCAGCAGTAGTCACAGTGAGGTAAAAGTTTGAGAATCATCTCATTGGGTATCAATATACATATAAATATAACTGAAGATAGAGTAATTATTCATGTAAAAATCCCAGAGAAAAAAGAAGGAATCATCAAAAATCCATTTTACCATTTTTAGTGGGGAAAAGACTTTAAAATACTTGAAAAGAATTGCAGAAAAGGTGGCCACCAGCTTTCCTTTCACCGTGAATGTAATATTCCACTTTCCATTTTAAAAGCTCGGTTGACAGAACAGCACACAACAAGATAAAGACAAATGCAAACACATCTCATCTCAACAGCTGCCTGCATATAGGCCCAGTATGATTAAACATGGCAAGCCTAACCCAGTCCCCCCTTTTTTCTTTTGTATTTAATAGCAAATTTTAGAGATAAAATGCAGCAGCTCTCAGCGTTTATTGGATTAGAAGACAGCAAGTAATTTTCCTCAGGTCCTCACAACCCCTTGAATTGGTTTCTTAACGAAAATAGCTTTTTTTATAAAGGACAATGTCTAAAGACTGTAGTCAAGGAGCAGCAGATAAAGATCCTAAGGACGGATACAAAAAGCTGACGGTCTCAGTTCAAAAACACATGTAGTATAAGGCAGAATCTTTAAATCACAGCACAACTTTTCACCATCATTTGCAGCCGCAGGAAATTAAAGAGCTAAAATTGAAGTGGACAGGCAGAGCTAAGCATAGTGCTGCCTGCAGCGTGTTATTTCCTCTGTGTTGTTGTGTATGGGCCTTGCAGTCCACTCATTTGTAGATGTGGCAGCTTACAGACTGGCAGCCTGAAGGCATTTTGATACTGCAGATCCTGAAACACGGAGCGTCATGAGCTGTCAGCAAAGGTGGTTACCAGGAGCAATCTGACAGCTCCAGGAGAGACATCTGCACAGGCAAAGAAGTAGAAATTAGCTGCCACCAAGCTCCTTCCCACTGTGGCTGGGCTGTCACCGTGTCCTTGCTGCTGAAACTCCTGGGCTATGGCACCACACAGAAGCTGCTGGCCATTAGAATGGTTTGAGAAGGGGAAACCGAGTTCCCTCTTCTTGCTTCATGTCTTAAGTTAGCAGTTAATGGCAGCACACATCATGGCTATTTCTTTGCCTCCATCCAGTACCTAGACAGAAATGAGTTACATTTCTACTTCTGTCTCATTTGGTACCTCCAGCAATGTTAAACGAGTTACAGAAAGACACTCATATTTATATAAGAAATATATTTATATACAGAAAATACTGTATTTCTCAAAAAGGAGAAAACTCTTTTGGAATCTGAATTGGATTGAAGCAACAACTGTTCTCAGAAGTGTTTGGAAAGAAGGTGTTTCACCATGAAAAGATTTGTCAGAATAAATATCCATCCAAACATGAGCTGTTTTTCTTATGTTACTTAGCTCAAATGGAGTGGTGCAGTTCTTCCACCTGTGAAGTATGGTCAGGAACAATGTCTCCCAAAAGCCCAAATTCCTCTGATGTTTCCCTGATGGAGGAGTTGATGTTTCATTTGGAGATTTTTCCTAAACTGAGTCTTGCCTGAAGCCAAAAAACTATTTCTTCCCCAACTCTGTGAGATTTCTTGAGTTAAGAAAACGGCGTACTGAGATTTGGGCAGTCTAGTTCAAAACCCTTTTATTTTATTTTAATTTGAAATGGAGTGGGATGAAATAGAAGAGATTGAGGTCAGGTGGAAGGGGCCTACAAAGATCAGTTCAACTGCTCGACCAAACCTTGAAGTGTGTAATTAAAGGTGTTAACAAAATGCCTCTTGAAAGCTGACAGGCATGAGGCATCAAACATCCCGCTAGGAAGTCTGTTTCCAGTGTTTGACTGTTTGTACAACAAAGAAATCTTTCACAGTGTCCAGCCTGAAACTCACTGGCACAGCTTTGTTCTGTGATTGCTACCAGGGAAAAGAGACCAGCAGCTTCCTCTCCACTTTCACTCCTTAGGAAGCTGTAGAGAGCAATGAAGTCACCTCTGAGCCTCCTTTCTTCAGTCTAAGCAAACCCAAGCATCCTCAGCCTCTCTTGACAGGACATGCCTTTCATCCCTTTTTACCTTCTCTGTAGCCCTCCTCTGCTCACTTTCAAGGAGCTTAACATCTTTTTTACATTGTACAGCCCAGATTAACATCCAGTACTCTAGTCAGTGTTGCACCAACACTAAATATAGCAGTAGAATCGCCTCTTTTGACTGGCTGGTTATGCATCGTTTAATGCACCCGAAAATGCAGTTTGCCATTTGGCTTCTGGGGCATACTGCTGTCAGTCAGGACCCCTGGATCCCTTTCTGTTGAGCTGCTCTCCCACTACTCATCTCCCACTCTATTCCTGTGTCTGACACTTCCCATCCCAGGCACAGAACCTTGCATTTTCCTTCACTAAACTTCACACCATCTATGATTGTCCCAAACTCCAGTCTATCTGGGTCATTTTCATGACTCCAGAGAAGCAACAGCATGTCCCGTCAGCAAACCTGCTAAGGAGGTACTCCACTCCTTCATCCAGATCATCAATAAAAATAGGAAACAAGACTGGCCCTAGAACTGAGGGACATTATTGAAGGCCTTACTAAAATCAAGGCAGTGTGTCATCATGTCATAGAAGGACATCAGAGTATTAAGGCAGGACTTTCCCCTCATGACCCCCTGTTGACTTTGCCAGATAATTGCTTTGTTTTTTACAGTCCAATACCACTCAGAGAATAATCTCCAATGTATGCACGTTACACTTTTTGGTAAGCCAGGCTGATCTTACCTCATGTTCTTGCAGATATAAGTTCTTCTCTTATCGAGGTTGGAACTCATCACTTCGCACGCTATTTAGAATTGAAAAAGTGGAGGTGTTTTATGTTTCCAGAAAGGAGCATTACACAGTACAGAAGCTCCATAATTCTGTGGTCACTTGCCAGAAATGAAACATTTGCATTATGCAAGTGTTTTGAGATGAGAAAGGCATGAAAAACCTGTATTTGGGAGGAAAAAATATTAAAAAAAAAAAAACAGCTAAAATAGCTGTATGGTGCTCTTGCCTTATTTTTGTCTGCATTATTGTTTAACCTGCTTTTTTTTTTACTGCATTTATTGTTTTCTAATGTTGACATGATGGTTTCTCTGATGGAGATGATCAAGCTTACGTCAGGGATGCACAGTGCTGAGGAATCAGCAGACTCAAGTGGGCATGACAAGAGTCATCTGAAGGCAGTCTCTTCTGACATGGTTGACCCAGGAGCTGATAGAACACAGCCCCCCTGACATACTAGTAGAAAGATGTCATTTTTAAAATGCCATCTTTTGCTGCATAACTCTTCATTCAGCATTACTCACAAACAGGAGGAAGAAGATGTTCATCATAATAAGCTGTTGAAAAGGGGTCATGTTAATTTCCTCTGACACTTTCACATTTAACATGCACGGAATATCAGGTCTTAGTTTACTATCAATACCCTACAAGAGACAGCATTGGTTTATGGAGGTGAAAAGATGCAGTGATAAAAAGCCAACCCATCCACTATTCTGAAGGATCACTTGGAGTAGCAGTGAGAGAAGATGCTCATTCCAGCCTCCAGCTTCTGGATGTTGTTGTTTTGTGGTTTTTTTTCCCCTACACTCCTGGCTGGTATTTTCTCTGTGTCCTGTAGCTCCCAGTTTGGATGACCTTGAACATTTTCTGCATGTTTAAGAAAACCAGCCTAAAAATAAACTAACTTTTTATCGTGTGAGATAAAAGCAGAGGGAAGAAGAGAAGCCCTAAATCCAAGTGGAATGGTATTTTGGTGCTGAATATTGCCTGGCCAGTTGGGGCTTCCAAAGCAACTTTCTCTAGCTGCATCACCTCCTCTTCAGAAGCACAGAGGACTCTCTGGGACAATCGTGTGTTAAGACTTGCCAGAATAAAGGTGCCATGCCCCAAACTGCTTGAATCTCAGCACAGTTCTCTCTCCTAGCACCACTGAACAAAATCATTATTTATACAAAAAAAAAAAAAAAGAGAAAAAGACCATAAGTGACCCAGCAAGACTCAGAAAAATCTGGACGTTCGGTAAAAGTCACATAACAAGGGTGACAGGCATCTGGACAGCAGGCAGTGAGTGACTAGACAGTAGAGCAGCATGGTAGGGCCACCAGCTCAAACACAAGGTACAGCACAGCGGAGAAATTGTACACGTCTGCTTTGATTCCTGCAATAGTTAAGACTGTGTCTAGAAGAGACAGAGGTTTTAAGAGAAGAACAAACACCACAAGCATGTACTTGGAACTGGCAGCTGTTTCGCAAAGATCACCTTTGAGAACATTTGAATCCTCCAGCTTTAAATGAATATATTTCCTTTTTCTCTTTTCTCTTCCCTACCATGGATCGAGCAGCCCTGTCAGCTCCACTGTGAGCGAGCGTAGGGGGCTATTGCTCATTCCTGCCATATGTTTCTGTCAGATGTTTATGTGTACGAGTGACAAATCGCTCTGAGCTTTTGAAAAGCTACGGGAGATATTGCTGTTCCGCACTCCTACCTCACTCCTGCAGTCAGCCTGTGCTGCAGTCAAGATAAGGAGAAGGAGCGTGACAGAAAGATCAGGCAGGTGTAAGCTGTGAAACAGCACCCGTAAACTGCAACGGGGAATGCTCTGGGAATAAAGAGACCCCTCAGAAACTACAACCTAATTACTGTAAAGACTTGTAGAATGCCACCGAATGACGTATTTCCTTTTGGAACATTTTTGTACCTTTGGTACCTGCTCTGATAAATGCTTTCTCCGGTGAGGGATGCTTAATTCCTGAAACTAATGTTGGTAGCCACTAATCAGAGGATGGTCTACATACCAGCATCACCAGGAAAAAAGAAGGCAGAAAACTTTTCAGAGCAGAATTTCTACAAACTTCTCCACACATTTCTGCTTTTTGACGTGAAGAGCAGACAGAGGCTTGAGTATCTTGCTGGAGTATGTGATGGTAGAGAGAAGACATTTCCCGCTGACAGTCTGGCCACATTGGCTTCCATTCATTACAGTTTTGCTTGTTATACTTGAAACCCAGTAAAACAAATCTTTCCTAGCATTTTTTGTATTTGGTAGATGTTTCTCCCAGCTTTCAGGGCTTTTCATTTTCCACAAACGATGTCGGTTGTGCTAAGAGCTTGATCTTTGCGTCACCTCAAGATACAGTAACTCATTTTGCGCTCTCTTTACTCTGTCCCTTCATTTCCTTTGCTTTTCATGTCCTAGTGTTCTCCCCATTATTTTCAATTGCTTTGTCTTCTTGGAAAAATTGCCCTTCCTCCCACTCTACCTTTCTGACTTTCAGTGAATTCGCTGGTGCCTCCATGACAACAGTGCTGATCATCTCCTCAGGCTGTCTCCATAGGTCTCGTGGGACCCTGTCTTCTCTGACATCACCCTTCCTGGTTTTCTTCAAGTACGCTTCACCTGTGACTCTCTCCTTGCCGAGTTAAAGGAGACATTTCTACGGCTGCTTTACTTGATTGTTTTGCCACATTTTCTTCCCTGACTGTCAATGATTGCTCTCTTTTTATCCCGCCTGCTTTACAGACTTCAACTTGATGGATCTCGGTTTTTAACATTTTTATTTCTTTCTGCAGGCAACATCAGCATTTTCACCTGTCTTATACTTGTTACATTTTCTCAGTGGAGCCCTCTCACCATGTAGCTTCACCTCTATACTGCTGACTGACAAATTCATCTCTCTAACCCTTCTCCATAGCCCTGGATAGCTTTGCAGTCTCCAGCCATTTGTTAAACATCTTCTCATCTCATATTTCTCCTACAGAACTGGATTGAAAGATTCAGTGTTTGCATCCTCTTTGTTGCCTGCTCATTGCAGACAACTCCACTGCCCACAGTGTGCCATAACCTCAGTTATTCCTACCCTTTTATTTCCCTGTTTACATTCTAATTTCCCCACTGGGAACTTAAAGGCACTGTTTTTCCAAGCAAAGCAAACTCCACTCTTCAGGTGTGATGGCTAAAATGGAAGAGGTAATTCAGGTTTTATGCTGCTTTCCCTTAGTTAAGATGCTCAGCTTAGTCAGGCAACAGATTACAGAGTCATGGAGTCACAGAATTGTGTGGGTTGGAAGGGACCTCCAGAGATCATCGAGTCCAACCCCCAGCTATTACATAGCAGGATGTCTTAGCTTATGTCTGTTTAGAATTTTTTCTAATTAAGCCAGTCAAGAAAGATCGTTTCTCATTTTTTCTAATATCATTCAAAACCATTAACTATTCCACAAAGGAAGAGCCTATCTGGCTGCAGACCTGCTGTAAGGATAGAAAAGTGGCCATTTATAACATTCTGCCCTTCAGCCAGACAAGCATTCTGAATTGGCTTTAATTATTTATTATTATTATTATTATCTAGGTACTCTTATCTAGTATGAGGTAGAAAAAATGAAGGCAATCAGAATGCCAGTATACCTACTAATTAGATTTACCTTCATCCATTATCAGCCTATGATTGAACTATAGTCTGAAATCATTTGGTGTGAGAGGGCTGTAAGATACCATTAACTGCCTTGCCTAAGCTGAACATTGTTTGAACCTTAGAGATACAATGGCCCATTGACCTTTCAGAATGAGGTACTCAACAGCAGAAATTCAGTATCAGTGTCTAGTCACTAGCTCAGATGAAAAATGAGGCATGCCTCGCTGGAGAACAATATCTGCACTGTCCAAATGTAGTCTGGAGATCAATCAGATTTTCTTAGCCCAAGAAAGTAGGTGTAAGTTCTCAAAGTGAAGGCTGGAAAAGTCTTTTCGCTTAGGAGGTTTGAAAAGCTAGTTAGAAAAGGTACTGTGACTAACAAGGTTCGGTTCCCCCACTCCCTACCAAAAAATACATCCTCTAATCACACAGAAGTTAAAATAAAAAATAAAATAATAAAATGAAATAAGACCTTGCATATTGAAAATTAATGAATCATTTTGCTAGTGATTTTTATAGGCTGAGCTTTTATTTTTGCTGGGGCATCTCTATGATTCAGGACAGCTGCACTATAACACTGTACAGCTGTCAATCCCCCTTCCAGGGAGAGAACTGCAGTCTCATTTTTGCTCCTGGAGAGGGTATTACAGTTCTAAGAGTTCTTTGATAAGAGTGAGAAACACCTGCTGAGTAAGAGAGAAAAGCCTGTGCATACAGGATAACTCAAGGAAACCAGAGACACCTCTGCCTAGTGGAGAAGCAACCATGAGCATGAGGTCTGTGCTGATGCTCTGGTGTGTGTCAGGTACCAGCGCATGCTTTGTTCTGAAAGGGTCTCAACTTGCTAAAAAAAAAAGCTTGGTAACAGCTTAGCAATATTCTGCTTGCTCTGCACGCACTGTAATTGTCACCCATAGGCACCCTGAAAATTCCTTGCCTTTAACTGCAGCTATCAGCTTCTTACTACCCCAAATAGCTCCTCTGCATCACATTTGGACAGCTACTCTGGCATTCCAAACCCATGGATATAATAACATTCCTGCACAACTCCTCAGTACAGGAAATCTAGGAAAAAAACAAACATATATATATATATATAAATTATACCCCTTACAGTCTTGCAATGAACAGGACCTTCTGGATCTTCTTCTGAAGCTGATAAAAATAGGAGAAAAAACCTAACTGCACATACAACACTCCAATTCAGTAATGCTCCGCTGCTATCTGCTTAAGAGATATTATAGTTTAAGGACAGATTTTAATCAGGTTATCATTATTTCTCTAGAGTATATTGAGACTGAAGTTGCAGTAGTCCATATATGAACATGTTTGTCCTTGTAAGGCTAAGTCCCCAGCATAGCTTTTGTGATGTGTAAGAGGAGACTGGATAATATGGCCCTAGATTTAAAAAGGTGGCTCTAATTTCGACTAAAAATACACTGGCATTCCTTCTCACTTATTCTTAACCACACAGCAATCCCAAATTCGCAGCCCCTGTGCACTCCTTTCTCCTTTGCCTGGGCTCCTAGTCACCAGTGCTCCTAAAAGAGACACAGCCTTGTGTCCTGGACCTGAAATGTTCCCCAGCCCTTCTCCAGCTCCCACTTTGAAGCCCCATCTTTCTTCGCATTCACATTTTAAACCAAACAGAACTGTTCCAGCACTCAGTTGATTTCTTTACTTAGGCAAAGACAGGGAAGATTTATGTGCTTGAAGGCTGTCTTATACAATGTGTATTAGTAGGTAAGATGTTAGGTTGAAATATTCCAAGATCACAAAAAAGGCAGTTTTATTCCATTTGCACTAAAATCCACCATTGTTTTGCATTTCTTCTTGTTTAACCAAGACAGGCCCCAGATTCTTTCTGAGCAATGTTTAATTGTATTAAAAATTAAAGGACTTTATAATGAATTGCATGTGTAATGAAGTAAATGTTGCTTTTATGAAATTAATCAGACAGCATTGCTTTTATCTAAATTTAATCTGGATGGAGAGATTTCAGCTTCACTATCTTAACAGCTCAGCATTATACAGAATTTACTATGTGTTTAACAGATGTCATAGCTTAAGGCAATACTTCTCATATTTTTTGTAGTTCTTAAGCTTTTTCTAGAATGTATTGAGTTTCAAGTTTGCAGCAGTCCACGAAAAGTGAGGGAGTAAGGTATGGCCTGCCTATGTCTGGAAGCTCCAGGTCTGGAGCCTATGGGGCACTTTGGAAAGCTCACCACACATTTACTTTCCACGGCCATCACTTAGCATCGTACAGGCAACCTCAACATTGCCCATCTGGCCACACCCAGCAGTCCCTTACAAATGAGCAGTTTTTATCAAATCACATGTAACTAGGCTCCTTCTTTCCATGCCTCAGAAACATCACAATCCAAGAATACTATCAACTGAAGTCTACGTGAAAAATTCCCCCTTATCCCAGAGTATCCACTTACCTACAAACAAAAGACTGATCCTGCTGCAGGGAGCACCTCATCTTAACTCCCAGAACTCCCCTAGTGTGTAACACCTTATCCAGCTCACGAGAATTCATAGCCCATGTCAGCATCTAGTCTGTCACTCCCATGCCATTCTTCTGGTTGCCATTGGTGGTCTGTTCTCCAAAAAGATTGGCTATTTCTCAGCCACACCACGGCAGTGCATCAGCAGCAGAAGCCTTCAGCAGTAGCGGAGGCAGTGATGCTGAGCTCAGTTTCTCTTTTCCTCCTCTGATGGCAGGATAGAAGGCTCCATTTTGTCCAAAAGTAACAGGCTGGGAAAGCATTATGTTAGAACTCAGATTCAAAGGGATGTAGCTGACCAAGAATCATAAATGAGGCAGAGCAGAAACATAGATTAACATCATTCGCACGTGACTTCTTCAACTGTTCTTTCTTTTTGATATGTTGCCCCATACACCATGAAAATGACAATTTCATGACTTGGTGTTAGTAAAATCAAACAAATAACAACAGAACAAATATAAAGGGCAAGGTGGCTGTGTTCTCCTTGAAACATCTTCATATCCCACATCTGTTAGAGAAGCTGAGGATCAATTCTTTCTTTTACACACGCAGAAAAAAAAGTCACTTTGGGTGTTTCTTTTGGAAAAGCAAACATTATTTGGAAATGCTGGCTTACTACATTCATTAAAAAAAAATCTAAGTGTTGTTCCCTTCTCAGTAATGGATTGTAGTAATTTTAACTGGGTGTTTTCTTTCTAACTTGGAATTAGTTTCTGCTATTACACAACCAGCTTGTAGTTGGCTATCGATTCATTCAAAGCCCTACAGTATTTTTCCAAACTTCTAATAAGAAAACATTTTTTTTCACCAGCGTGTCTTGAAGAACATAGTTTGGAATTGTAAATGTTCTCCGAGCCCAAACCCATGGGTCATGAGTTCCTCCTAACTTCAGTCATCTGGGGAACAACAGGGATGTCAGACTCCAGTGAACAGTACTTATTAGAAGTTATAACGATCCAGACAAGTGACGCTACTTGAAAGTTCAGTATTTTGGACCAACACTCACACAAATGTTACACTAAAGTGTCTCTGCGAATTATAAATAAAGTCCAGTGGGATTCTTTAGGAATGAGAAGGCTTTCCTGGAAAACAAATCAAAACATTAGCAATACTGAAAGAGCTCGATGTAAAGTCTGGGGGCTCATTTTGATGAAAGTGAAGGTGAAGTGACCAGCTGTCTCAGAGTCATTGAACGGGATTAGAAAATCTTATTCTTACGCTGTTGATTTTGGCATTAGCATTCTGGCCCGGTTTGATCTGGAACCTTTCTTTCGCTGTCCAGCCCCGAGCGCAGCCTGTTTCCATTCTACATCTTATTTGCAGCATTTGTAGAACTGTTAACTTGTGAGCACGTTTGCTGATATCTAAAGTCAAGTGCTGCAGGCACTTAAGAGCCTCATGAGAGCATCCTGTATAAGACAGATACGCATACGTAATGTTTCTGCATAAACCAGACTTACAGACTTCCTCTCGCTTTTCCTCTGCTGTGAAGCTGCTGTTCATTTGTGTAAATCAGAGTATAGTTATTAACTTATTTTTAATGCGTGCATTACTTCTTCTGTCATTTTTACCAGCTTTTTGCTTGCACGTTACGATTCGTATCAGCCGAAGTCCTCTGCGTTTGAGACATCATTTTAAGAATACAATTATCATTTTCTGCTGGCGTCTCTGCCACGTTGAGTCATAAAATTAAATTTACCTTTAAAGCCAGGAGATTATTTATGAAACACTAAACAAGAAGTCCTCCCTCCCCCCCCCCAGAATCGACTCAGAGAAGAACAAAAGGAGTAATCATGGGTGATAATTGCATTGTCTCATTCCATTTTCTTCTGAAATCTTATTACAGCTGTCCCCAGAAAATATGCATTATACAACCCTAGTAATGAAATAGTAATTCTAAAAGCTATTTGTCTATAAAAATATAGAGTTGATCCTTTAGTCCTTGGAAACAGGAGGTAATTGCATTGGCGTGCCATTTTGTAGAGACCATCACTAGAATATTAAATCTAGGATCAGAGTACTGACTTTTATATCTCATAAAGCGCTGGAAGAATAGAAACACAACAAAAAATTGCAGTGAGAGTATTCCAGCAAAGAGATGATTTCTCATTCTTTGTGGTCCTGTTTCTGACAGAAAAACACGTGCAAGATCCAATGGCTTAAAAACTTACTAAAAATTCCAGCGACTGAGGCAAAGGGGTCAGACAGAGTGATTGCCCTGGCACCTTCAAGCCTTGTAATCTCCTGATTGGATACACAGGTTAGGAAAACAATGGGATATTTTCAAGAATGGATCAGACACATCATCCAAAGTACAACTTTGGATCCACTTCGGTACAACAGAGCTGTCTAACAGCTGAGACTTTGGAATTGATGCAGCTCCCATGAGAGGTATCACATGGATGTCTATGACACACATGAGCAGCGTAGGTATTGAACAGAGAAATAATGTTTGATAGACCAGTAAAAATACACAAGCGTGCCATACACTCACGTGTTTTTTAACAGAAAGAACCAATCACGCTCATCTCATCAACAAGAGAGAAAACAACCCAGACTTTTGTTATCCTATATATACAAACTGACATAATTCTTGGTTATTACTCTTCTCAAATTAAATAAGAAATTGATACATATCTTTAGACTTAAATTTAACTCTGCTTACTGCTACGGTAAGAAGGGGTTCCATTAATGTAGAAGTATGTAGGAAAATGGTATCTAGGAATTTATCTTATTGAACAGAGTGCTGTATATATGCACGCCCTTCTGTGTAAAATAGAAATTACAGAAAATCTTTTTGTTTTCTTGGGGATGAGGGAAATAAACCAGCTCAAATCCCAGTGATGTAGCGAAGTGCCACAGAACCATAGCAGTCTGTCAGTTCTTGTCAGAGGGTGAATAGTACAAAAACAGTGAGAGAGAATGGGGATAGCGGGGATATGGGCAAGTGGCTTTTTAACTCAGGAGAGTAGCATGTCTTCTAGCAGTCTCAAGAGGTGAATAACAGTCTTATATAAATTACAAAAAAAACCCAAATCAACCATAATTGTAGGTTCTGATCCAAAATTATTCTTAGTGTCAGCATTAGATTCTGTACCTTTAAAAGCTGGGAGTTTAGTAAAAATGTCAAGCTGCATCCTTTCCCACTGGCTAGAAAAATACTGCTGATGATTTCTCATGTGGAACTGAGCAAAAATCCTTATCGCATTCAAACAGCAACTGTTTTTCTTTCCGTGTTCTGTAATGAGAAATCAGGGATGTTCTTTGCTTTTCCTAATATGCCAGACTGTAATGTGACACTGGGAAATCCTGGTTCCTTATTTCTATTGCAGACTTCTAAGAGCTGCCCATGCCACATATCTTGGTTGCAGTCTTCAATGGTAATCTATAAAAAAGATCTAGATTTCAATTACTATAAGCTCAATGCAGATTAGTTCATCTACGACTTCAGCTACGCAGAATTCCAGGACTCACCCTTCGAGCAAGGTTGTTGAGAAACAAAACTAAAACGTTTCTCCTGGACTTTTCAGGATGTATCACACAACAAGATAAAATGAAGCCCAGAATGAACAGACACGGGGTAAAAGCATCCCTCGCAGCTCAATGCTGCAGTCTTTATATCTGCCCGTCCATCAGCTGGTAACAGCTCTAGAATGGAGAGGGACACGTGTCAGATTTGAACATCACAGGGTTTCCAAACTGAAGTGTGTAGAGTGAGGCAGAAAGCCAAAGTGAGGTCTTTGTAGAGTGTTTACAACAATCATCCTTTCGTCCAAAAGAAAACCTAAAAAACTGTTAAGCAAATAGGAAATCATACTCAGCCTTGCACAGTTTGGAACATGCATTTTTAGAATCCTAGAGTCATTAGGGCTGGAAAAGACCACTAAGATCACCCAGTCCAATCACTGCTGCATCCCCACCATGCCCACTAACCCTGTCCCTCAGTGCCACACCCACACGGTTCTCAAGCACCTCCAGGGGTGATGAGTCCACCAACAGGAATTCTGCTTTGAAGACCTTCAAGCACAATGATACTGAAGTCGTAAATAAATGGCATTGAGAACAGAAGGATCAGAAATAAACAGGGACACAAAAATAGCTCCAAAACGAGCCTTATCAGAGACTTCGGGCTTGCAAGAGAAAAGCTGAACTTCTGCCCTGCTCAGCCAAGGCTCTCATACCCCTGCTGCTCAGAACCTCCCAGTGCTGCGTGGGCAAGTACCAGAACTGACAGCTATTTGCAACAGAATATGAAGGAACAACAGAGAGAGGTGATAGGGAGAGTTGTTGTGCCCGCCCGGCACCACAACTGAGATGAGATCAGGCAGAAGTGCCCAGGCACTGCTCACAGCAGGAAAGCATAGAGTGCATTGTTCATTAACTAGTAAGTTTATAGGAAGAGCATTTGCAGCTGTTAAATAAATGTGATTTTATTTACTTTTTACCTTTTGATGATGATATATTATCCGAGACAGTGCTCCAACACAAAGCCAGTAACCTGACCTATCAGCAAAATCAAACTAATTAAAACACTCTGCAAGTTCAAAGCAGCCATAGCTGAGCTGCACAGGAAAAGAAAACACTTGGAAACCGTACGTAAATTGTGGATACTGGAGCACATCATGTTTCTGAAAACAATCTTGGCAAATGAATTTAATACAACGACACATTCATTGCAGTGCACTTCACAATGCGCTCTGAAGAAAGGAGCCACAATAAACACGATTCAGAAGAAAGCAAACAACAGAAAACAACGCAGTAAAAAGCAGAACAGCCTCTAATGCAGCGACCACTCACTCACGGACTGGTGGGACCGCTTGGTTTGGTTTCTGTTTTCCTGGCTCGTGCCCCAGGCAGAGAGCTGCCCACCCTCCCAGCTGCGCACCGTGGGCTGACTAACTGTGCTGGCTGTCTCCCTTGAGAGAAATGGTCCCATTAGAACGTGGTGGTCTTGAGTTACGCTGGAACGAGATGTTGCATCTTTCCTTTTATTTTTTCTACTAATTTGCTGTGCAAACAGAATATTCTACTGAAATTTCTTTTTGGGAGCACTTCTGTAATGAAATACGCTGCCTGTGCTCTGGAGTGCGTCGATGACACTGACAACATGGGTTTGGAAAGCAGCTGCCTGATAGCCCGTTACCGTGGCTCAGGGTGTGCCTGAGGCTGCCAGAGAGTGGGGCTTCTGATCAGCCTCAGTGAACACACCTGGGGACGAATTAATGTCTTAGTCTAAATTCTGCTTCTGACCGTATCTTCATGCCAACTTGGCTACCCAGGTTTCTGGATCTACACCCCCGTGTATCTCCGGGAGCACCTGCAGCTGGAGGCATCCGGCCTCCCGCTGCCCAAAAATCAGCCCAGAAGCTGCATTTTCCTTCAGCACACTACATCTCGACGGTTGCCATGACAACCCCCCCACAGGCGATCAGATGCTGATTCCAATGCTGCTCTGCTACCTGATGGTGGCTGAACAGTCCACGTGGAGGAGGACCCCCACAGCCTCTGGGGTCAGAGGTGAACAAAGAGCCCCATCCAACCCCACCTACAACGGCCTACCACTCACACAGCTGCTACACCCTCATCAGCCCCTAGTAATTCAACTGTGTTATACCAACTGTACTGAGACAGCCTTGCAAGCACTCAGTTTTGTTATCTCCTGGGTCTGAGGGCACGGGCCTGGTGCTGCTCACAGAGACCCACAACCCCACCTGTTCTGCACCCAAAGAAAGCCCAGAGGGGAGGGCTCTGGCTGCCCACCACCTTTTGGGCTCAGAGTTGCTGACAGGGAACTGCACTAGAGGGGAAGAAACTGTGAAAAGAGGACAGAGAGAAATCATTCCTCACATGAAGTGATCACGCTCATTCATTTCTGCACCTTTCACTCAGCTCTCCTGTGCGAGGGTCCATCACAGGCGAATTGAGAGCCTGCAGGCAGCAATCAAACCCATTCAGCGCAGCGATGCGAAATTCTCGTGACGTGAATGAAGAAGATGAGCTTTGGAGCAAGCGGATGGATTTGCAGCGTGGTGTGGGCAGGGGCACAGCAGTCGTTGCTGGGGACAGTCACACAGCAGCAGCCATGGGTGTGGGGCTCCTGCCAGACCATGGAGGCCCCACTGCGGCTCTGGGCACTCTCTGTGCTGGGACAGAAAAGCAGCTTCTGTACTGGGGGTCCGTGCTCTCCAGTGAGCTCCTTGCTTGACCCTTCCATGCAGTAACAGCAAGTGCACAACGTGGTTCGTTTTTTAATAGGGGAACTTACTTGAGCGTGTTATTTTGGAGCGTGTTACATTTTGAGCCCTGGAGCCTGTAGAGCTGCTGTCGAGCAAGCTTCCATTCAAGCCAAGTAAGAGGTTTTGTCGCAGTGCCAAACATATACAGGTCGAGCTAAAAGGTCAAATCCACTTACAGACTTACAGAAACCTTCCTTGCTTTTTATAATCTCAGGTAAAATAACAGCAAATTACTTTAAAGCACCATACTTGTGTTGGTGATGCTGATCCAATGCAATTCATGGAGATGGATAACAGTCTCAGATGCTCTTTTTTCCTACAAGCGCTGAAGCAGCACCTCCTGCCCTCAGAGCTAGTGGCAGACAATTGCAATGACATTAATTCATTCAGCAGTCATTTAAATGAGAGCATGAACCCATCTCGCACATACTACTGAGTGACCATTGCACTCTGATGAATAGAAATGTATTCCAGCAGCTCCTCATCCCTGGAGGCGTCCAAGGCTGGGTTGGATGGGCCCTGGGCATCCTGAGCTGGTGGGGGCAGCCCTGCCCACGGCCAGGAGCAGACGTGCAAGGAGTATACAGGAGAGAGGGAGAGAACAGGCTCTCAGTACTGGCGGATCCCCCTCAGGGATGTGTGCATCACCATAAACGAATGAGAACCGGAGAACAAAAAGGCCCATTAAAATTTAATATGCTAATTGTAGGAGGTGAAGCAGCTCCATTCAATTAGATGCAAGCAGACAGGTACTTACTAGAACACATGGATTCACAGTGGCTGGTCGTGAAAGCATAGAGGAACTGGAGTTCACAGCGAGGGCTCCAGAATTCCTCCAGAATTTTCTCAAAGCACGTAAGACAGAGAGTATCCTACCTTAAAGCTTTTCTGAAGATACATTTATCTACTGCATAGAGAAGATTTTACGATGGAGGTAATGCGGGACAGCATCTTCACTGAACCCCACCCTGCCTCCGTGGGGGCAGTGACACAAAGGCGCAGAGCTTCAGCACAGAACTGTGCAAACAGGCTCAGCCTCCGACATTTAAACCAGAGAATGCGCCTACAGTGCCCATCTGCCCGAGCTCCAGCACCCAGTTAGCTGCCAGGAGTCATAGCAACACATCCAAGAATTCACTTCTCATCTCTGCAGCGCTTAATATCCTTCTTACGGGTGTTCCATATCTATGGAATTCTATATGAGCTTGATGATATCTGAACCCTGGCATCAGACAATTGCTCGTTCATTGCTTTTCTTTAGGATGTGAACACAGCAAGCTGCTGCAGGACAGGACAGCAGAACGGGAGAGGAGCAACTTGAGCACGCCAATGGTCTTCGATTCACACAGCAAGAATACAACACGTGCCCTGAACTCTCCCTGACTCTCCTATTTGTCACATTTGGGCTGTTATTACAAACAAAATGTACTGAAGACTTATCTTTCAGCCCCCAGTCAAACCAACTGCTCGCTTGACGCACTTTGCAACAGTATCACCCACCGGTCTTTTCCTCACCTTGCATTTACTGGAAGGAGAGCGGCGGTCTCAGGCACGGTGTCTCCACGGCAGCAAGCAGAGGCCCCGCACACGAGGAACGCTCGTACAACCGCAGCAGCTCGAGGTGAGCACTAGGGGGAGCCCCGGGCCAAAGCTGCGCGGGTTCGGATCGTGGGTTGGGGCGTAATTAGTTTCGTGCTTGCTTGCTTGCTTTGATTCCGAGCATCTCTGAATAAGGTTTTCATTTATTTTTCCTTTGTTGCTACAGACTCTACAGATTTATCACCGGCTCCACCAACAGTTCCTATTTACTGCACAGTTCTGGGAATTGAGACAGAACCAACTGCCGAAAGGTCTTCCAACCCAAGACAAACACGACAGGTATGGTGGTCTTACAACTGCTTGAAAGGCGCCACCGAAGTTTGACAAAAATCTTCCATATATTTATCTTTTGCCCGTGTTGAAGCTCATCCATCCCTTTAATTAGCAAACCCACATCTATGCATACGGAATTTAATAATTAGCCTGCCAATCAATCAGAGACCCTGTGACAGTAACACGCTTCTTGAGGAGCTCTGAACTGAAGCTGCTTTGGCTTCTGGTTGGCATTTTATGGTCTTTGCTGGAGACTGATGTGGCTGACAGGCACCTGGCCACGGCAGCAGGTGCAGCTTTTCTACTTCTAGAAATAAGGACATCCCAAGCGATGATTTACAGACCTCCCTAGACAATGGCTACTGTGCCCATGGGCTTGAGAGGGAATGAAAAAGCAATGGAATTATAGGTAATATGCATACACAAGTCTCACAGAGATAGTCTGCTCTATGCACAATGAATTCAATAACTGGCAGATTAGCAGATAGGCCTCACGTACCTCCTTCAGAGCTTCACGTACTGAATACCTAACAGACACATCAAATACTCAGCTACTTATGTTTCCAGAACAGAAGTGCTCTGGATGCCTTAAAGAAGCACAGCTCTGTTCCTCTTACTTCTAGATCAGAGCAGAAAAGCCTAATAATAGACACATCAGTTCTACCACATATATTTACTACATAGTTCTTCAAACTTAATGAAAGGAGTACTAAGAATTCAAGGGAAATACCCGTATTAGAGTGACTTTCACTCCACAGCTTAAAGAACTTACCTTGACTTCTCTCACCGTGCCTTGCTTGCAGCAGATACATTCTCAAAATCTTACCAGATTCCATCCTCCAGGTAGGAAATTTCCCACTTTCCACAGCTATGCAGTGTTCCAAAATCTCCAGTTCTCTCAGCACCCTCTGCCTCCAAAACCTCTTCTCCCCTACAATTATTTCCTCTTTCCTAAATTCACTTTGTTGGATTGCTTTTGAAGCCTTTATACATTGCCCTTGCTTATTAATCTCCTGTGTTCTTCTGCCCAGTTTTGATTCTCAACCATTTAATCCTTTTAGAAAATAAAAGTCCCTATCCATCTCCTCACTCTTTTTTTCTTCTCTGTTCTTCCTTCACCCTTTTACTGCCACTTGGGTTCCATATAATTTCTGCCTCCCCTCCATCTCTTCAAAGCCTTAGGTTTCTCTCTGTATTTCTGTGATTCATATCCCTTCTCCGAGCCTTTTTAGCATGCCTGTGTTGCAACAGGAACCAGGTCTCGGGGTGTGGAGCCTCCCACTCAGGTACCCTCATCCATCTGATTTACAGTTCCTGACATTTTCTCATTTGCGATGGAGCCTTTTGGCATCTGCATCCTTGGCAACAACAGCCATTGGGCAAAGCTGCTCTGTTCCACATTCTTTTGTCTTCCTTCACTTCCTCTTTTCCACTGCCATCCAACAGCATATGGAGGATGGGCACAGCCCGTTACCCTCAGACTGAACTGCCTTCCTTCCCAAAGAACTATTCCCAGGAAGCAACGCACAGGAATCTTCTAATTCTCGTTCCTCTAGGAAACCTACGGTACATTTTCTCTGTTCTAAATCCGGTGGAAATTAAATTAGCTGCTGCAAAGAATCGGCACTCACGGATCTATCAGTGAAACAGAATGAATTCACCAGCACTACAGACTCAAGTGTGAAGCATACAGAGTGGCACCACAGTACGGCTGGCAGACAATGCTGTACAATGCGTGTGGGTTTCAGCCACGGACACGCAGAACCAGGGGGCACGGCGCCTCAAAGTCACCCGTGTTCAGCACAGGAAATAACTGCATGTGTCACCTCACAAACACCGCAGGAAAGAATGCAAACGAAAGCAGTCATGGGGATACGGGTACGAGGCGATAAATCAATGGCTGCACAAAGAGAAAACAGGAAACTACTTAAAACAACCAAATCTTTTAATTAGAAAGCAACAAACATGCAAACAGCAGGTATAGAAATTTATTTGAACCAACGTTTTTACCAGAATGAAAGTTACTTGAAAACATTGATCCAAGCTCCCACATTTGCAGGTTAAGGAAAATATTGCACTTTGCATCTCCTAGCACCCCTCATACATGGCAAAACATTTTAAAAACATTTTTGCTTGTTTTACTTGCACGCTCTCTCAAAAGTCATGCACACAGTCATTCAAAAACAGAAGGTTAGGTTATCCAAAAGCAATATCTTAGAATTGCACTAAAGCTCTGTAAGGAAAAATATAATTAATGTCTTGTACAAATTCCATTAACATCTAGGTGCTTGCACACAACTGCCGGCTATTCTTCATCTTCGTTTTCATTCTCCTGACCAGATCCTTCTGATCTGTCACCTTCCAGTCGGTCTGTAAGGCACAGAGAACATTCAGTCAAGAGAACTTCTCACATTTTGGGGGTACTGGTGAGGTAGCATCTCTCTGGGCTATTATACAGCACAGAGTGGCAGTGCGTTCTGCAGTAACAGAACCATGAGAGAAGCTGAAAACGGACTGACAGCGGGGACTGGGCAGAGAACACTGCAATGAGAAACAACAGTGACAGCTAAAAGTGAGTTCTATGTACAAAAGGAGGAGCCTTGAGGGTGCTGACTGGCTGTCAGCACAGGAAGGATGAATGAAAGCATTATATTAAAAAAAGGATGGTGAGTCCAAGGGAAACCCCACCAAAACCAAACCCCAAAGCAAAAACATTTACAACAGAGGTAAAGCACACCACTGGCCTGGATACAGTGGCTCTCCTCTTCTTCTCCTGGCTGTCTGCTTCACACAGATAAGTTAGGAGGTGAAAGAGGAGTAGCAATCGCTCCCAGGCAGAGCATCCCTTCTGCTTCATCAACACAAGGCTGCTACTCTGCTCAGCCAGTGCTGGACCTCATTTTCAGTATCTAATGCATCTGCCACTTCATCTACAGTTCCACTAGGTTCCTACCCCATGTGTCACACCAGCCTCCCAAAACCTCCCATCCCTGCTTCCTTCCCAGTACCACAGAATCATTACGGTTAGAAAAGACCTTTAAGATCTAATCCAACTATCCACCTACCACCAATACTGCCCACTGAATCACGGCCCTGAGTATTACATCTACCCTTTCCTTTAATGCTTCCAGGGCTGGTGACTGTACCACCTCCCTGGGCAGCCTGTTCCAATACCTCACCTCTCTTTCTGAGAACAAATTCTTCCTATCCTCCAACCTGAACCTCCCCTGGAGCTACTTGAGAATATCACTTCTCATCCTATTGCTGTTATCTGAGAGAAGAGGCCAACCCCCACCTCACCACAACCTCCCTTCAGGCACTTGTAGAGAGTAATAAGGTCTCCCCTGAGCCTTCTTTTCTCCAGGCTGAGCAATCCCAGGAGATCAGGTTGGTCAAGCAGGACCTGCCTCTCATGAACTCATGCTAGCTGGGCCTGGTCCCCCAGCTGTCCTGCACGCGCTCATGCTGTGTGATCATGCTCAAGATGACCTGTTCCACAACCCAGGTCAGGCTGACAGGCCTGTAGTTCCCAGGATCCTCCTTACAATCCTTCTTATAGCTGCGCGTCACATTAGGAAGCCTCTAGCTGACCAGGAATACTGACAGATGTTGGAAAGATGCCTGGCAATCTTGTCTGTCAGTTCCCTCAGCACCCTCAGGTGGATGCCACATGATTTCATGGACTTGTGGCAATTCAGGTGGAGTACAAAGGTTCCTAACTGCTCCCCATCCCACACCTTCAAGTCAGGAGGCTGAGTAACCTGAGGATAACTGGTCTGACTATTAGAGATGGATAAAAAGAAGGCACTAAGAACCTCAGCTTTTCCCTTATCCTCTGTGATCACATTCCCCAGTACTCCAGGGTGGACAGTATGGTAACATCTAAAATATATTTTGCTTTTTTCTTGCTCTTTAAGGTTAAACAAACAAACAAACAAACAATCAAAAAAAAAAGCAGCCACAAAATGTTGCAAGTCTCACACTGCCACAGAAGCAATTCCACAGCACTTCTGTTAAGAGACCAATGAAGAACCTCTCCATGGATCCCAAATGTAGGCAGATACAACTGAAGATCTTGATGGCTCCCCAGCCCACCTGCTATTTCACAGATCAACGTGGTGGTTAAGTCCTAAAGAAGTCTCTCACCTGCTCTTATGTGATTCAAAGACGCCAACATTCGTAACATAAAAGATGCTGGAACAGTAATAGTGTTTCTGGTTTCTTCCAGCATTAACTCATTACGTGTTATAACCTAGAAACGGTGAAGGGGAAAAAAAGCATAGAAATAAATACAAACAAAATTGTATCAATATTAGTTCAATGATACAAAGTTTCTACACATTTACAGTACCCAAAATTGCATTAAGCGAGAATTATTTAAGCGATTACTAATAAATATAGTTATGCCAATTGTATGTGGTAAGAACAGCAAGACAGTGGACTCTGCCTGCAGATATCTATTAGCCTATCAAAAGAGAAATCCAGTAAGATCACCACTCTGTTGCTGATGCCCATGGCAGATACTGAGACAGGCAGCTAAGAAACTTTCAGAAATGAGATCTTGCACAAAGTAGGGAGTACTGATGAAAGTGCTGCTACAGATGGCAGCTACTGCAGACAATAAAGTTCTAGCACCAGCACTGGCCAAGAATGTGGGAAGGAGAAGAGATGAGGTTACCCTGAACTCCTACCTTCATGCTGCTTGAAACTTCTGGAGAAAATCCAAGGAACACAAGCAGTTATTCTATTCCAGCTCAGGAACATACTTCAGCTCCATAATTCTTTCTGAACAGAGCTACAGCTATCTAGTTACTTGAAATAGCCATCTCCTACTCCCTTAGTTTCAAGGAAGAAAAGCTCCACTAACGTGCACTTCTACTTCTTCTGCCTCTTCTCTTACTCAGGGTAGTTCCTTTCCACCCCTAGTGCTCTGCCACTAAATTCTAATTAAATACCTTCACCCATCTCTCAGAACACGTTTTTCAGTATGCCAAAGCGCACAGATTTCTCTGTGGGGAGAAGTTCTGACCATTCCTCAGTCCTTCCTCGCAGATCAGCTGCTGTAGGGCAGGTACATAATGGATTTTTCCTTTTTTTTCCCCCAAGACTCCTTCTTAAGCCTGTCCCTCTTCTGAGGAAAATGTTCTTGCAAATGTCAGCAGTGACCTCTTCCCAGACAGGCCAAAGACCCTCTTCTCTGCTGCCATCATCTGCTTTCCAGGCATTCTGTACAGCTGACCACTCCCCAAGAAAACAAACTGAGAAGACAGTATTGCCATTTATTTTCCTCTTCCAAGAGCATCAATGCACTAATTACTTTTAGCGCACGTTTACATTTAGCAATAGATACTTATAAACCCTGAAGGCTCCCAAATGCTTCATCATTTAAGCTATCACACAATCAACACTTAAGTCTCTCATCACCCGGTGCTACTTTGCTAGAACAAAGGTTCAAAACACACGCAGGGATGGTTGCCCGTTTCTAAAGCGGTCGTGGCTAAGGATTGCTGCGCTGCTGTTTTTCATTGTTTTGCTTTTAAATAGATATGGCACTAATAGAGGGAAATAAAAACAAATACTGGCTAGTATACCTTTTCTGTCTAAAAGATTGTGCTAAAAAAAAACCCCCACCATTTTAATAAGTCACACTACTCCATAAAGTTCCTGATTTTCAATCTAATTTAACTCCTTCTAATGCCGCAGAATATTAAATTGATTTTTCCACTCCTTGTTCTTCGGTATATCACTGTGCTTCCTTCAATTAGTTTGTTTACAGACAAGCAGTGCCTTCATTTCTAATTCCTGTCAGTTTTCCTTCTCTATTAGACTTCTATACTTCTTCCAGCTTTTCTTATACATTATTTATTATCAAATTTTCTTATTCTATCATATACTTTCTAGGAATATTAATGAAATACAAAGAGATTCTGTGTGCTAATATGAAAGTTAGCTGCCCTGAAGAATACCTTGTGATTTGTACTATCTTTTTTTTTACATCAGATAATTCTGCTAATTCAATATCTGTAATTTGCAGCAAAGACTTCTGCAGAATTGGAAGATGCAACATAACTGAGAAATGGAGGGAATGTTCTTACCTCATCTGCAAGTTTTCTGTTAAAAATCCTGGATTCTTCCAGTGGTGACCAGATTTTTATATCATAGTCAATTCCTGAAGAGGCCAGAACTGTAAGTAAGTGACAGTAAATATAAATGAAAGATGTCAGTAGACAGAAGGAAGATAACACCAAATCTAACAGTACATTTGAAAGTTTCAGTGTCCTTCATGTAAATGCCTTTGACATTCAAATACACAAAAGCAATGGGTCCTCTTAGGAATACTTCTGAAATACGCAAAGCAGCGTTCTACTACATCTTCCAGATGACTCTACAAAAACTCGATGAGAATACAACTTCCACAGAAAGATCTCAGTAACCGGAATCGTGTACAGGATGAACAACCCTGCAATTCAGTAGCAGTCACCAGGAAAAAATGCAAGCTCTTTTGCTACTATCTCAACTATATGTATTTATAGTTGACTTTTTCTACAGCTATGTAGGCTATGAAAAAAAGAAACAGCACAACTGCTTTGTTTGGCTGTGTCAGAAGTTGTGGAATGGTTCAGATTTGTCATCCATGTGTCAGACGACTTCTGATTCCTTCTGCTACTTTGGTTCATCTTTCCTATAAATATTCCCCCCTAAACACACTCTGACAGCACTCCTCCAAATGTTGTTTGTTCTTCTAATTTCACAGCGCCGTTGAGTTTGAACACATTTCACTCAGTTACCAAACGGAGCGAGTAGAGCCCGCATTCAAGTGTCACATCCTGCAGTGCTGTCAACATTTCAGTGACCCCCATATTTCACTCCTTAGTGTTGTGGAAAACAGTGCATTGGGAGAGGGAACAAGAGATACAGGTCCTTTTTACTCCATCTCAGCTTTCTATATATACTATGTTATTAATGTTTTCATTCCAGTAAGTTAGTGAAGGAGGCCAAAGTCGTCAGTCCAAGACCAAAGCGAAAGCAGTATTATCTAACATTTGGAAAAATGAACAAGAATCTAATGAAAATCTGTTATCACAACATGGTATTACACAAAGAATTAAGAGTTTTGAGAAACTTAATACAGATAATCCGAATATATGGCCTGCAAAAGTGACCATCTTACTTGGGTCAAATGGATGAGGCTGAAGACAGTTTACCACATGATTATCAGCTTCCAGCAGCATGAGATGTTCAGCAGTATGGCGATCCCATATAAAAATATGGCCACAGTCTGAACCACTCATGACAAAGTTAGATCCCCAAAAATTGGCTTCCTTTATCTGTAACAAAAACCAAAAGCAATTACTTTCGTAAGACAGCTTTAGAAACACATCGAAGAGTGGAATCCCATTTCTACAGTAACACTGCATCCGAATTTAGAGCTCTAATGAAGAGTGCCTAAGGAAATTTAAAGGAAATGTTAAAAGAAAAACAATAATATTAATAATAATAATAAAAACAACTAGAAGGTTAGAGATCTCCAGAGCAAACCAGCTGCCAACTAAGAAAGGAGAGGAGTCAGGACAGACCCAGCAGTTTGGAAATGGTATTACACTGCAGATGAAGGTCTACAGAGAATGACAGCAGATCTGTTACTTTGCAGAGTGATGGGACAGGTGCATGGACCACTTCTAGGGAAGTAAGCCTACTTAAGCAGATGAAAGTAGAAGTATCTCTCCCTACAAGTAATACCGTGGTGTCACCTTTTTTTTTCAACACAGGGATGAGGCATTCTGTTCCATATAATTGCTCCCATAGCTGTTTTGCCAGGGCATGCAGACAGCTTTGTGAAATGTGACAAGTCGGAGGATAAATGTGAACCACCTCCTCTTCTTTGTCCCCATCCCTTCCCTGAGAACACAGTACTCAGGGAAGTTATATATAGTTATAGGATTATAAAATAACATATCATCTAATAATTGCTTATACGTACCAGTTATATTTATTTTACATTGATTCCTGTAACTATTTCTGTTAGACTAATATTACTTCTGATTTTACACAAAGTAGGACGCCATAGTAACCACTGTTAAATTATTTAAAGAACAGGTTAAGTGGCGCTAACTTTCTCACTCTCCATCTTCCATGTCATCCACAGAATGAAAGCTTAGATGGGATGGCAGAGGGAGAAGGGATGTTTCTTTAAGAATGGTTAAAGTTCAGTTGCAATGCATGAGCTGAAAGCTCCACTATAACTTGATATTTGGACTGTAATTTTAAAATGTTAAGCATACCCCAAAGATCACATTTTAAACAGTTCTCAATTTTAAAGCGTATTATTATTTTCAAATTGACACGAACAGAATTTCCCACAGAGAAGCTTTCCGAATTCACACAGATGATGTCCAATGCTTCAAGCATAGCATGAAGTAAGCTCTTAATTTTTAGTATTTAAGAGTATCTCATACAAAAGAGAGAGAAACCTGAGTATGAAAGAGAGCAAAAGACCATCTACACAGAATCCTGTCATGGAATTGTTTTCCAGGTAACACATCACAATAAAGCTCTCAAGTCGGCAGTGCCTTCATCCTTTCTTTTTGCAAAGCTTTTTCAGAAGAACGCACTGGAGGAAAGGACAGACACACAGTCCTGTTCTGTGCCTTGCCCCAGCTCTGCTGGTTTTAAAAATGCCATGATAAAGAACCATACTAGCAAGCTGAACCGTTACCAATGTTAAAAATATGCACCGTATTTCCAGCATAAGTATATCCAATATCAAATTTCAGGCTTGGGATCTTGCTAGGTATTTGTCTATAGGCTGTGTTCCTACGGTACAGTCAGTGCAGTAATGTTGTCCTTTTAGCTAAAAATAAGGCAAGAAAATGGCATTTCTGGAATCTGTAGTTTGGGACTCACATCCAATATTTTCACCTTTTTGCATTTTTTGTCTCATAGGTCTCATCTTATTATTTTTGTGTTACAGACAAGTGCATCCAAAACATCCATAACAATAAATAACCTTAATTTATTCCCAGTCCTTCCTGCTTTCTCTGTATTCTCTTTGTCATCTGTTTATTTTACATTCTTAATTTTCAAATGACTTCATTTTAGCATCGCACAAAGCAACGGATTTCAAATTCACCATTAAAAATATTTTGTGTTTTTAAACTTCTGCTGCATGCACACAAATTGTCTGCTTCTTAGTTACCTACATACGCCCTACTGAGGAAAGGAATTTCTTTAAAGTTAACTTTTCAAAATGGGAATTTGGGACTTGGGGTGAATGTAATGCAAGGAAGAATGGCAAATGTGTGAAAGGAGATGACTAGGACAGGAGGGAAAATTAGTAAGAAAGAGACCAGAGAATCAGAGAACTGCACGTACATGGTGAAAGACAAATTCTGAAGAGAAAGAAGTAGAGCCTGACCTTAGTTCATTCCTCTTACATATGTAAGTATCAAAACAACAAATGTTCATGTAATTGACAAGACTGTTTTATCCCTGGGTACTTCAAGTGTACAGGAAACAGAACGTGTATAGAAAGCGTATTCTCTTAATGGTCTCCTTCACAATTTTGAAATGGACATCAGCTTTCTTCCTAGTGGATGGAGGGCGTCCACCAGAAAAAAAATGTAGTTTAAAATGATGTCTGCATTCCTTGTCAGAAGTGCTCATGTCAAACAGAAGCTAAAACACCAAACCAAGTTCTACAGAAGCTAAATAACAACGTGCGTGAAATAATCTGCGCAACAACACATACACAGATGGAGACGAAATTAAGACCACTTAGGCAAGCTTAGTCTTAATGTCTCTGAACTAAGTGCTTGATGGTATGACTTTTAAACTAATGCATTTTTGAGTAATTATTTTGTGAAATACAGTGCAAGATACTGTCATTAATCAGATTTATTCTAGGCTTTATTGCTTTATGCTTACTGAAATATGCATTTACCGAAGCATTTTCCCAACAGTGTAATCAAGGCCTTTCATTTAAACTCTAGAAAATTGCTCTTGGAAGAAGAGGGACTACTTCTCAGATGATCTTCAGAATAAAACACATAATACTTCTACAAAACATCACCTAGTACTGAGAATCTAACACTCAATAATTCACTCCGTTCCAAAACCTATGGCTCCAAAAGCAAACAAAGCATTTGTACCATTGTTCGGGAGTTCCGATGACCTTTATAAACCATCTTTATTAAAGGACGTCTAATGTTCAAAGTCTCCAGCTCTTCCATTTCTTTTCTTTCTTTCCTCCTTCTGAAGAGCTCCTGAATGCGGGCAACAGCAGATCGTCTACAAATAGCACACAAAGAGAACAGTACTGAAACACCGTTTCCAAACATTGAAGCGCGCTATCAAAACAGGGCTATGAGACGAAAATTACACACTCAAACACACTCTCCATGAGTTTGGTACAAACATCAACACTATTCTGAATGTAAAACTGCAGACTTTCAAAGATTTCCATCCTGGCTTGGAGCAAGAACAGCATGCAAGACAGTGGACTGTCAAATGATGCAACATTTTATTGCCTCTCTGAAGTACAAACATTGGGTGTCGGCAAATTTCACGTGCTATTTTAATAAGTGCTAGATAGATACTCGAAACACAAAGAGGTAGCAAAACCCTCAAGTGGAAAATCTATGCTAATACAGACATTTAAAAATGCAGAAAGCTCTTAAGGATCTAGTATGCCTTCCAGTGTGATTCGTTTGTGGGCTTTTGTGTTTGTTTGGTTTTTTTCCTCTCAAATTCATGAAATAAATATCTTTTTCTTTGCAATTTCCTTATGACAAGGCTCAAGGCTTCAACATCTTCTAAAAACGGTCCTGCTAAGGACAGAAATGATTTGAAATAATCGACAGTAAAAACTACCTCTATGTTAGCCACGGACCTACAGCAGAAGTCCTCCTAGAACAACAGAGAAAATCAGCTAAATGACATATTCTGCTTTGTGCCTAATTAGGTCTAGGAAACTCCTTTTTGATTAAGATGTGAAAAGACCCCGGTGCCATGTTTCCCCTCTTCAGCCCTAAGTTTGCAGATCCCTATAATTCCAGTTGTAACCAAACTCATTGCCTGCACCTAGCTCTTCTTTCATTCTTTGTTGTCAGGGTTAAAATGAGCTTTGAGGTCCTGAACACAGCCCAAAGGAGAACATCATCTCCTGGGAGAAGCAGGTACAGACTTTAGCAGAAAGCAAAGAATCAAACTACACTAGAAATACACAGGATCCTGAAAACTAAGCTGATACAGATACACGTGTAACCTCAGTATGCTGCTATGCAAAAGTTGGCAGCCTGAATCAGGCTGTGAGATATATGGTGGTGCTTTAACTGCTGATTCTGGATTCTTGCAACAGGAGTCTTTCCCAGAAAATACCTCCAGAAAGCTACTGTCTCATAATTCTCCCTACCAATGGTCTGCACACTTTTTTTTCATTTTTGTCATAGGAGGAAGCTGGACGATAAAATTAAGATAAATTGTTATCCTACAGGTAGACAAAGATGAAAATGGACGTACAGAATATACATGCATTTGTATAAAACTGTCAAACTAAGACAAGTCCTCTAATATGGCTGAACTTTCAAAGGATATATAAATATATATATTAATAGAAATTAGGAGAGATTTGTATTAGTCAACAGATCCATTCAACAGCGGGTTAATACATCTACTGGAAATTTGTCTGGAAAACAATTCCATAAAGTGGACTGCTTCTGTTTCCTTTGTGAGAGTTTTCTACCTCCTCCAATTTCGTATCTGGGCAATTCTCTAGTTCCACCTTCATACACTACACTAAATAAATTGCTGCAATAACAATTTATTCTACATGATGGAAAAGATGAGTGGCATGTGAAAAACTACACAAAATGCTTGCAGGAACCTTAAACCATTATTCACAGACATTTAGCTTTGTGCCTGTGTTTAAAATGAAATTGTTTCTGAGAGAAATTAAAGGAAATAGCTACTGTTAGCAACCACATCAACAACTACAAGGCTTCATAAATAGCACACAGCTACTCATCACACTAAGACCCTTTTTGATCTCAAGACCGTGCCTACTAGCCTAGTAGTTCCTCAATTTATGTTTTTTGCCTTAGCCATGTTCCCATCTAAATTCTCCTAATGCAGACGGTTACAAAAAATGCCAAGGCTATTCAGAATCACATGTTTTTTAAAAGCAGAAACAAAAAGCCATTCTTGAGTATAAAAAAAAGCGCCTTTCATTTAAGCTCAGTTCTGAGTTTAACATAATCCTGTGAGGTCTTACTTTAAAAGACATAAACAGACTGATACTTAGTTATCTTATGAAGTCAATGACTCCCTTCAGCATGGAGACTGCAGCCAAGCACACATGGCTGTAACTGTGAGACAGTTATCATGCATTCCAGCAATGTGCTGCTACAAGCAGGAGCTTGGCAGGGGCAAGTCTTCACTAAAGATAAATATGAGCACAATCTAGTGCTATTTCAGAACTAAGTACATTGCAGGAAAAAGGTTTCACTCTCAGAGGTATTTCCACTCTGTAACCAAAGATTTTCTGTACATTTCAAAGCCACACTAAGAAACACCAATTAAGAAAACAAATACAAACATATTTTTTCTTGGGTTTTTAATTTGTATTTGTGATAAGCAATCCCTGTCCACTGCACCATCAAGTTAGGAAGTAGCCTAACGATATGGAGCATCAGGAGGTAGGGAAGGGCACTGTGCAAATTTTCTCTCCTCTGAGGTAAAAATCCACACTTGTGGAGGTGACACGCTGTTTCACAGCTGCCACGGTGGTGGTGGTGTTAAGAAAATGTTGCCCACACAGCCCATCTTTCACTGGACCAAACAGAAAAGACAGAAGATGCAAAATCTGGACTATCCACTGGGCATGGCAGGACATTCCAGCTGAGACCGACACTGTGTTCCATAGTCCCTAAACTGGTAAGAGGCCTGGCATTTTTGTGTTGCAAGAAAAAGGTTGCCCTCTTCTTTGGCCCTGACTCTACAAGTATGGGTCTTCAACTTAGCAGTGTCACAGCATAGCAGTCAGTGGATAGCGTATCCAGGTTCCAGGAAATCCAGAAGAATCAGCCCTTTCCTATCCCAAAAATGTGTATCACTTTCCCTCCTGAGTGCTAAATCTTGAGGTTTTTCTTCACACATCAGCACTCCACGGACTGCTGTTTTGACTCTGGCATTTAGCGAAGTCAACACATCTCATTACTGATAATGATGCGACCCTGGAAACTGTCACCTTCAGCCTCAGATTGGTTCAATCAAAGGCACATTTTTAAATGTAGTCCTACATGCATTGAATATGGATTCACAGATGTAATCAGTATATTCTTTCTGTTACATGGCCAGAAAATTAGAAAAGATGCAAACTTATAAGCTAAGAAATTTTTTTATAAGAAAAGCTTCTGTCACATAGGACATTGTCTGTATGTTTAGGAATTCTGACATCTACTAAGGAATTTGTAAATATACATATGTAATCTGCACAGTTAAATAACTGGTCTGCTACTAAAACACGTTATTTCTCTTTAAAGTAAAACATCATTTCTCTTGGAAATACATTTTCTGAGAACTGCAGACGTTAGTTCCTGGTCCATATTACTCAAGATTTCCTGGCCAGCTAACCCTGCAGCATGTTTTAAAACAACTATGCTTACCTGTTAACATTACCTTCAATGTCACCCTTCTGTGTTTCTCAGGAAGAAGGAAATCCTAACATCACAATTAACCATGAGCTGAATCTGCAAACAATCTAGAGGGATTATTCTACAAACACTTTTCTAGCAGAGGCCCAGGTGCATTGGCTGACTCAAAATTAACCTGGTGTCCTAAATAACCCTGCTTCTTTCCAACACAATTATTGCAAACCAACCGTCCCCACGTTCAGCTGTACCAACTATTTATGGAGCTCGGGTGTACATCCTTCGCTTTTGCATTCCTCTTGTCTCAGCTCTGAGTACTCAACTAAAACAGCATAGAATCCTCCAGCACTAAGGATCTTCACCTTTTAAGGTGTACAGATTCACTAAAAACACACAGACAAATATTGTCTGGTTTTGCCACCAGGGACACTGCTTCCTTCTTTCCTGTTGTTTGAAGTCTGTTACTCTTGTTGCTGCCATCTTCTCATTTGAACTGCTTTTCCTACCCAGAACAAATGCGGGGCACCTATGGCTTATCACCACCGGTTCAGGAGTGGATTCTCTGATGTCTTATGGTCCAGTTCTTCACTGACCACGTAGGCAAATCCATCTGCCCACTACCAAGTTCTTGCCCAGGAATTCCTACCACGTCTCTTAACAAATATGCTGTCATCAGCGAAGTCAAATCCAGCTCAGGAAGGTGACCAACTATCAAACTACTTTAAAACAGATCCTGCTCTGGAATATCAATGTTTCTGATTTTAATTACCGAATACCCATGGTCCTATGGAAGCCTCTGATGCTAGGAAAGATTTACTGCTGCTGTCCAATTTCAAGCATTAAGAAGGTTCATAAACAAGAGCAAAACTGTCCAGCTAACAGCCCACTGACATTCTAAAAGCAAAAATTTATTGTACTGCTGATTACATAAAACAAAATGTTTACCCCAAATGCCTTCCTAAGTCATTTCTTCGCCCTCTAACGCGGCCAATATTTCAACTCTCCTCAGATGCAAACCTTTCTAAACTTTCATTTTATAGAAACTCTGATATTCTACAAAAGAACAGCAAATTGAAACCAGAGAAAAGTATACTGAAAACAATTCTACGCTGAATAAATCCTTCCTTTTTATATGAAACTTATAGCAAACAAAAATGAGTCTTCTCCTGGGCATTACAGAAGAGCTAGAGAGCTCCACAGTAAATATGTTTAATACAGAAAGAGTACCTAGTGTGAAATGGAGGTATGATACAGCAAAAACAACACAGACTCCTGAACCCTAATGAATATTGCTGTGATAAATTTATGTATTTCAACTGCAGCTAAGTTTGAAATACAAAACAATGGAATATGTGTCTATGGTATTTTCCTCTAAGCTTTTAACACATAGGACTCAGGTTAAGTTTTCTATGAAACAACTTCCTATGTCTTTTCCTTTGTAGCCACACAAAGACAGTACATTAATTTTCATCATTAGCACTATTTTTCCCCATGTTCTCTCTATTTCCCTAGGCTTCAGCATTAAATCACAGTAGATCATTTCTTCCTCTTATGGCACATGGCCAAACACAGTTGCCCAAATCTTATGTGTTCTTGTAACTAATTCGCTCAACTATTTCAGCGAGGAACGTGAGATCAAGTGACTTTTTCATTTAACCTCATTATGCTCAGCACTTTTTTTTGTTTGTTTTTAGAAATAGCACTTTTTTATAAATATGTATTACGAAGTATACCCTTTGATAATTACATTTTGTTCAGGGATTAAAAAAAGATGTAAATTCTTATATTTTTTTTTTCCAGAACTGGCTGTTCTCTAGTGCCAGACAAAGCAGATGCAAAGTTAACACGTTCCTCAGCAGCCTAATAAAAAAGGTATTTGTTTCTCACAAACATAACACTTTCCAAATTCCATTAATTTCTATAGCACACAATAAAAATGTTAATATGCTGTTAAATGTATACGCTGCCATTTCTTTTCCATTTCCATGCAAATACATGCAGCTAAATATAACTCATAGCATTTAAAGTATAGCGATTCTTAAAATGCCAGTTAGATGCAAAAAACAAGAACCTGATAAATCCATTATACAGAAATAATAAGGGGGGGGAGGAAAAAAAAAAATCAATTACCTCATTATTCTATCACCTATCGCTGTTCCTCTGATATTATATCTAGTAAAGGGAACAACAACTGAAGTCATTCAAAAATGCTGGATATCATGTTTTTAAAAGGTTAGCATCCATTACAAAACGTGTTCTACTTCCTCCAACTGAGGAGATCTGTGCTCCTCAACGTGTTAGTATATGAGACCATTTCAATTTCAGCAAAAATAATATTCAGATTACATATTAGTAGACAAAGTAGATCCTATAAAATGCAGTCATTTTCATAGATTATAGCAGAAATGGAAGCAGCTGCATTATCATTTCAATTTTACGTTTGCACGTGTTTCAAGTTTTGATCTACTAGTTTAAAATCTTCCAAGCTTCGCCCCTGCTCATAGATCAGCTTCTGTCAAAGTCTAGACAAAAACAATGAAGTCATTTAAGAAGGAAAACAGCCTTAAGAGCTATATTGTCTACTTAGTGAAAACCAAGCTCAGTCAGTTAAGAACTGCATTCTCTGTACATAAGGTTTATACATCTTTCCTGGATTTCTCACTCTGCCTCACACAGATTACAAAGTACACTGTTCAGGTGAGCCGTGTTATCTATCTTTGCTCCGACTACATTTGCTAAATTAAGTTTCAATGAAGATATGCCATAGGCCTAGTTTAAGACTTCAAAACCTGCTTATCTTCTTATATGTGTAAGACAAAGAATCATTTCTTGTGGCTTTTCTTTCTTTTTTTCAAACTGAAAAACCCTGGGCAGTTCCTTATACATTAAAAAGAATGTGCACTGACTAGCCTATAGTCAATCCAAAATGTAACCTTCTTTTAGTCACTGATCTTCACTACCCCTATAATGATGTTGAGAGGTCGCAGAAATGCTAGGGAAATAGATGTCACAATCTCAATTATTACTTTCAGTGAATACTCTTCTATGTCAACGCTATTCCAACCTGACTCCTAGCCAGTATTCAGCTGACTTAACCAATTTATCAACCCACAAAGGACTGTCGTATTTCTACACATTTTGCTGCTAGCATTTTAGGCCTTTTCCAAAATACTCATGTAGGTACACATGTTGTGTTCTTCTATCTGTCACAGTCTTTCCTGGCAGTTCAATTTCAGGTTGGCTGGAGACAAATTACTCTCATTGCGTTTTGAGACATTCAAGCAACTACAATAAGAGTTTATGTCCCTTGTATCAATTCTCACGTGGTGTAAGTGAGATAAAGAAGATGCAGTTCATTGTCTGAACACACTGGAAGTTGGAATCAAACAGTTAAAGTTCTGAAAACATTAAATTTGCCAAACTAATTAAAAAAAAAAAAAACTATTTATAAATGTGAAATCTACATCCACCTTGTTAAAAATTGCATGTAACCTGAGAAGTCGAAGCAACAGGAAGCTCTCCATTTCTTTAACTTCAAGTAGTAGTGTCAAAATAGGTATCAAAAGGGTACTTTCCTCATGAGGAAGATTAAGTTCATGGTTTCAGAGTAGAGGCTCAGAAGGCTACCACTCCTTTCTCAGTGGAGAAAGTTTTACTTCACAGTGGAAAGCTAGGACAGTTTATTTTACTACACTTCCCCATCTGCGGGGTTTCTCTTCTACATAAAAAAAACAGTTATTAGGTATGGGGGAAATAATGCAAACAAAACCAAAAACCCTAACATTTACACCAGACAAAAATTCCTAATCTTATGTATTGGAAAAGGCTTAGTAGTCAAACGGGTGTTTTTTTCAGCATTGTTTCAGAATTTTCTGTCCCAGAGGATAAATTCTTTTTTGCCACTGCATAAATTAGGTTCACAAAAGTTATGTTATTGCAGGACAACCTTATGACCTTCTCTGGAAAGGAGAAAACAAACAAAAACCCAGTACCTCCTACATATTCTCTAGATGCATTACTTCTGTTTTAAGACATTAATTATGTCATAGGGATGACACATGGGAAACTCCATAATTAAGTAAATCTGAGATGATGAAATTTAGTGAAGGAATTGTTAGGTAATGTGATTCACTAAGTAAGAAAAGAGAGAATGTAAGCCTACAGGAAGCATACTGGTGGAGTTACTCACCAGCCCTGAAGGCTAGTATGTTTAATGCATCTGTTTAATGTACTGCTAATGATCTTTTGAGCAAAAGGGAGGAATGTACTCACGCTATGCATTTAGAACATGAAATTGGTTAATTTAAGAATATAGGACTGCATAGACCTTGAGAACAGTCAGATACTTCCAAGCTTCCTTCTGGTAAAAGATGGGAACATTATCCCGCTGGAAATGATGAAGCAGGAAAGATTTCAGTAACCTGAAGACAAAAAGCCACCACTATGAGGCAGCCGTAGGCAAGAGAGAGGAAGGATGTAACTACATCCCATTGGTACCACTCAGAATCTTCCCCAGAAAAAAAGTAATAGTCATACCAATGTTCTTAGCAACATCCCAGCAAGCACAGTGTGCGTAATTCTGGCCTACCAGATTCAACAAAGAGGTGCAACTAGGAAGAGCACAGATGGGAACCAGTACAATGCTGGAAGAATACTGGAAGATTTTACTGCTAAGAGTGCAGAAAATCTTAGTACTCTCTAGTCTAGCAAAACAAAAGCCAACAACAGGCAGGATGAGCATCACTTAAATGATGTTCATCCTGGTCATCCATGCACTGCGCATGGAAGAACAGTTATTTCAAAGCGCTGTGTTAGCACAAAACAAAAAGACTAATTATAGTCAACTTATACCCATTAGGAATAATAATGGGTATATCAGGAATGCTTTGAAGCAACTTCTCACTTGTTAAGGCGTCAGGGGGATTTTATGTAAGGGAAATGCAAGTTTATGGCAGGGATAATACACTACAACATCTGTTGCAGTAGTAGAGAGGACTTCCAGTTCCCTTCACTCATTTTCACGAGAGATATAAATACTAAGAGGGCTTGCAGCTAGCTTTTAAGACCACCAGCACCTAATCTCTTTCTCTCTGGATATCCAAATTTCTTTCATTACTCATAGCTTGTCTCACTTTCCTTCAGTATCTCAAGAGGGCATTTAGAAACTCCTGAAACCAGCAGAATAGGAAGGGAACAAAGTAAATAACTGAGTCATTAGAAATCAAACTTGAAAACTTCCCTGTTTACATGTATACAGGAGTAAAATAAGATGAGGCAGTCGGTTTAAGCCTGAATAATGAAAGCCTGGAGGCAATGCTAAACTGGCGTTGACTGAACAGTAGCTTTTGTTAGTTTTTATATGGGGGAAGAATAAGGGAGCAAGGGGCTGCGTAAAGGATTTTAACTGCATCATTCATTTGGTTGAATGCTTTTTCATATATGATAAGATTTCAATGCTACAGAAGAAATTTCACTGCACAGACAAGAGGAGAAAAAACAGTGCCAGATGGACAGCAACTTCATTAAGATGTCCACAGCTATAGGACACTCTGAAGTATCCCTCTCTTTACATTACTACAAGAACTCTTAGTTAATAGAGATAATACAAGGTGCACAAAGAGAAGCTAAGAATTCTAACAGAACCAGAAATGAGATTAAAATTGCAGAGTTCTTGACAGTTTGCTCTTCATCCACTACATTATAACGAGCATTGCCATTGCAGTAGCAACAATTTCAGCCACAATGTATTTATCTGTGATTCAGGCAGTAGTACTGTGTGAAAAACGAACAGATTAAGACACAATCTGTACATGATGACTTTTTCATTAAAAATATCATTTACTGAATAATAATTTGTGCTTTGTAACAAGCAACCACTGACCACGTAAGTGGCTTGACTGTTTTTTCTTAAACTTCAAATTATTCAAAACCTATTATGTACTCAGTCATTAAATTCCTTCAGATTATTTAATGAATATAAATTGTAATGTTTCCCATAAAGGATTTGTATTATGAGCACAAGGAATTAATAGCAAGATAATAAAGCCTTTGAAGAAGAATAAAGCTTAGGCACCTGACAATATGTAATGTATTACCTAAAATAAATTAAATATATGCTCTTACTCTAAGGATGCTGCTTAGGTAATTAATGTAACTTTTAAAAGCCCAACATCTGAAATTAGTGAAGAAAGGTATCAAAAAAACAATTGTAAACTGGGGACTAAATTTACCAAATGATCAAACAATGTATAGGTGTTTTCATTTTACAAGAAAAAAATATATAGAACTTACTACATGATGACAACCTTCAGTAAACCGTTCTTTTTTTACTACTATACATAGACATTCAATAACTGAGAGGAGAAAAAGGTTTACAGTTTCTCCTTCAGAGAACAAAACCAAGAATGATTGATCCTATTTGTCTCAATGTATGCACAACAAAAAAATATAATATTGATGGAAAAAAACCATGAATAGCTCTTGTTTTGTCATAGAAAAAACATGCAAAGTACAGCTGAAAAAGAGAATTTAGGCCCCTGTGCCCTAAATACAATTATATGAACTTCTGATTATTCTCATAATTATTGTAAGTCATAATTATCAAAAGTGAAGAGCAAATGTTTAGCCTTGGGGTATTCAGCAGGCACAAAAGAACCAAAAGCACAGACAGGTATTAGGTGTGTGCGAGCTTGCCTGGCTAGGAGGGAAAACATAGCTATACATATCTTATGTATAGCAAATTAGGCTCAGCTCATCACGCTGGTCTAGCTGTCATAATCAACTTTTAAAACTAAGGATAGAAAGCATTGGCTTCTAGTACTTCCACTAAGAGAAAAACGCATGGTGCCAAGCAATAACAGAGACATGTATTGCTCTAACCTGTGTCCTGGTCCTCCCCGATACCTTGCCCCTGGGATCAGAACGGGATCGTCATCACTGTCATCAGTTTCCTGGAGAGCTGAGGTTCTGGTAGAACAATCTTCTGGAGTTGCAAGCCCTGAGGATTCTGGGTGTGGCTGAGGTTCATCGTTTGCACTAAGCAAGTTGGCAGTGGATTCAGCACTTTGCTGACCTGGAATTTCTTGATTTGCACTTTTCTCACAGGAAGCTTCTTCCTCTTCATTTCTGGAGGCAGCCTCAACACTGGGGTCATTTTCTTCTGGTTGGATTCCAGGATGCTCAGTAACAGGTTTATCTGATACAGCTACTGGAAAATATTGGTGAAATCATTACAAGCCTATTTTAGAAAGCATTATAAATGGCCATAAAAATTAAATTATGCATATTGAGTTTATATTGGAAATTTAGTTTTTTTCACTCTCTACATCCTCACATAACAGCATTAATACATACACATACTTGCTTCTGCTGTCTCTGCAGTTTCATCTGTAGCTTTCAACTCCTCAGCACTTCTGTCTTCCTTGTGAGATTCATCAGGAACTCCTGAATTAAATGATTTGATATTAAATTGCATGATTTCACTTAGATGCGTATCTGCCAGTCCCAGTAGAAGGTACCAGCAGTCCTAGACCAAACCTATCAAAACAATGCCCTGCAAGTTCTGTACCTCACTTTACTGTGATCTTAATTGCATCAAGTCAGTGCATTAAAAAAAATCATCTCTTTATAGTTGCTCAGGTCAATACTTAAAGAAGAAAGTCTCTCTTATCCCTTAATACACTTGTATCCCATGCAATCAGAATTTAACTCTAAAAATAGCAATACTACTCTTCAAACAGATGACTGCTTACTGAAGACCATTATTTCTGAAGAGAGAAATTAAGTTATCCCTCTACTGAAAGTGGATGTATCTGGAACCCGTAATTTGACTTGACTGCCCTTTTGGCAATGAAATGAGCGAGACTGCCTCACATAAAAGAAAGAAAAAAGAAAAACATTACATAACAAAATACACCTAAAAGTTGAAAGGAAGGCTGCAAAATACCTAGCATTCATTACAACTACAAACAGCAGCTCTGCAGTACAAATTAGGGCAAAAATATGTTCCTGAGGAAGAAGAACAAGAGTATCAGAATTAAGGACAGAAAAAGCTCATTTTAATTGTATCTTTCTCAGGTCAGTACATTTCTCCTTCATTAAAACAAACAAACAAAAAACAAAGAAACAGAAACCACCAAACCCCAAAACAGAACAGAAGCACCGTGCTCTATCATGGCTATATTCTGCCTTCATATGCGCGTGTATGAGACTCCCGTTGTATTCGGTGGTAGTCATAGACATATGAGAGCAGAAATTTTACCTTACCATTACAGAAGTAATGCTGAATCTTACTTGTTTCTTCATCTTCAGGTCCTGACCCTTCTGAGGTTTTTGTTTTTAAGGAGTCTTCTTGGCCTTCATTTTTGCAGTGACTTCCACTCCCCCTAGAGCTTGAATTTGTGCTGCTCCTGGCAACGTAACATGTAAAAAGCAAACAAGCAAAAAACCCACAGAACTTAGGAACAATGTAAATTAGTAAGAAAATCAATGCAGTGAAGCATAGAAATACTGAATTAATTGTTTTACAACTTAGGAACTGTGCCCACAGAAAGACTAACTTGCTAAATAATCTATGAGAAGCTCGGTAGAACCAAGAATTAAAACTTGAGTGCTAACTCCCAGACCACCTTTCCATCAGTGTTACCTTGCTTTAGTTTAGAGTAGTGAATACAAATGTGACACTTGGTTTTGATGACATTAGCTAGGTTCCCAACTATGCTATGCCATTAAAAAGATTAACAGGAAAATATCACACGCTCTCACATACATTCCATGTTAAAGCACAGCTGTCCTCCATTTTGAATGTGCTAACAACTCCAGCCATTTTCAAATTGGATACACACTTAATGGAATATATAGCCATATCTTACATAATAATATTTGCAACTATGCTAAACCAGCATTAGTAAAGTGTGTCAACAGGAAGTCAAAAGCACAATTAAATTCTTACCACTCATCAGTGAAGTCCAGTTTTATAGTGCTCGTAGTTGTTCCTTCTGTACTGTAGTGCAAACTTAAAACTGGTTCACCTGTTCCTGACCGTGGCTTATCACTCTCTGTAAATACGGAATTGATAAAGTTTGGGTGAGCATCAGCGATATACATAAAGGTGCTGTATTTCTGAAGAATCATGGAATTATCTTTAAAAAGGTCGCATTGTTACGACGTAACATTTAAGATTTGCTACAGCTCAAGCAAACAGTTAAAATCAGAGTAAATACACCAAATTCATACTTTGCAATGCTTTAAAATTGGCTTTAATTCGTATTTATGAGAGCGAACAAAGATGCTGCCCTTCTACATGCAGATAAATAAAACTGTCAGCTATACGTACACACAATAAGATTCTTTAAGAGCAGATCTTTTTCCTATCAATTACCTTAGTAATAAGACCATGAAGTACTTCAGATGTTGTGTTCAGTTCTGTTAAGTCTCATGTAAACACATAAAGATGAGACCACAGACAGCAGTGTAGCATTTCACCTTCTCCTTCTTTTTTCTACCTAGAATCCACTCACCTACAAATACCCTTAGACCTGTCATAAATTGTCAAGTAGTTGAAGTAACTGCCATAAAATCACTGTAAGTTCATGCTCTGATAGCTTCAGGCTTGAAAAAAACCCTTTCATATTATAATAACTTTAAGCAGAAGGGGAATCATTGCAAAGCTAAATACTTGTGTCATGCAAAAGCAACAGATGGGAAATTGGAAACCACTGGAATCCTGGCAAACTCCTGTTGAACACACACTTTTAAGGACTGTTCAGTGGGCACTTTCAAAATGGAACTGCTCAGTAACATCCATCCACACAACACAATCTCCCTGAGAGAAATTCATGGTGACTCTACCTACATGCATGGCCCAACTGCCATTAATGCTTAAGTCGACTATGGGCAACACTAACAAGTTAATGGAAAGTAGCATCTGATTGAGCCTCGCTATGTAGGTGCCAACCTTTCAGAATTCACATGGTAGAGTTTGCTTAGCGCTAGGCACCACACAAATGACCAGCCATGTAGCCTATGTAGTCTTGCTTTGCACAAATGCTGTTTGGACAAAAGCACGACAAACTTTCTTTGGTTTACAGAGTACAGAAAGGACATTTGCTGTATACTGGTACAGACCAGTACCTACAACGAAGTAAAAACTTCAGATAATCTTAGGGTAAATATAAATTAAAACCTAACATTCATTACAAGGATTCGAATTTCCCATGCCAGAACAAAAATGGCTACAATACTGCCATAGGATATTTATGATAAAAACGCAATGAAGTTGCACGAAGTGTGAAACAGCACTTAAACAGAATTTAACTGAGCCATCAGAACTTGGCTGCGAACTGTTGACAAGACAGAAACCCACCACAGTATCAGAGCAGAAATCTGTGCTCTGAAGAACTTTAAATATGTTTCTATATCTTCTTAAATATGTTTCTATATCTTCTGATGAAAAACTGAGAAAGTAGCGTTTAAAACTTATATGAAGGAGCCTTAATCAGTTACAAACATGACTCTAATCATACATGAGGAACATCAAAATACAAACTCATCTCTTCTCTAAAACAAAGCTCCTAGTTACACTCTTATTAGAGTAAAGCAAGGATCAAACTGTATCTTGTAGTTCATGTTTGGGTATTTTGAAAGAAAAAGAACAAAAAATGATGCATCTTTCATAACTGAAGAGGTGTTTGCTGTTGTAGTTGTATTTTTCTTCTTGCAATCTGTCAGCAAGTATCTCCTGGTGTAAAAATCTGTTCAACATTTGGGAACTCCTTCCTATCAGCATGTCCAAATACTGATCATTTCAGCATGCTGCTGAAGTTATCACGAGTTGGCCACTAAAAGAATAAGAGGTGACAGAGAGAATTCTTCGTCTTCTTTGTCATAGGTACAGATGAGACCTCTTTAAAAGAGTAAGCCAGATGGAAAGAATTTAACGCCTTGAGTGGTCCAAGGCAGCAATCAAACTATTGCAATACTATAACCTGATGCTGCTATGCAACATTCACTTCTGCACAGAACAAGGTAACGTTTCTGATCAAAGCAACAGAACATCACAAAGCTACAATGAATGTAAATGAGTGTTTGGATTGTGTTGTAAAGCTCAGATCTCTCATCATAAGAGTGCTTTCATGTCCTAAAACCTCAACATCAAGAAACTAAAGCAAGATGCTGAAAGCCTGTCTTCTGATTGCACTTACTGTGGAAGCTTGTATTTATTCACACTAAAGAAACAGGAAGAACTGCCATAAGCATATCCAAAGAGAGCACTACCTAGCTGAGAACTCTGCCAGTTTGACAAACCAACTTCTTCTGTGCCAGCTCATATATCTGTAGCGTGGCACTGAACAATCAGGCACGGACATCACCACAGCAGTGATGCTCCAGAAATGAACACACTAACTTGTGATTATCTAGAAATACCAGTACTCAATATGGCTGCTGCAAATGAAGGAAGAAGCAGTAAGATGCTATGGGATGCATGCATCCATTTACACTTCAGAGTTACCAAGCCAGTGCCCTGGCTTCAGGATCTCTCACTAATCCTAACAATTCAGACAGTACCTTAAAGACAAAATATTGCCTTTTATGCTAGAAGAAATCTTACAGATATCCTCTACTATTAAAATCACAGTCAAACAAAACATTCAGTGTTGATTACTACAATCCATTTGGAAGCTATTTTGTAAAGTATGGAAGGATTTGCAGCTTCTGCTAGAATGCCATAAAAATGGCATTGTAAGTTTATGTTCACACAGGTATAACTATCAAAAGGTCTCTAAACCCAGGAAATGTCTTAAAACAAAACTGTCAACGACACAGACTGGTCCAACAGCAAGCCAGCTAATTCGGCATCAAATTAAGAGAACTAAAAGGAATAAGAACAACAAAGCATTTCTGTATAAGAACTGATACAACTTCTGCCATTAGCTACTTATACCGAGATTTCTGTTCAAACATCAAGTAAGACTAAAGGAGTTTTAACTTCAAAATTCTCCTCTGGGTCTCAGCAAATTACTACTTCTGGTTTTTATTAGGATCAGGTAGGTTTCCTAACAAATTACTTCCTTGCCCGAATTCTTAGGTTCTGAAACGTAAGGCAGCATATTGAGTTTCTTCAGGTGATCCTTCTCACCACAAAGGAAAAACACTGCCTTAAAACATCCCAGATTACTGCAGTTACGTATGCATGTATACAGTAATATACAAACTAGCTCTCATGCTAGACAAGAAATTTGGGAACTGATTTCTGGCATGAAAACTTCTGCTTTTATTTCTGTTGTTACATGGGTTTAATTTACAACTTTGTTGAATAAACTATTTTATCAACTTCCCAAATTTTTTCTGCTGTGAGAATTCCATAAGAATAAGCACACAGACTTGTTAATTCTGGCTTATTCTACTGCCATCAAATGAGGCTTTATTCTGAGTTCATAAAAGAGAGCATAAATAAGCAAGTCCTACAGCCACACCTGAAGAGTGAAGTGGTAGCCTATTAAACCATGAATCATTAGTAAATGCACATAGTAAGATTTAAGGCTATTTCATCACAAAACGTAGTTGCACAACACACATTTATTGTATCAATAGATCAAGCACAGCTTGATTTTTTTTTCCCCCGCATTCTGGCATCCTACCATAAACCATATCTCAACAGCTGTCAAACAATGCCTTTCAGAAATGGAACATCAAAATAGCAGTCTAGCTTTCGATGTGAAACATGAAACAGCCAGCTCTTTTTTGGCATTTAAGCTACTTAAGCTCTACTGAGGCCTTGATATGGAAGTAAGCATAATGCAGAGCATATGGAAATCTATTTTTAAATTACCCTCCATCGTTCATTAATTATTCAGGCATAAATATTCACTGCACGTGACATTGGTTCAGCTAGAACAGGGTCACCTCTGGCCAAGTTCACTGCTCACCATTTGAAGACTGATAAACAATGGGTGTAGAGAAAGCTCAGAAGCATTCTTTCTGCCACTAGAACCTGAGGCATCTACAAAGAATCTTAGTACTTGCTTAGTAGAAGGAGTAGAGGACAAAAGATTACAGAGGTAAGATGCACTTAAATGCAATAGGTGCTCGAGTTACTCAAACTGTGCAGGTACAACAAAGCTGCATGTATCTTCAATAAAATAAACTGCTTTTGCATTACATGATTGCAAGTTATTTCAAATTGACAGCTGCATTCGGATTCAAGAACAACCACCCAGAAAAAAGCAGAAACTGTTTAAAGAATTAAATTTCACATTAAAAAAAAAAAAACAAAAAAACATACCAAATTTCTGTAGAGTACGTAAGACATTTACTGTACCTACACTGAAAGCATTATGAATTGAGCATAGGATGGCTTTCAGAAACAATTAACCTTACTCTGATCCTGGTATTGAGAATCAAATAATTAACGAGTTTCCAGCAGATCTGCTTACAGAATTCTACTTTATGCAGATGAACAGCATTTTAAAACTGTTTATCATCACAAAAGGCAATTTTAAAAAGGAAGCATTGCAATCAGCTATGGCTGGGTATAGCGCATTTCCTGTCACGCACCCTGTTGCTCATCAAGTGACATGGATCCAAGCTGTTTGTTAACCACAGAAGAAGGAGAATCTGAAACAAAAATGAGATTTCAACTTAAAACATAAGCAGCAGAGAACTGCACAGCAATGTCACGATCACACGTTAGTTTAAAACAAAAAAAGTAAAAAGCAGCAATACAAGGAAGCTTTGGGGTTGTTTTATGAGCAGCCAGCCATATTGCATTTTCTAGGCATGAGAGAAGCAAAGCCACTTGTTTCAAATCATTAAGTGTTTCTTTAGGTAGTCACTGAACAGCCTGAAGCTTCCTGACGTTGATATTAAAAACGCCTGCCCATTACTGAGGATTTTGCCTAGTTCTTCATTTCTAAAACGTTTCCAAGAACATTGGAGAGTCATGACTTGTGAAGCCCTTAAACTATCAAATAACATTAGTACTTCGAACTACGTGCAACACATAAATTTCAGAGTATTTATACATGAAATATTTCAACGTGAAATACTCATGGCATACCAGTACCTTCAATATTTGTACCTATGAACATAAACTGTACAAGATAAGAGGATTTATGGATACGGCAGCATACAGATTGTTTGTACAACATCAAGGCACCCACACAGATCCCACTCGGGAGACAGTTCGATTGTCCTGCATTCTTAGATGCTAGAAACATCCACGACATCTGAGGACTGAAAACATCTTCATGAGTTTGTGATACAGTACCACTCCAATCAGCCTTACAGAAACTCTTACCTAATCACAGAAAGAAAAAAAACACAGCAGTAGACGATAAGTTCTACATCTTCTCTGAAGCCCATTTCCCTTATAGACTCTGAAAACCAGATCTTACTTCCGTATTACTGCAGGATGCACGGATGTACATAAATCAGTGCAGCACTTCAAACATAGCATCGGCTGGGCTACCATATGTTGGTTCTACTTGTTAATCTTCTGTTACAAACAAATTCACGCTAAGCTAAATGGATTTAATATCCTGTATTACAAACTGAGTTAGTCTGCAAAACCCACAGCATGCTAAAAGAACTTCAGCACGAATCTAAATCCTATATGGGAAAGCAATCAAGTAAGAGACCTCCTCTCGCAGGTGATTCACTCTGAGGTTTGCACCAGATAAGCAGCATGACCCGTTTTGTAGAACAGCTATAAAACCTGCTAAACTGACACAGCTGACTGAAAGATGCATCCTCAGAATGACACTTCATTCACAACGTCTGGTGCAAGAATCACCAGTTCCTTCCTTACACTGACACCTAGCACTGTGAGGAAAGGGGAGAAGGAATGAAGAAAACTAGGGGAAATCTAGCACAAGCTCAGTGTGCTTTGGAGGTTGGCTTGTGTCGGTAATTGGGCTTGGACACATTGACTGGGGAATGGAATATAGTTCTTAATTTGTCTTTGCCTCTATTCAACCATGCTCATGCCTTGCACTGAAGGTACCAAAGCCAGACCACTGAATTTATCCTCTAGATTTAGATGAGACTTAGCTCTTAAGCATGAGACCTGTAACATTAATATAATTCACTTTCCCAAACTGAAGTGTACTTTAAATATAATTTCTAGTTTAGAAGATAAGTGTTTATGGTGGAGTATTTTCAGAATTGTAACCCAATTTTTAATAGGCAACCGTGAGGAAAAAAGCTGCAGTAAAGGTATACCACGGCATAAGATGACCAGCTGACTCAGCACAAGAAATGGTATGCATCTCTCAAGGGCAGGCTGGCTTTCAGCATATTCGTAGCTATGAGCCCTCAGCTGGGATTAACTCCTGCCCAAGTCCTAAAGGCAAGGGATTTTTTCTCTATCAAACTAAGAAGACTAAATCACAGAAGACAGTGATTCTCAGACAGGCTCTGTCTTTGCAGTCTGATTGTTTCTACATGCTTATACGCCCTACGATCTTTTTAAGGGGCATACCATGCTGCCAAACATTTTACATTTTGAAAAAGCCAATCTCATCAGCTCTTTAATTCAGGCCCAGAAGAACAGAAGAAATACCACTAAACGTACTTTAATTATTAGCATAAGAAATAACACAGGTTGCTCCAGAAGTAATGTCTCCTCCTATTTATCTCCATGGAAACTAGAACAGATATGAAGAGCACAGTAATACCATTTGATAGATAAAATTTCAGCTACGAAGCACTATTCAAGTCACCTCCGCTAGATACATACTTTTGCTAATATTGAACAACAGCCTGCATGCTGCACTTGTACAAACCTGCACCACAGAACACAGCTCAATGTTTAAAAGACCTCCAGCTATTAAAAAGTAAACAGTAGTATGTTTTACCACTCATCCCATTCAACCACAGTCATTAAAAACAACAAAAAAAACCTTTAGATAATAGTCACTGCTAATATACATTTACATCTCCCATATTCCACTGTTTTGATAACTTCTTACAGCTCTGTGAATGCATTTTACTTGGAATATGATCTTTGAGAAACGTAAGCGAAATCGAGGAAGCATTCTGCATAATCCAATTAACACAGTTAAGAGCTCAATATGTAGCAATACCCAACTCCAATTTACTTTTTTTCCTTCCTCCCTTAGGTCTCCTGAAGGCAGAGATCACCAGCCCCCCTTGAAGTGGCACTGCAGCCTAGAACTTTACAGCTCAGGCAGGGAAATCAACAGCACCAGCCTAGAGAAGTTCAGGTAAATGCCTCTTTTTTTTTTAACATATGGCTTGGTTTTGTAAAAATCATAGAATCATAGGGGTTGGAAGGGACCTCGAGAGATCATCGAGTCCAACCCCCAAATAAAAATACTGAAGAATTCTGAAAGCATATTTCTGTAATTTCTGATACAGTTTTTGAAAGAAAAGCATTACCAAAACTGGGCCATATCATTAAAAATAAAATAAAAATCCAAACTCTTACCTGAGCCTTCACAGGCTGGATCTATATCCCAGTGCACTTCACACTGGTTGCAATGTCACCTGTACATTCTAAACTGGAACACCACTTAAAGAGGGAACTGAAGATTCATAAATATAGGGAACCTCAAACAGAAAATAGAAGATAATTTTTAAGTCAAAGACATGCTGAAGGATCTTCCTATATTTTGGACAATCAATCAGCACCTGACTTCTTCAAAATATCAGCATGCTGCCACCGTTGCTTTGGTTATAAAAATCCTCTTTATAGCATGAACACCAGCACCAGTGAGGGAGTCGTGCCTGAAGCAGTGAGACCTGTCTTTGGAGTCCCAAACGTGGTAAGTAAGGTGGACATTAATCCAAGAAGATAAACACTTGGTTTAATTATTACAAATAACTCCTCCGTGCAACGATTAAGCTCTCTGCTATGTATTTTGGACTTCAAACAGACATTTCTACATCTACACATTTAAAACAAAACCTCAAAGATTAAAAATGCAGTTTTTAATCACTCAGGTTACATAAGATACATGGGTACTGACGGCTACAGGAGTCCCTGATGCACACTGACCTATAACTCCAATCCCTTTTTCTTTCACAATCAGATGGTTCATATTCTTTAACGTCTCATAATGCATTTTATTTGCTTCAAAGTTCTCAGAATGAGAGGTGAAGATCTCTTCAAAGCCTTGCTTAGGTTTATAAGCTGTCACTGATTCACAGTGATGCACACACAGCACATCCGCTCTGGGCGGGGCAGCAGTAACAACAGGTTATAAAGGTTTAATTTCTCTGTAGTCTGCACGTAGCCCAGTTATACTTGGTTAAATACTATGTACGATCTAAATGTTAAGAAGTACCACAGAAATGTAAGCCAAAGCTAGTCCTTACTGGTGAAAGCATTTAAGAATTCACCGCAGTTCTCTCTTAGAGCAGCCACTAAAAAGAAAAATCTCTCTCTGTTCAGTATAAAAGACTTGAAGACAAAACAGGCCTGATGCACACAGCACATTCTGCTTCTTCAGCTCTGCCAAGTTTACACAGTACTTCGGGTGAGGCATTCACTGAAACAAAGTTTCTTTGCCATCTGAGGGTGATGTATTTTCCCAAGGTCAGATCAGCCACCCTGAGTCATTACTTAGTTAATTCCCTTTTGCATCCAACAGCACCCCAAGCTTCTGGCCACACTTCTCTAAATACAAGGGTTAATTGCTACAGATAAAGCTTACAAATCTTCATTTGAGCATTACAGAACCTCAGGCTAGGAGGAGACGGGATAATTACCAGGCAGTCCAATAGCATGAGCACGTTTCTTTTTAAAACCAGTAAGAACTTTCAGCTCATGCCATCTTCTACTGGTAATCCTATGTGACTCAACTATTTTTCTCCCTCTCTGGCTACAGCTATGATAACTGAGCTTCTGTAATTGCAAAGACAAGAACTGAGAATGAAATACGGGGCAGAAGAAAACATTAGTGCTACACGGACTTCAGAAGAAAATCCACAAGTTTAAATTACACCCAAGTAGGGATTGAGAACTTGCAGCTCCAGGCCAAACAAAGCCTATGATTTCATTTCAGATAGTGGCAGACAAATTTGGGGATTTTCCTTTTCATTTATTTATTTACTTTGAAACCTTACAACCTGAACGTGCCTGAAAACTGAACATCTGCCACAGAACAGAGCATCAAGCGCAACTTTGCAGGACAAGAAAAGGTAAAGAGATGGCACAGTGCTAGAAAAGAAACACTGCTGGACACGTCGCCTTTATATTTACTTCAGCACAAAGTAAGCTCATTGCTCACACAGCATGCAGCCCATTCACCTCTACACGATGCCATGGCAAAGTCTGCTTCCAGTTGATATGCCTTAGGGTTTAACTCTGTGTTCATACATTCGTATGCGTGGTTCTACCCTAACTTAGAACTTCCTCAGAAACATCTCATTTTATTATACATATCTGCAAAGCTTTCTTACATTTATTTTTAATCTCAGTTAAGGTGACAAAGATGATGGTGAAAGTGTCGCTGTATTTAAAAAAAAAAAGCAAGCATATCTGGAGACTTTGGCTTGCTAGAAGTATCTGCACTACATTTACTGTAAAAACAGAACATTTAGGAGAGTTGTTTTCTGTTTTACTGTATTGTTCCCTTGATTTAGAACGTATGCTAAACCAAAGCCATCTCACTACCTGATACAATTAACAGCAATTCATAACCAGGGTGGGAGTGGATTGCTCTATCCAGGACATGGCAATTTCTCTAAGGAACACTGCAAATGTTTGATAACGTGCACCTAGGAAACCTTTTCCACATAGTGGTGTTGCACTATGCACGCTAAACACGCTAAATAAATGAATCTGTCATTACTCCTTTCCCGAACCATGTGATGATAAACACCACCACATGCAAGGTAAGAAAAGCAGCAAATGCATTAACTGCCTTGTTCTGGAAGCGGTCTCAGCAAACAATATCAGCACAAACTATAACTACGTTAGCTGCTTAAGAAACCTTGACAAATGACAACCTGATGTCTGAGGGTCCTGTGAGGAGCCCTTAGAGGATGACTGATCAGAGGAGGACTGTGGTGCAGAACCCTCAGCTAGCTCTCGCTGTCTCTGTTGTTCTGCCTTCTTAAGCCTCAGCCGTTGCAGACCCCTACGGATTATAGCTAACTCGGGTCCCATTAACTCTGACAAATGGAAGGAGAAAAAAAAAAAAAAGGATGTAAAAAAGAAGCATCAAACATACAATATACAGAAACAGGGGTGGAGCAGGGGGTTGACTGAGGAGGGGATAGGAACTTTACAAATCAATCGACTGGCATCCAGAAATTACAAAATTAAGTATTTAAATTGCTTTTGTCATCTTCAGTGCTCAGTTCTCCGGACCTAGAAGTTCACAGTTCACATCATACATTCCCCTCCCCATCTACAACACATGAAACACATGTCAGAGAATTACTAAAGAAGAACAGACCCTGACTGATTCAAAACAAGGGAAATTACAGAGGCATTCAACACATCAGAACTTCTATGGAGTACAGGTAAATTTTCAAGATCAATGTCATGGCTCTCTGCTGTCAAAAACACACAAAATATTTGAATACCGTTTTTAGTCAAAACAAACCTGCAAAAAAAAGAAAAGCGTGGATCATTGAGAGATGTGACTGAACAGCATCTAACGAAAAATCAGGTTCTATCATGCACTCCACGTTTATCACACATTCGCAATCGATGAGGATTCAAAGTTTGTAAGCACTGTTAATTGGTCCTACAGAGAAAGCAATTTACTGGATCATAAACATTCCTTAGCATCATTCTCTTCAGTCTACTCTTGCAGATCTTTCTTTTTGAGATTTCATTGTTTCCATCATTTTGTCTTTGCTCATTTGTAAGCTACAGCATTTTGGTGTGCACCAGGTGTCTGTCTCACTTAACAGTATTTTTTTGAAAACTACTACAAAATCAAGTGTGCTAACTCATTTTTCTTCTTTTGATGCTCTTTACAGATTTCCTCCACTTAAAACAAGCACTGCGTAACAAACACTTCTCTTTATACTACACAGATTGTGTCTTTATTAGCAATAGCTGAAAGCACAACACTGATCTGCCTGCTACTCTCACCTGTAAATACAGTAGCATTAAGAAGCTAATTCAGACTCGCACACTCACATCAAATTCTATGGCTAGTTCTGCTATAAACTGTTATCCTAGATCTATTCTGAAAGGATTTTTATCAAAGACACCCTGCAGTACTTTGTAGACATGACGAAATCTGCAATGGAAAAAAAAAAAGCGCCATGAAATCTTAATAGCTACGGAGAATTACACTGGTACACTACCTTTCATTAATGCAAAAGCTTCAAAAATATTTTGTAACCCTTCTTCACTCAGTGAAGCAAGCAAATCTTAAATTTTGTTTCATTGTAAGAAACAAACCCAAAGTTCTATTTCAATTATTCAGCACATTAGTGGCAGGAACTAGTTAATAACCACAAGTCTCATGCTAGAACTCCTGGAAAGTGCATCTTGCCAGTCTAGGCTGATAGGGTATAACAAGAAGAGAAAAGATACAGTTCCTCAGAGAAATATGGTAGACTCCCTAGGAATATTTTTCATGTGCAGGGAATATGAAAATTAAATGTCCTAGAAAGTGCTTTTAAGGAAATATGAAGAGTGCCTAAAACTGCAGTTTTCAATACTTGCTGCTGATTTACCTCCACCCGCTCCAGAGACAGTTTCAATTTAAGACATAATATGAATTCAAACTCAAAATGTAAAGACATAACCACTATGTGGAATATATTTAATTACAACACCTTTTAAGACACTGCAGAATCTCTAAGCAAATGTTTATATTGTCAGCAAGTGGAGTAAGGAAAGAAAAGCGGGGGGGAAAAAAAACAACAACAAAAAATAATTGTCCCTTTCCCATTCAAAATTTAAAGACAAAGCCACTTCGTAACACTAATACATTATCCCTTTTTCCGTAGTGACAAACATGAATGCTTCCAGCAATTATCCTATCTCATTACAGTAAATTATTCTTCAGATGAATTGGAAGGGCAGGTTACTGAGACGTGTCTCGCAGATCTTGTTGACTTGTTTGCACCTTATTCAAACATTTCAGGTGTATTCCTCTTTAATATACATTCTCATAGAGAGTTATCCCAACAAAACCAAGCACTGAACTATTTTTGCATCAACTCTGTTTCAAATTAGTATTTTTTTTTTCCCCAAACATTAAGAGATGGAGAAGTGCCCATCTCAAAGCTGAAATGCTCAACTCATGGTATGTTTTCTGGTCCACCATACCAACAACGTACTTGAATTATAGTGTATGTATATATAAGGTATTACAATGTAATGTGTAGGCTTACTACCATAATCTGCATTCAGTATAGAAATCTGTAGAAACAAGTTATGAGAAGCTGCTTATAAGCCTGCTTCATGGCATCCTCTAATTCTAATGTCACTACCCTAGAATATATTCCTTACCTGCTAACACTTTTGCATTAACATTCAAGCTTCAATCTGCCACAACTTTAAGCACAGCGATACCTGAAAGCCTCTCATTTCTCTTCTTCCATGTTTCAAGTTGCTTCCTCAGTCATCCAACTTTTACAATGCATCTCCACCTGAACTTCCTACTCGCCCCTCACTATATTAAAACTATTTTGTCTAACATCACTTCACCCTGTCACCCCAAAAAAGCAGCAGGTTTTATTCACGTCTAAATGCAGCTGCTCAAAACTGGGGGATTCTGTTCTCAATACAGTGTGCAGAGCTTTCATATTGATGAACTAGAGGCTGTGAGTAAATAAACTACCGTGACGAAGTACCATCATAGGTTATTGTAAGTAGATAAACACTGCAAAAAGAAAATTTACATTCAAACTCTCTCATTCTTAACCCCATTGCTACTGCTCTGTCATGATCTCTGCTCAGGAGTCCTGAATTTGGCCACCCAAAGACTTCTTTTGCAACTTAACTGTTTTTAGAAATGGTTTCAAACTAGTTTCTTATTTGGTGTGCTGAGTTAAAACCACTCCTCCAAACTAGTTGTTGAACTAACTAAAATCTGCATTTGGTGACAAGAATATCAGACATGGGAGCTTTTTGAAGCAGCAGCCGTAGCCCACTGACGATGTTTAGGTGTAATTAAAGCACCTATCAAACATCACAGAGTGAGCTAGAAAGTATCCACTGTCAGCCAACAGAACTAAACCACACAACTACCATTACTCCTTTCAAATCTGAGTCCAATCTAACAGTGGGAAAGAGGAAATCCTCTTAAAGAGCTGCACTGATTAATATCAACTTCAGCTTCATGCTAGCGTCATAAACTTTTACTTAGAAATTCAGGCAGGGTCAGAGACAAAGAGGAAAACACTTGTTAAAGGTGTTTAAATTCTTTAAAAGGTGAGATAGAAAACGTGTAATTCCAGAAGTGTTATTTACTGCACTATCATTATGGAAAACACAAAATTTACCAGAGGGGACTGAAAGCCTCTGCTACTGATCAAAATTTCCAGCATTCACTCATAGGAATAGTATCTGGATTGCACGTATTGACATGTCCCAATCCTCACAGCTTATTTTCTTTCAGTAAGGTATTAGAATAATTGCAAGGTTCAGACTGCTCAGAATAACATACTTCTCTGTCTTTTAGATACCAAATACTTCATTTTCTCAGCTGTGCTAGAGATACTGGTAGCAGCAGCCATAGTACGCTGAATGACAAACTTTTTTTTTCTGGGAAATTCCCACTTATTTATTCCACTTTTAACAAATAAAAACAAATTCCTGAGCAACTCTAAGGGCTGTGGCACCTATTCCGGCATGCAAAAAAAAGCAGGTCAAAGGAAAAGGTGCTCTTTTACTTCTGCCCAAAGAAATTTCTGACTCTGACTGTGAAATCTATTTTCTTCCTTCATCACAATAAGGATATAAGACTATTTAAAACAGATGAGTTCCAAGATACACAACCTTAAAAAGCAGTATGTACTACGATTTATTAAAACACAATGAAATCATATGCAAAGTAAGCCCTGTTTAGATACTTTTAAGAAGCAAACAATAGTACTGCTGACTGACATGCCTATTTCCTCCAAATAAGAACAGGCACAGATTCTGCTGCTTGCTGCACTGACACTGCTACAGCCAAACCACAGTTGAAGAAGGCATGACATTACTTACATTCCATGATGAGAACAGTGCGTTTGGTGGAGGGAGTGGGGGGAAAAAAAAGCAGTATTTTCTTATTTCCATTTTTAATCACACTAATGCTTATTCTTTTTGCACATTTCCTTCTTCAGACAAATATATACAGTTGATGCTTTTACTCTTTACTTCAACTGAACGCTTACCAGTCACTCGACAACTATAAAATAGATGTCTTATTAAGTACGTGCAGATATAAATCGATTACCCCAAATATCCTAAAATAAAACTGCATATAGAATAGTGACAAGATGGATTTCTTCTCACCAGACTGATGGAGCACAGGTTGAGATGAGGCCCCCAAAGAAGGCCTTTGTTCATTATCAGGAGAGGACAATAATGAAGTTGAAGGGGGACTTCCCGTTGAAGATGATGTTGAAGGAGCCTGGGCTGACATGGTAGAAGACGAAGATGATGGGAGTTGTTCAGAACCATCTACTTCCATTGCAGTTTCTGATTCTGTACTAGGTGGTACATTATTAGCAGCAGAAGCATCTGTCCGGTTAGTCCCACCTTCCATGAAAAAGATAAAAAAAGCAAGAGAAACAAAGGCTCAAAGGCAAACTTACTCTGTTTCTATACAACCTTTTTCATGATTATTATTCATAGCATCCACATGTGCTTAGTTCTTCAACGTGCACTACAGATTTTTAGTTTAGACCTCAGAAAGACTGATTGAAATCAAAGCCTTTATTACCAGTATAAGCATATTCTCTATTGTAATTACTGTTCTTGGAAAGAAGGAAGTCACCTCGGGACCGTGATCTTCCTCGTCCTCGATTACTTTGCGCAACTTCACTAGCTTCTTCAAACCATCTTGACAGCATGTCTGACATCCTCTGCATTAGAGAGACATTAGGACTCTGTTCACCTGTAAAAACAGTAATGCTTAACGTTTTACAAAAGAATTCACTCCCCCCCCCCCAATTATTTCTTCACTGGACAAAAAATTTTTAGACTTTGGATCAAGTTTCAGGATTGCAACGTCACTAAAGCAGCAAAAAGCATCTTTTTCTCTTTTTATTTCGTGTTTTATTACACAGGAAACAATTTTTTTTTCTAAAGGAGAAGATTCCACCTGTCAAGGGCTGAAATGGAGTGCTTGAATCTTTAATTATGTTTTACACTCTGTTAAGTGTTTTTAATCTATTTATTTTCTTGAATACACTGACATCTCCCATTCCACTGGATGGACCATTCCACACACAGTGATGAAATAGCTACTGTTGGCTCTTTAGACTCTTTGGCAAGATGCAAAAGTTTTGTAATCAAAGATCGTAGGAAATGGTATCACTGAGAAGTGCAATTATTCATTAAGATGCATACACAAAATATATTTTAAGAGCATGAAGACAAAAGCTGATATTCAAAGATTCTGGAATATACTCAGCATAAACATGTACACTGAGATTATGCCGCTTTCATAGATCAGTTGTGCTACCTGCACAGATGTTACAAAAGCTGAAAGACTGATCTGGAGCAATGAGTTATCTGCCAGGGTTGCATATAATTTTCACTGCTAGGATATGCCACGAACGCATCATCAGACGTCACCTTTGGATTATTTGCTTCACAGTTGAGTTTAACAGATTGTGTCAGGAATGGAGAATGGAAAAACATCGCCCTACACACAAAAAGCAATGCCTATCAATCTTGCCCCAACTTCCACATCTGTCCCTGTTTCCACACTGTGGTTCTCTGAACATCCCCCTGTTCCCTTTCTGTACCTCAGGCAGAAAAGTTCTGGCCTCAAATGTTTAGAACACAAAATAGAATGCAACAGCAGGTGAAGAGGGGGATAGCAAACAGTTAGCAGGAAAACAAGTCACAGGTCACCAGATGCCTAATTTAATTCAACTATAAGTCACTGTCCTATCCAATACCACACAGTAAAGACACGGAAGGTTTGTTGTGACAAAAGAAAAATCTAGCCAGTATCTATAAGTTTTACTTTCTCCCTGGTAGATTTGACAGAACGCTGCCCTTGATTTACATCAGCCTAACTGAAGAAACTTTTCTTGTGAGTGTATATTCAATTTAGGCAGTTTTTAAAATCAGTATAGAACAGCAGTTCCCTGTTAAATTAAAAATAAACACACTTAAGACCTGACTGCTTTAAGAAACATGTGAACAGTTATTTGGAGCACTTCTGTATTTCAGGAATGCTTAAGGAAAACTGAGGGGAAAAAAAAAACAAAACAAAAGAAACAACAAATCCTTCCCCCTGCACAGAATCCCTACCCCACAGCAGCAAACATTACCATCTCTCTCCCGTTCACTCTCAGGTCTTGCTCTTGGGCCAGTATCCGACCAATCCCCGCGTAGCCGCAAACGTTTAACTGGAGGCTGCCGTAACTAGAAGGAAAAAAAGAGAAGATGACAGCTACTATACAGTTATTCATATTGAGCAGTACAAAATTTCAAGTTTAATAATAAATGCTGTATCCCCATTTTGTTAAGATACAAAAACTTGTCACAAAAAGCAATCTGTAGCAGCCATATGATCAGATCAACTATGAATAAGAACAACTCTGTACCAAAGAGCCACAGGAGTTTTAGCTATACAGAATGTCATCAGTTTGAATCAATGCCTTATAGAACTATTATAGCTTCTATTTTCTTCACTATTAACTTTACTGGATTAATTGAAGCATTCCATACCAAACAATAAACTCAGCCTGAATTCCTCAGAAACATTTACCACTTCATATTAAGTAACTACATATCAACGACTACAGACCCTATAACATCCTGATGAAACGTAGATCTGGATTTAAGCAAAGGATAAAAAACAACATTCAGACACTGTCAAATAAATGTCAGGAGCAAACTTTAAGCTAGCCTGTAATTTTTAATTTTTTTAATTAAAGTGGTAGGGTTTTGTTTGTTTGTTTGTTTGTTTGTTTGTGTCAAGTAGTACAAGAAAATAATTATACAGCTAGTGGTACTTATAACTAGTTAGCTAGTGATAACCCGAAAAGAAACAGCTAGAGATCTGTAACTTCAAAAAGGCAATTCAGACTATCTATGGTTGTTTGCAGTGAACAGTGATGTTGTCAATGTGAGATTAAATGCAAAAGCCCTGAAAGTAAATGAAAGTGCTAACGGTCAGGAGCCAGCAGATTTGGTTTCATAAAAATCTGTTCAAACAATTGCATTGTGTAATTTCACTGATATGTCAAAACAAGTTCCACCTTAAATGCCAGTGCTACACATCACATGATTTAAGGCATTTGGGCTAATCTTTCAAATCTCAGAAAATATCTTGAATTTTATACAATTCCATAAAATTCTGTTGTTTTGTATAATTTCATTATAAGGGTACAACAATAAATGAGACCAAGGTCCTTGTCCATGGGTATTAAATTAAAGAGCTCTGTGTCAAAGAGCCTATAATGTAACCCTTCTTCCAGTAACTGCCAGCATTTAAACTTCTCTACGAGCTAGGAACAGCATTTTCCTTCAAAATTTTTCCAGTTTCCTGCATTACTGGAATTCACAGGTACAGTAATCATGGTGAAAACGCTAAATTATCACCAAAATAAAGGTAAGAAATGATTGGTGGTTCTCATTTCAACACAGGTACTCTGAATTCTCATCAGCCCTGAGAAGGGGCAATCATTTTTTTATGAAAGCAAAACACTTCAAAGTTTTAGGTGCAAAAAAACATCGCCAGTCAGAATCCACACTGTAAATTTCTCTGAACTTGTCTCCCATCATGTATGTCCAGATTTAGTTACAGCTAACTATGAATCTCTGTGCCACTGGCTTATTTCTAAAACAATGTCAAACTGGGAAGTATAAAGAGATGATGATTTTCCTTCTAGAAAGAGACTATTTCATGACTGGTAAGGGTATCAAGTTCCATTAATATCAGCCCATGCTGGACTTCCAGTATAAGGGAAACAAAGTATTTGCCTGACTCTGGCAAAACCAAGACCTGCTTCTTTCTCAAGTCTTCTTATCAAAATATACAAGACCAAAAAACACCCCAAAATCAAAAAATTCCATACCCTCAACACCAACACCGTAGATGTTCTAAAACCATTTTAAGAAGTGTCTGAGAATCAAATGATGGCTCAGCATTCATTTGAAGCGAAAGACAACTGATCAGATTGCCCCAGGGGTGGGGAAGGCAAAACATGAAAGCAGGCCATCTTAACCACTTGCCTCTTCTCGTCTCTCCTCAGAGGAAGGAACTTTAAGTTCTCGTGCTGTATCATCCTTGGGATCAAACAGGTATATGTAATCTGAAGAGTAGCTAACAAGGATCTCTTGACCATCTTCACTATAACATAGAGACGTTACTCTGCAAGACTTGTTATTGAGATGAGGAGGAACAAAACGTGCCACCATTCCAATAGTGCCCCTACCAGCATAATTCCCTGCGTGAGAATGAGAAAAAATACATTCACTATTACAAGCAACCTGCAGCTTTTGTGTTAAATTGGTTCTGAAGAGTGACACTTCAGATCTTACAGTGTGTGCAAGCAAAAATAAAAAATACTGATATGAACATTATAGAAAAGATGAAAACGTACAAAGCATACTTCTATGTCACACACCAATTACATGATGGTGTGTGGATAATATCTGTAAGGCTTAGAATAGGTGGAAATTTTGGAACCTAATCGCATTATTGTGTAAAAGTTCTTACGTATCACCACACAAATTTGAAAGGAAGCCATTCTATAGAACTCTGAAAATTTAAGGACATCTCCTCTTTACTTTCTATATGACATAGAGAAAATACCGATTTTTCCTTCTTTTAGACATAATACTGTCACTTTGAGACTGCTGAACTACACAATACATTGGGTCTAAGTGACAACTGACTTCCCCCCTAATACAGTCCTCAATTCTAGTATTACAAACTTGTAAGCAGATAGGCATGACATAGAGTTCACAAGATCCCTTCCAGTAAGGAGCTTCTTTAGCTGAAGACTTCTATATTAGCAAGTATTAAAGTGAAATGACTCCATTATTGAAAAGCACATTTCTCAGAAAGCTCCATTTCATTCAGTAATACGCATCAGGCATTCACCGTTTGTTTTGAAAAAAAAGAACTTGAAATTGGAATGGCACACAGTTAGAGAAGCTTACTATAAAGCACGGTTCCCACCTGTTGCTCTTGTACCAAGCATTCGCCGATCGTATATTCTTACTGAGCTATCAGAACAACCCACAGCAAGATAGTACGGGATGGGTGGACAGATAGCAACAGAAGTGGCAGCACGACGGCAGTTAATTAAAATATCCTGGAACAAAAGAAAACAAATCCACCACTCACACAAAAGTTCTGAGCATCTGAAGTACAACTTCATTCTTTACTTTACGACACAGACACATTTGTTAAGGAGTAATTAAGAAATTCAGGTCTGGCCCTGTGAAGACAGGCTGTAAATATGCCGAACAGAAAACCCTCTGCAGAGGAGGAAAGATATCACAGAAATAGATATGTAACAAGATTAAATGAAAAAGAAAACAAACAAAACAAAACAAACTAACAAAGGACAAACCACAGCAACAAACATTTGAGAAAAGATAAGAATAATAAATACAGACGTATAAACTAGCTTGTACATTGTATTTTCCTATGCAAACACAGGTAACTGCATTTAGTTGGAAGAGTACCAAATATACAAAAAAGTAATTAGAATGAATTTCATCTACGGGCAGATAGTTGGATAGATTTTAATATGACAAGAAGCCAAAGAAATTCCTAAAACTCAGACATGTGCACAAAGCACAACAGAATTATCGAGAGCAGTAATTTGGTGTCAGTTTTTTTCTTCAGTTCAACACTGTTTGTGAATTCCAAGCAGTGGAAACAACTAGTACCTTACCTTCTCGGGAGTAATACCACTGACTAATTTGATCTAGGATAAAGTCATTATGAAACCTTTTCTCATGGAGGGACAAAAGATGGCCAAAAACACAAAGGCGCAGCTGATTTTCAACAATAATTTTTTGCCTCCAACTGTGCACCCTACAGTAACTAACGTAAATGACTAGATTCAGTTTCAAGGTAGAACCTTTTCTACAGCATCTGAATCATCACACCAAAGAAGCTCCTAAGAAGATTAAGATTTAGAAAAAGAGGGAAAAAAAAAAAGAAGAAAAAGAAAAAAAGGAATTCTCAAACTTTTTTTTAATGTTTCTTGGGAAACATGTTGTCACCTCCACCAACGACCCTGAAATCTATTATTTCTAAAAGCCTTACCAGAATTCAAATCCTATGTTTGTATGATGTACAGCTCTACATTTAGGTCATCTTTATTAAAAGATTTCACTCTTACATCTTTACAATCTTCCTTTGTGCAACTTGTTTTGATTCGAGTATCAAACCATCGTACAGTGCCATCTTCACCACAAGAGAGGAAAGTATAGGGATCATTTGGTACTGTCATAATCTGCCCAGTGGAGGAAAAAAAAAAGAAAAAAAAAAGCATTAATAATTCAGGTAACACCATTCATTTAAAAATAAAAGCATCAACATTATGAGCAGCAGAAAAGACTGAAGCAGTAATGACTCTCATTGAGCCTTCTACCAAGGCAAAGAAGAAATCTGAATAAATATTGATGTTTCTTCATTTTCAGTAAAAAGTCTGAACTACAAAAATTAAAACAAACTGTGTGGTATGGGACAAGCTGAAAAAAACGCACAGGTCAAATCTCAGAATTATTTCTATTAGTTTGTAATTACCATATATCAAGTTGCTACAATACTCAACGGAAGCTCAGTTTACTTTCTGTGAAGCAATAGAAGGCAATAAAAACCAAAATCTTCCAAGTCTGAATGACATGAGCCTGCTAAGAGCTTTTATTCCCACTGCATCATTCATTTGTACTCAAAACAGTCCCCTGAAGAAACTTCAGCCTTAAAAGGCTGCTACTAACCTACTCTCACTTTATTTTTCTACTTTATAAGAGAACACTGTACATCATACTGATCTCAGACCAAATGAAACTAGGAAAGATTCAGATGGCATCTTATGTGCGGCTTCATTCAGAAAGCCCTCCTTAAGGCAGAATAAAAACATATCGTTAAAGCTGAATTCCACACGCTGGCAAACACTCAGAGCAAAAGATTGATTCTTTAACACTTACTATGCAATGACTTTTATTTCCAAACTCTCAACGAAAGTAACCTATGGATATCTAAATCTTACTACCTAAAGTAAGATTATAAAGGTAATCTCTGCAGGATTTAACAATTCTTTGAGTAACACCATATGGGAACTGTTGAACTGAACCACTGATTGATCACATGAGGCGAGCACTGAGTCACCTGCAGTAGCAAGGTGAAGGCAATGCACCTGCATGACTGGAAGGGGTGGAATCTGGCTCCACCTCTCCTATACCCTATTTAAGGGCTGACCACCACCAGGGAAGGATTTTTTGTTGGAGATCCCTGCCCTGTGGAGTCCTAGGCAAGCCTTAACTGTCAGTGACAGGTGACCCTTTCCTTATTTACTGATTGTCTTTATACTATCTGGAAAAGCCATACAAAAATATACCATCCACCTTCATTATTTTGTGTGGGTACTATTCTTTCAGAAAAGCCATACAAAAATATACCATCCACCTTCATTATTTTGTGTGGGTACTATCCTTTCGGGTTATTCACCCTACAAACACTCAGTATACTACGTAAAAGCATGCTGTGCCAAGTTTTACTGATGACAAATAAAAAATCTAACAAGGAGAACAAAATCAAAGTTTTAATATCAATGAAATAACACAATTCCAAGCTATGACTGTGATTTTTGCATATGTTATTGAACCATATTGAAAAGAGCATTTTACACTATACGTTTACCCAAATTAGTAATAGTATTAGCGTAGTTATTTAGTCTAGGAATTGTTCTTCAATCTACATAATCTTTTCAGCATTTATATGTGCTGTGATGCAAAATTTGCATTGAAAACATCTACTTTAGCTCGGTAATTAAGTTGAATACAGTGTACCACATCATAGTCTTATTTCAAGTCACGTGTTATGTTTGTTCCTAATGATTCCATTCCACAGTATAAATGTAAAAGCAAGGTACATACTTACACTTAGATAAGCCAATTTTTTATGAGTGGCGCTTATGAACTAATTCATAACTGCTAAAATAAAGAAACAGAGGCACAAACCCCAATAATATAATGCAATTAACATGAATGGTAGTAAAGAATTTGGCTGAATAAAAATAAACTCGCAATAGCACTGTATAAACAAATTCTCCAGAAACATGTTTCAAGAACTTCACCCTTTGTACCTACTTACTCTGTTCTCTCCAGGTTTAAAATTATTATCCAATTATCTCACGGTACATAATGATCTAAACAAATTTCTACATTATTATTTTTCAGTGTTTTTCTGTTGTCTGAAACAGTCACAAATTTCATCTTTAAAATGCCGTATAAATCCCAAACGCATTCTAATTCAGAATTAGTACCTCCAGGCCAAATTACATTAGCTTTTGTTATCTAGAAAATCCAGTGAGTCAAAGTTCTATATTTAATACAATGCTGTGATTATATACAGATGGACAGCAATATCACAAAATTTTAAATGAATTTCCCACTGCAAAAATCTCTCAGTGATTAAGCTGTATTACACCAGAAGGTGAGGCTGCATCTCAGCCATTTGCTTCAAAAGAACTGGTGTTTATTCCATTTTACTTCCACATACCAAGGCTCAAACAAAAAAGGTCTGCTATGCCCAAACAGGCATTTAATGTTCAAATATCAAACAGATTTAAGACGGCAACAGAATTTAAAGCCTACATTAAAAATATCTTTTCCCAAAAAACTTGTATAAACCTATGTATCAAAAGACTTTTTGAAGATAGTTATCAACATTTTGATACATAAAACCTCAGTACAGAACAGGCTATGAAAATTCATTTCTTAAAAAGGCATTTTTAAACCAGTCAATGTTGCATTAGAGGCTGGGAGATAGCTTCCATTAATTTTGTTTTAGAAAAACAAAAATAGTATTGGATCTCATCACTCAAAACAACAGTAATGCCCTCTTTTTAAAATTACTTGCTGAATAAAAATAATTCCCAATACTACCATTTTGCCTGTCCAATACAGCAGTCAAATGGCCATACTCTCTTCAACCAACCATTCTGAGTTGTATTCCATACAACTCATTATTATTCAAATATAAGATTTTGTGGTAAATAGTAAATCTTTCATTTTGATTTGCTGGTCTGTTGGGCAGTCCTTGTTTCTTCTAAACTGTTTTCAAATCTTTTTTTTTGTCTGGTTTGTTGAGTTTAACTTTTTTCTTAATAAAATTAATATTTGCCTTTGCCATCAGTCCAGTAGTTGGAAACACAAAAACCATTGCTACTGACGAAAAACAACACCTTGCAAGAGTTGATCAGCATCTCACAGTAAAAATTGTAAGTGCTGCATTCCAGCCTCTGTTGACCCTCCCCGACACACAAGGTCAACTGGCAACTGCTTTCACTTCACTTTTCCAGTTACCATTTGCTGGCAGCAACACCTCTTGTCAGTCATTTCATGTAATCAACCAAATTTCTGGTCAACCCAAGCTCAAGTAAATCTAAACTCAGGACTGCAACTGTGACTTCTAGTAACTGAACTGTTATCAAAACTTCTATTTACAGTACTCGTAACAGCTGACTCCAAGACCCTAAACTTCAGGCACACAAGCTTTTACCTTTAATGACAGACAACGTCTTCATGCCCCCTCAGCCCAGTGTCCATAATCATTCTCCTGTTTTTGTTGTTGTTGTTTTGTTTTGTTTTTAAATGTAAAACTCACAGCGACCCAGGAAACAGAAACCAGTTGAGTCATTAACTACCTGCTCTTTAAGTCTGTGGCCAGCCATCAAGGAGGTACTTATTTCTCCAGGAGGTCAGAATGCTGACCTCACAGTCCCCATCCTCAACTGAGGACATCTCATCTATAAGAAACAGCATTGCTGCATCCAGATGTTCCTACTTAAAAGGCAGGGTTGATCTGAGGTACAGAGAATGTCCAATCAAGTTGCAGAATCCTCAGACTAACACACGGACTGCTATATATAGTAAGCTCCAGTGGCAACTGAGGCAGTTTAAGCTTCTGGCTGAGGGCCACAGGACTGCTGCTTTTCAAAGGGAACAGTAGTTTCTCAGTAAAAGCAATCTCAAAACTAAAAGCAGGAAATGCAAGTCTGGGAGGGAGCCAGAGTCACATTCTGCAAAACTGAAAATGAGTACATAAACTACAGCCTTGAGTTAAACGCAGGTAAAAACAGCCATACAGCGTAATACGACAGACAAGCGAACCACAATCCCATAAATGTCTACACAGTTAAGAACGCCAGGTTTGCTCGACCGACTGACATAAATGGCTACCAGCACACAAAATGTCTTCGGCAAAACTTCTAACTGAACGCGTGTAATATCAACTGTAAGGGTACTTATGCTGTGTGATCGAAAATGAACTCTCGCACACCTCAATTTCAGTTGTTCTTAACAGATTTTTAAACACTTTGATCATTTTAAATGCAAAGAAAAAGATTTTAAAGTAACAGATTTTGCACTCATTAAAATAAATACATAAATATGTAAATTCTGATCATTTTCCTAAACTAAGAAGCTCGTTCCTTCTCCGTTTGCCTATTTATAGAAACAAGGCTAACTTCCAAGAGAGGGCTGAAACGCTGGATATAAATTTACGCATAATCAGTTAACTATAACACAAAACAGAGAAATCGCCTAGAACTTTAAACATCTTTTTCAGGTTAAATTATTCACAAATGCTTAAGTAAGAATTTCTTAGGATTCAAATTGTGAAAAAGCACTAAACCACTGAAAATATTTTTATTCCTCCATCCCCCCGCCCCCCTGCCAAAATAAATAAATAAATAAAATCAAGAGGAAAAGCATGGCCACCAACTCCTCTTCTGTCCATTAAGAAAGAAATTCACAACACAGTTTTGCTGCAGATTATTATTATAACGAAGGTTTATTCAGTTACTTTATTTTCAAAGAAAGTGGTCTTAATGGCATTCATTTTTTGGAAAAATCTTCAATTTATTTCTCTTCAAAAGCCTACTCTGTAAAGAAAAATAATCAGAAATTGCAGCAGGAAGATTCATTAATTCTCACTTTCGTCACCTAGTTAATATCTTGCACAATAATTCAAGAAAATACATATTCTATCTTCAAATGATCATATACTTCTGCGTGTTACCTCGTAGGTGGTTCCGTAGTGGCACGTATACTGGCATTGTCTGTTGGTCTCCGCATCCTGTTCAACATGAGTATAAAAGATGACCCCATCACCGGAACAAGATACAATCTGTTTGTCATTGGTGCACGGTAGGAATTTTGCACTAAAAATATTGGCCCGGTGTCCTGAGCGAATGGTTGTTAAAACCTACAATAAGAAAAAGAAAGCTGGTATCAGGTTAATATTTTCAAAGCAAATAAAGAATGGGAAAATAATACAGACTCCAGTACTACAAAAGATTACTCATGTACAAGCTGCCAGTGATGCACAGCTTAATACTAACAGATACGAGAAGCTGCCTTTACACCACATTTCTTCTAAGATCTAATTGGTTCCATGTTGACTTATGTATTGCCTAGAGTAGTCTGCAAAATGGCAGTTATGAAATGCAACTGATGCCTTTCATTTTTAAAATGCTAGATACAAATCACATCAGGTTTCTCAAAGGAAACCGTTAGCCTGGGATGGTAATACAGCCAGCCTGCATGCCAGCGAGAGATTTCAAAGATATGGAACACCATTGGTCAAGAAGAAAGCAGCTTTCTAATCCAAGCCAGCATTACAGACTTTAAAAACATGATGCTGCCTGCACAATAAACACACTTTAAAATAAGTGAAGTTTATAAAAAAGGATATTTTGAAGCCAATCAAATAAAAGTTTGAGAACATGATTACAGAGCAGTAAACTAGTTTAGGAGTTGAATTCAGTCTCAACAAATGTCTTTCATTTACAGTACAGCCGAGAAGCATATAATTTATTTTACCACCACTACTGCTTCTAAACACTTTGTGATGACTCCTTTTATTTACTAACATACTTTTGATTAGTCTATTAAAACTGAAAAAAAAATCCTCCATATGCGTTCCTGTGCATGTTCTACATTTCAGTTCTTTTTTCTGCCTGTAAACTTCGTGTTTTCAGCAGTACCGATGGGAAAACAATATATACCAAGTTGTTTACAGTACTGAAATGTCTTCAAAATTTCCACTCATTTACCTTAATCAAGTAAAACATTATACAAACTAAGCTGCTCTGACAGCAGTAACTGATGCATGGTATTTTACAACATTTCACATCTTTCAAACAATTTACACAAAAATGGTATTCAGAGCCTAATACTGTAAGAAGAAAAAATAATAAAAAAACAGAAGACAACACATTCATTTTCAGTCAATCTGTCAATTAATTTAGACTTATTCAGATTTTCAAATCTTCAAAACCCAGATATCCAAAGGAAACGAAAAACTCATTTCAAAAGAATAACTCAGAGCAAGAAGTCCACAAGGCACAGTTAAAAACCTATCATCTGACAAACATGCCTTTGATTTTAGCTATTGTTACTATGAATCACTGAATGTCTTGGGGTGGAAAGGACTATAAAGAGCACCCAATTTCAACCCCTTGCTGTGGGCAGGGCTGCCTCTCACCAGCTCAGGGTCCATCCAACATGGCACTGAGAGCCTCCAGGGATGGGGTAGCCACAGCTTCTCCAGGTGGCTGTACCAGGGCCTCACCACCCTCAGAGTAAAAGGTTTCCTTCCAACAGCTAATGTAAATCACCCTCCTTTTAGTTTAAACAAATTTTGCCTTGTCCTGTCAGGTCATGTAAAAAGTTGGTCCTCTTCCTGCTTACAGAATATGAAAACAGAATTAGAAAGAAATGATCCACAGAAGGAATTATTCTCAGCCATCTCAAAATGGAACTAAGTGCTTATTCTTTGTTTAAGGCTTACGGTTACTATTGGAAATCACAGTAATGCATTTCTCCTCAGATACACTAACAACACAAACATAATCTATTCAAAATCAACAAGCATTTTCTGAACATTTCTTCTTCTGAGGCACATAGTAACAGTATTTTCATTTGAGGACACAAAACACAAACTGGAGTTACGTATTGTGCCTCAATGAAATCCTACTTAAATTCCCTTCCACCATACCAAAACACACATTTTGGTTCTCCTTCCACATTTCATTTTTCAGTACCTCTTCTAGGCTTAGGTGTCAACCTCTAAGAGAGTATGGAAGAGTGGACTTTGAACACTGCTGCATAGGATCTCCAGAACTGAAGGGCACAGCTCAGACTATCTGTATAGGAAAACTGACAGCAGATGCTCAAAGACTAAATTATGGAATGATGCTACATGATGGACACTTTAATACACACTGTTGCTTCATTTCAATGTTATGTTAAACAAAAAGACAACTCCGTATATTGTGCACAACAGAAGCTAGTACAATATTTTAAAGCTATAATGAAGACAATGTATCTGACTATAAAATTTCACAATTGCTGAATGCTATTGCTAATTCTGACACTAATCCATTGTGAGACGATGTTCCTTTTGTGCCAGACCACTTACCATAACATGGGATAATGCCTCTGTTACAAGGGATTAGAATACTAAGGTTTTAAAGCACTGTGAAGTTTTATTCCCATTTATAGAACATTACAAAATCCGGATTTTAACTCTGTCAGATAATAATCGGTTACTCTTGAAAAACAACAACTTAAATCTCATTTGAAAAATATTAAGTATTCAGAAACAAACCTACCTTTCTGCTGTAAGGATTGGTAATAACCAGATTGGTGTCATCAGAACCAGATAAAATATATTCTCCTGTATCATTCCAGCAAATTGTATTCACCTGCATGAATTAATTAACAATCAGATTTGCATTAGAATTTTCAGACAATTAAATCACCAACACACTATACTTATCCAACACTGCAAAAAAGGATTTAACAAATGAACCTGAAATCAACTACCACATACACAAAAAAAATTACTTTCAAAATAAATTGATAAGGGAATCCTTTCCACAACATTGTGTTCAATATTGTGTTTGTGACATTAAACTGTAAACTCAAAATGCAGAGCAGGCAGGTTTTTTCTTCCAGTAGTAGCTCGTGCACAAGCCCCAAAGACTGTATGCATGGCCATTATTATTTCAAACTGTCTCTAAAACAGCTTTAGCTGTCAAACTGCAGCCAACAACATTTTCCAAAGGCTATTTTCTGCGGGCACAATAACTGCCATGATTCGATATGAGTGGATTTTATCATCAGTCAAAACCTCATTTTTTAAACATTTTTTTCTTATGCTCTCCTTTGATTCAAATGTTTCATTCTTACTGTGAGCCTGAAAGACAAAAATCTTTTTCTTTAAAATAAGAGTACCCATTTTAGTTACTATTTTAAGCATAAGCTTAGTGGGAGTCCTTCTTCAGGCAATGTTGCAAAATGAGAATTAGCTGCTTGCATGGACGGATCACGTGGGAAGTGCATTAGTTACCAGAACTTTACATATTTGCTGAGGATCCTTAGATTAACTAGAAGCACTCCAAAAAACATTAGGAAATGAACAGAAACGCTAACGTCATTCTGTCAGTGTATAAATCCATGTATGGCAAACCTCCACCTTCCATACTGCAGTTTTGGTTCATATTCCACCCCCATATTCCCAATTTCTACTAATACCCATTTGAAATGCAAAACTATGAAAAAGAATGGCAAGGGTACTTGTGAGTACCTAAAGCTTTTTATTGCAAATCTGTGCTAGCCCAGGGCAGAGAGAAAGAGAATATGACAGAAGTTCATTAAATCATTCACAGCATGACAAAGGAAAGAAATAATTTTCCATAGTTCTTTATAATACAGGAAATGGAGGACATTCAATGAAATCATCTCACAACACATCCAAAACAAAGGGTGATTCTCCTATTGTATTTTATTAAACTGGAATTCACTGTCATGGAATGCCCTACACACTGTAAGTGGAAAAGAATATTTGCCAAAGAAAAATGATCAAAAACAAAGATGTAAATTTCACCTCCGTTTGTCCATTAAAGTCTGATGTGTTCTTCCTACTATATGCTGGTCATGTTTTTGCTTTCCTCCAAAATCAGTACTGGCCTCCATCACAGCCAAGTTAGCAGGCTTGACTGAGCAGTGGTGTGATGTAGCTTGGCTACTCCTACAGCCCTGGCTGCCAGTCACCAAGAACTACACGTTCAACTATCCCTTGACTCCATTAAACACAGAAGTAAACTGTCTGATTACTACAGTACTTAACATACATAGTCAACTACAGCACAGTATTACAGTTAGTACCAACACTAGAATGTTAGTTTTTATCTACATTTTCTTTCAGGCAGCTAAATACCATGACTGCCTTACAGAAATCTACATGCTAACACAAGGGTACATGAGAAAACTGAAAACCACAAGAAGCTGTAAAAAGTAGAGATGAGGGAAAAAGAAACAACAGTGATGCAAGAAAGAGCTTGAGCAAAAATGTAACTGATGGCATAGAAAGGATGTTCAAAAAGCCTGAGAGAAAGAAAAGCAAGCATAGTATAGGAAGAAACATGTAGGAAGAAACAAATGGGAGAGACAATTTTATGAATAGCAGTGTCACAAGTGACACAATACACCTATCATTTTCCTTCAGATTTCTGATCTCCTTCAGGTTTAAGCAGTTTCAGCATACCCTACCTAAGCCAAATTTGACTCAGAAAAGCTGTGAAGTGAGAAGACCGCCTACTGTATGCTAGAGGTCTACAACTAAACAGGCTTTTAATTCCGTACTGAATCACCTTCCCAACATTACTGACAAAAAAATAAAAAGCAAGCCTTTCAGAGGAATGAGTTTGACCTTTATTTTTATTTCCCCAGAAAACAATTATTTTATGTAAGTGATCAGTTAATACACTGTGCTCCTCGGTGCTCAGTAGACTCCACTGACCAACACTGAATTACCCCAATAAATACACATACACTCAACCAAAAACAGATGGCCAATGACAGCAGATTAAGAAAAATCCTCATGCTCCGTTCCAAGGTAGAACACACACTCTTAAAATACATTGTCAAATGAGGACTACCTAGAAAACTGGTTCACACTGCAAGACTGATTAGAATAGTTACACATCTATTACGTTCACAGCCACTCAATGCCCTGCTGAAAGCACAGGGTAACAGTTACTACACAAAGGGTTTGAAATTCTTCATGTTAGGGCAAGATAAGACAGGTATCAGGCTGAAGTGACTAAAAATTACTTTAAGATGAAAAAGAATATATAAATAGCTTTTTTCTATTAGGTATTCCACACTTTATTATCTGTGTAAAATTTTATATCCTTTTCAACTAGCCTTGAGAGGAAACATGGTGCACTTTTGTCACCCAAACAGTTAAAAATAAATTTACCATCTACTAGAATCATATAAACATAGAATCATCCAGGTTAAAAAGACCTCAAAGACCATCAAGTCCAACCACCAATCTGATGTACTGAGTGCCATTGCTAAATTACATTCCTCAGTGTCATGTCCACACACCACCTCTGTGATTTCCTCAAAGAGAATACAGGAGGCAGCCAAGCCTTGAGGCTGAAAAATCTAAATTTTCACTCACTGCTCTGCAGTGTACCAGCAAAATTAACTCTTTTGTAAACACAGTATGTTAACAGTGAATAAAAAACAGAAAAAAAAAAGAAATAAAAATGATATCAGAAAGATCTCCCAAGCACAAAAGGGAGTGAAAAGGCACTACTTGTCACATATGGAGGAAGATGTAGGACCTACATGTTCTAACAGTTTCCTAATCATACTACTAACAATAATTTAAGTGTAACTTTGAGGATTATGTCTGAGTATTACACATACAGGCTATCTTCCGACAAGATCTCTCTCTTGCTTAATATATAAATCAAATGGTGGGTAGGCTACCCTCCATTAGAAAAGCAAATCTGTGCTTTAAGCATGTTGTTCATCTTTTTTACTAACTCAATTTACTTTACAGAGAATATACAAGTAAAAACTTATTCCCCAAAAGAATACAAATGCCTGTAACAAAACAACAAAGCTAGAAACACCCTTAGTAAGATGACTATGACATTCCTTACATTTGACATGTATGCTAATTGAGTAGTTATAGTAGGAGGGGGTGGGAGGGAAGAGACTAATATAATTTACCACGGATGGTATAAGCATTTTGAAGAGTAAAGACATTGCAAACCTTACTTTATTTCTGCGTTTACAATAATAATGCAGGAAAAAAAAATCTCGCAACAGCTGTAATTTCTTCATTCAGAGGACAGAGCTATGAGAATTGATTCACTACTTCAGTAATTCTGTGCACAGGCAAGTAAACCCATCCTGTATTTTAACTTGTTTTCTGATGCTGGTGAATCGGTGTTATGTTAAAGCATGAAGCCATTCAATGTTAAAACAAATCTCTTTGTTCTGTGCATTGTTCAAGTATTAAAAAGAATATGCCTTGTAACATTTGCAGCACTTTCAAAAATTAATCATTTAAATAAGCAATATTTCAAGCTTTTCAGAAGAGGCTTATTTTTGTCTTTGATGACACTTTAAATAAGCATGCAGCACTTAATCATTTGTTTTTTAAGTGTGAAAAATATATCACTGAAAATGCTAGTACTGCTTTATGTCAAAAAAGCATATAACATAGCACAAAATGATTCCACTCCGAGATTGGTTCTAACTGAAAAGACAAGCATGTGTTTTCCTGGCACATGAGTTTAACTCACTAAATTACAGGGCATGGTACTGAGGGAGAGAAGTGGGATTTGGTTCTTGTTTGAAGATGAACAGTTGAATGCTTAAAGAAACCTAGAGAATTCAGATGTAGATTTCAACAAGAAGAGGCTTCCAGCTAAGATTTAACACATGGTATTTGCATTTTTAATGACATGAACTATTACCGTGGCAACATAATCATAATTTAACAACATTTAACAAACCAAAAAAAAAAAGAAAAAAGAAACAAGACACTTACACATCCATCATGCACATTCAAGGTTGCTTCAAGTTTTAATCTTTGGATAAATTCTCTTCTCCCTGTGAAGAAAAACACTAGTTACAATACTCTTTTTAAATGGTAACATGAAGAACTAATTAAAATTCTCCTAATGGACACTAGCAGGTATAAACCTATACAACAAAGAACCAGAATATAATGCCAGTCTTGAAACAATTTATATGGTTTTCATTTCACAAATACTAAGATAAGCACCACATTTGCTAGCTCTTCCACCGCTTTTAAGAATGTAGAAACGCTGACATGCACAGTTCACAGGATGATGGCTGCCCTGAAACTAATTGCTGTAACATCAAGAATAATTCTGTGGGTTTTTTGGTCAACTTTGATGATGACAGCAAGTATGTCACAGTTTCAAAACTATGATGTTTTGTATAACGTATACGAAGGAGAATGTGTTTAGGTCTCCAGTAGAATATCACCTCATAATTTCGTCAAAAAAAATGGAAGATCTTTAAGGTATTATCTACAACTCTACATTTGCTCTTAAGCTAGAGAAAACCCAACTTCAGTTTTGTTATTAATGCTGCATTCTGAAAAGTGAAAGTGAGGTCCAGTATCACTGCATTTGATAAATACATGAAAGACTAAAAAAAGAAAAGGAAAGTTATGGAAAGGTGACATAAAATGTAGAGATAAAGGAGAACAAAAAATAAAACAAATCTATGAATGTATACTGACTACAAGGTCCCATGAACTTGATGCTCTTATCCTCTGCATGCTAGCTGCAATCCAATTGCACTTTATAACAGTACTATAAAGGAAGAGTAAAAAAGAGATCTTGAAAGCAACATCACCACTGCCAGAAGTTCTTAAATGAAAATTGGAGGTATCTGTTTAGGCTGCCTTTGCTTCATGAAGACAGGATCAAATGAATGTAATAATTCCTAGAAAGTACTTTTAAAAAAGGCAAATATTGACAAGCCCAATCTTTTTGCTTAAATCCTAAAAGCCTGTAGACTTTAAGACTATTATCTTTTCTATTGTCCATAACTCTCAGAACAAAACTTCTAGGTAAGATATTAGGCAGTACTGTTTATGAATACCACGTCTACCACATTCACTCTGAATTTGTTTTCCCTGGAAACTAAGGAGCCACAGAGAGAAAAACTGCAACAGAAGAGAACCCTCCCCACATCCCAGAGCTCTACACCTCATGGCTTTTTTTGGTTCAGATCAAATGGGAAGCTGCATCTGGGCACCCAGCCTCGTTGTCTCTGGCATTCCAGTACAAATCTGGAACCACAGTTTCTTCTCTGTGTCTTTACTTGTTCCGTACCCTCTCCTGAACCAAAAAAAGTCCATCTGGTATCTGCCAAGCTGCTATAGGCCAGATACTTGACAGAAAAACAGACACAGAACATCAGTGCCACGTGTCCTCAAAGACACAAGGACTCTTCAAGCACTACAAGCTCCAAGCAGGCACAACTGCACCTCAGTAAACGTGCATCCAGCCATCCCTCCATGAAAAGACATGCTTTGGCAGCCAGACTTCCAGTAATACAGCTCTAGCACCACAGCAGACTGAAAAATATTCTTTTACAAAGCATTGTTTTCTTTAAGAGGATGTACGACTGGGTGAGATCATTATACAGCAATTATTTCTAAGCACATCTAAAGCAGTTCTAAAAAAACAAATAAAAAACATACTACCTTACTAATTAAGTGGTGCAGTACTCAGTGTTAACCTTTCTAGCCTTGTTTGATTGCACTAGCTGTACACAGAGCAAGAATTCGAAGAACAGCATAAGTTGGGAATCACACAGTAGAGTTAAACTTCTTTCCAATACCCTCTCTATACTGTTGGTGGGCTGCTTTCTACCATAAATCCAGCAGATTTCAGAGATTGCACAGGGACTAAAGACGAGTGAGAGATGTTGTATATGTGTCAAAATGTTCTGTTTCTAAAAACCTTTGCTCAAGGACTGCTCCGAAAGTGATGCCTCAACTTTATTATGTCAGCCCACAATATTAGAAGGTGGATGTTGGTGGCACAGCAGTAGAGGCAGAACCTTCCCACCAACATCACATTACGTGTTGTTACCATGACAGATGTCAGCAGAGGGGCAGTCTGACAGGATAGGGTCTGACATGAAAGCACACACGAAGCAGATGTAATAAATTCCTCCACGCAGAAAAAATGGCACCCACTGACATTCATCAATACTTGCCAAACATTTCTGGAGACCAAACAGTGGATGCGGGCACAGTGATGCAGTGGGTGGTGCATTTCAGCAGTGGCAACAGAGATGTCTTGGATCACAAAGGCAATTGCTGCCTTAATTTCTGCACAATCCATTGCCCAGGCAGACAGCAAACAGCGCTAACCACCTTTGCCCTTTGCCATCCTCCCCTGTTCAGACATGCTCCCAAACACATTACCCCCCATGTCTAGATCAGTAACTGGATGACAAGCAGGAGTCTTCACTTTCTGAGCAACCTGTGGTACTTGATTAAGCACTAAAATAAGCTAGAAGCAATCCATTCAGTTTTATTCTTATCATCCAAAACTAGAGTCAGCAGATCCTGAATGTGTTTTTTCCTCCCAGAAATAAAAACAGAATTACCTGAACATTCTGATCTGAAGAAAATACTGTTTCTGCATTCACTGTTTTTAAAAGCTGACTTAACAGTCCACAAAAATCTCTGTTCCTCATATCACAGCAATGACTTCCATACGTTCACAGGTTTGGTGAAAAAGCTCAGCAGTAAATAAATACGATAATTTTCCTGTTATTTAAGTCACCTGAATATTTTTTTGTAACTTTCATATTTTTATCACATTAAATCATTAAAAACAATACAATTTATCCTGCTAACAAGAAGGCTATGCAGCTATTTCATTCTTAAGATTTCCTTATCACAGCTCTTACCACTAGACTTCCCAAAAGCCAAATTTCTCCTTTTCAAGGACTCTGCTCTTCTGGATGACAAGCATCTTGGCAAATCCTGAATTCTCATTCATCTGCTGCAAAGGCTACCTGTTCTCTCTCTGGAGAGGCTCACCTGGATCTCCCTTCAGCTAAGGACACGGGGGGGATGCAGTCTTTGGACAAAAGCTCAGAATAATTGTTTTTTGGCCTCAAGAGCCCTGCTGACATTTTTTTTCTGCTAACAGTGTGAACAGGCTCTGTAAAAGCCAAAAACAGTTCTGGATTTATTTATTTTTTGCTTAAATATATGCCACCAGAGAATGAATGATTTAATTCTAAGAGGATGCCTTAATACATAATTAGTTTTGTTCAAGTAAGGTCTGTTTATGAGAAGGTCAAGTGACCAAGCTGTCGTGCCACAGATTAGCTCATTGGAAATATGTGAGGTTTGTTTTGAAACTCTTGAGGTCAAACTATCTACAAAAAACATAAAGGTGAACAAGCACTTTGAAAGTTCAGATGGCAGTGGTGATCTCCATGTGAAGCATTTACATATCTGAAATCTGGAGAGCTATCAAGCCAGCACTATACCCACCCAATTTCATAGAATCATAGAACATTCTGAGCTGGAAAAGACCCACACGGATCATCAAGTCCAACTCTTGCCTTCACATAGTACCATGCAAATGTAAACAGACCCTGAGCAGTGGCAGCTTGGGGCCATGCCCACTGCCCTGGGCAGCCTGCTCCGTGCTCCATGGGGTTGTGACACCAGCCAGCCAAGGCAGGCCTGTTTTGGAAGGCCAAAATTAAAAAATAAATAAAATGCTTTCCTGCACTACTTACAGTTTTGTGTATTATTTGCAGTGCCAAGGAGCTAATTCTGCAACACAGGTATACACTGCACTGAGGAGAACACAGTCACAGGAAAATGCTTGTTTTTATTTAGTTTCATTTTTTAACATGCTTCCAAAAAAGAAAAAGCCTCTTGTAGAACACAGATAAATTTAGCTTAAGGAGGGCCTCATCTGGGCTCTGGACAGAGCACTCTGGGGCTCTAAACAGTCTCTTCCAGAAGGGAAAGCAGCCAGTCACACCCACATGAGATAAAGGCATCTTCGGAGGTCAGAGAGCTTCAGCACTTCAGTCCACGTGAATCAGCAGGCACCTCCAATCCTACCTCTTGGCATTACACAAAGGAAAAGAATAGGTTATCCTTTATTTCACTTAAATAAAAGCCAGAATATCCTGAATTACTGAAAATCACCAAGTTTGATCTTACAAATCAACACCACACACTTCTGAAACCACTGGGGATACTGCCGCTCTCAGTACAATGATCAATGCTGTTTTCAGGTTTTGTCTATCCACCCATTCTCAAAGACTTCACACTGCCTGAAGACTCAAGGTACCGTGACATCCTCAGTACAGCGATCAAGATTTATATTTTAAATATTTTTATTAAACTATACTATAGTGCCATTCCCAAGGCCACATTTCATGTATGTATGAAGCATCGCTCTGATGCACTCATCACATGAACTGCAACATGGGAAAGCAGTCAAAAGAGAATGCATAGATGTTTACTTGTATGTTATCACTTCAATATATTACCCTGCACACAATGTCCAGCCAACAATGCCTTGCCAACACACCTGTCCAGAGAACCACCTAACAATGGTACTTCAGAACAGAGGACAGCAGAAAAGCTCAATGCCTCAAGTACGTAAGACCTTTGTATTCACTCCAGATTCTTCCATTGAAAAAGTGAAGATCATTTCTTGAAGAAGAAACTGAAAGGTAACCTTCTTTCTGAAAAACAGTAACAGATCCTGTTTGTCAAATGCACGCTCAATTAAGTCAAGCTGGCTCTTCCCGAGGCCAAGTCCCTTGGTGCTCGCTTGCTGTGACATTTGAAATGCCCTAGTTTGAAACTGAAACAGAGAAGGGCCCACTCCCAGAACACACAGTGTCTCACTCTGAGTGCATTTCAAAATCTCTCTCGGACCTCCGGCATAGAGTTTACATGTTTGTGAAGCGGCTTCATGAGAAGATGACTAGTCCAGTTAATCTGTAAATGGGTTATTTGGCTGGGCTGTGTCAAACTGAGAAGATACAGGGAGCTCCAAAAGTAATGTGCTCCTTGTAGTAACTTCCATGGAGATAAATAGGAGACAATTACGCTATTTGACACAGCGAATTCTCATCTATAAAACACCATTTCTCAACATGGCCATCACCATCAGCTGTGTGTTTTCACCAGCAGCACCTGCACACTGTGCTTGTAAAAATCCATACCAGCAGAGGGGACTGAGCTTGCTGAATGTCACTGGGTGCCATTTCTTCCACACGGAGGAGTTCAATGACACTCCTTTGATCCACAGGCACTCCTATGTCAGACACCATTCTGTCAGACTGCCCCTCTGCTGCCATCTGTCACAAAGTAACAAAATGGAATGAAGTATGGTCTGAAAGGTTCAGCCTCTACCTCCATACCACCAACATCCACCTCTGACATCATGGGCCAACACAGTAACACTGGAGGCACTACTTTTGGAGCACTTTTCACACCTTTTTGTCTCGCTGTTTTTCCTTAACACATAAATTTGAATATACCATACAGGAAACAGAAGTCTCCATACATCACACAGTTACCAGGGGTACAGAAAATAAGCAGTGCATTACATTTTGTCATGAAATACCGAAGTCCTCAAACACAAATTGATATCTTGATAAACACATAACAGCTGCTCAGACTTAGAGCAGCTCCATTCTATAGGCACTGAATTTGTGACACAGGAAACCAAAGCAATTTATCAAATGAGAGCGTGAATCAGCAGTAGTGCCAGAAACCAAATCTGCTAGTGTGACCCTCCAGTCCTTTGTTCAACGCCCTGTCAGATTCCCTAACAGTTCAGTACAAATGCTCCCCAAAACAGTCACACTGGCCTTTACCAATGTTTAAAAGACTACCTTTCAAAATGCTATGGATAACTGCTTCCATGATTTAAGGTCAGAACAGATAACCCAAATTATTCTCTACGTTTTATAATTCATCAAGATTAAAGGTCTGGACTCTGTACAGAAACACAAAATACTTTCATTTCTGTGAAGAGACCTACTTGTCGTTTTAATCTCCAAGAGCTTTGTTACTAAATACTCAGCACCAGATGACCTACGGTTAATCAAGCTTGCACTTAAATCCTAAGACAATTCAGAACAAGCTTTGCGTATTTAGAAGCACAGAACTTTCACATGTTAAGACAGAAACTACAGAAAGTACAACACTATGCCCAGCATTACAGCCCAGCAGGTCTCCTGGTGAGTATACTCACAGAAAACTCAGTCTCACAAGAAAACCAAAACAAGATCTGCTGAAATTAAAAGTAAATAAATACAAAGTTTGTCCTGTGGTGCTATATGTACCAGGATAATTAGTGACCATCCTGAAAAGGCTTCTGTTTTCTTCTACCAAAGCTGCAAGAGTAGATTACTGCAGGTAGTGACACAGAGTTGTTTGCATTAGCAAAAGTGTCTGTAATTAATTTACAAATATATTTCAGATTCTAACTGCATCCACTCCTGAATATAAGTTTCCATCAGGCCCCACCACTCACAAGACCACAAGCACTGACACTTCTAAGTGAACACTCATGGATAACTTGTTCAATTGTTGTTTGATGTCTACCACATTTTATGCATGAAATGTACGTAATGCATAAAAATCAACTGTATAAATATCAATTTTTAAGGTGTTCACATAGCATATGTGTGCTGTAAATCCCAACTACCCATCCCAAAGATGGCACTTTATCTGCATATTCTAAATAACAACTTGTGAGAGACCAACCATGCCACAGTGGCAAGTACTAAGTGGATTTCATTGACAAGTACACCACATTCTGACAGCTATCCTGTCCCCACTCTGGCTGCCCACAGAAAAGTCCTCTGTGTAGTTCTCGCCACAGATTACAGCTGAGCAGAAGATAAATCCATGTGCTTTTGTGACAGGAGAAAGGAAAACACACTGTTTTTTGGCAGGCTGGATATTCATTTAGTTCCTTAAAGCACTCAAGGCTAATTAGGGGCAGAGGATGTCTATGAAGCAGAAACAGGGATATGACTCTGCCCCAGCGCAGAAGTGATGACTGCTGGCAGCAGAACTGAGACCTTCTGTCACCTCCACACACTCGGACAGATGACAACCATAGCATGGAAAATGGATGCACAGAGAAAGCACACTGCCAGGCACCCATTTCCTTCTGAGTGCCCAGCAGTGGCTGCTCCTTCTTCCCACCAGCCAGCAAAACTCATCACGCAATTACTCCCTGGCTGCTTTTGGACAAAGGTGCTGGGGTAAAAAAAAACAACAAAAAATAAATGAAGTCTACTATTTAAAGTTGTCTAAGCTAACTCAATCCACGTTTTTAAATAGATTAGGAAGCGATTAGACAGAAGCTTACCAGCATATCTAAGGAGACGTCCCTTCTGGCAAAAATAAAAAAATAAAAAAGCCTTCTGCCTTTCCTGCAAAGGCATCTCGGTAACACTGGGAATTTGGACAGGGTGGAACTGAACTGAAGCTTTCACCATTCCACACACTTACCTCGTTTAAAACACTGTTTAATCCTAGGCAGTGTGGGAATTATAAGCCATCTGCTTTGGAGCAAGAAGTGAAGGAGTGACACACAGCGTAACAGATACAGATAAGTATCCCTGTGAGATTACATGTGTAAACACTTGGAAATTGCCCAGGATTAGAGTTTAAAAATAAGTGACGTCAAAAGCCGAAGCAGAAATCTGAGTCTTACTAGTAGATGACTATCAAGCAACACTGGTGACATAAACTGAATTATAAGTGGGCATTAAAAACAAAGGGAAGAAAAAAACAAGTCTTACTTTTAAAAGATGCTTGGTGCATTAGATTGCACGCTTTCATTCTTTTTCACTCAAGAGCATTTTCAGGGCATAAGGAATAAAAGCAAATGGAACCTCATTTTTCTTCCTTTCTTAGGAAAGGTAGATAATGGCAACTTGCTACAGAAATAGCTACAAACCAATAGAATCTAAAGAAAGAAGGTTTTGCATGATAGCTTCCTATATTGGTCAAGTTTCAGTAGTTGAACAGAGCTAGACAAATATCACTGCTGCCTCATATCATGTGCATTTCACAGGGAAAGGAAGGATGAACCTCATCTTCCCCAGGACACCTGCTAAACAGAAAGCAGCAGCATCTACGTGTTCAAGTCTTCCAAGAAAAGCTTGCACTCCATTCAAGAAATAAATTAAAATTCACTGATGGTTATCTGATTCTGTTTCATTGCATTTATATTCAGTATTTACTGAACCAAGCTACACTAAAGCATTTGTGACATATCTGAATCAGTACCTCACTGAACCTGAAAGATGGGCAAGAAAAAGCTGAGACTTGCACTTCATGAGTGAAAACTCCAGCTTACTTTGAAGGCTGGCATGCTTTATAACAGACTGATCTTCTTCCTCATTGCCAGGATAGGACTCGTTTCAAGTATCAACAAGTTCTTGATACATGATCAGCTATATCCCACTGGGCTATTTCGGGGACATTTAAATCAAAGAAGATCAGGAACCACAAGCAAAGTCACAACAACTCATCATATTGCACTGCAACGTCTTAGCAGTGACTACACACTTAGGCTCAAAGGTCTGACCTCGTGCAATTAATGGAAACAACTCAACCAGAGGAAGACTACAGGGAAGGAAAAAAAAATAGAAAAGAAAGAAAAAGGATAAATAGAGAGATCTCCCACATCACTGCCCCGTCCTGAAACGTGTGAGGTCTCCTCCAAAAGTACTGCCTCCTCTGTTATAATGTTGGCCATGATATCAGAGATGGATGTTGGTGGGATGGCAGTAGAGGCTGAACCTTCCCACCAATATTCTGCAACACGCTGTTTGTGTGTAACAAATGGCAGCAGAGAGGTAGTCTGACACGACGGCGTCTGATGTGGAAGTGCACACAGAGCAAAGAGGTGTCACTGAATTCCTTCATGCAGAAAAGATACCGTCCACTGCCACGCATTGACACTTACTGAACACTGATGGAGACCAATCAGTGGATATGAGCACAGTGTGCTATGTTTTACCAGCATGAAAGACAAGCCACATTCTGGGCAGCCGTGCACAGCTGTCACACCACAGAATGAAGAGTATCTCGATCAGCTCATCTGTGCAAACTGGCTAATGACTGTTGAAAAACAGCCATTTGTAGCTGAACACATACTCTATCAAATAGTATCGCTGTGCCTTTTCTACTACTGTAGTTTCCATGGAAATCAGCAGGAGGCATTACTTTCAGAGCAACCTACGTACAAATCCAGTACACAATTTGTTTCTGCAAAAAGAGACAGCTTTCATGTATCCCAGACTCATTATCACAAGATCAAGGTGCAACAGAACGATGAAGCTGTCTGAAATCCTCCGTATCAAGAAGCAGGCAGTCATTTACAAAGCAAAAACATTTCTTCTGTACAAAAAGTCATTAAAAGCACGCTGCGTGAATTTAATGAAAGTACTGCAATCGAAAAATGAGAAGGTACATAAAGTGCACACGAATCTATAGACTCCAGCCGTCCTCATGGGAAGATTAAGACTCCAAAGTATATGAAGCAAGCAATATTTGAATCCTGAGACGGAATGTAATTCAAGCAGTCTAATCAAATACGCAAAGCTTTGGGACTACAGCACGCCATGACACGCATTTATGTATTAAACTATATATATACATACATCATTACATGTTCCTGGCAACCGTGAACATGTGTGATTAGTGCTCAGTGCACAGATATTACAGACAATACAATCCCTTAAAAATAAATGAAAAAAGTTCATTGGCATAGTTTAGCTTGTATCAAGCAAAGGTGACAAAACTGTACATAACTTAAAAAGACTCTTATATTTCCAAAGCACAGAAAATCACTTTTTCTGCAATAGATATAACCTGAAGCTGCATTCCTATCAATCTCGCTCTCCTATTTCAGAACAGAGCGATCAAAGCACCAAGTAATCCTATATTCCGTGTATCAATTTTCTGTTTAACAGAAAACAAACTGAAGTGACTGCCAACACTGCAATTCTGCTTTGAGGAGCAGGATGGGACAAAAATAAGGAGACAGAAACAGTAACACAAAACATAACAATTAAACCACAGCAGTACACAAGGAAGAGGTAACGGAGGTCAAGCCGATGGCATTGCTCATTAACTATGAGCAAAGATCACCGAGACAGCAGCAGGACAAGCTAGTGAATTTACAGCCACTTTCAGGTGCAACCAGGTTCTGTGTCTCTACTTGCATAGTACAGTTAATCTACAGCTGGAATAACGTAGAATAACTTCACCAACGTAGAAAGCCAGCACACGAAACCCTCTTAATTTAGGTTACACTGGTCATAGCTATTTCTGAAGCGAGTGTGCCTTATGTACCAAATAATAGCTAACCAGCTTTTGCTCATGTACTGCCTTGGCCAGGCGATTCAGCTACACTCTGTTTTTTGATATGCATGTGTCTGTTATCTGGTAACAGCATCAGTGAGACAGTATCACAGAATTTGCTCCAGACACACTCTCTTCATTAAAATCCTCCAAAGCCAATTTGTTGTCAACACGCCTTGAAAACACTGCTCTCCCAATTGCCCACCTGTATTTTTTTTAGAGGACAAGACTCCCTAAGCCCAGCGTTCTTCCTGACAAAAAATGAAACAACACAACATAACGAGTTTAAGGCGGTACCAATCGCTCTACTCTCCAGTAGAGTGATTCTTTTCCTGCGGTGTTCTGGTATGTCTTCCTCTGTACAACCAATGGCCAGTCCAAATTTCCTGCCAGAGGTATAACAAACTGAGCATATTAAAGGTATTTGGGTTTGTTCCAGAGATGCATTTTCCTCTCTTTCATTCATTATACTGAAAACTTCAATTCCGACTGTGCCAGTTTCTGTTACTCAGAAAACATCGCTAACAAAACAAATCTGGGGAGCTCAGTTGTCTCTGTCTGAAGCCCTCAGTCAGTCTCACTTCACAACGCACGGAGCTGGCTTCCTGGGCACAGAACAAAGCACAGTGGAAGATGAGACCAGAAAGTTAAGCCATTTATATAAACAGGTGAAGATATAGAGCTCCTTTTTCAGGCAACAGTTAACTTGCCATACTTACAAAATGAAAAACAGCATGAAACACCTCTCCCAGTGATGGTTTTTTTTAGCTGTGACAAATACAGTCTCTTTAATTTATGCTAGAGAAGAAAATTCATGCAAGAGGTTTAAAATGTAACAGCGCACCTGAAAATACCGAAACACCAGAAGTATTATGCAAAGAATTAAAGAAGAAGGGTCCATGAAGCACCCTGTGACTATCTCCAAGCCTGCAGCAGCACCAGCTACAAAGCTCTTACCTAGGAAGCCCTCTGACTTTAAGCAATGCCCAATCCTAGCCACCTTCAGTAAGCCACTACTGGTTGTACACACTGCCAGTGTTACCAGCTGCAACACAGCCCACACTGAAACTGCTGGGGTGAGCCACCTTGCTCTACAGCCCTACCTACAAGCAGACTTGCTTCCGCTCTGACATCAGTTTCAGTTTTGCCACTCACGCCCTGGTTCAGAGGGGGAGAGAACGACGCCTGATTAGAAAACCAGAGAACTTGCTCAACTATCTGCATGATATGTTTCCCGTCCAGCCTTCATGGCCACACGGAGCCATGGAGCCTCAGCAGCACGACCCTCACAGAAAGCAAATAAAGCTGTCACGTGAAATACTTCAGAGGAATTATGGATCCACTTCCTCCTTACAAGGACAGCAGGCCGTTACTGCTCCAGGCAGATAATTACATGCTATAGTTAACCTACACGTAGGCTCTCATTTCGGTAACACCCAACACTTCAGCTGCTATCAGAACTGATTCAGGACTACTTAGGAAAGTAGAACGTCTCCGAATTTGTTCTCCTAAATTCATTTGCCGGTTTCAAAGCAGAACTTAAGTAGGATACTACTGCTTACAAACACTGTTTTTCAATATATGAGCCCTGCGATGCTTCCAACAACAAAGGAGTGTGAAGCTCAGTTTCCACCATGACCCAGCAGCAGGACTCCTCCCATCAGCATCAGACTAAGATGAAGGCCAAAGTGCACCAGAGCACAGAGTGCTTCTGCCAGCCTCCTGGCGCAGCCTGGCTTTCTCGGGACACTTCAGATGCAAGCACTGTTTGAAATGGAGACTAATTAGCCTATAAATGCTGAAGGAAACAGCTACCACAGATACACTGATTTTCCCTCTAGCACCACAGAGAGAATTCCTAATGGATGATGATGTCCAGAGGGCATATCCCAGGCAAAAACATATTTGCCTACTTCCACTGGACTAGACTTTGCAACTTTGTCCCAAACTGACCACGTTTCAGGGCAGCTATTGGAAAATCTTGCAAAATCAGGCAGAGTTTTGTAAGGATATAAATTCTCAGAGCGAGCCATCTGCATGGGGAGGCACAATATGATGTGCAGATCCCTCTTGGAGCAGCTGTTTTTGAGAGCTGAAAGGGGCTATAAATAGAGTGCCACTTGATTGCCAGTTCACATGAAACCAAAACGCAGAGTAAATAAGAAACAGCAGTTTGTTCTCAGATATGTCCCTCCAGCACACAGGCACCTAAGTACTGCCTGTATTTTATTTGGTAGCATAATTATACTATCCTAGTCAGTGGTTCTCCGTACAGTTATCTCTGGTAAACACGATGTGTCTTCCAGTGCATTATTAACTGCACCGTTAGGTTCTTGCTGTGAGACCTCTCTTCTGCTTTGCTGTCTGAAAAGGGTGGCCAGCAGCAAAAAAGACACACAGCCTACTCGACTCTGTATAACTGTTTTGACGAATTTACCAAAAAAGAGAAGAAAAAATAATAAAAGCATGGATGATTCATAGTACTCCTGCTAAGCCAAACCAAGACGGCTGCCTTGCCTTTGTTCTAACTCTCAGGCTGCCTCAGCAGCCTGATAGGGACAAGTTTCACTCCCAGTTCAGATGTGCTCGGGGAGGACCAACAAGAACCATCACTCACCTGAATTCAACACAGCCTCCATCCACACAGCAACAACTCTATGTAGAGCTGCTGATGTATGGAAAGGAGAACACACGCCAGAACTGTGCATGAAAAGCACAACATGCCTGCCATGGCTTAAATCTGGACATAAGCAGACCCCCTGACAAGCAGTACCACCGGTGGCTGTATTAAGGCAGTAAGTGCCATTTTGATTACAAGTGTGCTGGATCTACAAGCTCGCCACATGCTAACAGCAGAACGTGTACATTCCTTACAAAGCGTAAGGAATGAACATTTGTGACCAACAGTGATGATCTTAGCACGAATCCAGCAGGGTGCCAGTCCTGGGGAACACGTCCTCAGTGCTACAGGAGACGCGCAGGTTCAGCGAACAGCCCTAACAATAAGATCTTACTCCAGACACTGGAGTGATACCGTTTGTAATCGGAATTATTTACACTGCACAGGAGCGGCGTTCTGCATGGATCATCGTAATGGGAACGGCATGGAGCTGTGTCAGGGGAGGGGCAGCTGGGGGTTAGGGACAGGGGCTGCACCACAGGGCGGTGGGCACGGAGCAGGCTGCCCGGGGCAGCGGGCACGGCCACAGGTGAGGGAGTTTAAGGAACATTTGCACACCGCTGCCAGACACGGGGTCTGGATTCGGGGTGGGGCGAGGAGTTGCACTCAGTGACCCTGCTCCAGCAGCACCCGGAAGACGCGGCGAGCAGCGCACGGCTGTGCTCGGCAGCGGGAATCGCTGCACCCCGGGGCACGGAGCCGGGGCTTCGCCGCCTACGAGCCCACCAAAGCGACAGCTCCGCGACGGCTCGCGCTAACAGCGGCCACACAGCCAGCCCCGTGCCCAGAGTGGGGGGGGGGGAGGGGGTTCCGAGGCACGCACGCACCCTCCGCCATTACCACGGAGCACCGCCGGCGCCGTTCCCTCACGTGGGCGGCGAACGCGGCCGCCCCACCGCCCTCCGACAGCGGACGCGGGCGGCCGTGAGGGGCGGCCCCGAGCAACAGTTTGCCCTCCCCCCCCCCACCTCGCGGCGGGAGGGGCAACTCCGCGGCCGGGCTCCGCCGCGCCCTTACCCAGGTAGTGCCGCCGCAGCAGGCCGGGCTCCTCCAGCCCCAGGCTCCGCTTCCTCACGTCCCACAGCAGGTGGGGGCAGCGGCCCCGGGACATGGCCCCGCGCGGGGCCGGGCGCTCCGCTGCTGCCGGCCGCGCCGCGAGATCACCATGGAAACCGGCGCCGGCCCGCGCCGCGGCACCGACCGAGAGAGAGCGGCGGACACAGCGAGCGAGAAACGGCGGCGGCGGGGCCGGCGGAGGCTCCGCGCCCCGCCCCCAGGGCGCCCCGCCCCCATGGCGCCCCGCCTTCCCGAGCGGGTGGGGTGTGGGGGGCAGAGGTGTGAGGGGCGGTGCTCCGGTACGCACCGCCTCTCGCGAGAGTTGGGAGCCCCGCCTCGTCGCTGGGGCGGTGAAGCCACGAGGTGGTCATCTTAGATCCGGGCGCGCGGTCGCGGGTGAGAGTTTAACGCTCCGGCCATCTTGATTGGGGGCGTGAAGCCGTCCCCGCGGCCATCTTTGAGCCGGGCACCGGACGGCGCTCGCGCCCTGCCCAAAGAAGGCCGGCCGCGTTCTGCATAGAGCGCCGGCTCCGTTCGCCGCGCGAGGCGGCCCCAGCCAATCGCGGCTCGCGGAGCCTACGCCCCCACCCCGCCCCCTGCCCAAGCCACCAATGAGAGCTCGGGATTCCAACGCTCCTCCCCCCGGCGCGAGTGCGGCGGGGGCGGGGCGTGGCGGAAGGACGGCGGGTCGCAGCGGGTCGGTGGCGCGGCGGTGTGACGGAGCTGACAGCCGGGCACCGGGGGACTTCTCACTGCGCCGACATGGCGGCCGCCGTCACCGGGCTGCGCGCCTCCTACCACCGCCTGCTCGACCGCATCGAGCTGATGCTGCCGCCGCGGTTCCGGCCTTTCTACAACCACCCGGCCGGTAACGGCGGGGAGCGGGGCGGGGGGGGGGGGGGGACGAGCCGCTGGGACGGGTTCCTCTCGGCGAGGGGTCGGTGCTGCCCGGCGGGGCTGGGGGTGCCCTCAGGCGGCCCGGAGCGTGTCACCGGGGCGGCCGCGTCGCTGATGTTTGCCGTGCAAACAGGCCGCGCGGGGCGGCTGCCGAACGCGAGATAAAGGCGCGGCGTCCCATAGGACGCTGCCTGCTTCCCGTGCGCCGCATCCTTGACTCTTCACCCCGCTGGGATGTGTGCTGCCACAGTGGACTTTGGTGCTCGGGACGTCCCATAGCAGTGCCCTCCTGGAATTCGTGGCTTCCAACCGAGGAGAGGAAGCCGCCGCTGTCCAAAGCTGCATACCTCATCCATTGGAGGGATGTGAACACGGTGCACGTACCGTGTGTGTAGGTATATGTCACTGCTGTAACCCACGCACTGGTGGCACTGGTGAAAAAGGCCGCAAAACAAACAGGGATCAAAGCCTCTGCTGATCAGAACCCTGAGTGACGGATGTTGCACCAAAGTAGGTTAGAAACGAAAGGCTGACGTCGTATCTCCTGGAGATAACCACGCTGCTAGTCTAATTTGGGAATTACATCAAGTGCCGCTATCGTGAAATTAGGAATCGCTCGCGGCAAGAGAAGAACAAACAATGCTTGCTTCTTTCCTGGCACAAAGAACGCTGCCAGGAAAATGCCAGCTCTGCTTTGTTTGGCTGGCACCATGCAGCACAGCTGCTGGAGGACAGCGAAGGGCTTGGGGCATGGCATGTCAGCTGCTGTAGTGCAGGGAGCGTGGCTCTTCTCAGCCACACAGGCTTGAGCTGGGCTCATGCTCCACCTCCTTTGTCCTCCTGGGTTCCCTTGGCTTGACTAAACTCAGCTCCCCAGGACGAACACTTCAGACACTTAACATAAACTTGTATTTACGCATGCAGTGTTCATAATAGACCTCCTGGTTCCGAGGTGCTGCTGTACAATTTGACCTTGAGAAATTCTGAGTGTCAGGATCTAGGAAGAGCCCACCCTGGCTGGGGAGTCCTCCTCACTGGAACATCTCTGGGGTCAGCATTCCACTTGCAGGATTTCACAGCCCTCTCTTGTGACCAACTTGTCTTCACACCTTGTCCTCAGCTGTTTCTCATGTTCATAGTCACTAGTTTTAAATTACCAAGTTATCTATTAATGCTAATAAAAACTAATGTCTTGACAATTTTGCTGCTTGCTTAGGGAATGGCAGACTGATAATTTATACCCACTCTACCCCCAATTCTCTACAACTCCAAATCTGAACTTGTGCTTCAGAAGAAAGTGAGTGATAGTAATTAAATCTAATTTTGTAAGATGGATTTCTAAAGAGCTGCATTTGCAGAAATACTAAAGAGCTGCCTAAGAAATTTCCATCATGGGGGGAAAAGAAAGTTATAGGGAGAAACATTGTGTTCTTAAGGAGAAAAGCAATCTGCTAGACGTTACTGGCTGCCATCTGAAACTTGATCACTGTCACAAGCAGTGTGGGTCTTAGGGCTTTATGCAAACCTGCCAAGCTAGTTTTTGTTGCATTCTGTGTTGCAGTCATGCCTTTTATAGGGCTTAGCTGGCTTTAAGGTGACTGAACAACTGATATTTGTAACAGTAAGTCTTATCCCTCATGCTTTAAGTTGCTTTACATGTGCTTGCTTGCTGGTGGCTAGCTGCTCCAAGTCTTGGCTTTAAACACAAGGGTGCCTAAAACAGGATGTATAAAATGGTTAGTGTAAGCCTGCACTGTTAGTTACATATTAGCACACATAAAAAGCAAGCAACCAATGTCCTAGTGTTTATTGTTTATATTCTAAAACTTTGACTCATAATATGTAACATATTATAGCAGAAAGTTGGCTTCATCTCATGTGCTGTCTGCCTAGCAGTACCTCAAACTTGATGTTGTTTTGATAAAATCAGACCCAGTGCCCTGACTGTACCCCAGTGGATATTTTGGATCGTGGTCTCTCCTTAAAGACTTGGAGCACTATTCCTAGATTAATGATTTCTGGCACAGCTGACAGTCTGCACATTGTAGGTGTAGCGTTACAGTACTTTGTTTTAACCAACCAACTGCTATTTCTGCACCACTGTAGGATAAACACAATCATGAGAGATGTTTTTCCAGACCTCGCTCCACTGATTTTTATCCTTTCTGTATCCTTGTAATCCTCATTTGACTATTGGCAGAATATTGAGGTGGGAGGTTAAAGAGCTGCTCATTCAGAGGTCCGTGAGGACATGGTGCTACTTGCTGGCAATTTGTACTCTCTCTTTAACCATCTATTGCTGCTGTGTAGGATGTCTTTTGTAGCCAGAAGAGATGGGTTGCGGTTTGGAAAGGGTCTGACTTACTACAGTGCCAATAACAAAACAGTTCACGGTTTTAGTTTGCAAGATTCAGTTTGCAAAGATTTCAAACTCTCTTTCTGTTAGTTTGGTAACAGTGTAAGTTTTAATCTTCATATAGAAAGCGTTTTCATTCTTCCCAGCCTGATCCCAGTCTTTTCATAATAAATGTGTCTTGCAGTACTTGAAAGTAGAAATACAAATCTTTCTTCCTCATCTGTTGCAAAAATGGGTGGGCTGATTATGCAACTGAAAGTTGATGCACAGAGTTAATGAAACACGAGTATCAGGTGGTAAAGCACTATGCATGCACAATTACACAATATCACCTTGCAATTCACTCTCCTGAAAAAAGAAAATAAAAATGAAAACCAAACACCCTGCACACAAAACCAAACAAAAATCACCAATAACTCAAAACTTACCGCGGGCATTAAAACTGCCACATCTCACTGAGTAATTTAATTTTCCCCCCATTCTTCCCTCAGGTCCCAAGACAGTCTTTTTCTGGGCACCTATTATGAAATGGGTAAGTATAAGATGCCAACTCGTGTCTGCTCATCAGAGGGCAATCTGCAGCAGCCCATCAGGCAAGCCATAGTTCCCAGCAGGTACATGAGCCTTCAGAAAGGTTTGATGCCAAAGCTCTGATTTTTAGTATATGGTGAGGGACGATATTGGCCTGAAAAACTGTGTAGTGCAACACTCCAGGGGTACAGGGGGGTAAAAGAAGCAGTGCTTTCTGGGAAAGCTGTATGCTTCACTTAATAAGTTTTCTTTCATCGAGCACTCACTGTTGCTTAAGGTAGGCATGAACTGTCGTAATTCAGAACTCTCAAAGCATGTATCGACACAATCTCCTCTTCCTATTGCCAAGCAGTTCATAAATCTGCTGTTGTGAACACCAACTTCTTAAAGGCCGCAGGGAACATGTGATGCTCTACACTGTAGGTTGTTTTCTCTGTCAGTCTGGATGGGGGGCTGCACTACCTGTGGTTCACCTCTGCCTTTTTCAGTCTCTCACACAATGTGCTCCTGAGACTCAGCGTACAGCAGCTCTTCTGGGGAGCTTGCTGTCTGCTGCTCTATCACAAGAGCTAATACACGGATAGTTGGTTGGCTGGTTGTTTGGTGAAGGTGCAGGAAGGCCTATCTGTGCTCCCAGTGAAGCTCTTCACTGAGAAATTAAAATGGCTTTTCTACTGTACAGTGAGGGCAAGTTGACTTGCAGTTACCCAAATGGAATGAAAATTTGTACCTCTGTGACACCGTTGCAGCAAAACCGACCCCTCAAACGAGGCAGCGTGCAGGAGCCTCTGCCCTTGGAAACCGATCTCTCGAGTGGAGCCCAAAATAGTCCTTAATGGCAGTCACCGAGTGAAAAGCTTTTAGGCTGTTTTTGTTCAATTACTTTGGTTCCAAACGCCTGTAGTAGAACAACAAATCGTGTTTCCAGTAGAGGGCAGTAACACAACAAAATAAGTAAGAAGTGTATTTGCTAGGAACGTTCTCAAGGAATTCAGGCAAGCTATTTGTCTCAGCAGTGGGGAGTTGTCTACTTTTACTGAACTTATATTTACAACCAAAAAAAAAAAAATCACTTCTACCTCCTTGGATGAAGCTGAGAGAAGACTTCACGTGTACATCTTTACTAACTGATCTTTAGGAAGAAGCGGCTTTCTATTTAGACAAGATTCTACTTGCTGCATAAAAACCAATTTCTTTTTAAGAGCAGCTGTGCTTGAATTAACCTTGTGCTTAAACTAAATGAAAAGTTGCCTGCAAGCTAATCACAGCCCCCATAACTGTGTTATTTCCTCCGCAAAGGACTAGAATTGTACGGGTTCTCCAAGAGTAATTACTTGGCTCACACATCCCATCTCCTGCATAATGCACACAGAATAAGCACTGAGCTATACAGCGTCTTCCCCTTCTGAGCCACTTAATCTATTAGGTCTTGGTACTAGATTAACTCAATGAATTTCTTTCTGCAGGGTTTGGTATGTGCTGGAATGGCTGATATGACCAGACCGGCAGAAAAGCTCAGCACAGCACAGTCTGCAGTGTTGATGGCCACAGGTAAGGCCAGTGGTACTCTGTGCTTGTACACAACACCTTCCCTACAACTGTATCCACTCCTTTTTGTATTCTGTCAGCACAAAGCCACTTACAAAGAAAAGGCTCAGTATGCTAACTGCCACTGTCATTGTTACCTGGTAACACACACTTGTTATTAAATCTGTGAGAGTTCTGTCATTATATAATAGTTTTATACAAGTGTCGTAACTTGGAATTGTCCAGAGCAAGTTGCTTTGAGTTAGGATGTGAATTTGGTCCCTTCAGTTACAAATGATACCCTTCATTCCAGGAAATAAACTCTTCTACTTCGTTCAGTTCAAGAAATTTTGAAACCAGTCCAGAATACGGTGGCTTTTTTAGAATGGATTCAAAGGGATTAACCAATGCTAGATGGAAAGAATTTCCATGTGCTACAAGAGCTTGGGAGCAGTGGTATACAGGCCACTGTATTGCTGTCTGCCATGAGCTTTCACACTGCCAAAACCAATATTCCGTACTCAAGTTCTTCTACCAGATTTTATGCTCGTGGCAGGTAAAGCTGAGAACCACAGCTGCCACCTTCTTCCTTCTGTGGACTTAATGTTGATATCTGGCTTTGTGCTTTGTATGGTATGTTCTGTGATCTCCAAATGGGTGCAGCAAACTGGATATACTGCAGCAAAATGCCACTACCCTGCAGCCGTGCCAGGGTATTCAGGTTTAGATGGCTGTAGAGTACAGAGAATCTCTATTTGATACTAGGACTATGATTAATGTTATTGTCCAGTTATGTCATTTTGGAAAAATGAAGCACATACCTGTGTCTCTCTCACTGGCATTTGTTATGCTTCTAACTGAGAAACAGATGATTGTAAGAAAAACAGTTGTCCAACACTGTAAGACTGGTGTACTTACACAAGCCCGTGATTCCTTCCCTAAACTGAGGGGATGTCTGAATTTTTTAATGACAAAGATGTAATGTCTCCCAACTTTCCTTTTCATTCAACAGGCCTTATTTGGTCAAGGTACTCTCTAGTTATTATTCCTAAAAACTGGAGCCTGTTTGCGGTGAACTTCTTTGTTGGCTGTGCTGGTGGCTCGCAACTCTTCCGAATATGGAGGTATGCATTAAGAAGGACTATCTGCACGCTGTAATTAAGCACTCACACCACCTAATCTTAATCATGAAATTACAAATTCCACCAGCTTTCATTGTCAGTACAACAGGCAAGAGGAAATGAGCGATTAATTAAACATTATGTTTTGATACATTTTTAGTTTTCCAGATGAATGGCAGGGAAGCTTCTCAATATTTTCTTCACAGCTAGAGCACTTTTTAAGGAATGATCTGTGTAAGCTGTAGTTTCTGAGTTTAAGGCATTCTTTAAAAGCTGGAGGTCTGTCTGACAAAAACTTACACTGTTTCATAAGCTTTGTGCCTCTGTCAGCTTTCACTGGTCCTTAAGCATGGCAGTGTGATTTTTTTTGTTTGTTTACTTGCTTTAAATTCAGTTATTTCTTGAGGGGATCACCTGGAGTTTTCTCCCTTCTTAAGTACTGGACAAAATAATGCAAACTGAGCAATTAATCGGGAGCTTTTTACATAAATTAAACTATCCTATCCGGAGTTTCTACCCTCAAGTTCTTTGTAATTTTAAATTTCCTTTACAGAACAGATTGTTACAAAGACACTGTTATGTAACTGGAGCTCTACCCTTAGCCTCTGCTTCTCTTTCCAATAGGTACAATCAGGAGCTGAAAGCAAAACAACAAGAGTAGCTACTGCAAAAAGATGCCTAACTCCACAGGTGAAATCCGGCAGCGCACAAACCCTTTCCCACGGGACCTAGCTTCACTAATTTTAATATTTTTGTCCTCTTAGAAACTGAAAGAGGAAGTCTGAAAGTCTAGAGAACATGCATTTTCTAAGTGCAAATAACAACATATCTCCAAACACTGAAATAAAATGCAACCTTTTAAATTTACGTAAAATTGTTTGTCGTATGTCAGAGAACTCACACCGTCTCTTTGAAAGAAACTGACTGTGGATTGTGCCTTGAATTACCTGTTGGGCCGCACCTTACCTGACTGCTGAACAGAGCCTGCCGTGACATGGTATTGGGACTGATAGCCAGAGTCCCAGACAGAAGAATACCTCCACGTCATGGTGACACCTGTGTGGGGCTCTCACCATGCTTTAAAATAGTTCCTTCTTTTTTAGGTTCTGCCATCCCCTACAACTGAAGCTGAAGATGGGCACATAACTACCTGGTTCTTTGGAATGAGAAAAAAAAAGCCAAAACATCTGTTATTCACTTTCCACACCCTCCTTAAGTATGTACAGATTTTCTGTGAAGCTGTGCACTCACGGAACTTGTATATGTCAGTTCTCCAAAGCTTTGGAGGAAGTGGTCTGCTCCCATCTGTGGCACGTTTATGAATGAGACCTTCCTTGAAAGTCAACCTCTCTCCCTACTTAATTTCCTGTAAAGAGAAAAACATAGCACCGTGAAACAGCTTCACAGCAAAAGCTGTATGTTACACTGCAGAAGTCCATTTGCATCAGGCAGTTGTGTTCAGAACAATCATCAGCTTCCTCTGGCATGCTGTCAGAGACCTTCCTCCAAAGCTAGGAGTCGGTAGCCAGGGGAAAAAAAAAAGAACTGAAAGCAGTTTCTTCTGTATTCAGCTCTCAGTAACATGAATGCCTTGAATGCTGAAGTTGACAATGGCCTCTTATTCTCTGCTCTGCCCAATCCAATTTGAGGTACCACTCCCACATGGCAAGGGTGGAGATGGGAGGAAACTGTTCTATATTTAACAACAGCTCCAGCACCTTGCAGTGGTACTTTCTTGCCGTATGTGTAAAGTATCTAGCACAGAGTGTTACTGCAGGACAGTGTTTTTCCTCATTCCAAGACACGTGCCTGATACTGCACCAGATACCCTTCCCCAGAGGCTGTCCTGCCTCAGAAAGCTGTTTCTGTTCCAGCTGTATTCTGCTGGAGACATGCTATAACCTCAAGCATTTCCACTTGCAAATCTTAGTTCTTCTAGCTGAAGAGGTCAGGAGATCACCTCAAACAGTGAACTCTCCAGCTGTGTGTGTGTGCTGAGCTGACGGAGAGTGAAATAACTAAAAAACATTACCAGAAAGAGAGGTGGTATATTTCAGTCCCCCCACCCTTCCCAGTTGATGACAAGATGAGACTCATCCAACAGACCAGTAGTGGGGGGGGGGAAATAAGTGTATTAAAATATTCACAAGATTACAACAGAAAACATGAAGGTCCATTCAAGAAAAAATATCCAGGATAACTTTCCAGATGAGTCTGTAAAAGCAAAAGCACGAACCGTTGATACACAGGCTTTTATGTAGTCAGGCCATGCAATGCATATCTACCTCCCTCACACAGATTATACACCTGTCTTACAGGTGTTAGTTCTTCCACATACCTCCAAGATGGAGGTTTATGAAAAGTATCCAGTCTGTATTCCTAATTATATTCACCACATAAAAAGAGCTGCCGCTGTAGGGAGACAGAAAAGATTGCACAGCACACTGACCCGAAGAGGCATCAAACTTGCATTTCAGAGTGCAAAAACACCTTTAAATGAAAGGGTTTAGTAGCTTTAGGGCAGTGAAGAGCAGAGAAAGAGAAGCCTCGAAAGAGTAAAAGAACTGAGCATCATTACATGATTTTGTAATTTCTTACCTAAATATTAGCACCGCAGGGCTATAGCCACAGCCCAGAAGTCTTACCCACCTTCTCAGCTTCTACAGTTTTAAAGAGAAAATAATTCCATCACCTGTATGAACAGTTTGTATTTGAAGTCCTTGGTAGATACGTTATTAATGTAAAATTCTAGGACAAGTTTCAAAAGAGACTGAAAGCATTTTGGTCATAAGTCAAATGGCCTGCATCTTACCTCAGTAATTCCACTCTACAGCAATGCAGCTTAGAAACTGCATATATACATTTACTGCACTTACCAGAGAGATGGCTACCTAAGCAGTTCTCACGGGTTTAAAAAAGTTGAAAACTCATTTTCAGCTCATTTTGTCACAAACTGAAACAGCACTAAAGCTTCGAGGAAAAACAAAACCCTGCAGGTCGCCGGTTACCATCATGTAGTTAAAAACAGGGACATATTTGCCAATCTGTAGTGGCTCTTTAATGAGCACACTCAAAGAATTCATTAAAATTTAATTTAATTTAATTAAGTGCCTTCTAATGAACATGCTGATGATCTCCCTCACAGAACAACTGCTGAAGACAAAAAAAGGCATTGGAGATTTGATGCACTGAGCATAGCTACTGATTTACTTACGTCAGTATAATTATACCTAATACCCCTCAAAATCTATTTCTGCTGATCAGTAATAAGGAAGAACACATCCACTGTTAGCAGAGACAAAACTCTTCATTTTGCAGTTCTGTCCAGAAGTGGGGATGACAAGATGACTGATGCCATTCATATTCTTGTCTCTAGGGGGTGCAAGCAGGCTCAGCAGCCAGAGTCCAAGCTGGCACTCCCAAACTGCGCTCCCACAATGCGGATGAGGTCACTTGTACCTGTAAAAACCTGTTTTTTCCCCCCTCACAGCAGATAATTCATTGTAAATCTTTTACATCACACAGACCTTCCCCAGCTCCATCACCCATGAGTGCTTGCTCACCTAACAATCATTCACTATTGCCTCAAGAATCTAGCTGGTTCTTCAGCTGGGCTGCAGCAAGCAGCAAGTCTTCAAAACAGACAGATCTAAAAATGAGCTAGCAGCAGTACTGGAACTAGCCAAGGACAATACATTTCATTTTCCTATAAGTACGTGCTGTTGCTTTCCACCTGCAAAACAGCATCAGGGAACTAAAAGAATAGCAGTAGAGGATACCTGATTGAACTTCAGGTCACCATAACATCACAATCTGATGACTTTGTCTTCAATCTCTGCCTGCTACCCATCAAGGAAATTAGAAGTCATCTGTCACCTGAGACTTTACTAGGTAAACCAATTAAGCACAGGTCTCTTTCATCAGCACTGGCTATCATATCCAAATCAACAAGATAGCACAACCTGAGTGACAGAAAGTTCACAACAGTTTTGTCCCATGCTGCCTCAAGTTCATAGGATCACAGAATGGCTTGGGTTAGAAGAGAGCTTAAAAATCACCGAGCCCCAAACCCCAGCTGTGGTCAGGGCTGCCCCCTACCACCTCAGGCTGTCCAGGCCTCATCCAACTCAGCCTTGAGTGTCTCCAGCGATGGGGCATCCACAACTCTGAGCAGCTCTGCCAGGGCCTCACTGCCCTCTGAGTGAATAATTTCCTCTTAACATCTAATCTAAATTCCTCCTTGTTCTGGAAAGTCTCCAGAACTTACAGTATTTAAAGGGAGCTTCCAGTACTTAAAGGGGCTTATACACAGGAGATAGACCAACTTTCCACATGGTCTGATGGTGATAGGAAAAGGAGGAATGGTTTTAAACTAAAAGAGGGGAGATTTAGACTAAATACTAAGAGAAAAATCTTCACTCAGAGGGTGGTAAAGCAGTGGAACAGGCAGCCCAAAGAAGCTGTCCATCATACTTGAGACTGATTTCTACTATTCCTGTGGGAAAGGGAATTTCTTTCTTTCTAAAATAAAGTTCCACATTAAAAAGGAAAGAAAACAAAACAAAACAAAACAAACAAAAAAAGCTAACAAAAAAAAAACTAACTCACACCTTAATCTGACTTCACACACAAAGCTGTCTGAATCTAGGCAGGCTTGCAATGAGACTTCTCCGTATAGGCTACGTGAACGTATATGTACCTAGAAAAGCAATGAAATTGCGTTTGCTATAGTTAGCACCAGAAGTAGCACGACTGTGCTCAGATTGTTCAAAATATCCCAAAACAAACAGTCCAACAAAAAATAAGAAACCCCACAGAAACAATTAGTGACGTCAGAGCAAAGGACAGACAGCCCTATTTTCTTGTAGCACCAAGTTTTTCATAGTTAAATTCATCACATTTCTCCCTTTTACTCTAAAATGTCTAGGGAGAAAAGTAGTAATGCACAGCAATGAGCACAGGCAGATCAAAACAAAGGTATCTCCATCAACTAAGCTTCTGTTTCTTGCAGTGTAAAGTGTGAAACAAATATTTGGAAGAAACAGCCCAGTTGATAGGGAAAGCAGCAGCAGGGTTCACTCCGATTTTAGCAATACTTCTAACAAAAGCAAGTGTTAGGCAACCAGTCAAGCATGATTCTAATGAAAGAATATAAAGTTTGTCCACCCAAATTTGTTGAGAAAAAAAAATGTAGAGGAAGCCAGACTCTTCTCAGTAGTACTCACAGACAGAACAAGAGGCAACAGAGAGAAGTTAAACATCAGGAAATTCTACCTGCACACATGGAAACCCTTTTTTACTCTAAGTGCCCAAACAGTGGGATAGGTTGCCCGAAGAGACAGAAGCATTTCCATCTGTGGAGGTACTAAAAATCCAACTGGACACAGTCCTAGACAACCTACTCTAGCTCAACACAACCTGGGTTTGAGCAGGTAATTTCCAGAGATCCTTTCTAACCTCAACCATTCTGTAAATTATTCTGTGAAATAGACCAAACTAGGAAATGGGTAAGAATCTGAGGTCACTGTAGAGCAAACTAAAAATTAATTGCTTTTAGAGGAAAGTTAACACCATATTCGGATGTACAGAACAGAAATCCTATTCCCTATATGCTACTCTGAAAAGACCACAGCTGGAGTGCCACTTCTAGATCAGAACACCAGATTTCTGGTTACAGATGGGATAGCTAAAGAAAGATCCTCTTCAGCAGACAAGAACAATCAGGGATCCCTAACAATTTATGAGGAGTATAATCAACAAACAAGAAGCTGAGAAATTATATTACTTAAGTAGTAGACTTGTGAAGAAGAAGGAAATAAACTGCCCTCCACATCTCTCTGTGCAAATAAAGATTATAAAAGAAAAAAAAAAAAAAAGTAAAGCTCCAGATTTCTCCCAGAAGTCACTCAGCCTCCATTAAAGGTTTCTGAGAACAGATAAAGCACCTTTTCAGAAATGGCAGAGGTGCTGTGGAGCAGTGAGGGGGGAGGTGAGGGAACACTTGAACTTCCAGATCCCTTGGAGCCCTTTTTTTGTGCTTATATGAAGTGACACTTTTGAGAAAGACACACTTCATTGCCTCAGAATCTTTCAGTGAACTTTTTAGCCACCTAGAGCTACAGTTTCTTATCCCTTTAACTCAATAGCTCTTTAGTTTCCACAGGTAAACTACAATTTTACAGAATTCATTAGATCAGCACTATCCCTGTACCTTAAAGGACTAAGTTTGAATAAGGCTCAATATAGAAGTAAACAGTTCTGTGAACTGTGTTAGACATGTCTGGTAGGTCTAAACATTTCCTTCACTTACGGAGGTAAGACATCTATTTCTGATAGCTAGGAGTCGTAATTCTGCTTACAAGGCCAAAGGAGAATGTCTACCTCATAGGAGAAGGCAACTTCTGTACTGATAATCTGACCAAGAAAATATGAATACCCTGTGAAAGTTACCTTCTTTATATTCACCTCAACAACAGTGAAAGAAATTAGGCCCTATAAACAAAAAAAAAATCTCCAGCTCAATCTAGAATCTTCAGGCATCTTCCAGTTTCTCCATTAATACAATAAAAATATTCTTAAATTGTGATGTGAGTTTGCACTTTCTCTCTCATCGTACAAGATACAAAAAAGAATATTGGCAATTTATAAGCAGAATTCATAGCGCATTTCAACATGCAACATTGGTCTCACTTCTCTACGATTAAATAGACTATTTACACACAATACATATATATCTTTCCCTCTGTATGCACATGCATTGGTCCTAGCCTAGGCATCAAAGGCCACATGTGAGTTCTCTGGGTCAAATTTTGTTTAAGCAAATCAGTCTGAATGTGTGTTTTGCTATAGACAGGTTAGGATTGCATCTCAGTTCTTCCGAATATCAGCATAGACCACAGACTCTGACTTGTTGATCTTGTCGCTGTGCTGTCCTCCGGAGTGATCTAGCTGCGCGTAAATGACTGGGCCCTGGAAAGAGAGATAAAAAAACATAATCAGTATTGTTCAGAATCGGTCATGTTGTCCCTCCCTTCTGCAGGGGTACAGCAAGACTACACAGCTTTAATGACACTGTTAGCGACACTCTGAAGCAGGTGGAATGAGCCCTCACCTATAAATGATCTCTATTCTGCCACCTTACTCATAACAGGAGCATGCCAAATATTTCCTCCCTTTAATACTGTTACGACTGCTTGCTTTCGCACAAAAAGCTGAATCTAGAATCATTTGTTCTGAAAAGCAGCAATTTTCAGATGCTGTAGAGAGAAGAAATAGACTTGGCTCAGTCAGATGCATGCCAGATTTATTATTCTATAGGAGAAACTATGCTAGAGATTTATCAGTAGATAATCGAGTGTACTTAATGTACTGCCATGTCCTCTCAGCACAGCTGTACCACTCAGATAACAAAGGAGAGAACAAACCTGCAGCCACCTCAGGACACCACAGATACTGGACAAGCAAATGATGGGATCAAGGTTTGCACAGCAGCAAGCTAGAAAATACTAAAATGGTTCAGTAATGCAGAATCCTTACCTCACTTTCAAAACAACCCAGCTCAGAGTTTTGAAAAAAATAGAACTGAATCCTTGGTCAGTTAGGCCATCAAGATTCCCCTTTGCTACAAACCAACTCAAGGCACGGTGCAGACCCACAAACAAGAGAACTACTTAAGATCATCATTCATATTGGGAAGCATCCAAAGGAGAGCTCTGAAGATGGGGCAGGGTCTGGAAGGCAAGGCTCAGCCCAGAGCAGAGGAGCTGAGGGGAGCCCTGATGGTGGCTGCAGCCCCTCATGAGGGGAGCGGAGGGGCAGCGCTGAGCTCTGCTCTGTGTGACAGCGACAGGGCCCGAGGGAACGGCATGGAGCTGTGTCAGGGGAGGGGCAGCTGGGGGTTAGGGACAGGGGCTGCACCACAGGGCGGTGGGCATGGAGCAGGCTGCCCAGAGCAGTGTGCACAGCCCCACGTGACGGAGTTCAAGAAACATCAGGATAGCACTCTCAGACACAGGGTTTGAATTTTGGGTGGTGCTGGAGTTGATGATCCTTGTGGGTCCCTTCCAGCTCGGGATATTCGGTGATCTGACAGTTTCACACATCAGGTATATTCAGTACCTTCTTGTGCCAGTCTGTTCAGTATGACCCAGCACTGACAGTTACTGCCAGGCTTTCCCTAGAAAAGACTACAACACAGCCACACACCTTTGTTCTGTCTGCTTGAGTGGAGGACATTAAAGTACCGCCTTTTTCAGCAGAGCATGCAAACATACCAGCCCTTTCCTAAAGCACCACATCCTCCAAAACACAGCCTCAGGAAAGCAAGCTGTAGCTACTCCAGATGAGCCAAGGACGGGACTGTGGCCTGGAATGCCACAGATGGGAGCTTTATGGAAAGCTCTGGCCTGCAGGTCCCATTCTGCATGCCACAACTGAAATAAACACAGTGCAGAAGGCTGTGACCACCTACAAAACAATCTAAGTGGAGAGATCACACATAAACATTATGCACACAGGAGAAAAAGGGATTGTTCCATTGGGTAGAGGGAAGAGGAGAAAAACAACAAGGATGGATCTTCCTTGACAGTTTTCTAGCTACTTTTGCCTCAAAATTCTTTCATTCGTTTAACTCAATTTCTGTTTCCCTTAGTTTTGAGAGAGATGCCTTCACAGATATTTCTCCCTCTTGACACTCTCCAATTCCATTTATCTTCCAAAGCAATTAGGGGCCAAAGATGAGAAGATATTTTCTATTCAGAAAAGCAGATCCTTGAAGGACCACAGATACACTTTTGCACAGCTGTTTTCCTTCCAATGGAATGATGAAGCATGCACCTGCTAAATGCCTTGTTTTCCTTCGGAAGCAACACAAAGTCAAGAAAAGATTAAAGAAATGATATTAAAAAAAAAAAGAAACAGATGTCTTTGGAAAGATGAAATGTAGAGTTTGGTTAGAAAAATATGTGTTTTTTCAGCACTTTTGGCTCTCATGTTGTTCTGGTCTCTGAGATTGTATTTGGATTATGTTATTAACTCAAATTAAAGCTTGCTGCCCATAAAAATGTTAAGGCAAAGTGACTCTAACATTTATTCGTAAACAGTTGAGGAATTCTCACCTGCCTGAAGTCATAGTAAGGAAATGGTAAATTCTGCTCTATGGCACCTTGTATGAGTTCAAAAAAATCTACAACTGCATAAAGTACTCAGTACGACATCTCAAGTTTGCTCCAAACATCCTACGGGTCAGTTTCCTACCACAGAAGTTCACTTGGGACCAGTCATCTTATCACCATTACTATTCTATGCCAGGTGAAATATAATTACCCTGCTGCAACCAGAATGTCAGATGATGATGAAGAGGCTGACTGGTGTGGTCACCTGATCCAAACCAAACTACTGTCTTCATATATTCACCAACACCTAAATAAATGGAATATTAACTAAAACATAGGAAAGAAGGAGCAAGAATTTATTACAGTGCTCCAACTGTTTGATTTGTTGCCAGCTGATTTTCTACTCTAATGAGATGTGTTCCACATGTCACTCCCACATCTACTCACTACCTGAGCTGATACCACCTCACTGCAGCTGAAAAGCAACCAGTTTCACTAGCATACTTCAGAAGCTATTACAACACGCTTCTGGAGCTCCATCAGGGAGAATCCAACAAGACGTTTTCATCTTTCATTCCACCAGAGAACACCTCCCTAACATAAAGGGAGAGAAGAAAAAAAAAGATCAGTTACAAAAAATGGACAAGCTTTGCTAGGAAAACGTGAGGGCTGATAACCACCAGCAAATTTTCAAAGGACACTTCGTATGCAGAAAAATCTATGGGAACCACCTCGGAGTTAGCAAATTTTTGTACAACATACATCTACTTTTCAGTTTGCCTGCTGCAACCCAGATTACTAGCTAAACAAGGATATCTGCCCAAAAAACACATTTAGTTCACGTCCTCATCAGAAATCTTTCCTACCTCATCCAAATAGTGGTCACGTTAGAGCATGCATCACTGTAGAAGATGACATGGAAAAGAAACACTATACACAAATTTGACAGGACAGAACATATCTACTGAGAAAGAAGGAATGGTGAAAACAAGTGGAACTGAGTCAATCCAATGAACATTGACGGAACGAGACAAGTTTTATCTAGATTTTAAAGGCAGACTCTTATTAACAGATCCACTCCTGTCGAAATCTGAACCACTTTTAAACTCTATTACTTGACTGTATCACCTTCAGGTTCAGAGATGAACTGTTTTCTAAAGTCACTGTGTAGCTTTGCGGGTCCACATAACAAACCTCTGTGTTCTGGAAGTACCGCATCTGTCAAGAATAAGATGCTCTTCACAAACAGACTTTAAGGCCAAGAGATTGGAGATATTCACCTTACCCAGCTCACTTAGCACTGTATTTTCTCCCCTGTAGTATTAGCACACATCTGTTACTTTGTAAAAAAAAATTAGATTTCAACACTGATTTTAAAACTTCTTAAAGTCCACACACTACTCTGTAGACACTCGCTGCAAGATAACATTAAGAAAAAGACTCTTCTGGACTTAAAATCACTCAGGACCCGTATCTCACGGGGAAACTGCTGAGCATACACAAGAGGTAAGAAACAGCTTACAAATAAGAAAATCCTGTAAAGAGATATATCACACATTGCACTGAATCCCTGTTTGATGAGTGCCCTCTCCCTTGCGACTGCTTTCTCATGGGATATTTAGTCTGAGTATAAGCCACCATCTTCCTTCAAAATCAGCAGGAACACAGAAAAATCAGTGTTCACCAACACCAGCAAGAACAAGACAAGGTTTCATAATTTTAAGCCCACAAAAGCCAGGTGGTTCAGCAGAAAATAAATCTCATCAGCAAGAGCCAACTTAAGACTGACCACCACTGGTGAGCGTGTGGCTCATTTTCATATAAAGGAAGTACATGCCACTTAGAGAATAAAAATTCATTGCAATGAGAGATTAAGTAAAACTCCTATCCTGCACAATCCTAGATCAGATTAGGCAGTTCTGAAGGGTATTACATATCTAGCAGACAATGTTATCTCTACACAAAAAAGCTACCTGCTACAAACTTCTCATCTTCAGGATCTCACAGTTGATTTTGCTACCAACTGTGTATGCTAACACAGAAGATAAGAACCATCTTTTTCATACATTAGTACTCAAAGAGCAAAAAATCTACCTCAAATAATATCAAAATGCTACTCTTTCAAATGCACATGCTTGAGAGAAGAGTTCACTAGTACCAGCTCACCACCTATCTCTCACTCAAATCAGCTACCCCCACACAGACAGCACCTAACCATATGCCCCACCCTGCCTTCAGCTCTTCTATACCATCTCCCCCACACTCCAGGAGGATCCTGCTTTGGAAAGCAGCAGGAAGCAGTTTACCTGGTGTGATCTGGCGGGTACGCTGTTTACCAGACCCTCTGTGTCGGAGGGCGACTTCGGCGGAGCCTGCTTAACTGGTGACATCAAGCTCTCAGATGTACCGCAGCTGACGAGGTGGCAGAGCACGACAATGTTCAAGAGGCACAAACAAACAAAAGAAAGAACAAAAACAAAAAACGAGTGATGGCAAGATGAAAATGGCAGACTATGCCAAAGTAAAAGTGAACATAATGGATTCTGTAACAAACACATACAATTATCCATCTTTCCCTAAGCCATTTCTCTGTCCCTTCTCCTAGTCTCACTGGTGAGCAACATGAAGAGACAACTGCTAACACTGGACAACAGCTTCTCCAAAACTCTTGCTCCCTAGATATTCTCATTCAAGCCAACCAGTCTAAAACTTCACAGCCCATGTACCTATATTCACACAGGTTTCAACTAACAACAATTATCTTCTAACTATTAGATAAATAGCCCCAGTTACTGAAGCAAGCATGATACCATTGCCACAGTTAAAGTGAACACTTTCAAGAGCCACCAGCTCTCCATACTACTCAAGGTACTTCCTAGCAAACTCCACATCAGTTCCCTTGTTTTTCTTTGGGCAATGGTTCCAAAGTAATTCTGCCCACTCACAACAGACAGTAGTCCCCGGAGTGATTAAGAGTTACAAGTGACATTTATGTTATGTGCCCAGATATGGCTACTTGAACATCTAAATTGGCAAGTCTTGTTTGAAAACACAAAGAACTGTCTTTTGGTGAGAACTAACACCTCTAAAATAAGGTTGCTAGTTTTCATTTGGTGCTTGCTTCTTCTCACTCACTTAGAGCAGGACTGAAAAGAAAACAAGCGAATGACAAACAGAGAAATTAATACCACAGAATTAAGTTTATAAGTCTTCAAAGTTTACCTCAATAGCTTCTGGGTAGTGTCATACTGTGTTTCTAATGCTAGGTCTACCTTCTGTTACCCATGCACCCAAGAAAGAAAACTGTCTGCCTCCCTGATTGCAAACATATGAGCTCCCTTTGCTACCACAACCTTCGTGGCATCCTTTCCTCATAATCTTTGTAGGAAGACGGTGCACAAAGCAAGTATAGAAACAAACAAATGAGGACTGTGACATTAAGCAGACCACCTCTTCACTGGGCTATCATACTTTATTCTTTGGTAAGTCTTCTTTGGAAGATTTAAGTCTGCAAACATGCAGCAAGAAAAAAGGGAAAGGGAGAGAGAGAGAGAGAGAGAGAGAGAGAGAGAAGGAAAGAAAGAAAGGGAAGGAAGGGAAGGAGGGGAGGGACAGGAGGAGAAGTAGGAAGAGGAAGAAAAAAAAAAGAAAGAGAGAAAGAGATAAAGAGAGAGAGAAAGAGAATGAGAGAGAGAGAAAGAGAGAGAGAGAGAAAGAGAGAGAGAGAGAGAAAGAGAGAGAGAGAGAGAGAAGAGAGAGAGAGAGAGAAAAAAATACTGCAGACTGAGTCACATAAGAAAGTGGTTTCTACTCTATCTGAGAAACAGAGCAGCTCTTCCATGACCAATATGACATAACCATTAATTGTTTGCTTTATTCACAAAATTTCTAAGATCTATACTATCTAGAAGTTATAATTTCTTCTTAAGAAGGTCATGTACATAGGTCACTGCAACTGTAAGTTTTCAAGAGGCACAGCTCTGAGCCACAAGAACACTTAATAGGAAATTTGTTTTTATCCTGGCACAGAATGGATGTTCTTTCACTTTGGTCAATGCACTGCCAAGTTCACTGCAGGAAGAGATGGAGGGACAGCATCTGAGATAGGAAGCAATCCCACCCCAGCTAGACATGAGACAATGAAACCCAAGCATCCAGTGAAATGTGCCATCCCTTTGCCAACAGATTCCAGCACAAATTACAGTGAAGTTATGTGAGCATTGAGCTAGCTGGTTAGTCAGCAAAAGAAGAGGAAATGTGTACACACACACACAGGTATTAACAGCAACCACCAACTTGATTAGTTACCATGGTGTCTAGTGGGACTGGAAGAGAAGACCCAGCCCTGTTACATTCCCAATCTGGCGTCTATATCAGGATCTCTGTAAGGAGAGGAAGATAAGCAGGATCCGATCCCAGCACACCAAGGCAGAAAGGAAAAATAAAAACAACAACAACAAAAAAATACACCAAAGTCAGATCATGAACAGAAACTGTGGCCATGCAGTTTCCCAGCCCACCTCAGTTCAAGGCAGAGTTGTTATCTAAGAGTAAGTACATCTCACCATACCACCACTCATTAGGTTAGTGTCATGGAGAAGAAAGTCTGTAAGTTTGAAGGGGGTCACAGCACATTTGATTTCTCTTAGCATGTCATGCAGAGCTAGCATGGTCACCAAAAGCAGAATTCAAACTTCAGAGATTACTTTCCTGGGAGAGTAGTTAAATCTACTACAAGCACATGAGCTACTTCTCCAGCACATACCCTTCAGCAGGAGGACACTGAACAGCGGGTCACTCAGAAGCAAAGCATGTTGACCATCTCATGTGCACTTTTGGTGCATGACACTTCTTCTCAGTTTTTAGGGGAAGGACACAGGCAGAAAGTGGAAAGCAGACTTTCCGCACAATTTTGAGCACATACCACTCACTGCTTTCACTGCACTCGGCTTTACCATCAGGAAAAGCCAACTCACTTTCTCTAAGCTCTCCAAACGAGAAAAGGACAAGGTAAAGCTCAATTTAGAATGCCCCACAAGTATTATTTTTTGAGTTGTTTTCTTCCATCCTACAGGCAACCAAAAGAACCTGCAGGAAGCAGGAATTCTTTGTTGGGGAAAGAACAGAAAAAAGTTATTAACCGTGACTTCATTTCTAAGATTAAAGACATAATTTTCATCCTTTCTCAGAGAAATAACCAGCTAGCTAGAGAGAAGAAGAAAGTGTTTCCCCCACCACCACCATGCTCCATCACCACAGGACTCAAGCTTGCTTTTATTAGGTCTTGTTGCCCTCTCTTATCCTCACTTCAAAAGATCTGTGCTTCATTTTAGAAATATTCTAGCACAAAAAAAAACACCTTTTTGGGAATGGTAACAGTTAACTAGAAACAAATAGTGAATGAGAATGTGTGTGAAGTGGCTACCCCTTCTTTACTTATTAGAGTGGTGATGAATGGGATTTAGGCAAGCGTACTCCAGGTTCAGTAGCAAAACACTGGAAACTGAAAAATTCAGTCTTAAACTCAGCAGTTTCTTGAAATTGTATGTGTGGCACTTTTCCTTTGGGAAGGGGGAGGGTAGTGGGATGAGGGGCTAGGGAAGGGAAGGGGAACAAAACAGAGCTAGGGGATCTTTGATTAAGTCTTCACAGGGCATATATGTTTGTGTCAGGGGATCAACATTAAGAGATTTTCAGGTGTAACTCATGGTCTTTCCAAGCACAACAAAAAGATAATCATTATAGGCAGATGGCCAGCCTAACTCACGGCCATGCCCTATCTCTAGCCATGGTTGCCAAGACCCAGCTGACCCAACTCCTACCCCCCTCTAAGCCCTCCCTCAGATCCTACTGCTGTTCCTCACATCATCCACAGGTGAGGAGAGAGATCTCTTACCCAGAGTAACGTTTTTTAGAGTTGTTCTTTCTCATAACAAGACACACGACAATAGAGATGAGCAGTGTGAGACCTGTAACCGTACCGATGACTATCCCTGCCACCATGGCAATGGGGAACGCAGGCAGGCTGTCTGGGGAGAGAAGGGAGAAAACATTCAACTCTTCTGCATTCCCTGAATAACAGAAGTGCAAATGACACATGTTCTTGACCTTGGATTCTTTTAGAGCAGAAGCACTAATGTCATACCAGGAATTAAAACATGCGGCCTAAATGGTAGCAATAGCAGGCAGCTAGCAGAATAATGTATGAACAGATCAGACACCAAGAGCATTCTTTAAATTACCATCCTTCAGAAGAGACTTTATACTGAGAACTATCTACATGTGAAGGAATGTAAGTGATAATGACAATAATCCTATCTTATTTTGTACTTGAGCAAAAAAAGTTATGTTCATCTGGTAACTCCCAGTGAGACTGAAAGGAAAGGGCAGGCACACTTGAAAGCACTTCACACATTGCTAATCAACTAAGAGCGCTGAATGCTGGGTGTTCTCTGGGTAGCATGCAGCAGACAGCCCAATTACTACCCACGATCACTCTAAGAGCATTGATACATGCTTCCGGAGTCTCAAATACAACTCTATACATTTTTATAGAGTCATTCTTCTCCTTCTTAAGTCAGGTTCATTGAAAGTTATTAGCAATATGCTTACAGGAACACAGTGTTGCTTTACTCACGTTTTCCCCAGAACAATTTGGGGGAAGGGGAGGCCAAGAAAGAGCAGCCAGAAATAAAAGCCAATCAGAAAATGAGTATAAAAGACTTACAAGAGAAAGAATACATAAAGCACCGTTATATCTTTCTTCAGTTGCAAACAACATTCTCTCTCTCATCTTGCTTAATGCAACCAACATCTTCAATTGGAAGCATTCTTACAAGAATCCATGCTATGCTAGCTACCTGCACCAAGTTCCAGGAAAGTGGCATAAGATGCAACAGTTACGACACATTACATAGAAAGTCCTCAGACACTTGCATCTGACCACCACACAATCACTGAGGTTGGAATGGATGTCTTGAGATCATTTAGGCCAAGCCCCCTGTCCAAGATGAGTCAGATTATGCAACCTGCTCAGTACTCTGTCCAGTTGGGTTTTCACTATCTCCAAGGCTTCACAAATTCTCTAGCAATCCATTCCAGTGCTTAAACATGTTTACAGTGAAAATACATTCAGCCAATTTATTGAATTAGAAAGTATGTCCATTGCTACTTCTCCTGTCACTGAGCACTGCTAAAGAACTTGGCTCGGCCTTCTTTACCTTCTCTCTCTCATGAGATATTTATGATCATCAGTAAGATCTCCTTGAGTCTTTCTTCCCTTTTCAGGCTATACAATCTCTATGAAAGGTGGGTCAGTCCCTCCTTGACGGATTTGCTCCACTGAGGACCACATATCATGCTTATAAAAAGCACTCACAACAAGTTTGCAATTATGTAGATCAATCCCACTTTGACACACTTACATAGAAGGGAATAGCACAATACAGTACCCTGACGATGCAGGGACGTCACACATTTAGTATTGTTCATTTTGAGTTTAATGACTTCCAAGAAAAGGGCTACATGATCTCTAGCCATTTTACTGATGATATCTCCATTTGACAGCATAACCTCTCAGCAGCTTTCCTAGCTTTCCCCAGTGTTTGATGCCAACTTGTAACAAGAAGTCTTAGAAAGAAATTAAAGACGAAGACGTTAGTGCCACAACCTAGAGGAAGACATCCTTTCTTTTAAGAACCTTCTGGCAACCCAAAGATCCATCTGCCATGAAGGAGAAGAATCTTACAAGTAATAATACTTTTCAGGTACTGAAGACAGGTTGCATTTGAACCTCACGCTAACATAAACAAATTTATTTTGAGGCATTTAAGAAGTAGGAGTCCATAGTTTTTGTTTTTCTTCCCCTTTCCAGGGGCAGGAATAACTGCGAAAGTATCAAAACATTTATTTCTGTTAGCAGACCACCTCCTGTCACACGCCCAAGGGAAAACAAACAAACAAACCAACCAACCAGCAACATTTTCAGAATGAGAAAGTAGCAATCCAAAGCTATAGTGTTGTTACCTGCTAAAAATGTGATGTTAAAAAAGATTAACATCTAACCCGACAGGTGTTACTTCTTCGATTTGGATGAGGTTTTCTGTTGGCTAGATTTGGATCAAAGACAGAAGCTACGCTCTCTTGACAGAGTTTTTAAGAGGCTGCAAGAGCGCAACTGTTTGCACATGAAACTAGAGGCTTTACTACCTTTCAGAACACAAGCCCACAGACAGCAGAAAAGTTTGCACAATTTTATGACCACACGGCTTACTTGGAGAATTCTGCCTCCTACCCCTTTTCTGATGTTCTTCAGTATTGCACTTACATGAATTCCTCATAAATATTTCCAAAGCAGTCAATGGTTTCATTGTAATAGGTAGTCCCAACTACATACCTAAAGGTTAACTTTCAAAGCTGATAGTTTAACACAAGTTGAAAAGCCAGTCTTCAAAGGGGCATTTTTCACTAAAAATCACTGTAATTCAAAGCATCTTCCATTTTCTCTGGAAATGTGCTAGAATTAGTTTCTTGCCTATTTCATGAATTTTCCAGTGGTGGTAAGTATAACAATTTCCATAAAACAAATCTAGCTTTCCCCTTCCTGAGAGTTCAGATCGAAGAGGGAATGTCTCCAGGTAAAACAAGCTGCGGCGAGCACTGAGTTAAGGAGCTTCCTATTACAGGTAGGGGGCAGCCTAATGCAAAGGACTTGGAATTCCCCACAAGTTTATATATTTAGGCTTTCAATAGTAGTCCTTTCCAGATTCACATACACTAACAAGTCAACAGACTTCCTTCTCATCCGCACCAACAGGATCCTTCCACAGTAGTTGAAGGAGCTGTTTGAGCAAATGCTATGGAGACACTGCAGTGAAAATCAGCTGAGTTAACTTGGCAACTCTGAACGGCCGAGCCAACAACAGCAATGTATTAGATGACTAAACCAAAATATAAGGCCAGCCAAGTATTGATGGTCTAAAACCATTTAAAAGTGTGAGGTACGCATGACCATTTACAGGGCAGCTGACCCACATACATCAAAGGAATATTTTGTACCACATGATGCCATACTCAACAATAAAATTGGGATGGCTGGGTGTGCTGTCATAGGGCATGACATAAATTGTACAGAATAAAGGGTGGATATTGTCCTCATTTTAGTTGAAATAGAGATTCTTAATATTAGCTGGTACAGTGCAATGCTTTATATTTGTAATGAAAGCAGTATGGATAACACAGTGATGTTTCATTTGCTACTAAGCAGCACTTACACAGTCACAAATTTTGTTCCAGTTTTCCCACTGTCCTACTAGGGGAGAAACTGAGGGTGCACAAAAAAACAGAAGAGGACACCACCAGCTAAAATATTCTGTACCACATAATGGTAATCTCAACAACAAAACCAAGGGGAAGTTGGCCAGGGGAACTGCTGGTGCTCTGGGACTGGCTAGGCACTGGTCAGTGAACAACTGTACTGTGCATCTCTTTGATTTATTCGTTTAGTTGCAGGTTAGTTGCTTTTTCCCCCACTTCTATTTTCCTTTCCCTTTCTTTCATCCTCATGAAACTGTCTTTATCTCAAACCACAAATTTTCTAACTACTGCCCTCCCAGTCTCCTTCCCTCCTATCCTGCTGCATGGGGAGGAGAGAACCAAGCAGCTGTGTAGTACTAAACCATTTAGTCAGGTTAAATTACGACAGTGCCTTTGAATAATTTACAACACCAGATAAATGATTCAGAACAAGTAAATTTATACAAAGGAGAGAAAATTACAAAGGTAGAGATCAGCTCAGATCTGGATGTGGTACAACCTATTACACGAGTAGTACTTTAAGGTACAATCAGAAAGCAAAACAGAATTATAGCTACAGCTATTGGCCTGCAGATTGAAAACCTGTTTACAAGGTGTTCCAAGTGTTCAAAAAAAACATCTGAAGACAATTGTTGCAGCCTTCTCTCTGTGATACAAAGTATTGTGGCCTCAACTTGAGTACTGAGTGCTATTTGGGCAGCACAGTACAAAAAGGGAACTAGAGCTATCAGAGTGTCCTAAATAGGGTTACAAAGATGGTGAAAGGCCTGTTTAGACACATGGGGTGTGGCTGAGGTGCCCTGGTTGGCTCAACTCAGAGCAGAGGAGCTGAGGGGAGGCCTCATGGCAGCTGCAGCCCCTCACAAGGAGCAGAGGGGCAGTGCTGAGCTCTGCTCTGTGTGACAGCAACAGGGCCCAAGAGAATGGCATGGAACTGTGTCAGGTTGGATATCAGGAAAAGGTTCTTCACTGGGAAGGTGGTCAGGCACTGGAACAGGCTCCCCAGGGCAGTGGTCATGACACGAAGCTTGCCAGACTTCAGGAAGTGTCTGAACAACGCCCTCAGACATAGGGTCTGATTTTTGGGTGGTCCATGGTGGAGCCAGGAGTTGGAGTTGATGATCCTTGTGGGTTCCTTCCAACCTGGGATATTCTATGATTCTATGAAATGCAGAGTCATCCGTGCATACTAAACTCCATTTGATTGTCCACAGACGATCTTCAGGTTTCATTTTTCCAATACTTGATTCATTTTATATTGAGTTCATTGAAGACAGCATGCAAGTCTGACAAAAAATATCAGCTGAATTAGTATACTGAAGTGTCTTCAGATTTTAACTCAAACAAACGAACAGGCTTCGCCTGCCTGTCTTCACCAAAACAGGTATTGCTTTACTGCTTCTTCATAGAGACTATCAATACAGCACAAGAAAATAAACTGACCTACTTTATACACATTTAAAACTTCTAAGAAACAGAAAGCACTAGGTGACCTTCAAAGGTCCTATCCAACTCGAGCTACTTCGTAAAAAGAGGTAGATGTAGACCTTGCCTACAGTATACAGAGTAAATATACTTTTTATAGTAGCAGGATCATCCTAACTAGGGAATACACACGATTATCTCCTCTAACATATTAAAATCTAGTGGAATAGCTGTATCAGCACTGTCATTATGAATTCAACATTTGTTCTTGTCTTATTAAATGTAAATTTGGAAATCTGATCACTGTGAGAACTGTTACTTTGCAGGAACTGTCACAACCTGGCTGACCTCCAGCTTACCTAGAACAACCATATGTTTTGGGTGGCCAGGGGAAATAAAGAGCCAAACTGACATATGGAATCTAAGCACTCTTGAACTGTGATAACTGTTACCGAGTACTAATCAGAAGCGTTAAATGACTGAAAATAGCCAGCCCTTGCAGTTTGTAAGAGTCAGTATAGAGAATATAAGCATATGTGTGAAAAAGACTAAGTGCACATCCAACACAAACACCTTTGTATGGAAGACAGCATCTCACTGTCTATCAGTAGGTGCTCAGGGCTGATTTCTCCCTCCCCCTCACCCCACATTACTCAGTACATACATTGCATGGGTTCCAAAACCAGAATTTTGTCACTTTCTCTCCTTGCTTCCCAGATTTCATAAGTCACCCTAAACACTGATGTAGCATGATATAGAAAACAATATTCATAGGACTTAGAAATGAAAAGATGGGTTTTCCTCAAGTTTTCCATCAGCTTTTGCTAATGCGTTAAAAGTTTAGGAATTAATGGAAATAAGAGGAAAAAAAAAGCATGACATTAAGAGGGTTTTTTTTTGTTTGTTTTTTGTTTTTTTTAACAGTTGACAGACTTCCAATTCAAGTATTAGGACCTGTAAGGAGAAAATTAAAGAGATGGTTGTTCCCTCCAGGCCACTGCCTCACCCCCAAGAAAAGTGAAACAGAAGAGGGGAAAAAATATTAACACAATAAAATGACAGAGGATGAATACCTTTCTCCACAACTCTAAGCCGGATTTC